>OZ020551.1:96472844-97722844 GCA_963971465.1 Lepidochitona cinerea | reverse complement strand
CTTGAGAACGGCGTAAAACCTGATACCATCAATCAATCAGCTGCCGTTACATTTTTAATGGTAAAATACCACGTTTAGCTGTTATGACCACATATTTATGGTCAACTTCAATCACTCCGTGGGCTATCTTTCCGTTTAAGTCCTGCAACAGTGTAAACGTCTTCTGGGGTTCTCACGGAGGGAAATCAATAGCCACAATATAAAAGAGGATGGATCCGTGTTTGCCATGGTGTGTTCATATTCCTGTCATTTTCATCAATCAGCCACAAACTACGCATGATTCAACCAGGATTCTAAAAAACGAATTCATCGTAAAAATCTGACAAGATCGTTAATTAAAGAGTCTAATGCAATATGGATTTTTTAATTAAAGCTTATCAAAGTGTTACGTGACAAAATCAAAATAATTAAAGAAGAAGTAACAAAAACCAGCAGATTTTATGTAAACATTTATATACCAAACATATACAACACCCCCCCCCCCCCCCAGAGTAACGTATATATATAAGCAAATATATTATACAAACAGTGAAAAGAAAACATGTATCAACATTACTTACTTTTACCAACTAAAGAAATGACAGTTTCGACATAGAAAACTGTAATCCGAGAAGCTCACTGGAACAGCCGAATAGATCCGATGATCACAAAATATAAACCCACTGGAAAAAATCCTGGAATCATATTGGTTAATCCACAGAATAAAATCTTGTATACACACTGGTAAACCTTGTGCCCAGATAGAAGAATTTAAAGATATAAAAAAAAATGATTTTATCACTGACAGAAGTCATAGCAAGCTGAATATTAACATTCCATATAGCGTCCAAATATCTTAGCATACAAATTAGCATCACTGAGCAGTTGGGCACTGATTCTTAGAAATTCTACAAAAATCCGACCAACACGCATTAACATAAAGTTGCATAGCAATTGTAAACAGCCGGGTTTGGGTGGGGGGGGGGGGGCATATCACAACAAACTTTGGCCTTCGAGAAGGATCTGTGGACGTTTACATGAAACACAGTTTTTTTTATTTTATTTTTTTATTTACAAAATACATAAAATAAGAACATAGGACGAGGGCAAATCCAGAGAGGTCAATAAACTGAATACACGTAATGAAAGGTAAAAAATCATTGAACTCTGTAGAGATACCGACGTTGTAGCATACCGTCAATTTAACCCGAGATAATGAGAATGATACTTTAAAGTGACATGGCTTTGGAGAGGCTTTGGAGATCATCGAATAACTAAAGGACTGGACTGAGGAAATCCATACAGTGTGTGACCTGTACGAACTAAAATACTCAAATTCAGATTCTTTATTCACTGATAGAATTCATGTAAGCAAATCATAATACAATTTGAAATTTGGATATCAGCGGGATTAAAACCCCAGAGGGCTTGTTCTACCCCAGTTACTCCATATTGAGGCAGTAAAGGTGCAAATTTTACTATATATTTAAATTGTACAGGAATGAATCTTATCTTATCTGAATATTGAATGAGACGTTATATAATTAAAAACTTAAAATGTGTCTATTCAGTGCTATATTCACGGATGAGACGTTGTTTCAGTTTGGACTTGAAAAGGGAGGTGGAAATAATTGATTTAAGGTCAGAGGGCAACTTATTCCAAAGTTTTGGACCAGAAATTCGGGGCGTATTGAAAGACAGCATTGATACATAAATAGGATTATACAGGTTCAGCCATGATGATCTAGTAGAAAACATGTGCACATCAGAGACTAAACTAAAATAAGACTGAAAGCGTGCAGGTAACTTATATCGATGGTGGTGAAATAGATGGGTAAATAAGAGATTATGGAATTTGTTAACACGGGTAAGAGGCAAGATATTAAATTTCTGCCATAGAGCTATTGTATGGTCGTAATAAGTAGAACTATTGACAATACGAACAATTCTTTTCTGTAGAGTGATAATTGGGCGCAAATGAGTTTTATATGTATTGCCCAAAATTAAGTTACAATAGTTGATATAAGGGAAAAAAAGCGAATAGTACAAAATGAACAAAGTTTTTGGGTTGAGACATTGTTTGATACAGTTAATTACGCCAATGTTGCGAGACAGTTTCTTTGACAATTCATTAATGTGGGTTACCCAATTCAGTTTTGTATTTATGAATACACCTAAAAACTTAAATGAAAAAACACTTTCAATGTCTGTATTGTCAATTGTTATCGGTGGTATGTTACGTACAACCCTTCGGGTATTAGGTGTAAAAAATAAAAGTTTAGTCTTTTTAACATTGAGAGATAAGCGGTTAGTACAGAGCCAGTTGTGTCTACGCTCAGAGTTAACTAAATCGCATAGAACTATTGGATGATTTTGCGATATAAAAATATTGGTGTCATCGGCAAATAGTATAAATTTTAATAGCTTGGAAGAATAGATAATATCATTTATGTATAACAGAAACAAAGTGGGCCGCAGAATGGACCCTTGGGGCACACCACATGACAGAAACATATCGGCGGACTTTACCCCATAATATACAACATGCTGTGATCGGGAAGTTAAATAACTCCGGAACCAATCATTACTTTTACCACAGAATCCATAATATTGAAGTTTATACAGTAATATTTCATGATTCACTGTATCGAACGCTTTCGATAAGTCTAAGAAGATAGAAACACTATAATTTTTAGATTCTTTCGCCTGAATCAGAGTTTCGTAAAGATCCAGAATAGCATGGTAAGTGGAGTGGTTTGAACGGAACCCGTATTGACAGTCATTAATTGAGTTGTTATCCTGCATAAATTTGAGCATTCGTATAGATGCAATCTTTTCAATAACTTTGCTAAAACTTGACAAAACCGATATTGGTCTATAGTTAGAACAGAGCCGCTTATCACCAGATTTATATACTGGTACAACTTTTGCATGTTTTAAAGGGTCTGGGAATATACCATGCTGGAAGCTGATATTAACAAGGTGACACAGGGGTAAACTGATGGAAGAGGTGATTTATTTCAATACAGAGGCACGGATGCCGTCACTACCAGCGGATGAATTTTTAAGAGATAATAATATATCTGTAATTTCTGCCGGGTTAGTCGGTACAAAAACAAATGAGTTTAGAAAAATACCATCGAGGTAGTCAGAAAAATGTCCAGGGACTGACGGAATTTTGGAATCCAGTTCACTGGCAATCTGTGAAAAAAACTTATTGAAAGAACTAGCAATTGATGTGGAGTCTGACGACTCTATGTTATCTATTAAAAACGTGGAAGGGAGAGAACTGTGGTTGCGACTTAAAAGTTGTTGTAAGACCTTCCAAGTTTCCTTGATATTGGACTGACAGTCGGAAAACACTTTCTCATAATTTTTTTTCTTTGCACAGCGCAGTGTGTGATATATTCCTGAGAATAAACTTTCCTCGTGAAAATTAGTAAAATAATTATCAATAAGAGTGGCAGAAGTACGGGAGGTTCGTGTTGGTCTTGATATTTTAGGTACGAAGTAGTAGGATTTTAAAAGGTCCAAGAAATCATTTGTTGGTTTATGGCTGTCACATTTGAAAAGATCAATGTTAAAATCGCCTAATAAAATACATGTCTTTTTTTTGGCTTAAGTTTATCTAACATAGATTGAAGTTCGTGATTAAAAAGCTGAACATTCTTATTAGGAGGTCTGTAAAATAGACCAGCAACATATCTTTCATTTCCATACTTAATTTCTACAAATAAAGACTCGAATTCTCCATCATCATTCATAAATGATAGGTCCTCTCTAACGTGAAAGGAGGTGATATGTTCACTTAAATACAAAACCAAACCGCCTCCTTTTCGGGTAACTCTACTGGAGGTAACAGCGGTATAGTTAGGTATAGAAAACAACTTTTCACAGGATTTGTCTAGCCAACTTTCTGTTATTCCAATCACGGAAAAATGCATGTTCAAATTATCAATAAAGCTTACAATTTCTGTGAAATTAGTTTTCAAACTTCTAGCATTTAAATGTAGAAATGACAGAGAATTATTAGAGCATGACAAGTTATCACTAATCATTTCATTAAAAGAGTCAATGCTATAATATTTAGAATCATTGGAATTAAGTTCACTCCAGTGTGCAACCTCATAAATATTGTCATCAGTGGTATAGTCAGAGTTATTTGAGGTATGCAAATCAAACGGACGAAAACACATATTTTGAAAATTATCAAATAAAGGACAGTCATCTGTCATCGTCGACAATGGAGGAAGGTCAACTTCATAGAAAGGCAGAGATGCAAGGTCTGATACTGTATCTGGCGTGCCCTCGTTGTCACGGAGATTATGGTACATTATAATTGCATTTTAAGTAATATCCACACAATAAAGACATTCCTCCCGGAATCTGAATAAAGCTCAAAAAATTCACCTGAAGCATGATCATCTCAGTATAAAACACTAAACATATGTCTGTAATAAGCAACTGAAACGGTAGACACAAACCGTAATTGGGTTCCAGCGTTGAGTTGTTTATACGTGCAGCTGGTTGTGACAGTTAATGAAACAAATAAAACACCTGAATATAGGATCACAGTGTTACGTAAATAATTAATCATATTATTATTTATCGATCACCACTTGTTTACCGTCTATATAGAGCCGACCAGAAACAAAACGCACTTTCTTTCCACTTTTGTAGGCTTGGTGCATCATAGGTGCAGCCTTTTTCTTCATAGCGTAATCCTGTTGTGTGAGGTCTTCCATGACATTGAATTGAGGTTGAGAAGTGGGGTCAGCGTTATGCAGTCTTCGACGGAGGGCTTTGAAGTCTATTATCACCTGGTTTCTCACCTTACGACTGTAGAATCGAGCTATCATTTGTGGGGGTCTAGAAGGGGTCTGCTTTGCTATAAACATTTTATGGGCATTTTCAATTGATTTAATCGCATTTTCCACACTTTCCATGCCCCCTAATTTATGTTGAACTAAAAACTTGGCAATGGTTACTTCATATGGTTCATCTGGGTTTATATCAATTCCATCAAATCGAATATTGTATGATCTAGATCTACGCTCGAAGTCATTCAGTTGATTTGATAATGTCATTTCAAGGGACTTCCTACTATTACGCTCAGCGGCCAACTCATTTTTGAGGTCACTAACCTCATCACGCAAACTGACTATCTCCAGTTGATGATTTTTAATTTCTTCTTTCATTGAGTCAACATTAGAAATTATTTCATCTTTGAACGTTTGTAACGACTTTGTAAAGTTAGCAGTGATTGATTTTACCGCAGAGCCCGAAAAGAAAAAGTCAACAACTGAAACCGACGTTCATAGATGTTAAGCCGAAGTTAGTTCAGAGCACTACTGTCGGGCACATTATCGGGATTATGGAAGCACTAGAATTTTCTGAATTGTATGTCTTGAGAAATATATAGCCGACAATTTCAATATTCTGTATAACCAGAAAAAACTTCTGGTTGCTCGTGCAACTTTTACAAACTAGATAATGAAACTGGTTTATTTGTGTCTTAAACAAAAAGACTTACAGCAAATGGCCATTTCAATGTTTTAAGATACCCTATTATTTTATCAATCAGTAAGTAACTGAACGTACATAGGTTTAAGACTTGGAACGACACAATACATGTAAGTCGTTGAACAAGATAATAAGACGTAGAACGACATAATAAGTCGTGGAACACGATAATAAGACGTAGAACGACATATTTGCCGATCTTTTTATTTTTTTCTCTCGCATGTCCCCTTTACGGTTCCATATCAGTTTCTTTCAGCTATGCGACAGACGACTCCATACATTCAAATTCAGAGTTCTTTCACGTGTCACGATCACGCCTTCTGGGTCTGGGTTGGTTACTGATAGACATGTTTAATCTCATCAAGTTATAATTTGTACACTGTTCACAAAACGAGGTTCTAATCCCATATAAATTGTAACGTTATCTATTTAAATATATTTTTATCAAAGGAGCCTCGGTGATCCAGTAGGTTAGAGTGATCGTCCCTCAGTCCCACACAGACCTCGGTGATCCAGTAGGTTAGAGTGATCGTCCCTCAGTCCCACACAGACCTCGGCGATCCAGTAGGTTAGAGTGATCGTCCCTCAGTCCCACACAGACCTCGGTGATCCAGTAGGTTAGAGTGATCGTCCCTCAGTCCCACACAGACCTCGGTGATCCAGTAGGTTAGAGGGATCGTCCCTCAGTCCCACACAGACCTCGGTGGTCCAGTAGGTTAGAGTGATCGTCCCTCAGTCCCACACAGACCTCGGTGATCCAGTAGGTTAGAGTGATCGTCCCTCAGTCCCACACAGACCTCGGTGGTCCAGTAGGTTAGAGTGATCGTCCCTCAGTCCCACACAGACCTCGGTGATCCAGTAGGTTAGAGTGATCGTCCCTCAGTCCCACACAGACCTCGGTGATCCAGTAGGTTAGAGTGATCGTCCCTCAGTCCCACACAGACCTCGGTGATCCAGTAGGTTAGAGTGATCGTCCCTCAGTCCCACACAGACCTCGGTGATCCAGTAGGTTAGAGTGATCGTCCCTCAGTCCCACACAGACCTTCCATCGATGGGCGCGGGTTCAAATCCCACTCAGAACAAAATAAAAATTGAAAATTTCAGAGTGGATTTTTCACTCGGTCGACGTAAGTGGAAGAGTTACCAGGTACTCGCCGAAGGTCGGAGGTTTTCTCCGGACAATGAGCCCGATTTGCTCCCCACTAAACCCGTCAACGTCGCCATATAAGAGAAATGATCCTGAGTGGGACGTAAAACACCAATCATTGATCAACATGCTATAGTTAACAGGCTCCAAATCGTAGAATGTTTTCATTTTTGGTTATACTTAGGGTTTAGTCAAGAAATTATGTTTCTGCTAGAATGCTGTCTTTCGAAAATCAAGCCCGCGGACTGGAGCATTGTGGCTCTGCTTTAGCCATGTTTGCTGACCCAGCAAGGAGAACCATTAACTATGCCAATGCGTTATGAAAGTTTATTAAAAGAAACAGACTTGAACCTTTTGGTTTTAGTTTTATCTATCAAGAATCTGTTTGACATTTTCCGTGTTACATAAACGTTACATAAATTGAACGTTATGCCATCGAAATGATTCATCGGTAGATCTATTTTATGGACTGAAAGTTGACCTTCGTTGCAAGAGTAGTGAACATTTAAAGTTTTGTCAAAACCACAACCAAATAAGTGTTGCATCCCCTATTGCATGTGTCCTGTATGTTCCACACATATCTCTAATTCTGCCATCAACAACATCCAAAAGGAATCTGCTCTCGTCGGACCAGTGTTCCATCTTGTCTTTGTCGACACCAATCCAGACGTAGTCGTTTATGGTTTGTGTGAGTTTACGGCGTTTAAATGAACTTAACCCTTTAACGAATACCGTTAAGGTGTGTGCTATGCCTGCTTTGTTGTGGTAAAAATAACCCATTCCTTATAGTAACCTTCGTGACTGCGCGTGTGGTCTACTTTCGGCTGTTTGTTTACTGACTTTCAGAAAGAAAACAATAGCTACACGGGATTCCCTAAATAACTCGTTAAATATACATTTTTGGCAGAAAGCCGACTTGCAGCCTTTTGTCTGAGATTGATTTTTCTAGTAATATGAGGGTCAACGGAGAACCACAACAAATTCAAGCGGTGTCTCCTTTTAACACAACATTTTTGAGATCATGTCAACTGAGGGGACAATGAGGGAGTCGAAGACGTTTCAAGGTTCAACTGGAAGCAACAACGTGACGGCTCACTAGCGTCAACAGCCTTTGTCATATCTGCCCCAGATCTTGCGTGGTCCGCCTGAAGGTCTGCAGTTACGTACGTCATTGTTTGTTAATGTTTTCGGACCAAACGGTTTGCTGTGAAAAGATGACGTGCGATACTTTTTGCTATCTAATTGAAGGAAAGTCCACCTTTGTACAGGCCAATAATCTGCCAATGTACTGCTTCGGTAGTTCATCTACCCGCTGTTGCAAAGGTTAAGGTGGCCAGAGAACGGCTCTATAGGCGATATTGACCATACGAGGACACTGCATTATGAAAACTGCTTTTCTCGTGCTGTACAGTTCAAGATTACAAGATAACACAACAGATTCAACGCCAAATCCCGATGGAATAACAACCTTCAAGAGCAGTTTGAAGATTTTGTAATGTACCTATGGTTTTGAGAATGCAGCTCTTTTTTGTATACGTTTGCTTTGATAACACAACAAATTCACAATATTGTAATGCTATTTACAATTGTAGAAGCTAAAGTGCGTCTCTGCTCTTTAAGCATAGATAGATATACTAATAGCATTCGAAAGCCTGTGCAAACAAAAATGACAGGAAACCTGTTTCTTTTTAATCTTGAATTAATGTTAACATCCTGTCGATAATAAAAGAAAGTAAAATGTGGTTTAGTTCAAGGCTAGGTCTATATTAATGAAGATGCGATTTGCTTCCACAGAAGTCCTTTCTGGTGTGTTTTTGAGATTGTGAGAAGTGGCTGTTGAATATATCTAGCCAATTGTGGTAATGGGATAAAACGTCCCTCAAATCCGTGTGTCAGATGAACCCAACGCAAAGCCATTTTGAAATATTATTGATTTATTTTCTCTTCGGTATAAAGTTCAAACTAATTTTTACACCCTGTCTGGATGTTGGAAAGGGCCGACAGGTTTTGCACTTAAATCCTAATAATGTCATTGAGAAACGAGATTCAGTTTACAGCCTGTACCCAGCACTATCGGATATTACTAACACTTCTACTGCCACAACTATAAAATGAACCGGAATGCTCATCACGCTGAATCGTAAATTGCCACGACACATCATTTTCTGTATAAGCTAGTCTTGTAACATAGATGCTCTAGGGCGAATATGGCCATGTGACTCATCAAGGATGGAATTGAGATATCATTGTGGAGTCTCATTGCTAGGGAAACCGAAGATATTTTAAAGTGCACAGTTTGCTGGCCAGCTTTTCTGCTACACGTGTCATCTTATATCGTGTCGACCAAGTGTAAATAGATGTTTGGTTGACACGAATCATAAACTACATGTATCAGACGTTACAAGACTAACTAACAATGTAATATTAGATAAGCTGTTTATTCTGTGCCTTTGATTTATTTGCACTTATGTATCGCATTTTCATCATATGCTATTATTTTAATCAGCGATTGCCATATTTTATGATGCAATAAATTTTTTTTTCATATTTTAAAAAATTCCCTATTTTGTCTGAAAGGTCAGCCAGTAACTGGACATGTGTATTATTTAATGTATGTTCGTCATGTTATGTAGCTTACCTGACAACATTATTTAATGTATGTTCGTCATGTTATGTAGCGTACCTGACAACATTATTTAATGTATGTTCGTCATGTTATGTAGCGTACCTGACAACATTATTTCTGATAAAGCAAGTCACTTCTCCACTCGTTATGACATGAACTATTGCAAATCAACAATCCTGAATGGCTGCCAGGGGGCCTGCGGAAATCGGACAATAAGTTGAGTGCAGACCAGTCAATCAATTGATCAATGTAAAAGTCAACCAATTGGCAAATAATCAAACCACCAACTGATCAGTCAACAAATCCATCAACCGTTTGGTCAGTCAAAAAATCCATCAACCATTTGATCTGTCAACAAATCTATCAACCATTTGATATGTCACCAAATCCATCAACCATTTGATCTGTCAACAAATCCATCAACCATTTGATCTGGGAACAAATCCATCGACTGTTTGGTCAGTCAACAAATCCATCAACTGTTTGATCTGTCAACAAATCCATCAACCATTTGATCTGTCAACACATCCGTCAACCATTTGATCTGTCAACAAATCCATCAACCATTTGATCTGTCAACAAATCCATCAACTGTTTGACCAGTCAACAAATCCATCAACCATTTGATCACTCAACACATCCATCAACCATTTGATCTGTCAACAAATCTATCAACCATTTGATATGTCAACAAATCCATCAACCATTTGATCTGTCCACAAATCCATCAACTGTTTGATCACTCAACAAATCCATCGACCATTTGATCTGTCAACAAATCCATAAACCATTTGATCTGTCAACAAATCCATCAACCATTTCATCTGTCAACAAATCCATCAACTGTTTGATCACTCAACAAATCCATCGACCATTTGATCTGTCAACAAATCCATAAACCATTTGATCTGTCAACAAATCCATCAACTGTTTGGTCAGTCAACAAATCCATCAACCATTTGATCTGTCAACAAATCCATCAACCATTTGATCAGTCAACAAACCCATCAACCATTTGATCTGTCAACAAATCCATCAACCATTTGATCAGTCAACAAACCCATCAACCATTTGATCTGTCAACACATCCATCAACTGTTTGGTCAGTCAACAAATCCATCAACCATTTGATCTGTCAACAAATCCATCAACTGTTTGGTCAGTCAACAAATACATCAACCATTTGATCTGTCAACAAATCCATCAACTGTTTGATCAGTCAACAAATCCATCAACCATTTGATATGTCAACAAATCCATCAACCATTTGATCTGTCCACAAATCCATCAACTGTTTGATCACTTAACAAATCCATCGACCATTTGATCTGTCAACAAATCCATAAACCATTTGATCTGTCAACAAATCCATCAACCATTTCATCTGTCAACAAATCCATCAACTGTTTGATCACTCAACAAATCCATCGACCATTTGATCTGTCAACAAATCCATAAACCATTTGATCTGTCAACAAATCCACCAACTGTTTGGTCAGTCAACAAATCCATCAACCATTTGATCTGTCAACAAATCCATCAACCATTTGATCAGTCAACAAACCCATCAACCATTTGATCTGTCAACAAATCCATCAACCATTTGATCAGTCAACAAACCCATCAACCATTTGATCTGTCAACACATCCATCAACTGTTTGGTCAGTCAACAAATCCATCAACCATTTGATCTGTCCACAAATCCATCAACTATTTGATCAGTCAACAAACCCATCAACCATTTGATCTGTCAACACATCCATCAACTGTTTGGTCAGTCAACAAATCCATCAACCATTTGATCTGTCAACAAATCCATCGACCATTTGATCTGTCAACAAATCCATTATCCATTTGATCTGTCAACAAATCCATCAACCATTTGATCTGTGAACAAATCCATCAACTGTTTGGTCAGTCAACAAATACATCAACCATTTGATCTGTCAACAAATCCATCAACCATTTGATCTGTCAACAAATCCATAAACCATTTGGCCTGTCAACAAACCCATCAACCATTTGATCTGTCAACACATCCATCAACTGTTTGGTCAGTCAACAAATCCATCAACCATTTGATCTGTCAACAAATCCATCGACCATTTGATCTGTCAACAAATCCATCGACCATTTGATCTGTCAACAAATCCATCAACCATTTGATCTGTGAACAAATCCATCAACTGTTTGGTCAGTCAACAAATACATCAACCATTTGATCTGTCAACAAATCCATCGACCGTTTGATCTGTCAACAAATCCATTATCCATTTGATCTGTCAACAAATCCATCAACCATTTGATCTGTGAACAAATCCATCGACCGTTTGATCTGTCAACAAATCCATTATCCATTTGATCTGTCAACAAACCCATCAACCATTTGATCTGTCAACAAATCCATCAACTGTTTGGTCAGTCAACAAATACATCAACCATTTGATCTGTCAACAAATCCATCAACTGTTTGGTCAGTCAACAAATCCATCAACCATTTGATCTGTCAACAAATCCATCAACTGTTTGGTCAGTCAACAAATACATCAACCATTTGATCTGTCAACAAATCCATCAACTGTTTGATCAGTCAACACATCCATCAACCATTTGATCTGTCAATACATCCATCAACCATTTGATCAGTCAACAAATCCATCAATGAATCTATTAGTCAACAAATCGATCAACCACTTGGCCAGTCAACAAATCCATCAACCATTTGATCTGTCAACAAACCCATCAACCGTTTGGTCAGTCAACAAATACATCAACCATTTGATCTGTCAACAAATACATCAACCATTTGTTTTTTCAACAAATCCATCAACTGTTTGGTCAGTCAACAAATTCATCAACCGTTTGGTCAGTCAACAAATCCATCAACCATTTGATCTGTCAACAAATCTATCAACCATTTGGCCTGTCAATAAATCCATCAACCATTTCATCTGTCAACAAATCCATCAACTGTTCAGTCAACAAATCCATCAACCATTTGATCTGTCAACAAATCCATCGATCATTTGATCTGTCAACAAATCCATCAACCATTTGATCTGTCAACAAATCTATCTATCATTTGGCCTGTCAACAAACCCATCAACCGTTTGGTCAGTCAACAAATACATCAACCATTTGATCTGTCAACAAACCCATCAAATGTTTGGTCAGTCAACAAATCCATCAACTGTTTGGTCAGTCAACAAATTCATCAACCGTTTGGTCAGTCAACAAATCCATCAACCATTTGATCTGTCAACAAATCTATCAACCATTTGGCCTGTCAACAAATCCATCAACCATTTCATCTGTCAACAAATCCATCAACTGTTTGGTCAGTCAACAAATACATCAACCATTTGATCTGTCAACAAATCCATCAACCATTTGATCTGTCAACAAATCCATCAGCCATTTGATCTGTCAACAAATCCATCAACCATTTGATCTGTCAACAAATCCATCAACTGTTTGATCAGTCAACAAATCCATCAACTGATTGGTCAGTCAACAAATACATCAACCATTTGATCTGTCAACAAATCCATCAACTGTTTGATCAGTCAACAAATCCATCAACCATTTGATCTGTCAACAAATCCATCGACCATTTGATCTGTCAACAAATCCATCAACCATTTGATCTGTCAACACATCCATCACCTGTTTGGTCAGTCCACAAATCCATCAACCATTTGATCTGTCAACAAATCCATCGACCATTTGATCTGTCAACAAATCCATCAACCATTTGATTTGTCAATAAATCCATCAACCATTTGATCTGTCAACAAATCCATCAACTGTTTGGTCAGTCAACAAATCCATCAACCATTTGGCCTGTCAACAAACCCATCAACCATTTGATCTGTCAACAAATCCATCAACTGTTTGGTCAGTCAACAAATCCATCAACCATTAGATCTGTCAACAAATCCATCAACCATTTGATCTGTCAACAAATCCATCAACTGTTTGGTCAGTCAACAAATCCATCAACCATTAGATCTGTCAACAAATCCATCAACCATTTGATCTGTCAACAAATCCATCAACTGTTTGATCAGTCAACACATCCATCAACTATTTGATCTGTCAACAAATACATCAACCATTTGATCTGTCAACAAATCCATCAACCATTTGATCTGTCAACAAATCCATCAACCATTTGATCTGTCAACAAATCCATCAGCCATTTGATCTGTCAACAAATCCATCAACCATTTGATCTGTCAACAAATCCATCAACTGTTTGATCAGTCAACAAATCCATCAACCATTTGATATGTCAACAAATCCATCGACCATTTGATCTGTCAACAAATCCATCAACCATTTGATCTGTCAACACATCCATCACCTGTTTGGTCAGTCAACAAATCCGTCAACCATTTGATCTGTCAACAAATCCATCGACCATTTGATCTGTCAACAAATCCATCAAACATTTGATTTGTCAACAAATCCATCAACCATTTGATCTGTCGACAAATCCATCAACTGTTTGGTCAGTCAACAAATCCATCAACCATTTGGCCTGTCAACAAACCCATCAACCATTTGATCTGTCAACAAATCCATCAACTGTTTGGTCAGTCAACAAATCCATCAACCATTAGATCTGTCAACAAATCCATCAACCATTTGATCTGTCAACAAATCCATCAACTGTTTGGTCAGTCAACAAATCCATCAACCATTAGATCTGTCAACAAATCCATCAACCATTTGATCTGTCAACAAATCCATCAACTGTTTGATCAGTCAACACATCCATCAACTATTTGATAAGTCAACAAATCCATTAACCATTTGATCTGTCAACAAATCCATCAATGAATCTATTGGTCAACAAATCGATCAACCACTTGGCCAGTCAACAAATCCACCAACCATTTGATCTGTCAACAAACCCATCAACCGTTTAGTCAGTCAACAAATACATCAACCATTTGATCTGTCAACAAATACATCAACCATTTGATCTGTCAACAAATCCATCAACTGTTTGGTCAGTCAACAAACCCATCAACCGTTTGGTCAGTCAACAAATACATCAACCATTTGATCTGTCAACAAATCCATAAACCATTTGATCTGTCAACAAATCCATCAACCGTTTGGTCAGTCAACAAATACATCAACCATTTGATCTGTCAACAAATCGATTAACCACTTGATCAGTCTACAAATCCATCAACCATTTGATCAGTCAACAAATCCATCCATGAATCATTGAATCAATTCCATCAATCAATTGATCACTCAGCCAATCAAATAATTAATCAAATCTATGAACAGAAGAGTTATTTATGGAATTTGGTAAGATGTTTTGTCAGAGTGGAGAGATTAAAAAAGGCAAAGATAAAACATCTACTACGCGTATTCTTTGATATTTTGATTGTGAGAAAATTTCTAATGAAGTGACGTTGAGATTTGAATTATTCAAGGTAAAGCCTTACATACCTCCAGTGGTGCGCTGTGTTCTATGCAAGCGATTTAATTACATAGCTTCAGACTGTCGCAATAAAATCTAGTGCCCTTGTTGTGGCGATAATCACGAATATAAAGATTGTCCAAATATAGACTCATCTATATGCGTTAACTGCCAAAAGTTTCACTCGTCATCATATCGAGGTTGCCCTAAATTAAAGGAAGCCAATGAAAAAGTGTCAATTGCCGAAGCCTGGACGTTTGCACGTAACCAGGAAGCCGAGCCTTTAAGGTACGTTCACACTATACCCCGAATTCGGTTCGGGGTCCGAAACGATTTCCGTACTAAAATGGCTTCAATATTTATCAGTACATTTGTTCACACTAGCTTGATCCGAATTCGCTACGGACACCGGATTCGGAAAGCACGAATATAAATGGCTCACAGAGCCATTTTATTCGGTCCGGTATCAAATTCGTCCACGATTTTCCTCTTTGGCCAATCGGAATCGACCTGTGAAAAACATGGCAATCAAAAATACAGTGACCTACATAGTGGTTTGGAGATGAAACTATCGAGCGGTTTCGTGTAGAGATGGAGTTAAATACATTTTCGCATGATTTCTGAAGGATTATGACAACAGTTGTCTCGTTTCCTAAAAAATTCAAGCAAACGAATCTCATCTTCCAAACCGCTCTCAACTGTTGTTGAGTTGTGTTGTTGTTGTGTGGATATGAACTGACTTGATAGAATCGGCCGATTATTCGTTGCAGTGTGAACACAACACACCGAATACGCTGACCTGTCCGAAATCCGGTTCGGACCTCAATCCGAATTCGCTGTATAGTGTGAACGTACCCTTAAACTCTTAAAATCCTGGAGAATCTACATGGGACCTGACCCCCAAAGAACCCAAAGTTCAGAAATTAAGACAACCCCAATCATCAGCTGTACGAATCCCATCCCAAAACCTACTCTGGGGGGTATTTCATAAACCACATATAGCCGACTACGGTCAGATAGTCGACTAAGCAGTAATGTTAAAGCATTGCTATTCCAGTCGGCTAGGCTAGTTTAGCCTTCTAAACGTGTTAATGAAATACCCCCCAGGTGTCCATAAGTACACAGACAGAAAAAGACGCCCGTGCTCAAACTGAAGTTATTTCCCCTATTTCATCAATAAATGTCATATCTTTCAAAACAGAAAGTGTATGTCATGCTGGAAAGGAGACTTCTGCGAAGGATGCTGGCACAATTAAATACATAGCAAGACGTACTGAGCATCTTTTTGGCAGTGGTAATATTAAAGCAGACAAGTCTGTCAAAATAATGAATCAGGGAAACAAAAAATCGCTAATAGATAAACTATCAGTGCTTCGGATTTTCAAATTTACAGTACCATTAATACTTATTTTTAGAATAATTCAATATAATATACAGTCATGCAGTCAAACACTTTATTTCGGATTTAAACCAGATAAACAAGAAACATTCTTGAAACCAAAAGATGATTTTACATACCCAGGGTATGCAATAATCCGGAAAGACAGATTAAACGGTATAGGCGGTGGTCCGGCGGTATTTGTCAAAAATGGACTGCCATTTGCTGAAATTACAATAACACAATTCAAAGTGATAAAATGTCAATGTCTTCGAGACATAATTTATTTTTTATCATAAATCTATACAACCCCTGTTGTAGCTGTGTGGTCGGTTTGCCAAGACTCTGCATGTAAAAGTGACCATTTCCCTATTTTTACTTCTTTTCGTTTCACTTGACATAGTGATCATGTTTTTTCATAACCGTGCTGGAAAGTCAATGAGGCAAACTGGGCAAAATCTCACCAGTGTTGAGAGAAGGTTGTTAATGTCCTTTGTTGTGATAATGTAGAGGAATGTAGAGGAAAAATGTTGTTAATGGCATCAACGAGGCTGCTAGTATCTCTATCCCTCAAACTTCTGGCAAAATAAATAACACAGCGCCTGTACCATGGTGGAATAATGAATGCTCAGATTGATTGATTGATGTCTAAAGATTATTTCACTTATATGGCGGCGTTACTAGGTTTAGTGGAAACAGGGCTCATTACATGGAGGAAACCCCCGAACTCCAGCAAGTACCTGGTAACTTGAATGCTCAGAAGCAGTGGCTTTACGCAAGAAAGCTAAACACAGAGCGGAAAGATCACACCTACATACGGACACAATTACTTCTAAAGTCCCGGTCACACAGCCCTCCGCGAGTTGATCGCGACTGAATCGCGGGGAAAAAATGGCAAACGCCAAGTAAACGCTGTAAAACGCTAATAGCAAGTGAATAAAACGCGTAGCAGTCGCGAATTACAAGTGCGCACACGCGGGGACAATTTTGCACGCGATGGGGTCGCGGAAAAAGTTTTGAACTGTTCAAAAATTTGGTGCACGGGTCACCGCGAGTGGTACAGACGCGGTTCAGACGCGGAGCAAACGCGATCACAAGTGCTACGGTAGTGGATAACAAGTGGTCAATCGCGTTAACACGCGAAAGATTTGCGTGCAATCGCGACGGGAGCACGTTCCAAGCACGTGTGTTAAGCGTTTGTACCCCGTCCCCTGCACTTGTAATAGCGTGTGGGCAGCGTCTAACATATTTCTCCGCTATTACAGCACTACTGAATCGCGTCTGAATCGCGTTTTTTCACGTTCAATCGCGACTGAAGCACGACCCAAGAGAGTTTAGTCCACTACCCAATCACTATTGTATCACTTGTGATTTCGGCTATATATCATCAGTTGTGATCCAGACGTCGAGGGGTACACATGGATCCCCAGCATCGTAATGCTATCGTCATGCTGTTGCATCAACATCAGAACCAGCTAGTACAGGTTCATCAGCTCATTGACAGAAGAAGACAAAGGAGAAGACGAAGAAGGGTCAGAGCCATCTGGGTGCGCAACTGGATCAGCCGCAGGCCACAGCTGGGGTTGTATGACCGTCTGATGGTCGAGCTCCGCAACGAAGATCCCCGTGCCTTCAAGAATTTCATGAGGATGTCAGTAGTGCTACAAACGCGGAGCACACGCATCACACGCGGATCAGTAGTGATCGACACGAGGTCACACGCGGACGATTGACCCCATTTTCCGATCAATCGCGCTCACAAGTGCTGGACAAGTGCTACACAAGTGATTGGAACGCGGACCAAAGTATTACATTAAACGGTCTTTGTCACGATCAGTTGTTTAAGAGAATGGTACCCCCCCCCCCCCGGATCGGTTATTTCTCCCACGTTATGCAATATTATTGCCATAACCAATTTTCCATTAGTTCTCCATCCAAATATAAACTGTTTCCTCCAACAATAAAGCTGGCAATGCCGGCATATAAGTGAAATAATCTTGGGACGCTCGAGGCGTACTTTTAAATTTGCTCTTGTACTAAAATCATCTGATAATTGCTCTGAAACATCTGTATTTGATTCTGTTGAATCTGATTGCCTTGTAAATAACAATAGCCAACAAACAAAATCTTTCAATATAAGGGCAAGTTTTGAAATCAGACCCACCCTATATTTTGTTTGACATTCCAGCGTTAAAGTATAATAACAACGTCAGACTGACTAATGAACTTTGCTGTAATCTGCTTCGATTCCTTAAAGGGACATGTCCGGAACCAGCGACACGAAGAACGTTGAAATGTGTGCTACTTGGCGTTTATATAAAGATGAGGTTTCCAGGTGGCCATTGCTAACTTTCTTAGCTCCCACTGACCGCTGAATAGACAGTTTTTTGGAAGGGGAGATTCCATTGTCCGCTTTTGTTTTGGTTAGATGCGTAGTATGGGCCCATTGTGACTGCGCGTATGGCATATTTTAGGCTGTCAAAAAAGAGAATTCCCTAAATAACCCTTTACATGAACATTTTTGCGGAAAGTCGACCCAGATTGGCACTTCTTATTTTTCTAACAACCTCAAGGTCAACCGATACTGACAACAAACGGTGAATCCTTTTAAGTGCTTTACAAGCTCTAAGCTTCTTCAACTATACACAAAGAAAAAAGCTAAGCACCCCCTGGGACCGATAAAATCATTGGTGTAGGGAGATTGTTGGCAAACTGATATTGCAGAAAAGATTGTGATCATAAAGGGCAAACATTCTGGTGATAAGAAATCACCATTAATGGCAATAAGCTATACAATTTATTCAGGATATCGTTAGACAAATTAAAAGTTTATTTTAACAAAATAAAAAGATGCTTGTAAGTATGAAACTTCAGAGTCTATCTGGCTTCACAGGGCGAACATATTGAAGAAAACATTTAACTTTGAGTGTGTAAAACAAATCCCTAGAGCAGAAGGTCAACACCGCGTATAGCTTCCATTAACTCCCAACCTGCGTCTCACCCCTCCAGTGAGACGTCGAAGTCTATTGGACATCATTGTTTATTTTAATCGCTCAAGGTAATAATTACTTACTAGTATGGCGTACATCATTCAAACGAATGAACGTGCCAATAAGCTAAAACAATTGATTTTTCAACGAATCAGTCAACCAATTGATTTTTCAACGAATCAGTCAACCACTTGATTTTTCAACGAATCAGTCAACCAATTCATTTTTCAACCAATGGACCAGGCAATTGTTCGCTCAACAAATTGATCAGCTAATCAAAGAGTTAAACAATCAATCAATCCAATTGATTGAATCCAATCAATCCACAACCAATTGATCGATCAAACAACCACTTGATCAAACAATCAATTAGTTGATCAATCAATCAACCGATAGATCAAGTAATAAACCCACCATTATATTTCATTTTGTATGAACTACATCTTTTCATGTCTTCAATTATTATATATAAAATTGTCAATATTTCTACTATTTGGAGAATCTTCTTTTGGATTTAATTTGATAGATATTTCACCTTGTGTATGTTTTTTGTTTCGAAAGAAAATCACGTTGTCATATCGTGTTACGTCAATAACTGCTTATAAGGCGGATCCTCGATGGTGTAGCGGGTTAGAGTGATCGTCCCTCAGCCCCACAGAGACCTTCCATCGATGCGGCGCGGGTTCGA
The DNA here is from genome assembly GCA_963971465.1 of Lepidochitona cinerea. Lineage (NCBI taxonomy): Eukaryota > Metazoa > Mollusca > Polyplacophora > Chitonida > Tonicellidae > Lepidochitona > Lepidochitona cinerea. The sequence goes on along the minus strand of OZ020551.1, from coordinate 97,703,069 downwards.
ATTACACTCAGAGCAAAATAACTGACAAATTTCTGAGTGTATTTGCCAAGTTGCCAGGTACTCGCCAAAGATCGGGTGTTTCCTCCGGGCAATGGGCCCGGTTTCCTCTCCCACTAAACCTGGCAACGCCGCCATATGAGTGAAATAATCTTGAGTGCGGCGTAAAACATCAAACAATCAATCTTATGAGGAGAACATGAATAACTCCATAACATTTAAGTTAAGTCTGTTGCTAATTGAGTGGACAATATTACAAACCAACGCCTGAAGATATAGTAGGCCCTACGTTGTAATTGGATTCTTACTGTTACTTACTTGAAAGCCTGGGCGTTATATCCAATATACGTCTGTTCAAAAATGTAACTCATAAACTTACACGCTTATTAAGGTGCATCTATTTAAGTCATTGCAATGAATCCCGGATCAGATGTGAGTACAGAGTCTTGCTGAGGGGCCAGCATTTATGGTCAGGACTATTAAGTGTTATATTAAACCGATTTATTTTGGTGTTAAAAGTATTTTTCTTGTGGATTACTGGCAATATCCAGAAGTTTCTGCAATTTCTATAAACCACCGAAGCTGTCACTGTCGGCCATGTTGGAATAAGGAGGCAAATGAATCGGGGTTTGAAACGCTAGTCATGTACATGATCGAGTTATCAGGCTAGCTACTTAGCAGTAAATTGTCATGACACACTACATGTAGTTATGTTACCTACTTGAAGAGGCTATGGGGATTCCGAAAGTCGTTCAATTCTGCATGGATGCAATTTTGAGAAGAGAAGATTGAACTGTACAACCGTTCTCTTGGGATGATAATAGTTGTACATCACCTGGGTTCTCTGTCAGCAAACTTCCCTTTTCAGAAATGTCAATCATTCGGATACACTAACTTTAGAGCTTGCAGACCAAATTTTCTTATACTCGTGCCATTTTATATTTGGAGGATCAAGTAAAGATGTATTGTCAACACTAAACAAAGACAACGAATAATACTTTCAGCAAATATACTAAACAACTTGACTCACATAAAATAATATAAAGTTACGCTGAATATCCACTTATTTGTTGTATATGTATTGCGATGTATTGCAATGTATTGCATAACCGTTGCTAAATGTTATTTTTGAAATCAGCTCTCGTCTTTTTAATATCATAGAGTAAGACACTAAGATATTGACATCTTCTCTACACAAACCTACGCATACAATGTTGAGAATTATATCTGATAATAGTTCAATTCTCTGTAGGTTCCGTGAAGGTTATGATTAACAAGAGTAGGGATAACCTTTTACAAATAAACATTCATTACAATTAATGACTAACGCTGATTGGAAACTCCATACAAACACCCTAGTAGTTGGCTAGAAAATACATTTGTGTTTATGTTCTAGTCAAGAAGTATATTTCTGAGCTATATATGTATATGAATTCATCTATCTTTATACAGTAATAGTGATGTGCCATTATTACTTGCTGGGTACCTTTCAACCTTATTGGTACGACATCTTCATCCAACCTTTATAAAACACACTAACCGAATCTAAAATTTGTAAAATTTAGTTTCTGATTTTGATACAATAAAACAATAGGCTATCATTGAGGATAGGATCCTAGCAGTTTTGTATAAAGATTTTCAATTACTTAATAGTTATCAATGAATTTTATACTAACTTTTATAGCTATTGATATGCATTGTATGGAATGGACAAAGGTCTTTATAGAACTACAATGGTAATTTATAGGTGTTTGATATGGATTAAATTAATTTTCATTCACTGAAATACACAAGCAATTTAGTTCCACTTGAATGAAAATAACTATACAGCGATTGTACAGGAGTTTAACTGGTGGAGCTTTGGAACTAAAACCAGACGTGATTTACCCTATCGCCAATTGGTATTGTAGGCTCTATTGTATTCTCAACGAATACCAAATCTGGAATCAAGAAAAATTCATCAATAAAGACTAACCGGCGCCGTTGAAACTGTACTCAATTCACTTGAGAGTGCGATTAATTCGATTAGGGGACAGTATTTACAATATGATTAAGTTAACAGTATTGATAAATATGATTAGAGAGGTAAATGGAGAGTAACACTTACGATGTAGGTATGTCTAGAAAAGACCCAAATCTAAGCATTTAACAGCGTTACCACGTAAATACGGTCCCACTAGCATATTGAAGATCTTTTGATCAGAAAAGCTATAGGGAGACGTAATTTCGTGCATAAAAATTGCTTAATTTCTGCTCAGTTTTATTTAGTTTTTGGTAAATTTTGCTCATTTTATTTGCAAGAGGAATCAATTGTTTCTATATACCTGGTTAGCTTTTATTCGTATTTTAACTGAGACTCGGTAATATGATTATTAATACTGTCGATCTGCATTTGTTAATGACGGGTTTCGATCTGCATTTGTTAATGCCATGTTTCTTTCGTTCAGGATTAATCTGTTCAGGTCCATATTCATCTGCAGTGATATGCAGAAAAAATAAGTGTTGTTTAAAGACATTCGTATTTAATCCCTGACAATTGCCCGATCCGTCGTTGTTACCCAGAATAAAACAATATATATTTAAAATGACACGAGCTGCAAAATATAAGCATTGCTCATGATCAACTAATATTTGTAACTGTTTTTTTTTACCAAATAGATAGATTGATTGATATTTTACGCCTCACCCAAGGTTGTTTTCCTTATATGGCGGTGTTGCCAGTGGGGGAGCAAACCAAGCTTTGTGCCCGGAAGAAAGTCCCGACCTTCGGCGAGTACCTGGCAACTCTTCCATATACGGCGATCGAGAAAAAAATCCACTCAGAAATTGTCCTTTTTTATGTGGTCTGAGGTGTGATTCGATCCCGCGCCGCATCGATAGAACGCCTGTGTCGGACTGAGGGAGTATCACTCTAACGGACTGTGCCGCGTAGGCCAAGTGGAAGAATAGCAGATAGGCCTCTTCTCTTTTTAAGTTAGTATGTCTTACTTTTTCACTATCACGCCTCTCGCTTGTCATATGGTCTGCCATCAGTGCAATAACATTAGGAAACCTAATCGTTTTCTTAGACCTCGTGGTTCCAATCCTTAGACCTTTTTGATCTTAAGGTTTGGGGTAATTAGGTTTAACCAATATATCAGGAATCTACCAGGCTATCATTCCCAGTTGCCTTCCTCTATCAAGCTTCCCTTAATTCAATAAGTTCAAGTAGACCATTTGGTGACAGCTGTATTTATCTTTGGTTATAACTCTTTCACAGAAAAGCATTATAACTGTTTATTATTTCGGCTTTTGCAACAGTCCTGTACCCAGGATTTCAACATGAAGCCAGGCTGCTGGTGATTCGCATCACAGTTATTGCGGAATCCCAATTCATCGTGAAACTCAAAAGCTCAACCATTTGGCAACACATGGAAATTGGTCGAAATTTTCTATTTACTACCGTCAGACTTAGACTTCGGAAATGAGCCATGAAGGTGGCATGAGCTGCCAAAATTCTCACTTTTTCATAATTTCTGATCGCCTTGACAGTAAGGTGCATTGAAAGCCATCGAAAAATATATCAATAAAAAGATTATTAATGATAAAAAATTAAGATATCACCACGTAGTAAGTTGTTTTGAACAACACGAGCTTTCGACAAATGTACCGGTGTCTTCGTCAAGTGTAACGTGGTGATGTCTTAATTTTTTATCATTAGTATGGAACCCACGTTTAAAGAGAGTTTCAAACATTTCTTAAAAAGATTATTGTTTTAGCATACACAATCTCAGTGCACTTACATGTATATGAAGCTCCTAATTTTCGATTCAAACAGACATCAACAAAGAATTGTGAATTTTATATAATCTATATATATTATATACTGTATTTCCACAAGCAATGATAATGATATTACACTGACCTCCTAAGAAAGAATGGAAGAAGTTCAACATGATATCCAAGTGATAATGTCATCAGTTCCTGTATATCTTTGTCTCCGCCAGTTTATGCCATCGACGGTCATTTATGTGAATTGACTGAATTCAAAGGAATATAATGATATGATCTTATTGACCTCTGGCAGTCTGGTCGGAAGTTTTCTTTGCTGAGGATCGCATATCAGTCCTACTTAGATATCCGTGTAGTTGGAGCCGTGTGGAACTTGTCAGCAAAGAGAGCTTTCTCTTAAATGGAGTAGACAATCTCGGTGATCAAGAGATGCGTCACTGCCTCTGTTATTGGAATCTCGGCATTCTAGGTGGCAAATTGTTGAGAAGGTTCTTGCTATCGGAGATCCAATTCCGACACAGAAATATATAGTATGAGTGTTGAACCAAATTGACACCATTTCAAATCAAAGTTTCAGGTAACAAGCGCTGAAATTTCCGTTGACTAAAGCTTGGCTCAGATCGAGTTAAGATCCCATCGACGACGATTGAATCTTAAGACCGTTCATGTCGAGAGTGGTTCATCGGTGAGCCTAGTGTTTCCCGACTGACTTGTCTTAAGCCCCGCTTAGGTCAATTTAAGACACAATTCCGTCCACTTCACAACTTATTTTTTCTGAAACTCAGGATTTTGGGACCAAGGGCTAGGTTTTAGTAGAGACAAGATTCTGAATTTTAGGTGCAAAATACCCAGATATGCGCTGCACAGTAGAAAACATCACAATAGTCAGCCATCGTGCTAGTTGCCGGGCATCACAATAACGTTATTCCAGAACGAGGTTAACGCTTGAAAAACAGTTTTTTGTTGTTGTTGTTGCACGGTAGTCAACTCATTGGCCCTACTTAAGCAAGTTTTAAAGTGTCTTGATGGGCAAGGAATCTCATACAGCACCTACTGCTGAAAATTTATTCTACTCTCGGAAAATGGCAGAAAAGCTCCCATTAGACAAGAAAACAACGCAAGTCAAAAATCAACTAGCAACATGGCGGACTTACTTGCCGGAAGTCGCTTGTCATTAGTCAATCTAGTTATATCTAGATATCTGTGGCGTAAATTACCTTACCAATCCAAAACGACTGGCCGAAAAGCTTTAATCTTTAGAAATTCAATTCGAAATGGGCTAACAAAGGCAAATCGACTAAACTTGAGCGGGACGTTTTCCTTGTTATTGGCCAAAGGTGTCAGTTTCTGTCTTTTTGTGTTTTGTTTTTCTCAATTTTTAGCCAATTTTAAAATACCACAGTTTGACTGGAATTGTATAGGATCCAACGTATCCAAATGGCGGTACCCATGTTTCATCGTGTGTAGCGTGAATCCTGTATGTATTGTTGCAACTCTTTTGGTTGTCAATGATGGCTCATGTGTTGAACTATTGAAAATGGAAATTCAAAGCATTAACGAGATTTGGGTAATTGGCCACAAATCAAAACGTTAACTTTAGATACGTATTTACCCAAATAGGTCAATGTAGAAATTGACCTCTTATATCGCTATTTGCAACAAAATCATTTTAAATGTATTTCTACTTCAGAATGTTAATCCTGATCTCAGGTCATAACAGAAGGCTGCTGATGCATTCTGCTCATTTGGCAAAAAAAAAAAAAAAAAAAAAAATTCGAATCTGAGAAAACGTTCTATCTAAAAGAGGTACAATTTTTCTGTAATGATTTTCGCAACTAATTATGTCGCAACGGCTAATAGACCCTTTCGGCTTAGAACGACGTTTTCATGACGTCATTTAAGTTTGTTGTGTTTCTCCGTTGACCTTTAGATTATTATAAAAATACAGTTATAAATCTTGTATAAAAGGCTGCAAGCCAAAAATGTACATTTAACGAGTTATTTAGGGAATCCCGTCTTACTATTGTTTTGTGTCTGACAGTTAGCAAATAAACATCCTAAAATAGACGAAACGCGCACTTACTGCCCACTCAATTCTTTTTACCACAACAAAGAAGACATTGGAATCTTCAAATTAAACTCCCTGTCGGTGGGAGCTGGGAAAGTCACCACTGGTCATCTGGAAACCTCATCTTTATATAAAAAACGGTAGATTAGCACACATTTTAACGATATTCGTTCCGGGCACGTCCAAACGGGTCTATTTTGTCGCAACTGTAAATTGAATAGACCTTTTCGGCTTAAGGATTGACGCTTGTGCAGTAGCCTCTGTATATGGCGTAAGTTCCTATTAGGCTGGTGGCCGAAGCTTCAATTCGATCAGTCCGTAGCCGATCTCAAGAATATACGTTCCGATAGTTTTTAAATAGTAATGATAAACTAAAGAATATATAAAAAAAAGTTCGTCCATGCAGAACCCCGACGTTTATAAGATATCTTCAACTGAATATCGATTTATGTTTCTGACCTATCTTTAACCTTTGTGGCCTACTTACCCGTTTCTGGCGGTATAATTTTTGAACAAGCCAATCAGATCGCTGAATTTTCTACTTCCGATATAAACAATAGTTTGTAAACATACAGAATGACAGCAAGATGGTAGAGCGATGGAAAACCAAGTACTTATTCCTGTATAGTACACACACAAAGCAGGGGAAATGAATTGAATTGCCTTTCACTAGAACTAGATAGGGCAGTGTCAAAAGATGTACGATAGACTTCAATTTAAACAGAAGTCCCTTGGGGTTTTATTCCCGCCAGACGACAACTATATTATGAATATACTAATTGTAATATTTTATCTGGTGAATAAATCAAATCAGAATGGGTACTTTTAGACAAAGAAGAATCCATTGCGGTCAGGGAGAAAAGGGACATATTTAACGAATATTGGGTATCATCGATCCTGTTATAAGCATTTCAAAAACAATTAACGAATGTAGGCTGCCAAAAAAAAAGAAAGTCTGAAGCTCCTATTAAAGCCCCAACACCGAAAAAGTTAAGATCGAGAAAAAGTAGTCGAACTGCTACACGGTCTTCGGGACCTCGGTGGTCCAGTGGGTTAGGGATCGTCCCTCAGTCCCACACAGACCTTCCATCGATGCGACGCGGGCTCGAATCCGACTCAGACCAAATACAAATTAAAAAATTTCGGAGTGGATTTTTCACCTTTCACTCGATTCGCCGAAGGTCGTGGGTTTTCCTCCGGAAAATGAGCCTGGTTTCCTCTCCCACTAAACCTGGAAACGCCGCCATATAAGAGAAATAATCTCGAGTGCGGCGTAAAACATCAATCAATTAATCAATCGGTAGTGCTGCCAATGCAATGCATTATATGCAAGACAGGTGTAGAGAAAAAGAATACACTTTATAATTAGAGATAAACCTTTAAGTCGAGACCGAAGACGGGGGTTTGTATTTTCTATTATAGCAATTTTCTGTGTAAGCCTAGTTCTGTAGTGTAGTATGGTGCCCTAGTTTAAATTATAACGTTAAACTTGAGAAGGGGGGGGGGGGGGGGGGTCGGGGGGGATTAAATATTTGTTAATACCCCCTATACAATACAATAATTCGATTAAGTGTGGATTTGCTATGTACTAAGTAGATGTCTTTCTTAAATAATCAAAAAGTATATTCCTTACAGCGCAAATGGTTTCTATGGGTTGCTGGGTGTGGGAGGAGCTCTTAAAAAGGTTTAATTGCCCCCCCCCCCCTCCACTCACTACCGAAAATTCGTAGATTAAACTAATAGCACCGAAGCTTGCATTAAATTTTTAATATATTGATTGTATCTCTAAATTAAATTATATGTTGTCTGGCCCACGTGTCTGATTTTAAAATTACATCACTACTATATATACTTTGCAGGTTTGTTACGTGAAGCAGCGGGGGGAAATCGGATGAAAATATAGTGTTAAAAATGTATAGTGTTAATAGATTGCATAAACGTGTTGATCCTCATACAAATCTGTTTATTTTGTCTTTTCTCTCATATACGACAGAGGAATGCAAATAGTGTCTACCTTCAATCCTATGTCTATGGAAACGACCAAAAAAGTAGTATTGATGGAAAAAGTAATAGCCAGTGGCCTGTTTCACAAAACGGAGTGGATGTATTTTTTTTGCGTAACTTTCGTAGACCGTATCTCTACAATATGGGTTGTCATGACAGTTACGTAAAAACTTACGCTACGCCGCTCTGTGTATTCCGGGCCCATGCATGTGTCTATACTATATGTATTAGATAGAGGTAAGGGGAGAGCACTCATTTTGCCTATGGCCACTGTATATGCGAAAAAGTGTTCCTTTCACATGGCTTTTTTGCGAAAACGCCGGGGTTTGGAGTGGACGAACTTTTTTGGTGCTAAAGTATGTCCTAAGGAATATAAGAAAACATACAAAAAGTATATTCCAGAGATCGGCCACGGAACCCTATTTATAGCGACTTTTCAAGTTACAGCCACCGGCCTATATAGTTTGAAGACTGATTTACGCCCAATGTAACATGCGCCAGCTTTGTAAGACAGGCCCCAGAGCGGGCCGTATAACATTTACAGCCTAGGTCAGTCAATTCGTCCTCTTTTTAGTTTTTTTAGTTTTTTGTCCTGATTCTTTAATGCAGAAATAAACTAAATTAGGTCGGCACCTCACAGTTTATCAGATAGATAAATATTAGTTACGCTTTCACAACTCAACACGGTATGGTTCACCCATGTAGGACTTCTGTTTTACATTCACCCGAAGCCGCCAATCAGAAAATAAACAACGAACCATTTGGAATTACCAATAATTGCTCGTTAATTGTACATTTTTCGATGAAGATCGACCTTCCAGCTTTCATCGAAAGTCAAATCGCTCTTATTTTTCAAATTAGTAGAAATTTTATGACAAATGTAACCAATGATTAATATACAAACAGTCCCTTTACACTGATGCGAAATTTGAAATTTGCTGATGATTAGGCAACGTCATTTTTCAAATGGTATAAACCAAATATTACCTTGATCAGTCCATCAGCTACTCGGTCATTTGGGTTCTCAGAGCATCTGAAATCACTGGACACTAGTAATGTGTTCTAACATGATGAACAACCTCTGCGATGACATTTGATCCCTCGGATCGAAATAAATGTTAATTCCCTCGATAGATTGTATATCGGACATGTTGGAGGAAAACAGCATTATAGCATTATACATGGGAGAACATAAAAAATCTTTCAAATTATTCATGTCAATGATACCAATTCGAATTTGAATCCTGTGTGAAAAAAGATATCACTTAAAGATAGAGTTTTAATTGAATCGAGCAATACTATATAATTTGAGTTATTGGATGGTGTTTTTATTTATGTGCTTTATTTGATGTATTCTGGTATTTGGTCTCCAAAGAAACGAAAATTATGCTGATCAAGTATACTGATGTCTCCAAAAGCTACATGACGAAACTCGAAATCCTGGAAATGAATTATTCTGTGTAAATAACTAAAGGCATACTCGCCGCAGTAGACTTTCTGATGTTCGTTAAGAAAGCGAATGTACACGATTTTACCACTAAAATGAAACATTGGGCATAATATATGTGCGAAGGTAAGTGCAAATGAGAATGTTACGGCATCCGTTGAATTGGTGCAACAACAACGATCATCAACAGGTTATAAAGTCAATATTTTAGCAACGAATGATACACCGGGACGAAGGCAACGTTTCATTCGTTCATCAAGAAATCATTTCTTGATATAACAAAATAGCTGTCTGACATGCGCCTAAATGCGATGATGAACAGAGACTGAAGGCAAAATTATCAGTGATTCACAAGGCCTAACAAGGCCAGAGTCTCGAGATGGACAACCTTTGATGAATACAGAGCTAAATTCATTTACAAAAGAATGTTTGATTATTTTAAGGTTTAAGGGTGCGTTTCCACACCCAGCACATCAGGAACATCCTAGTGATAGATTTAAAGTCGTAAATATAAATAGCCTGCCATGGGCAAGTTCAAGAGATCTGACAAGGAAGAGATCAATTGTAATGGCATAACGCAATATTTTTATAGTTTTGATAATACCTATGGCAATGTCAGTCAACAACATCTGTCAGAGAGATTTGCCGATGAAGCATTTGGAGAATAAAGCCTTTTTTACCTTGATGCGTTTACAAAAATGAGCATTTGTCTATTTTTCTCCCATCGGTGTTTGATAGGTCATATTGAAACTGTACATGCAGGATTTGGATCTGCCCTTGTCTCACCATCCAGGGCTTGCTTATGTGATAAAGAACGGAAGTTAATTCGCACTGTCATAATTCAATAAGTACTCAACAACGCTGTTAACGGCGGAAAACTGTTCGACACAAACCAAACACACCTCCTCCCATAGAATGTCGTCGACGATGCAGAAGAGCGCTTGAGATTTTTGATTCGTGTAACTACTTCCCTGTCTTTGCCCATCGATATTCATATGTTTTTGAAAACCTCATACCTAATTAAACAGCCTAATTTAATCCAATCTCTCGCATATACATTTAACTGCTGAACCAACCGTTTACCTTTCATTCAAAGTCAAAGTCTTACTTGCCAAATTAGTAATACCAAGTGTGAGACATTTGTAAATCTGTGATTGCAGAAAGTGTTTTTATTCAAACAGGACTGAATTTGTTTTAACATTCTTATTTATTCACCTCGGAACCTGGAAACGTGCTGAGAGTTATCCAAATGTGATCGCTTATTTGAAGCGTCATAAAATCGCATATCAACAGGCCCAGGTTAACGAGTCATTGGTAGAATTATAATATACCGTAACATCTACGTCATTTTCTCTTCACGTGTACACATACATTTTTATGGTGAATAAAGCCTGAGCGTGCCAATCTGTGCAGTTTTCTTCGACAGTGAGTCACATGGTATCTATTCCAGATATTCTAGATTAACGGTAGTGAGAACGGATATTATGAGATTACTATCTATCAAATTTGATCCTGATGTTAATGATTTCTCGATTTCGACATGCCCTCTTAGACTAAAGAACTCATGTTATGATGCAACAACATCTTAAATGTACAACTCTTATGTAATAATCATTCAATGTTATTCTACACGATTCGATGACTGAAACACTGGAGGAAACACCTTTACCTTTGAAAACTTTTCCACATTGCATGATCGAGTGAAAAACCCACTCATTTTTTAATTATTTTTTTTATTTTGTCATTCGAGCCCATGGCTCGATGGGCTGAGAGACTATGCGGTGCCGATCGAGACAACGAAATCCGTTTTGACGATTGTTTTGACGATTTCTTATCAAAAGGGAAAAGTGAGATGTCTATTACGGTTGTTCACAATGAGTATAATATGGAATACTGGCCTTTGCTCATCGAGAGCGTAAATTGAGATAGCGGTTCTTTCAGCCCCAGAAGTATAAAGTGAAAGGTTATTAAAGATTTGGTCGCAGAGAGTGAAAAATGAAAACAGATTTTGAGTAATGCTTGAAGGGTGTATAAACTGAGATTGTATTAACCGTAGGTCACCGAGAAATGAGACGACATAGACGATTGCTTCACTAGATATTGCTCATCGTATAACATGTATTAGCTTATCAAGTTTTCTTTAAAAAAATCTTATTTGATTGTTTTTGTAATTCTTTTGTGTTTCATGTATAGATCTTTCTAGAGATGTATTGTTAGCTGTGACATACTCTCCACACATATTGACCTTAACAGCCGACCCACAACAGTTTTAACAATTCAACTAAGTTGACATTGATTTAAGCTGTATTGTTTGTGAATGTAGTTATGATTTTTTTTCTTTTATTTGGACAAAGAATTAGCCAGTGTGTTTTCAGGATTTTATTCTGTGAACTCTATTCGATATCATCGGATCTATACTGATATTTATACGAGTTCTTGGACTGCAGTTTTCTATTCCGGAAATGTTAGTACAAATAGTTTATAAAAGTAAATCATTTTGATATATGTTTTCTTTCCACTGTTTGTGTAACATTTACCTGTGAATACGTTACTCTATATTATTGTAACATTAATCAAAATTTGTGCATAAATACTGCTGATATTTTGTTACTTCTTCATTTAATATTTTCTTACAGTATTTCACATTTTTAATCAGACAAGGTATTCGAAGTTTCGGGTTATATCTTATGGAATGGTTCTGCCAGTTATATTCATGCGCTATAAGAAGTAATGCTAATCACGGTGGAAGTAAAGAAAACGAAATCAACTTTAATAAATAATTATCCAATGTAGTCAGTTTTTGTGATTTTTCCTTTCACTACTTATAGCTGATTTTCCCCCAACTTTTTGCCATTATCAGAAGTCCATGAATGAGGAAGTGTGAAAGGTAGCATTACCCCATATTCTGGACACTGAAAAGGTATGTAGAGAATCTTTGGGACCGATTAGAATCGTCCTACAGATTAGCATCTGAGATGGCAGACCGATCGAGGGACAAACAAAAGGTAAATTATGATAGGAAATCTCGTGGAGCAGCGTTGCAAGTAGGCGACAGAGTATTAGTTAAGAGATTGGCATTCGAAGGTAAGCATAAAATTTCTGACCGTTGGGAGAGTGAAGTCTATCTGATTTTTCCTTTCACTACTTATAGCTGATTTTCCCCCAACTTTTTGCCATTATCAGAAGTCCATGAATGAGGAAGTGTGAAAGGTAGCATTACCCCATATTCTGGACACTGACGCCTTCATCCTGCATTATGTGACGTTTATGGGGTAGATTTTGAAATTGTGAACGGTTGAGCAGTTTCAAATCAGAAAATAAATTCATTCTCCACATACTGGACTATCATATCTATTGGCAATCCCAGTAACCGCAGTGAGGAGAATGCATTAGTTCTTATAAAAGCTTTACCGAGCAAGCGACTCCGATAGCTAAATTTCGACTCTAAAAGTTCCAAAGAAGACTCAATGTCTCGTTGTCAACTATATGAAGTTCTTCGGAAACTTTAACTTTTGCTCCATCAAGTACTGTTGTTGCATCTAAAAAGTTCGCCATCTTTTTTCTTATGCATCCCATAATAGTTCACACGAGGAAGAGAAGAGAAGCCAAGGTTTCTGACTAACCGAGAGAAGGCGCTGTTTATCACCATAAGCCCTGGGTCAAAAGGCGTCAATGTCCTGTATATGGTGTTATGTGACGTTTCACACTTCCACATTCATAGACTTCTGCTATTATATATTGCCATGTTAAACAAGGAGTCTGTTCATTCGATTACCAGGTTCAATTCAGCTTCACTGATTGTGGTCTTCATTTCCTATGTGTTTATACCTTTCTTCTGATCACCAATTATTCCGATACTTTTCCCTCAAAACTGAAGAAAAACAATAGGACATTTATTTATCGTTTTGTAAAGTAGTTTACTTACTAAAGTATAAAGATTGAAGCTATATTTCTTGCTAGAAATAGTCGTCTTTAAACCTGGTCAAAACAGAAAGGTTAGCCAAAAACAAGCCATATTAATTATTAGTTGCAGAATTCATAGCGGCACTGGTCAGAACCAGCCTTGGAAAGTTTAATACATTCAGTAAATGTATTGCCCTGGTGATCACAGTGGATGTTAACATAGCGATGGTTAAATACGGATTCAGATATGGACGGGGATTTTAGATATATATAAAAGGGGATGTTTGTAGGGACCCCAGCGAGGTTCCTTCTATATCCACTTTAATAGACTGATTCGATTAATGACCACATTGTAAATAGTTAATTTAATGACCGTGACTGATCATATTACCGACTGTCCCAATGAGAAGGAAACTTAAACTTTTCCTTCGACCCAATCGTTCTTACACACTGTTATTGACCACAATGTTATAATTGAGCCAAGCAGGTTGTCTTGTTTACGATGACTCGATATTTAGGCATGAATTATAGCAGCTTTAGAAGGGTAATGATTGAGTAACAACATATTATATAGAGTCTATATAGTAAAAGGCAGTGACTTAATCTAACAAAATAAAATAAGAGATAAGAAAGACAAGAGTGAACTTATTTCTTAGTTTCTTTTGTTATATTTTCTTTTGTAATATTAACCGTAAGAAGGGTTTATGGTGATGTCAGCATTTTTCTATGATAGTTTGGCCCGTTTGTTGGTATTATCATTAGCATCAAAGTCCACGATAACACAGGGTATTAATATAGCAAAGTATTAAGGCACGCTGTTACGAGACAAAATATTTAATGAAGAATCAACGACAGAAACTTTTGTCTCTAAAACAAATTAATGTAAAGAATGGCAAATATTATATAAGCAATGGAAAGTAAACAAAAATCAAGAATTACTTACAAATAACAGTTTTGAAAAGATAAAAGTTCAATACTAGCAGTTGATCTGATGATTTGAGGGTAAAATTCCAGAATATCTAAATCCTTAAAGCAAACTATTCAACTCTTTGTCCAAAGAGTAAAATTCCCACAGCACATAAATGACCGGTAAATTGTTGGCCTGGATTTAAGTCAGTGGAATTTACGTCATTGTACCGACAAGATTCTGGTTTTACTAGAAGATAAAATAAGTCAACTTTCTATAATTATATAAATTTGGAACGCTTAGGGAATCTATTTAAAGGGCGTAATATTTATATCAGTCAGTCAGTTTACACTGATTCAGGAATGTTTTAAAGTGGCACGCAGTGGCAAAGCTAGACATTTTCCCATTCTGATTGTCAAGACAATAAGAAGGTTTGGAGTTCAAAATGTTGATATTTTGTCGATAAAATAGAATGTTGAAATTATTGGCTATTTTTCTCAATATTAACTCAAGAGGTTTATGGATTGCAACTTCTGTTTATTTGTAAAGCGACGTTTCGGTCCAGATTCTAGTACCGTTTTCAAGCATAATCATTATGCTTGAAAACGGTACTAGAATCTGGACCGAAACGTCGCTTTACAAATAAACAGAAGTTGCAATCCATAAACCTCTTGAGTTAATATTGTTACCTCAACTTCTAAATGCCTCTTAAAGAATATTTTTCTCAAGACGTATAATTCAGAAGCGTTTCAGTGCTTCTAGTCTCGCAAATGTACGATAAAGTATAGTTTTGAACTAACTTTGGCTTAGAATGAATGAATGGTCGTCCCGGCTATTTAAATTTGTTTACTTTTCGAACACGTTTTCGGTTCGTACAGGCGACATACTGTATGGATTTTCCTCATTCCAACGCCAATCATTTATTTTTTTGATGGCCTCCATAGCCTCTTACCGTCGAGACGATCAGAAATTATGAAAAAAGTGTGAATTTTGGCAGCTCATGCCACTTTAACGTTTGAGTAAGGAAGATCCATGTGAATAGTGTTTCAACAATAAACAAAATTTGGATAACCCGAAAGAACGTTCATTAATTTTAGGCCTAGGTTAGTTAAAAATAATACTTTAACGTCTTTTAACAAATATCACTAGAGAGTTTCTAAGTTTCACTAGGCGATTATTTAAAAATGTTCGTTTCCATGGGGAAATATTAACATTTTGGCAGTTTTGACACCTGACTAACTAATATCATCCAATCTGTCTATCTTCCCCTTTCTCGCAACTGTATACATGTATTTGCATATCTGTAAATCCCATATGGGTGTAAGCTCAATTGCATTGTATGTTTTAATATCTTAAGAGGTTAAGTAGTTCTCAAACGCACTAACATAAGACATTGTATATATTGTAGTAAGACATCACAGTTTTCTAAATCGCTCAAGGGAATAATTACTCTCAGGTATGGCGCCAATAAGCTAAAAGACCCAACCAACCATTGTTTGTATTTTCTTTATATACACAAAGAAAAAAGTTAAGCACCCCCGTGGAAAGTCTGCACCGACCGATAAAAGCATTGGTGTAGGGATATTGTTGGCAAAATGATATTGCAGAAACGATTGTGATCATAAAGGGCAACATTCTGGCGATAAGAAATCACCATTAATGGCAATAAGCTATACAATTTATTCAGGATATCGATAGCCAAATCAAAAGTGTATTTTAACAAAATAAAAAGATGCTTGTAAGTCCATCTGGCTTCACAGGGCGAACATATTGAAGTTAAGATGTCACTTTGAGTGTGTAGAACACATCCCTAGAGCAGAAGGCCAATAGCGCATATAGCCTCCATTAGCCCGAATTGCAGCTTCCAACCAGCATCTCATCCCTCCAGTGAGACGTCGGATGTGTTGAAGGGGTAACTTCCGCCAATACCAATGTAATGCAGATTTCAATTCATGTAGATTGTGTACAAGAGGCTCTAGGCTTGAATGTTTCTGCCGACTCAAATTCGGACTCACGGCGGGCCAAGGTAGAGTTGGTACAGGTTCGTCTTGGATTTAGGCTATTACTGCCCTGGAACGATGAGTCTGACGAGGAACGATGACAAATCCCGAATGTACCGGTCACCTGTGAGGTTTCCTCGTATAGTGACCAAGTCGTGAGAGATGCACCGCCAAACCATTCCACGTATCCGTTGATGGCGATCTGACAATAGGGGGCGTTTGATGACTCTCCTTGGCCAATCTCATTCTCGCGAGATCCCCTGCTACTACGTGAACGCGACGGGCCTCTCAGGCCGTTCCAAGCCATTTTACCCAAAATTTGGGTAATCAAACTTACTTCCAAAATTGATTTGTACGTGATCTTTACCTGATTCTATATGTTGGCTTGCATTTCGTTTTTGGTACACGCCCTTAAGTTTTGAATTATCGTTGAGGAAATACAGGGACTATATTTCTACCCTCCGCGATTGTGAACAGGCCAGCGTATAACATGCTATTTTGTATGTCTACGTCACGTGATTGTAGTGATAGTATTTCTCCGCAGCTCTGGCAAAAGGGGATTCCCCTTAGCAGACTAAGGCAAATGGCTTGTAACGGCCTGAGAGGTCCGTCGCGTTCACGTAGTAGCAGGGGATCTCGCGAGAATGAGATTGTCTCCTTGCCCTCAGGCCTGCAGCTTTCAACGGTTCTTGTGGACAGAGGTCGGTTGGGTGGCCATTGCCTTTTCAAAGATGGACTTGATGCAAATGGATGACGTCGTACCAGTCAGATCAGTGCCCTATCTTCACGCTGTGATGTTACAGGTAGTCGTCTGCAGACTCTAACAAGCAGCACAGTCCTTTAAATGTAAATGATTTACCACACATGCAATGGAAAGGAACAATAGCTGCTTTAAAATAAAGAGTGATGTTTGCCTTATAAAAGGGGACCACAGCCGGTTTGTCTTAATGGAGCGCTTTAAGAATTCAGTTTGTTGGATATGTACGATTTTAAATAAACGAGTAAATAAATGCGGATTGTTTGCAATTGGAGACACAATTTGTAGATTTTTTTAATACAATAAAAAAATATTTAAATTACCGTATTTTATCAAATCGTTCAGTTAAGAGAAGCCAATATAACTAGACGTGAAGATTTAAGTCAAATTTAAAACAAAGCAGCCTTGTTTCATATGGTGTGTAACGGAACAAAGACTGTTTTATCGGAAGAAAATCTGATTTATGCAGTGGAAGGGCATCTAACTTTTTGGTCAAATTAATACCTCTGCTTTCCTACGTTAACAAAAATTCGTTGTACCGTAACGCCATTCAAACGAAATCATAGCGAAATGGGTAGAGTAGGTTGCAGTAAAATTCCCACCCTAAAATATTCAGAAAAAATATTTTATTTTTCCCACACATGATAAACTTTACAAGTGTAAATGAACTGATAATCTGGCAATATTTTTGGACAACTAATAAAATAAAATATTTTTGGAAAATTATTTTTCCAATATTTACAGCTCAAGTCATACCATATCAGAGCTTACTTGAATTGAACTTCGTGTAACACGGCACCAGGCTCAGATTGCACCAGACGATTCTTAAAAAATAATCGGCAGGGGCAAAACAAAGAAACTGACGCTCCGCGCCTCGCCGATTATTTTTTAAGAATCGGCAGTTGCTCGGCATTTATCCTATAAATAATGGTTGTCAATTGACGTCCGATAGCTTTATACGTCATCCCTGCGGAGTGCATACCGACAATTTGCCATTTTTGCCCCTCTAGATATCCTCCTCCGTGCCATGTTCACAGAAGTTGAGTCCACGTTGCACATACTGAATTTGCACGAAAAAAACTTAACATGTCGCATTACATGCAGTTTTTGTGTTACTGTCACACATGAATTGCCATAATCGTTCAATAGAACATCATTCTTATCATCATAATAACTGCCATTACAGTTAACATTAATGCAGATTTATAATAATTAATTTCAGCATGGGGTGCTTAACTTTTTTCCTTGTCTATATGTTCTGTGGTTTTATTCTTGTTGTTAAAGTGGCATGAGCTGCCAAAATTGGGATATTTTCATGAATTCAGATCGTCAAGAGAAAGTGGGAATTAGCAGCTCATTGAAAAACTAAACCAGTCACACAGAATCAAAAATTATTCAATGAGTCTATACTTTGGATTATAAAATCGAAGAAAGTTATCGCTGTTTGTTTTGAAATTGAAAGTAGACGGGCCATTTTGCGTCGTAAATACCAGGCGATATGGCTGATCTTTCCCAAGCAGTTTCGCCTGTCGGTCACTTGCCTGTGCCCCTGGAGTGCACCAAGACTACTTTCTAATGTCCTGGGTCATTTCTCCGGTATTTCTTGACTGGACTTGACTTGATCAAGGCGACGTTGTTGTTGTATTCCCAGTTTAGCGGTGATCTACATGTATATATATGGAAACGGCACGCCCCCTGCATCTTGAATGCCTAACTAAGCCGGGATATATGAGTTTGTTTTTGTGTCTTTGATATTTCTAAACAATTACCTAACGTGCGATTCGGAGGCTGATATTAACGAAAACCTCTTTATTTGTACTGTTTGGGAAAAATAGCCATTATTTTGAAATTCTGTTTTAAGGCAAAAATATCAAAATTGTGGTAGCTCATGCTACTTTAACAAAACTTACTTTTGTGGTGATGCTTTAATTATTTTGTTTACAATTTAAAACAGGTTTAATAGAGTTTCGAAAGTATCTTAGTTGTTATATTGGTGTTTTTTGACCTCAAAATAACCAATGGATCTTTTTTTATTAAGAATTTTGTGGCCAATTTTTATCTTACGAGTTGTCCCGATTGTATCTTTCATTGATTTACAAAAGGGATTCGTAAGAAAACATGAGGTTTGCGAATTGCTGAATGCTACACGCTGTATTAGTAAATTAATCGACACTGATTGACCCGGAAACAAATTAGGGCCAGGGTGAGACTCTGAGCTACCAACTGAGCTACCCGGCCTATTAACAATAACATTTAGGACTTCTACACACGGTGTCTCATAAGACTGTGGTCTGTTTGTCGAGTTACCTGTATTGCAGTTATTTTGTGTGAGCTTTTAATATCATTGCACAAAAGACGTTGGTTTAATTTAATTTTGATTACCGTATATCAGATATTAAAGCTCCGTTGTCCCGGGGAAAGCTGTGTTTGTCCTGTACATACTGTCTTTTAGAACGCCGGGAGACATCTATGTAACAAATCCGCGTGTCAGGCACAATGAAATCTCAGTTAAAGATAGCGGAAGAAGAGGAAAAGTAAAACATGTTATCTTTCCACTTCTCCTTGGGCATTGTGGGACTTTTACATAGCATTTTTATAAACACTATCTGAATTAAAAAAAATCAACCCCACAACTTGCATACGGGGATAACACAACCCAAAGCCAAGGAAGAGATAAATCCTAAGGCATTGTCTGAGTGTTTCCCTAGTTTTGATAATACCTGTAGTCGTTTCGGTCAACGACATCTGTCAGACATTTATCGGAACGGCAATGTTAAAATTTAACCTTTCGTTACTAAAAAAAAAAACAACAAAAAAAACTGAATGAATTCAGTTGAATGAATGTGAAAAAAGTGCCACTTTAATAGGTAAATGTCTCTCACCTATTTAAGATGCGGGCCATGGCGTAACGGAATATGTCGTTTGGTGTCGTCTATGTGGATCGGAATTTTAATTCTTGTTTTTTTTGGGACTTCTTTCCCACTTTCCGGCTTAACTTTAAAAAGCTTCGATTAATATAAACAGAAACACACTGACACAACGAGAGAGTAAAAAAAAAATATGAATGAATTACTAATGTTTTGTCCAGAACTAAATCTCAGAAGCAATGAGAAAACCGAAGAAAACATGACAAGAGCCAGTAAAAATACAACAAAACTGCATTGTAAAATAGTCATAGGTCGACTTATCCGTCCGATATTGATGTTTTATGCATTAAACAACACTGGTTTATTGGTCATTATTTCTGTTCTACTTTCATCAAGGACACCGTCATTAAAACCTAGGAAAAGTGCGTCATCGATGTTCTTCGTTGCTTTATTAAGCCTTCAATTTTATTGTTAACACTATCCTGAATATTTTTACGTTACACATACGATAGTTTTACTTTTTTTCTGAGAGAAATTTATTTGGTCAAGGTTTGAGTAAGAATTCAAGTTACATTTCGGTGCTCATTATGCACTAGCAGTGAACGGTCTTTCTTAAGTCAGGTCAATCCATACTGCGACAAACACTTACACTTTGTTCCTGATCTCTGCTTAAATCTCACGGTAAATCATAAAGACATTTAAGATTGTATTTGCAGCATGTGGTCAAATCGCAAGATATTGTTGACGATGAAAGGTTGTCTTACTATTGTGTCTATATTCGATCATTCCAAATCGACTTGAAAGTTAATCTCATTGCAATATTGTCGTCAAATATGAAACTTTGACTAAGAGCGATAACTCCACGATGTAATATACAGTGAAAGGAACAGTTGACAATGTTATTAAATGATTTCATTGTATGGTACAATTGTGGTTTGTGGTTAATTACTTAATTAATTGAGCAAGTTATTGCCCTTAATGCTTAATCGCCACAGGTATTTTGAATGAGAAATCGACAAAACCTTATAATTCAAAATAGCAAACTGACAAGTTTGATATTAAAAAAAATCGCACTTAAAGAAAATTTGGCACCCGTCATCAGCTTCCGGTTTTAGAAAATTATCCAGATTTCAGGGGCGATTGGAAAGATTGTTAACAATTTTAGATAACGTATTTCAGAGCAATATTCTGTTTTTTATGTTGCATTGACTGATTTATATCATATCAAAATGAACTCCCGTTTCTTACAGCGTTTATACATTTATCGCTAGTAAAATATATTACAGAGAGGGTGATATAACCCATATTAAGCATATTAGAAAAATATGTGCAAATTATCGTATACTTAAGTCTATATTCAGGTTTCTAGAATAAAGATATAAAAACGTAGATTCTAATATTGCTCTGCTAGATTCTGTTTGATTTTAGATGCCAATACCACTTTAAAAGTGTCAAGAGTGTACAATTTGCGTTATCTTTTTTAACTTTGTTGTTAAAGGTTTGCCCAACAGCTACCAAATCTTTGTGAAGATTTCTTTTTTAAAAAAAATCTACTGAGAACACTTTTGACTGACATCTACCTCCATAAACATCTCTTGAATCTACACAATTGTACAAGGAATCAATTGAAATAAAATAAAGCTCAAGACTATAAGGGATCTTACAATAAAATGCATTATTAATTGCAAACCAAAACGAATATCAACTCGCTACAATAATATAATGAAATGCAAGTTGTGGTAGGACTGTAGGTAACATCAAACATCTCTTCTGGTTCTCTTCCAAATCTTACAACGAAAAGGTTTAAGACAATCATCGGCGATATCGAAGCAGACTATTATGTTACGCACACAATTTGTTTGTATGATTTCAAAAAGAAATGTTTTAGTTTTGTTAAAACTTGAATAATTCATTAAATGAATATGCACAAGTCAATATCACATTGCATTGTAGATGTATAATCTGTGGAGACATATATTTCTCAACTGAACGACTCAATATTTTCTATGCGAAAGACAGCCTTTAATAAAAACACAAAGCACAAATTCAAAGTGGAATTTAGCTTTCTGGTGATAACTCTCATTGAATAGAATCTTCAGAAACAAGAACTCTCATTGAATAGAATCTTCAGAAACAAGAACTCTCATTGAATAGAATCTTCAGAAACAAGAACTCTCATTGAATAGAATCTTCAGAAACAAGAACTCTCATTGAATAGAATCTTCAGAAACAAGAACTCTCATTGAATAGAATCTTCAGAAACAAGATCTATTTTATGTATTAAAAAGGACTAACAGAGGCCATAAGTGACCGAGACGTGGAAGAGTAGTTAGAAATATCCAAATTCTATGGCCAAAGTATATTTTTGTTGTGCTGGCCAACATCAATATAATTTGGTCATAGAGTTTGGGTATTTTCAAATAGGGAAGAATAACCTGAAAAGTTGGTCTTTATGTTGTTGAGAAATTAACATATACTCCCTGACGTTTGCACCGAAGAAAAAGAGAAAACTATAAAGTCTGGCACAGCCCACATTCCTCGGCTTCGGAGGAAGGGGATTTGGTATCTTCTTTTAATAACACTTTGTCTTCCTTGATCGATTTACTCGCTTCACATAACATGAATAACCTTTAAAGGAGGAGAAAACAAAAAAACAACATGAAATTGTAACGAACAATCACCCTTAGAGTATCAATTTTTAAGCTGTAAATCTTACCTGCGTTTTATGGTGATGCAGAAAATTGCACATGTTTAAATTGGGTCACAAAAACGATGGGAACCGCCATTTGTAAAGCGAGAAATTGACCGGAAACAGATGTGCCTAGCAATTAACCTAGGCTTGAATGGCAGACTAAGAAAGTTGACCAATTTCACTCGCACGTGCGCTTTGAATTGCTGGGTATGCGTCTACTGATTGGCCGAAAGAGACACACCCCTAAGCACTGTTGTGATGATGGCGGCCAAGTAAGCAAGTCGGTCTCAGTCGAAATCCAACGGTTTTATATAACTTCACTTTAGGACTGTGCGGTGGGGAAAAATCGTAAAAATATGTCTATGGTACCATTGGAAAGGGAAATTAGCCGTCCGTTTAGTGTATATGCCTGTTTTATTTGTTTTCTCCTCCTTTAAGGGAACTCAGTGCTATCTTCTTTTCAAGATTTTCGGATAGTTTGGCGGTTTTTGTCTACTACAACTATCCTAAAAAATGAAATTAAAAATTGCTGTTTGCACTCTCAGTAACAACATAAACATATGGATCAAAGGTAGAAGAAAAATAAGTATTATATTCATTCAGTTAATTCTCTATCGGTTCAACTCAGCCCCGAAGGTCAAAGCTAACCAGGAAGGACAATTCACTGGCTTTGTGTTCAAACTACCGACTCGGCTCCTGTCACTGGATTAATAAACAGCCAATGGTTATTTGAATATGAAATTTGAAATAAAAGAGAAAGAAACGACATTTTCCTCTTCGTCCCATTTTGTTGACCTACTGCCTCCTTGTTTCCATTTCCTTTGCCGGTATTCTGCTGTCGATTTCTAATTTCCCGTGACACCCATCAAACAGAGCATGGTGATGGAACGTCTGGCTACGAGTGTATTAAAACACACTATTTCTATTATTATGTTGGCTGTAGGAATAAAACGTGTAACACGGAATAAGACAAAATGTCAAAGTATCACATACATGCACATATCTTCGCTCTGACCAACAGTATATGTTTTACCAAAAATATAAACCTATTCTAAAAGTAAGTTTTTCGATCGTCTAATGTTATTTTCACAATACTCTCGCATATTTCGAAGTCAAGTTTCCTTTTCCTATAAAGATGCTTATCTATAATTCCACAACAGCCTGGCGGCAATGCATTCTATCAACCGTTGCTTATTTTTTCTAGAATCGACTGCAGCCAATACGAACAGTAGTTAGTATATATACTGTTTTGGTAAACATCTTCTCAATACATATGCTGTTTAAACAGATTTTATAATATACACAAAGAAAAAAGTTAAGTAACCCCCTGGAAAGTCTGCACCGACCGATTATTTCATTGGTGTAGGGAGATTTTTGTCAAACTGATGTTGCAGAAACCATTGTGATCATAAAAGGCAACATTCTGGCGACAAGAAATTACTAATTATCGTTTTTAAAACGTGACAAAATTGTCGATTTTTCATTAATTTCTGTAATTTTTAGTGGTGCTAATGAAGGATGAGTAAATAATTGCAGGAGATGCTGCCAGATTTCCCGTTAATGACTAACTGTTAGCGGTTTTCAGTCTTGATAATTGATTTATAGTTCTCCCCTCATTAATCCAATAATTTCTGAACATAGATCATTATAAAGTAACATTGTTAACCTTGTGTCCGGGCAGTCTGAACACACTGTGAACATGTAGGATTTTCATAGAAATGGTCTATTGCGAGTAATATTTTGTTAAGTCTAAACATCATCTACCAAAGCACCATTTACACCTATACAAGTGACAACTTCTATCCTTTCGCTATCAACCTTTTATCAATGCTATGCTTATTGAGATATTGGAAAACTATTTACGGATAAAACTGATCTTGTATTACTTGTTTTAATAACATAAGAGTGAAAATTTGCGAAAACATATGTAGCATGTAGCATGTATACGTATTAATATCATCAACCTACCCTAACAGTTGAGCATTATATAAACACTCAACAATATTTTAAACATTGGCCTTTATCAAGGCCGTCGAAGGACAGAACCTCGCTAAACAATCTGCCTTTGCAGTATACTTTGACCAATACTCAATTTATGTTGCAATTCTTGTAAAATCGATTTCAGCCCTCGACGATTTCCTATAATAGAGGCCGTAAATCATCATCAACTTTCCTAAATTGCCGAAATAACAAATTGAAAATATAAAACTTATCGTTGATATGATAAGCGGAAACAAATATATGACAGTTATCGTTGGATTGCCTGGACAAGGATATTATGAAAAAAAAAAGAAAAAACATTGCGTAGATTATTGCTTTATTTTATCGCTGAGTAAATATGACATTCCTGTTAGATTGTAATGCACCTAGAC
The DNA here is from genome assembly GCA_963971465.1 of Lepidochitona cinerea. Classification (NCBI taxonomy): domain Eukaryota; kingdom Metazoa; phylum Mollusca; class Polyplacophora; order Chitonida; family Tonicellidae; genus Lepidochitona; species Lepidochitona cinerea. Next base: position 97,678,284 of record OZ020551.1, on the reverse strand, counting down.
GTCTATGGCGATACAACGTATTTTCTCAAGTCAAGGTAGAATCTCCATAGCTATTCTGTGTCTTGTTTTGGAAGATTATGGTGCTTCAACCAGTAAATCGAACAGCGACCACTGGTGAGAATGCAAGAGCCAAATTTCCCTACCCTTACTGAATCTTGACCAATCAGCACTCGTTAAGCAAAAGCTCAAGGTGTATAGATGTATTGGCAGCTGCGATTACGCCATTTTTCAGCTAGTGGAGTTTTTGTAAACGTTTTGATTACCTGCGAAAAGCTTTACTCGTATACAATAAAAAGTGGCTATACGATTTACGGGTTGAACCGTAATAATCCCCCAAGGCAAAACACGGAATCGTTATAGAGATTTTACCTTGGATCAAAAGATGCTTAAAATGATAATAAGCAAGTTATTACAAGTACAAGTTACTATACCCTGAGGATAATCCAGTTTTCTTATCTTTGTTAATATGAAGATTTTATGATAAAATAGTAATTTAGAAAATAAAATATCTAACATGAAATACTTGGATAGTTGTTAAACAGTCATACAATTTTATAACTTAAAAAATCTCTTTGTTTTTTTCATTATTTGAAGGTTTTAACTATCCAAACTGATTCATTTACATGGTTGAGCTGTTAATTTCATTGTTCGAAAACAGTGCAAGTTTACCGCCCTGCGACTTTTTCTATTGAGGAACTTTGGATTATACTACACATACGAAGGATTCTTCATTTAAGTTTTCTTTCCTCTGATAGTATAATATTTGTCTTTGAATAATTTGAATCTGAAAATTCAAGTCTTCGAGATGCAACTTTTTGAACAAACGCTTTTAAACTGTGGCACACAAACATATGTCATTTCTAATATTCATAGTTTATAAATGTCCAATAAATAGTACAAACTTTGGTCTTCATGTCTTTTATAATGAAGAAGTTAATACAGTTTTAATTAAGTAACGGTTTTTTTATAGTCACCAGAGAAATGTCTGGAATGGGAAATCAGGGAACATCCATAATTTTTTACGTGTACTTTTCTTGTTTAATTACCTTGGAATGTTAGGGTGATTGTAGCTAAGAATTAACAATACAGTTTGTAGAAACAAATTTTGAAACTCAGCTCTTACGAGTTTAGCTGTCCTCTATACACGGCAGGCATATGTGTACGGTTTATTAAGTACGGAAGCCTATTAGTGCCATAATAGAAATATTTTTTGAAAGATTTGTTTTTCGAAATATCTTTTTTCATTAAAAAAAATCGTAACTACGAGTTTATTGAATATATGAAAAGTCGTAATTACGAGACTTATATTTGAAAAAAGTCGTTATTACGAGTTTTTCATCAAACACTTGAATGAACCTAATGCATGATTTAAAAAATATTCTTAACTTGGCACTAATAGTCTTTCGTAATTAAGGGCACCAGCTGGTATAAGCTGTTTTTTTACGACTGTAAATTAATTGCTCTCTGCTAATATCTCTATTTTATAATTAAACGTATATAGCTATATGTATATTGCTTGGGCAAGGGTATGTTATATCAATTGACTTGTTGAACACGACTTTATTTATTAACGTAATGTTTGTACACTTAATATGAAATGGATATCATGCTGGGAAACGCACTATATTGCCTTATAACGAAGGACGTGTTCCCTGGAGCACATTGTCTGATTAAGTTTTAATTTACAAAAGAAAATATCGACTTACAGTTCATAAGCTAGTTCGTTTTGCTTTTTTATCCTTCTGAGAACTGCAGCACAAATTTAACAACAAGAAAAACAAGTCTGGCAGGCCCAGAATCTCTACAGACCTTATTAAGCCAATTAAAATAAAGGTTCGAAAAGAAACACACAAATTGCCATTTTTTCACAGATAGATTCTGATCGTAGACGACATTGATCCCGGAGCTCTGGTGTCTATAGCGAATTGTACTGATTGACATTGAAGCCATTTTAGTACGGAAATCGTTTCGGACCCCGAACCGAATTCGGGATATAGTGTGAACCAAGCTTCTGGCAGTCGTCAGCCTAATGAAATATCATGGGTTTAGTTTATTACAGCGACTTATGATGGGGTAGAAAGGTCTAAATGATTTTTGTCTATATGATTATTTTAGACAAGAAGATTTGTGCACGTGTGCTTTAGTGTTCATAAATATGTTTGTGGTAAAAGGGTCCCACCATACATCAATGCTGTTTGTGTCCTGGAGACAACTCCAGTCACTGTTCAGCGAGGTAAAAGGGTCACACCATACATCAATGCTGTTTGTGTCCTGGAGACAACTCCAGTCACTGTTCAGCGAGGTAAAAGGGTCACACCATACATGAATGCTGTTTGTGTCCTGGAGACAACTCCAGTCACTGTTCAGCGAGGTAAAAGGGTCACACCATACATCAATGCTGTTTGTGTCCTGGAGACAACTCCAGTCACTGTTCAGCGAGGTAAAAGGGTCACACCATACATCAATGCTGTTTGTGTCCTGGAGACAACTCCAGTCACTGTTCAGCGAGGTAAAAGGGTCACACCATACATCAATGCTGTTTGTGTCCTGGAGACAACTCCAGTCACTGTTCAGCGAGGTAAAAGGGTCACACCATACATGAATGCTGTTTGTGTCCTGAAGACAACTCCAGTCACTGTTCAGCGAGGTAAAAGGGTCACATCATACATCAATGCTGTTTGTGTCCTGGAGACAACTCCAGTCACTGTTCAGCGAGGTAAAAGGGTCACACCATACATGAATGCTGTTTGTGTCCGGGAGACAACTCCAGTCACTGTTCGGCGAGGTAAAAGGGTCACACCATACATGAATGCTGTTTGTGTCCGGGAGACAACTCCAGTCACTGTTCAGCGAGGTAAAAGGGTCACACCATACATCAATGCTGTTTGTGTCCTGGAGACAAATCCAGTCACTGTTCAGCGAGGTAAAAGGGTCACACCATACATCAATGCTGTTTGTGTCCTGGAGACAACTCCAGTCACTGTTCAGCGAGGTAAAAGGGTCACACCATACATCAATGCTGCTTGTGTCCTGAAGACAACTCCAGTCACTGTTCAGCGAGGTAAAAGGGTCACACCATACATGAATGCTGTTTGTGTCCGGGAGACATCTCCAGTTACTGTTCAGCGAGGTAAAAGGGTCCCACCATACATCAATGCTGCTTGTGTCCTAAAGACAACTCCAGTCACTGTTCAGCGAGGTAAAAGGGTCACACCATACATCAATGCTGCTTGTGTCCTGAAGACAACTCCAGTCACTGTTCAGCGAGGTAAAAGGGTCACACCATAGATGAATGCTGCTTGTGTCCTGAAGACAACTCCAGTCACTGTTCGGCGAGGTAAAAGGGTCACACCATAGATGAATGCTGTTTGTGTCCGGGAGACAACTCCAGTCACTGTTCAGCGAGGTAAAAGGGTCACACCATACATGAATGCTGTTTGTGTCCTGGAGACAACTCCAGTCACTGTTCGGCGAGGTAAAAGGGTCACAGCATACATGAATGCTGTTTGTGTCCTGAAGACAACTCCAGTCACTGTTCAGCGAGGTAAAAGGGTCACACCATACATGAATGCTGTTTGTGTCCTGGAGACAACTCCAGTCACTGTTCAGCGAGGTAAAAGGGTCACACCATACATCAATGCTGTTTGTGTCCTGAAGACAACTCCAGTTACTGTTCAGCGGGGTAAAAGGGTCACACCATACATGAATGCTGTTTGTGTCCTGAAGACAACTCCAGTCACTGTTCAGCGAGGTAAAAGGGTCACACCATACATCAATGCTGTTTGTGTCCTGGAGACAACTCCAGTCACTGTTCAGCGAGGTAAAAGGGTCACACCATACATGAATGCTGTTTGTGTCCAGGAGACATCTCCAGTTACTGTTCAGCAAGATGTGTCTTATTGATCCGATCAACGTTGTTTTATAAAAATTCTGATTGGTTGATTGATTGATTTATGTTTTACGCCGCACTCAATATTATTTCACTTAAATGGCGGTGTTGTCAGGTTTAGTTGTGTGTGTGTGTGGGGGGGGGGGGGGGGGCGAGCTCATTGCCCGGAGAAAACCCCCAACCTTAGGCGAGTACTTGGCAACTCTTCCACATACGGCGACCGAATGAAAAATCCACTCCCCTATTTCTGATTGGGAATACGTGATTTCACAAGTAACAATGAAGGGGAGTGGTCACTGCAAAAGGTGAAACAAGATGGTACATGTTTGTTATAACTGGGTCTAATAAGGAGTTTCAGACTAGCAGAGTTGGTTCTTTTATTAACTGATCAAAGCCTGGGGAAGTTGTCAGGTCTTTCAGGTGGAATTTGGTTGGTACCAAGAATCAGGATATAAATACACTATATTTAATCCAGACAGTAAGGAAGGAAATATATTAGGTTTCTTATTTTTTGATAATACTGAAAAGGCACCTGGAAGAGAAGCATGGTCACACTGTAAACTTTGAAATCACACATTCGGTAAGAACGGAATATTTCAATTTACGTGCAACACGACTTTCAGCACGTTTTATTTTACGCTTAATCTTGAGTTCTGGAAATTTGAATCATTAAATAGTAGATTGATATTAGCAACATCATCATAATTGTAGAAAGATTTCAAAAGAATTCTATATAGGCTAAACACTGTCGTAGTGTTTGGGCTTCAATGTAACGTATGGGTTTACACCCCTATTTAGACATTTTAAATATAACTGGACATAGATACTTTGCCCAAAGTTTAATTTTAGTGGTTTTACTTGTAGAAAACTTCTTAGCAAATGTCAAAATAGCTGCGCCGGCGAGTGTGCCTTTAAAAGAGACGGGCAATGTAATTATCGATGTAATGGAGATGTATTTCGCAACACAACACCTTGAAAACACAGGACATATAATCTCGTAACCGAACAGCTGACGTTGATATATGCGTTACTCCTACGTGGACAGGTACAGTGTGACACAATTGTATCGTCGGATGAATAAATGGTAAAGAGGGATCAAACATAATCTTAGTGGTTTAATATCAAAATCTTGATCCAACAGTTTATTATCTTTACAAAGGACAAGCATAATCATCTGAACGGAGCCACTTTCGATTGGGCAAGTAATACCACTATGGTGTGACTTTAAAGTTTGTATCACATTTAGCACAAAACTACATACATTAATCTTTCTTGAGATTTTGATTATAAAAGACTGACCTGCCATGCAATCCTTATGGTTTACGCAATGCTTTTTAAATTCCCTTTTCTAGTATTTCTTAATAGGGGGTTTATACCTTTGTAACATTATAAATATATATCTCCAAATATTATTCTAAAATAAAGCCCATGAAGTTTATAAATGTCGAGAATCTCGGTAAATCACGATCCGGAAGGTGCGAGATTATCGTATGGTTTGTATCATTGTGTGACGATTATTTATTCCTAGAGAGAACGTGTACACAACATTGTTCTTTTATGCGGCTCATATCGCGTCAAGCCAAAGCGAGCTTTTCCAAATCCTGTTACTACGTTGAATGGGGAAACTTCGGGGTGCAAATAGATGGACAAAGCTTGTCAAGGGTATCTTACACAGACACACTAAGCTGTCACAGAGTAGGTTTTGAAATATGGATAAATGATGCCATTAGACACGTTACGTCATAAACTTGACCCCAAGGAATATATGTGTCTGTTTACGAAGGACGTTTGTCTAGTTGTATGTTTTTCAATAACCTCCACAGCAGGGAAAATGGATGGAAAAATCTAACTCTAAGGCCCAAAATGATGTTAACTGTAATGAAATAATTCACGTTGTAATCCAAGTTGAATTTAACTAGACGTTTCACTGATATATATTCCGCCATTCAGTAGGTCTACAAAAATGTTTTTTTTTATTAAGAAATGCCAGTTACATAACTATCGACTACTAATGTAGGTCTGTGCCGAACTATGGAAAGTCTGTTTTATCATTTAGGGTCAAAGCACCCAGTTTCTGTTTTTTCTGCCTCGAGCGTCGTCTTTACTCGCCTTGGAGTAAGCATCAGCTTCGCATAGATATCTTTAGTCCGAAATATCTGCGATGATGATGTAAGACATTTTCTGACAGATAGGCCATCATCATCGTCAGAACGCATTTGATCAATTTACTGGGAATTTCTTGCCACCCTTCGAGGTGGCAAGACCACCTCTCGTTTCTCAACAAAAATATCGAGATTCTCTTCATAACTTTCAAAAAATAAAATTGCTAACCCGTACTTTAATGATTTCCCTTTCTCCTCGCACCAATCTTAAGTCTGTACGTCGACAAAAGCCATAAATCTGCCAGGTTAAATTTCAAACTGTACCAAACCTTTAGTTTACAAAAGTCGCCATCTGCATAATCTCATTGATACGTCACTGTATGTGCGAAAGGTCAATCTGTCACATGACTACCCCACTTGCAGGCGATATAGTTCATTGGTCGTGTTGCTTTTTTGCTGAAGTCACGTGAACCAACACGACCAATGAACTATATCGCCTGCTAGTGGGTAATCATGTGACAAGTTGACCTTTCGCGCGTATATTGACGTAGTATGCAAATGGCGACTTTTCTAAATTAAAGGTTTGGTACAGTTTGAAATTTAATCGGGCAGATCTATGGCTGGTGTCGACGTACAGACTTCAGATTGGTGCAAGGAGAAAGGGAAATCATTAAAGTACGGGTTAGCAATTTTATTTTTTAAAAGTTATGAAGAGAATCTTGATATTTTTGATGAGAAACGAGAGGTGGTCTTGCCACCTCGAAGGGTGGCAAGAAATTCCCAGAAAATTGATCAAATGCGTTCTGACGCTGATGATGGCCTATCTGTCAAAAAATGTCTTACATCATCAGCGCAGATATTTCGGACTAAGATATCTTCATCGAAATATTCATCTTTGAAATGAATCGAGCATATATTGGATGTAGCAGTGGGGCAACTGCCTTGTCGGTTTACGTTGGCAATCCACCTTTTCCATATATTTGGCTTTGTAAATGGAAATCCATGGAACGATAGCCTACGCCCTCAGGCAGCTGTAATGGTTGACCTGTCACAGTTTTGTTGTCTTCACTGCCGGACACATTAGCTCATCCCACTATCCAGCAAGCGAGCATTTTTACCTCAAAAGTCGTTCACTTGCTTAGTCAGTAAGTACAGGTCACCTTATGCCATATGTAGAAAATAACTTCAAACTTCTCAAATGTACAATAAATCCCAAGCCTACCTGTTGCGACAAATATTTACATTGGTTTAACATGGGCTATTGGAAAATCCTAGTGAAACCAGTATGTTAAAATTATATTCTCACCTTGAGAAACCCCGAAAAAATGTTAGCTATTTTTTTCTAACTTGTATCGACGTGGGACATTTTGCCACAGACGTGTGCATTAATCTTAAAGGCACACTTGCCGCGAAAATCAGGAATATTGTTTACATTAAAAAAGAAAGACCGTTTTCTGTATTTTTCCCAGACAATATAAGTTAGGAACTTTCTATTTTTACCAAAATTTAAAAGTTTGGACGTCACTTTGTATTTTTAATTTGAATTTGAAAATTTGAATTGTTACGTACCCGGAACGTAAACAAACCAAGCTGCCCCCTATTGGCGATTTTACGTTTCAGTCGAGTGAGTGAACTAACGGCACAGTGTAATTTTACGTAGGCCTATTTATCTGAGAAATACAGCCTGACGATCGGTTAAGAGCGACTGGAAAAGCCTGCTGATTATTGTTTGAGTGTAAAACACATATACAAAGGCCTAAAAGGAGAGTAATCCAACACGAAAGTTGACCGACACTGATCGTTGTTGTTGTAATCAAGCTTCGATTCTTCGTTTGTTTTTCACCCCATTTTTACATTCTAAAGCTAACTAGACATGTTTTATGTGTCCTATGTTTAAGTTTAGTGGTATTAGTCGTAGTAAGCTCGTGTAAATTGGTTTTCTTAGCAAATTTAAACAGGCTACGGCGGCAAGTGTGCCTTTAAGTGTTCTCTTTAAAGAGATTTTGGTAATTAGCCACAAATTAAAACGTTAACATTAACGCAAATGGGAAATGAAACCGTATCCTGTAACCATAAACGAATTCTTGCGTGACAGTCGCTGAGGACGGCAGTACCAGTGGGATTCTCATATGATATTCAGAAAGCCGAGTATCATCATGAAGTTAGAATGTGGATATGGGACTCGATATATTTATGGACACTAAAGCACACGGGCACAGGGAAAATCTTCTTGTCTAAAATAACCACGGAGACAAGTTTCTAATTGTGTTAAAAAGAGGTATATCATTTAGACCTTTATACCCCATCATAAATTGTTGTAATAAAGTAAACCTATGATATTTCATTAGGTTGACGACTGACAGGAGCTTGGCCTTAGTCAGTAGAATTTTCTGGAACACTTTGTATTACATTGACAATGCTTACGCATCTTAAGCTATAGTAAGAATATCGTCAGACTATATATTAAGCCCCATACCCTTTCCTAGAAAACCTAGGTAGAAGGCAGACAGGGGAGTTTAGCCCTGACCAGTATGTCTTTCAAACTCTTGTTCTTTTTATAAGCAATGACTGGCCTTTGGGTCAGAGGTCGAGCAAGTTTACTTTGAAGTAGTTTGTATTCTTCTACTATAATCTTGGCCATAGCGATGCTAGCTTTGTTATACTGAAACACAAATGGTATTATAGTTTTTTCACGACATCTTCCGGGGTCCAAGTTCAAACCCAAAGGATAAAAAGTTTGTAATGTTTGAATCCAAAAACTTTCCCTTTCCAAACGTTTGTGCTTCGTATCTGCAGCGGAAGTGAGAAATGGGATTTTCTCAATAGGCATGATTTCAAAATGGTCCTTGACCGAATGACTTGAGTATTGAAATGTTGTGCCACGGGTACATCATGTTTAAGTCTTATGCTAGATAAATGGTTGGCTGCTCTTTGTCGTAGAGAATTCTGAGTTTCTCCGACGTACTGTTTGCGACATTTTTTGCACGTGATTACATACACGATATTAGAGGAGTCACAATTAAGATTCTCTGCCATTTGATATTTGTTGCGAGTTTGTTCTCCGAAAAAGGCTCCGCGATCGGGTACGTATATATCGAGTTTGCATCGCGTCTTAAGGCATTTCATTGATGTACCTGAGAGAAATGTTGGACGGTAGTGGTACACTCGTGAAGGGGAGGTAAGCGTATCGGGGGATGAAGGGGGAAACATGATTTGTCTTACTGTGTTAGATTTTATCCTTCGGAGTAATCTAATAGAATACTTCCTAGGGAGGAGAGCTTTAAAAAGAACAGAACAAGCCTGGTTAAAAAAATCTAAAGAACTACAGTTTCTATAGAATCTAAAAATCTGAGATTTAATGACTCCCTTGAAAGTGTGAGGAGGATGGTATGACCCAGCATGTAGTAGCTGATGCGTGTCAGTAGGTTTGAAGAATACTTTGTAATCTAAATACCCAGTAGTATGATATGTATGACCCTTGTAAATAGTTACATCCAAAAAATCCACAGAAGTGTGATCAATAGTAGGCTGTAATTTAATGCTTGAGTCGTGAGAATTAAGAGTATCAATGAAAATATGAAGGTCTTCCAACGTATGTTGCCAAATGATAAAAATGTCATCCAGATACCGAAGGTAAATAAAAGGTTGTTGGTGACATTTGTGAAGAATATCACTCTCCCACTCAGCCATAAAAATAGAGGCAAAGTTAGGACTAAAACGTTTTTGGAATGCTGATTTTATGGATTTAAGACCCAAATCTATGTCAATGTTTGTATACATAGACTCCACATCCAGAGTAACCAAAATCACATCTTGTGGGATGGATTTCTCAGACAATTTGGCCAATAAATCATTCGTATTCTTTATAAAGCTAGGATGCCGATTCGCTATAGGTTTTAGATAGTAATCAATTAGCTCTGATATTCTATAACTTTCACTGCCACAATCTGAGATAATAGGACGCCCAGGGGGCATTGTAGGCTTCGGCCATTTTTCAATGGGTTTGTGAATTTTCGGAAGAATATAGAAGACCCTGTTTTTAGAGTTATGATCAGATTCCAAATAGCGATACTGTTTTTCATTAAGTAAGCCTTTATCTTGAAGAGAAACAAGAATTTTATTAAACTTCCTAACATTTTCAGGCCAAATTTCCTTATCAAGTTTTTTGTAATGAAGAGGGTTGCTTAGCTGCCGTTCTATCTCTTCATTATAATCCTGTTTTGACATAATAACTGTTGCCGAACCTTTATCAGCAGGTTTAATAACTATGTTTGGATTTCTCCTTAGCTTACTTAAGGCAAGACATTCTGAATGAGTAAGGTTATGTTGGTTTTTCTGATTAGTTTAAGCATCAAACTTCCTTGATACAGAGTCACGACTAATGTTTATTTCTGGATCATACATGTGAGAAGGGGGTGTATAGCCGCTTTTGGATGTAAACGGCTTGCGTACCCCACTAGAATCTCGGTAGATATCAGCCAGACTAAGATTTCTGGAGAACTCCATAACATGCACTAATTTACTAATAGAAAAGTCCCTATCAGATAATGCTTTAGGGCAAGGCACAAATGAGAGTCCTCTATTGAGTAGAGATATATCATCAGCAGTGAGTTCCTCGTTACTAAGATTAACAATATTACTTCCTAAGCCGAAAGGAGGGTGGCACATGCCCTGTCCCAAATTTAGTTTAAATCTAGTGTCTGAAGCCAGTGGGTATACAAGCAATTTGCTGTATCTTCGGTCCAGTGAATTTTGTCCGTGGATACTCTAAATTTTGAATTGGGGATTTTTGGTATGACCATAACTCTCTTCATCTTGGAAGCAGGAGAGTTATATAGGTTCAGGTTCGAAACTTCACTGGCCGGCAGTTTAGTGGATGACTGGATCTCTACAAAGTAGATGAGCGAGTTGGAAAAAGTCTTCCTAACCGCTGTCATCATGTTGCGCATTTGAGTTAACGAAGTGTTTGGCTCAGTAGTTGTTTTGTTATTGATACCAATATTCAAGATAACTTTCTCAGGTTTGGGACCTTGATACTTTTGAATTAGAGTCCGAAATGAATTGAAATTGGCACCAGGAAAACATTCTACCTGCATATCAGGGTGGGGGTCAAGGTTAATTCTAGAAAGATTAGAATCCCCAAGTAAAAGAACTTTCTTAGTTACATTAGGAAGGTGCCAATTAGAGGAAGTGTGCCGAAATTTCCAAAATTTAGAATTAGCTAATTTATTCCGAGGGTTGCGCTAACCCCTCGGAGGGGATCTCACTGCATCTGAATATCTCATAGGAGAATGGACGGACAAAACTGTGGATGGGGGAGGAGCAGAGGGACTAGATGTACTAGGTCTAGGAGAAGTGACCCTAGTAGAAACTGGGGAGGACGGAGGACGAAAGGGGACAGAGGTACTACTAGGTCTAGGGGAGGGGGGCTGAGGGGAAGAAAAAGAGGGGGCAGAGGTAGTAGGTCTAAGGGGGGGAGTACCAGTAGGGAAAGGCGAAGGGGAAACAGAAGGTAAAGTTACAGACCTAGGAGTCTGTGACTGCAGAGTTGGAGGTGAGATAACGGATGTCGACGGACTGACAGGCGGATATACAAATAAGTGCATGAGCTGTACTGCGGTAAAAACTTTCATAATCAATACCCCGGATATATGAACATACAAATAACTGCAGTGAGCTGTACTGCGGTGAAAACCTTCAAAACCAATACCACGGATATTTGAACATACAAATAACTGCAGTGAGCTGTACTGCGTTGAAAACTTTCATAACCTATACCACGGATATATGAACATAAAAATAACTGCAGTTAGCTGTACTGCGGTGAAAACCTTCAAAACCAATACCACGGATATTTGAACATACACATAACTGCAGTGAGCTGTATTGCGTTGAAAACCTTCATAACCTATACCACGGATATATGAACATACAAATAACTGCAGTGAGCTGTACTGCGGTGAAAACCTTCAAAACCAATACCACGGATATTTGAACATACAAATAACTGCAGTGAGCTGTATTGCGTTGAAAACCTTCAAAACCAATACCACGGATATATGAACATACAAATAAATGCAGTGATCTGTACTGCGTTGAAAACCTTCATAACCTATACCACGGATAAATGAACATATATACGTAGTGCGACTAAAAGGCCTTATAGACATTTCCCGACTCATTTTTAATTAGTTGAAAGTTTGAAAGCTGATTAAAACTGAAACAAAAAAAATAAAGAGAATCTATTTGTTTATATTTATGCAATGTAACAAACTAAGCTGGACTATTTTGTTCAAATGTAAAGCTGATCTGACTAACATGAATAATTTGACAGAACATGTTTACCCATGATAAATGTCATAATGACTGTCTTCCCTGAACATTGCCAATATATAGAGGATATTTGTTGTTTATCAGTAAATATCATTTATATTTCATCGAGTGGATAAACAATCTGTATTTTCATGATTGGCAAAGCCAACTATTTTTTCATCCACGAGATTTAATATAAATTATATTTACAAATAGAACAGAAAATATTCTATTTACTATATAATAGTGAGATTTTCTGCGACAAACTGCAGAGGGATTCATTGTCAACAGTGGATCTAGATACTGACCTAAATTTGCCCTCATCACGCTTACAACGTAGTATAAAATAACACGCCGTTTGGGGGTTCAACGCAATAGAATTTTAATAATTTGTTTTGAAAAAGTCAATTTCATGTAGCAATAACCTTTTTATTGTTGAATAATAATTCAATGAAACAAATATAATTAGAATAGTATATTTATTTTGGAGGAGAACACCGGGTACACCGGGTTTCGGGCGAAAACAACCATCTACAATGTAGGTTCTTTGTCGTTGTCGGCGAAGTAGAACTGGAAATCTTCCATAAGTTAAGCTAAAATGTCAAGTAGCACTTTAAAATAAAGTGTGGTGAAATGTTTTACAATGAATTGGATTTTTAGTTTTATGTTACCTAATCAATTGAGTCCGTTCTTTTACACTGGTATTGTCGCCCAAAGATCGAGTGTGACGATCCAAAAGGTTTCGAATCTATGAACTAGCAAGTTCAGTGGATTGCACTGCTGCCCCCCCCCCCCCCCCCCCCCTCCCAAAAGTCCCTTTTGAATACTAGTATTTTGGAAACCTGCTTTAAAGTAAGATGCTTAGTAAGTGCATTTCGCGTATGGTATTGAGTTCAACTTTCGGATAATCGGACAAAATAATCCATGTTAATACTAGGTACGGATGATTTATTGGCCAAATTGTCTGAGAAATCCATCCCACAAGATGTGATTTTGGTTACTCTGGATGTGGAGTCTATGTATACAAACATTGACATAGATTTGCGTCTTAAATCCATAAAATCAGCATTCCAAAGATATCCTGACCACCGTCGTCCGGATAAAGACATTTTAGAATTGCTGGAACTTAGCTTAAAAGGTAACGATTTTGAATTCAATGGGGAGATCTTTCAGCAAATTAAAGGGTGTGCTATGGGGAAACGTTTTAGTCCTAACTTTGCCTCTATTTTTATGGCTGAGTGGGAGAGTGATATTCTTCACAAATGTCACCAACAACCTTTTATTTACCTTCGGTATCTGGATGACATTTTTATCATTTGGCAACATACGTTGGAAGACCTTCATATTTTCATTGATACTCTTAATTCTCACGACTCAAGCATTAAATTACAGCCTACTATTGATCACACTTCTGTGGATTTACTATTTACAAGGGTCATACATATCATACTACTGGGTATCTAGATTACAAAGTATTCTTCAAACCTACTGACACGCATCAGCTGCTACATGCTGGGTGATACCATCCTCCTCACACTTTCAAGGGAGTCATTAAATCTCAGATTTTTAGATTCTATAGAAACTGTAGTTCTTTAGATTTTTTTAACCAGGCTTGTTCTGTTCTTTTTAAAGCTCTCCTCCCTATGAAGTATTCTATTAGATTACTCCGAAGGATCAAATCTAACACAGTAAGACAAATCATGTTTCCCCCTTCATCCCCCGATACGCTTACCTCCCCTTCACGAGTGTACCATTACCGTCCAACATTTCTCTCAGGTACATCAATGAAATGCCTTAAGACGCGATGCAAACTCGATATATACGTACCCGATCGCGGAACCTTTTTCGGAGAACAAACTCGCAACAAATATCAAATGGCAGAGAATCTTAATTGCGACTCCTCTAATATCGTGTATGTAATCACGTGCGAAAAATGTCGCAAACAGTACGTCGGAGAAACTCAGAATTCTCTACGACAAAGAGCAGCCAACCATTTATCTAGTATAAGACTTAAACATGATGTACCCGTGGCACAACATTTCAATACTCAAGGTCATTCGGTCAAGGACCATTTTGAAATCATGCCTATTGAGAAAATGCCATTTCTCACTTCCGCTGCAGATACCAAGCACAAACGTTTGGAAAGAGAAAGTTTTTGGATTCAAACATTACAAACTATTTATCCTTTGGGTTTGAACTTGGACCCCGGAAGATGTCGTGAAAAAACTATAATACCATTTGTGTTTCAGTATAACAAAGCTAGCATCGCTATGGCCAAGATTATAGTAGAAGAATACAAACTACTTCAAAGTAAACTTGCTCGACCTCTGACCAAAAGGCCAGTCATTGCTTATAAAAAGAACAAGAGTTTGAAAGACATACTGGTCAGGGCTAAACTCCCCTGTCTGCCTTCTACCTAGGTTTTCTGGGAAAGGGGTATGAGGGGGGGGGGGGCAAATTTTCACTGTCTTTTCCCATGACCCCATAATATATAGTCTGACGATATTCTTACTATAGCTTAAGATGCGTAAGCATTGTCAATGTAATACAAAGTGTTCCAGAAAATTCTACTGACTAAGGCCAAGCTCCTGTCAGTCGTCAACCTAATGAAATATCATAGGTTTACTTTATTACAACAATTCATGATGGGGTATAAAGGTCTAAATGATATACCTCTTTTTAACACAATTAGAAACTTGTCTCCGTGGTTATTTTAGACAAGAAGATTTTCCCTGTGCCCGTGTGTTTTAGTGTTCATAAATACTAGGTACAGGTATTTGGATAACATACTCTGGTCGATTGCTAAAAATAAGTCAAGGACATTAATTAGGGATGGGTTAATTGCATACGTCGTGATGTTATTGACTTTCGGTGTTTCAGACGTAATAAAATCCACTTATTGATATACAAATTGGCATTCTTTGAATCCGCCAATCTACATGGTTACATGGCATAGTGTTTACATACTATATGGATGGTTGGCAACCGAGCAATATTGATGATACTGTAACAAGAGATCAGTTGTTAACAGGGAGTGTATTAACTTCCGCTGTTGTCGCAAAATGTCGACGAACTTCGACGAACAGTTAGAAAACAAAGTATCTACAGAACAAAAATGTGTGTTCAAAGGAGATAAGGGTTCGTCTTGAGCAAACAACACACAATGATGTGGTGAGAAAATACACAGCTGCTCTTAGTTTAATTTGTTAATCGCCTCGTTAATATTTAATATAATGATTTGAACTTGAAACATAAAACATAACAGCTAAAACGATTTTGTCGAAAATGACAATTTATGCCATACACTACAGAGAGCAGAGAATGTGAAAGACAAGGGTCTTGTTCATATATTCGTTGAATTATAATCGTACACAAAAACTGGAAATAAGATGTCCATCTTTTAGCATGGAATAGGCCGGTGAGATAACGATTTCTAGTTGATGTGGAAATTGATCTTTTTCAAATGAATGTAATTCAAAATTAAATATTAAGCTGATCATTTATAAAGCTCTGTTTTCCTCTCACAGTTTAATTACTTGTACTTTATCTATTTGCAAGCGCGTATATTGTACAATGTTACCAAACGAGCCTAATCCAGTCTGATGTTGACAGAGTTATAGGATCGATTCTAAAGGCACGAGTAAACGAGAGACGTCAGCACAGAGCTGTCTCTCACTCTCTCTGACATTCGCTGGACTCGGCGGTAAAGCGACTAGAGCTGATTGGACGCTCAAGCAATATAACCACCCGATACTGCCTCTCCTGCACAAGAGAGGATGTAACTGAAGTTGGCAATCATTAAGGCTCAGTTAGACCCCACACACAATGACTGCCAATACAACTGATCGTCTGCTTAATCTAACCATCACAAATGGGTCCGGTCAGTATGTTCCTGATGTGTTCTTTAAGCATATTGTAAGAGCGTTACAACTATATTGTTCCCCTGCGGTAATGCTACTTGGGATTGTTGGCAATGTTTTATCCGCTGTTGTCTTTTTATCCACACGTTTACGAAAACTTTCTTCGGCCATTTACCTTCTTGTGTTGGCCATCTCTGACTCTTTTTTTCTGTTGGCAAACTTTTTCGTATGGATAACTTACCTAAATGTGAACATTGTTAATGTGAATGTAGTTTGTCAACTGACTATCTACTGTATCCATGTGTCAAGTTGTTTATCAGCCTGGCTGGTTGTTGGATTTACCGTCGAGCGTTACATCGCCATTTGTCATCCGTTAAGAAGATTAAAGATGTGTACGGTGTTTCGAGCTAAGATTGTCACTTGTAGTATGGTGGTCTTCTCAGCCTTACTTTACTCTTATCATCTGTGGAGCACAGAGTTATCAGATGGTGGCCGTTGTGAGACAAGTATGGATCATATGGAGTTTGTGGCTGTCATGGGTAATTTGGATGTTATCATTACTCTAGTTGTGCCTGTCTGTACCATATTCTGGTTAAACATTACCATGCTTATACAGATCTGCGGAATATATAAAACATCAAATGACATCCGAGCTTCTCGTAAAAATAACGAAGCACCGAGAAATAAGGCCCAAGTCAAAATCACCAAGCTTCTGATCATTGTATCAACAGTGTTTTTGTTGCTAAATTCACCAAGTGGACTTCTCCGAGTAAAATGGTTTGTCGAGACTCTGCTGAACAGTGACTACCAGCCCAGTGGACCGGAAACAATGTTACAACAAATTTTTCAATTTTTGTTAACGGTTAATTTTGCGATCAATTTTCTCTTATACAGTCTTTGTGGTAAAAACTTTCGGAAATCTCTACAGTCACTTTGTCGAATAAAAGTTACCGACCGAAGACAGACTTATAAACACTCGGCTAAGTATACCTCTGCATTTGATACGAGTACTATGTGTGATTGTGTATAAACATTTAACGTTCGCCTCAACATTTAGTTTGGTGCATTTTTGAATATTTTTGGCGATACATTTGATGAATTGTACTTTTATCTAATTGTTTCGGACAAACAATCAAGTATACGTTTAACGTCCAGTGGGTCCATTATAATCCACGAACAATAACTCAATTAGTGCTTTATAATTATCATATCGATTCAACGATCATTTATTTTGTTAATGTGCGTACCGTGTAAATTGACCACGTGTATGTGAATCTGGAATTCAACGTTATAATGAACTGCGACCGGAACCTTAATATTGGTATGGTTAGATTTTGATTCAGTCTTGAATGGAATATGTATTTGCCTTTGAGCAGGTGACGGCACGGCTTTTCTGCATTTGTAGAGAGAAATCCATCAGATTATGGATTAAAATGACCATGTCGTGTATGCCAGTGTGATAAAATCGACTAACCTAAAACTCGGCTTGTTTCTCCTCTTTGATGAAAGTAATTTTTGAAATGGCATTCAAATGACCAGTAACACATCAAAGATGCAGCAACAATACTAAAATATAATAGTTTCTACATAGTAAATCCATTAAACCCTCCATTGATAATTTTGGACAAAGAAGAATGGGTACAAAAATAATGTAAACTACAGAACTTACATATAATGCTATATTCTCTTCTGTTAAGTTTGAAATACTTTTATTTTCAATGAGAAAGCAGCTTTATCAATTTAAGTAAACATTTCAAATTTTATTGTTTAGAAATATATTTTTGTCCTTTACCATTTGTTTTATTTTTCTATTTAGAATAGATTTATTTCCTACACACACTTAATGAAATGATATTTCACACAGTAAACAATTTGCTCTTTTTGATATTTTGATTGACCCTGACAATCAACCGATAGTAAAATTACACTACTTTTGCTCACAGAAAGAAACTATGTTTTTAAAGTGTGTTTTCCTCCTGACAAAACGACGGACATACTTTTCCAGTGGAAGTGACAAGAAGACAGCTTTTATGGTTATACTTACAAGTTTAACTTACTGTGGATATCCCTATACGTGTCTTTCCGATTAAGTAACGCAAACTCGGATAAAGGTTATTAAAATTCAAAACCTTTAAATTGAAGATAAACCCCGGATTGTGACGTAATCTATATGTTTCAATACATAGTAGCTGATTACGCCACTTAAAGAGCTGCAACTTTTCACAATTTTTCGAAAAAATTAAAAGGAAAAAAGTCCGTATTTAACATCTAGGACAAATTTAAGGCTTTTTAAATAATAGAAACGTCGATGGTATCCCGGGTATTTGAATTTCGTCATTTAATAGGCCACAAATTAAATATATTTTATAAAAAAGCAAAAAGAATGTCTTTCAAACTCGCCTTATCGTTTCGATCTTTATACTGAGGATGTTTTGTAATTAGACACTTAGGTGTCTGGAACGAATATCGTTAAAATGTATGCTATTCTACCGTTATTTATATAAAGATGAAGTTTCCAGATGGCCATTGGTAACTTTTCCGCCTCCCACGGACCACTGGATAAGGATAGGGATAGTTGCTCTGATGCGGTAAAAAGAATCGAGTGCGCAGTAGAGCCCTTTCTGACTGCGCGTTTGTTCTACTTATGACTGTTTAACTGACTGTCAGACACAAAACAATATCAACACGAGATTCCCTAAATAACTCGTTAAATGTGTTTTTCTAATAATCTGAAGGTCAATGGAGAACCACAACAAACTTAAGCGATGCCTCCTTTTAAAATAATTCTGGATAATAGACAGATTTTTTAACACTGCGACTGAATAGCACATTTTCCATGTAAAATAATGTGTCAAACCCATTACAATCTCGAAAAATCCGTTTCAATGGTGTTGATAATCTAACATACACTCCCTAACGTTTGCGCCCTGGAGGAATTCGAACAAAACCATTCGACAGACACAGAAAGTAACTTAAAGAATCAATAGTAGAGAATGCTATCTTTGGATTGCTTTCCATCCTTTATTTTGAGTTATAGAGTTAAAGCCGTATTGTTTTATCTCCTGTTAACTGATTTTGCAATCCATTACGCAAATGCTACCTTACCGACAGGGCCTTATCAGCAGACCGATCCATTCGTATTGACGCATCGTTGACCGAACTGAAGCGGTATTGGCCCAGTTTAGCTGCATTTTTTAGGGTATGGTACGGATTGGCTAGACTATTCGAATGTTGGTCCGTGTTGTAAATTATATTATCTTGAATAGAACTTTGAACCCGGTTAAATGGTGCAGCATCACAAACAATGCATCATTTGTATTGACGCAACACGCAAGTAAGTAAGGCCTTGGCTCAGCTTAATATACATTTGATCTTGCATATCGATAACACGACGTATTGCTTAATTTTCCGAAATAACTTGCACAGTTTAATATTATTGATAAAAACATTTTAAATCGAGAGCTTACCCATTATCGTGAAATTGACCTTTGGATGGCCACATTAACCCTTGGCCTGCCGCATGTGGGCCTATACGATCACTGGAAGGTCAATGCCAGGGCTGATAATGTGCCGTCTTCTTTCTTTCCTATGGTTAAAACGTCAAAAAGAAATACAACATGTAAATATATTATAATATTTATATGTTGTTTTATGGCTGTTTCTTTGCATATATCTCACAAGTAAGACTGATGTATCAAAATGCTAATGTCATAGCCAGATTTTTATTTTTGGTTTGGCTTACCATGTACTGTTTCATCAAATAACAAAGATATTTATGTATATAATAAAATTTCGTTTGGTATAAAATGCACGATTTCATTCACCTTTCTTATTAATCCGTATTAACTTTCAACCAACCCACTAGTTAGTTTGCATTTGTTCTAGGACTCGTATTACACAATGTTGGTTTTCTTATATTAAACTCACGCAACTTACGTAATTTGACAGCATGTATTTTTTAACTGCACGATTATATGATTATGTCCGTACAATAATATATTAAACGTCATTATTATATATATATATATATATCTAGGTAGCTAATTATTATCCTGTATGTGGAACAGATCAAACGATTCTTGTCATAAGTCTTGATGTATAGCACAAGCATATTGACCCTACCGATCAGCCGAGAGATTGACACAGAAGCAATCTGACTAAGGTGGAGGTGTTCTTTTCAATGACAGATTGACATAGGACATCTACGCCATATTGACAACCAACTATTTTTCTGTCATCATATGTACATGTGCTGTACAAGATTCCGTCTTTCTTGAGCGTTAGCAGGGATTCTAATAGAAAGGGGTTCATTCATAATGAATCAATGTCGTGTTTGAACTGAATCAAGCTTAATAGTAGCTTACATAACAGCACACGACCACGGCTCACAGTTTCAGTCAGTTTGGTAGTCTCTGTAGGTACGGCAAATCTGACTTAAGTCGAGATGTTCATTGATAAGTTTTTTCAATGAACATCTCGACTTGAGTCAGATTTGGCACGACAGTGTATACATTTTTTAAAGCTTGGTGCTCGCCGAATCTTTGTCACTATAAATCAAATGACATGGTGACCTATATATTTGTTTTGGAATAACACACACAAATTAGTCTTCACCCTCTGATGGCGACAAGAAGAATTCATGCTATGAAAATGAAAGTAAAACATGTTAAAAGCTCAAATCCGTTATTTTGAATAAGCACAATGAGAAACAAATCCATAGTTTTACCTATTTAAAATCTGAAGTAGGCCATCATCAGTTTGGCAGTTTTGTTTATAATTTAAACTTACAACTGGTGTTTGGTATGTTTAAAAGATCGGTCCAATGTCACCAGATCATCATCAAAAATGATATTCCAATAGCCGCTGTGAGCGGCTCGCCATAAAGAGCTAGCTGATAGGAGTTCACTGAGTTCAATGAAATGAGGTCGTGAGGTATCATTTTTCGTAATGTTCTGGTCCAGAGCATTCGCTGATCTA
Organism: Lepidochitona cinerea; assembly: GCA_963971465.1. Classification (NCBI taxonomy): domain Eukaryota; kingdom Metazoa; phylum Mollusca; class Polyplacophora; order Chitonida; family Tonicellidae; genus Lepidochitona; species Lepidochitona cinerea. Next base: position 97,657,144 of record OZ020551.1, on the reverse strand, counting down.
CAAACGGCGTCATCTGTGGATTTATTGTCTGTCAATTGCAATACATTTATTCGAAGACAATCTTGTCTTCTGTATTGATCTGCGTTGCCTGTCGTCAATTCCTTTTCTCTCATTATTGACTTTCCCAGTTCATATTTATCAACTGTAATTTAGGATTTCAGTGTTGTTACTTCTTCAGTTAAATTGGTAGTTTTCATGATGTTTCTCTATAATTGTGTCTCTTCAATCCATCGTACATTGTACAGCGTTCATTTCATTCTTCAACTGCCGAACAGTCTTTCTCCTCTTTGGATGCGAAGCTCGCAATTTTGTCGACTCACGCATAGGCCTACACACAAAGGAGGACGTCATATCGACGTGTCCATTCATCGACGTGTCCTCTTCCGCCGCCAGTCGTCACTTTTTATATGGTATAAATCACCGTAAATTTTGGGCTGAATTCAAATGGCGAAACGAAGTACATGTCCGTATAGTTTTAATAAATGCACATGGAAATATAAAATAAAAAAGATCGTAAATTATTCAGATGCTAAAATCATCCATAAAATCCGATAAACCTCACCTTGTACATAAACTGAGAGAGACGTACGTGTATTTTCTGTAGATATCTGGATTTTTCAATTAGAACGGATTGCAGCTAATTTAATTAGTTCCAAGTTTGGTAGTTGATTAAAAATTTGTTTTAAGTGAAACTTATTTTTCTTTAACTCATGCTGTGCAACAAACTTAGTTTGACAAAGGCTTAATCATCATCTTGATATCATCAACGTAATGATTGGACAGAGCTGTTAGCGTTACCCTATGTTAAATGCCATAGGACTGCTTTTTAACGAGATGGCCAATATATCGAGTGACGTCATAATTTATTCCAAAGATACCTGTCATTCTCGTCATCACGATCACATTCTTTGGCCAAAAACGGTCTACCACTCATTTTCCTCGTCCAAGGATATTTGACGTCAAGGATTTGGATAAATTTTGAGATCAATTGCATAACAGTTGCAGACTATCGAAGTTCAGATTGTCCTCATGAGTGATTAGCGCTTGTCAGCAAAAATGTTTGATACTTTGAACAAGTAATTGCTTTAATGTTTTCTGACACGCAACGATAATTGTATATATTATAAATATGTAGGCCTGCTTTGGTCAAACACGTGTTTGTCGGACGATAACCAGACACCAGGTACATTGTATTTTCCCCATTTAACAATAAAGCAAAGACATCAGAAAACTTACCCTAAAAACGTTCAATAACATTTGCGAAATACAAATGTAGTATTATCTTTAACTAGATTGTCGGTAGAAGGGTTAATGACACACTCTCTGCGAAAATGCAGAAAAATTGTTAAATGGAAAAAGGGGGACCGTTTTCTATGTCTCCCAGTTAAAAGAAGTTAGAAACCATATTATGCCAAAATTCATCTTGAATTCGAAATTGAAAATTTGAATTATTATGCACCCGTAATGTCATCAAACGGAGACCCCGGAAATGCGCATAAATTACTAAATGGTTTGAGTCCTATTGTAATGCCTACCAGACGACGGTTTTGGTTTGAAGGACGTAAAAAACCTTCTGAGGAATTTGAGCTGTAAATTAAAAAAAAAAAAACAAACCTGAAATGATTGTAATCGAAGTTACACGGGCTCTGATTGATCACTAGAAGATCGGACACACCTAACACATGATTTGACGTATTTTATGTCTCATGTTTAATTTAAGTGATTTTTCAAATAGCAAGCTTGTGTAAATTCCGTTTCTTCACAAGAGCTACGATTGCGAGTTGAGTTTGTTTTAGATGCAACACTGACACAAGCCAAGTGCCTGGATATTCAAGACTTTTGGATGATATGGCTTTGGTTTACCTTTCTCATGTGTTTGTTGGAATATCCCGAGGGCATTGAACTTGTATTAACGCTAACTCTATTTCCCGACAACGTGTAAAAAACGTAGTTGTCCTAACAAAATTACCGATAGATTAGCTTCTGGCGACCACAAGGTATAGCGACAGGTTCAAGTCAGCGAAAATGTCCAATTTGTTTTGTCAAAGTATGTCTCAGCGGACAAAGGTAGTTAAGAAAATGCTATTTTAGATAAGACCTGGGGCGATCTTAAATCCCGTCTTAAACTATCTATCTGGCTGACAAAAAAGCGAGAGTTAGCCAATAGCCTTTGAATCTAATTTGGCCAACCAATCTCAGAATGATCTACATATCATGATGGGCTAGTGCTTCAGATATTCAGTTTTATTGTGTCTTGTCTACCCTTTGGTTGTGTGGAGTTTTTGGATTCTGCTTTTAATTCAATTATAAAATGGCGGCTTACGTTCAACCGTGGCAGCAAAATTCAAAGATTGCATGTGGAAGAAATACATTTTATCTAATTTTTCGCTAATTTTCTAAAATAGTAGCTCGTGGCAATGATGAAATGATTATAGATGCAGCAAAATGTTTGAAAATCTGATATGACCGCTTACGATAAGATTGTTAGTCATATCAAAAGGATTTTGAAGAGCGTAAATTATCGCTGATTATTGCTATTGCTATTATTGTTATGATGAAAAAAAGTCAAACAGACACACTCTGTAAAGTGTTGGAAAGTTAAGCCTCTTCTTGAAACCTAATATGACAGTCAGTAAAAACTTGCTAAAACGGGTTATTGCGGGGGTACATGTAGATCTTTTCTCATAGGAATGTTATGCGCACCACATTGAAAACTGCATTATAAATTATCGATAATACCAATAGTTGAGGCGGAGTTAAAATGTCCGTCAAAAGATTTGCTCATAAGTTCCTACCATACGCGCTTAAGTGTCACTGATTCCATCGAACCACAGATAGGTGAGCTGGTATTATATTCCAAGAGTCTTACGTTCTCAAATCTGAAAATAGTAAACAAGTTAATCACAAGATCAATATTTGTTTTGTCTATTTTTCTGGCATAAACATTCAACTGTCACCTCGTACATTCTAAATGTTGTTGATTCTCCAAGACAAAGTACCTTGGTTTCATGGTGTTCAATACCTTGAGCTTGATGATTACTTTGGAATTTTTTAATTGGCCATTTCACTACACCAAAAGCCGTTTGCCTTGAAGGAGAAATGATCTTCTGTTACGTTCTCTGTTGGAGTGGTAACTCACAATTAACTTCCCTGAGAGAATCGGGCAAAATATACAAGTATGTCACTACAATACGAAGATACGAGTTATCTTAGGAAATTCACCTACCTTAAAGTGAATGTTTATGTTGGAAAGTAGCCATAAACGTATTTTAAGGGAAACAATATAAAAATGTTGGTAGTTCATGCCACTTTAGAGAAAATAACGAAATCTTCTTGAAATTCAACTCTGTGGGTTTTAGTTTCTTTGGCAACACACATGAACTAGCAGCTTCCGTCCTCAGCTACCAAAAGCAGTGGCCAACCTTATGGTTCTACGATAAATCCTTTCCGTGGTAAGGAACTTTGTGTAAAACGTGTGTGAGCCGTGCGAGTGTAAGCGTGTGTATTTTCGTTCAGACCCCTTACTGCCAGCAAGTATTACACTAATAAATCGTAAAGAATTGACTGAGGACTAAGTGTAAAACAAATAACAAAAATGTTGACACTTACTCTTAAAAGTATTCGTGTAATCAAAGTAATGCATGTTTTAATATGAAACATTTATTTCTACATCTATTTGCGGGTACAGTTGATAGATTGACAACACTATGTCCAGTGAGTCAAAACATGCATTTGCATTCTATAAAGTCCAAATACATCTAAACAAACACTTGCCCTCAGTCAAATGCATTTATTTCTTTCAGGGGATTTCCTTAATTTGATTACATATCCTCCACTACATACTCTCTTCTTTTCTCCTATGAAACGATTGAGATTCAAACTATGTTGTTTGAGAGTATCTATTGCAGGGAATATTCTCGTTCATATTGAAGATTAAATAGCTGTTGTTGAAACATTTTAACAACAGAATTATCAGTCTACAGTAATTAGATTCATACGGGTGTGGCCTGGATTTGGTTGTATTTGCTCATAAGTTCCTACCATATGTGTAAAAATGTCCCTCTGATTCCAGCGAATCACTGGGTTATGCTGATAGGTGAGTTGATGTCATATTCCAAGATAAGAGTCTTACGCTCTCAAATCTGAAACTGAAGTAAATTACCAGATTAAAATTAACAAAAAAAGCAAAAAATTGGAAAAATTTTGGGGAGATCAATAACCTAGTAACTAAAAATATCGGAAACGCACATGTTGTGTAAAAGTGTATCTGATATTGCCATAACATTTCGATTATTTTCGTGTACAAGAAGCTGGACATTGGGCGAAAACTCTTCACAAAGACATCGTTTTCCTTCATAATCTTTCTTTTTTGTCTCTTATCGTAAAGGAAGATTAGAAACGATCGATTTCCTCCCTTTGTTCGTTCTCTCAAAAACTGGGTCACTGCTGAAAGTTTTTTTTCTTTTACCTGAATCGGTCAATTAGGTTCAAGAGAACTAACTTGCATAAGGATTTTTTTCTGTAAATAAATCAATTCTTATCAAAGGCATCGAGGATATTCCAGCTATAACATGTCGTAGAATTTTTAAGGGTTCCACGAACGAGCATTAATACTCCTCTGAATTCATCCAAGTTGAAGGATAATAGAAATAGACGGTAGGTTTATCTAATACTCCTCCATTTACCACATGTTGCGTTCATCCCAATTATCAATAATCGGAGAAGAAAGACAACAAAAACCATATTATTAATCGCGGTTAGTTGTCCCGGAAACCATGGACGGCAAATATTGTGCTGATAATGTCTAAACCTTACAACGCTACTGCCCATTAAAATAATTGGGCATCGGCAATTAGGACCCATTTTGGTAAAAGATACAAGTAATTGTTAAATCACGCAGAATTTCATTTTCCACGAATGATAGCAAGCAGCTGTATTTGTCACTAATGCTTTTGTTCTATTCCAATAGATCAAAAGATGAATAGATTTCAGGTGAATCATTCACCGTGCCATTTCTCTTACTCTTATGTACCATAGCTGAAAGAGCGGATTTGGAGATACAAAATCGATTAAAATGAAATCAGTCTTTCTATATAGAGATCTGCTATGCAAAAGCTTGTCTGTCAACTGTCAGATGTTTTCCTACAAAACCGTCGTCTATTTTTTATCCATGGACAGCGATAACGACTGGGGGAAGATGACGATGAATGTAAATAGCACTATGGTACATTTGCGACTAGTCAAACAGCAGTGCTATATCCTCTTATGACAGTTACGCGTTGCAGAAGACTAACGTCTAGCCTACACGTTTTAGAGAAACAGCCCCAGAGACAGTTGGACTCCAATTGGTACAAAATTGAAACAAAAAACAGGCATTTTTCTGGTACCAATATTTTTGACAATCCTAATTCTGAAAGTCCCCAATATTTTGGCTTATCCGCTTTGGGAAAAGCCGTGTTCAAAATGTGCAATGTCTTCACCACAATGGCATCTAAGACGGACATTTACAAGAACAAACTTAAAGAACTTGTCACATGATTACCCACTAGCAGGCGATATAGTTCATTGGTCGTGTTGGTTCACGTGACTTCAGCAAAAAAGCAACACGACCAATGAACTATATCGCCTGCTAGTGGGGTAGTCATGTGACAGATTGACCTTTCGCGCATATAGTGACGTATCAATGAGAGTATGCAGATGGCGACTTTTGTAAACTAAAGGTTTGGTACAGTTTGAAATTTAACCGGCCAGATCTATGGCTTGTGTCGACGTACAGACTTAAGATTGGTGCGAGGAGAAAGGGAAATCATTAAAGTACGGGTTAGCAATTTTATTTTTTGAAAGTTATGAAGAGAATCTCGATTTTTTTGATGAGAAACAAGAGGTGGTCTTGCCACCTCGAAGGGTGGCAGGAAATTCCCAGTAAATTGATCAAATGCGTTCTGACGATGATGATTGCCTATCTGTCAGAAAATGTCTTACATCATCATCGCAGATATTTCGGACTAAGTTTCACCCTAAGACAAATTTTACTCTATATTAAAAAAAGAACTAAAACTGGAACCATCTCTACTGAACTTACCTGAAAAATTTAAATTGGCAATTACACGATTTCGGACAACCAACCACAAATTACCAATTGAGACCGGCAGATGGGCAAATATAGATAGAGCTAACAGAATTTGTCCTCTCTGTCAAAACGGAATTGGGGATGAAATACATTATCTTTTTTATTGTAAATTATTAAAGGTAAACGGGTTTATTTTATTGTACAAAGTTTTGATTAAAACAAAAACAGACCTTTAATTCCGTTATTTACCAAACGGTGCTAATGTTTTCTTTTAATATTTCTTTTTCGTCAATCGGGTTCCATTATGCTGTAATTATATGTTAACTTGTGCTGTGCGTTAAACCCCTACATCGCATTGTGTTCTATGTTCGATAGTGCGCTAGGTTTTTGATTTCTGTTCAGTTTTATCTCGCTCGTCTCGTTCCAATTGTGTTATGCAATGACGAATCCTATGTTGGGCTCTTCTCCTGTACAACTCATTCCATATCGGTTTTAAATTATGTTCTTTCTAATTTTGTTACCATATCTTTTTCACGACATGTTGTAATGTTTAGCATTTTTGTAGTGTTCTTTCTTGTCTGAATTACATCTTTTTAATTGTGTGGTTTTATTCGATATTGTATGATAAATTATTTTTCTCTGTTCTTTCTGCCGTACTTGTGAGTATAGCTTCAACCATATTATTTTTTCCTCGGCCAATTATTTTCCATAATTCTTTATTTATTTATTTATTTTTCTTATAATTTATTCATTTTCTTTTTGTAATGTTATTAATGTATATCGTACTAAATGTATGTATTTCTTGCTTTAGCGGGGGACTACCGCCCATTTAATTCAAATTTGTCTGATACAGCCTTAGTTCTTACTGACCTTACAAAAATCAACACATCTAATAAATCAAATACCAATGAATTTCAACAATTGAAATATGAACTTTGTAGAGCACCCATCTTAAAGTTACATATGTCTCGAAGGTTTGAACTGATGTTTCTGGCACTGGTCTGGGAGCTGTAGTTCAGAAATTTGCCTGTGGTGTGCATTAATAAAAAGGTGTCTGTGAAAACGGGTATTTGGTGATGGAACGTGAATGTATGGCGGTGGCATGGGGAGTGAATTAGTTTACTTGTTTGACCGACCATCAGCATTGGTCTTTCTTGACAAAGCCGCATGTAAGTTTATCAACCTTAGAGTTATCCGTTGGGACATCCATCTTTGGTGTCGATAATTTTTTTTTGCCGGGGGGGGGGGGGGGGGGACTTCTTAAGCTGTTCTAGTGTTACGTGTCTCGTCCTTAATACATGACTTAAGAGAAATACGATTATCGAATTTAATCAACCAAGACACTGTGTCCGTATGATGCACTAGAAGATTATTCTATCGGTCACGTGATTACAAACTGACGTTATAAACTATGGAAAGACAGGCTCAGCATAACTACAGAAAACGACAGGTGGACTTTTGTGAACCGGTGTGCTGGATGACTGCATTTACCACGACACGAATTTGTGTATCTTCCATAAGTAAATCTGGGTCACCAATCTAGTGTTGAGGCCATCCACCCAAAGGATTTGGAGTTGTATTTCGGTGACGGAACTTCCACTGGACATTGAATCTTTCTTGGACCTTCCACTGGACATTCGATCTTTCGTGCATTTTCAATCCATCTTGCAAACTGACATTCGTTTTAGCGTAATTGTTTGTCGATGGATTGCGAGACCATGATGGGTGTGATAAATTGGACAGCCTTTATATTTTTGTTGTATTGTTTAACTTGTAAAAAATGTTAAATATTTTGACCGAGTTGTTTTACAACTGGATCAACGGGAAAAATGCCAAGCATTACAACATGCCGAGAAAAACGTATTATGCCATTTGGAATAATAAGGCCAGCATGAACATAAGGCAGATTCTAATAGAAGAATACAAACTACTATTGGCTCGACCTTTGAGACCAGCCATTGCTTAAAAAGGACAGGAGTTCAAAAGATCTACTAGACAGGGCTTAACTGCCGTGTCTGTCTTCTACCTATGTATTTTCCATGATAACATTTTGTTTAATCTCAGGTTACAGGACTTCTTGTCAGTATATTACAAAAATTTATTCCAGAATATTCTATTACATGACTACAGTCAATCTCCTAGCTTCATCCTAATGAAATATCATGGGTTTTGATCTATAACAATGCCTGTATTAAGATCCAAATGACAACAGTCGTTTAAACTTAATATTGTTCATAGACATTTTCTTAACCACCAAACATACATGTATTCTTTAATTTATATCAAATACAATGCAAGAAAATGATAACACAGGGTATCAACTGACGTCATGCCACTTAATGTTTACAAGCAACTTTTCCCAGACAACAATAATGATAAAGGCCAACCTATTAAAGGAGAATGAACGAAAATAACTTACTAAATACAGTTAACGTGCGGTAAATATTCCTTTCTAACGGTACCAAAACCATCTCTACGATCTTATCTCGCCAAATTGTGCTATAAGAAGCGTTATCAGAGCGTTAAAGTACTCGGCAGCCATCTTCACATCAAAGCTTAGCTGTATGTCCCGATCGGCCAATCAACATACACCTAGCTCACCAGTCACTGCACTAGCGTAAGAGGAATTGGACAACTCCGAAAGTCTTCCATTTGAATCTAGGTTAATTTCGATCATTTTGAGGCGCTAATAACTAAAGACAAACACTCTAATAACTCTGCATTTGATGTCTACGTGACTTATGGCGGTCGTTGTATGCTCTATTGTGTGTATGACGTAATTTTGGTTATCCTTATATAAATAGATCGGCTGTATGCCCAGTAGGCGATTGGACCGAGATTGAGTTGCACTCGTCTAATTTGGCCGCATCTTGGATAATTCCCAAATTTCTCCAGTAAAGTATTGGCTTACTTCGACATCAATAAACCAGTGACTACAAACCGATGCAAGGCGAAGCAATCGCGGACTTTGTGCCACATTATTCCAAGACGGCAGACCATTTGCGCACGCCAGTAAAAGCTTAATAGAGAAAGAAAACAACTATTGTAACATACAACGGGAAATATTATTAATCGGGTTTGGACTTGGAGGCTTTCATCATTACATATGTAACATTATCTGTTTCCTATTATTATTATTTCATTAATTCGTTCGTCAATTCATTTTATATGCTTCATCTCTTTCACTTTTCCGTAATCATTACTAATAATTAACACATTTGTTCAACATGTTGGGTGTAGTAGAGTTATCGTTTTATTTAGTGTATTCGGAAAATAAAAGTTGAGGGATGTTTAATAGAGCAGACGGGCTTTACAAACAGAGGAATAAATAGCAGTAATCTTTATCCCCAATTCAGTCTATATTCTATATAAAAGACTATATTCTATAAAAAGAAACAAGCATGTCATTAGAAACAGCTAGAATCAATATAGAAAAATAAAAAAAAAAAAAAAAAAAAAAAAACACACACCCGTTCTAAGAATTGAAAATTTAACACATTCTCAACATTGTTCCCTTTTGGAGAAGTCATCTAGTACATAAAGTGGCAGCGATGGACCACAAGGATTTTGTTTTTCATTTTACTTTTGATTTTGTTTTTATTTTCCTTTTGATTTTGTTTTTATTTTCCTTTTGATATTGTTTTAAATTTTGATTTTGTTTTTCATTTTGCTTTTGATTCTTGTTTTTCATTTTGCTTTAGATTCTTGTTTTTGTTTCTGCTTTGGATATTGATTATAATTTTTTTTTGGATTTAGTTTCATTTTTATTTCTATATATTTTTAACTGCCTATTCAATTTAATTTATGTTTTATTTTTTAATTTTCCTTTTTTTTCTAAAAATATGAAAAAATGTTCTTGCCAACGATAATATTTCCATCCTCAAATTAGAGACGATGATGAGAAAAAAAGGTAGGGGAGACCGGGGCATCAGGGGTTATTTATAAAATTGTTATACAAGAAACTTCATTGTGATGTCATCACAATTTGTGTAGTTATAGCCTGACTTTGAATTCCCACCATTGTTTTCTCAAAGCAGCACTCCGTCAGTTTTGTAAGGTAATGTATAGTTTCTTAAAACTAAAGTAAGTTTACATCAATGAAAACGTTTTCTTATATTCAGCGGACAAACCAATAACTGTTGCTCAATATACTTTTGTTGACTTTCACGTGCAACCAGTTTCAATCAATCAATCAATCAATCACTTTTCTTTGACAGACTGGTATAGTTAAGTTTATTTATGACATCATGTTGACAGTTCTCTGTTTTTAAAAAGTGCTATGAATAGTTTTACTATATTTCTATATTATGTAATGCTTATCAGACAATATGTGGTAATGTATCTTATGTTATAGAGGAGAGCTCCTTAGTAGTCTCTGTTTGTAATCCTCTTTAAAAAAATAAAGCATTACAATTACATTATAATTACAATTACTTTTCTTTGATAATTTGCAAAAGGTACACGGGAAACATCATTTCAGTACCAATGGAATATACAACGCTGATGAAACTGGATGCACAAAGGTCCAAAAAGTTAGTAATACGAAAGTTGTAGTATGCAGAAATGAAAAACAAAAATTGCGATTGGTTTTTCAAGTAACTGGTATTTATTTACCCATTCAATCCAAATGTTTTCACCGATGACGATTTTCTCTCAGCATACGCAACCGTTTTTTGACGAATCCCACAATAATGTTTCGGAGTCTATAGTTTTCTCTTTCAAACCCACACTTGTCTCCTCGTTTGATCCGATAGCTTCATCTTCTAACTCTGCAGACGAGGGTTTAATTACCCAGGAAGAGATTAGTCCTTTCCCAAAAGCTCCTCCTCGCGAAACTAAAGGTGGCGGGGATAAAGGCAAAAGTCTAGTTTTTATCGACACACCTATCAAAGACCAATTAAGGGCTATTGCAGAAGAAAGGATATACAGAAAACAAAACAAGAAAACTATAAAGAAACCACTTTCTATCACCTACGAAACCTCCAGAAGAAACCGGGGATTGCACACCTAGCGAGGAAAATGATGAGATCTCCTTACATGATTCTGATTCAAGCATTTCAGAAGAAAACGATGAAATTTACACAACCGACGTTGACTGTCTAAATTCTACAAATTTACAGCCACTTGATTCGATTTTCTGCCAAAAAACTAGTGTTATGTATGTTGGACAGATTTAAAAGGAAAGCGATGATTTGGGTGAAAGTGGCTTCGAAATAAAATTTTTAAGACGTGAAAGACCAAAGTCTTACACGTTTGTGTTTTTTAATGTCGATGGTATATCGGATGTTCCCATGGTAGATATCGTTGGGTTTGTGTTTCCTAATGTCGATGGTATATCGGATGTTCCCATGGTAGATATCGTTGGGTTTGTGTTTCCTAATGTCGATGGTATATCGGAAGTTTCCATGGAAGATATCGTTGGGTTTGTGTTTCCTAATGTCGATGGTATATCGGATGTTCCCATGGTAGATATCGTTGGGTTTGTGTTTCCTAATGTCGATGGTATATCGGATGTTCCCATGGTATATATCGTTGGGTTAGTGTTTCCTAATGTCGATAGTATATCGGATGTTCCCATGGTAGATATCATTGGGTTTGTGTTTCCTAATGTCGATAGTATATCGGATGTTCCCATGGTAGATATCATTGGGTTAGTGTTTCCTAATGTCGATGGTATATCGGATGTTCCCGTGGTAGATATCGTTGGGTTTGTGTTTCCTAATGTCGATGGTATATCGGATGTTCCCGTGGTAGATATCGTTGGGTTTGGGTTTCCTAATGTCGATGGTATATCGGATGTTCCCGTGGTAGATATCGTTGGGTTTGGGTTTCCTAATGTCGATGGTATATCGGATGTTCCCGTGGTAGATATCGTTGGGCTTGTGTTTCCTAATGTCGATGGTATATCGGATGTTCCCGTGGTAGATATCGTTGGGTTAGTGTTTCCTAATGTCGATGGTATATCGGATGTTCCCGTGGTAGATATCGTTGGGTTAGTGTTTCCTAATGTCGATGGTATATCGGATGTTCCCGTGGTAGATATCGTTGGGTTTGTGTTTCCTAATGTCGATGGTATATCGGATGTTCCCATGGTAGATATCGTTGGGTTTGTGTTTCCTAATGTCGATGGTATATCGGATGTTCCCGTGGTAGATATCGTTGGGTTTGGGTTTGGGTTTGTGTTTCCTAATGTCGATGGTATATCGGATGTTCCCGTGGTAGATATCGTTGGGCTTGTGTTTCCTAATGTCGATGGTATATCGGATGTTCCCGTGGTAGATATCGTTGGGTTAGTGTTTCCTAATGTCGATGGTATATCGGATGTTCCCATGGAAGATATCGTTGGGCTTGTGTTTCCTAATGTCGATGGTATATCGGATGTTCCCATGGTAGATATCGTTGGGCTTGTGTTTCCTAATGTCGATGGTATATCGGATGTTCCCATGGAAGATATCGTTGGGTTTGTGTTTCCTTATGTCGATGGTATGTCGGATGTTCCCATGGAAGATATCGTTTGCAAACTACCCAAGGCAATTGAACATGGGGGAACTGCCCGTGTATTCCAACATTTTACGTTGACTTTTCAAACTCTGAAATGGACGAATTGCAAGGCATTCATTTTTCCCGGTTGATGTTAAATTGAATTTTGAGTTGACATTCAAATCAGTATTAAATGGCCAGATGCTGAATGTTTTTTCTTTCCCGTTTTAGCATGAAGTACTTCAGTTATTATTCCAAGTTCATAGCACAGTTAATAAAATGTATACCAGTAGCATTTATCAAACTCAAATTGCTTCATTGTGCCCCAGGTAACAATTCATAGTGCCCCGGTATAGGGGCACAGTGAATCACTTCAGTGCAGAATCTAAAACACGATGAGGTCAAAAAAGGCGGCAGCTGGAGAAATAGATATATACTCCATTTTTAACTAGCAAACACTGTTTAGTTTGACAAAATCACGATTAAACTGTGTTCGTTATGGTGGTATATTTTTATCAGACAAAGATTTTTGATCCTATTGTTTTACTCGAATGTACCAGACTGTGAACATGATACAGTAGAATCGTGGTGCCCTCGGAGTGGTATTCCTAACCGTCCAATAAATTCTATCAACTGCAAATTTTCCCGTGGCCATTCTCTGGAAATCGTAGCTTTTCGGACGCAGTTTTCATGAAATTTATTGGCAAAATGAGCTGTCAAAAAAGCCATCTTTACCTGCCAAATGCGTATAGCTCTGGAGTGGTGCTTTCACAATACGATTAAGTTTAACATCATTTGGTGCAAAAAGTACACATACTCGGCAAAACACACCACTTTTCGATTGCGAAAAAAAAAACGTCGTACTTTTCTTGTTTTTGGGCCTCTCGTCTTTCGGTATAGTCCTGTTCAATAAGGGTTGTTATCCCCCCTGTCGAAGCTCTTTAGTGTTTGAGGGTAGAAAAAAATTTTGGAGAGCAAAAATGTCGTCTGAGACTCCTACCAGTTGTTCTAAAAAGCGACATTACTGTTGTATATGTAGCAATTACGGCGGGAAGGTCATTAACAACAAAATTATGGCTTTGCACCGTTTCCTCAAAAATGCCTGGTTGTCTCGTATCCGTGCTGTCAGCCCATATTTTAAACTAAACCAGACGAACGACCGCTTATGCTCCGCTCATTTCAGAGATGGGGTGTATCAGAAAAACTCGGCAGAACATCAGACACCCTGCTTCTTCGTTTTAGCAGACGGGTCGGTGAAAAAATTTGAAGCTGAACCGGTAAGTTAATTTATAGTAATATTTGCCGTAGGCCCATAACCTGCCGACCTAATCTTTTCATAACATGGCAAATACACGGTGATTGTCCCGTGTAGGCCTATGCTCAGCTCAATATAAAATGTTTTGTCAAATTAATGTGCTTGCATAATACTAATAGTGCGACTATTTTTTATATATTCATGTTAAAAAAAAAAAGCCAAGTTAATATTTCTAAACAGTTATCAGGTTTCGTAGATTGGTCGCTTTTCCCACCCTAAATTTATTAAAGGGGCATGAGCTGCCAAAATGTTGATATTTTGACGTTACAACAGATTGTTGAAATTATTGACTATTTTTCTCAAGACGTATAATTCAGAAGCTTTTTAGTGCTTCTAGTCTCGAAAATGTACGATAAATTATTGTTTTGAACTAACTTTGGCTTAGAATGAATGAATGGTCGTCCCGGTTATTTAAATTTTGTTTACATTTCGAACACGTTTTCGGTTCGTACAGGCCACATACTGCATGGATTTTCCTCATTCCAACGTTAATCACTTAGTTTTTCGATGGCCTTCAAAGTCTCTTACTGTCGTGACGATCAGAAATTATGAAAAAAAATGTGAATTTTGACAGCTCATGTCACTTTAAGCTACTTTTTTGTTCTATTTGTTGCTGAGAAACGCAATTCATAACAGAGTAAACGCTGATATCAAGCACAGCAAGGTATAGTGTGTCAAGTAGTCCGACATAGCCTATACAATACTTATAATAATTTTGACATTTGACGGTAAATACCCGTCTAGTACATGAATCATTGAATGCTTACATTGTTACAAGTTGAGATGGCTACCTGGCTACCTTATGGTGATATTACATATACTAGCCCCAGGTGACCATCCTGCCATTCTGTTGTATAGTCACAGATCGGTGCCATTTGGCCCTGTAGGGCGGTTCTAACTTTTGGTATTGTAGCCTTTATCAGGCCTTTCGATGATTAAAAAACATACTTTATTGAAAGTTTGGGTGTCCCACTTGCATTTCCAATGGAAAGTGCGACTAAACACTAATTCTACGGTCCATTTTGACCTACGATACCCAGCAAAATTGAGACGCCATCAAACTAATATCAGTCAGTCAGTCAGACCCAGCAATTTACTTCTAGTCTCAGTCACATTGAATAAATATGTAGTCCTGTCACAAAAGGAAATCATAACCAGCTGTCAACGTAAATACACTACATTATAGATGTCTATAGAGGCCAAATACGGAGGCTTAAGTTAAAGGCAGGAGGGATCCCGAATGTCAACAAGCATTTAAGTTATGTTATTAAAATGATGCAGCTTAATATTTAATTTTGTTAATATTGGGATCTATATCAAAGCTGTTGAAATATGAACAAGGGAAGAAAGCGTTGTTAGAAATTCAAATTACGAATAGAAATTCACAATAATTTTTAATGATATCATAATGCACAAAAAAGTAACATTTTTTATTTCTTTATCTTGTTCATGTGGGCTAAATCTTATTTCTGCCTTGGGGTGTGGTATATAATTATGTGATATGTTTGATGTTTTTGTGATACATTATAAATCATAAATGTGCAGTTGATGTTTTCTTTTCATTGCAGGTTGGACAGAATCTGTGGAACTCGCAGGAAAATCCCGAGGCCATGGACATAAGTGATTCAGAGCCACAATTTGAAAGCCCCAGTATGAGTGTCACACTGACACAACCAAGAGAAATGGCTAATGAATGTTTGTCTTTATTTATTCATAATTATCATTCTTCACCTTACTACATCGAGAGAGAAATTCGTTCCAAATTACCGAAAAGTGTTCAAACTATTTCAGTTCATCCCAGTGTGTCACACAAAGAGACAAGTACAAAAGATATAGATATCTCACTTGAAAAGTCTAACCAAAACTTGGTTTCACGGTCGACCCAAACAGATGTTGCCGGGGAATGTTGCCATAAAGCTACTGTATTAAAAACAGAAATAAAGACTCAAAGTGTCGGCATTCAAGTTGTTAAGCCAGACTTAACATTTGAAGATATAAGTGAGTCTGATGAAATGTGTATGTTTTACACGGGAATTCCTAATGCTGGTACATTCAATTTAATATTTAATGAGATGTTAGATGCTGAACAGCACACACACCGTGCTGGGAGTGGTGAGAACAAAGGCCGTCCAAGAACGTTGAGATTAATTGATGAATTCCTTTTGGTTTTAATGTGATTGAGATTAGGGCTTCTTGTTGCAAGACTTAGCTCAGAGATTTCATGTATCTAAATCTACATGCAGTAACATCACCAACACGTGGATTTCATATTTAAGCGTCAAAGTAGCCTTTCTTACACCATGGCCTTCACGATCAGTCATTCAACGTACTTTACCTAATAAATTTAAACGAAAATACCCAGATTGCAGAGTTATAATAGACTGTACCGAAATTTACACAGAAACACCTCAGTCTTTGATAAATAAGTTACTCATGTTTTCCCATTACAAATCTCTCATGACCTACAAAGCTCTTTTAGGAATTAGTCCAACATGTATTATAACCTTCTCTTCTGATCTTTGGGCAGGAAGCATAAGTGACAAACAACTTACTAAGAACTGTGGACTGCTTGATTTTTGTGAATCTGGAGATGCTATAATGGCTGATAAAGGTTTCCTTATTTCCGACTTAACCACACCGAGAGGCATTCGATTAATTATTCCTCCATTTAAGCACAGGCGTTTCAGTCGTCAGCAGGTGGAAGAGACCAGAAGGATAGCAAACTACAGGGTTGATGTTGAGAGGGCCATGGAAAGAGTAAAGAATTTCCGTATTCTGCAAGGTGTGATGCCAATAAATATTTCTCATCAAGCGACCAAGATTTGGAAGTTGTGTGTGTGTTTATCAAATTTACTCCCCCCCCCCCTAATTCAGGACAATGAGGAATGAACGATTATAAGCAAGTCACAGATTTAATTTTTATACGAGTGTCTTTTCTGAATTTTATGCTTCCTGAAAACTTATATCATGAGGGTGGGTGAGGGCAGACAGCATCAGTTTTGGCATTGTCTATGGATCCGGATTTCCTGCCCATAAATGAAATTAGTGAAATAAATTGATTTGGGTGGAAAATGTCAAACATTTGTCAATTCAAGTATGACATGGTATAAGAATTCAGGTAAAAATTCATATGTGTTAAGAATTGTTGCAAAAGTTGTTAAGTAAAAATTCTTTAAAGTGGCATAAGCTGCCAAAATTCAAACTTTTTTCATAATTTCTGATCGTTACGAGAGTAAGAGGCTTTGAAGACCATCGTAAAACTAAATGATAGGCGTTGGAATGAGGAAAATCCATTCAGTATATGGCCTGTATGAACCGAAAACATGTTCGAAAAGTAAACAAAATTTAAATAACCGGGACGACCATTCATTCATTCTAAGCAATATTTTATCGTACATTTTCGAGACTAGGAGCATTAAAAAGCTTCTGAATTATACGTCTTGAGAAAAATAGCCAATAATTTCAACATTCTGTTTAAACATCTAAATGTCAACATTTTGACAGCTCATGCCACTTTAAGGTAAATTTCCAATCATAGAGGCCGGATGAAAAACCTGATTAATGAATAAAAGAATACGAATGAGAACTTTCTTTTCCATCTTTCAAAGAGTTTGTTTGAATCCCTGGTTGCAAGATACCACAAGAAGGTGGTTGAGGTGGGCGGGGGGGGGGGGGGTCTTTGGGTAATAGTCCAGTTTCCTCCTCCAATAAAGCTGGAAAGGCCGCCTTCCCATAATAATTATTATAGAAATTTGAGCTTGGTGTAAAACACCTAACAATCAAATGGTTATAGAGACTTCCCAGTAGAATTTAGCATGCTTACACCAATGGGTTGCGGGTTCAAATCCCATTTTAAGTAAAGTGATCTTGAGTGGGGAGGAACACCAATCAATCAAATGGTTCTATTAGTAAACGCAAACTGCTGACATGTGCCTGAATGTTGGGCCACACATGAATTTGATCAAGATCAATTACTGAACAATTGGAATGTCTGATGTTTAACTTTTGAATAAAATTTAAAAGTAGGACAATTGAATAACACTAAGAGTGGTTTTCTAAATAACTACTTCTCATCTATGATTATGATAAAGAGTTTACTCAGGTAGTAATGCAGAAAACCACTCAGTGTTATTACCCCTGTTGAAATATAAGATTTAAAATTACACTCTGTAATTGGAAGAAAGGTTTGATTCAACCATTTACAGTTGAAAACCAGGATTATGAATGGTTAGGTAAATTCACCTGACTTCATGTGTGATTGCAATGCTCGGCACTGGGTTTAAACTCAACAGGAGATGCAAACCAAGAATAATTTAAATCAACATCTCATTTTACATATTTTCATTTTTTATTTTCCTGATTTACAATGGAATGACAGCAAATAAACAAGGTTGATTGATTGAGTGCTTCGAGTTAAAAGCTGAAGTCAATATTATTTTGCCTTACGTCTATATTAGCTGTGTCGCCAAGGTTTATTATAAGAGAAACACCCTAGGTTTGGTTTACAAGAAATCTATTTTTGGGAAAAGAGGAATGTGTCGCTTCACTCTTTCTGACCAAAGTTCGGGAATAACAGAAGTCTCAAAAATTTGTTGAGTTTACAGACCATGTTTGTCCAAAAGGACTTATCAAAGAATATTCTTTCTACAGAATATCCCTTGAGCGTCCAGATAAAAAAATCACACCACATTCTGTTTGTTATAGCCATTTGTCCCTGAACTTGATAGTTGTAATCATGATTTCTTTTTAAACGTAACTGCCCATCTACAATTTCACAACAGAATAATTTGTCTTCAGAGGCTTCAGTAGGTGTAAGAAATCGACTTTTGAAGGGACACTTTATCTCCAACACACCCTCATGTTCATCCCAATGTGGGCAATTTAATAAAGCATCTGGACTACTTCCCAAATAAGGATACTTTGAGTCTATGTGAATACCACATCTGAAAACTTTCATATTCGGATGAGATGTTTGAATAATTCTAGAGTACACTCTCCTTGCTGTGGTTTCCTGGCGCTTTCCCCACTCCATAGCTGGACCGTCAAACTGATCATAACTCAAAACAGTCTTTATAGTGTTATCTGGTTCAGTTGTCTTCTTTAGCTTACAAACTCTGCCAAAATTTGAACTTGTCAGTCTGCCTGATTTCGCATCAACCCAAAGTTCATTATTGGATTGACCTACCGTTTTTTCTGCTATCAAGTGACACTCCATTTCTGAACATTTAAGATTAGCAAAGTATTCACTGAAGTGAGAAAGACATCTCTTGCTCCTCGAATCAATTTTGTCGTGATACATATAACAGATACCATGTAAAGGTGGAATCACCACGGTACTATGATCCGTCTCAGGTGTGTTATTATTGGTATCACTTAGCATTTGGAGCAGTTAATTTCAGTCCCCTTCTAAATTTTTCTGTGTTCACAGGCCTGACACTGTCCAGGTTTTCAATCCGCTTGTTTGAAATAGCAGTGCTACATACTTGTTTAACAGATCTCTCGGTGCAAAATTTATGCTTTTTAAAAACCAAACTCTGTGACTTCTTGGGACTCGGCTTTCTTTTGCTTGGTTGGTTCCATGCACATTTACTTGATGTTGGAGCATGAAGTCCTTCCTTCCTTTTCTCCCCGATATCTACAGCTGCAGGCTTCCCCTTCTACAGCTGCAGGCTTCCCCTTTCCTTTGGAGCAAGAAGAAAAAAGTTTTATTAAAACTTGAGGCACGTCAATTTAAAAACCAGTAGTTGACAGCAGAAAATACCATATTTAGGCCAAAGAGACCTTTCAGAATATCAGATTTCATTGGTTACAACTCATAATCATATGGCCCTTGGTCAGAGATTACAACTAAACTCTATATCACAACAGTCATATCTAATGATTTGTTACTGTAGACAAGATTTCATTTGGGTTAAGCTATTAGTATTATACAATACATGTACGTCAATAGTAAGACACTAGACTTGCATAGGTAACTTACCCTGCACTGCATGCACAGCCTGCTGAATGAACTTGACCTGATACTTTTGACAAGCAAACCCACACGTTGTAGTCTGGCTTTTGTTTTTCTGTCCCAGTTGGAAGGGAGGGAATTACTTTAGCGGACACATAACAATGTGAACAGCCATCTGTAATTTATTGTAGAGTATGCTGTGCACATGTCGGTCCTCGTAAAATACTTTGGCTTTAAGCTGACGTTTTGCTTTAATTGATTGTGAGTCAAAAGTTCGGTTTCTGTTCAAAACTAGATAATTGTACAGATCGGAAGACCTCACCAACGGAATTTTCTCCACACCACCCTCCCAATTTACTAATTCCTGTGGCTGTGGCAACTTTTCTCCTAATGGTGTGGTAAACCTGTCTTTGTTTCGTTTAACGTCTGAAGCACGATTGTCCACACGGATTTCCTCCAGCGATCGAAATCGCAATTTACACGCTCCTTTTGCCCATTTGAGAAGTTCAGGCTTTGTGCCGGACACCTGCACCCCTCTTTCTTGGAGATAAACGCGCAGTTCACGAACGCTGAGAGCATTAAAATCGGACTGCGTTATAAGTCCGTCCGTTGCCGCCATTTTAACTGGATTTTGCTCTCCGGAAGTGGGCCGCCTGGTGGCTAAGATTTTTACCAGGGGAGATAACAACCCATATTGAACAGGACTATAGGGCCACTGGAAACCTGCTGGTGGGGATCATGACCGATATAGACTGCTTCCTTGCAGATTTTGATTGGGTTGGTGAGAAAAAGGCATGATGAGTTCTCTTCATCTCAGCAAAGACTAAGAGACTCTCCGACAGATGTCTGCAAACATGTTTAAATTACCATCATTAAATTATTTAATAAAATGCTTTTTATCGTGATGCAAATTAAGGCCTATCATCAAATTGTGTCAGACCAACGATGGTTTATTTGCAGTTTATTTTCTAGTGCGTGTGTCAAGTGGTATAATCCATGGTCCACTGTTTTCAAATGTTGTTTTATACCATCTACAAGTCGATGATCTCATCTAAATTGATTTTTAGTGATGACGCATTGATAAGTATGATAACAAGCGAACAGTGGACTTAAGCTGGGATAATCCGGGGATTAACAAATTGGTTTTCCTTTTCCACTGCGGCTAATATTGTACAGCATCAGCATGCTTTTGATAACTAAGACATACGCTAAATATAAATTTTATAATAATATTATATAATATAATATTAAAAACTTAAATTACTAATATTCAGCAGAAACAATACTCAAGCCGAATTTTAAAAATGTAGCTTGCTGAAGATAATAATTCACTGTATAGTAATTGCAACTCAAGATTTCTTCTTATTTAAGGCTGGGTAAATTTTGAAGGTTCACTTGTATTAATTCTAAGTTAACATAATTGGCTCTTCCATTGAGCAAGCGGATCGGATGATGTTTTTGTTTAAGGCTGGTCAGCTTAACCGCATCGTGTGAAGTGACCAAAATGCACTTACTTTCAATCGGGTGCGACAGTCCTGGCACGGGGGCATGCACGAAACCAAACATCTCATCAGAGATCTGACGCTTCAGTTAAATCCTCAACAAGCTTGTTTTGGTGTGTGGCCGAAGTCCCCGCCATTTGCAACGCTTTGGATCGGAAAAAGTAATATTCGTTTGGCTCTCGTCACTCACAGTTAGCGCGAAGCCGCGGAAAAATTACCATTTCTGTTTTTATGAAAGCCCAGAAATTAATATATTTTTAGCCTAACCACAAAATGCACACATTAGCATTTTACATGATGTACGGGCGATGTACACTCCTAAAACCCTTAAAATTTAGACAGCCATTGTAAAAATGTCACTCAGATAGACCGGGTGAACTGACCATGCTTCATTTTAACTGCCCTCAGCTTTAGCCATATATGCTGACCCAGAAAGGAGAAACATTAAGTATGCCAAAACATTAACCATCCTGTCGTTCTATGGCCTGTGAAGGCCAATGTCCAAATTTAGATGTGAGAGTGTGGATGGGTGGGGAGGGTTATCTTTTGGTCATTTGGTACCTTTATCGCCATATAACCTTAGCTGTTGAGTGCGATGTTAAGCCCCAATCAACCAAGAAATAATTTTAGGTCACTGCACAAAACAAATATGATACCCAGAAAAAGCAGCATAGACGGGGCTTATAAGCATGAGTAACTTTTTCTGTTGTTCTGACAGAAATTTTCCATCAATTGACAGAAATTTACTGTAAATGGCATTTGGCAAATTTTATTGAAAAGCGATATTTTTTTTTCATCATAAGTAGATAAAAAACTCAGCATGCTACCTACATAAAATTCAGCAGTCACTTTCCGTCAAGTGCCTAGATTTTTCCTAAACAAACGGGAAAATACATGTACAAAAACGTAATACCAGACTTGGACATACATTTCAACACATATTTATGAACAGTAAAATACACGGGCACAAGGAAAATCTTCTTATCTAAAATAACCATGGAGACAAGTTTCTAATTGTGTTAAAAAGAGGTATATCATTTAGACCTTTAAACCCCATCACAAATTGTTGTAATAAACTAAACCTACGATATTTCATTAGGTTGACGACTAACAAGAGCTTGGCCTTAATCAGTAGAATTTTCTGGAACACTTTGTAATACATTGACAATGCTTACGCATCTTAAGCTATGGCACGAGTATCGGCAGACTGAGATTGAACCCCATAGGATCATGGGAAAAGAAAGTGAAATTTTGGTTCCCCCCAGAAAAACCTAGATAGAAGACATACAGGAGAGTTTAGCCCTGACCAACACATATGTGTATAATAGAAACCGTTTGTTATAGGTTAAACCCGGAAATAAAGTCAATTTATCTTTTTCATGAACTCCACGTAAAAATATGGAGACGAAAATACCAGCCAGCGTAAATAATCCCCTACGGTTAACTCTTTCTGCATTGAAATTTACATGCATATGAGTTTCAAACACAGTAAAATGTGGGTTCCTTTTGAAAAGCTTCTGAAAAGAATCTATATTTAACAGAAGAAAGAAAACTGAATATTTATAAACATTGTTTTTGCACACAAGTTCACATATGTCATCTTCTATTTTAAATGGTACCACCTATCTACTTAGGCATGCAATTTTTTAAATACTTAAGATGTTCAAAATGTTTTGTTGACTGGAAGGCCCTGTCATTAGAGAATAAAAACCAGACACTGTTGGAACAAGACCGTCTCCGAATTTTCTTAAAAAAAAGTTTCTGTGTCCTATGCCCGGGTATGCATTACGTCATTGTGGGGATTTCAAAGAGCTTTCATGGTGTATAATAAATGCCACAAAGCACTCCAATAAATTTCCTCTTTGTCATTGTTTGTGAAATAACAAGAGTATTAAAAGAAAACTTCACATGTTCATTCCTTTATACAAAAATTCATGATGATCTAGTAATGACAGATATCGAGCTTCAGCCTTTTTGATTCCAGCTAACCCTATGATTAGTGTTACAATATTTGCAGAAATTAATTAAACATTAAATACAGGGAAATGGTTCTTTAGCTCACCCTTAGTAGGTATAACACTTTGCAGTAGGATAATTTCTGAAACAATTCCTCATGTTTCTAACGTTATTATCACAGATAAGGAATGACGTTAGCAACACTATGAAATACAGAGTTTTGATAAGCATTGCGATGTCAAGCTATATCTCTCTGGGATGATGATCTGTGTTTATTTAAATATTACTAGTTTATTCTCACACCACCACTTCATTAAGACAAATCTCAAACAACACCAGCTTAGTCAAAATGTGTTGCTAACGTCATAATATATCAACGCTAACATTTGATGAAATTGTACTGGCTTTGCCATTTTTATTGTCAGATGAAATCAGGTTTTCCCGGAGGAAACCCACAATCACATCTTAAGGAAACATATAACCAATCCTAGTCCCCGTGTTACAATATTCGGGGCAGGGAGAACGCTAATAATTTCTTCAGGAAGGATATGATACGGTGTTTCATCCATTCTCCAGGAGTCTTTGTCTTTGTGGGTCTCAATGTAATGGCAATATACAGCCCCTCTTGACGGAGAATCAAAGCCCTCTGGTACAGGTACCACCTACATAGAAAAACAAATATAAGAAAATTTATAATCGATTGAGGTATATTGTACTGCCTCTAGCGGATAGGGCAGCGAGTATAACCCTAGAACCTCAATGATTTAGAAGACGAACGTCTGAGTAACGTTTCCAACGATTTATTCCTTAAGAGGTTTCTCAAAGAAGGGTAAAAAGCTGCAATAGAACAAAATACAGCATTTTACAAGCGAAAAATAAATCGATTTACTGTGCGTGACAAATAAGAAAAATCTATGTAAGAAAAAACAACTTTCAATTTAACAATAAAATATGCTTAAAATCTAATGTGGCCTTCGTTGGTAAATAGCATAAGAAACATGTACCGTAAGCTATAAACATAGGCATTGTTGACCTGTATGACCTTTCAAAGTGATGGTGCCAGCATTACTTTATGATCCCCAAAAGGAAAGTACTATAACGCGACTAGTTTTTACGTATATACCAGAAAGAAACAAAAAAAAAAACGTTAGCAGCTACAAGAAACACATGATTAAACTAAAGAATCGCTTACATTGTGGTTTTCCAAAGTATGCTTGAGAGAGAATTTTGACAGTTCGTCTGGCGGAGTGCGTTTGCCGTACGTTTTAAACTAAATCTACCTCCTGAGACAAAAGAGCGCATGCATTACATCATTGATCAACAGAATGCTACGTGTAGCGTCACATATATTATATACTAAAGTGTGAACAGTTGAAAATCATTTACTTACTAGATTTTCTGTATAATTCTGTGTGTTTATGTTTGAGTTCTAAATGGCACACAAGATTATTATATTTCTCCACTTACTTCAATGGAATAACAACCCTTTTAGAATTGACTTGATATAGAACAGTTAATTAGTATGTACAAGTACAGCCCCAAGTTTCTGATGAAGCCAGTGTTTGATTGGAGAAAATAATTATAGACATTATGAACAGATTGCTCTGGTGAGAAAGTCAAACTTAAAGTGAAAAATCAAACAGATGAACCCCCCCCCCCTCCCTCCCCCCCAAACAAACAATAAAACTAAGCTCTAAGTATTTAGCTGATTTCTCACGAAAAAAACTCAACAAAACAGCCAACAGGGCCAACATGAGGTAACTGTTCGGTTACTTACTACAGCTGGGTAAATTTTAGTTCCATAATAAACCCAATAGTGTTGATGCTGCAGAACAAATACTGTACTTTAGATTGATTGGCAATATTGTGATGACTAGATCTGGAGTTCACAGAGTTATTCTTCTTGTTTAAATGTCAAACGAGTGAAGTATTATGTCTAACACACGAAACTTCAGCAATGGTTAAGAATTCCGAAAGTGACGACAAATACGAAACCGATTTTGTTTGACAATAATTATTTAGATATCAAGGGATGTATAGATACTGGGAATAATGAGTTTTCAACAGAACAGACCTTTATTGCATTGTAGAGTCAAATTTTACACGAGCTTTCGATAGGCGAGCCAACGATGTCCGCCATCTTGGAGTTATCTGATTTATACTCTAATAAAGCACACGGCGATCTTTTACCGTAAGAAAGAGCTAATATGATTCAAGACAGATTTATTACGAAGACAACTGCAGAGGGATACATTTAGCTATCGGTTAAACTGGGATTAATTTCCTTATTTAACTCGTATACGCTTAACCTCTTTTTGTTGGAGAGTAATGGAACTATGTGCAGAACTTCCGACAGAGGGCGCTTTACATGGCGCAAAGGTATAAATTCTGCAGACGACAGTAGAAACATCACTCAAGCCTGAGCTGAGTCAAGAAACTGTCGTGTTCGCAAACCTTATTGTAAGTATTGATTGCAGAATTATCTCAATCTACAAAACTTTCAAATAAAAGGGAATTAAGCTCACACCGTTCCGTTACCTAATTAATTACAACGATAATCTCAGCGCACAAAGGCATATCAGAGCTCCTTCTCTTACCTTACGATTTAACTTGGGGTTCTATATCCACGCTAAAAGTTGGGGTTCCGACCCACGATAAAAGTTGGAGTAAACCTCTAGCGTTATAAGTAAATGTAACCAGTGAGCATTTCACAAAGGAAGTATTTACTGCTACCTTAGGATCATATAAGAATTATTTTAACGAAATAAAGAAGAGGAATACATTATCAGTACGTTTTGATACGGGAAGGGCTTGATTAAAAACTGTGCTTGTTACCGATTATTTAGCAGAAGTTTAATCCTGACTCACGTCATAGGGGAACATAAACTACTTATTTTATCAACAACTTGTACTTCAATTAATCTAAAGCATTGCCCGTGGATTAACCTCTGGGTGATAATCTCACCAAAGGATATTACTGTCACTACGTTTTGATATGGGAAGGGCTTGATGTTATGCGTACCCGACCTGGGCTAATTAGCCTACGTTCACTCCTGATTAACCTCATAAGGGAACCAAACGCTATTTAAACGTCCGAAATTGTACGATTTATTATTTTAAGCATTGCACGTCAATAAACTTCTAGATGATCAGTGGATGTCCATAACGGATGTTTTATGTCGTTAAAACGGAGATCTGGAGATTATTATACCTTATATACAGAAGTGGAGAGAACTGTTTATTATCATAAATATCTCACATGCAACACTCAGAACAAGGTTCAATTACACAGCTTTCCATCACATCACACAGAATCGGACAACAACGGACATTACATCTGCGTATACGAACACGGGATAGAGGCGTCTTACTTACCTTCATTCACTTTCGGAGCGTATACGGACTGACAAGGATCCAATATTATTTACTGTTCGTTTATTGTTATGATATAAAAGGTTACAAATAAAATACGATTGAATTGAAGCAAGCAATCTTTACTCTCTCAATACTACTACAACAAGTATAGTAAATATACTTATCTTTTCCGGATATTCCGGTGGTGTCAGAACTGATTATCGCGATAGGATTTTAATCACAAAAACTAAATCGCTATCCTGACCGGTCGATCAAATATTTCATTATTTCAATTTTGCGATACTGGTTGACCGTAACATTTTGGTGTCAGAATCGGGATTTACAAACAGGTGAATCCAGTGATCGAATACCCGCCTACAACAATGGAAACTGACAAATTTACAGGAGGGAAATAACGACGTTTTCAAAATACCAGCACCAAGAAGAAGTCTGCGAACGTCCAAGTTCAACTCAACACAATTATCAACCGAGGATTGATTGATTGTTTGGTGTTTTACGCCGCGCTCAAGATTATTTCACTTATATGGCGGCGTTGCCAGTTTTATTGTGGGAGGAAACCGGGCTCTTTACCCGGAGGAAACCCACGACCTTCCGTTGGTAACTGGCAACCATCCCACATAGGTGGTTCGAGTGAAAACCCAGTCAGAAAATTTTCCAATTTTTGGACTGGGATTCGAACCCGCGACCCATTGGTGGAAGGCTGTTCGGATTGAGCGTCCAACGCTCTACCTACTGAGCCACGGAGGCCCCACATCAACCGAGGAAACTACGGCGGATGAAGCTGAAATTGATGTAGAATGTACAAATGAAATAATGCATAATTCTGTTCTTGGAGGACATTTAGGACGAAAGAAAACCAGGGAGAAAACTTTGCACCGATACTATTGGTGGAAAATAAGGGAGGATATAGATAATTGGATAAGGAAATGTGATATTTGTGGAGCTAATAAAGCACCAGCAAAATTGTTTCGAGTACCGCTTGGTGACATGCGGGTTGGAGCACCTATGGATAGGCTATCAACTGAGACTGAACGCGGAAATAAATTTGTGCTTGTAGTGGCTGATCATTTCGCCAACTGGGTTGAAATATTTCCCATACCTGATCAGACAGCCATTACTACTGCACGGGTTTTACTTAATGAGGTTATAAGTAGATATGATTGCCCACTTGACCTACATAGTGACCAGGGATCAAACTTTACAAGTGAAATAATAAAGCAGATGTGTCATCTTCTAGAGATACGTAAAACGAGGACATCGCCTCGTCATCCCCAATGCAACGGGGAAGTAGAAAGATTTAATCGGACGCTGATTCGAATGATTCGGGCATATCTTAGAGATTCTCAAGATGAATGGGATCTTTATCTTGGATGTTTAGCAAGCGCGTATCGGGCTACTCCTCGTGACGCCACCGGTCTTACCCAAAATCTTCTTATGCTTGGTCGAGAAATCCGATTACCAGCAGAAGTTGTTTTCGGTACAGCTAACGCTGAAGAGAAAATCAGTAATTATGGCGAATGCATAACGAAAGTTAGGGATAAACTGCAACTCGCACATGACATTGCACGTCAACATTTAGAAACCGCAGCTAGAAGACAATTTATGACGGGAAGACTCACACACACAAATACAAAGTAGGCGATTGTGTATGGTATTACAGTGAGAAACGAGAAAAGTTTATAAGTTCAAAATTGCAACTTCCATACAGTGGTCCATTTTTAGTTGTTAAAACACTAAATGACCTGGATTATGCAATTCAGATGAATGAACAAGGGACAACAAAAGTCATACATCACAACAAACTCAAACCATACCTGGGCACATAACTTCTATATTGGGCAAAGAAAGCACTAAGACATGCTGGGAGAAAAAAAACACAATAAACATATCATAAACTTGATATTGTTCTGATGATTTTGTTAATAATTGTTTTGTTTATATTTCCAGAGCCATGTCAGAAAAAGCCCAGAAAACTTTTAATAAGAGGGGAGCAGTGTATAGCTGTAAGAGATGTTGTTACGTCGGGGTTAAACCGCAAGTCCTTAGGCATGTGGTGATAAATCATCTGGACCGGGACAAGGCTCCATTTCCGTGCCCAGGGTGCAACAAAATAACCCTTAAGGCGGAGGAGATGAAAAAGCACCTGGTTGCCAAACACCAGGAGAGAGTTAAATGGGAAGCGGTTTTGGGGACAAAATCTCCATACACCCTAAGAGAAGAGGACGCTGAAATGCTATCAAAAGAAGAGTCTCTACATTTTTTTGAGGGAAAGACTTCGAAATCAGATCTTAAATCTACAATTAACAAGAACGAGGAAGATCCAGTCGAGGAGTATGTGCCACCACAAGGAAATGCCATGCCTCCGCTCATACCGGTATATATCCCTACAAAATCGAAACATCCTTGCGATGCGATATGGGCGAAGTCATGCAAGTATTTGAGGAATTTCCGAAGGTGATGTCTGAAGTTAAACATTTGATAGAACTTAAACAAGCTGTTGATTCTATAACTAATGGGTCAGATGAAATAGAATTACATCCACAAGAAGATGAATTAATAGAGATTCTTGAGGATGAAGAAATGCCAAGTAGATCTAGATCTAGTTCTTCCTCAGCAACAAGTTCGTCTTGTTCTAGATCCTCTTCATCTTCCACTGCATCATATATCCAGATCAATCAAGTCACCCCGAAATCTACTGGTAGCTTAAACATAAAGTCTGTATTCCCGACAGAACTTATAGTGCCAACATCTGCCAAACCATCTGTAGAATCATCTGTCAAACCATCTGTAAAATCACCTGTCAAACATTCTGTAAAATCACCTGCCAAACCATCTTCTACACAGCCTATGTTACTGCAATCAAACCCAGTATCAATACCAGTTGATGCCGTTCAAGAAATAGTGGAGTCAACCATCAGCCAGGCCGTTCATTTGATCTGCCAGGCCGTTCAGTCAATACGCCGTACAATGAGACCCATCACCAATCAGCTGATGGCCACAAATTCAAACCTTTCTCAAATAGCTGGTATCTTCAAGAATCATGAGCATAAATTGTCCGAATATAGCCAGAACATGAGACAGCTGACAAGTGGTCTTACATCTGAAGTTGCCAGGATAAATCGTTCAGTAAATACATTTTCGGAGATTTCAAGGAAACTTGATCAAACGATCACTGAACAGTCAGGAGCCTTGCGTTCCATTTATCAAGGGCAGTTGGATGCACATACAACCTTCACATCTGCACTCAACTTTCAAACACAAGGCTTCATAAAACTAACTGGAAAACTAACAGAGAATTCGAAACAACAAACCTCCTTCCAACCTCAAACATTTAAGCCTCTACTTATTCAACCCCAACTCAACCAGTCTCAACCTCAAGTCAACAAGCCTCAACCCATTCAGCCTCAAACCACCCAGTCTTCAACCACCCAGTCTCAAGTAAGCAGAAGCCACCCCGACAGTAAGCGACACAGATCGCCATCCAAGGGGGTGGGAAGAAAAAGGTCAAGAGCTGAGATAGCAAGATAATCATATTTTCGTCCAAGAAGTACATACAGACAACCGTGGATTCGTCGCCCTTTTCATGGGAAACGAAGGAAAAGTCCTAGTCCTGAGCGACGAGTCGTCCGTAAGCCAGAGCTATAAATACACTTGGACATTCTTTCTTTCTTTCTTCAATTTCCTGTTTATGAATCGTTTTTCTTGTTCTTCTAAATAACATCGTTTCATGTTCTTTTATTCAACTTTCTGGGGACTTGTATATATTTTAACGTTCAATGAGGACATTGAAAAATTAAAAGGGGGATAATGTGATGACTAGATCTGGAGTTCACAGAGTTATTTTTCTAGTTTAAATGTCAAACGAGTGAAGTATTATGTCTAACACACGAAACTTCAGCAGCGGTTAAGAATTCCGAAAGTGACGACAAATACGAAACCGATTTTGTTTGACAATAATTATTTAGATATCAAGGGATGTATAGATACTGGGAATAATGAGTTTTCAACAGAACAGACCTTAATTGCATTGTAGAGTCAAATTTTACACGAGCTTTCGATAGGCGAGCCAACGATGTGTACGCTTAACCACTTTCTGTTGGAGAGTAATGGAACTATGTGCAGAACTTCCGACAGCGGGCGCTTTACATGGCTTGAAGGTATAAATGCTGCAGACGACAGTAGAAACATCACTCAGTTGGCGCGAATCATTCTTGTAGAATGGAGTCGCCAATCAAATTTTATAAGAAGAAGAAGAAACATCACTCAAGCCTGAGCTGAGTCAAGAAACTGTCGTGTTCGCAAACCTTATTGTAAGTATTGATTGCAGAATTATCTCAATCTACAAAACTTTCAAATAAAAAGGAATTGTGACGACCGGGCTACAAGCAAACGTTAGAGCTATGTGTGAGTAAGCAAAAGACAGACGTGAAGTCAAATCGCCTACACTTACCGATGTAAGAGAGGGTTGTAATTCTTTAGAAATATGAATGACAATCAGATGGCAATGAGGAGATTATTAAAACTGTTTTATCTGTTATTGGTTTGGCGATTTCGACTGCTGAACGATACCGAAACTAAACTGTTGGAATAGCCATATATCGTAGCGCAAAGGATTGTGGGTAACCTAAAATGCTATAAATAGGAGGGTTCCAGCGACCAGAGCAGACTTGCGAACAGCTCCTAGAGAGAGAAGACGGTTTGCAAACAACTCGAAGCAGGTACAGGTCCAACAATCTTAAACAGTCCGTTTTAGGACTGAGGCTTACATTACATGAACTCGACTAGGTCTGGACGGTCTCCGTTCCTCGCTGTATGAGCTTGGGCGACTTTCGGACTGCCTAGTACGACGGAAGGACCGTGTGAACAATAGCTGGCTTGCTGCATGTTAGGGTATTATTTCGGCCTTGCTTGTTGGCAGTCGGTCTGCGAAGCTAGGTCAGTTTCCGTTCCTCGTCTTAACCCGGGCGGTCCCTAGACCTCAGTCAGCTTACCGAATAGCCCTCAAGTACCTAATTTATATATACAATAGTATATCAGTATCTTTTAACCAGTAAGGTTAGCCCAGGTGAGCGAGCTTTGGACGCATTGTGCGGACTTGGCAGCGTGTCGCCGGCTAAAAGCTTACGGTCTTCTGTGTTATTATGTACTGGCTAAACCTCCACAAATCATTACAATTCACGTACTACATATCACATAGATGAAAACCTTCAAGAATATGGTAGCCGATACAGGGATATATGTTTGATACCCTGTAATCCAAACTGAGACTACGGTGGACGCTTGTCTGCGAATAAGTGTTGCGGAGCCGGGGCGTGGGAAAGGCGCATAGCTGCAGTGGAATGAAGTGGAGATTTGAATAGGTTCGTGGTGTACGGAGACTGCGGTTGCTAGGGGTAACGGCACAGGGACTACGCCGGACGGATTATTCTGGGAGGTCTACCACGGTCATTTAGGCCGCCGGGCCGGGTATCGGGGAAACACTGACAGACGGGCACTTACCAGACAACGACACCAAAGCTCGGGGATATCACAGGCTGTGTATTTCAGGACACGGCGCTACCACGGAACCGGGCCAGGATCCAGGACAGAGGGCAGTTGACCGGACTTTGCTGACGGGCAGTCCACGGAGACGGTGGCCGGACGAGTTCTCGAGGACGCGTTTTTAGCTAGGGTGTATCGTTTTATTTTGTTGATTTATTTTACCTATTTAACGTTAAACATTAAGCACGTAGTAGTAGGGCTTGGTTTTCAGGTACATTGTCGCGACAGATCTTGTATTTTCTCAAGAATATATTTGTTGTTTATTTGTTTATATTGTTGTTTGTCCCAGTATTTTTCAGGTGTTGCTTTCCTACCTCCTAGACCCAGCCAAGGGGACAGGTTGAATCGGACCTCCCTCGCAGACTTAATCCAGTGCTCGGGGCAGATCTTACTACCTGGCCGTTTGTCACGTGGTCTATTAAGCCTCGTCCACACTATCCAACATCACCCAACATGCTGTTGGCCAACAAGAGACAACTTCAAGTTGTTTCATGTTGCGGCATGTTGGGTAACGTGTCCACACTATAAAAACAGAGACCAACAAGTCACAACTGCCTGTGAAAATGTTGCGCTGTGTTGCGTGATGTTGTGACAAACGTTTTGAAGAATTTGTGGGAAATTTAATTTGTTTTCCCTCCAATAATAAGAAAAACAAATTCAGTCAAAAGAGACTCGTATTAAGGAAGTTCTGCAGTAATAATTGCTCTCGCAGCCAGTCGGCGTCAACGACCCCAAAGACAACGAAAACGTCGTGTTTGGGTTAAGGATCGAGTAGATAAGAAAACTGGCGCTAGTTTCACAAAGCGATCTTGGCTAAGTGGGATCTTAACTACCATGGCAACCAATGCTACAGGTCGCTTTGTGAAACTGGGCCCAGGAGCGCTACGGGGCCAACCTATGTCCCCTGAATGAATTAAGAAGTGGCGATAGGCAAGAATATCGCAATTTCCTTAGAATGGATCAGGCACGCCTTTTCAGAACTCCTTCAAGGGGTAGAACCGTTAATTAGGAAACAGGACACGCATTTAAGACCGGCCTACGGAACCGTAGAGGGGACAAAAGAATTCGTTCTACGAATTCGTATTTCGTTCCACGAATTACTTATTCCTTCCACAAATTACTAATTCCTTCCACGAATGACTAATTCCTTCCACGAATTACTAATTCCTTCCACAAATTACTAATTCGTTCCAAAAATTACCAATTCGTTCTACGAATTACTATTTCGTTCCATGAATTACTAATTCCTTCCACGAACTATTAATTCGTTCCACGAATTACTATTTCGTTCCACGAATTAGGATTTCGTTCCACGAATTATGATAACCAATGGCTAATGGCTTTATAACTTTCCAGGATGGATGAAGGAGGATGAACATTGCATATTTCTTGGCTGGCTCTCGTTTAATATCCTTTTCAAATGACGAAAAGACAGACTAATTCCATGATTCACAGCTAATATATTCACAATGTTCTTGTACAACAACCCTAATTCAAAATACATGGCAATACGTTTATCCCTTTCCATGTTGATCTGTTCGTATAGCCTCACTTTGAGAACCTATTTTTAGGACAACAACGGAAGCCATAATTCGTGGAACGAAATCTTTTTAGATTTTTTTTTTATGGCATGTCCCCTCTACGCTTCCGTAAATACCACCTGGGGAGAGACTGGCGATTACGCCGAGATATTTCGCTACAGGTAAACATAAATTTATACTCGTCATAGAATACTACACGCTTTTGCCGTTGCAATAGTTAATATCGGCAGCATTGGAATATTACCTAGCCGAGAAATCTGGGCTCTGCCGAATTTTTTTTTCCGTATTCGTCATAGCCCAGATCACTTCCAATATGTGAATAAAATATTTACCACTGCATTCGGATAGTAGAGACCACGAAGAAGGAGTTTGTCCAACTTACGCCGCTGTAAAGTGGTAAACGTCCCCTTATGCAGTCAATATTTGTTTCGAAGTCCACTGGCTTTCAACCTGACATAACCGCCATTGTAAAACATTTAATCGACCAGTTAAACTCTGCGGGCGTAATACGTCAATCATATATCTTTAGTCTCTTTACAGTGACATAAGTTTGACAAACTCCTTCTTCGTGGTCTATACTATCGGAATGCAGTGGTAAATATTTTATTCTTTGCTTATTTGTTGTGAAATTTGTGCCGCCGTTTTTTTCGGCGGGACAAGTTAAAAAATATCGTTTTTCCATTATGGAAGTGATCTGGGCTATGACGAATACGGAAAAAAAAATTCGGCAGAGCCCAGATTTCTCGACGAATACGGAAAAAAAAAAAATTCGGCAGAGCCCAGATTTCTTGGCTAGAATATTACCGTTTTTTAGTGTCACGGATACTCTATTTGTACATCGTTAGGAAATTAGTAATTACGCCTACACGGCTTGATTTATCGAATGAGTGATAATATTCCAATCATGTGACGGTGGTGTATTCATGTTACAAGACGGATTTCCATCACTCTTCAATTAATGGGTCTATTCTACATTCGACTTTGGTGCTGCCATTTTGTCTGTCAGATCACGTGACTGTTTAAATCACCTGATTTATTTCTGATTGGTGATTGGCTACGATAACCCACATCGCCCAACAAGTGTTGTCAAGAATGTGCATGTACAAACATGGACCAACAATGTTGTCGAATGTTGTCGTCTGTTGGGCAATGTTGGGTGGCCCGTCCACACTATCAAACATGACGCAACTTGTTGGGCAAACACGAAGTTGTTCAATGTTGGTTCTGAAATGTTGGTCGATGTTGGATAGTGTGGACGGGGCTTTAGACTCGTACATTGGTCCGGATCGCACGGGCGTTACAAGTGGTGGCAGCGGTGGGATTAGTCTGCATAAGGGAAACGATGGAGAAGCTGACAACTGTTGATGTTACGGGGGACGTGAGTGACCAAATTAATCTATATGTTGGTGGCGGGCTGCCAAGAGAACAATTGTATGGCCGGGGAAAAGATGACAATGGGAGATATGTAGCTGAGTCCAGGGGCCGAGATGCAAATTTATTGGATTTGTCAATCAATGAGATTGAGTCTTACTTTCCGAGCCCACCTAGTGATTTGACGTCAAGACCGACAGAAGGACACCCTCCTCGGGAAGTCAGAAGCGCCACAGCCAGTAGTGACCTAGGGCGTGGTGATCAGGAGCGAGGGGCTGGGCCGTCCGTTCAAGAGCTTCCAGAGGGAAATTGAGGGCCTACGTAATATGGTCCAGTCCAGCATGTCAATAATCATGGGACAGGTGTCTAAGCTTGCTGAGAACCAGAAGTGTGGACAAGAAGCGGCTGGGGGTATCAAATTTCAACCTACGCCAAACTCACGAGGTGCCGGTGGCGGAAGGGCGAACAACGACAGCATGGCCGGTCATTTTTCAATAGAGAGCAGTCGACCAGGTGTATCAATATTGGGCCAACCACTGAGGGTGTCGACTCCGGAACGAGAGCTGAGTGGGGGACATATAAAAGTAAAGGCCGACACGTATGACGGCAGGTCGCCTTGGAGAGATTATTTGGCACATTTTAGTCATTGTGCGGCTATCAACGGATGGACCTATCAACAAAAAGGGCAGTATTTGGCTGTATCACTGAGGGGACAAGCCCAGCAAGTACTGACGAGTCTCCGCTTAAAACCAGGAAATACTGATTTCGAGGAACTTATTGAGGCGCTCGAGAAGAGGTTCGCGCCTCCTAACCAGACTGATTTATATAAAGCCCAACTCAAGGCCAGAAGGAGAGAAAGAGATGAGGATTTGTCCAGCCTTGCACATACACTTATAAGGTTGGCACAGCAAGCATATCCGGATGCAGGGAGCGATCTGCAAAACACAATAGCTAAGGACCAGTTTCTAGAGGCTCTTGGGGATGAACTGAAACTTCAAGTATGGAAAACCAGACCTAGGACATTAGATGCTGCAGTTCACTCAGCTGTTGAGTTTGAGGCATTTCAAATTTCACAAAGACGAAAATGGCCGACTGTGAAATCTACAGCACCACAAATAGAGGAAGGTGTGAAAGATTCCGCCGATTGTGACCATAAACAGCCTACTTTGAAAAAGGAGGAAGTAGTGGAACTGGTTGAGGAAATCTTAAAGCTCAAGTATCCGTGGCCTCGACAACAGGCGGGGGGTCAACAGTACAGGAATACACGGCCAGAATGGGGGTGTGGTAGTCGTCAGCATCAAGCCACTGGGAGTAGGGAATGCTGGTTATGTGGAGAACTCGGGCATTTGAGAGCCTCGTGTCCGAAACTGGG
This sequence comes from Lepidochitona cinerea, assembly GCA_963971465.1. Classification (NCBI taxonomy): domain Eukaryota; kingdom Metazoa; phylum Mollusca; class Polyplacophora; order Chitonida; family Tonicellidae; genus Lepidochitona; species Lepidochitona cinerea. The sequence goes on along the minus strand of OZ020551.1, from coordinate 97,620,668 downwards.
AGAGTTAGATAATTCGGTCAACTCGACCAAATCGAAGGTGCTACCGTCAGCCAAGATGTCGGGGGAAACTGGTGTGTATATCAGGGCGACTATCCAGCGAGTTAACATGTGGTGTTGTGTAGACACCGGGGCGTCCGTTTCAATTCTCAGCAACAGAATATTTAAGCAATTGGACTCTAATCTGAAGAACAAACTACGAAAGGCGCCTTTTGCCAGTATCAAGGTGGCGAATGGGGACACCATGCCTATTTTGGGAATTTCACAAATTAAGATTACCATTGACGGAACAATCAAGACGCATGAGATGGTAATTGCGGAACTGTCAGTGGATTGTCTGTTGGGGATGGATTTTATGACGGAACACTTTGACGAGTACGACTTCAAGGAGCACAGGATCAAATTTAATGGCCGGTATATCCAGTGTGAAGTGGTAGGTGCTGGTGAATGTTACAGAGTATTGGTTACAGACACGTTAACGATACCGGCTGGTACGGAGGTGCGCACGACTGGAAGTGTGAGATTAGAATGGTAGAGGGCTGTAGTGACTTCACACAGAGAACAGGGGCTCTTGTGGCTAGGGGTTTAGCTGAAGTAGACCATAAGCAGGAGATTAACATACGTTTGTTGAACTTGTCAACTCAACCAATTGTTGTTCGGGCCGGGACCGTGTGTGGGAGCATGGAGGAGGTGGAAGTTGTGAGCAAAGAGGAACAGGCCAGGCCAGAGGGAATGGCAAATGAATGCATAGATCAGACAACCACCCCGTCCAAGGGATGTCCGGTCCACCTAAAGGATCTAGTGAAGAAAACTGCTGAAAACTTAGACTCGCCAATCCCAAGTAGTGGAGGATTTGGTGACACGATATGGGGAATTGTTTTCCAAGGATGACAAGGACATGGGACTTACACATTTGGTCAGACACCACATTAAAACGGGAGATGCCCCACCCATAGGACTTCCTCCCAGACGACCCCCATTGCATGCCAGAGATATTGTGGTTGAGCAGGTAAAATACATGTTAAACCGTGGAGTTATAGAGCATTCCAACAGTCCTTGGTCAGCACCAGTCGTCCTTGTGAAAAAGAAGGATGGGAAGATGCGGTTTTGCGTCGACTATCGGGCCCTAAATAAGGTTACGGAGAAAGACGCCTACCCTTTGCCCAGAATTGACGAATCGCTCGATTCCCTTTCCGGAGCTTGCTGGTGGAGCACTTTAGATCTTATGTCCGGATATTGGCAAGTCGAGGTCGCACCTGAGGATCGACCGAAGACAGCTTTTGCGACTAGATGCGGCTTGTATGAGTTTAAAGTTATGCCGTTCGGGCTTTGCAACGCCCCTGGAACATGCGAGCGACTAATGGAGGCAGTCCTGGCTGGTTTACAATTCGAAACATGTCTGGTGTATCTTGATGACATCATCGTTTTCGGCCACACTTTCGATCAAATGATTCAACGATTAGACGATATGTTCCAGCGATTGAAGGGGAATGGGCTGAAATTGAAACCATCCAAGTGTGTAATCGGAGCAACAAAGGTTCTCTACCTAGGGCACATTATCAGTGCAAACGGGATTGGCACTGATCCCGAAAAAGTTAAGGCTGTGAAAACTTGGCCAACTCCAATCTCTCAGACAGAGTTGCGCAGCTTTCTTGGTTTCTGTAGTTACTACAGGCGGTTTGTGAGAGACTTTGCAACCATAGCGGCACCCCTACACAAACTGACGGAAAAGAAGTCAGTCTTTTTGTGGGATGAGGAAGCTCAATATGCCTTCGATACCCTCAAGGACCGATTGACGACAGCACCTATGTTGTCGATGCCCGATTTCCGCAAGTCTTTTATTTTAGATACTGATGCGAGTAATAGCGGAATCGGAGCAGTTCTTTCACAAGTCGTGGATGGAGAAGAAAGAGTAATAGCATACGCTAGTCGTACCTTATCTAAGTCGGAGCGAGCCTATTGTGTGACAAGACGAGAGCTTTTGGCAGCAGTGTATTTCGTGAAGTCTTTTCGTCATTACTTGTTTGGCCGGAAATTTCTTCTTCGAACTGATCATGGGTCCTTAAGGTGGCTCATGAGATTTAAAGAGCCAGAAGGGCAACTTGCAAGGTGGATTCAAGTCCTTGGTTTGTACGACTTTGATGTTGAGCACCGACCTGGTCGGAAGCATGGGAATGCGGATGCCTTGAGTCGCATCCCTTGTCGGCAGTGCGGGCGCAGCAGTGCAGATGAAGCAGAAGCAATTGTTCGTACCATCGAAATAATACAACCAATGGCTGAATTCGCAGAGGAGCAGTCCGGAGATTTGGACATTAAACCAGTCATCGAGTGGGTGACCGAGGGGAAACGACCGTCGCGAGAGGAGGTATCGCGTTACGGCTTTGTCACCAAAGCTCTCTTGGGAAGCTTTGATCTTTTGGAGATGAGTGGATCACTGCTGGTCCGGCGTTGGGTGAACCCTCGTGGAACTACGATACGGAAGCTACTGGTGGTTCCACGGCCGCTACGTAGGAGAGTTATGAAGGGGGCCCACGACAGTCCGACTGGGGGACACCTCGGAGTGAAGAAAACTTTGGGAAAAGTTAGACAGGCTTATATGTGGCCTGGGTTACAGCGGGATGTGCGTCACTGGTGCAAAACGTGTGACGTCTGTAATCGGAGACAAATGGCAGGAAGAAAGGCGAGAGGGGAGCATCAAGGTACAACTACGGGATGTTCTGGAGAAAAGGTGGCCGTAGATATTCTAGGACCTCTGCCAAAGACCAGACAGGGCAATCAGTATATTTTGGTGATTGGAGATTGCTTTACAAAATGGGTGGAGGCGGTGGCAATGCCTAATCAGGAGGCGATCACAGTGGCCCAGGCTGTTGTGGATCATTATATCACAAAGTTCGGTGTACCAATGGCAATCCACTCCGACCAGGGACGACAATTCGAGGGGCGTGTCTTCCGTGGTATGTGTGATGTCGTGGGGATGAAAAAGACCCGCACGACTCCATATCATCCGCAAGCTAATGGCATGATTGAACGGTTCAATCGTACATTGGCGCAAATGCTGCAAATGATTGGGATCGTCATATTTCACTAGCGGTGTTGGCATATCGTTCAACGTGTCACGAATCCACTGGTTATTCTCCAAATATGATGGTATTTGGGAGAGAGATCGCACTTCCTTCCCACCTTGTGCTCGGAGCTCCACCGAGACAGCGCCAGGAAGCATCAGAATGGGTTGAAGACCTTCGAAACGAACTATCGGCTGTGCACGTGCAAGCTCGGGAGACAGCAGAGAAAAACTTGCTTCGTCAAAAGCGTATCTATGACACAAAGGCATTCCCACGTAAATTCAAACAAGGAGACAAGGTCTACTTGTATGTTTCTGCAACGAAGAAGAACGAAATTCGCAAGCTTCGAGATCGTTGGGCTGGGCCGTTTGTGGTAAAGGAGGCCCTGACTGACGTGACATATCGCATATCAGATGACAACGGAAAGTTAAGGGTTGTTCACCACGACTTACTGAAACCCTTTCATGAGAGAGACGTAACCCAGTCAAGCGAAGGGTCGAGTGACAGTGATGGAGATGATGAGGGAGATCTCTCGGACCAGACTTCAAAGCGATGTGTTTTCCCGTATCCAATGAACCATTCATTGGTCAATGAGTCGCCTCCGTTCGAGGGAAATCACAAGACACAAGAACGGGAAGGATCAACCGACAGTGAAGAGTTGGTACTGGGCGAAGAGGATCCCGATCTACAACGAAGAACAACCCCACCTGCAACACGAAGTCGCAAAATCAGGCGTCCAGCTAGGTTTAGGGATTATGCAATGGCAGTGAGGGGTTCAAACACATGCAACCATCTTCCAAATGACAAAAACACTGCAGCTAGTACACATCATAACACTGCAAATGCATCGGACCTTAGGGCGGACTTGTCCACTGAAATATTTAAATGCCAGGCAATGTCAGGTCTCTGCATGCCTCACAATCGCTCTGTTTTGTCTTTGCAGGATACCAGGATGAGTGGTCACCGTGAGCGGGATGGAAAAGAAGAGTCACGCAGTAGAAGCAGAAGTCGAGACAGGCGAGATGAGAGTGAGACGCACAGTAGGCGAACAGAAGAGAGATCACTCTGTCCCTACTGCGACAAAGATTATAGTAGTCGGAAACATATGAGAAATCATATAAGAACCGAGCACAACTGGGAAGCGGGGCGTCCAATGCCGGAAGCAAGACGAAAAGGCACTGCAATCCAGCCTTTACCTAAGAGTGTGTGGCACTCAAAGGCACTGAGTCCAGTTTGTAGAACGATCACGCTAGTTAAAGTCGTGCCAGGAAAAGATAGGGATCCCCCCACATTGAGTATGACAGAAGAAGACTCCTGTCTTCGAGACAATCTGGATGAAGTCACCCTCTTGCCCCCGCCATGTGGCGAAGTAGAGATTTTGCAAGGGTTGGATCCTGATGGAAATCACCCAGAGCCTGAGAAACTGAACGTGGTTCCTGTGGCAGTTTTTGCGGCGGAACAAGGTTGTTAGACAGAGGAGTTCCCGTCCGACGACCAGAGGGAAGAACTTCCAACCAACGATAAAACTACCCAGGCAGCTTTCCAACCCAGGGTTACAGTAAATCGGACGCGGCTATATGTGGACACCATAACCAGCAGACCTGGCATTGAGGTCCGCAAGGTGTATGACAAGTACGAGTGGCAGGGAACACAGTACTGCAGTTTCTTAAAGGATGATCGAAATCCCTTTCAATAAGTGACCTGAATTTCTGAAGTTACGCTTTGTTGATTCATTTGGTGATTAAGTCCTTCGCGGGTTAGCTGCCACGACGAGGGCGTCGTGATTATGAAGGGGAGGGCAGTGTGACGACCGGGCTACAAGCAAACGTTAGAGCTATGTGTGAGTAAGCAAAAGACAGACGTGAAGTCAAATCGCCTACACTTACCGATGTAAGAGAGGGTTGTAATTCTTTAGAAATATGAATGACAATCAGATGGCAATGAGGAGATTATTAAAACTGTTTTATCTGTTATTGGTTTGGCGATTTCGACTGCTGAACGATACCGAAACTAATCTGTTGGAATAGCCATATATCGTAGCGCAAAGGATTGTGGGTAACCTAAAATGCTATAAATAGGAGGGTTCCAGCGACCAGAGCAGACTTGCGAACAGCTCCTAGAGAGAGAAGACGGTTTGCAAACAACTCGAAGCAGGTACAGGTCCAACAATCTTAAACAGTCCGTTTTAGGACTGAGGCTTACATTACATGAACTCGACTAGGTCTGGACGGTCTCCGTTCCTCGCTGTATGAGCTTGGGCGACTTTCGGACTGCCTAGTACGACGGAAGGACCGTGTGAACAATAGCTGGCTTGCTGCATGTTAGGGTATTATTTCGGCCTTGCTTGTTGGCAGTCGGTCTGCGAAGCTAGGTCAGTTTCCGTTCCTCGTCTTAACCCGGGCGGTCCCTAGACCTCAGTCAGCTTACCGAATAGCCCTCAAGTACCTAACTTATATATACAATAGTATATCAGTATCTTTTAACCAGTAAGGTTAGCCCAGGTGAGCGAGCTTTGGACGCATTGTGCGGACTTGGCAGCGTGTCGCCGGCTAAAAGCTTACGGTCTTCTGTGTTATTATGTACTGGCTAAACCTCCACAAATCATTACAATTCACGTACTACATATCACATATTAATCACATATGAATTCATCATATTACAATTAAACACCGCATAGATGAAAACCTTCAAGAATATGGTAGCCGATACAGGGATATATGTTTGATACCCTGTAATCCAAACTGAGACTACGGTGGACGCTTGTCTGCGAATAAGTGTTGCGGAGCCGGGGCGTGGGAAAGGCGCATAGCTGCAGTGGAATGAAGTGGAGATTTGAATAGGTTCGTGGTGTACGGAGACTGCGGTTGCTAGGGGTAACGGCACAGGGACTACGGCGGACGGATTATTCTGGGAGGTCTACCACGGTCATTTAGGCCGCCGGGCCGGGTATCGGGGAAACACTGACAGACGGGCACTTACCAGACAACGACACCAAAGCTCGTGGATATCACAGGCTGTGTATTTCAGGACACGGCGCTACCACGGAACCGGGCCAGGATCCAGGACAGAGGGCAGTCCACGGAGACGGTGGCCGGACGAGTTCTCGAGGACGCGTTTTTAGCTAGGGTGTATCGTTTTATTTTGTTGATTTATTTTACCTATTTAACGTTAAACATTAAACACGTAGTAGTAGGGCTTGGTTTTCAGGTACATTGTCGCGACAGATCTTGTATTTTCTCAAGAATATATTTGTTGTTTATTTGTTTATATTGTTGTTTGTCCCAGTATTTTTCAGGTGTTGCTTTCCTACCTCCTAGACCCAGCCAAGGGGACAGGTTGAATCGGACCTCCCTCGCAGACTTAATCCAGTGCTCGGGGCAGATCTTACTACCTGGCCGTTTGTCACGTGGTATATTAGACTCGTACATTGGTCCGGATCGCACGGGCGTTACAGAATTAAGCTCACACCGTTCCGTAACCTAATTAATTACAACGATAATCTCAGCGCACAAAGGCATATCAGAGCTCCTTCTCTTACCTTACGATTTAACTTGGGTTCTATATCCACGCTAAAAGTTGGAGTTCCACCCCACGATAAAAGTTGGGGTAAACCTCTAGCGTTATAAGTAAATGTAACCAGTGAGCATTTCACAAAGGAAGTATTTACTGCTACCTTAGGATCATATAAGAATTATTTTAACGAAATAAAGAAGAGGAATACATTATCAGTACGTTTTGATACGGGAAGGGCTTGATTAAAAACTGTGCTTGTTACCGATTAATTAGCAGACGTTTAATCCTGACTCACGTCATAGGGGAACATAAACTGCTTATTTTATCAACAACTTGTACTTCAATTAATCTAAAGCATTGCCCGTGGATTAACCTCGTGGTGATAATCTCACCAAAGGATATTACTGTCACTACGTTTTAATATGGGAAGGGCTTGATGTTATGCGTACCCGACCTGGACTAATTAGCCTACGTTCACTCCTGATTAACCTCATAGGGGAACCAAACGCTATTTAAACGTTCGAAATTGTACGATTTATCATTTTAAGCATTGCCCGTCAATAAACTTCTAGATGATCAGTGGATGTCCATAACGGATGTTTTATGTCGTTAAAACGGAGATCGGGAGATTATTATACCTTATATACAGAAGTGGAGAGAACTGTTTATTATCATAAATATCTCACATACAACACTCAGAACAAGGTTCAATTACACAGCTTTCCATCACATCACACAGAATCGGACAACAACGGACATTACATCTGCGTATACTTATCTTTATTCACTTTCGGAGCGTATACGGACTGACAAGGATCCAATATTATTTACTGTTCGTTTATTGTTATGATATAAAAGGTTACAATAAAATACGATTGAATTGAAGCAAGCAATCTTTACTCTCTGAATACTACTACAACAAGTATAGGAAATATACTTATCTTTTCCGGATATTCCGGTGGTGTCTGATTATCGCGATAGGATTTTAATCACAAAAACTAAATCGCTATCCTGACCGGTCGATCAAATATTTCATTATTTTAATTTTTCGATACTGGTTGACCGTAACAATATGTCCCATATTTGTGATTTGCACCACACTCAATATTACTTCACTTATATGGCTGCGTTGCTACGTGTAGGTTTATTGCTGAAGAAACCAGGAAACCACACCAAATACATGTTCAATCGGATAGAAACCCATTGGATTGGGAAACTACTCAAGAGAAAAGGCCCTACCTCCCCATAAATCCATAGTTTCCTAAGCCAACTTAAATTTGTGTTCTACTGGAAAATTGGTTTCATATAGACATTGCATGTTTGTGTAGTGGCGCCTATTCACAAACAATGTGATACATCATTTGAATGATAATATTAACCCGCTTATATAATCAATCTTACCTTTTGTCTAAAGCTTAACTTGTGTCTTCATTTCCAGTCGCCTCGTCACCAAGTTGACTGACACTGTCCAAACCACCTTCATCCTGTGTTATTTCCGGTGCCAAACTTTGAAGCAAGTTCTCTACATCTACATCAGCAGCCCATTCCATGTTAGCCTCTTCATTAACACTCATAGTTTCAAACAGGTTGTCCATGATAATATTATCACTAACATTAGATCACTACAGTAGATTCAACGAAAACAGACCTATCAGACAAACTTAGTTTCTTTTTCTTGTAAAACTGAACATATTTTGTATTGACACAAATGCATTTTTGCTTATATAAACATATATTGCAAAAGCAAGAGAGTGACCTTGCATTTAATGTATATGGCTCCCCCACAATGTTACAGACTTAGTGTATTTTTCGTGTTTGCGGAATCGTTTTTACATTGGTGTATGGGCGTTCTGCATTTATTTTTTGTAGCTTTTACCAGAAAAAAATGTTTTGGACAATTCATCATCACTGGTGAGGTTCTCAACACACCAGGTAAACATTTCCTGAGCTGAGTTGATGACAGCTTTGCGTCCAATTATGGCTCTATCGATGGCTCTGTTTAATACACCTATCTCTCCATCGCATTGCCCTTTGCCGTGTTCTGATCCATAAACATTTCTGTTCAACTCTATGGTTTGGCATAAACTTATATCTGCAAGAGGGCCTTTACTTCTGTATTGAGCAGAACAACCGTCCGAGAAAACAATCTTTCTGACTGGTGGTTTACGAAGAACAGTCGCCATACATTTATCAGCCATTTTAGCGAAATAGTTGACGGCATTGTGGTCATGTATAATATCTAGGGAAATAAATATCGATGAATCCCTTACAATTGTGTTTTGTCTTTTGTAAAATGTAACAATTGGATGAAGTGCTACAGCGACATAAGAGTAAAACGCAGATTTAATTTCATCTCGATAAACAATGTTTCTATTTTTGGCAAAGTCAAGTACTTGCAAAACTGTTCCTTCAGGGAGCCTTTCTCTGATCGAGTTGAACTGCATATCCTGCCAGTTTGCTGTTGACAGTGGGTCACAAAAGTGGTTCCTTGAGCAGGATAACATCTTCTATGAATTCCTCCAGTAAATCTTTCGGGGGTTTTGTCTTTGTTACTTGGTGTCTTTTTTGTTTTTCATTTATTACAGCTTTCTCCCAATGAATCGAAGTGAATGGTTGGTCAGTTTGAAGGTAAGAATAATGCTGTATTAGAGTTATTTCATGTTTGCAACACTTTTCACATTCAGAACGAACGCATGATGCCTTGTGGAATCTTTCACCATCTGATTTTTTGCATAACAAAACATCTAGCAGTTGACCTTCATTTTCAATTTTCAAATCTTTTCTTCCACACGAAGTAGCCACTTAGTGTAGTGTAAGGAGTTTGTATCTTACATTGAAGCAGTAAACACACAGACAGAGTGATTTGAAGAAAGAAGCCTAACATGTTATGGTCGCATTTGGAAAAATATTGAAAAGCTTAGTGATATTGTTGGGTTTTCTTGAAGGAAGATACTGAAAGCTGCCTTTAGTGTCATTTGGAGAAAGTAACCAGGGCCATGCTTGTTCGCAAACCTTTTATGTGGAAGGGGACGGGCTATATCCTCTCTGAGGAAAAACTTTGTAACTTCCTTCCCATCAACTTTTAGTCTACGACATTTCCTATTGAGCTGAAGACGGCTGACAGTCCCTCTGGGTAGATTTAACTCTTTCGCAATCATGCGTTTACTAGCATTCTTTAACAGCTTACTCGCCACAATTTTTTTCGCCGCTCGCATTGATGGGTTGTTGTGTTGCATTACACTCTGCATTTCTCTACGTATATTCAGTGTTTTACCTTTTAGATGAACAGGTAAATTCTGTTCTTCTAAGGCAATTTTTTTTCTAAGTGAAGAGTTTTGTATAAGACTTGTTTCACCAATGAGTCGCGGGTTCGAATCCCACTCAGTCGAAAAAAATTGGAAAATGTTCTGACTGGGTTTTCACTCGAAAGACTTATGTGGGATGATTGCCAGTTACCAGCGGAAGGTCGTGGGTTTCCTCCGGGCATAGAGCCCGGTTTCCTCCCACAATAAAACTGGCAACGCCGCCATATAAGTGAAATAATCCTGAGCGCGGCGTAAAACACCAAACAATCAATCAATCAATTGTATTAGACTTGAAACTACTGTTGCGAATTTCCGTGGTGAATAAGGCAAAGATTTCCAAGCCTTGCTTGTATGATTGTATGCAGTTTGTCTGTGTGTATAGCCTGGTTTTGAAAGCTGAATATTGTGTATTTTCTTCCTCCGTTATTGTTGATAATCTCTGTCTTTGCGACGTTTCCATTATCTTTTCTGGTGAGGACCAACCCTTTCTGCATTTTTGTTGCGCTGCTCGCCAATTCTCTCTCTGTTTTTTTCAACCAGATTCCTTGTTTTTGTTTTTGACTTGGACGTAGAATTAGAAATCCTGATTTTTAAAGCATTTGTTCCTTCTTGTTTCTTTTTGGCCATGTGTCGGGCCTGTCGTGCTTTTTCTTATTCCCGCCTTCGTTTCCACTTTTCGACTAATGCCAAATCCGGTTTCTTTTTAGTCAAATCCTCCTTGAGTTTATTTCGCACTTCTCTCATTTTGTTTCGCTGCTTTTCAAGATAGGCTTGATACTTTTCAGGGTCTTGTATTTTTTTGTTTTACCCTGTGAACTGTCGAGCGTGATTTTTTTTCCTGGAAACAAATAATGATGATACTGGATAGGTTATAACGAATATTAACAAAAAAACAAAAAGCCTCTTTTAAGTTTAGCGGAAGTCACGTGAGATCATGCTGTTTGGTAAATTGAATTGTGACTTATTTAAGTTATTTAAGGTGACTTTTTCTCATAAATATTAAAATGTGCGGAAATAAAAAAAACGTTGTAGTTGTTACTTCTTAAAGGCACACTTGCCGCCGTAGCCTGTTTAAATTTGCTAAGAAAACCAATTTACATGAGCTTACTACGACTAATACAACTAAACTTAAACATAGGACACATAAAACATGTCTAGTTAGCTTTAGACTGTAAAAATGGGGTGAAAAACAAACGAAGAATCGAAGCCTGATTACAACAACAACGATCAGTGTCGGTCAACTTTCGTGTTGGGTTACCCTCCTTTCAGGCCTTTGTATCTGTGGTTTACACATCAGCAGGCTTTTCCAGTCGCTGTTAACCGATCGTCTGTCTGTATTTCTCAGATAAATAGGCCTACGTAAAATTACACTGTGCCGTTAGTTCACTCACTCGACTGAAACATAAAATCGCCAATAGGGGGCAGATCGGTTTGTTTACGTTCCGGGTACGTAACAATTCAAATTTTCAAATTCAAATTAAAAATACAAAGTGACGTCCAAACTTTTAAATTTTGGTAAAAATAGAAAGTTCCTAACTTATATTGTCTGGGAAAAATACAGAATACGGTCTTTCTTTTTTAATGTAAACAATATTCCTGATTTTCGCGGCAAGTGTGCCTTTAACGATTGCAGAGTGTAGGTCAAATTTTATGCTGACGTTAAAGATATCTTGTATAGTCGATCATTATACTGACGTTAGGCATTCATGTATAAAATTGCATCGCATAAATAGGTCAGCACGCTGACGTTAGGAACAAACAACCATCGCTAACCTTTAAAGAACGCAAGTTTTGCCCGCGTAAGGAAGACAGACTGCTGAAGGGGCCAACTGAACAGAGTATTTTAGCGGTATTCACTAAATCAACGTCATACGTGCCTAATGTCAGTTTGATGACAAACACACTATTTTCGGGGAAAAACAAATAATCCGCCAGCGATCGAACTAATGCCCGCTTCCTCCATTTCGAAACTGGAAAAGAACGGCTTGAGTATGCGTGTCTTATCTTCTGGAACAAGCGCGCGTGTACGATCCGTAACGTCAGTTGATTAGAATGACAGATTATACAGATTAGAATGCAATCAGCTAGTACCTGTGGCTTAGATAGATGTATCTGTCAGAAAACGTGGGTAAAGTGAAATATTTTTCATTGAAAAACAACATCAAGTGCATTTATCAAAATTATCTTGTTTTTGATGATTGTTCATCATATATGTAAGCCGTTTTTAACAATTTCTTGATAATTTACGTAAAGATCTTAAACTGTCAGTACTTATTGGCACCATTTAAAATATAATATGCCATATGTTAACACCCAAGCCGTTAAGGCGTTCTAAAGCATTAGATGGAAGAAACGGCTAGACCAATATTTGATAGATGTTGGGACAACCTCTTTTCAAGCATTGGGCAAGTTGAGTCAACTCTTTCAAAACGCCTTGTTTTAGATTTTAACTGAATAAGATCTCTTTACAGTAAGCTGGTAGCTAATAAGTGTCCAATAAATGATATAAATGTCTGCCTCGATATTTTTTCAAAATTCCATTTCAATTAAGTAACCACCCGATATATGAAAGAACGATGTGCTTTCATCATACATAAAACCTTCCACCGTGTTTTGGCGGCCAATAAACTATAACGGGTTTTATTATTTATACATAAGTGAAAACTAGGGATTTCCTTCACTCAGAAATGTTATAATTCACTGCAGTGCAATAACACTTTTTGTTATTTAATGCACGCGACGAAGCCGATGACGTCGTCGGGCCTACTTCTTTCTTGTGTACTGACGTCTGCTGTACAACAACAACAGTACATAGGATTTCGATAGGCTAAATGAAGCCTGTTCAGTCATATTTAGCATTAAGATACAGCTGAAAACACTAAATTGATTCAATAGAGGATCGGCTTACCACTCTAAGCCAAAGCGATAAAACAAAACTTCATAATGGATTGTCTGCTGGTAGCGTTGTGTGACCTGCAGCATGGTTTCGGAGAATCGGACCACTGCGTGTAACGAGTAACTGTACTTGCCATTCATTGACGCGTTTAAACAATATAAAGTAATTTCAAATATCATTTTTTATCCTGGTGGCTGATGCTCTGCAGAGTTAAAATCCATGGAGTTCGATTTAATTTCTTTTTACATGAAATATCGCGAAAAACTTCAGGGAGAAAATGGCCATTCAAATGACCACAAATCTGACAGTTGATGGCCACGTGAGAAGAACAGACATGCTGTTGTTTCATTGGTCAGCGATATATATTCCTACGTTTGCTGAAAACCTAATCCGTCATAAATTTGTTGATACTTTCTTTTTTATAATTGATAAATTTATACTTAAAAAACAAACTCCAGCCTAAAACATGATAGTATAAATAATAAACAGAATATTGTACAGTTGTGTTTGAACAGCATTTATATTTTTTCTCTTGAAAGGCGGAGGGATAACCCACTCGACGCTTCGCGTCTCGTGGGTTATTCTCCGGCTTTCACTCGAAAAAATATAAGTGCTATTCAAACACAACTGTTCAATATCCTCTATTTATCACCCCGGCATATAATGCGAGGGGGGGGGGGGATATAGCGATCAGATTGTCTGTCCGTCTGTCTGCCCGTAATCATTTCTTGTCATCGCATCTCCTCCCAGGGTTTTCATCAATTTTTTTCGAAACTTGTTGAACATGTTGGATATCATGCGAGGATGTGCACCTCCTATTCTGGTTGCGCTGGTTTCATTATTTTCAGAGTTATTGCCCTTTTCCGACAGTATACGAAGACAAAGACAATTCGTGCTTGTCATCGCATCTCCTCCCACAGTTTTCATCAAATCTTATCGAAACTTGGTGGACATGTTGGATATCCTGTGAGGATGTGCACCTCCTATTTTGGTTACGCTGGTCTGGGTTTACATGCTGGATATCATGCGATTTACGTTGGTTTACGCTGGTTTTGTTATTTTCAGAGTTATTGCCCTTAAAGTTTTCCTACTGCACAGGAAAACATAAACAATAGCTTGCTTGTTTCTGATGACATACACTGTTTCAGGGCATCCTGTATGAAAATGATTTTTTTCTGCTTTTAGTATGTTTCCACTTCCACAATCTTATGTTGCTGCCAACTTTCTACCGTAAAAATAAGGGTAGACCGTAAAATCAACTAGCCACATTTCTAATCAGTGAATGTGAAAAAACATTATGAAATCAGCAGGCTAAGAAATACAGGACTTTAAATCGTCAACCCCAGCATGGATCTGTTAATGTAGATTTTCAAATGTTATGTACCCCCAACGAAATAGTAAAACTGACTACTTCTGAAAGTTGACAAACATATATTTATTTGAAAAAATTTGAAAAAATGCTGATGAAAATTCTCCCTTAGGGCATGTATCTCAATCTAGGCTTTCAAATACAGCTATGTTAAATTAACTATCTTAGCCTATAATGACAAATTTTTCTTATATTAAATCGCCTACGCGGGATTCGAACCTCTAACCTCCCATACAGGAGCTGCGCAGAACTATGTGCGCACTAGCCATAACCGTAGCCTTTTTTTTTTTTTGGAAAAGTCTTTAACCACTACACTAACTACAAATATGAAGGGATGGTGGCCACATTTCCATGCCTTACTAGCGCTTCGGTGTGCGCATGCGCACTTCCGTTTTTTCGCACCCTTTGATCCGCAATGACGTATTTTGGACGAATCCTTCACGGAAACAACCGAGGAGATCAGATCTCGTTAGCTCGGAAACGACAACTCTGTCTCAAAGTTATTTTACGGTACACGACCGTAAAGCTTCCACTGAAGTATAAAACGGCAATTTACTGTTAATTTTAAAATATTCTACTGTAGAATTGACGGTAAACGGTTACAGTGAAGGACTTGCTATATTGTCTGGCATACAATATGCAGTTACGTAATCTCGACAAAGTTGATAATGTTGAGCAAGGGATTTATCATGCGTGCGGATCAACACCTCAATTAGTGGAACATACGAGACAATTGAGGTCGAGGACACTCTGGTATATTTTTAGAAGAGTTTAACAGCTGATGTGGTGTGCATAGTTCCCAAACCCAAAAGGGGGCGTGGGGGATTTATGTCTATTCATTTATATTTAATACGCATAACCCCATGAGCAGAACTAAAAATACGATACGGTGCAAATAGCCGATTGATTTTAGACGTATGACATCTCTGCCAGCGACACGTGACAAGTCCAACCGTTCGGATATGTTAGACAAATTATACGAAACGGTTTGTAGTGTCGTGACATTTGGCCGGCTTGCTAATTTTATCCAACATTTTTAAACGTTGTGCATTAGGCACGTAGTGTTAGCGTAAATTACCTGTAACTTATTAGCAAATCACATATTGACTAAACTTGTTAAGTTGATAGTCCTCAAGTGATACAAAACACCTAGCGATGTATTTCCATTGTCGGTCCCATACGGATTCCATATTGTCACACGTGCGATAAAGATAAAGCACAAAAACACCAATCAGATTTTGAGACAAGGCCCATAGATCTTAGATTCTTCTATGGAGTGGTTTTACTAAAACCAAAACACATAAGAGAACTTGTACTACTTTGTACATGGTGATATTTAATATGAGCTTTCGAGAGAAACTACTCCCATCGTCAGAAATTACAACACAACGTCGGCATGGTAAAACAGACATGATAGACACAGCAAGAATGAACAAAACAAATACAAAAGTTAATCACTGATACGTTGTGATTCCTACACTGCAGTTATCCATAGATCTATCGCATCCATATATTAAGTGTAAAAAGTATATGCACGTCTTGGAATCGTCATAGTTTTTAATTGAATAAAAGAGAGGTACAACTGAATTTCAATGTTATCTATTACTGTATTACTGTTGGAGTTTTGTGATCAGCGGCTACCACTTATAGAATCAAATAGCTAACTATAGCTACGGAAAACCCCTACATGCCTACATGACCAATTTAGAAACCCAACTCCTCAACATTCTGTCCAAAAGTGGGCACTAAGTGATTTCTTA
This sequence comes from Lepidochitona cinerea, assembly GCA_963971465.1. NCBI lineage: Eukaryota > Metazoa > Mollusca > Polyplacophora > Chitonida > Tonicellidae > Lepidochitona > Lepidochitona cinerea. The sequence goes on along the minus strand of OZ020551.1, from coordinate 97,604,766 downwards.
AAGGAACACTAACATCCAGAATACCTTTTGCACCAAAACAATGGACGGGTTTCTATATTTTCCCTAGATAGATAAAGTTAGGAACTTACTATTTTAGCACTTAATTTAATTAGAATTTGATTTGTTATGTACCCGCAATGTAAACAAACTTCGAGCCTGGGCATTCGGACAGGCTCCCTAATGATATGAGCCGTGTGAGCAATATTACGGTACAATATAATTTTACCAATCTTGTTTGAGAAATGCAACGGAGGATGAATTTGAGGCACACAAAACCAACCGATAATATTTAGTGTTTATTTGACTGCCTTTAAATGAAGGTGGTAGGTCGATTTTTAACAACAAAAAATGTACAATTAACGAGTAATTAGTGAGTTAAGTGGTAGATTTGTTTAATGCATGACACACGGTTTCGAGTTAATGTAAACATAGGTCCTACATGGGTGAACCCTACTGTAGTGAGTTGTGAAAGTGTTACTGATCTATTTATCTGAAAACTATAGACGACAGTCTTTATTTTATTACTACATCATGTGATCAGAACAAAAAGTCGTAGTAAACTCGTCATTGAACTGTCTACCACGGGTAAGAAGGTTACCAATGATCATCTCTACATCTTCCCATTAGGTGTACAACTGTAAAAGGTTCCTAAGACACATGATGTCATTTATAAGCAAACAGAGATATGATATGAATACTTTAAAATAAACCATAAAATAGTTTTAATTTAAAACATAAAAATAAAAATATTTTTTATCTGATGGATCGAGACGAAGGATGGTCCCAAATAAATTGTATGACATCGCCGCCTGACTAAGTCGTGAGTGAGAGAAGATTTAACATCCCTCTAAAAAGTATTTGAGTTTTGTCGCGACGACCCTTATTTTACATGAAGTCTTACTAAAGTGGTATGAGCTGCCAAAATTCTCATTTTTTGCATATATTTTGTTCCCCACAACAATACGAGGAGTTGAAGATCACATAAAAAATTAATGATTGAGTTTGGAAATGCATTCATTCTGATACATGTACAATCCGAAATAGTGTTCGAAAAAATAACCGGAACGAACGTTCATTTGTTCTTGGTCTAAGTTAGTTCAAAACGCTACATCAATGTACATTCTGGAGCCAAGTAGTAATAAAAATCTTATAAACTGTACTTCTTGAGAAAAATAGTCGATAATTACACAAATTGGTTTTCACACAGAAATGTCAACATTGTGACAGCTCATGCCCCTCAAAGTCTTAAAGTGAAGCAGTACCACGTACAACAACAACCAATCGCATATATACGGTCGAATTTTTACCGTAACGTCCGCTTACAGAGACAGGCGGTTTCTTTTTTGTTTTAAAAAAACACCATTTCGGTGAGTATGAAGAAGTTAAAGGGGTGTGATAAAATTTATGTACAAGATAGCTTTCACTAGTGCTTGTCAAAGCTCGAATATATACCGAAGCATTGAAATCTTCCAGCTCGGTTCTCGTTCGATAGGTGTGGGGACATTATCCAGAGTGTGTCCACCAGCTGCTAACGTTAATTAACAAATAACTGAATTAATTACATTTAACCTCGACATACTAAGCGATTAATCAACCAGGAACCCTGTTGACTGCATGTTATAAACTATCAGTTATCCTCTGGCTGAGGAGACACACAAGCCAATGAAACATTCAAACAGAAACTATCGTCAGTGACGTTTCAATTAAAGTATGGTACCGATACACAACACGCAGGAGTTTTAAGTCAACATTTATGTTAATCAAATTTTCTGAAATAAAAAATAAATGAAGACGTTACAAAAAGACCAGCAGATTTTATGTACAAATTTTGATTTATATTAAAAAAAAATTACTTATTTACAGGCAAATATGAAACAAACAGCGGTAAGAAAACATATACTTTAAATTACTAACTTTTAAAAGTTAAGAATTAAGAGTTCCGAGAAATCTATAATCGGATAACTTCACAAACATCTGAACAAACTGTCATCTTAGAATATTTTAATGATTTATTATACAGCGTATTTAACCATGTTAAATCTAGCACCAGTTAACACATTTGTAAATGATCAGTTATCTGATATAATACTATCGGCAGATGATGTCATGAAAGAGCTGCAAGCTATACATGTGAAATCTTCGTCAAAGAATATGCAGCTGAATTATCGACCCCTCTTTGTTAAATATTTAACGTCCCCTCGAAAATGCTGGATGCTTTCCCTCCTGTTTCAAACGAGCCAATATTGTCCGAGAAAGGCAACAAACATATGTACTCAACTACCGCCTAGCGTCACTTTTGACACTTTTTGGCAAAATATTTGAAAAAAACAATTTAAACACACATTTCTTATCCCCTTCAAAATAGTGTTAATGTTAATCAACATACATTTGTAATAGACCGGGACACTTCAACTAACCTACTTTGCTTTGTCGACCAAATCTCGAAATTTTTCGATAGAAAAGTCCAAACTGATGTCATATATCTGGATTTGAGTAAGACATTTGACTCCGTTTCCCATGTCCTCCACCACACAAATGCTATAGTTTTGCTGCACACTTGCTTAACTGGTTTCATTCTTATTTAAAGGCCCACTTGCCGCCGTAGCCTGTTTGACATTTGTTCAGAAAATCAATTTCCACCAGCTTACTACAGCTAGAACCACTAAAATTAAACAAAGGATACATAAAATATGCCTAATTAGGTTTAGAAGGTATAAGCGGGGGTGAAAAACAAACAATATATCGAAGCTCAATTACAACAACAACGATCAGTGTCGGGCCAACTTTAGTGTTGGATTACCATAATTTTAGGAGTTTTGTGGTATACACTCTAAATTTATAGACAGGCTTTTAGAAGTTCCTCTAGCCCGATCGTCAGTATGTATTTCTCAGATAAATTTCGTGAATTTAAACTATGTCGCTAGATCACTCTCACGACTCAAAACATTCGGACGTTTGTGCGCATGTTCAGTTTCAAAGTTTGTTTACATTGCGGGTACTTGTTTTTCAATTTCAAATACTAAATGATGCCAGCATTTTCAAATGTCTTCTGTCTGGGAAAAATACAGAAAACCACCCACTGTTTTTATGTAGACAGTATTATGGATTTTCGCGGCGTGTGTTCCTTTAAACGACAGACCCCAAAGAGTAGCCATTCAATAGAAGATTGCATAGGGCTGCAAAATGATTTATCTGGACCCTCTCTCTCTGGACCGAATCATGGCAATCGAAACTTAATGCTAATAATGCTGCACGACATCTTTTACCAATAAAAAAACATTTAATTCCTATGTAAATGGTGAAGACCTATTTCATGTAACTAGCATAAAAGACCTTATTGGAATCATTACAGTGACTTTATCAAGTGATCTCAATTTCAGAATAATGTTGTTAGAAATTCTTATCGTATGCTTGGTTTCTTGAAACGATCTTGTGTATCATTCAGCCACATAGAAACAATTACATTTCTTTTATAGTGTTCACTCAAATCTTGAATATGCTTCTCCACACCAAAAATATTTTTTTTAAAAAATGTAAAAGAAGTTAAGAATAAGTGATCTACATGTATCTGTAAATCGACATAAGGCAGATAGCAGTTGACCAAATCTTTTTTATTCATTCACGATTCAGTCAGATGGGTTACCTTTTTTATTCTTCATATATAGTAGAATTTAATTATTTTGAAATAAACATGCTAATCAGTTCAACTCTTCATACATTTTTTATTATCGCTAAAGTAAAATGATATTACTCACGTTTAATGCTATAACTGAAGTATAATGATATTACTGAAGTATAATGATATTAGTGAAGTGTAATGATTCCACTGAAGTGTAACGACATCAATAAAGTATAATGATATAACTGAAGTAAAATGATATCCCTGGAGTATAATGATATCCTGTTAGTATAATACTATCAAGGAAGTATAATGATATCACTAACATATACTGATATCGCTGAAGTATAATTGTTGAAATTATAATTATTATTATAATGATGCAAATAAAGTACAAAGATATCAATGAAGAATAATGATACCACTAAAGTATAATGATATTACTCAAGTGTAATGATATTACTGAAGTATAGTATATCCCTGAAGTATAAAGATATCACCAAAATATAAAGATATCATTGAAGTATAAAGATATCACTGAAGTACAATGGTATAAATTTTTTGCCACATTTTCTTTGATTAGCACGCCAATGCGGTCATTTTTTGAAAGACTGAAAAATAGAGACCCTGCGTTTTTGGTCTACGAGATCCATTTTCTGCTGATTTATAGTTTGAGACCTTTTAGGAAATTAGTTGTTGTTTTACGCCAGTAATATTGCTGCACTGTATGTTTACTGTTATCGAGTTCCAGTTTCTTCAACTCATACATAAAAAACGGAAACTATTGTCCATACTGGTGTATCAACTTTAGTATATCTAAGTCCGAGAGATCTCCAAATTGTCCGACAAAAATGTCATTGTAATAGATCGCTCACATCCTGATTCATAACACAAGTGTTTGGTTATAGGGTTATTTTGTACATCACGGTGGATTGTATGTCATGAAACTTGATGTTTTCATGCACCAAACCCCTATAAAAAGGCTGTATGATAAAGCCTTTTAAACACCATCCTGTTGGTACACGGAAAACCTTGCTTTGAAGGACAGAAGATTTAACATATCCTTGGCAATAACAGGAGACTGACAGTTCATTGACACAGTCTGTCACTGTCCCTATTGAGCTGATTAATAATACCACTCATCACAAAGCTTGTTCTCGTTTTTGTCACTTATGGTATTTCGAACTGGTAGAAACAAATCAGCCGATGTTATTTGATCAACGATATTTAATCTACTTTCTGACATCAAAGTTTTTATCTGATGATAGCGATATTTATAGACTGCTTTCATAACACGCTTTTTCATAAGCAGGATCTAGTTTTCTTAACTGTGGGGTTTTTATTCTAATTAAAATTAGGTCATTAAGCCCTTTGTTTGATAAAGAGCGCCTCTGGTACTGAAGGTGACATTCCACTGTGGAAAACCCTCTTTCCACTGTGGCACACACAGTGCCAATAACAGAAAATGGAGAAATTTTTATAGGTTATGACTGAACATCTTCTCCCCAAAATTGAGTTTCCCCTTAAAGCCTTTGTAGCTTTCCGTTTTAAGTCTATGCAGCTCTCTGAGGGCCAGGTAAAGATTGACATTTGGTTCGGCGAGCGCTATCTTGTAGTTATCTGCTATTATACGCAAATAGTCCTTTCCAAAGCTGAGGTCCTCACAGTCCCACATGGATGGATCAGCGATTGCAAGTGCTTGTATGAGTGGGTTTTGAAGGCTCAAACCGTTTGTCTAAACATGATACAATTGATGATATGTGCTCGTCTCTGATTTTCTGAGTCTGCTGTTTGCGCTGTGTAACCTTTGTGAGTTTAAAAGTTTCAGAGATTTTTGTTAAACGCACATCTGCCTGTTGTTGTTGTTTCTCTGTCATCTTACGCTGCTCCTAAAACTGCTGTTTTGTTGGTTAGTTAATACCAGTAACAGTGAAAGTTGCAGTGTCCTCAATTTCATCAACCTGCACAGAGAATAGCAAAACTGGTTCAGTGGATGTAGTCCTTAAGGCCTCTTTTGCAGATGGCAAGGGAATTGGCTATTTCTGTGATAAATGTATTTTGCTGTTGCATTGTCAGATTAACATGAACAGGAAGACGAAGAACTTAACGGTAAAGCTCTAGGGATGATAAGAACCCATATGACATCCATTTGTTGTGGCAGCCTTTAAGTTTGGCCTGAACATCTGGCTTGCATGGTTTTTTTTATCTTCAATCATGTTTTCAGTGAACATCAAAAGTGTAAGAAAGTTGACAATCATTGCCCTTACTGCTTCATAATGGTAAGATTGAAACCTTGTCCCCTTTCCATTTACGAACGAAATGCTGGTCACTGATAGCCTTTCTGCAACTCTTGCAAAGATTGTTTTTGCCACTGTGCCTGAAAAAAACAATTTAACAATTTAGATATATTTCTCCTTGCAAATTCAAATTCTTTTTTGTAATGAACATCCAAACAATGGAGTACAGAGCAAAAACTATGATAAAGTGAAATACCATAAGAAAGAAAAAAAACAGCAGTACTAAGAGCAATACACTGGACATGGTATAGTAGATATAGTGGATACATGTACTGGAGCGAGGAGGTGGCTTACATAGTGATAGTTTGGTATCTGGGTTATTTGAATATTGGATTGAAACTAACGCAGGTCTACTGTACATACTTTAAAGTGGCATGAGCTGCCAAAATACACATTTTTTTTCATAATCTCTGATCGTCACGACAGTAAATGGCTTTGAAGGCCATCGAAACACTAAATGATTGGCGTTGGAATGAGGAAAGTCCATACAGTATGTTGTTTATACGAACCGAAGCAGTGTTCGAAAAGTAAACAAATTTAAATAACCGGGACGACCATTCATTCATTCTAATCAAAGTTAGTTTAAAACAACACTTTATCGTACATTTTCGAGACTAGAAGCACTAAAAACCTTCTGAATTATACGTCTTGAAAAAAAAAAGAAAATAATTTCAACATTCTGTTTTAACGTCAAAATATCAACATTTTGGCAGCTCATGCCGCTTTAAGCTTTCAATCAATGCCTGATAACAGATTTTTGTGTGTGTTTTTTTAATGTTCACCCAATTTTGAAAATACCAAGGTTTGGCTTAGAATAAGTAAGCCCAAAACTGTCAAAATGGCGGTACCCATGTTAAATTGTGTGTAGCTTGAAACCGGCATGCACTATATCAACTTTATTTGGTTGTAAAGGATTTCTCATGTGTTGATCTATTTGAAAATGGTAAGGAAAAGTCTTAACGAGATTTAGGTAATTAGCCACAACTCAAAACGTTAACATTACCGCAAATGGGAAATGAAACTTTAAATGTAACCTTAAGAGATTTATAAATTCAGCGTTACGAGAATAAGCGATAATGGATGTAGATCTATCGTCCATGTTGATTTCAACAGGCTGCTGACGGACCGACCAATAAAAGTGTAAGTCACATGTCTCTCTTCAGCCCAAGCTGGCTTTGCATCCACCATCAGTCGGAACACACTTCGACTATCTTCGCTCGCTACTGACACGCCTCGGACAGTCTGCGATTTTTATACGGCAAATCACCGTATTTGGGACTGAATACAAATGGCGTCAAACGTAAATATCAAAATACTTTACTACAGACGAAAAACTGAATTTATATTTGTTTAAACATATTATTTAGCCCGGTAAAGCACATGATTTGTAACACAAAGTAGACAGACGCAGTTTCGGTACATATCAGAAATCCTCAGATGCTTCAATTATATAACTGATCGAGGCTGAAAGTTAACAGAGTATTTCGGTCCCTTACATTATCACGAGGACACTTGATGGGCCCTCAAGAGGATATGGAAATTGTACGTTACACGATCACTTTTTTGGTCGACACATTCAAAATGACCTGCTGTCTATCACAGGGTATCTCACGCACTAAAAACCCCGAAGTTATCAGACTGCATCCGCCATATGGAAAGGTCTGCACTGATTTCTATTCTCCATTTGAAATCTGAACTGTCTATATTCCAGCGTTGAAGTGTTTTTTTAAAATGAATTGTAATATTTATGACCCACTTTACACTACACTGTATGTTACTGAAATTAATTTTATACAGTAAGTGACTGAAATACTCAATATTATGAGCATATAAAAAACAGATATACCGATGGCCATAGTAAAGCACACCTTATATTTCAGGCATGCATTTTATAGATTTATGAACACTAAAACACTGTGCGAATGGTGTCACCTTTCATATTTATGCACTATGTCTTTAGATGCTGTAAAACTCTTTATGGATACGAATACCCCTTTTTATCTGGTATGGAACTTAAGTATTTTGCTCGATATTTCTGGTCAACGTTGATCACTGCGTGGGTTGCCAGGAAAAAAAGACAAGTACGTCCGAACAGGGAAAATATTGGTCAGCTCTTCATAACAATTGCATGAATTTTGCTAGAGAGGACTTTATTCATGATTAAATTGTCATTTATAAAAGAAATGCAATGGCAGTTACTGAGGCTAACGAGGGGAAATTATATGCATTCATTGGCTTTAGCATGATGGTTAAGAATTTCAAACAATCTCTGAAATGTCACCGATCCCAGAACGGTTTGCTTTAAAACTTATCTAAATAAGTAAAAAAATGTTAACCACCATTTCGACAACAAGCTTGAATGAAGCATAAGAACGAAATACATCACCCATTGTCAGTTCGAGCCTGTGGTTTACACAGTGTCATCATATAAGCTTGTAAAAAGGCAGCATCCAATGCCTGCTTTGCATCCACACACCCAAAGTCTATCATTCTCTGACACTTAAAGTGGCATGAGCTGCCAAATTTCACACTGTTTTAATAATTTCCAATCGTCACGACAGTAAGGGGCTTTGAAGGCCATCGAAAAGCTTAATGTTTGACGTTGGAATGAGAGAAACCCATATAGTCTATGAAAAGTAAACAAAATTTAATAACTGGGACGACCATTCATTCATTCTGAGCAAAAGTTAGTTCAAAACAACACTTAATCGTTCATTCTCGAGACAAGAAGCACTAAAAGACCTCTGAATTAAACGTCTTGAGAAAAATAGCCAAAAATTTCCACATTCTGTTTTAACGTCAAAATATCAACATTTTGGCAGCTCATGCCACTTTAAATAAAAGTTCCACATGTTTGCCACGAATCACAAATTTCACATAAATTAATTCTTTCTCTTCTTTAGTCTTGCGTGCTTCGGAACCGTCGATTTCCGTGGAGAAGAAATCCCATTAGTTAGTATGTCTTCTCGCATTGCTTCAGCACAAACTCGGCACAATTATATTTGGGTATCCTTTCCTAGTCTGCACATCTATAGCATGTGTTATATCAGTAAATAGTTTCTGAAAAAGGACCAAAAATAAAGCCGTGTTGAACAAGTGTGTATATTTTTGTTCTTTTGAAACGGATACTAATGTTTCTAGGGAATTTTGCTCTGACTTTGAGTTTAACTCTCTCTTCTCACCATTGGTAGCCAAAACAACCCTGTCTGCGTTGTCAAGACACAGTTCCTGCTTCCGATGGTAGAGCCTGATTTTGTTAGCTACGATTGCAAACGCTATTCTTCTGGCTCTGCAGTGATGGTAGGTACATACAAGTTATACATGGCTCAGTGTGACCATAGAGGTCGAAGCAGAACTTACAATTGGAGTAGAGGTATTAGAAAATTAATGGAAGGTTACGGCTTTTACTTTTTATATTTAAATGAAAACCCAAGCTTGAGAACTGCGCTTGCTCTGAAACAAACTGTAGTTGACAATTTTGTTCAATGATGGGAAATGAGTATTGTTGAGTCGCGATATGATTCCTATAGACCCATTAAAACTAGCTTTTATTTTGACGAAGCTTCCATGTTTGTGACCATTCCCAAAATAAAGATGCCATTATATTGTCACGATTTCGACGTGGATACCATGACCTAAATATAGAAACTGGGAGTTATAACAATATACCAAAAGAAGAACGCGTGTGTACTTCATGTTATCTAGGACTAATTGAAAATGAATACCATTTTTTACTATGTTGTCCAACGTATTGTTATTTTAGAAAGAGGTATTTTAAAATATCTTTATACTTGACCAAATGTACGTAAATTACGCATTTTGTTAAATCCAAATAGCTATGTCAAGCTTAGAAATGTTTCTAGCTTTATTGAAAAGGCGTTGATTTTCAGGAATGAGATGAGTTGAAATAATATTACGTGATATCAGAATAACATCCTGGTAAAATGCTATGTTTTACAGATACTTTTCTTTTTTGTAATATGTTTAACCCACCGATGATTAATGTTATCTTATTATGCATATCTGTAGGCCTATTTATCTGAGAAATACAGACTGACGATCGGTTAACAGCGACTGGAAAAGCCTGCTGATTATTGTTTGAGTGTAAACCACAGATAAAAAGGCCTGAAATGAGGGTAATCCAACACGAAAGTTGACCGACACTGATCGTTGTTGTTGTAATCAGGCTTCGATTCTTCGTTTGTTTTTCACCCTATTTCTACATTCTAAAGCTAACTAGACATGCTTTATGTGTCCTATGTTTAAGTTTAGTTGTATTAGTCGTAGTGTGCTCATGTAAATTGGTTTTCTTAGCAAATTTAAACAGGCTACGGCGGCAAGTGGGCCTTTAAGTCTGGATTACTTGACATATTCTGCATAGTTTCAAACGAGCGATCCCACTCCAATTCAATGAGGAATGTTCTCATTCAGAATGTAAAAGTGGAATGTATATAGTTTATACCAAATCTATAGTAAATATCTTCAAGTTAAATGATGCTTGGATATCCTACAGCTTCTAAGTGTATATAGTATTTACATTGATAACCACATTTTCCCAATTAATGATCCCAGTTAGGCAAGTGCCAGTCGGTCGGGAAAACAAATTCCATTTTCTCCCATTCGGAAATTTTGGGCTCAGCCAAGCATAGAGGTTTGAGACGAACCCAAATTGCTTCACAATTGGCAAGGAATCTAAATGAATAAAAATGCAACAGAATTATAAGTAGTCTAATCACATTGTAAATGCACTCATTATTTTAAAGAAATACGTTTTTAATTTAAATTGAAAGTTCTCTGTTTCAAACCGCGTAGAGAAATGTTAATTCGATAGCGAAAAAACCCGGAAAAAAACCATTAGGCCTACCTAAGACAGATGAGAAGACAATCTTTCGCACGGATAGTTCGCCGCAAGGTTGTGTCTTGTTTGCTAATATCGACTTTCATCATATCTACGAGGAATTAACCTGATGCGGATTCATCCCAAATAAATCAGTGAGAGATAGATTAACTATGCGTCAACGTATAAAAGACCCGAGGAAATAATTAAAACATGTATCCTGGTCGGATAGCAGTTCTTTTGAAACCAATTGAATAAACTGTACATGAGTCTGTTTTGGTTTCCACAGTAAACCCATTCGTTTAGCCTTCGTTGTCAACAAATCCAGGAATAGAATTTCGTCTTCGCTGCTGCTTTCCATTTTAGTTGTGCCGTGTTTGTTTCTGAGAAGAAAACCATGTGATAGAAAACAGCCGAATGCGCAGCACACCAGAAACTGAATTTGGTCCGAAATTCGGTTCGGCCCCAGGTCAGGATTCGGGATGTAGTGTGAACGTACCTCAAACAGATGGAAACCTTTGTCTGGGATTGATTGCTTCTCTTCTCATGCTGGGCCTGAATATGGAATTTTTCACAAGAAATTTTTCGCAGCTTAGAATGTTCCTTGTATAACTAGCTCGAAAAATCGATCTCTATGGTGCTGAGAACCTAACATACACTCGCTGGTGTTTGTGCCCTGGTGCCCGAATCGCACCTTTTTTTGAAAATTGACAGAAGTGAAGTGACAGTTTGCTTTGCTTTTATAGCGATTTATATAGAAAAAAATTAAACACCGAGGACGTCCGGGAAAACTCGAATCAAGCCAACGTCACGTGATAGACCGTCCGTGTGTATCAACAGTTGATGGCGGAAAATGTCAGTATGAAAACCAGGGAAATTCTTCTTCGGGTTTCGAATGCACACAGCGAGACAAAGTGTCCGCTATCGCAATTACCAATAAACAAGGCACAACCAAAGGTTTTTTAAAGTTGAACAGAAGCCGTACGTACTATTACTTTATAATGCTCCGTAAAAACTACAAACAAACAAACAAAGTACAATTACAAAAGGACCTACACACGAGATAACTTACAGTTTACAATGAGAAACGTTACAAAATGAATAACTAAACACCATTACCTCGAACAATAAACGCATAAAGTAAAAGAAGATTACAAAAGATACTGACCACCTTGGGGCTTCTATCTAGCTCAATAAGTCGCAAAGAAATGGCACTTGACTGACCACATTTGTCCGTGCGTCTGCAGGGGAGATAATCTATAGTGAACCTCGATCAATCTAAACTCAGGTGTTGACCGATACATACCTCCTCAAAAAAACATTTTTTTTACTAACTGCATGATGTATTATCATCTTTTGGTAAAATTAAGACTAATTTCTGAACAGGGCGTTCGAGGAAGGAAAGTGAACGTACACGTCTGCCCTTGTCATCTAGTTGTGTTTCGCCAACTGCAAGTCGTACTTTTCACACGCGCGTGTCCTCACTCGGAAACACAGTCTCAACCGCCGCCATATGCCAGGAGCCACGTGGGAGATTTTCGTCTTTCATCATCACAATATCACCGACCTGTAAATCGCGATAAACCTTGTTCCACTTGGAACGAACCTGCAAGGTTTGAAGGTACTCGCGTTTCCATCAATGCCAAAATTCGTTTACCAAATGCTGTACCCTTCTCCATCGTTTTCGGCAATATAAATCTTCCCGCTGGAAGTTACCAGGGGGTGGTAACACGACATTCGATTTCATGGTAAGTATGTGATTCGGCGTTAATGGCTCACTCGACATCGGATCACTTAAATTACAAGGCGTAAGAGGGCGACTATTGACAATACTGGCAGGTTCAGTGACTACCATACAGGAAGACTTAACTTCGGGGTCAGTTTCAGTTATTTCCACAAAGTGTTCAAGGACGGAAGGCTGATAATCTGGATCCCAGAGGAAATCGGGACCATATTCATTTAGATTTATTTATCAAAGTTTCCACTGATATTCCTCTGGATGCATCGTCTGCTGGATTGTTGTCAGTATTTATATATTTCAACTTAGAAGGAGTAGTGTTATCCCGGATCTGCTGGACCCGATTAGCAACAAAAACGTGAAATCGTCGAGTCTCATTGGAAATATACTCCAGCACTACCTTACTATCTGTCCAAAATGTTTCAGATACATTTGGAACGTCACCATCAGAACATAAAAGCTCTTCTTGCAAAAAAACAGCTGACCTTCACTGACACAAGTGCTGCCGTCAACTCCAGTCTGGGAATGGTTATGGGCTTAAGAGGTGTGACTCTTGACTTGCCCATGACCAACGAGCAAAACACTTTGTGCTTCTGGTCAACAAGTCGCAAATATGAACACTGACCATACCCCTCCGTACTAGCATCTGAAAAATGATGCAGTTCCGCCAATTCTACTTTCCCAAAGCCCTGTGGCTTGAAGCAAAGTTTCACTCGAAGCTCTTCCAAACGGAAGAGATCGTTTCGCCATTCTTCCCAAAGAGGACGCAACTTTTCTGAAACAGGGTCGTCCCAATCACACCTATCCATACACATTTGCTGGAGAACTTGTTTTCCCTTTAGCAACACCGGTGCCACAAACCCAAGTGGGTCGTACACCGAACTCACTTTGGAAGGAATACCTCTACGTGTTAACGGAGTGTCTTTTAAAATGAGTCCGAACTGAAAATTGTCAGACTCAATGGACCACTCAACTCCTAAGGCCCGCTCCATGGGTATGTTTTCGACCAAGTCCACAACGTTGCCAGAATTAGCACATTCATGGCCTGGGATAACCAGTAAGACAGCTTGAGACTTAGAGACAAACTAATGTAAAGTGAGGCCTGCTCTTGAACATAAACTTTTGCTGTCATCAATCAGTTTAACTGCTTCTTTTACAGATTCGGTACTTTTTAAACCGTCATCAACGTAAAAATCACGTCTCATAAAGTCCGCAGCCTCAGGAAACTGACTTTCATTACCGTCTGCCACAAATTTCAAGCCAAAAAGATGTACTGTCATTCGGTACTCTAAAGGACTGGTTTCATAATCACCCTCCTCCCACCAGAGAAACCTCAGAAAGTCACGATGTTTCGGAGTTACCTTAAACTGATAGAACATTTGTTTGATATCACACATGAAGGCAACTGGTTCCAGACGGAACCTGCATAAAACACCCTGTAAACCATTAGTAAAGTCTGGACCCTGCAACAGGCAATCATTTAATGATACATTGCCAAATCTCGCACTGCAATCAAAAACAACACGAATTTTTGAAGGTGTTCTTGGATGATAGACCCCGTGGTGGGGGATATACACAACTTTTCCTACCTCCCCATGATTTTGTACATCTGGAACTTTTTCCGCATAACCATTTAAAATGACCTCTTGCATGAAGTTGGTATAATCGTGTCGATAAATAACATTGGATTTGAGGCGACGCTTCAACAGCATAAGCCTATGAAAAGCCATTTGCTTGTTGTTCGGCAGACGAGGGTTGTCGTCTCGGAAAGATGGGGTATTTCATAACGACCGTCAACAAGAATACGGGTTCCAGCGGATACCTTTGACAGAAACTTGCGGTCTTGAGAAAGAACTTTTTGCTTAGGAATACTTTCATTAAAATCCAATTCCATCATGATAGCGACATCGTTCGGATTTATCACTTCTTTTACACACGTTCGAAGAACAACAGCACTGGATCCATGTGAATCTACTGAGTAATTTGATAGAAGGGAAGTAACTCCTGGAATATGTTGATTTGTTCCAACCAGGTTACATTTATGCATATCACGTTCACTGTTGCCAACTATACCTACAACGCCCCATCCAAGATCTGTCCTTTGAGCATAGGGACCATCTTTCGTAGGTGGGATGACGTCACGAGGCACCAGTGCTTGTGAACAATCATAACCAATTAACACGGCGACTGGAACATCAAACAAAGGTTTCAATTTTGGAGCAATTCTGGACAAGTGTGGCCATCTCTGTGCCATCTCTGGAGTGGGAATGTGAGATATGTTTGTTGGTATTGCATCACTTGTGTAAGTCGGAGGTAACAATATGGAAACATCAGAATCGAATCCCCTGACTATTAACCCATGCACTTTCCGACTATCAATCATTTCATTCTGGCTGCTCATTGTTGACAGATGAAGCTTGACTGGGGTGTTATCTACATCAAGCTTATCACATAGGTCGTCCGAGATGAAAGTTGTATCAGACTGTGTATCCAAAAGGGCGTATACCAACATTTTGTGATCGGGGCGATTTTTGTGAAACACAAACACAGGCAAAGTCATAGAACTTTTGCTATTTAAACTGAAATCCTTACTTACTTGCATGCTAGTAGCTAAAACGGCCGTGGAACCAGCGGATTTCTCCATACTAATATCATCTTCGTTTCCACCTACTCGTCGGTCTCCATGGAGTGATGTTGGATGTTTGTAAGAACAAATGGTACATACCTTTCTCTGTTGACACCATCTTGACCTGTGCCCTTTGGACAGGCAAGCGAAACAAAGACCATTTTCTTTAGCAAATTGTTTTCTCTCACTTACCTCTTTTTTTAGGAACAGTTTACATTCGTCTATGTGGTGGAAATGAAAACAAAACTCACAAGTGGGCTTATTTTGCATAGTTTTATTGGATTCCATCGATTTTGTGTCCGTAGCAAGAGAACTGACGCCAACGTTTTGAGTTTTATATTGACGATCAAATGCGTATTTAGATTCGACAGGATTTAGTGATGTAACTGGATCGCATGCAATATCTGCTTCTCGAACCACCAATGAGACAAATTCGTTAAAGGGAGGAAACTCTCCAGTGATACGTCTACATTCAGCGACCTTTCTTGCCCATTGCCAACCAAGCCACTCTGGTAACTTTTTAAGCAACTTACGATTTTCTCTCTCATCGGTAAGGCAGTGCAAACTACCAATACTCACCATAGCTGCCGAACATTGTTGCAAAAAATCCGCAAATTTACGCAATGATTGCCCATCTCCCATCATCTTTGGCCATGATTCCAGTTTGTTTCGAAATGCATTGGCAATCACAAATGGGCTACCATACCTACTCTCTAATAAACTCATCGCATGTTGATATGCGCCATCGGTGGACAATAAGAAATAACCCTCAACAGCTTATCTTGCTTCGCCACCCAAATATTTTTTTAGATAAAATCTTCAGCGGCTGGGATCCCTTTGTGACCAATTAAAATATCGAAAGAACTCCTCCAAGTTGGGTAAGCTAAGGGGTCTCCTGAAAAGATATTTGGCTCTGGTGTTGGGAGACGACCAATACTCACCTGTTGTGCAAGAGTCGTCAAAAGGTCACACAGATCGTTACTGCTATCCATCAAAGGCACATGTCGTAATTCACCCGCATGACAATCGTGCTCATTTTGTGTTACATTCTCCGGAATATTGGAATCTCCACGTACTTTATTATAACGCGTATCAACACGAGGATGGAATTCGTTTGCGTACACGTTAGGGTAATATTCTTCTGGTTTGATAAACCAAGATGTTCGCTGGGACGCACTCGCAGTTTTACTGGTCGATTTTTTCTCAACTCCTGGCGTTTGAATACGATTTATTATATTCTGTCGTGTCATCGGCTGTCGACAGTAAACGGTTTTCAGACTTCAAATAATGCAGGACGTTTTCTGCTGAAGTTAAAACTTCTTCGGGCAACGCTTACCTAGAATCGAAGCAGGCGCTGTTTTCTGTCGCAATCGCATTCAACTTAGCCTCCGTTATGCTAAGCTGTTCGCAATTTTTAGCTTTATCTAACTCTGCTTTCATTCGCTCAAATTCGATGCGTTTTTCTTCTACTTATGTCATACTTTCAAGCTTAGCCTTTAACGCAGCGACATCTACGGCAGCTTCCAGGCGTTTGGAGGCGGCAGAAGAATGCTTTGAGTTTTTTGACCGTATCGATGTACAGGATTTATGAGAGTTGTTCGATTTTAAGGATTGAATTTCTACAGCATTATCACGCATAATTTCGGATATGCGCTTTATAAGCCTATGATTATCCGACTCGGTACTGTAGTATATTTCAGACAAATCCACTTTTCTAGCCGTTTCCGGAAGACTGATATAACGTTCATAACTTTCATGAACATCTGCCATATGGCTCACCAGCCAATCTAAGCCTTGTCTAGAGGCTTCAAGACTGAAAGGTAAGGACAATAATTGCTCAGCTTTTGATGCATGTTTACGCCAGGCAGAAAGCGCACTTCGAAAATTTCTTTCCAGTTGGTTAGCTCGCCACTCGATGAATTTGTCAATACGCGCACTTCGACTCTGTCTCAAACGACCGCAGAGTTCAGAATTAGATGCCACCCCTACCCCTTTGAGGGAAGTCTTATCAACACCCGAGCTTATTTTGTCAACAATAGAGTTAAATTCTACCTCCCCGTGCAAAACACCACCTTCCGCACCCATAGGTTCGTCAACATCTCAACCTCATAAATTTGTTTATTTGGCATAGTTTGGAAAATTCACGAAAGAGTCGCCCCCGGGACTGGAAAGGTTGAAAATCACATCCAGCTAACTGATTCTCAAAGACAAAGTCAGGTTTTCGCAGTTTCTATCTGTATTTGCGGATTTTAAGTTATCCAGCGAATACAAAAAAGGCTGAACTAATAGGTGATCTTCAAGCCCTATCCACACGGAAAGTATAGAACCAAGCTATTCATGACTAGAGTTGACAACACGGTACACCTCAGGTGTCCAACAATAAACGTTATGTCACTCAGTGGAAAGACTCCACTCCAAGCCTCACTACACTATAATAATACAACGGCCATACAGGTACACCGGAATCCAGGCTGGCAAACTTGCTCTAGGCAGGACACAATATTACGTATCTTTGAGCCAGGTGCTTTTACTGTGATGGTATGGGCTTTCGCAAAGGCCACCGCTGTCGCAATTACCAATAAAAAACGCACAACCAAAGGTTTTTTTAAAGTTGAACAGAAGCCGTACTATTACTTTATAATGCTCCGTAAAAAACTACAAACAAACAAACAAAGTACAATTACAAAAGGACCTACACAAGAGATATCTTACCACATTTGTCCGTGCGTCTGCAGGGGAGATAATCTATAGTGAACCTCGATCAATCAAAACTCAGGTGTTGACCTAGTTCAATTTACCGAACTTATGGTGATATTACATATACCAACGTTCAGTCTGTGAATTCTGAAATGCTGCTCGGAAAACTCCGACAAACTTTTGTCGGAAATTACAAGCCATGAAAATAATAGTGTAACTGCTCTGTATGGACAATTCCTACGCCAGACTTCTTTAGAACTCATAAAAGATTATTGTTTCCTCTTTTATTTATTTTTATTTATTTTATTTATTTGACATGCACCGTTTGACCCAGTTCGAACGTCGCGCACAATGGCGGCAAAGTCTCCAAGAAATGACAGTTTGTTGTTGTTTAAGACCAGGTGTACGCCCTTTGGAATAGCTACATGTAATAAAAGCGGACAAGAATAATCTTTTATGAGTTTTAAAGAAGTCTGAGGTAGGAATCGTCCATTCCGAGGAGTTACAATAATATTTTCATGGCTTGCAATTTAAGCATCATTTCCACCTTGTATTTCTAATTCGTATACCGAACGTTGGTATATGTAATATCGCCATAAGTTCGATAAATTGAACTAGTGTTGACCGATACACAAAGTATCTCATAGTCTGACAAAGTTGGCATACATTTTCTTTTAACCCATACTACCAGACTGTAGTGTTAGATAAACTCTTATTTGTTTGCGTAACCGTTTTTTCGGCGGGATTGATTCTAGAATATCTTTTTCATTATTAAAGTAATCACGGCTTTGACGAATTTGGACAAGATTTGGTTCAGATTTCTCGGCTACCAGGGTAACCTTAGGTAACGCTTGACGTTCCTCATGTACTTGTAATACGGCTACAGGGTGGTAATAAAGACCATGGTTTGGTCGCTTTTGTAGAATTTCATTCACTTGCCGTCTATGTTTTCGCTTCTTTCTCTAGTTTAACCAAAATGCCTATGCCCATTAGAAAAAGAACAGATGAAAATATATGGATGTATGCAAACGCATTAAATTCGTACACACAGCATAAGCACCCATGCAGTCAGCTGTATACGTCATTCTACCTCGTCGTGGGTCTACCTCACTATTGGAATCACAGGAGATTGCATCCGCGTGCTTCTAGTCAGCCTGCTTCAACCAGACAAGTCGGAGTAAACTTTTATCCCGGGATTTCCGAGATAATTATCTGAAGTGTTAGATATTTTTCTCTGAGATAAAATATCTGTATGAGAAAAATAGACTGCAGATCCTATAATCTTCCTATTTTTGCAGTAGAAGTGACTGTAACAGCGAAGCGACGCTATTTCCTCCACCGAAGGCGCACTCTGAAATCTATTCCATTTATCTACGATATGCATTAGAATAGAAATAAATGACGTTCTGGAGCCTGTTTTACAAAGCTGGCGTAAAGTTGCGCATAGACCTACAACATGGACCAGTTGCGACTAGGGCGTAAGTTCCTATAGCTTTAACACTGATTTAAAACTCTGGTAACCAGCGGATTTCTCCATACTAATATCATCTTCGTTTCCACCCACTCGTCGGTCTCCATGGAGTGATGTTGGATGTTTGTAAGAACAAATGGTACATACCTTTCTCTGTTGACACCATCTTGACCTGTGCCCTTTGGACAGGCAAGCGAAACAAAGACCATTTTCTTTAGCAAATTGTTTTCTCTCACTTACCTCTTTTTTTAGGAACAGTTTACATTCGTCTATGTGGTGGAAATGAAAACAAAACTCACAAGTGGGCTTATTTTGCATAGTTTTATTGGATTCCATCGATTTTGTGTCCGTAGCAAGAGAACTGACGCCAACGTTTTGAGTTTTATATTGACGATCAAATGCGTATTTAGATTCGACAGGATTTAGTGATGTAACTGGATCGCATGCAATATCTGCTTCTCGAACCACCAATGAGACAAATTCGTTAAAGGGAGGAAACTCTCCAGTGATACGTCTACATTCAGCGACCTTTCTTGCCCATTGCCAACCAAGCCACTCTGGTAACTTTTTAAGCAACTTACGATTTTCTCTCTCATCGGTAAGGCAGTGCAAACTACCAATACTCACCATAGCTGCCGAACATTGTTGCAAAAAATCCGCAAATTTACGCAATGATTGCCCATCTCCCATCATCTTTGGCCATGATTCCAGTTTGTTTCGAAATGCATTGGCAATCACAAATGGGCTACCATACCTACTCTCTAATAAACTCATCGCATGTTGATATGCGCCATCGGTGGACAATAAGAAATAACCCTCAACAGCTTATCTTGCTTCGCCACCCAAATATTTTTTTAGATAAAATCTTCAGCGGCTGGGATCCCTTTGTGACCAATTAAAATATCGAAAGAACTCCTCCAAGTTGGGTAAGCTAAGGGGTCTCCTGAAAAGATATTTGGCTCTGGTGTTGGGAGACGACCAATACTCACCTGTTGTGCAAGAGTCGTCAAAAGGTCACACAGATCGTTACTGCTATCCATCAAAGGCACATGTCGTAATTCACCCGCAT
This sequence comes from Lepidochitona cinerea, assembly GCA_963971465.1. Lineage (NCBI taxonomy): Eukaryota > Metazoa > Mollusca > Polyplacophora > Chitonida > Tonicellidae > Lepidochitona > Lepidochitona cinerea. The sequence continues at coordinate 97,584,412 of OZ020551.1, read as the reverse complement.
GACAATCGCGCTCATTTTGTGTTACATTCTCCGGAATATTGGAATCTCCACGTACTTTATTATAACGCGTATCAACACGAGGATGGAATTCGTTTGCGTACACGTTAGGGTAATATTCTTCTGGTTTGATAAACCAAGATGTTCGCTGGGACGCACTCGCAGTTTTACTGGTCGATTTTTTCTCAACTCCTGGCGCTTGAATACGATTTATTATATTCTGTCGTGTCATCGGCTGTCGACAGTAAACGGTTTTCAGACTTCAAATAATGCTGGACGTTTTCTGCTGAAGTTAAAACTTCTTCGGGCAACGCTTACCTAGAATCGAAGCAGGCGCTGTTTTCCGTCGCAATCGCATTCAACTTAGCCTCCGTAATGCTAAGCTGTTCGCAATTTTTTGCTTTATCTAACTCTGCTTTCATTCGCTCAAATTCGATGCGTTTTTCTTCTACTAATGTCATACTTTCAAGCTTAGCCTTTAACGCAGCGGCATCTACGGCAGCTTCCAGGCGTTTGGAGGCGGCAGAAGAATGCTTTGAGTTTTTTGACCGTATCGATGTACAGGATTTATGAGAGTTGTTCGATTTTAAGGATTGAATTTCTACAGCATTAAGGATTGAACATCTGCCATATGGCTCACCAGCCAATCTAAGCCTTGTCTAGAGGCTTCAAGACTGAAAGGTAAGGACAATAATTGCTCAGCTTTTGATGCATGTTTACGCCAGGCAGAAAGCGCACTTCGAAAATTTCTTTCCAGTTGGTTAGCTCGCCACTCGATGAATTTGTCAATACGCGCACTTCGACTCTGTCTCAAACGACCGCAGAGTTCAGAATTAGATGCCACCCCTACCCCTTTGAGGGAAGTCTTATCAACACCCGAGCTTATTTTGTCAACAATAGAGTTAAATTCTACCTCCCCGTGCAAAACACCACCTTCCGCACCCATAGGTTCGTCAACATCTCAACCTCATAAATTTGTTTATTTGGCATAGTTTGGAAAATTCACGAAAGAGTCGCCCCCGGGACTGGAAAGGTTGAAAATCACATCCAGCTAACTGATTCTCAAAGACAAAGTCAGGTTTTCGCAGTTTCTATCTGTATTTGCGGATTTTAAGTTATCCAGCGAATACAAAAAAGGCTGAACTAATAGGTGATCTTCAAGCCCTATCCACACGGAAAGTATAGAACCAAGCTATTCATGACTAGAGTTGACAACACGGTACACATCAGGTGTCCAACAATAAACGTTATGTCACTCAGTGGAAAGACTCCACTCCAAGCCTCACTACACTATAATAATACAACGGCCATACAGGTACACCGGAATCCAGGCTGGCAAACTTGCTCTAGGCAGGACACAATATAACGTATCTTTGAGCCAGGTGCTTTTACTGTGATGGTATGGGCTTTCGCAAAGGCCACCGCTGTCGCAATTACCAATAAAAAACGCACAACCAAAGGTTTTTTTAAAGTTGAACAGAAGCCGTACTATTACTTTATAATGCTCCGTAAAAAACTACAAACAAACAAACAAAGTACAATTACAAAAGGACCTACACAAGAGATATCTTACCACATTTGTCCGTGCGTCTGCAGGGGAGATAATCTATAGTGAACCTCGATCAATCAAAACTCAGGTGTTGACCTAGTTCAATTTACCGAACTTATGGTGATATTACATATACCAACGTTCAGTCTGTGAATTCTGAAATGCTGCTCGGAAAACTCCGACAAACTTTTGTCGGAAATTACAAGCCATGAAAATAATAGTGTAACTGCTCTGTATGGACAATTCCTACGCCAGACTTCTTTAGAACTCATAAAAGATTATTGTTTCCTCTTTTATTTATTTTTATTTATTTTATTTATTTGACATGCACCGTTTGACCCAGTTCGAACGTCGCGCACAATGGCGGCAAAGTCTCCAAGAAATGACAGTTTGTTGTTGTTTAAGACCAGGTGTACGCCCTTTGGAATAGCTACATGTAATAAAAGCGGACAAGAATAATCTTTTATGAGTTTTAAAGAAGTCTGAGGTAGGAATCGTCCATTCCGAGGAGTTACAATAATATTTTCATGGCTTGCAATTTAAGCATCATTTCCACCTTGTATTTCTAATTCGTATACCGAACGTTGGTATATGTAATATCGCCATAAGTTCGGTAAATTGAACTAGTGTTGACCGATACACAAAGTATCTCATAGTCTGACAAAGTTGGCATACATTTTCTTTTAACCCATACTACCAGACTGTAGTGTTAGATAAACTCTTATTTGTTTGCGTAACCGTTTTTTCGGCGGGATTGATTCTAGAATATCTTTTTCATTATTAAAGTAATCACGGCTTTGACGAATTTGGACAAGATTTGGTTCAGATTTCTCGGCTACCAGGGTAACCTTAGGTAACGCTTGACGTTCCTCATGTACTTGTAATACGGCTACAGGGTGGTAATAAAGACCATGGTTTGGTCGCTTTTGTAGAATTTCATTCACTTGCCGTCTATGTTTTCGCTTCTTTCTCTAGTTTAACCAAAATGCCTATGCCCATTAGAAAAAGAACAGATGAAAATATATGGATGTATGCAAACGCATTAAATTCGTACACACAGCATAAGCACCCATGCAGTCAGCTTTATACGTCATTCTACCTCGTCGTGGGTCTACCTCACTATTGGAATCACATGAGATTGCATCCGCGTGCTTCTAGTCAGCCTGCTTCAACCAGACAAGTCGGAGTAAACTTTTATCCCGGGATTTCCGAGATAATTATCTGAAGTGTTAGATATTTTTCTCTATGAGATAAAATATCTGTATGAGAAAAATAGACTGCAGATCCTATAATCTTCCTATTTTTGCAGTAGAAGTGACTGTAACAGCGAAGCGACGCTATTTCCTCCACCGAAGGCGCACTCTGAAATCTATTCAATTTATCTACGATATGCATTAGAATAGAAATAAATGACGTTCTGGAGCCTGTTTTACAAAGAGGGTGTAAAGATACGCATAGGCCTACAACATGGGCCAGTTGCGACTAGGGTGTAATTTCATATAGCTTTAACACTGATTTACGTCTGACGTAACTTACGCTGGCGTAAAGTTGCGCATAGACCTACAACATGGACCAGTTGCGACTAGGGCGTAAGTTCCTATAGCTTTAACACTGATTTACGTCCGACGTAACTTACGCCAGCTTTGTAAGACAGGGCCCAGGTGAGCTGCTTGTTGCTTCGCTTCTCACCCTCAGATAGTGGTTTCTCAGGCAATAGACCCTTTAGATTCAGCAACATTTGTCTTTAATTGATATCAAAGCTATCTTAGGATTTAAACCATATACTTTTGTTTTGCTATTAAAGATAAGAACTTTTTTGTTCTTTGTTTTTTTTTCTGAATCCTGAATCATGCCAGTAAACCCCATGTTGAGGAATTATGCTCATTCGCTTGAAATACACTGTAGCCGACAAACTAAAAGCTGATAACAGTTGATAATAAAATAGTGTCAAAAGAAGCGATTGCATGAATTATATTGTCTTGAATTATTCGGAGAAAATCAATTCTAACCGCCCCATCCAAGATCTGTCCTTTGAGCATAGGGACCATCTTTCGTAGGTGGGATGACGTCACGCGGCACCAGTGCTTGTGAACAATCATAACCAATTAACACGGCGACTGGAACATCAAACAAAGGTTTCAATTTTGGAGCAATTCTGGACAAGTGTGGCCATCTCTGTGCCATCTCTGGAGTGGGAATGTGAGATCTGTTTGTTGGTATTGCATCACTTGTGTAAGTCGGAGGTAACAATATGGAAACATCAGAATCGAATCCCCTGACTATTAACCCATGCACTTTCCGACTATCAATCATTTCATTCTGGCTGCTCATTGTTGACAGACGAAGCTTGACTGGGGTGTTATCTACATCAAGCTTATCACATAGGTCGTCCGAGATGAAAGTTGTATCAGACTGTGTATCCAAAAGGGCGTATACCAACATTTTGTGATCGGGGCGATTTTTGTGAAACACAAACACAGGCAAATTAAGTCATAGAACTTTTGCTATTTCAACTGAAATCCTTACTTACTTGCATGCTAGTAGCTAAAACGGCCGTGGAACCAGCGGATTTCTCCATACTAATATCATCTTCGTTTCCACCCACTCGTCGGTCTCCATGGAGTGATGTTGGATGTTTGTAAGAACAAATGGTACATACCTTTCTCTGTTGACACCATCTTGACCTGTGCCCTTTGGACAGGCAAGCGAAACAAAGACCATTTTCTTTAGCAAATTGTTTTCTCGCACTTACCTCTTTTCTTAGGAACAGTTTACATTCGTCTATGTGGTGGAAATGAAAACAAAACTCACAAGTGGGCTTATTTTGCATAGTTTTATTGGATTCCATCGATTTTGTGTCCGTAGCAAGAGAACTGACGCCAACGTTTTGAGTTTTATATTGACGATCAAATGCGTATTTAGATTCGACAGGATTTAGTGATGTAACTGGATCGCATGCAATATCTGCTTCTCGAACCACCAATGAGACAAATTCGTTAAAGGGAGGAAACTCTCCAGTGATACGTCTACATTCAGCGACCTTTCTTGCCCATTGCCAACCAAGCCACTCTGGTAACTTTTTAAGCAACTTACGATTTTCTCTCTCATCGGTAAGGCAGTGCAAACTACCAATACTCACCATAGCTGCCGAACATTGTTGCAAAAAATCCGCAAATTTACGCAATGATTGCCCATCTCCCATCATCTTTGGCCATGATTCCAGTTTGTTTCGAAATGCATTGGCAATCACAAATGGGCTACCATACCTACTCTCTAATAAACTCATCGCATGTTGATATGCGCCATCGGTGGACAATAAGAAATAACCCTCAACAGCTTATCTTGCTTCGCCACCCAAATATTTTTTTAGATAAAATCTTCAGCGGCTGGGATCCCTTTGTGACCAATTAAAATATCGAAAGAACTCCTCCAAGTTGGGTAAGCTAAGGGGTCTCCTGAAAAGATATTTGGCTCTGGTGTTGGGAGACGACCAATACTCACCTGTTGTGCAAGAGTCGTCAAAAGGTCACACAGATCGTTACTGCTATCCATCAAAGGCACATGTCGTAATTCACCCGCATGACAATCGTGCTCATTTTGTGTTACATTCTCCGGAATATTGGAATCTCCACGTACTTTATTATAACGCGTATCAACACGAGGATGGAATTCGTTTGCGTACACGTTAGGGTAATATTCTTCTGGTTTGATAAACCAAGATGTTCGCTGGGACGCACTCGCAGTTTTACTGGTCGATTTTTTCTCAACTCCTGGCGCTTGAATACGATTTATTATATTCTGTCGTGTCATCGGCTGTCGACAGTAAACGGTTTTCAGACTTCAAATAATGCTGGACGTTTTCTGCTGAAGTTAAAACTTCTTCGGGCAACGCTTACCTAGAATCGAAGCAGGCGCTGTTTTCCGTCGCAATCGCATTCAACTTAGCCTCCGTAATGCTAAGCTGTTCGCAATTTTTTGCTTTATCTAACTCTGCTTTCATTCGCTCAAATTCGATACGTTTTTCTTCTACTAATGTCATACTTTCAAGCTTAGCCTTTAACGCAGCGGCATCTACGGCAGCTTCCAGGCGTTTGGAGGCGGCAGAAGAATGCTTTGAGTTTTTTGACCGTATCGATGTACAGGATTTATGAGAGTTGTTCGATTTTAAGGATTGAATTTCTACAGCATTATCACGCATAATTTCTGATATGCGCTTTATAAGCCTATGATTATCCGACTCGGTACTGTAGTATATTTCAGACAAATCCACTTTTCTAGCCGTTTCCGGAAGACTGATATAACGTTCATAACTTTCATGAACATCTGCCATATGGCTCACCAGCCAATCTAAGCCTTGTCTAGAGGCTTCAAGACTGAAAGGTAAGGACAATAATTGATCAGCTTTTGATGCATGTTTACGCCAGGCAGAAAGCGCACTTCGAAAATTTCTTTCCAGTTGGTTAGCTCGCCACTCGATGAATTTGTCAATACGCGCACTTCGACTCTGTCTCAAACGACCGCAGAGTTCAGAATTAGATGCCACCCCTACCCCTTTGAGGAAAGTCTTATCAACACCCGAGCTTATTTTGTCAACAATAGAGTTAAATTCTACCTCCCCGTGCAAAACACCACCTTCCGCACCCATAGGTTCGTCAACATCTCAACCTCATAAATTTGTTTATTTGGCATAGTTTGGAAAATTCACGAAAGAGTCGCCCCCGGGACTGGAAAGGTTGAAAATCACATCCAGCTAACTGATTCTCAAAGACAAAGTCAGGTTTTCGCAGTTTCTATCTGTATTTGCGGATTTAAAGTTATCGAGCGAATACAAAAAAGGCTGAACTAATAGGTGATCTTCAAGCCCTATCCACACGGAAAGTATAGAACCAAGCTATTCATGACTAGAGTTGACAACACGGTACACCTCAGGTGTCCAACAATAAACGTTATGTCACTCAGTGGAAAGACTCCACTCCAAGCCTCACTACACTATAATAATACAACGGCCATACAGGTACACCGGAATCCAGGCTGGCAAACTTGCTCTAGGCAGGACACAATATTACGTATCTTTGAGCCAGGTGCTTTTACTGTGATGGTAGGGGCTTTCGCAAAGGCCACCGCTGTCGCAATTACCAATAAAAAACGCACAACCAAAGGTTTTTTTAAAGTTGAACAGAAGCCGTACTATTACTTTATAATGCTCCGTAAAAAACTACAAACAAACAAACAAAGTACAATTACAAAAGGACCTACACAAGAGATATCTTACCACATTTGTCCGTGCGTCTGCAGGGGAGATAATCTATAGTGAACCTCGATCAATCAAAACTCAGGTGTTGACCTAGTTCAATTTACCGAACTTATGGTGATATTACATATACCAACGTCCAGTCTGTGAATTCTGAAATGCTGCTCGGAAAACTCCGACAAACTTTTTGTCGGAAATTACAAGCCATGAAAATAATAGTGTAACTGCTCTGTATGGACAATTCCTACGCCAGACTTCTTTAGAACTCATAAAAGATTATTCTTTCCTCTTTTATTTATTTTTATTTATTTTATTTATTTGACATGCACCGTTTGACCCAGTTCGAACGTCGCGCACAATGGCGGCAAAGTCTCCAAGAAATGACAGTTTGTTGTTGTTTAAGACCAGGTGTACGCCCTTTGGAATAGCTACATGTAATAAAAGCGGACAAGAATAATCTTTTATGAGTTTTAAAGAAGTCTGAGGTAGGAATCGTCCATTCCGAGGAGTTACAATAATATTTTCATGGCTTGCAATTTAAGCATCATTTCCACCTTGTATTTCTAATTCGTATACCGAACGTTGGTATATGTAATATCGCCATAAGTTCGGTAAATTGAACTAGTGTTGACCGATACACAAAGTATCTCATAGTCTGACAAAGTTGGCATACATTTTCTTTTAACCCATACTACCAGACTGTAGTGTTAGATAAACTCTTATTTGTTTGCGTAACCGTTTTTTCGGCGGGATTGATTCTAGAATATCTTTTTCATTATTAAAGTAATCACGGCTTTGACGAATTTGGACAAGATTTGGTTCAGATTTCTCGGCTACCAGGGTAACCTTAGGTAACGCTTGACGTTCCTCATGTACTTGTAATACGGCTACAGGGTGGTAATAAAGACCATGGTTTGGTCGCTTTTGTAGAATTTCATTCACTTGCCGTCTATGTTTTCGCTTCTTTCTCTAGTTTAACCAAAATGCCTATGCCCATTAGAAAAAGAACAGATGAAAATATATGGATGTATGCAAACGCATTAAATTCGTACACACAGCATAAGCACCCATGCAGTCAGCTTTATACGTCATTCTACCTCGTCGTGGGTCTACCTCACTATTGGAATCACATGAGATTGCATCCGCGTGCTTCTAGTCAGCCTGCTTCAACCAGACAAGTCGGAGTAAACTTTTATCCCGGGATTTCCGAGATAATTATCTGAAGTGTTAGATATTTTTCTCTATGAGATAAAATATCTGTATGAGAAAAATAGACTGCAGATCCTATAATCTTCCTATTTTTGCAGTAGAAGTTACTGTAACAGCGAAGCGACGCTATTTCCTCCACCGAAGGCGCACTCTGAAATCTATTCAATTTATCTACGATATGCATTAGAATAGAAATAAATGACGTTCTGGAGCCTGTTTTACAAAGAGGGTGTAAAGATACGCATAGGCCTACAACATGGTCCAGTTGCGACTAGGGTGTAATTTCATATAGCTTTAACACTGATTTACGTCCGACGTAACTTACGCCAGCTTTGTAAGACAGGGCCCAGGTGAGCTGCTTGTTGCTTCGCTTCTCACCCTCAGATAGTGGTTTCTCAGGCAATAGACCCTTTAGATTCAGCAACATTTGTCTTTAATTGATATCAAAGCTATCTTAGGATTTAAACCATATACTTTTGTTTTGCTATTAAAGATAAGAACTTTTTTGTTCTTTGTTTTTTTTTCTGAATCCTGAGTCATGCCAGTAAACCCCATGTTGAGGAATTATGCTCATTCGCTTGAAATACACTGTAGCCGACAAACTAAAAGCTGATAACAGTTGATAATAAAATAGTGTCAAAAGAAGCGATTGCATGAATTATATTGTCTTGAATTATTCGGAGAAAATCAATTCTAACCGCCCCATCCAAGATCTGTCCTTTGAGCATAGGGACCATCTTTCGTAGGTGGGATGACGTCACGCGGCACCAGTGCTTGTGAACAATCATAACCAATTAACACGGCGACTGGAACATCAAACAAAGGTTTCAATTTTGGAGCAATTCTGGACAAGTGTGGCCATCTCTGTGCCATCTCTGGAGTGGGAATGTGAGATCTGTTTGTTGGTATTGCATCACTTGTGTCAGTCGGAGGTAACACTATGGAAACATCAGAATCGAATCCCCTGACTATTAACCCATGCACTTTCCGACTATCAATCATTTCATTCTGGCTGCTCATTGTTGACAGACGAAGCTTGACTGGGGTGTTATCTACATCAAGCTTATCACATAGGTCGTCCGAGATGAAAGTTGTATCAGACTGTGTATCCAAAAGGGCGTATACCAACATTTTGTGATCGGGGCGATTTTTGTGAAACACAAACACAGGCAAATTAAGTCATAGAACTTTTGCTATTTAAACTGAAATCCTTACTTACTTGCATGCTAGTAGCTAAAACGGCCGTGGAACCAGCGGATTTCTCCATACTAATATCATCTTCGTTTCCACCCACTCGTCGGTCTCCATGGAGTGATGTTGGATGTTTGTAAGAACAAATGGTACATACCTTTCTCTGTTGACACCATCTTGACCTGTGCCCTTTGGACAGGCAAGCGAAACAAAGACCATTTTCTTTAGCAAATTGTTTTCTCTCACTTACCTCTTTTTTTAGGAACAGTTTACATTCGTCTATGTGGTGGAAATGAAAACAAAACTCACAAGTGGGCTTATTTTGCATAGTTTTATTGGATTCCATCGATTTTGTGTCCGTAGCAAGAGAACTGACGCCAACGTTTTGAGTTTTATATTGACGATCAAATGCGTATTTAGATTCGACAGGATTTAGTGATGTAACTGGATCGCATGCAATATCTGCTTCTCGAACCACCAATGAGACAAATTCGTTAAAGGGAGGAAACTCTCCAGTGATACGTCTACATTCAGCGACCTTTCTTGCCCATTGCCAACCAAGCCACTCTGGTAACTTTTTAAGCAACTTACGATTTTCTCTCTCATCGGTAAGGCAGTGCAAACTACCAATACTCACCATAGCTGCCGAACATTGATGCAAAAAATCCGCAAATTTACGCAATGATTGCCCATCTCCCATCATCTTTGGCCATGATTCCAGTTTGTTTCGAAATGCATTGGCAATCACAAATGGGCTACCATACCTACTCTCTAATAAACTCATCGCATGTTGATATGCGCCATCGGTGGACAATAAGAAATAACCCTCAACAGCTTATCTTGCTTCGCCACCCAAATATTTTTTTAGATAAAATCTTCAGCGGCTGGGATCCCTTTGTGACCAATTAAAATATCGAAAGAACTCCTACAAGTTGGGTAAGCTAAGGGGTCTCCTGAAAAGATATTTGGCTCTGGTGTTGGGAGACGACCAATACTCACCTGTTGTGCAAGAGTCGTCAAAAGGTCACACAGATCGTTACTGCTATCCATCAAAGGCACATGTCGTAATTCACCCGCATGACAATCGTGCTCATTTTGTGTTACATTCTCCGGAATATTGGAATCTCCACGTACTTTATTATAACGCGTATCAACACGATGATGGAATTCGTTTGCGTACACGTTAGGGTAATATTCTTCTGGTTTGATAAACCAAGATGTTCGCTGGGACGCACTCGCAGTTTTACTGGTCGATTTTTTCTCAACTCCTGGCGCTTGAATACGATTTATTATATTCTGTCGTGTCATCGGCTGTCGACAGTAAACGGTTTTCAGACTTCAAATAATGCTGGACGTTTTCTGCTGAAGTTAAAACTTCTTCGGGCAACGCTTACCTAGAATCGAAGCAGGCGCTGTTATCCGTCGCAATCGCATTCAACTTAGCCTCCGTAATGCTAAGCTGTTCGCAATTTTTTGCTTTATCTAACTCTGCTTTCATTCGCTCAAATTCGATGCGTTTTTCTTCTACTAATGTCATACTTTCAAGCTTAGCCTTTAACGCAGCGGCATCTACGGCAGCTTCCAGGCGTTTGGAGGCGGCAGAAGAATGCTTTGAGTTTTTTGACCGTATCGATGTACAGGATTTATGAGAGTTGTTCGATTTTAAGGATTGAATTTCTACAGCATTATCACGCATAATTTCTGATATGCGCTTTATAAGCCTATGATTATCCGACTCGGTACTGTAGTATATTTCAGACAAATCCACTTTTCTAGCCGTTTCCGGAAGACTGATATAACGTTCATAACTTTCATGAACATCTGCCATATGGCTCACCAGCCAATCTAAGCCTTGTCTAGAGGCTTCAAGACTGAAAGGTAAGGACAATAATTGCTCAGCTTTTGATGCATGTTTACGCCAGGCAGAAAGCGCACTTCGAAAATTTCTTTCCAGTTGGTTAGCTCGCCACTCGATGAATTTGTCAATACGCGCACTTCGACTCTGTCTCAAACGACCGCAGAGTTCAGAATTAGATGCCACCCCTACCCCTTTGAGGGAAGTCTTATCAACACCCGAGCTTATTTTGTCAACAATAGAGTTAAATTCTACCTCCCCGTGCAAAACACCACCTTCCGCACCCATAGGTTCGTCAACATCTCAACCTCATAAATTTGTTTATTTGGCATAGTTTGGAAAATTCACGAAAGAGTCGCCCCCGGGACTGGAAAGGTTGAAAATCACATCCAGCTAACTGATTCTCAAAGACAAAGTCAGGTTTTCGCAGTTTCTATCTGTATTTGCGGATTTAAAGTTATCGAGCGAATACAAAAAAGGCTGAACTAATAGGTGATCTTCAAGCCCTATCCACACGGAAAGTATAGAACCAAGCTATTCATGACTAGAGTTGACAACACGGTACACCTCAGGTGTCCAACAATAAACGTTATGTCACTCAGTGGAAAGACTCCACTCCAAGCCTCACTACACTATAATAATACAACGGCCATACAGGTACACCGGAATCCAGGCTGGCAAACTTGCTCTAGGCAGGACACAATATTACGTATCTTTGAGCCAGGTGCTTTTACTGTGATGGTAGGGGCTTTCGCAAAGGCCACCGCTGTCGCAATTACCAATAAAAAACGCACAACCAAAGGTTTTTTTAAAGTTGAACAGAAGCCGTACTATTACTTTATAATGCTCCGTAAAAAACTACAAACAAACAAACAAAGTACAATTACAAAAGGACCTACACAAGAGATATCTTACCACATTTGTCCGTGCGTCTGCAGGGGAGATAATCTATAGTGAACCTCGATCAATCAAAACTCAGGTGTTGACCGATACACAAAGTATCTCATAGTCTGACAAAGTTGGCATACATTTTCTTTTAACCCATACTACCAGACTGTAGTGTTAGATAAACTCTTATTTGTTTGCGTAACCATTTTTTCGGCGGGATTGATTCTAGAATATCTTTTTCATTATTAAAGTAATCACGGCTTTGACGAATTTGGACAAGATTTGGTTCAGATTTCTCGGCTACCAGGGTAACCTTAGGTAACGCTTGACGTTCCTCATGTACTTGTAATACGGCTACAGGGTGGTAATAAAGACCATGGTTTGGTCGCTTTTGTAGAATTTCATTCATTTACCGTCTATGTTTTCGCTTCTTTCTCTAGTTTAACCAAAATGCCTATGCCCATTAGAAAAAGAACAGATGAAAATATATGGATGTATGCAAACGCATTAAATTCGTACACACAGCATAAGTACCCACGCAGTCAGCTTTATACGTCATTCTACCTCGTCGTGGGTCTACCTCACTATTGGAATCACATGAGATTGCATCCGCGTGCTTCTAGTCAGCCTGCTTCAACCAGACAAGTCGGAGTAAACTTTTATCCCGGGATTTCCTAGATAATTATCTGAAGTGTTAGATATTTTTCTCTATGAGATAAATTATCTGTATGAGAAAAATAGACTGCAGATCCTGTAATCTTCTTATTTTTGCAGTAGAAGTGACTGTAACAGCGAAGCGACGCTATTTCCTCCACCGAAGGCGCACTCTGAAATCCATTCAATTTATCTACGATATGCATTAGAATAGAAATAAATGACGTTCTGGTGAGCTGCTTGTTGCTTCGCTTCTCACCCTCAGATAGTTTCTCAGGCAATAGACCCTTTAGATTCAGCAACATTTGTCTTTAATTGATATCAAAGCTATCTTAGGATTTAAACCATATAATTTTGTTTTGCTATTAAAGATAAAAACTTTTTTGTTCTTTGTTTTTTTTTCTGAATCCTGAATCATGCCAGCAAACCCCATGTTGAGGAATTATGCTCATTCGCTTGAAATACACTGTAGCCGACAAACTAAAACCTGATAACAGTTGATAATAAAATAGTGTCAAAAGAAGCGATTGCATGAATTATATTGTCTTGAATTATTCGGAGAAAATCAATTCTAACCGCCACAGGTGGTCGGACCAACATTCATGCCTTACGTCAGGTAAAGTTGTGAAGAGCCACTAAGGAAATTTGGATTTACAGGCCACAAACGAACAAAAAAAAAAACAAGGGAAAAAATCCATTTCACATGCGCATTTCACATGTTCCCCATTTCAATTGTAATATAATCTTGAATCATTTCCAGTCTAATGTTAGTCCGAACGAAATGTCCACGTCGTTTCTCAATGCGCGAATTGTCACCGGAATGTTCACTTCGATTCTGTAAGTTTCGGTTTCTTATTTTGTTAGTCTCTATAACTTTATACTATAACTATATACTATAACTTTACGTCTCCCCTTTTCATAGAGTGAAATGTTGAAGAATAGACAGCCATGATTCAAGCGATGAACTGACAACCAGACTTTTTAAAATCTCAAAATATACCGCCTTGGATTGCGCGTATTTAGTGTCTGATTTTAGACTAGTTAAAAATCATGTTTAGCATCATCGCCCACCCCCAAAATTTCTTTGGTCCTCAATTTTTCGTTACACTTTGAATTATGAACAAGACGTTTGTATGAACTATAAAATAAGTATGATGATCGAAAATATCTTCATGGCCGATCATATTTCATTTCACTCTTGACTGTCCACAGCAAGTAAACCAGGTCAGTAGTTGAACCATGATAGTTGTCCTATCAGACAACATAAATATTGATGCTACACAGGAAATTGTTTTAACAGGCCTTATTTCTTGAAAGATGGAGGAGGAAGGCCATTTTTTCATACTTTTGTTGCTCACTATAACAACACCACTACTCAGCCCCTAAACTATATCACCTTGAAGACATACAACTGCTTTTATAGGAAGGTGTTTTTTGCCAGGTTAATTTGTTCCAATTAAGCAAGTGGGAGTGGATGTCACTGGCGGCTGTGGCGATGAATAGTACCTTATTGCGAGTAACACTTATCTTGTTGGTTTGGAACTATAATTAAGATCGATTTGTTGCTTTGCTTTGCATTCAAATTTATTTCACCTATAGGCTACATGTATGTTGGCATTGCCAGGTTTAGTAGGAGGGGAACCCAAACCTTATTGTAAAACCTCACAATCATTCCACAGAGGGTGATCTAGTGAAAAGACAGGATTTTAACTTGAAACTTATTTTCTGTTGTAAGTCCTTTTTTTGTTTTCAAAATAATGTCTTATTTTCTATTGTTTTAAACTTGGCCCTTGAAAATTGGCTTTCAATAATGCAGTCAAATGTATAGACAGCTTTGGGAGAGCAAATACAGAAAAAAAACATGTCAGAAGAAAACAACTCACTTTACGGGAGGTGGCGCGGAGTATTGAGCGAAAAAAGAGTTTGGCCAGTCAAGTAAAGGCTCCATAAGTAAACACACCATAAAACTGCATAAAGGACCCAAAGGACTTCAAATGTTAGAAAGTACTGTAGCAACCTTTAGGGATTATTTTAAGGATTAGACAAAGATAGCATCCCACTTTGCGAGACTCGGAAGATCACGTCTATTAGGGAAATGCTCGAAAAGAGTGGAAATTCGCTTACAAAATCTTGTTAAATGGTCGAGGATGGATTTTCCCCCGGTGAGAGTTGAGAGGAAAAGATACATGTAATGAAGTAGAACACATACATGAATTCAATGTAAAACCGGAAATTTCTGTAACTCATTCAGGAAAAAACGGTTTTGAAAAGGCTCATTAAAAATGGCACACAAGTAGACTGAGCCTACGTTCATGCTACAATGTGTATAAAGCACATAATCCATTGTCAAGTATATATTTCAGTAAGTTTTCAAAATGTCGACCAGAGCATGTAACGACCTCAAAATGTGGAAAGATTGAATCCAGTCATTGTGAAATATGTATGAATGTGGAAGTGAAATCAAAGACACATATATAAAATGTATGTTGTTCGTTTCTGTCTCGTTCATCGGATGTCCTCATATCATTTCAATTAATCGGTGGAAAAACCCCAATAATTCAACCAAAATGTTTTATTTAAGACTATGTAGATGTCCGAAACTATCAACACTGACAGTCAGGATTTTGGACAGCTGTAAGGCGGACAATTGATATAATCCCCCAAATTATTCTTGCTGCTTTAATACGCGTTATGCCTCATCCAATTAATAACAAAACATTGGTTTGTTTTATAGTAGAAACATTGTAATAAAGAAATGAATATCTTGTATGATTCAATAAAATGTTTGTAACGACATAAAATAAAAACTAAACAATGCAAAAGTTCAAGTTTGGTGTTATTTCTCTGAACTAAAATTAATTTCAATAAAATCATTACAATAAATATGGCAAGCCTTTAAAGATGTTCATTGGTAGAAGGGATCAGGCGATTCCATTCGTAAATTATGAAAAGTTTCTTGGTTATGACTACATCTCAGTCTTGTTTTGTTGAGTGTCATCTTACTGAAAGTTCACTCAACTCCAGCGGTACCAGTGGGGATAACTGTGACCAAAACCACCAGCTCACACACATTTGGATGATCTCATCTTCAGAAACTTCCTTCTGCAGCTCCATTTGGCCCAAAGTGCTCCTTTGTGGAGGATTCCAGACAACAGGATGACATGAGATCAATGGGGATTGACACATGTTCCATGACTTGCCTTGCACTCGTGTGTTTTTCTAAAATTAAAGGTAAAATTAAAGGACACAAAGAATAGAAATGATTGAATTTCTAAATAATGGTCAAGTCACAATACTATAATGTATTAGTATATCATTTTTTCCGATAGATAATATTTGTGTGTACAAGACAGTGACTTCCCATCTATGATTGCCAAGTGTCTACGATCAGTCACAGTGATTGTGTCAACATCTTGCATTAAAAATATTAGGAGTCAAGTGTGGCTACACTACAGGTATACTCGACTGCTTGATCCATTGGTACTTTTAGATAATCTCGGACATCCCTCAGCATGAGCATGTTTAAAAGATTCAAATTCCGTTACCACTAGATTTGGATCTGTGGTTGTCTCTTCTTCCTTAACATGTTTGTTGAATTGACTTTGGATGGTCATAAAGCTTAGACAGTATAGAAATTAATTTATTTAGGTACATCACATTACATTTTTTTAAACCCGGGTTTATTTCCTTATATGAACGCAGAAACCGTCATAAGTTACAATTATTTTTCAAAATGCTGCATAAAAAACCCCGACTATCTATCCGTGCTTGTACCGTCTCAGACAGGTGTGGACATGCCATATGACCTCCGAAATGCCGATACACACATCGTTCCACATGTGAGAACAACTTTTTATAAAAAATCATTTTTGCCTTCTCTGATTCGTATGTGGAACGGTCTAAGTCAGGAAATTAAAGACGCAAACTCATATGACGCATTCAGTAAAAAGCTGTCTGCAAACGATACACAAGTACCCAATATTTATCTGTACCAATTAGACCGTAAGTCACATGTGGTACACACCCAAATGCGTCTACAATGTAGTAAAACTTAAATGGGCACAAATTGCTGCGTCATCTAACCGAGGATCCAGCATGCATGTGTGGGCATCCGTTCGAAAACGCAAAGCATTTTCTATTAAATTGCCCACTATATGAAGACCTGTGAAATAAATTGTACTCAAATATAGCTCAAATGGATAGTAAGGCTATGCTTTGCAGCTGCAACATTATGAGCTACGAAGAAAATGTTCAATTGTTTCGAAAGGTACAAATATATATACGAGATTCACAAACGTTTAATTAATGCAAAACTATAAGATCAGGATGCCAATTATCATATTTTGTAACTTGATATTTCGTATACGCAAATTTGTCAATATATGTTATTCTTGTGAGTCTGTCTGTTTGTATATGTATGAGTTTGTATTTGTGTACAAATTTGTTTATTTATATTTGCAAGTGTAAATGTATACGCCTGTATGTATACCCAAGTCTATTTTTTCTTTCTTATAAGCAATTTTTTTAACTGTTCACCAATCCAAAATTTCATTTCATTTAAATAAAATATTGTTTAAACTATCACATTACATAGTAGCTAGTGCAATTAGTTATAAATGTTATGGTTATAGAACAGATTGCTTAGAACTGAAAGAGTAAGTTACATGGAAGCCAATTTTGAACAACAAATGCAGGTTTAATATGCATTCAAAACATAAAATAAAACTAAACAAAAAAAATTATAACCTTGTCAGAGTCACGCAGTGAAACAGCGCCCAGCGACAGGTTTCTAGGATCTAGAATGATTTAAGTTCTTCTTGAGTTGCAAATACCAACTGAATTTCCTTGATAAGAATAAAAGTCTTCTTTAGAGTTTATTGTAATTTAATCTGATCTTGAAATCCGCCTCCCATCTCCTCCCTCCCTAACAATGTCTAAAAAGTTCTTAAAATTCAGAAAACAGTTTGCAGTATTCCAGAACACTTTCTTTTCAGTTGACTTATTGAAACTTAAACATATGCACTCAGTCTGGTGTAGCTAATAGTTCCGGTTTGATAGATTCGACTTAAATGATCTTTCAAATTGCCACCTAAAGCCAGTAACATTCCTATGACTTCTGGTTTTGAGAGTTGAAGTTTAACCTCCCGAACCTCTAGGTCTTTTTTCTCAGCATAATATAGAGTGTCTTGGGTACTTCTTTGTTGGTTAGCCACCTTTTGAGAGGACCTAACTACACTAGCAGTGGCTATCTGTATATCTTTTAGACATGCTGAGCGTTGAACACTATACTGGAAGAGTTTTGCCAAAGAAGTTGAACAGTTGTCCACCTCAACTAAAAGTGGATATTAACCCATGAGATGTTTAAGACAAAGCACTAATCTGTGATTACTACAATTAATATAAAGGCAGAAAACTGGCTGGTGTCTTACTCTTCTTTGAAGACCAGATAGGTTGCCCAGGCATCGCATTTGTCCATTCAGTCAAACAAAATTCACATTTCCAATGCTAATAAAAAGTTTGATATGGTCTCCATCAGGGATGCAGAGTCAGTTTGCTTGGTATGCACCAAACCCAAATAATGTACAGAAACAGTTCCATTATGCATAAATCTGGCTCGTACACACAGTTGCTCTTTGTTACTTTTATCATTTGATTCGTCAGCCAGAAGTGTGAATCCAGGACTCTTCCTCTTGAGGAGAATAATTTCTCTTCAACAAAATCCTTGATAACACGAATAAATTGATTAACAGATACCTCTAATGTATATTGTACATTTGGTTCTGCAGCGGGAAAATGTTTCGATAATCTGGCAACATCCAAGTCAGCTGTGACATCGCATAGTTTTTGAAAACCATGAAATGGGCTGATCTTAGCAGCATTTTAATTACCTCGGTGCTTTCCTTTCTTGTCTGCTGGTGAATATTGACTTTGCTCGTTTCATTCTTGTGATAATAGAGCCTTTAGTGGTACTCTCTTTGCATAACATCTGGCGTTTAGCGGTATTTTGTGTACACCACTAACTTGCTTTAATGGATGTGCTCCTTTGAAAATGCAGCGCCAATGAAAGCAGCTTCAACCTGTTGCAAATGGTTACAAAAAATTGCATTTAAAACCACCGGTATGGGAATAACATAACCAATGGTAGCGCTCTTCAGACTTTTGTGTGTATAAAGTTTTTTCATCTCTATTAAATGTCAATTGGCTACGATTTTCTGATTTGCCTTCATTTTCGGATTCTAGAATTCTTTGGTCGGCTAAAGTAGTCATAGAGAAATAAGGATCAATAGCACTTGCATTTTTAGGATGCTTTCTTCGCATAAAGTACAAAACTAAGAATTATTCAAACTTGTACTTTATAATTCGGCAGAAAAAACACCGTCTTTGGAAGATTCAAAATCATCAATCACATCTAAATGCCTTTTTCTTGTTAGCATGTCTTTTACAGTGTGAAATTTCTTAGCTAATGATCCTTTTAACTTAGGAAGATAGTACTTTCCATTATGACTTGACATGGCCAATGAGTCCGAAAACGTTAAAAATATAAGTGACTTAGCCTAATTACAATTGCTCAGCCAGTACCAGTTGGAATGTTTCTCTTGAATGATTCCTTTAATACTTCTGATAAATCCATTATTAAAAAATAAACCCTCATCTATTGTCTTTACATTTTTAGAGAGTTCCTGCTAAAATCAGGAATGTAATTATTGAATGTTTATAGTTCTAAATAAGAAGATTGAATAGCAAAACTTCCGATAACAATTAATATCAAATCCTTATACATTTTGCACAAAACAGCCACGTTACACAAAGCCACGTCAGCAATTATATGACCCAAAAGCTTTGTTTCAAAAAAATATTCTCTAATATACTCTCCCAAAAAGAAACGCAACATCCAATTTTTTTTTCAAACATGAATTTTTCCAAAAATGTGCGTGATTGACACATGACAACAGGATCATGTTATAATGTAAATGTCCAATAATTGAATTTAAGCCCCTGATAGTGGCTGTTGATCACACGTGACTTTCGGGTCAGCCTTTGTGTAACGCTACACGAGGAAGGCGTAGGGGAAAACGTAGGGCAGTTGCACGTGCGAATCACGTCTTATCTTTATGGGGTTTAATGGGTATAAAAGACACACAACCGTTCAATTGAATTCAGTCGTTAAATTGTTTCACGAAGTTGCTACAA
The DNA here is from genome assembly GCA_963971465.1 of Lepidochitona cinerea. Lineage (NCBI taxonomy): Eukaryota > Metazoa > Mollusca > Polyplacophora > Chitonida > Tonicellidae > Lepidochitona > Lepidochitona cinerea. The sequence goes on along the minus strand of OZ020551.1, from coordinate 97,564,627 downwards.
TATGCCAAGACTAGACGCAGCTACCCGGAACGTCGTCATTGGTCGTCTCCTGGTCGGCGAATCACATAATGCAGTCGCTAGACTTTATAATGTTCACTGGAGCACGATTTCCAGACTGTTGCAACGGCACCAGCAATCCGGTTCAACAGCTGATCGTCAACGTTCTGGCCGACCTAGGATCACATCAGCAGCCCAAGATCGCTACATCCGGTTACTTGACCTGCGAAACCGGACCAAAACAGCAACAGAAACCGCATCAAATAACCCAGGTCTCCGTCAAATATCGGCACAGACAGTCAGAAACCGTCTCCATCAAAACGGCTTACGCGCCAGACGTCCTTACTTTGGCGTAGTACTTAGACGCCAGCATCGACTTGCAAGGGTCCGATTTTGCAACAGGTTAAGGGACTGGAATCTGCGAAACTGGAGGCGAGTCTGGTTCAGCGATGAATCAAGATTCCAGCTGCAGAGAAGAGATGGTCGTACACGAGTTTACAGACGCCGGAATGAGAGGTTCGCAAGGAACTGCGTCCTAGAGGTCGACAATATCGGCGGAGGAAGTGTGATGGTGTGGGGTGCCATATCCTGTGCCCGAAAAACTCAACTAATGCACATTCTCGGCAACCTTAACGCCGTTCGATACACAGATGAGATTTTGACACCACATATGCTGCTCGTAATGGACCTCCGTAGGGAAATTTTTCAGCACGACAACGCTCGGTCGCACACAGCTCGTGCTACAGTTGAATTTCTAGCCAACCAGAACGTAACAGTGCTCCCCTGGCCGTCCAAATCACCAGATTTGAACCCAATAGAACATTTGTGGGATGGTTTGGATAGACGCGTGCGCAGTCGTCATCCAGCGCCGCAAACTCTGCAAGAATTGCAGCAGGCTCTTGAGCAAGAATGGAGAATTCCGCAAAGCAGTATTCGTCGATTGATTAATGGACCTCCGAAGGAAAATTTTTCAGCACGACAAGGCTCGGCCGCACACAGCTCGTGCTACGTGAGTGTTTATAAAATCGTTGAATTAAATATTTCATTTTTCAAATTCCTAAATGTACATCGTTGTATTGTATATTGTCGTTGAAGGACGCTCTTCGGACTAGTGAACCTTCTGAGTTGTGAACCTTCGAGCCAGTGAACCCTCTCACTCGGACTAGTGAACCTTAGGACTAGTGAACCTTCTTGCTATTGAACCCAGGAAAAGGATTTAAGAACATGTAGTGCCTCGTAACTATCAAACCATCGGCCAATTTTTACCGAAACAACATTTATTAGCAACCCATAGTCGAATCAATTAACAGCAGACCATTTGAATAGTGTGATTAGCCAACTTACCTTATTACCGTTAAAGGACCCAAGAGCACCTGTCTGTTGATGATGCCCTTGATTGGCTGATTAGAAGCCCAAATGAGCCCATTCCACACGACTTGGAGCATGACAACTCCCTTAATTTTTCAGATAATCCTTCCGTCTCTGAAATACAATGGTGAGGCAATTTTGTTTTGACGGACATTTTTGTACTTTCAAATTTCATGACTGTAAATTTTAATTTTGTGACCATTTTTCTGTGGCAGTCTTTAAGTTCAGATAACCTTTGTATATATTGTTACGGTCACAATCTTTACACCAATATTGTGTAAGGTCTTTACTATAACACTAAATATGTAATGATCGAAACCGGTCAGGATGCGAGATCAGGATTTATCCCAGATTACCAACGTTGGATTGTTTCAAATAAACAAACAAATTGAATAAAAGGAAATAAGATTTATTTCTGTATTATACGAATACAAATAAATAGTAAAAGAATTAAAATCGTCGAGTTGCTGGGTACTCTGTATTCGTATAATGTATCTTTACATTCGGGGTATTTTTCACTGTTATTGGGTGTCGTCTAACATGGGATACCATCTACTTTTCACGGGGTGTCTTGGTATGCGTTAACCTGTTATATATCATGGGGTAAGCTGTATGGAGTACACTGTATTTTATCATGGGGTATCCTCGTATGGGGTACCCTGGGTTATCATGGAGTATGTTGTATGGGGTACCCTGTGTTATGTCATGGGATATGCTGTATGGGGTACCCTGTGTTATATCAGTGTGTATCTTCGTAGGGGGTACCCTGTGTTATCATGGGGTGTCTTCGTATGAGGCACCCTGTGTCATATCATGGGGTATGCTGTATGGGGTACCGTGTGTTATCATGGGGTATGCTGTATGGGGTACCCTGTGTTATATCATGGGGTATGCTGTATGGGGTACCCTGTGTTATATCATGGGGTATCTTCGTATGGGGTACCCTGTGTTTTATCATGGGATATGTTGTATGGGGTACCCTGTGTTTTCATGGGGTGTCTTCGTATGGGGTACCCTGGGTTATCATGCAGTATGCTGTATTGTTAATAAAACTACAACCTTGCTAAACATCTGTATATTAATTCATTCATTCATTAAGACTTTCTTCTAGTTCTCCCCACTGACCTGTTGTAGCTTTCTTTCTTATGTCAGCGTTGAGTCTGATCTCAACTACCGAAATCCTGGTTGTTCCCCCCTTTTATACTGATGTGCGCGCGCCAGATGGAATTGGTATAGGGAAACAGCGCCATCTGCCGGTCGCCCTTGACAACAACTCTCAGCTGCACATATAATAGTTATTGCAAACTAGAGCCCAGTTTAGACCGGCAATCTAATATTTCTAGAGGCTGTGTGTCGTTGAGTCAAATAATTTCGCACATCTATTTATTTAGAATAATTACATCTTGAATTTCGGATAAACATATATTAGAACCGACAGCCTTCTCTTTGGTAAGCCATAATTCCAGGGCCAGTCAATTCTGACTTCAATCTTTCAAACGCTATTTGACAATCTTCTCTCCAGAACAAATTTATTTTCTTTCTTAGTTAGTTCTGTGAGGGGCTTCACAAGTTTGCTAAAATCTTTCACGAACCTGAGATAATAATTTCCATTCCTAAAAGGGATCGGACTTCGGTCACATTACGTGGTGTTGCCCAGTTAAGAATTTTTGCTTTATTTTCAGGATTTGGGCAGACACCTTCCTCAGATACTACATGTCCTAGAAAAGTTACTTCTCGTTTGAAAAGATGGCACTTGGATGGTTCCAATTTCAAATTAGCTAGACGCATCCTTTGGAGTACTTCTTGAAGTCTTTCTGAGTGCTCTTCGAATATTTTCCCCAAAACAATGACGTCATCCATGTATATCAAACAGCGTAACCACAGCAATCCCTTCAGCGCTAACTCAATTACGCGTTGGACCGTCATTGGAGAATTACAACTACCAAAAGGCATAGTTGTATACTTGTACAGGCCATACTTGGTTACAAAGGCTGTTTTATGAATGTCTTCTTGTTTTACTGGAACTTGATTATAAGCTGAGGTTAGATCAAGAGTGGAAAACCAGGCAGATCCTTCCACTGCATCTAAGCAATCTTGTGTGCGTGGAAGAGGGAAAGCATCCTTCTTTGTTACTGCATTTAGTCTTCGATAATCCACACACGGTCTTATTGAGTTATCTTTCTTTCTTGCCAGAACAATCGGTGAGGCCCATGGTGAAGTAGATGGCCGAATCGTGCCTTGTTTTCGTAGTTTTTCAAGTGCTTTTCGGTCTTCTCCAGCAAATGCAATGGGTACACGCCTAGGGGGCTGTTTTGAGTTTTGAGAATTGGATTCTGCAAGAATTCGAATATAGTCAATTTCTTCCTCTTCGCAAGGGCTTTCTTCAGAGTCACTTTCTGATGCATCAGCTGGCTTGATAAGTCTTACTGGACGTTTGTTTCTCTGATCCCTGTTAATTTGCCGTGTTTCCATAAAGTTAACAACCTCATAAACAGCTTGATCAATATCTCGAGGGTCCTTGATGTATTCAACCTGAAATCTCGTTGTCTCATCGTTAAGTCCATCCAAAAATCTTCTTAGGAGATCTTCGCGTCGTGTTTCCCTGTCCCGACGAGAAGGTGCTTTATCATAAAGGCGTTTCAATTCAGCTGCATAATCTTCTAGTACTACAGACTCTCTTTTGTTGGTTCCGATTGCTGAACTTGACCCCAAACCGTTTGGAGGTTTCCACCTTGCGAAATTTATTATTTAATTCATGGACAAGCAGAGGAAAGTTTGTCCTTGTTTCTGGGGGTAACTGACCATAGACAAACTCCCCATCTCTACCCTGTAGCCTACTAAGTAGCTCACATAGTTTGTCACGAACAGACCAGTTTCTAAGTTGTGCCACGTCTTCAAATCTGTTGAACCACACTTCCCAGCCATCATTTCCAGAGAAAGGGGGAAGTTTGTTAGCGTAGCTACCACCGCTGCGAAAACCAGTCGTCATCATAAGATTGGGTGTGTTAGATATGGTCTCCAAGCTTTGAGGAGGGCGTCTTGCAGTTGGCGAGTCAGTTTCATTTATGTTTCCTTCATTTAGTGTTGAATTTGATTGTACATTTTGGGCTTTCACAATATTTGTTACTTCCTCTTTAATTCCCTTTAACAGTTTTCCCACATCGTTCATCATTATGCCAATAACTTCTGTTGTTTCTTTTGTAGGGTTCGGAGGTGCTGGTCGATATTGTTCTTCCATTGTTCTTTCCTTCTGGTATAATCATCGATGGACGTCTAGTGTGATCTGTAACTCGTGAAAGCGGGGTTCGGGATCTCTGGACCCAATGTGTTGAAGATTAAAATATCTGACAGTGATTGGATCCCACTTCTGACACCAAATGTTACGGTCACAATCTTTACACCAATATTGAGTTAGGTCTTTACTATAACACTAAATATGTAATGATCGAAACCGGTCAGGATGCGAGATCAGGATTTATCCCAGATTACCAACGTTGGAGTGTTACAAATGAATAAACGAATTGCATAAAAGGAAAGATTTATTTCTGTATTATACGAATACAAATAAATAGTAAAAGAATTAAAATCGTCGAGTTTCAGGGTATTCTGTATAATGTATCTTTATATTCGGGGTATTTTTCACTGTTATTGGGTGTCGTATAACATGGGATACCATCTACTTTTCATGGGGTGTCTTCGTATGCGGTAACCTGTTATATATCATGGGGTAAGCTGTATGGAGTACACTGTATTTTATCATGGGGTATCCTCGTATGGGGTACCCTGGGTTAGCATGGGGTGTCTTCGTATGGGGCACCCTGTGTTATATCACGGGGTATGCTGTATGGGGTGCCCTGTGTTATATCATGGGGTATCTTCGTATGGGGTACCCTGTGTTTTATCATGGGGTATCTTCGTATGGGATACCCTTTGTTATCATGGGGTGTCTTCGTATGGGGTACCCTGGGTTATCATACAGTATGCTGTATTGTTAATAAAACTACAACCTTGCTAAACATCTGTATATTAATTCATTCATTTCTTCTAGTTCTCCCCACTGACCTGTTGTAGCTTTCTTTCTTATGTCAGCGTTGAGTCTGATCTCAACTACCAAATCCTGGTTGTTCCCCCCTTTTATACTGATGTGCGCGCGCCAGATGGAATTGGTATAGGGAAACAGCGCCATCTGCCGGCCGCCCTTGACAACAACTCTCAGCTGCACATATAATAGTTATTGAAAACTAGAGCCCAGTTTAGACCGACAATCTAATATTTCTAGAGGCTGTGTGTCGTTGAGTCAAATAATTTCGCACATCTATTTATTAAGAATAATTACATCTTGAATTTCGGATAAACATATAGGTTTAACAGTACACGATCTGTCATTATGGAGCCTCGCTTTCGTGTACAGGCAAAGATGGCGTCTTTCGGTAATCCAACCATTAACTTTCTCAGTGTAAACACTTTGGACTATTACTCAAAAGCTTTCCTGGTCATAAACTAAGTTGGCCCTTTATTTAAAGACATCTGTGAAATCTCTCTGAGTGGTTGTTACTCAGTGCCACGCTCTATTAACGCCTTCGTTGGGAACTCGGCGCGAGGCATGTTGACACTGAACCATTCAGTGTACAGTTTACGCTGTCACTCGTTGACAGTGGACAATTGTGAGATAAAGACCTTGGTAATCAACTGCTTGGTGAAGTTTTACGATCCTCACAATATATAGCTAGTCAGCTTTATACGTCATTCTATCTCGTCATGGGTCTATGTCACTATTGGAATCACGTGAGATTACATCCGCGTCGGAGTAAATTTTTATCCCGGGATTTCCGAGACAATTATCTGAAGTATTGGAATACTATCTGTATGAGAAAAATAGACTGCAGATCCTGAAATCTTCTTATTTTTGCAGTAGAAGTGACTGTAACAGCGAAGCAACACTATTTCCTCCACCGAAGGTAGCAGACGCTCCAAGAAATCTATTCAATTTATCTACGATATGCATTAAAATATAAATAAATGACGTCCTGGTGAGTTGCGTGTTACTTAGCTTCTCCCCCTCAGATAGTTGTATCTTAGGCAATAGACCCTTTAGATTCAGCAACGCTTGTCTTTAACTGATATCAAAGCTATCTAAAGATTTAAACCAAATAATTTTGTTGAATTTTGTTTTGTTATTAAAGATAAAAACTTTTTTGTTCTTTGTTTTTCTGAATCCTGAATCGTGCCAGCAAAATCAATGTTGAGGAATTATGCCCATTCGCTTGAAATACGCTGTAGCCTACAAACCATAACCTGATCACAGCTGATAATAAAAAGAGTATCAAAAGAAGCAATTGAATGAATGACATTGTCTTGAATTATTCCGAGTGTTTACGAAAATCAATCCATACCGCCACATGTGGTCGGGCAAACATTCATGCCCTACTCCAGGTAAAGTTTAGCCGAGAAATCTGGGCTCTGCCGATTTTTTTTCTCTCTCCGTGTTCGTCATAGCCCAGATCACTTCCATAGTAAAAAAGTGATATTTTTGAAGGAGACCCGGCGAAAAAATCGGCGGCGCAAATTTTACAACAAGTAAGCAAAGAATAAAGTTTTTACCTCTACACTTCAATAGCATAGACCTAGAAGAAGGAGTTCGTCAACTTTACGCGGCTGTAATGTGGTAATAAGCTTTCCTTTATGCAGTCAATATTTGCTTCCAAGTCCACTGACTTTCAATCTGACGTAACCGCCATAGTAAAACATTAACTGACCTAAAAATTCTTAGAAATACGTAACACGTAATCTTCGGAAATCCTTTGTCATGACCAATGAACTAGGCCGAATATGAAATATTCGTGGAGTATTAAATACGAGATGTATAGACCTATATTTCTCCACAGTTATATCGATATTATTTTACCCTAGTGATTCGGGCTAAGGCGACAAGACACATTAGCAGCCATATAATACCAGTCGCCGTGAGACCGATAATCCGGGCTAGGTAAAGTTGTGAAGAGCCGCTAAGGAAATTTGGATTTACAGACCACAAACGAACACAAACAACAAGGAGAACTCAATTTTACATGCGCATTTTTACACTTCGCGCAGAAATGTTCCCAATTTCAATCGTAATATAATCTTGAATTATTTCTAGTCTGATGTTAGTCCGAATGAAATCTCGTATTATTTCTGCAACGGGAAGATCTACGTCGTTTCTTTATGCGCGAATGTTCACTTCGACTAAGTTTCGCTTTCTTATTTTGTTAGACCGAAACAAAAAAACGTCAGACATACTCAAACTTTTCCTCTCCCCTTTTCATAGAGTGAAATGTTGTTCATTTGATAGTTGAAGAATGGACAGCCATTATTCAAGCGATGAACTGACAACCAGACTTTTTAAAATCTCAAAATATACCGCCTTGAATTGCGCGTATTAAGTGTCTGATTTTAGAGTAGTTCAAATCATGTTTAGCATCATCGCCCACCCCCAAAATTTCTCTGGTCCTCAATTTTTCGTTACACTTTGAAATATGAACAAGACGTTTGTATGAACTATACAATAAGTATGATGATCGAAAAATATCTTCCTGGTCGATCATATTCGATTTAATACACACGGGAACAATGCTGTGGATAATACTCTTGACTATCCACAGTAGGTAAACCAGGTCAGTAGTTGAACCATGATAGTTGCCCTATTAGACAACAGAAAATATTGATTTTAGACAGGAAATTATTTTAACCAGCCTTATTTCTTGAAAGTTGGAGGAAGAATCCCCCCCCCCTTTTTTTTTGCTCACTATAACAACAACACTGCCCCTAAACTATATCACATTGAAGACAAATCTGTCTTTTTATGAAGGTGGTTTTGTCAAGTGGGAGTGGATGTCACCGGCGGCTGCGGCGATGAATAGTACCTTATTGCGAGTAACACTTATCTTGTTGGTTTGGAACTATAATTAAGATCGATTTGTTGCTTTGCTTTGCATTCAAATTTATTTCACCTATACATGTATGTTGGCATTGCCAGGTTTAGAAGCCGGGGAACCCAAACCGTATTGTAAAACCTCGCAATCATTCCACAGAGGGTGATCTATTGAAAAGACAGGAATTTAACTTGGAACTTATTTTCTGTTGTAAGTCCTTTTTTTGTTTTCAAAATAATGTTTTATTTTCTATTGTTTTAAACTTGGCCATTGAAATTTGGCTTTCAGTAATGCAGTCAAATGTATAGACAAGAATGGATGAAAAAGCTTTGGGAGAGCAAATACAGAAAAACAGCATGTCACAGGGACCGCGGAGCAGGGGGGGCCGGGGGGGCCCTGGCCCCCCCAAATTTTGGCCTAATTTTTTTAAACCTAATTTTTTTTTTGGCAAAATATTTTTTTGCGTTTTTCTTACATACAATTATGAACTTGAAATAAAGTGGCCGAAATTCGATGAGTTATACGAAGTGTGGTAGGGGTTAGGTCTTCCGAATCTCCTCGATCTTTTTTAAACTACCGGTATTGCATTTTTTTAGATGCATATAAGATGATTTGAGAGGTCAATGTCCTCGTAGTTTGGTATAATCAATTGACACAAAATACAACACGTTCCAAATAAAAGCGTTAATATTGTTGACATCTGAGCAAATCTGCTGAAAGAAGAGCCAAAAATGGTTCGATACGAGTGGTATTAGTTTGCCTATGTCAACTAAACAAAACGATCTTCAATCGATCTTCTGCAATTTAAGATTTTTTTTCATTATATTTGCTTTTTCAAAATATCAAAAGTAAATGAAATGTTGATAAGGTTCTCGAATAATTCTTCTCTGTTTTTTTTCGCGGGAAAACAAGGTTTTGGAAAGTGTTTGTAGTTGAGACAACGTGTGTCTGAAATATACATTTCCTGTTACCCAGAGAAAGGCTAGAATTGGCTGGTATTTTACAATGAACCTAGAATAATGTTGATCAGTACCCTTGGTGTTGTATTCGGTTTACACTGTCCGAGACGTGTAATCACAGTTATGTCATTTGAAAGTAATATTCTGTTCAGATTATTTGCCACTGGGATAAACACTTTGGCTCCTTTGTCGTTTTCAAGTCTTCAAATTTCCAGTTTGCATCATATCAGATTGTGACTAAGACATTTGAAGTTATCTCATGACCATTGTTGTACAATGTCAAAACGTCACAATAGGACAATTAATGACTTCTTCCAAGCTAAGAGATCAAAAAAGTAAGTTAAATGTTGTTCTTGTGTTTATTGAGAGATTTTTTTCGGTGAGGCTTCAGTGATAGAGCAAACACAAAGTTCTAGTTTTCAGGCTTATGCTAAACCAGGACTCAAACCCACATCGCATAAGTCTATCTCTAGCAAGCATGGTCACTGCTCACTGAAGCAGAGGATGGGAGGCCCAATGGCCGAGTGGATAAAGCAAACCATTATCAGTCTTTCCTTACCATACGTGCATTCCGAATGACCAACAATTTCTCCCTATACAAAATTTCCCCACGCGAGATTTTCTCATAATGAGAAAAATCCATTATTTAATGAATAACGTGGGCATTTTCCAATATAAATTTCCCTTGAAAAGACAGATTTTCTTCTGCGCCCGCTAATTTAAAAACAAATCGGAAATAAGCATCATTATTTGCATGGAGTAATGGTTTAAGATCAGCCCAATAGCTTTTTTTTAGAAAGTTGTCTTTTAGAAAATGACTTAAACAGTATTCTCGTTATTTTAGGATTACACTATCTTGAAAATATGGCAGAAATTCTTCTACCAATCAGCCCAATAAATCGGTATTACAGCATTTTTGCTATTGTCATTCAGGAAAACGTAATTAGAATAAAAAGTGCAACTATTAATGACAATCGCTGGATATTCCGGGTTTTTGGGGTCAGTCACTCATAAATAATGATAAAGTTCTGTCTTTCCTGATAATTCTACCTTTTAGAAGCCGTCTTTAGACCTATTTATAATTCAAGTTTTTGAAATATATTGCAGTGAGAGCATCTTGGACACGCGTGTGTCGGAGCCTGATTCCAATAAAGTCGACCAGATGGTTTGCGATATAAGTTCAATTGCCATTATCCCTGGAGAGCAGCCCCACGAACCTATCCCTGACGAAGTGGTGGCCCCGGTTAATAATGAACAGGAAAAGATTATAGGTGACCCTACAATAGTTGGGTTATCATTATTACCCGACGTTCCTTTCCAACCTCGCGACCCCATATTCCCTAAACGTGCTTATGGCAATCGTCAACGTTCATTTCAACAAACTTGGTTTGATCAGTTCAAATGGCTTCATTATGTGAAAGATTCGGATTCAGTCCTTTGTCACACCTGTGCTACTGCAGAAAAACAAACTTTGTTAAAGAACGTTCCTTATATAGATCAAAAATTCATCAGTAAAGGATATACTAATTGGAAAAAGGCCCTGGAAAACTTTCGTGATCACCAGAAAAGCAAGTGTCATATAATATCCACAGAAATGATAAATCTTCCTAAACAATGTAAAGATATTGGCGAGTTGTGCAATGAGCAACTGGCAACGCAACGTCAGACCAATCGGCAAATGTTGGCCAAAATCCTTCAAAATGTACAATTTCTTTCACGTCAAGGACTTCCTCTTCAAGGCGACGATGCTTAGGACTCAAACTTCCTGCAATTACTTATCCTTCGTTCTAAAGACGACGAGAATCTCATGACATGGATCAACAAAAAAACTGACAAATATACTTCTCACGATATCCAGAATGAAATTCTGGATATCATGGCTTCAAATGTTATGCGTCAGGTTGGAGCTGAAATAAAACAAGCTGGCATGTATTCCATCTTGGCGGACGAATGTTGACATATCTAACAGGGAGCAGTTAACAATATGTCTTCGTTGGATTGACGAAAAACTAACACCACATGAGGAGTTCATTGGCTACTATGAAATCCCAACAACTGGTGCGGAAATGATTGTTTCTGTAATCAAAGATGCTCTGGTCAGAATGGACATACCACTACTAGATTGCCGTGGACAATGTTATGATGGGGCTGGAAACATGGCGGGCTGCAAGTCGGGTGTTGCGCGCCGAATTCAGGATGAGATTCCTACAGCGTATCTTACTCACTGTCATGGTCACGCTCTCAGTTTGGCAGTTCATGACATGTCAAAACGTTCTGCGTCGTCACTGCTGAGCCATGTAATGGATACGTCTCATGAAATATGTAAATTAATAACATTTTCACCAAAGAGACAGGCATTTTTGGAACGTATAAAAGGTGACATGAAAACTGATGCACCTGGTATTAAAGTGTTATGTCCGACAAGGTGGACAGTAAGGGCAGAAAGCTTCTCGACGCTTTAAACAGCCTGTGGCGAGAATGTCTTAAAAGCAAACTAGATACGGAGACAAGAGCGCGCATCTTAGGTGTCCAGAGTCAGACGCGCTCCTTTGACTTCTTTTATGGTTTGAATTTAGCGCAGCGTCTTTTTTCCATAACCGACAACTTATCCAAAACACTTCAGGGGTCACGCATGTGTGCTGCACAGGGCCAGCATATCGCACAATTGACAATGGAAACGATACAAAAATGCGCAATGATTCAGATTTTGAGTCCTTTTTTGCTCTGATCAATCAACGGAGGGAAAACCTGGAAACAGAGATACCGGAGCCCAAACTGCCAAGGAAGAAGAAGGTTCCGAAAAAGTTGGAGTCTGGAAAAGCGCCGCCATACCACCCTCCATCGGTAGAAGAACACTACCGCCAGATCTTCTTTAAGTCGATTGACGACGTGGTCATGGGGATTAAAGAGCGCTTTGATCAACCTGGGTTTAAAATATACAAAACAATGGAAGACTGTATTCTAAAATGTGTGCGCGAAGAAGAGGTAGCCGAAGTGATTGAAACTCTAAAGAAAAGTCACTTGAAGGATATCAATTTCGACCGTCTATCTGGACAGTTGCCAATGTTACCAACATTTGTATGTGGCCATGAACTCCGATGCTTTTCGGACATCTACAAGGTTTTTCAGGATTTTGATCCATCTATTAGGGATCTATTCAGTGAAATAGAAAAGATAATTCGCCTTATCTTAGTGAACCCGGTAACTGATGCCATTGGCGAGAGATCGTTTTCGACAATGCGTCGCATCAAAACATGGTTACGTTCAACTATGAAACAGAGACGCCTCAACAGTTTAGCTATATTAAATGTACACAAAGAAAGAACAGACAGTTTGGATTTGGTCTCAATTGGTGATGAGTTTACGGCATTAAATGAAAATCGACGTAGATTGTTTGGAAAATTCACTGTTCATGACTTTGCAAAAAAATTAAACTAATTTAATTAAACTAAATGAAACCAGTTTATTGACTTGATCTTGGTCATTTTTTTAATTTTTGAGTTGTCATGTATTATTTTATACTATGTAATACAATTCTTTCAATACCCGGCAGTGCTTGCTTTTGTATTTCAACATCGGAATCTCCATGTTTAAACAATGTTTATTGATTGAATAAACATTTTTGTTCAACTTCCGTAAAAGCCCTTAAAACACAAATTTGTAGATTTGTTCACATTTATCACACTACTTTATTAATGTTGAATATACAGTTCAGTCTAATGTCCAGTTTCCCATGGGAGCCTACTCGCAGATTTCAGCACCGTAAATACACTCGGACAGGCTGTATGCCATTTTGTATGAAATTGCGATCAAATGATGATGACTGGTTGTTTCATACCCACTTGCGGGAACAGCAATAATGCACAGTTTGTGATATATCTCAGTTTTACATTTCTCCATCAGCGCAAATCGAATAGCAAAGTCGGAAGTGTTTTAACAGGGTGTCAACCATTTTGTAACTATCAAGTGATGGGGTTTTGGGCTGAATAAGTAATGCCAATGCTTCAGAGCTTTCGGTGCCGATGCGGTTCCCGGACCACCGCTTCTTTGGCTGGGGTCGAGTGCTGATATTAGATATTTCTTAACTGAATGTAATTAAAAAAATAATGAAGCAAATAGTCATTTTTATGTCCAGAAAATCCCCAGAACGCATCTCCGGCCGTCTAGCGCCTCAGAGCTTCCGGGGCCTAGGCGGCCCCTGGACCCTCGCCTGTTGGGCTGGGATAGTTGCCCCCCTCCCAAATACAATTTTGCTCCGCGGTCCCTGTGTCAGAAGAAAACCACTTACTTTACGGGAGGTGGCGCGGAGTATTGAGCGAAAAAAGAGTTTGGCCAGTCAAGTAAAGGCTCCATAAGTAAACACACCATAAACTGTATAAAGGGCCCAAAGGACTTCAAATGTTAGAAAGTACTGTAGCAACCTTTAGGGATTATTTTAAGGATTAGATAGCATCCCACTTTGCGAGACTCAGAAGATCACGTCTATTAGGGAAAAGAGTGGAAATTCGCTTACAAAATCTTGTTAAATGGTCGAGGATGGATTTTTCCCCGGTGAGTGTTGAGAGGAAAGATACATGTAATGAAGTAGAACACATACATGAATTCTATGTAAAACCGGAAATTTCTGTAACTCATTCAGGAAAAAAAACGGGTTTGAAAAGGCTCAATAAACAAAGGCACACAATTAGACTGAGCCTACGTTCATGCTACAATGTGTATAAAGCACATAATCCATTGTCAAATACATCTTACAGTAAGTAAAATGTCGACCAGAGCATGTAACGACCTCAAAATGTGGAAAGATTGAATCCAGTCATTTTTAAATATGTATGAATGTGGAAGTGAAATCAAAGACACATATATAAAATGTATTTTGTTCTTTTCTGTCTCGTTCATCGGATGTCCTCATATCATTTAAATTAATTGGTGGAAAAAAAACCCCAATAATTCAACCAAAATGTTTTATGTAAGACTATGTAGATGTCCGAAACTATCAACACTGATAGTCAGGATTTCGGACAGCTGTAAGGCGGACAATTGATATAATCCCCCAAATTATTCTTGCTGCTTTAATACGCGTTATGCCTCATCCAATTAATAACAAAACATTGGCTTGTTTTATAGTACAAACATTGTTATAAAGAAATGAATATCTTGTATGATTCAATAAAATGTTTGTAACGACATAAAATAAAAAATGCAGAAGTTTAAGTTTGGTGTTATTCCTCTGAACTAAAATTAATTTCAATAAAATCATTACAATAAATATGGCAAGCCTTTAAAGATGTTCATTGGTAGAAGGGATCAGGCGATTCCATTCGTAAATTATCAAAAGTTTCTTGGTTATGACTACTGTCATCTTAATGAAAGTTCACTCAACTCCAGCGGTACCAGTGGGGATAACTGTGACCAAAACCACCAGCTCACACACATTTGGATGATCTCATCTTCGGAAACTTCCTTCTGCAGCTCCATTTGGCCCAAAGTGCTCCTTTGTGGAGGATTCCAGACAACAGGATGACATGAGATCAAAGGGGGATTGATAAATGTTCCATGACTTGCCTTGCACTCGTGTGTTTTTCTAAAATTAAAGGTAAAATTAAAAGACACAAAGAATAGAAATGATTGAATTTCTAAATAATGGTCAAGTCACAATACTATAATGTATTAGTATATCATTTTTTCCGATAGATAATATTTGTGTGTACAAGACAGTGACTTCCCACGATTGCCAAGTGTCTACGATCAGTCACAGTGATTGTGTCAACATCTTGCATTAAAAATATTAGGAGTCAAGTGTGGCTACACTACAGGTATACTCGACTGCTTGATCCATTGATTCAAATTCAGCTACCACTAGATCAATGGTTGTCTCTTCTTCCTTAACATGTTTGTTGGATTGACTTTGGATCACCATAAAGCTTAGCTAGTATTTTTATCTCCTCCTAAAAATTATAGAAATAGGTTTATTTAGGTACATCGCATTACATAGTAGCTAGTGCAATTTCTTATAAATGTTATGGTAATATAACAGATTGCTTAGAACTGAAAGACTAAGTTAAGCCAATTTTGAGCAACAAATGCAGGTTTAATATACATCCAAAACATAAAATAAACTAAATCAAAACAATGTAGGTTTCTAGGATCTAGAACCTAGTTTTTCTTGAGTTGCAAATTTCCTTGATATGATCTTGAATAAAAGTCTTTATTGTAATTTTATCTGATCTTGAAATCCGCCTACCATCTCCTCCCTCCCTATAAACAATGTCTAAAAAGTTCTTAAAATTCAGAACACCAGAACTCTTTCTTTTCAGTTGACTTATTGTAACTTAAACATATGCACTCAGTCTGGTGTAGCGAATAGTTTCGGTTTGATAGATTCGACTTAAGTGATCTTTCAAATAGCCACCCAAAGCCAGCATCAATCCTATGACTTCTGGTTTTGAGAGTTGAAGTTTAACCTCCTGAACCTCTAGGTCTTTCTTCTCAGCATAATATAGAGTGTCTTGGGGACTTCTTTGTGGGTTAGCCACCTTATGAGAGAGGGCCTAATACACTAGCAGTGGCTATCTGTATATCTTTTAGACATGCTGAGCGTTGAACACTGTACTGGAAGAGTTTTGCCAAAGAAGTTGAACAGTTGTCCACCACCGAAAAGTGGATATTAACCCATGAGATGTTTAAGACAAAGCACTAATCTGTGATTACTACAATTAATATAAAGGCAGAAAACTGGCTGGTGTCTTACTCTTCTTTGAAGACCAGATAGGTTGCCCAGGCATCGCATTTGTCCATCCAGTCAAACAAAATTCACATTTCCAATGCTAATAAAAAGTTTGATATGGTCTCCATCAGTGATGCAGAGTCAGTTTGCTTGATAGGCACCAAACCCAAATAATGTACAGAAACAGTTCCATTATGCATAAATCTGGTTCGTACACACAGTTGCTCTTTGTTACTTTTATCAATTGATTCGTCAGCCAGAAGTGTGAATCCAGGACTCTTCCTCTTGAGGAGAATAATTTATCTTCAACAAAATCCTTGATAACACGAATAAATTGATTACCAGATACTTCTAATGTATATATATTGGGCAAATGGTTCTACAGCGGGAAAAGGTTTCGATAACCTGGCAACTCCCCTCAGGTGTGAAATGGACAAAGTCCTTGAATTTATTGACATCGCATAGTTTTTGATAATCATGAAATGGGCTGATTTTAGCAGCATTTTTATTACCTCGCTGCTTTGTAACAACCACTAATGTAATAAAATGCCCTAATGTAATAACTTTTTTTAAAACGTCATTTTTTCTTAAAAATTCCACTGTATAGTATCGAGGCGTGATGAATGTGTTCAGAAAAATGATATTTTATTTAATTTTGTCTTTAACATTTTTCTCCAAAATGACGTTTTTTACATTAGGATTCAAATCTTCGTTTTCACCATAGTATTGCCTTCAAAATGTAACAACTTTTTTCTAAAACGGGGTTTTTCTTAAAAGTTCCGCTGGATATTATCGAGGGGTGATGAATATATTCAGAAAAATGTTAGGTTTTTTGTTTGTGACTTTAACATTTTTCTCTAAAATGACGTTTATTACATTAGGGCTCATATCTTCATTTCTGTAGTTTTGTCTTCGAAACATGCCCTAATGTAACAACTTTTTCTAAAACGTAATTTTTCGTAAAAATTCCGCTAGATATTATCGAGGGGTGATGAATATATGCAGAAAAATGTTAGGTTTTTTGTTTGTGACTTTAACATTTTTCTCTAAAATGGCGTTTATTACATTAGGGCTCATATCTTCATTTCTACCGATTTACCTTCAAAACGTGCCCTAATGTAATAACTTTTTCTAAAACGTCTTTTTTCTTAAAAATTCCACTGTATATTATCGAGGCGTGATGAGTGTGTTCAGAAAAATGATGTTTTATTTAATTGTGACTTCAACATTTTTCTCTAAAATGACGTTTATTACATTAGGGCTCATATCTTGATTTCTATAGTTTTGCCTTCAAAACGTGCCCTAATGTAACAACTTTTTCTAAAACGCGTTTTTTCGTAAAAAATTCACTGTATATCATCGAGGCGTGATGAATGTATTCAGAAAAATGATATTTTATTTCATTGTGATTTTAACATTTTTCTCCAAAATGACGTTTATTACATTAGGGCTCATATCTTGATTTCTATAGATTTGCCTTCAAAACGTGCCCTAATGTAATAACTTTTTCTAAAACGTCTTTTTCTTTAAAATTCCGCTGTATATCATCGAGGCGTGATGAATGTATTCAGAAAAATGATATTTTATTTCATTGTGATTTTAACATTTTTCTCCAAATTGACGTTTATTACATTAGGGCTCATATCTTGATTTCTATAGATTTGCCTTCAAAACGTGCCCTAATGTAATAACTTTTTCTAAAACGTCTTTTTTCTTAAAAATTCCACTGTATATTATCGAGGCGTGATGAGTGTGTTCAGAAAAATGATGTTTTATTTAATTGTGACTTCAACATTTTTCTCTAAAATGACGTTTATTACATTAGGGCTCATATCTTGATTTCTATAGTTTTGCCTTCAAAACGTGCCCTAATGTAACAACTTTTTCTAAAACGCGTTTTTTCGTAAAAAATTCACTGTATATCATCGAGGCGTGATGAATGTATTCAGAAAAATGATATTTTATTTCATTGTGATTTTAACATTTTTCTCCAAAATGACGTTTATTACATTAGGGCTCATATCTTGATTTCTATAGATTTGCCTTCAAAACGTGCCCTAATGTAATAACTTTTTCTAAAACGTCTTTTTCTTTAAAATTCCGCTGTATATCATCGAGGCGTGATGAATGTATTCAGAAAAATGATATTTTATTTCATTGTGATTTTAACATTTTTCTCCAAATTGACGTTTATTACATTAGGGCTCATATCTTGATTTCTATAGATTTGCCTTCAAAACGTGCCCTAATGTAATAACTTTTTCTAAAACGTCTTTTTTCTTTAAAATTCCGCTGTATATCATCGAGGCGTGGTGAATGTATTCAGAAAAATGATATTTTATTTAATTCTGACTTCAACATTTTTCTCTAAAATGACGTTTATTACATTAGGGCTCATATCTTGATTTCTATAGTTTTGCCTTCAAAACATGCCCTAATGTAACAACTTTTTCTAAAACGTGTTTTTTCGTAAAAATTCCGCTGTATATCATCGAGGCGTGATGAATGTATTCAGAAAAATGATATTTTATTTAATTGTGACTTTAACATTTTTCTACAAAATGACGTTTATTACATTAGGGCTCATATCTTGATTTCTATAGATTTGCCTTCAAAACATGCCCTAATGTAATAACTTTTTCTAAAACGTGTTTTTTCGTAAAACTTCCACTGTATATTATCGAGGCGTGATGAGTGTATTCAGAAAAATGATGTTTTATTTCATTGTGACTTTAACATTTTTCTCTAAAATGACGTTTATTACATTAGGAATCAAATCTCCGTTTTCACCATATTCTTCCCTTTAAATCGTGCCCTAATGTAACAACTTTTTCTAAAACGTCTTTTTTCTTTAAAATTCCGCTGTATATCATCGAGGCGTGATGAATGTATTCAGAAAAATGATGTTTTATTTCATTGTGACTTTAACATTTTTCTCTAAAATGACGTTTATTACATTAGGAATCAAATCTCCGTTTTCACCATATTCTTCCCTTTAAATCGTGCCCTAATGTAACAACTTTTTCTAAAACGTCTTTTTTCTTTAAAATTCCGCTGTATATCATCGAGGCGTGATGAATGTATTCAGAAAAATGATATTTTATTTAATTGTGACTTTATCATTTTTCTACAAAATGACATTTATTACATTAGGGCTCATATCTTCATTTCTATAGATTTGCCTTCAAAACGTGCCCTAATGTAACAACTTATTCTAAAACGTGTTTTTTCGTAAAAATTCCACTGTATATCATCGAGGCGTGATGAATGTATTCAAAAAAATGATATTTTATTTCATTGTGACTTTAACATTTTTCTCTAAAATGACGTTTATTACATTAGGAATCAAATCTCCGTTTTCACCATATTCTTCCCTTCAAATCGTGCCCTAATGTAACAATTTTTTCTAAAACGTCTTTTTTCTTTAAAATTCTGCTGTATATCATCGAGGCGTGATGAATGTATTGAGAAAAAATATATTTTATTTAAGTGTGACTAACATTTTTCTCCAAAATGACGTTTTTTACATTAAGGGTAAAATCTCAGTTTTCACTTCTTGCCTTTAAAACATGCCCTAATGTAACAACTTTTTCTAAAACGTCTTTTTTCTTTAAAATTCCGCTGTATATCATCGAGGCGTGATGAATGTATTCAGAAAAATGATATTTTATTTCATTGTGATTTTAACATTTTTCTCCAAATTGACGTTTATTACATTAGGGCTCATATCTTGATTTCTATAGATTTGCCTTCAAAACGTGCCCTAATGTAATAACTTTTTCTAAAACGTCTTTTTTCTTTAAAATTCCGCTGTATATCATCGAGGCGTGGTGAATGTATTCAGAAAAATGATATTTTATTTAATTCTGACTTCAACATTTTTCTCTAAAATGACGTTTATTACATTAGGGCTCATATCTTGATTTCTATAGATTTGCCTTCAAAACGTGCCCTAATGTAATAACTTTTTCTAAAATGTCTTTTTTCTTTAAAATTCCGCTGTATATCATCGAGGCGTGATGAATGTATTCAGAAAAATGATATTTCATTTAATTGTGACTTTAACATTTTTCTCCAAAAAGACATTTATTACATCATGACAACTTTTTCTAAAACAAGTTTTTCTTTAAAATTCCACTGGATATGATGGAGTAATAAAGCTGCTACGATTATCCCATTTCCTACAGACTGGTTTTGTCCATTAACTTTAATCGAAGGTGGTTTACGTTTACCGAATTTCTTTAAGGCGCACAAGAGAGTAGCTTATCCGTTTGGAAGCCGAATAAAGACGTTTTAGTTCGCGTGCTTGACGACCCCGCCAGGCTTGCCAAGGCAATTGGTTCGCGACTTTCTCTACCCCGCCAAATTGACACGCCGACCACGCTAATCAATTTAATAAAAAAATAAATTTTGTTTCAAAACAGTTCATTGGCGTTTTCGCTGCGTTGGCGAGGCTGGCGGGGATGAGAATGTCGTGATTCTATTTCGTTCGCGATTTTCTCGATCTTGGCCGGGTCGCGGGACACGCCAATGTCACGAAACCCGCTAAAGAAAAGATTCTATTTTTTTCAATCCCGAATGGCGACCTTCGCGTCCTTGGCGGGGTCGCGAATGGCGCGCGGGTTGAAAGGGCGCGTGGGTCGCGAAGGACGCGAAGGCGCGAAGGTTGCCAATCACGCCAAAGTTAAATTATACATCTAGACCACACAACACATCAACAACTCAGAAATGGGAGTTGGTGTTTCAAAGTAAGCCAAATCTTATTCTTCCACATGAATTCACTAGTTTGGCGACCTTCGCGTGGTTAGTGACTTTCGCGACGCTTACGCCCTTGGCAACCCTTGCGCCCTTCTCGACTTTCGTAACCCTGATAAGCACACGAAGGTCGCGATTCGGGATTGCAAACAAAATACTATCTTTTTTAGCGCCCTTCCCGACCCCGCCAATGTGGATAAAGTAGCGAACGTTCTTATTCTCGCTTTTCCGCCTCTTAATTCTCACAGCGAAAACAGGAGAAAGCGAAATGGTACAAATGAGCCACCATACTAAACGGATATATGTTATTTATTTCTACCAATCACTATTGAACTTATAGCGCGAATGTTACGTCAGGACAATAATTTTGTGACGTCACGGTTATATCAAGGCAAACTATTTTGACTGTCTTTCAGTGAAATCACACTGTACTGCCGAATCCAGTATTTATCGAAAGGTTAAGTTTTGCTAGGAAAGCTATCAGAACTGGATCAAATCAGAGAGCGTTCTTGGAGGAGAGATCGACTTTAGACTTGAGAGGCTTTAGAAGCACATTTATAGTCTTGAATCCAGAAACACATTTAGTGATATTTTAACACATATCCAACACATATTTTCTAGAGTGTTTTTTTTTCATTTTGTTAATAGAACCATTGCTCATTTCGACATCTAAGATCTCTTGTCCCGAAGGTCTATATTTTGAGCTGCAATGGTGAAGCGACGAGGTAAGTCTCGCGGGATGCATTCTGTTGACGATGAAACTTATCTTACCTTTGAGCTGCTTTTGCAAAACAAATTTAACGTGCCGGTCCTGAACCGAACACAGAAACAGAAAAATGCTTTAGTAAGATACTGGAGAAACAAGAAACATTTTTCCCTAAAAGTTTCATCAGGGCAGCGCACTGTACTGTTTCGAGGAAAGAAGCTTCTAAAAAGAACCGAACTAACGGATGTTGTAGACAGAGAGTTTATACAAAGTAAAGGCCAGGGTCCGCGGGCCCTGAAGCATAGACTAAAGACTAAGTATTCAGGGGCGAGTGAAAAGGCTATCGGGAAGGTACTCAAAAGAAACAGCCTAAATAGTAGAATAAATGCAAGATTTCGAAACAAACCTGTGTACAAGCCTGTTCGGGCATCTTCTGTGTTCGAACGTCTTCAGATTGATCTAGTCAATATGAAAACAAAAGCGGTTCGTCACATGGGCAGAGAGTATCAGTGATGGATATTTTTTCTAGATTCTTATTTTTGCGACCACTTTGTAAGAAAAGCAGTGCTGAGGTCTTCACTGAACTGAGGAAAATATTTGCTGAACACGGCACTCCTAATATAGTACAGTCAGATAATGGGACAGAATTTAAAAAACATGTAAGCGCTCTCTTGAAAAGACGACATGTTAAGGTTATAAACAGTCGACCCTATCATCCTCAATCTCAGGGAAAAGTTGAACGGTCAAACAGAACTTTACGTAGAAAAATTGCTTTTGACCTGGCTGCATTTGGTAAAAAAGGGAAAAACTGGGTAAGGGAACTGCCAGAATATGAGAAAGCCATTAAAATGATGCCAAAGGAGACATTGGCATATAAAACACCCTTCGAAGTTTATTTTGGTCGATGTCCTTTTCGAAAACGTAAATGTTCTGATCAATCATCCATTCCTCCGCGGAAATTAATTGCTCTTCGCCAGTTAAAACTAAGTGGAATTCGTAACAGAGCCTTCGAAGCTACAAAAAGGTGCGACGAAAGAATGGTTAGAAGAAACCTGCAGCACAACCCACCATCTAGATACAATATTAACGACGAAGTACTCTTACAATATCCACCATCTGAATCAAGGGTCCCAAAAAAGCGGCACATAATTATCGGTACAATAATTGACCGAAAATTATCAAGATATAGGTACAAGGTGGGGTTTGTAAGACCAGACGGATATGAGCCCTAATGTAATAAACGTCATTTTATAGAAAAATGTTAAAGTCACAATTAAATAAAATATCATTTTTCTGAATACATTCATCACGCCTCGATGATATACAGTGGAATTTTTACGAAAAAACACGTTTTAGAAAAAGTTGTTACATTAGGGCATGTTTTGAAGGCAAATCTATAAAAATCAAGATATGAGCCCTAATTTAATAAACGTCAATTTGGAGAAAAATGTTAAAGTCACAATGAAATAAAATATCATTATTCTGAATACATTCATCACGCCTCGATGATAAACAGCGGAATTTTAAAGAAAAAAGACGTTTTAGAAAAAGTTGTTACATTAGGGCATGTTTTGAAGGCAAGAATATGGTGAAAACGGAGATTTGACCCCTAATGTAAAAAACGTCATTTTGGAGAAAAATGTTAAAGTCACAATTAAATAAAATATCATTTTTCTGTATACATTCATCACGCCTCGATAATATACAGTGGAATTTTAAAGAAAAAAGACGTTTTAAAAAAAGTTATTACATTAGGGCATTTTATTACATTAGTGGTTGTTACACTGCTTTCCTTTCTTGTCTGCTGGCGAATATTGGCTTTTGCTTGTTTCATTCTTGAGATAATAGCATCTGGCGTTCAACGATATTTTTGTGTACACCACTAACTTGATTTTATGGATGTGCTCTTTTGAAAATGCAGCACCAATAAAGGCAGCTTCAACCTGTTGCAAATGGTTAAAAAAAATGTGCATTTAAAACCACCGGTATGGGAATAATATAACCAATGGTAGCGCTCTTCAGATTTTTGTATGTATAAAGTTTTTTCATCTCGTTTAAATGTCGTCAATTGGCTGCGATTTTCTGATTTGCCTTCATTTTCGAATTCTAGAATACTTTGGTCGGCTAAAGCAGTCATAGAGAAATAAGGATCAATAGCACTTGCATTTTTAGGATGCTTTCTTCGCATAAAGTACATAACTAAGAATTATTCAAACTTGTACTTGATAATGCGGCAGAAAAACACCGTCTTTGGAAGATTCAAAATCATTAATCACATCTAAATGCCTTTTTCTTGCATGTCTTTTACAGAGTGACATTTCTTAGCTAGTTATCCTTTTAACTTAGGAGCATTGTACTTTCCATTATGACTTGAGATGGCCAGTGAGTCTGAAAACGTTAAAAACGTAGGTGACTTAACCTTAACTACAATCGCTCAGTCAGTACCAGTTGGAAGTTTCTCTTGAGTTCCTGCAAAAATCAGGAATGTAATTATTGAATGTTTATAGTTATAAATAAGAAGATTGAGT
The DNA here is from genome assembly GCA_963971465.1 of Lepidochitona cinerea. Lineage (NCBI taxonomy): Eukaryota > Metazoa > Mollusca > Polyplacophora > Chitonida > Tonicellidae > Lepidochitona > Lepidochitona cinerea. The sequence goes on along the minus strand of OZ020551.1, from coordinate 97,540,679 downwards.
AGCAAAATTTCCGATAACAATTAATATCAAATTCCTATTCATTTTGCACAAAACAGCCTTGTTACACAAAGATACAGGTACAAATTTTCAGCAATTAAATGACCTAAAAGCTTTGTTTCAACAAAATATTCTCTAATATTTGGCAGCTAAACTTCTCAGATTTTTTTCAATTTTTATTTGGTCTGAGTTGGATTCGAATCCGCGCCGCATCGATGAAAGGTCTGTGTGGGACTGATGAACGATCAGAGCTCGATCTGAACCTAAAATTTGAAAGGAATTTCTTTGGTTCAAGCCACGGTAAACCGCCAGCTGATGGTTGCGGCGAAGTAATAAAATCAGCGGTCGGTCGAGCAGTAATTGGAAGCATAAAGAATTTTACGAGTTCTGCCTGGAACATTCAGCTAAAGATACTACTTAATTCAAACGATAATTTTTCTTTATCGAAAACACCGATCGGAACAGACCGGACAGATCAGCCGCCGTAACTATAAATTGAACACGTAAAATACACCCAGTGCACCTTCAAAAGACTGGTCAGAAACCCAACAAATACATATAAATGCTAAACTAAACACACCAAAAGCGGGAACTGCTCACTAGTCCGAAGGTCCACGAGTCCGAGGGTTCACTAGTCCGAAGGTTCACTTAATAACTCAATATAACGATGTCATCTTTTCTAATAACTTTCAAAATTATCTTATAAATAAAAGGACTTAAATTTAACATGACATGTCATGTGAACTTAAAGCTGTAGCGTTCCTAGAGAAAAATAAAATATTTTTACGACGGATTTATAATCCCCACGAACCTAACTCAATGTCACTCCCTTTATCAGTCTGCTACCCCTGTAATCGTGTGTGTCTGTGTGAGTGTGTGTGTGTGGGGGGGGGGGGGGGTACGTGGGTCTCTAGTCTCGTGGAGAAATTATGGGGAAAAATTATCCTTGGATCTGGGTAGGCTTAGTTATATTGTCGTTTGAAGGATGATGTTGGTACCGCTTTTCAGACTAGTGAACCTTCTGAGTTGTGGACCTTCGGACTAGCGAACCTTCGAATCAGTGAACCCTCTCATTCGGACTAGTGAACCTTGGGACTAGTGGACCTTCGGACTAGTGAACCTTCTTACTATTGAACCCGTTTTTAGGATTAGTGAACCTTCGGACTAGTGAACCTTAGGACTAGTGAACCCTTCTCCTATAAGCCCAGGAAAATGATTTGAGAACATGTAGTGCCTCGTTACTATCAAACCATGACCCAATACTTACCGAAACCACATTTATTAGCAACCCATAGTCGAATCCATTAACAACAGACCATTTGAATATTGAGATTAGCCAACTTACCTTATTACAGTTAAAGGACCCAAGAGCACCTGTATGTTGATGATGCCGTTGATTGCCTGATTAGAAGCCCAGATGAGCCCATTCCACACGACTTGGAGCATGACAACTCCCTTCAATTTTTCAGATAATCCTTCCGTCTCAGAAATGCAATGGTGAGACAATTTTGTTTTGACGGAAATATTTGTACTTTCAAATTTCATGACTGTAAATTGTAATTTCGTGACTAATTTTTTCTGTGGCAGTCTTTAAGTTCAGATAACCTTTGTATATATTTATGAAGTCTAAAACACATATATGCTTTGCAGACAATCACGTTCAGTATGGAGGTTTGTTGAAGTCAAAATACCTTTTGAGAGGAAATATAAGAAATTCTTTGGTTTGTTATAGTTCTGTTTAATTTTGCTATGAGTATTTCTTGTCTATTACTCTATACCTAAACACCGACAATGATTGAGATATTTTAGGGCGGTTTGATGAATGAATCATAGATCGACTTCCAGTAAGACCCTAGCATTTTTGTGGTTGATGTCTTTTGTTCATTTGAATCATTATATCTACTTAAGAACACTAAAACACACGGGCACAGGGAAAATCTGCTTGTCTAAAACAACCATGGAGACAAGTTTCTAATTGTGTTAAAAAGAGGTATGCCATTTAGACCTTTATACCCCATCACGATTTGTTGTAATAAACTAAACCTATGATTTCCTTGGTGGATATCAATCTGAGTACCGGTAAGGCATAACACTCCTCACAATCTTCACAGTGAGAAAAAAATAACTATAACTAATTAAAGAACAAATAAAGATTCATAAAAAAAAAATAACCCAAAAAGAGAGCCAATTTTAAGTATTTAGTTTATCCTCTTACTTCTGGCTGTTAAAAGTTTGTTTACAGTTGAAAAAATATCACCGTGACACATTAACTGTCAAAATCGGTCTAACTTTATTTTATTAATTTTCAACAAGTGCATGTTGTCTCTGGGGAGGAATCTGTGCAGCTTCATTTTAGGGAGGAAACTCGAAGAGATGGTGTTTCACTTAACCATTGGCCGCCCCTTGATGATTGCAGCAAAGAACCAGCAAGCAGTGTTATCAACATCCTCGGATATCCAGGGTTAAATTCTCAACAAGCTCACCTTGAGTGATCGTGAGCGTAAGCTTTAACCGTGGGTTTCGACGATGTGTTATCAATGTCCCGTCAGAACCTTTATCCTGGTTGACCTCAGCACCAATCGTGTCCCACACTTCAAATTCTATTTTTGAACTACGGTAATTGTTAAAATTAAGTTATTAATATGTATGAGTTTTTCGTTCGAATCCAATTCAGACCAAATACAAAATGAAAATTAACTGAGTGGATCTTTCACTAGATTGCTGTATGTGGAAGAGTTGCCAGGTACTCGCCGAACGTCAGGGGTTTCCTCCCAGCAAAGAGTCCGGTTTCCTCTCCCCCACACATGGCAACGCTGCCATTCGAGTGAAATAATCTTCAGTGCGACATAAACCATCAATCGATCAATACATGTATGATAATTTCACATAAAGACAGGGTTGCCATATTTCTGGATCTACCATTGTCAGTGATAAAACAATCGCCATTTTTAAATTTTGGTGAGCTAAGGGGAGTTTTTCCTATGATATTTTATCCAGTTGAAAGGATACAGATAGTATAATGATACTAATTGAGATATGACTAAGACTGCCGAGTATTGATAAAATTAGTCCCAAAAGAAAAATACGTAAATATATCAATTCTTTTTTCAGAAAATATAAAAACCAAACATAAAAAGACGACCTATCATTAACTCTATGTAACTAATTAGGCTATTTTGAATTTGTACCAAAGTTGACTAAATAATGATCAGTCCATGTCAGTAATTCAACAGGCATTGAAACTTAGATTTATTTGATTTTGGTTGCCCGTCTTTACCTTGCTAAATGCGTATGATAACTTAAAGGGGCATGAGCTGCCAAATTTCACACTTTTTTCATAATTTCTGATCGCCACGTCATTGAGAGGCTTTGAAGACCATCGAAAAACTATTAAAATGATTGGCGTTGGAATGAGGAAAATCCATACAGTATGTGTCCTGTACGAACCGAAAACGTGTTCGAAATGTAAACAAAATTTAAATAACCGGGACGACCATTCATTCATTCATTCTAAGCCAAAGTTAGTTCAAAACAATACTTTATCGTACATTTTCGAAACTAGAGGCACTAAAAAGCTTCTGAATAATACGTCTTGAGAAAAATAGCCAATAATTTCAACATTCTGTTTTAACGTCAAAATATCAACATTTTGGCAGCTCATGCCACTTTAAGTATGTGTAAGTGTTCAACAATTTCATTTCCCATTTGCGGTAATGTTAATGTGATTGTCTGCATTTACAACACCTTCCCTAACTTCCGTTGAACCAAATCCTTCGGTGGGGGCCTTAAACAGTTCTTTGGGAGTATTTTAGGCACAATTTATTCATAGGTTGAAGGCAGAAATCTTTCACTACCATTACTAACAGTTGATAAGGTCACTTTGGACATAGTCCGCCGGATGTAAACAGACCAAAGCACACCTAACTCCATTCACCTCATCTGGTCCAATTCCACTTCTAAAATCATTTCCAGACAGTAATGCAACCCGTGTTGTTTCATAAAAACTACAAAAATGCCCAGAAAAAATGCAGGGGGCCAGGAAAAAATAATATAAAAAAAAAACACACAATAAGATCTGAAACTTCTTTTGTAAATCTAAAATTGTTTTATACCTTTTAGAACTTTTGGAAATCTTTTTTGGATTCCTTATTACTCTGTGTCCTCAGTCCAACATTAAGGCTTCTCGTCCTGTTTGCCAAAATGTTAAGTTGTCAAAACTATAAAAGTATATTAAGACATTTTGGGATTTTATGGTGTTGAATTATTTTGTCTTTGCTCTTGTAAGGTCATTAAACCATTGGGGTATAACTTGACTTTCAGATGTTTTAAAAGTATACCCTTATGGAAGAGATTTTTATTTCTCGCTGGTTAAAGTCCACATTCAAGTAAGTCTAAGAAACATATTGGACAACTTGAGAAGTAGACTCCATAACAAAACAGCAAAATCTTATTTTATGTCAACTACGTTACAGACAGGGGTAACTCAGTCTGACATATAAATTGGTAACCTACGTTTTTGAAAAGTGGGTCTTAAGAAACGGGTTTGGTCCTCAACCAAATAACTATTGGGTTTTCCCCATCTCGCTCGTTCAAATTGCATTGTCATCACCCAAAACCGATCTCTAGATGAAAATACTTTTTGGCAGCAACATAGTGCTTTCAAATTTAGAATTTAAGAAGAGTTATCAGCATATTTGAATTTTAGGCTCGCAAGCACACACAGAGATAAATGCAATTCCCAAAATATTTTGGTCGTGCATGTAATCCTCTCTATTCTAAACGAATTAAACTCCATAGTAACTTAGTTGACATAACGGTAACATAGTTGACAGAACAAACGTATTTGACAACGGTATTCGTTGATAGAGTCTGAAGATACCATAAAAAATTAGTAAAAGAAATTTTAATAGAAAGGAATGTTCTAGCTCAATCAAGACAGCATAATAATTAACATGCGTCTAACTGTTGGTATCAGAGTTTGTGTAGATTGTTTTCATTAGAAGTTGCTTCCGCGGTATGGTGGGTTTCGCCGTCTACTTCACGTTGTGGCAGTCGCAATGGATCGTGTCAGGCAACTTACAGAAGCAGCTGATGTTTCTATATTCTATAACACTCTTAGACGTGAGTATTTGGTGAATACTCATCGTTCCTGGCACTACCGGAATTCGTAGTGGTAGCATATCTGTGGCATGTTCCACAACGGAAGTAGCAGCAAAGAATATAGTCCGGGTTTCTGACACCAAAATTACTATTTTTTTATACTGACGGCCGTATTTTGGAGTCAGGGCTCATTGCAATAAAAAGTCGGAGTTGGCTGCCCGCTTCTGATCGGGCAGTTTGCGGTCTGATTTAGATAGTAAATAACAACATAACTAACTCAAATAGTGTCAGTACGACATTCATCAATAATTTAGCATTTTTTAAAGTTAATTTAACGTTTAAAAAACTGAAAAACCGCTAAACAGTGTTACGTCATCAATGGCGGAGAGTTTGAGACTTGGGAAAGGCAAAAGTAAATTCAGGGGAGGAATAATGTGTACTGGCGGATGCTACTCGTCCATATCAGGCACTGGTAGGTAGCGAAATTATCCATGAACGTGATTATGACCGTTTAGACACGATCTGAATAGGTTATATTGCTATTTCTTTGTCTAAATCAGACCACATACTGCCCGCTTCTGAGCGGGCAGCCAACTCCGGCTTTTTGATTGCAATGAACCCTGACTCCAAAATACGACCGTCAGTATAAAAAATAGTAATTTTGGAGTCAGAAACCCGGACTACAAAGAATAGCTTTATACGGCTTTCTTTCTCTGACAAAACCTTGAACATGGTCGCAGCATCTGGAATGTCGACCCCAGAACTCAGTTTGCGATCGGCTGTTATCTTAACTGAACCACCCACCCCGTCTGGCGACCCTTTGCCGTGACCTACTTCAAAGAAATTCCATGTTGCAAGTGAAAAGCCAAGGTCAAAAATGCGGGTGCTCAGGAGGTAGAAATTTTTTTTCTGTCTGTACTGTGTAGATGGACCATCACTGTAAAAGTGAATTTTACTAACCTGGGGATAATTTGTTTTTATGAAAGCAAATACAGGTTGAAGATACTGCCATATCGCAGGAGGGTCATGTTGCATTGAGGGCTAAACTGTACACATTGCAATTGGCTCTGAATTCTACCCCTCCTGCATGTGCGTGCCGTGTGCAAATATACATGTTAAGTAGAGATGACTTTTCAAACGACATCGAGTCTGTAGTGCATCATCGGCTGCCGGCTGGTAGGTTTACCTCCCCCGGAAGAAGTGATATTTTGCTTGTTAACATACAAAATGAAGGATTTAACCTGATAATGTTGTGAGTGTGGTTATATTCTGTCCTTTTCTATTGAAAACTGGGCTGTCATGAACGTATATAGTCATCAAAGGGTTGATTTCACAACATTTCCCCCGATAGCGTCGTCAGCAACCCAGCCTGTCAAAGCGGTAGCCATAGTGACATTATGTCATTCTGCTTCAAAATATCTGGGTCAACCGTTGCACGTGACCAAAGCTTATCGTTGATTGGTTAAAAGTTCCCAGTCTGTCCCGAGGGAGGGAAAAGGAACGACAATCAACAACAGGTCACTTTTTCCTCATTTTTCTCAATTATCGGGGTAGAATCGACTTTAATACCTTCGTCTTGGTGTTTATTGCATAACCCGATACCGCTGAACGTTGGTTCGCACCTCGTCAAACCCCTCGAATGCTGCGCATTCTCGTGGTTTGACTCGGTACGAACCAACGTTCAGCGGTATCGGGTTACGCAACAAACACCGCTACGGCGGTATTAAACCCTTAAACACTGCCCACTTGAAGAACAACGTCATGCAGAGTTGTTTGTTGATGAGATGCTCCGAAATGCACGGCCTGGATTTCCGTTGAGTATCTACACAGATAACTTTCGGCAAAGTCAAGTTGAATGAGACATTCCTCTTCTGTGATTTTTCTTTCAAGGATCGCAGTGCCGAAAATTGATGCCGGGTGTTAAAAACGTGCCGCTGGAATTTTCTCAACTATCTTTGAAATTCATCCACAAGATCAGTTAAACGAGTAGTCATGTTTTCTTTTCGTGTGATTCTTTGTTCTTTCATGTCGCCTGATTTTATGATTCTTTCACTTTTCTCAGACACCCACTGGAAATAATTAACCTCCATGCTTTCATCATAATTCGCTGGTATGGGATAAATATTACCTTTGCACTTTTCACAATGCCCATACATACATGACATCAATGTATTGTCGTATGCTAAGCTGTCAGCCATCTGTGAAGCGTCACAACTAGGAAGAAGCTTTAAACCCCGTAGACGATGGACAGTAAACTCAATGTTTTCATGAATACGACAAAAGCATGTGTCTCTGTCCTTTATGCTAGGTATAACTACCCAAAATGGTCGCAGGTGACAAAAAAAAAGACTCTAAGAAATTTTCACGGCGGGATGCTCCGATAGGAACATTAAATGCAGCAGATTTCTCTTTTGCATTTTCTTTTTGTGGCGGGTCACAGTCTCCTTCTTCCCAGCTGTTGAACGGGAGACATCGTCTCTCACATAAAATGAGCGAACATCCTTTTGCAGTTTGCTCACCATGGTCACGTTTTTCCGCTGCCGTTTGTATTCTATAGGGTTCTGATTACGGATCAAATCTCTTTGATGTTGTTTCCATCGTTTCTGAGAAAACCCAAATGTCTCGCGTGCTAATCTTTGTAGTCTGTATCGCTTCACTACCTTTCCTGTCATCATACGAGCTAGTATTAGTTTTTTCCTCTCCTGCTTTGTTCCGTGATATTTTGCCTTTAAGTCAGCCACAAGAGCATAGTGGAATTGAAGAGTTCTGGAAACTGTTTTATTGGTTTTCATATGCCTTAATAACTTTCTTGTTTTGGACCGAGGGCTGTCAAGAGTCGTGCGATGAAGAAGCCTATGGTATCTCTTTTTATACTTTTCGGTTTTTCTTTTTTTCTTTTTTAAGAGTTTTCTTCAGTTTGTCCATGTCTTTGTAACATTTAGCTATATTTCTATGTTGGTTGTTCCGTCTTCTACAACAGAAAAATGGGATTCTAGATGTTATTTTACTCGTTAATGGATAGACAATTGTTGTAATTTTTGTTTGTATACACTCTACAGAAAATGATGTATTTAAGTTGTTATATTTCTGTTTAATAGGTATGTTACTTGTTTTAAGAGATTGCTTGCCTTGAGTCATTCATTATATTGGGATTGCCTTCACTTGGACTCTCGGGGGGAGTTCTGCTAAAAACTTCAGCTTCCGAGGCAATATTCTTTCTGTATTTCTCCTCCAGTAACGTCGCTTACTTCTTTGCTCACGAGGTCCTAACTCCGTAATTGGATTGGTGGAATTACTCTTTCCTTTATTGGCATGCCAACGTTGACGTTCCTTTTGCAAAAACGCCTGCCTCCTTTCAGGGTCTGCTTTAATGCGTTCTCTATACCGCCGTTGTTTTTCAGCAGCAGTTAAAGACATTTTTGCTGGTAAAGCTGCAATTCAAGGTGTAGATATGAAATATTAATCAAAACTATCCCCACAATGATTGGAAGTCAACAACGTTACCTTTAAGTCACTTACGTTACTGAGAAATTGGTAACGTAGGTGACGGTAACGTTGTTGATGTATTTGTACAAAACATCCCAGAACACGACAGAAACGGAGGATTCAGCTGAAACATTCCTTTTCTATAATGTTGCTACATCTATCTCTCCAGCCACAAAATGAAAAAAAGCAATCTTTGAATAGCTTTGGCTTGTACACCAATAACATTGTTGACACTTAAAATGTATAATTCGGGTGACTATGACAATGGATTGCTGAGATGCTAACAACTTTAAAAACAAACTCACCAGAAAGCGTCTGCTCGAACTCACGATGACAGTGTCTCCTCCTGGTGACCATTACAAGCCAAAGGCCCATTACTCCCTCAGTTTACCACGAAGAATGATGTTCAGTAACGTAGTTGACATAAATCTAAGGGATTTTTATATTTTTTATTTTTAATCAACGCTTAACAATTACAAATAAATAAAAGCCGTTCCAGTAGGACTTTTCAGTGCTTTGTTTCATTTCCTGGAATATTTTCGAGCTAGTTTCCCGACGTGTTTCTCTTAGTTGCGGCTTTAAAACCTGTAAACAATATCCGGGACAGCCGTTTTGCGTGTTAACAGGGTAAAAAACCTCTAAAAAAATTCCATTCATTTAAATTATTTTTGAGAAAACCTGTTTTTATATTAATGGCTATAATATGTAGTGCATATTAAATGCTAATATGTTATTGGATACCAAGAGTGCTTTAATTTATTTTAGAGAGACAGAAGTTATACCTCAGTTGTATAATGACCCTGTAGTGAGTTTGCATATGTTTAATTAAAGGAACTATTTACGGGTTTATTTTGTGTTGGTCCAACACTTTTATGTTTACTTAGACTTTAGTTACACATAATTTACTCACAAGCATAAACCTCTTAATTTCATCAAGAAAATAATGGAAACAATGGGGTTAGCTCATGTTGAGTTATCTCCCCTGTGGCGTTGCTGTGCTATCAGGCCGTGACGACAGCGCGCTTGCCCGCAACACATCGTCTGCTGCCTATAACTCGTATAAAGATATTTGTCAGAAATGGTTCAATATTGCTGTGTCCCAGGGTGTAAAGAGCGAACCGGTGGGCATAAATTCCCCAGAGATGCAGAGAGGAAAAAGAAATGCCTAATTGCTATAAAACGGATAGATCCAACGACCAAAAGGCTGTGGAATCCCAGTCACCTGGATGTTGTTTGTCGAAAACATTTTCGACAACATGACTTCAGACAAACACTGCTAGGTAAAGCATTAACTATTTCAATACAAGTATTTAAAAATAAACCTGCTGGGATTCGATTGTACTTCATTTATGTTATAGACCACCTACTGTGGCGCATTGTTACGTGAGTATTAAACTATTATAGTAATTAGTAGGGGCCTACATAGTATACTATTACTATCTATTGTATAGCCTATAGGAATATAGTAATTAGTATAGGAATCGGAAATAGGCTTTTTGAATTAGGTGTTGTGTAGCCCGTAGATATGCTACAAGAGACTTATTATTATTAATAGATATAAATTCTGATCATTAGGTTGTTTAGGTTATTAATGTTGAATTAATTTTTCAAAATTCTGTTTTTTGATTATTTGTATAATATTGTAATGTATAATACTATTCCTACATGATTTCATATTTTTTGTTTGTTTTCTTTTTCCGAACGCCAACAGGAGAGAGGCAGAGATTAACAGATGATGCTGTGCCGTCTTTATTTGAATTCAGAGCTACAGAGACAGAAACAGCCCGTAGCAAGAGACAAGAGGTCAGGAATGCTGCCAGGAATGTGTGGGACTCTGTGCCAGAAGTTGCCTGTGAAGTGGAGATCCATACAGAAGTTGAAATAGATCCCCGCGATGGAGATCCGCCTGAATGTCCCCAGTATGCAGAAACTTCTTCACAGTGTGAAATTTTAAATGATAGGGGTATGAGACTTAACACCTTTAGATCAAATAACACTGCCATCAAATATTATACAGGATTCAATGACTTTGAACATGTAATGTTTTTCTTTGCTTGTCTAGGGGAGGCTGCCACAAATCTCAATTTCCGATGCGATTTGTTAGAGCCTGTTGACCAGATGTTCCTGACATTGATAAAACTGCGTCAGGCAAAGGAAAATTTAGAGCTTTCTATTATGTTTAAAATAAGTCCCACAACAGTATCCCGTGTTTTCAACACCTGGCTAAATTTTATATACTTTCAGCTAAAAGAGATAAATATTTGGCCTTCTAAAATAATCGTCCAATCAAATATGCCTGAAAGTTTTAAGACTCGATTCCCAACAACACGGGTAATTTTAGACGCTACCGAAACACCTATTCAAAAGCCGTCAAATACTGATGCACAATCTTGTACATTTTCAACCTACAAAAACAAAAATACGTTAAAAACTATGATTGGGTGTACTCCTCGTGGTTTAGTGTCGTATATAAGTTCGTCCTTTGGTGGATCAGCAAGTGATCGTCAGATTATCGAGCGATCTGGGCTTATGCATCCTGGAATGTTTTCACCACGGGACAGCATTATGGCGGACAGAGGCATCATGGTGCAGGATTTGTTTGCCAGCAGAGATGTGTATGTCAATACACCCACAATGTTGCGGGGGAAAAGCCAGCTTGAAGCAGAGGAAGTGGTTAGAGATAGGAGAGTCGCGTCAAAGAGAATCCATGTTGAGCGTGTCATCGGATTGAGTAAAACGTACAAAATTTTAAAAAATGATCTCCATCAAAGTAAACTAAATCAAGGTTCAAGAATAGTTTTTGTGTGCTTCATGTTATCCAACTTTCGAAATTCAATTGTTAACAGGCTGGCGTAATAGACCTCTTTGGGTCAAGAGTTGAGGGTTGCGCAGTACGTTTTCATTGGTGGCAACAGGACGCTAGATCAATTTGACATATTAATTGAATTTCGGAAGTTGGATAACATGAACTGAAGCACACAAAAACTATTCCTGAACATTGATTTAGTTTAATCAATTTAATTTTTAACACAATCACAATCGTTAAGTCAGCACAATAATTGTTGGCTGGATATACATGTATATTTATTATCAGTAAGATGGATTGTACAATTATTGGTAAATCGAATGCAAATATTTTCTCCATTACACCAATCAAAATAAATGTAATTGTATATTTACATATTTATTATAATACTCTCAATACATTTTGAAATGATAAGTAAATACATATATTCTGATTGGAACATTCTAAAATATATTTATCATATAAGACGGGGAATTTGTAAGATTAAAACTCCAAACTTAGTAATGTATTACAATACTATGTACATTTTTGTGCCATGGCTTTGGTTGATGTTTGACTATGAATAGCAATAGCAAATGGCCCTTGAAATGTACAAAGGTTTGATCAGTGATGAAAATTATGATTAAACAATCATTTATTCATGCATACAGCTTTATTTATTTCCTTATAATCTCAGGAATAGCCTGATAAGAAATATAGTAAAATGGAAGAATACAAATGTTGGCATGCATATATCTCGAATGAAAATAATGCAAACAGATTGCAGTGTGCGATTTGAGATCATGGTAAAGAACAGTTTAATAGAGAAGTACATATTGATTGATTGGTGTGAATCGAGTAACATAGGGTATGAAGGGAACAATATAAATATACATTGGAGTTCAATGGGAAGTCCAACTAAGACCATAATCAAGCCCAAGCATTTTCTTTTCTGTTTACTTATGAACAGTAGATGACAATGGCATTATCTCATAATGTGTGATTAGTTTTCTTTAGAAGATGAAACCCGCCATCTTTTCTGGGTTCAGTGTTTTTACTTCATACACAAGCTGTGTACACAATCTAAACACGGATGACTGTGAAGGGAGCACTTTTTTAACGCCACAGTGAAATAATTTTTTAGAATAAATATAAAAATCAACAGGAAAACATGACAAACAGTAAATGAAGGCTTATTACATCAAGTGAATTGCCTAGAGAGATTTTGCCACATACGGGAGAAAGTGTTTATTGTAAAATAATTCCAATTTTGGAAGCATGCTTCCTTCACAGTAACGCTGATCATACTTTATTTCTTGAATAAAGAAATCCTTCAGAGTAAATACCACAAAGTAACATGTTGTGCGTTTTGAAACATATAACTGCCCCTGAATTTGGAAAAAATATTTATGTTCTTGTTTAAGTTTGATCTCTCCACTTTCACTCCAATACAAAAATGGAAAACACTTCCCAGGCTCAATGTAAGAGTCTCGTCCACTATATGGGCACTTGACCTCCACAATGGCATCCGAACCTATGAGGCCGTCTGGGGAGGCCCCTAAGAAATGTGTATCTGCAGAGACAAACAAACCTGCCTTTTGTACCTTCAAGCCACTCACGTCTTCAAATTGTCGGAGTGCCTTACCCTCATATTGGCGACCATGCATGATAGGTTTACAAAGAAGCACTCTTGGGTTTACAATATTTCGGCATAGTGTGGTCTTATTTCGTCTATGCGTAGACTTGCAGATTTCTCCAAAATGTGAAGCTGTGATTCGCCATCTGCGCTCTTCTATCCACAAAATACACTTACTTTGGTCCTTTGTGGCCTTTTCGATTTCATAGGCTGCATTTTGTGTAACCTGTATTAAAACAAATGACAAATAAGCTTTTTTAACTGCAAAGGTACTACACTTTCCCCTTATTCTAAAAGCAAGATTTTAATATTATTATTTACATGTCTTGGAAGGTCTATTAGGCATCATGGCTGGCTTTGATGTTTATTGTTAAATATATTTGTTTTTAAAATGTGATTTAATTAAGCATAAGGCTACCAGACAGACTGAATGGTTGATACTTTATAGTCAGAATAGAGAATCTACCATAGCTAAAGCAGCTTTTAATGCGACATAGCTAATTCTATAAAATTCATGGGTATGATACGGCAACAAATATGTAAAAATGATCCCACCTTCAGCTTATCTTCTACCCAATAATGTGTAAATGGCTTCTTCAGGTAGTCATGGTCATTAGCTGCAGTTTGCAGATCAGCCTTCCCGAACAAAAACCTTAGGGTGATGTCTTGAGATTTGTTGGAGCAGTAGTTGAGGGTCAGGCTTCTCACGCGGTCCTGATAACCAGCTACATTTCGGAATTTTAGAGGCCTTGGGTCATCCATGCTGGCCTTTCTCTTAGAAAATGGGATATTACAAGCCTTTACTGGAGAGCCTGAACAGTAATGACAACAAAACAACAAATAAATAACAAATTATTTAAATACCTTTGTATTATCTGATAAAATTACCCGCATAGGAATCATTAGCTGCTGTATCAACACTTTACAACATGAAGTGAAGATGCCTTGTTCATTCACTTCTAATTAAAATGTAACCCAGATTTATTAAGAGTAATTTTACTTTTTTGTTTAAGCCTTTGAAAACCGAGGAAAATTTTTTATTTCCCCCAAAATTCAGTTTCAAAATACCAACAAAATAATATTCCCCCCCTTTAGCGAGTAGCTAAAGCTAAGCAAAACTTTGATATTGTGTGGACTATAATTACCATCATGTTGTTTAACTGGGCGATGGAAGGTCTGTATGTTTTCAGTGCATGATTTCTTAATCATCATCTCTCCAGTAGAACAAAAGTGGCAAACCATCAAAAAGACTGCAGCTACATGCTTACAGGTGCCATGGGGTCCCTTTCCAGCCGGACACTCACAGTCACTGTTGACAGCCTCTCCGGTTTGCCCATTCAATCGAAGTTTATAGTTGTAGGTGATCTATAAAAAAATAATGAAAACAAAAACCAACATTATTTATTAATTACTAACTTGTTAACATACACATCACCAATTAAATACTTGACCTGTAAATATTTGATCCATTCATGCACTAAATATATTACAATTCTTTAAGTTTTAAACAATAAAGTTAGTTATTCTGTAGATGTGTATTCTCAAATTTCAACTTCAATAGACAGTAAAATTTCATTGTTCCAAAGAAAACATGATCTCACAGTTTAAAATCTGGTTTCCAATCTAAACTTAAAAAGTGTTTTAGGGGTATGTGACAGCTCCATGAAAGGCCTGTTCACTGCCTTTGAAATATGATCATTGTTGATATGGTATATAATCATTTACTGAGCTTCAATTTTTAAACCCCTTTGAGACACCATTTATTGAATTTTTAAATCATATTTGTATGTATAAGAGAAATCATTAAAAATAACCATACTAACTTAATCGTTTACATTGCTAAAAGCATGTACAAAAGATAATCATTACAGTACATAAATTACCTTTTTCCTCATGGCAGCTCTTACTACACCAGTCATGTAGATGTTTTCTCGAGTGCAATGGACACTACAGGCTTCAATGCGCATGGACTGGAGTAAGGCCTGTCCTTTCTCCAATGCCTTTATGTCATGATTTTGCATGTTATCGGTGGCAAGTCGAAAAAGAAAATAGGTTTCTAGTTGTTCCTGGCAAATCTTCGGAAACAGTATCCTATGATCTGGACACAGCTGATGAAATCCTGTGCTTGGCCATTCAGGAAATATGAGAGTAGGTAGTTCAACCAACTCTCCTCGAAAATCTTGATTGCGGTCATAGGACTCCAAGCTGTAAGCAAAATTAATATACAAAGACCTATGAAATTAAATTAGCCCCTCGGTGCAATAGTTATGAAGGAAAGAACACTCTTGTGTATGGATTTAAGTTGTAAATTTAAACAAGTTCAATAGTGGTCCACTACTGGTCTAACTCATTTTTCATAATTTTTACTTTTGCCTCATAAATTGTTACTTAAAGGCCCACTTGCCGCCGTAGCCTGTTTAAATTTGCTAAGAAAACCAATTTACATGAGCTTACTACGACTAATACCACTAAACTTAAACATAGGACACATAAAACATGTCTAGTTAACTTTAGACTGTAAAAATATGGGTGAAAAACAAACGAAGAATCGAAGCCTGATTACAACAACAACGATCAGTGTCGGCCAACTTTCGTGTTGGATTACGTCCTTTCAGGCCTTTGTTTCTGTGGTTTACATTCAAATAATTATCAGCAGGCTTTTCCAGTCGCTGTTAACCGATCGTCAGTCTGTATTTCTCAGATAAATAGGCCTACGTAAAATTACACTGTGCCGTTAGTTCACTCACTCGACTGAAACATAAAATCGCCAATAGGGGGCAGATCGGTTTGTTTACGTTCCGGGTACGTAACAATTCAAATTTTCAAATTCAAATTAAAAATACAAAGTGACGTCCAAACTTTTAAATTTTGGTAAAAATAGAAAGTTCCTAACTTATATTGTCTGGGAAAAATACAGAAAACGGTCTTTCTTTTTTAATGTTAACAATATTCCTGATTTTCGCGGCAAGTGTGCCTTTAAATTACTGTAGGCTATTGCAAAAAAATATTTTGAACAATGAAAATAGAAAATTGGGATGTTTGAAAGAAGAATCAATAAAAATAATTAATAATATTTGACAGAAATTTTGGACTCAAAAGTAAAACGCTAGAAAAAAAAATGTAATTAAATTACCAATGGAGTTAGACCCCTAATGCAAGTGAGGGCCTCAAATTAGTTTTACTCAAAGATCGACACTTTTTTTAAAATAAAACATACTGATAAAAAAGTTCGATCAAGAGTTGTCTTGCAACAGTTACGATACAGCTTCACTACTACAGTACTAGTAGTACTACTACTTGTACTAGTAATAAAACAAATCACTATTAGAACATTCAAAATGAAAAAGTACTACAGGAGTTTGTAAAAAATACTCAATAAGTTAAAAACAGAACTTATTTCTAACTTTATTCTCAAGTAATACGGAAGATAATCGATTACTATCGCCAAAAAATTATACATGTATGACTGTTGTTGTTGTTGAAAATTTCACAAACCGTTCAATCAAATCTTCTTTTCTGCCTCTCGTTACAGCTCCCCTCTTCCGCAGTTCTTCTTTAAGTTTAAATACGCTCCAACGGCAATACATTGGTGAGGTTAATGCCTTCAATATTTATACTATATAGAATAATCGCTATCGGATGCCTTTGAAACGAGCGCGAAGTATGTACTCTTCGTCATTTGTACGGAAGGCCCTCTGGTACACCAGCGCCCCTAGCGGCAAAGGGGAGTGGACTAACCCCATTAAGTTACAGCGAAAATGGAATTGGCACACCTCATAATTGAAGAGATACTAATATATCTGGTGTTCTGTATTTCTGGCAACCTGTGTCTACCATACACATGAGAATCCACCTTAAAAGAATTACAGGCACAGATACCTCAAATTCAATAAATATTACGCAAAAGGGCATATCGATCTATATATTTGTATTGCTCATTTGCTCTCTCACTATTGATAACACTCAAGTATATATGCAGCCTTAAATAAGCGTATTGTTAAAGCCTGGCGCAGACGGGGGAATATAGCTGCGCCCTCGGTCACTCGTGGCAGGCAGCGCAGCAGAAAATTTTAGAGCACACGGTATCCCTTTCCTCTCTCATGAATGTGTGTCATGTGACTTTTAGTACCCACGTGACAGATAATGCCGCCATGATGTTCTAATGTTTCCAATCACATGTCCCTGTAAACTAATTCTATTGGTCAGTTAAATGTTCCAGCTGCGCCTTTGGCGCAGGCTGTCCGCAGACGGTGTGCCATCAACCACTCGTGCCACAGAATATCAAACATGATAGATATTTTCCACACCGGCACTTGTGGCCAAAATCACACCAAAAGTTCGCCGCACACGGTGGAAAGGGCTGCGCTGCCTGCCACGAGTGACCGAGGGCGCAGCTATATTCCCCCGTGTGCGCCAGGCTTAAGAAAATTTATCGTCAAGTTGAATAAATTGTTGCGAGCTATACACGGTTTTATACACAAAAGAAAAACAAAGTATCGTGTTTCTTAAATTTATATACGTCATAATCTTTATGACGCAACGAAGAAAAGGGTATAGATATAGAATGAAGCTAAATGTATCGTGGGCGTAGATTTATGGAACCTGAAAGCTTTTTTTCTAATGAGATGTATTTATCAACGAACGTGTATTATATCAATTGATGTCTTTATTATCATACACGTATCAATAAGAACCAATGAAAAAGAAGCTTCTTAACAAGCCACTTCAGCAGCCAATCAAACCACAAATTAAATATACTGTATGTTAACTTTAGATAAGTGTAGGGGAGATCGGGACGCATTGGGCCACTTTGCAAACTTTTGAAGTCTGACAGAAAAATTATGCACATAAAACTAAAAGAAAAGATTTATATGAAACACAATGTCAATCTGATTAATATCCTTGCTTCATTTTGGCGTATAGTTATTATTGTTAGCTTAGCCGGTAGACCAACCCTGTATTTGCACGGTGACTCTGCACTACTAACTAAGGGCTTCTGTTTTGTCTGTCCCTTCCCTGAGTCGCCCCAGGGTAACCCTCTTTTAACAATCTTGTAATAACATCCCCTTGTCTTATTCACCTTTTCTTAGTTTTCTATTGCACTACTACCTAAGTGAGTAAAATGGAGAGTGACGTTGAACACTTAGAGGAAATGGAATTTGAAGTGGTTAGTGGGACTAGACGTAAACGTGGACGTTCTCTTGAGAAGTCCCGCACAGAAACAAGAAGTAAATTAAGTAAGCCAGACCAACCTCCCCCTACTGTGTCCTCTCAGCCCACGAGTAACCATACTGTCATAATGTCAGCAGTGGGTGGCACACCCATTTCTAAATTACACAAATTGCAATTTGGCGTAGCGTTACAAAAAGAAGTAGGAACTGTAAAAGTGATCAAAACATTGCCATCTAAAGATCTCCTAATAACATGCACCACCCCCAGTCAAGTAAAAAAATTGTTGTCCTTGTCAACAATAATGGGTCGAGACATCAAGTGTTCTCAAAATGTAAAAGTTGGAGCTAGGGGGGTTATATATAACGTAGAAAATGATCTTTCCGAAGAAGAAGTACTGGTAGCCTTAAAAAAATACAAAGTCACTAAAGTTGAAAGAATGACAAAGGGTAAGGCTAAAATACCTTCCTTATGTATGCTATTGTATTTCAGTTGTGATACACTTCCTCCATATGTACTGCTGGGCTTTGAACAATTTGAGGTTAAAACTTATATTCCACCTGTATTTCGCTGCTATAAATGCCAATCTTTCATGCATAGGGCTTCTTCTTGTCGTGGGAAGTTGCATTGCCCACGATGTGGGGGGCCACACCAATTCGACCAATGTCCTAATAAGGAGACCCCCTGCTGCATGAACTGTAATGGCCGCCACTCCTCAGCCTACATGGGATGCCCTGCCCGAAAGGAGGCTAACAGGGCACAATATCTTAAAACTGTTAAAAACATTTCCTATTCTGAAGCCCTCAAATCGTTGAGAGAAAACCAACAAATTGAGGCTGAAAATGTCCAATCAGCCCAAGGGAGACCACCCGACTCTCACATTATCCCATCTTCAACAACTGTTTTACCCAAATCTTACTACCACTTAAGTCAACCAACTGAAACTCCTGATGTTATTACAAAAAAACCCACTACTTGCTCAATAGCAACTCAAACTGATTTAGAGGAAGGTACACAAACCGAATCTGTAAGGCCTAACTCTGTATCAAATCTGGTCACCTTCTTCATAGAGGTGCTATTCTCTGTTGTTAAAACGGACCGAAGCGGGGAAAAACAATTTGACTATATCACTAAATGTGCCAATAAGTATTTGGGAGATGAATCTGTAGATCTCTGTGATATTTTAAAATCTGTCAAGGCTAATCGAGCAGGTAAATAATGGATGTATTAAACGTAACTTATTTTATATATACTGTTTTAATATTGTCAGTAATGGTTTTTAATATTCTCCACCAAAACATCCATTCTTTATGTGCCCATGGACAAGAGTTTAAACATTATGTTAATAATTTGTCGGATACTCCACATGTGATCTGCCTTCAAGAAACTTTTCTTAAACCAAACTTACAATTTTCTTTACCGGGATATTCTGTGCATCGTGAGGACAGATTGGATAGGGGAAGGGGAGGACTTGCCATATTCATAATGGATGGCATATCTTACACACACATTGACTTGCCTGCATTCAAATCTATTGAATGTCAGTGCTTTAAAGTTTCATTTACTAACAGAGAAGACATAACAATTGTTAACTTATATAACCCGTGTAATCAATTAAACATGAATGATTTTCACTCGCTTCTCTCTGTTTTGAATGGTTCATATATAATATGTGGAGACTTTAATTCCAGCAATATATCATGGGAAGTAAAAGCTGTGATTCAAATGGCAAGCTCGTACAACGTTTTATTGACGAGAATGATTTAATTATTTTAAACGATGGTTCTGGTACTCGGCTGAGTTGGGGGGATGAAAACTGGTCTTGTATCGACTTGACGATATGTACACCTGACTTAGGTGTGTCCTCCTCATGGTATGTAAATTCTACATCACCTTGTGCCAGTGATCATTTACCCATACATGTTACATTCGGATTCAAACTGTTAAACAATCATATCGGCACCGTTCCCAGATGGAAGCTTAATAAAGCGGATTAGCATCGGTACCAGCAAGAATGTCTTGAAACTTTTAGTGATGATATTTTAAACGAAAATGTTGACCTTTTTTACAGTAATATTGTTGATGCTATTAACAAAGGCGCATCGAAATCAATTCCCAAATCATCAGGAAATCCATCTCGCAAAGTACCTGTACCCTGGTGGACAGAGGAATGTTCAGTTGCGATTAAAGAAAGAAAGCAGGCTAAAAACCGGGCAAGGCGTAGTCGTCTATATATAGACAACATTGAATATAAACAAAAGAAAGCTGTTGCTCAACGCGTTATTAAAACGGCGCAAAAAGGGTCACTGGAGAGAATTCTGCTCTTCTTTGAAAACTAAAACGTCAATTAAATCCGTTTGGGAAAAGGTAAAAGCAATAAATGGGGGAAGGAAATCAAATAGCATCCCGACTATCACGGATAATGATATCAATTATGTTAACAATGACGAAAAATGTCAAATACTTGCAGATAACTTTGCCTTTGTCTCCAGCTCTGATAACTACTCCAGTGATTTTCTACATCATAAAGAAGAAATGGAGAGGAAATGCCAGTTCGATAATATAATATTTGACGACATGGCCATTAATGCTGATTTTACATTTATAGAGCTGAAACAAGCCCTTACTACGACGAAGGATACAACACCAGGGGAAGATAATATTTCTTACAGTATGATTAAAAATTTACCAAAACAATGCCTTGATATAATACTTTTATTGTTTAATACAATTTGGAGGAAAATGACCTTGCCAAACTCTTGGACATCAGCTATTGTTATCCCATTTTTTAGACCAGGCAAAGACCCCTCCCTGCCATCATCATACAGACCAATAGTTCTTACATCGAGTATGTGTAAGATCATGGAAAAAATGATCAATACTCGTTTAGCTTGGTTTCTAGAAAAACATGAATTACTATCCCCCTATCAAAGCGGATTTCGTAAAAATAGGTCGACTCTTGACCACGTGATCACACTAGAAAATGCAATACGAGGCGCTTTACTCAGCAAAGAATACATGTTGTCTGTCTTTCTCGATATCGAGAAGGCGTATGATATGGTATGGCGGAGAGGGGTTCTCATTAAAATGTATAATTTGGGTATCAAAGGAAAGTTACTGGGATGGGTTAAAAGTTTTTTAACCGATAGAAAAATTGCTGTTAGAATTGGGAAAAGTCAGTCAAGCTATGTTAATGTTGAGAATGGAGTTCCTCAAGGAAGTGTCATCCAATCCAGTCTTGATCAAATTGTTGAATGGGGAAATCGGTGGGGGTTCAGATTTTCCCACTCAAAGACAGAGGCTGTTTTGTTTACCCGAAGAAGAAAAATTAAACCCTTTACGCTTGCTCTCAGCAATAGATCAATTGAAATATCTGATTCTTTCAAGTTTCTGGGGGTTATCCTTGATAAGAAACTAACTTGGGGGAAGCACATTGATGCAATTACTGCCAAATGTAAGAAGATTTTGAACCTTATGAGATGTGTCTCAGGCAAGAATTGGGGAGCTGATTGTCAAACATTGCTGTTATTGTATCGATCCTTGATCAGATCTCGCCTTGATTATTGTGCCGAGGCGTACGAAAGTTCGTGCAATACATTAAAAAGCAAGCTTGATTCTATTCAATGCACTGCTCTTCGTATATGTACTGGTGGCATGAAATCCACCCCGCTTAATGTACTCCAGACAAGGTGCAACGAATTCCCTCTGCACATCCGTAGACAAATGCGTTCTTTAAAATACTACTGGAAACTGAAATCCTCCCGAAATAACTCGGCTTTGTCTATTTTCCAGCATAGCAATTATGATAAATATTATAGTTCTGAAAGTAAATACTACTATCCATTTTCAAAACGCATAGAAAACAATATTATAGCTAACAATTTACAGAATTTAGTAATACAGCAGAACTACGTGCCAATGGCTCCCTTCTGGACACTGAATCCTCCTACCATTGCGTATGAACTGCATTATAAAATTAAAAAATCAGATCCTGAACACATGATCGCTGCGATCAGTAATCATTATATAGACACCACGTGGTCTGAATACCTACACATCTACTCTGATGCATCAAAGTGTCCACTCAGTGGGAAAACGGGTGGAGCATTCTGGGTCCCCGAACTCTCATACAGTAAATCATTTCGCTTGTCAAACAACATATCTGTTTTTATTGCAGAACTTACAGCCATTTTAATGTCTCTTCATTTCTTATCAGAACTTTTACCAAATAAAAGTGTCATCTTCACAGATTCACTGAGTGCACTACAGGCAATTGTTAATTTTAATTGGAATAATTCTCATGTTGTTATTTATGAAATATTAACATTATGCAATAACTTATATTTTCAAGGCTGCTCAGTTTTCTTGGAATGGCTACCAGGTCATGCAGGCATTGCAGGCAATGAACAGGTAGACCTCCTAGCAAAGGAGGCTGTAAACTTTAGCAATATAGACATTACGGTTCCACTCAGCTTATCGGAGGCTATGTCTGTAGCCAAAACATTTTATTTAAAGCTTTGGCAAGACGAATGGGACAATTCCATTAAAGGGCGTTTTTACCACTCTTTTAACCCATCTGTTCACTCAAATCAGCCAATACTATCCTCCCGTCTGGCAGATACTTTATTTTTCAGACTCCAGTCCGGACACATCCCATTGAACTCCCATCTTTTTAAACTAAATTTACATGAAACTGGCAGATGTGATCATTGTTTATTTGCCGAAGAAACAATAGAACACTTTTTATTATATTGTGATATGTTTAATAATGAGCGTGAAATATACTATTTGGAACTTGCTACAGCTGGAGTAAGACATCCTAACATGGGGAATATTTTCAACCCCTCAAAGAACAGGGTAAAAAATTTTCAAGCCACGGCAAATTTTATAGTACGAACACATAGATTTTAACTTACATCCAACGACTGATTAAGTCATTACTACCTACTTAATATTTTCTTACCCAATACCAAATATTTCTATCTTTAATTATCGTACCCAACGGTGTCCAACTACTAACTATTACCTACTGAATTCGATAACGTGATTGTTTTTTTGTAGAAAGAAACTCAACCCAAAGCGATGGCGTGCATCATTCAAATGAATGGAAAGCGCCACTATCCTAAATACCTACCTACCTACCTTCATTTTGGCTATTTTATGTATATTTAAGAGGACATATGCATTTACATTTTTTCTAAAAAGTGTCCCAATATACCCCTTGGGTGGGGTAAATTGGGATTGTATATGGGGTATATTGGGACAGTGTCAACGTTAAAGTAAAAATGAAATTAACTGATTGCTTGAAAGAATTTGGCTTTTTTACTGTTTTAACAAATGAATAATAGCCTACAAACGGTGTCTGTCGACGATACAATTGAATACAACCTAATAGACAAAATGACCCCTAAAAGGATTTTAGTTGGCACTATAAGAGCATGGGACTGATCAAAATATAGCTTTATTAAAATGATGCTTGAAAAATCACATGCAACTGAAAGAATGGTTGTACTAGACTTAGTCATTGAAATATAGGGGAAAAATCAACATTATAGCTGTATTGTGGTGGAAATGTAAGCATTATGATACCGTTATCCCATGGCCCAATGGACCCCGACAGTTATGTCCCAATATACCCCGAATGACCCCCTTAGCCATTTTGTTTCTCATGGTAAAAGTTGTGTAGGGAGGTTCATTCAAAAACTTTTAGACAGAAACTATGGTTTTACGACATTATGATAAAATAGACACATAAAAACTATGACATATAGCAATGCTAGAGAATAAAAAATATTTCACCAGTAAAAATTTACTTTTAGTCTGAAAAAACAAAAATGTTGCCCCTAAAACTTTCCTGTGCTTCCTAAATCGGTCTACAACAGAATGTCACATCGCAAAAGAGGTTTGCCCTCATCTGATGATGTCACTTTAAGTATCCTGAAATAAAAATAGCCTATAGAGAGCTTGTCTCACTGTACCCCATGTCCCAATGCGCCCCAGTCTCCCCTACTATAACAGCCAATAAAATTAAAACTTTAAGTAACACGTCAATATTATACTAAGCGTATGAACAACTGCTGTGGTCGACAAAAAGAGTAACACCGTGTAAACCTGGAGATTTTGTAATGGCAATGGTATGTATAAGAAAAATAAAGGTATTACGTACAGCTGAACTGTTAAACATATGTATCTATTTCGATTGACTTAGAAATTTCTCGATTGTGACGTATTGTCTGTTTGCTAACTTTTAACATTGTTTCAATTTTGACCTATATTCCCAACTGTTACTATGACGACTCCTTGGAAAGTTCTAGTCTCTATAGTGAGGTAATCTCAGTCCTACTGTATATTTCTAATTCATAACCTGTTGTAATGCGTAGATCCAAGAAGATTCTCGAAATGCTCTATTTGTATGCAAATGCTCAGATCTTTCTGGAAGTACTGAGAGTGTATATAAGACGTTGTTTTATCGTTATTAGTCAGTCAGTTTTGAACTGGTCTCGATATACTTTGGATGGTACGGTCTGATACGAGTCAGATTTATATCTGAACTCCGTTTGCTATATTTTGGATGCTGTCAGTTTAGTTTCTATCTGGACTCGGAGAGTATTATATAGTTCAGTTTACTATTTTGAATACGAAAGTCAGATTGTTCTGACTCGTCAGTGAGAGAGTCAGTTGTGAACTGTACTCTGATATTATTAACTCTGTGGATATTGTGAATTCTGTCAAGAATTTATTCTGTGGATATACCACCAGTGTGCTAAACCAGTGTGTTTTCAATATTCTATCCTGCGGATTCACCATTGTGTCTTCAAGATTCATTTTGGGAATCTATATTTCGTCGATTCGTGGTCATCGGATTTAAACCTGTGAACTTTGTGAAGGATACAGATTTCTAGGAACTGTAATTAGGCCTACTTAACTTGTATAAGTAAGTCATTTTGATATATGTTTTCTTTCCAACGTTTATGTAATATTTGCCTGTAAATAAGTTAGTCCGTTTGCTTTTTAATATAAATCAAAATTTGTACATAAAATCTGCTGGTTTGTTGTTACTTCTTTTATTATCATTCGGTATCGTAACAAAGGCTATTGTCAATAGGTAAATGGGGCAGCTGTGACAGATTTTAATCGGCTATTTCTTATGATTTGCTGAGATGAAATTACACGGTTCGGGGATTTCCGTCAATATAAATCTCAAATGTCCAAATGAACAGTCTGCTTTCACGACTTGCCGCTAACATGGTTTACTGGAAAGTGATGTGGACAATAAGGCACAATCTTTGGTAATTGCCATCTTGTGATTGGGTTGACTGATTGGTTATGTTATTGGAGTACCTTCTCTCGGCTTAATGAGACCCTTTTCGTAAACACAGCTAATTTTATAATAACGCAGTAGTCATCCCCAAAACCCGGTCATAGTGACATGCAATCAGTGGAAATCATTTGCTAAATGACTGTAAAAAATATATGATTAACACGTCCTATCCTGCACAGATGAAAGGGAAAATTGTATTGTATCCCATACAATTCTCCACTTTTACGTTTGCATGAGTCTTCATTATTTTTAATAAAACACGTTCCTATGAATGACCATTTCCGTGAACTTCTTACATATTTATTGAGATGGAAATGACATGGGAGAGTATGCAAAAACGAAGGGAACAAATCTAGCATGATGGCGAATCGTCAACAACCTTTAGGCCTATTTGTGGGGATAATTAACTTTCAGTTGTATGAGATAACCTAAAGATTCTACAGTAAATAAAACCTAATGGATTTCCCAAGAATTGATGATCCAGTTTAGAGATTACAATGTAACGTTCCACGATCAAAGTTTTGAAACCACCATGTCTCGATGGTTACAGATTGATTGATCGCGTAAATCATCTTAACGTCTTAAGCGATCGCTGAACTGGTTTCACGGGGGAGTGCTTTCTCGCAGCACTAAAGTATAAAAACATTGGACCATCAAACTGAATTAATTATCAGAACTGTCTTGTTTGTCCAGTTTTATAGCTATTTCATTCGTCGCAGTTTTCTCACATAGGTAAAGGTTTTAAGAAAGTAATATTTTCTATGGTAAATGCAATGTAATAGTTAAGTCATATCAAAGTATGATGTTGTGTAACAACCTTGCATGGAAAATCGACCTTAAAGGTTCTATGTACACTCTTTGGTAAAATTTTCTATTTGCGTGTTGTAGAGCATGTACTTTACAAGTCTGACCAAAAAGATTGATTGATTGATTGATGTTTTACGCCGCGCTCAAGATTATTTCACTTATATGGCGGCGTTGCCAGTTTTACTGTGGGGGAAACCAGGCTCTATGTCCTGAGGAAACCCACGACCTTCCGTTGGTAACTGGCAACCATCCCACATAGGTCGTTCTGACCAAATAGAAAATACCCCCCCCCCCCCCCCCCCCGAGTGGATTTTGCTTGATCGTAACAGGCGACTTATCCTTGGGCCACTAGTCCAAGGATTAGTCGAGGGATTAGTCAAGCTTGATCGTAACAGGCGACACGTGTCCAAGGATTAGTCGAGGGATTAGTCAAGCTTGATCGTAACAGGCGACACGTGTCCAAGGATTAGTCGAGGGATTAGTCAAGCTTGATCGTAACAGGCGACACGTGTCCAAGGATTAGTCGAGGGATTAGTCAAGCTTGATCGTAACAGGCGACACGTGTCCAAGGATTAGTCGAGGGATTAGTCAAGCTTGATCGTAACAGGCGACACGTGTCCAAGGATTAGTCGAGGGATTAGTCAAGCTTGATCGCATGAGGCGACTAACCTCAGGCAAAATTTTAAATTTATGGTATAGACCAATATGTTTTTAAAATATTCTAAGAGATATAGTTATTGTGTTAAGATGAAAACAAATAGTTATTTATATAGAGTTTATATTTTTATGACATATGTGGAAAAGTTTTGCTTTTTAGAAGATGGCCGCTGTGATACTTTTTTATACTTGAATGAATAAATTACACTTGTTTTACCACTTTTTACCATTTTCTGTTTCTGTCAATTTTTGTTTGAAATGTATTTTTGATGTGAAAGGATCTGCTTAATCTAACTTCTTTTCGCCGCCATATAAATCAAATAATCTTGAGCGCGGCGAAAAACTCCAATCAGTCAACCAAATAGAAAATTATATTCTGGCGCGGAACATTCAAAATTCAAGGCTACATTTATCTCAGTGACACACGACGTCAAACACGACCTCCGTTGTCTGTACTGTAGTGTGGATAAGATTTTGTCTACCTTCAGTTTACATACAACTATAGGCTCTTTTGTCAAATAATTATAAGTACGAACCAGTTGTGTTGTGCGGATTGTGAATATATGTATACGCCGTACTCCATGACACGGAAGATTTATGTCTTTTTATTGGACAGAGATCTATTCTACAAATAACGACCGATGAAGTACTCCTCCAACCTCCTAATTTAGAGATACTCTCAAGTTCTAGTTAAAGGAGAAGGAAATGAAAGAAATTAGTACAGGCGGGCTAAATTTTCCTTTCGAACGGTACCAAAACCATATCTCTACGATTTTTTCTCGCCAAACTGTGCTATAAGAAAGCTAAAAATCGTTATCAGAGAATGTGTAACTGACCAGGCAGCCATCTTCACGACAGAGCCTAGCTGTGTGTCCCGATCGATCAATCAGGATACGCCCAGCTCACCAGTCACTGCACTAGAGTAAGATAAATTGATCAACTCTAAATTTCGAGACGGTAATAACAAAACCGTCTAATAACTCTAAAATATATACTGGCTTGTAAATCCACCTTTTGGGAAGACGTAACATACTGCATTTGGTGTCTATGCAACTTGTGAGGGTCGTTGTAGAGTTTTCAGAAACGTTAGTCTTACCGGTTATAAGCATACAAGATTTACCTAGGGACGAAAGAAGTTCCAGATATTTTTGTGTGTTTTTTTATTATTTTTTCCTGGTCCCCTGTATTTTTTTCTGGGCATTTTTATAGTTTTTATGAAAAGGACAGAATTACTGTCTGGAAATGATTTTAGAAGTGGAATGGGACCATTTCAGGTGGATGGAGATCTGGTAGTTAGGCGTGCTTTGGTTTGTTTACATGCGGCTGAGTATGTGCAAAGTGACCCCTACCCGCATTTCCTGGACGTAGTTTAAAATTTCTACCTTCAGCCTATGAAAAAATTGTGCTTAAAATACTCCCAAAGGACTTTTTAAGGCCCCCAACGAAGAATTTGGTTCAACGAAAGTTAGGGAACGTGCTGGGAGAGCAGATATCAACAGTACCGCACATGGGAAATGAAGGAAAATGAAACTGTGGCCTGCTGCCAGATGCGATGAGCTCTCAAGGGAAGTAATTTACTAATACCTTTTCCGGTCGATTTCAAAATACCAATGGCGCGCTCCACTGACGATTGAACACGATCTTGTCTGGCAGATTCATTTTCAGTGTATTTTCACACCGTTAACCACGTGCAAGACTCACACACATGGATAAGATGGCCTAAGGGAGCCCGTTCGATACAATTGCATGTTGTTGTTTTCTTTTCTCCGCCTTTAATTTATTGATTTCAGATACTCCTGATTTAACATTTAATTTATTATTCTAATAATTTTACTGTTAAATTATTTCAAGTATCAATACAATTCATTATCACGACATTAAATATTTGACTTTCGGTCCAAATGGGATGAATTCAAAAACTTTCGCTAAGACTAATGATTGAATTAAACTCAAATATATCAGCCTACTAGTTAATTTATCTGCCCCCCCCCTCCCCGCACCAACAAGCACCTATAAAAAATACACCCTTTTTATATTTGTCCTTTGGCGTACAGCATTGAATGCTAATGAAGAGTTGTTGTTTTCCTCCCAACAGTTGCCGAGTTAAAAAAATAAAGATCCAAGGTTATGCAAAAAAGTTGGGACGAAATATCTTCTGAAGGTTTTTCAAAGATTTTTTCGAATTTCCCGTCAGACGTTTGAATCGATTTGTCAACACATCGGATCAGTGCCAGAGCTTCAACCAAGTGGCAATCGAGGCAAACCACCAGTGACACTTGAAACAAAACTTCTAGTTACCCATGGCCATTGCAAATCGATTTGGAATAACAGAATTTTCGGTCATTCGATGTAGAAATTCTGTGATAAGACTATTTGCAGAGACATAAAGTCTCTAGTTCACAGAAATCTTAGAAATGTGAATAAATATGAACCTAAGACATTTTGAAAATACCTAAGTAAATTAAACAACAATGAATCAAACAGTTTTATTAGCCTTGATTCTCTTTTTCACTCCTAACAAAAGTGAAGGAAATCGTTATAGAATGGCCTAGTCAAGATGGAGAGAAAATCTTAGCGTTAATTGGACAAGAAAAATTGTACACTCATGCATGATTTATACATTGTGAAGGTGAGATATGATTAAACATGAAAACAAAACAAATTCAAGGAAATTAGCGTTGGTAAGTAAAACATAACTGATTAGCTATACAAACGTTCGGGTAATACAATTTTGAATAAAAGTTTACACTTACACATGTTGGAAGGAGATATTTCAATGGTAGCACAAACAGCGTACGTTATACAGTAGCATTATAGTAAGGTCAGTTTGACAAGCAACACACCTGTAGTACTATAGTGACCTGTTACAGTCTCAAGTTAAACACCTGTTCGAACCAAAAGCTGAGTTGACCACATATCTGGTCAAATTCTTTATTGATCACGTGACTATACAAGAAAACGCAATACAAGATTCATTATAATGGTTAAATTAGAGCTAGGGTGGGAACATTTTAGAAGTTGTACCCAAGCTATGAAAAAAAAAAACAGATTTGAAACAGAAGTTCACAAATCATCCAATTTAGAGGCACATGTTTTCCTCGCATATTTCTCGTCCGTCTATATACAGTTTACCTCTAGAAAAACGGACTTTTTCCCCTCATTAAAACATGTAGTCATAAACGGTTTATATTTGTCCTTTAAAGTTTTGTCTTTTGTCAGATCTTCAACAACGTAAATTGTTTCATTTTTTAGTAATTTTTTCGCCTGAAATAGAACCTCACGACGCTGGGGTCGATACACAAATTTAGTTATTATGTGCCTCGTTTGGTTTGGTCTTTTTAAACCAACTCTATGGGCATTTTCCAACTGTACGTCGACGATGTTTAGTTTCGATTTGATAATGTTATTCACAATATTGAGTGGGTTTTCATCAACAGAGTCAGGGATTCCCCCAAACATAAGATTGTACGTTCTACTATATCTCTCCTGGTCGTGTATTTTTATTTTTAGGTCTTTGTTTTCACACTGGAGGGCAGTTAGAGAGGTCTCCATAGAAGAGTGTCAGTGACAGTCAATACGAAAACTGTCACACCACGCCCTTCAAAAAAATGTTGCTCGTCCCTAGCAACCGTACGAACGAATCCGCAAAGAAAACAACAGGTGAGTCATCAGCTTTGTGCCTAATTGGTCCAAACCAATTTGTTACAATATATTGTACGTTTTTGTTGCTGTTTTTTTTTTTTTTTTAAACAGTAACAAATAAAGTTTGAACAAATAAAGCCTTTAAAATTGAATTTAACATTAGAGGAACGGGTCTCATACAACCATAAACGAAATTGAGTAAATGTTTCATTCCTTAATTCCGTTAGGGAATTCGGTTACTACCAGCGTGTGGACATGACGAAAGGATTCCGCCCTCCTGGAAATAAAGGTTGGAATTGTATTAGCTGTTTCATGGTCGTTCACATCCCAATAAGTGGACGGAAGACTTGGTATAGGATCCTGATAGCCTGGATGGTCTGTACTCCTGTTTGGCCAATGTTGGAAAATTTCCTTAAGATTTAATATAGCCTCGTCCAATGTTTTTCCAAACACAATTACGTCGTCCAAATAAATCAAACAAATGTTCCATTGAAGACCTGCTAGCACCATTTCCATTAATCTTTCGAATGTACTTGGGGCTGAACTTAATCCAAAAGGCATAACTTTAAATTGAAAAAGACCACCTCCCGACACGAAAGCAGATTTTTCCTTAAATTCGTCATCAATTTCTACCAGCCAATAAGCACTAGCTAAATTTAGAGTAGAGAACCATTTAGCCCCATGCAAAAAAATTAAAGTTTCATCTATCCGAGGTAGTGGATATGCATCTTTGGTTGAAATCGCATTAAGCCTCCTGTAATCTACATAGAAACGAGTACTTCCATCTTTCTTTGTCACAAGAACTATAGGTGAAGCCCAAGGACTTGTAGATTTTTCAATAATCCCTCTGTTTCACATATCTTGTACTTGTTTATCTGCCTCTTCTTGCTTGTGCATTGTCAATCGTATACATGCTTGTCGAAGTGGTGTATTCCCTGTTTTGATTGTATGTTTTACCCCAGTAGCTCTCCCAAGATCATTGTCAGATTTGGCGAAAACGTCAGCATACTCCGCTAGAAGATTTTAAATTTCATGTTGATCTACTCTTTCTACTTCTTCTATTGCCTCCAATAAAACCGATTTCATATGTTCAGGCAAATCTTTACTAAAATAGTCTTGTTCTTTAAAAATATTACAAGTGTCAGTTCTGTATTCTGTATCTTCAGTTATCACCTCAGTGATGGTCGTGACTGGACTAAGAAATGCACATTTGGCTCCTTTGTACAATGTTTCTGGCTCTTAACTAGTATTCATTATTCTTTAAGGACAAACTTCTTTATCCGTGTCAACAAGAGTTCTTCCTATTAGTAGTTCACGGTTGTTGACGGTTCACATAAAGCCCATTTCCCCGGGATGGAATATCTAGGATGCCAATGTCTAAGTTGCAGATACCTAGCACATCTAGTGGTTTGTGATTTGCTGTCAGTAAAGATAAGGTTGTATAAGTTAGGCTGGGTCGAAATTTAGCTGGTAGATTAAAATACATCTGTTTGGATAAAACGGTAACACATGCTACAGTATCCACTAAGTATGAAATACTTTGATCCCCTATTCGACCTTGAACATACAATCCATTTCCTTGTTTACTGTTTGTTATTCCCGATATGTGTCATATGTCAGTTGGTTATAAACAGTCCACTTCTTACTTTGTCTAATTGCCATGAAACTTGTCCTTCGTTCATGAAGTAGTCCCACAACACATCCCTAATTCCACACCCTGCCGTTTGCTGACGGTGGCCGCTGTCATTTAGATATCGCATTCCAACTTCAGAACTTTTCTCTTCTTCACTCCATACCGCTTCGGGTAAATTAGATGTCAACTGCATGGAGTTGTGAAGTACACAATTAGTCTTGACAATTGTTATGCACACTAAAGGTCCTACTGCAATGTTGGTGTACAACACCCTCCAGCGACTGGCCAGGACCCCAAAGGTATTTTCTACTGTACGCCTTGATCGAGAAAGTCTATAGTTGAATACTTTCTTTCGGAGCGTCCTTTTGTCCCATAAGGTTTCAAAATTCGTCGGCACAAAAGAAAAGCTTCATCTCCTGCAAAAACGTAAGGCATGGGTCCATACTGTGGAGCTCCTGAAGTCATTAATGGGTAGGTTCAATTTTTCTTGAAGAAGGGCTTTGCCAAATGTGGATGCTCTGAACACACCCGTATCATTATTCATGCCACATCAATCATAACAAATTTGCCAGCTGCATCAACTACAGCCAACAAAATCACAGAGTATGTGCATTTGTAGCTATAGAACAAGGAACCACGGTTTGGCGGGACAAGCATAACAATGTGTTTGCCATCTATGGCACCAAGACAACATGGAAGGTTCCACCTTCTGTCATATTCTCCCGCTATACTTTTCCATTCCTCACTTGTCCAAGGTATAGCCATGCACTGTGGTACCAGCTTTTGCCAAATTGCGCAATACAATTTCAAATGTTTGAATTTTTGGGAGTTTATGTCCCATGTTTTTCCTCAATCGGTTTAAATCAATGTTTTTTGGTACAATTACATCATTAAATGCTAATGACGAGTTGATGTTTTCCTCCCAACAGTTGCCGAATTAAAAAATAAAGATCCAAGGTTGTTGTGACGAAGTATCTTCTGGACAATTTTAAAAGATTTTTTTTTCGAATTTCCCATCAGACGTTTGAATCGATTTGACAACACATCGGATCAGTGCCAGAGCTTCAGCCAAGTGGTAATGTACGCAGACCACCAGTGCCACTTGAAACAAAACTTCTAGTTACCCATTGCAAACCGATTTGGAATAACAGAATTTTGGGTCATCCGATGTAGAAATTTTGTGATAAGACTATTTTCAGAAACATAAAGTCTCCATTCACAGAAATCTTAGAAGTTTGAATAAATATGAACCAAAGTCATTTTGGAAATACCTAAGTAAATTTACCAACAATGAATCAAACAGTTTTATTAGCCTTGATTCTCTTTTTCACTCCTAACAAAATTGAAGCAAATCATTATAGAATAGCCTAGTCAAGATGTAGAGAAAATCGCAATTTCTGAAGTAAAGAAAGGGCTTCCTACCATAAGGGGGGTATTAGATAGAATGCATATTAAAATTCAAGCCCCGTACGACGAAGCAGACACATATGTAAACAGAACACATTTCAACTCAATAGTTTTGCAAGGTGTTTGCAGAGAAGATACAAGATTTATTCACTGTTACGCTGGTTGGCCTGTGGAAGATTTCTTTTCTAGGTGATGGGGCTTACCCTATTCGAAGATGGCTATGGACTCAATTCCAAGACTATGGTAGTCTTACTCAGCGGTAAAAGCACTACAATTTTTGTTTGTCAAATTCGAGGGTCACGATTGAGAGGGCATTTGATCTATTGAAGGGTCGGTTCAGGAGATTGCAGCATGTGGACGTACAGAACACGACTCTCCTTAACCAGGTTATAATTGCATCCTGCATCTAGGAGGTGACAACAATGAAGACTATTTCACAGAAGACAGCACATCAACTAGAATTCCTAATGTGTTAATACGTGAAAATGAAGCAGACGGGATGAATAAGATGGACCAGATTTGTCAAACATTGGCATGAACTGAGCCAGATATAATAATGAATATATTTTGATATTTGTTATATCCATTAAACAGTTTGACATCTTGTATTTTTCATTTGGATTTGAATGCGGGTACCAACGCATTTATATTTTAAATTTCAAATGAAAATCAAGTGACATCAAAAGTTTTAAATTCCCAACTTCTTCTTTCTGGGAAAATACAGAAGACTGTCTGTTCTTTTTAATGTTAACTTCTGCAGCGACTTTAATGGTGAGTAATCCTTGTATAAGCCTTGTAACTGTGTTTTGCTGCTCAGTTATATTAATATTTCTATTATTAAATAATGATATTACTCCCATATCCATCCTATATAATCGTCTAAGCATTTTGATAATTAAAAATAAGCGGCATTTACATTCGGAATTAAACTGATGTCTTTTCTAAAACAAAGTTAAATCGTTTAAATGTCCCAATACAAAAAGAGAGAGACACGCACACACACACACACGAACACATATTGCCAATCCATCGTCCATTAACTTTATTTAAAATAAATTCTCAACTTTCTATAATAAAAACGCATCTATAAGTTAAAGAGAACACATTCAAGAAACATATTTATCATTTATTCCAAAAATACAGGTAATTAAAAACGTCCAACGCTAAATTGAATAAACAAAAAATATATATAATTTCAATTTTCTGGTTTATTTACAGCCGTGACGAGTTCACGAAATATCGACATTCTTTCGTTACGCATACCTTCTCTCCGTTCTACATCCCTCTGATATTTTTCATCTTGGGTTTTAATATACCCATATAAAATTCCACGACTTCTCCGACCGGATTTTTTTTCTGTTACAAGACAAAATAATAATAAAAGAAACAACAGACCAGTAGATTTTCGATACGGATTTTGACTTATATTAAAAAAAAACGGATCACAAATATTAGATAGAAAGCGTATATCAAAATGACTTGCTTATACAAATTAAGTATTTACAGTATTTCCAAATCTGTAATCCTGATAACTTCACAAAGTTCCGATGATCACGAAAAATATATCTACAGAATGAATTCTTAAAAACACATTGGTAAATCCACAGAATAGAATGTTCTAAACACACTGGTAATTTCAAAAAATAAAATCTTGATATAACTCACAAATCAGGTATCACTGATAATAAAGCAGGCTGAATAACTTTCCAAATTATGAACAGACTTTATAGCATCCACGAGTACAGTTCGAAACTGACTCTGTTAATTAAAGTATCTATAGAGAGATGTTTATATTCAAGCTTCTAGAAAGTTCCTTGTTTGCTGCATTACGAAGGGCTAACTGTAAACAGCCGTCGTCGGGGTGGGCCGGTGAATAAACAATAGGCGAACAAACTATACGTCATAATAGAGATCGAGGAAATTCTGAAGATACGTCATAATATAGATAATCAAAATAAATACTGTGTTAACAGTTCAGCTTTCCGTAATACTTCTCTTTAATGACTTTTTTGTTGAATTAGTTTCTCTTACACACTAGGATCTGTATCAGAGCTCATAGAAGAGGATATATTCCGAGGTACTACGTTCGGCTTATCACTGACTATTTCATCGAACTCTTTCTCATAAACCCAATCGTTCAATCTCCCGTTCCCACTTTTTTCTTTGCGTCTTTCGTGTTCCTGTAAGAACGCTGAAGGCTGTTCCATCTTGTCTGACACTGTTCCCATGTACAAATGAAGTCGCTTGAACTAAGTTTCGAGGCAACTTTCGTCCAAAGTTTTTATTGTGAATCTTCCACGCTTAAAACTTTCTTCTTGTCTGTAAATCCCCAAGAAATGTATCGTAGCTTCCAAACGCAGTTAGATTGAGGTGATCGTTCTTTAGACGTTAAGCCGACGTCGGTTGAAGTCAAAGTGGTGGGTTCAGAGGCTGAATTTGTATGACGCCGTTAAAATTTCACATTGCTCAGGTACTATAAAAGATAACAATTAAAATTATATATAAAGTTTGTAATTGTATAAACGAAATTTAATTATAAACTTAGACAATGTATAACTTTTTCACGAATAATGCGGAAATTGAGACACATCTTGTTTAGAAAGAAAGCCTTTAAATGGTTAATTTTCTTCGTATTACTTCAATTACAGTTTAAATTCTTTTTCCCTTTGTAAGTTGTGTATTAGTCCATGCATTTTATACTGTAGTCTTGGAAATAATTTTAAAGTTACAGTTGAATTAAATCTTATTTGAATTTCAATTCAATTCAATTCAAAATTGATTTACTCAACACCCGTCTGGGTAGGGCAAAAAAAAGCAATGCAAGTTTAAACGAACCAAAAAGAACAGCAAACATACAAAACAACAGAAACGGTTACTAGAAAAACATTAGAGTTAGGGTTAGACATGAATATATATTCAACTAGCATGATATAGACCATGGAAGCATTATAATCTAAACAGATTCTTCTTTATTAAAGGATAATTTCCTTTTTTAGACAGGAATAAACATACGAGCCCACCGCAAATGGCAATATACCCAGGTGGGTCAAAAGAAGGAAGAACCGTGTCTCTCTGTCAAGCCCCTTAAAGTCTATATCCAAGACCTCTAACTTCTTAAGAAGGAAAAGTCTGTTTTCGTCATATAATGAACAGTCAAGTAGAAAATGTTGTTCATCGACGGTGAGGATCAGTGGGTCCATCTTTACCTCTTTTGTATCTCCCTCTTTCTATTTCAAGAGGATGGCAACTCAATCTTAGAGATGCCATAGCACGCCTGTGGCTTTCAAATTTTTCAAGTTTTTTTTTCACTATTAACATCACAGTTTACAGAGTCAAAAAATAAAGCCTCAAATTGACCCTCCAGTGCATTTTTAGCTTTTTAAAATCGGACTTTGAGGAACTCAAGCCTAGTGAGAATTTAATATGTTTTGCTTTAGAATTTAATAACATCTCACAGAAAGCACTTTAAACAAGTCTGTCTCGGGAAGTCTGTGTGCATACTTTATTAAAGCAATGATATATTCGGAAGAATTTGGTAAGATACCTAGTTCACTAAGTGCACCTATATTACTAGTACGCTTTGGTACACCAAGAAGAGATTTGGCAATTGTAATTAAAGGAGGAGAAAACAAAAACACAACATGCATTTGTATCAAACGGGCTCCCATAGACCATCGTATCCATGTGTGTGAATCTGGCACGTGGTTTACGGTGTGAAAATACAATGAAAATGAATCTGCCAGACAAGCTCGTGCTCGATCGTCAGTGGAGCGGAAAAAGTACTAGTAGATTACTTCCCTTGCGAGCTTACCATATCTTGTATGGTTATAACCTGCAATGTCAGCGGTAAGACTACCTTTTCGGAAAATTCTACAACGATCCCCACAAGTCGCGTAGACAACATATGCAGCCTGTCACGTCTTCCCAAAAGGTTGATTTACTAGCTAGTGTACATTACAGAGTTGTTAGAGTGTTTGTCTTCTCTTATTAGCGCCTCGAAATGATCGAAATTAACCTAGGTTTAAATGGCAGACTTTCAGAGTTGACCAATTTCTCTTAGGCCGAGGCCACACTATGAGCCGCGCTTTGGACAAGCGTTGATCAAGCGACAGCCGAGCAACGAGCGGCAAGCTTTGGGAGGCCACACCAAAAGCTGTGTCAAGTAGCTGTTAGCTAGCTAGCAGCTTCAAAAAACTGATATGGCCATACTGTAAGCGGTTACAGCGAGCAGGACGCTAGCGTGGAGCTAGTTCGAACACGTGTTTCCCTTTCGATTCAACAAACGTCAGATGGCTAGTAATTATATGATACTAGCACAGTTGCTTGAACCGTCGCCATATTTACGGCAAGAAATTATGTTCAATGATAGGGAATATTGGGTTCATACAATAAATCAAGGAAGATGTCAATTAGGGGAATACCACCATTTGATGCCAGATCTGAAATTAGACGATGAAAGGTTTTATTCGTATTTCCGAATGCATCCGGAAACATTCTCAGCCATACTTGATCTTGTTCGACTTTCACTGACTAAACAGGAAACAGCATTCAGGCGACCTATACCAGCTGAGGAACGATCGGTACTAACATTACGGTTAGTAATTCACATTTCAGGAAACAAATCATCAACTAAGCTAACATGAATTAAAACTGAAATAATATTGTCAGAAAGAAACGCTATTATACATGATTTAAAATCGAGGACAGTAGAGTGTATACTGACTATTGCAACTGCATGTTACTATAGTCCTGGGTGGTGCTGTAGTTTCCCTCTGACGAGGTAGTAGGCCTGTAATCTGAGGGTGTCATGTCATTTCTCAGTTGTTGAACTACAGCATCGTGTACCACTTTGCTTATATCCCCTTTAACTTTCATTATAAGAAAGGGATCTTTGATCTTCCTCAAATCACATGCTACCGAGTTACAAAATGATGCCCATTCGTCTGTTGGCTGTTGTTCTTCATCCTGACGACATAGAACCCTTTTCAAATGATCCATTTTCTCTTTCTCGATACTGAGGAATTCTTCTGCCACGCGGGTTTTCTTTGTTTTCGATTTACTTTCTTTTTTCTTCTGTGTGGGTTTTGGAGTTGGTAGCAAGCCGTGCGTAGGAGTTGGCGTTTGGCTACTCCTTTCGTCTTCACTCTCAATTGAGACGGACTCCACATAATCGATTTGTTCATTTTCGACCTGCGTTGATTCGTGTAAGGTACCACTCATTTCCCTTCCCACAAACTGGTCCTTCATGAACAACATGGCTTTGTAAAAAGGCCAACGAACAAACTCTTCTCCATCAGCAAATGCTGGTTGACCGCTCCTGGTTTTGGGAAGTTTGTTGCATACCTCTCTCATCTTATCCTTTAAGGTCTTCAATTTCTTTTTGCATGTTTCGGTTGGAATTGGGGAACAAATGAATATATAATTTTTGCTGACTGGTGGCCAGGCGTATGCTGATTGGCCGATCGAGACACACAGCTAAGCTCTGCTGTGAAGATGGCTGCCGAGTCAGTTTAGACCTTCTCTGATAACGATTGTTAACTTTCTTATAGCACAGTTTGGCAAGGAAAAACCGCAGAAATATGGTTTTGGTATCGTTAGAAAGGAAAATGTGTCGCGCCTATACTGTATTTACTTAGTTCTGTAATATAAGCGAGTAAAAATTCGGGACGTATATTCATAAGTTGAAACTCTGACAATAAAAACGCCTTTCACGATTGGTAAATCCCCCAAAAATATGAAGGCCCTGTGTACGCAGTGAAACAATCCAAAATATAGAATCCCACACGTCGATGGAAATCTATATTATAGTGCGTCGATAAATTTCGCCGAGTAAAATCCAGAATTTGAGAGTTTAAATAAAACAGGTAAAAATTCCAATATGTTCCAAATCGACACAACAGTTTATTTTGTTTGTCAGGATATATATGTGATATGCCCAGTATGGAAAAATAATAAATGCTGTAATAATTAAATTAAATAAATAATATGCCGTGGGAGGAGGAGACAGCTTCTTAAACTATATTACTATATTTAGCATTCAATATCTAATATCATAAGGAGCTCAACATTTGCTTACTCAGTATATGGTAGTACGCTCCAATAGGGTTTGCAGTCTGACTGACACGTTGTGTGGCTCACTAGCTGTCTGGCTCACTGTGGACCAGAGCCTCTATTTATACACTTTGGCTTAGGGGTCACGTGGATGGACCGACCAATCAAATTTCTCTGTCCGCTCGCTCGCCAAAGACGCTGCCTGCACCAGTGCAGTAACTAATTAATTATAGATAAATTAAAACAGGGCTTAAGGAGCTTTTTACTGACTTTAGGGGCTTTTTGCACCTACTTTCACATACATAAGTTTCAGAATTGTGCAACCAAAATACGGAAAAAGCTCCTGAGTTG
Organism: Lepidochitona cinerea; assembly: GCA_963971465.1. Taxonomy (NCBI): domain Eukaryota; kingdom Metazoa; phylum Mollusca; class Polyplacophora; order Chitonida; family Tonicellidae; genus Lepidochitona; species Lepidochitona cinerea. The sequence goes on along the minus strand of OZ020551.1, from coordinate 97,500,637 downwards.
AATCGACCGCAATCTGAAACTTTGTACAGTACTACAGACTACCGTAGTACAGAGAAAAACTATCACCTAACAGCTCCTAGAAAAAAGTGACTTTAAAAGCTGTTTACAAGTTGAAAGACTCTAAAAGAAAAATAGTTTTGAGATTGAATGAATATTTTTAACACTTACTTTCTAGTTGAAAAATCAGAAAATATATGCCGAGATCGCTTGCTTCTGATGTAGCGATTTACAACGGACAAACAGTGTAGGAAAATGACATCCAAAAATATAATCCGCTATTTTTAATCCAGTTTAACAAAAGAGTATCTTGAAATTTACTTGACTAGATATCACAATAACATTCTGTAATCTAGAAATTATATGAGATGCACACATATTACAAACAACGATTGAACATAAAGTGAAGCTAAAAATCTGAAAACCCCGGCGATCTTGCAGCCAAAGTTTAAAATGTCCGTGACAGCTACACATAAAATGTGGTCTGGAAAATGAGGATTAGCTACATTGATCAAAGCTGGCAAGGGAATTTAATCTGGGAGACAACTTGGCTAACAAGTAAGTGTTTTAATTACGCGAATAACTTTTCGAGAAATTCCCCAAAACGGTCGTTTGTTGATAAAAATGCTACAACAACAACAACAACAATGAAACAACATGTCAAATTCCATCAAATAAGATAACAGTCAGCGTGTCAAATTACGCTAAATTGAAAAATTGCAAATCCTATACCACTGTACGTTAAGAATGTTTACTCTTTAAAAAGGAATTAGCAAATTTGCATTTAAACGCTGAAAATAATTAGTTGCATATATTACATTCTCCCCACTTAAATTACAAATACTCCGTTGTTTGGTTACAAAAAAAACTAACAAATTTTAATTCTTCGGCTCTAAGCGAAGGGGAATGTTAGCCCGGTCCAAAATGTTGATGAGGTGGTCCGTGGAGACATCTCTTGCGGCATTACCTTTCTCCATCATATCTACCAGTCTCATCTGTGAAGCAGTTATACTAGTATCATCTCCATTGGTGGCAATGTTACAAATCGACTTATAGCAGTATAACCTGGTCTTAGATGCTGGGGTCGACGAGGAGACTCAGCTTAATATGTGAAATGAGTGGGTCCCGGGCAAGGCAAACATATTGTATTTATCCAAAAGCTCTGAATGATCGATATTTAGAGACCCCGAAGATGCCATTTCCAACCTCAAAGCCAAATACTCCCAATGAATCAACTTTTTCGTTGGTCTCATTACAGTCCACTGTATTGGTGGCCACGTTTGCGCCTCTTGCCCTATTGGTATTTGAACGGTTTTGTTTGTACTCCACTCTCGCCGTGCAGGAGAAAGCAATGGCATGCATCCATTCCTAAGGAGGTTGTTACTTCTCTCTTTAATAGTTTTAGTCTTCTGGGATGTGTGAGTTCTTTCAATTCTTGCAGGTTGTTTCTGAGTACACAGGTCTAAGGGTTCGGCATAAGGAGGTGTGGTAATAACAGGAATAGAAACAGGTGTGGTAGCTTGAATGGAAGAAAGACTGGGTTTAAAGAGGGGCGTAACCGTAGGCATGTTAGATATGGCAGATGGCAATGGGGATGGAGCAGGAGATATCGGGGAAAAAGTCAGTCGATTGACGACTTGCCTGGTGTCTTCTTGCTGTTGTATGGTACCCTCAGGTACCTCGTCTAGAGTTAATATTGGAGCTTGCTGGGTTGGCTTCTCCAACACAATCCCGGGAAATATCCATCGTCTAATATTCTGAATAAAGCGCTCCTCTATCCCCAGAACTTGAACAATCTCCCTGGTAATACGTTGGGTGGTCACCAGGAACCCTTCTCCCTCAGTTGGACAAACATTTCCTTCATTCTTTGGGATTGAGGTTACTCGTCTCAACAATGCCTGCATAGCCTTTGCATCTTCCTGAACGTTGTCTTTCAAAGTCACCAAATACACATACTTCTTACCATTAAGTTCTGATATAAGTTTGACAGTTGGTGTCATCTCTAAATCAACAGACGTTATCTTCATCTCCTCTTTCATTGCAGGCCTGATGGGATTGTACCTTTTTCTGGACTCTCTTTGCGGGAACGTTTCTTTTCATTTGGATCTTTATTTTCAATATCTGATAATGGTGTTTTCCTTCGGCAGTTTTCCCAACCGTCTTCCCACTCTCTTGCACTCTTACTGCTTTTCTCGCATCTTTTCACAAACTTCCTCATCACATTCCTGCCGACAATGGACTCTTCGACATGCCAGGCTGGGGCAGGAACAATACGATGGTAGTCTTTAGGGGATGTCGACAGCCAAAATCCGTTACTCTCAGAAAAGAATCTTGGAGGCAGCGTTTTTATCTCATTTGTATGGTATTTCTCCACATGGGAACGAAGGTCTACCATCCGTCTCATCAATTTCTCATATGGACAGTAAGGACATACAACTTCTAGACATCTGTGTTGTGCAGAGGCTAAATGCATCTTCAAGTCCTTCTTCTGGTCGTAAGACCTGGGACACAACCAGCAATCATTTCTAGACATCCTGCCATGAAAGAAGTGAGTCATTAGCAAAATAATCAACATTTTAACATTAGTTTTACAAATTCCTCCCTCCAAGGCACATTCACTTAGTGTTTTGAGAAAAAAACAAAGCTATTTTTGTTCCTGGGCATATCACAATAGTTTACATCTACAACAGAGAATTCAACTTTATTCAATAAATTTGTACAGAATGAGGGTATGAAGTAAAGTTTCCCATAGTATCCATTGAGGCACTGTAGTACTCGTATTATCAAAGGCGTTGCCCACTTATCAGCCACCTCCGGGTGATCAGGCCTAGGTTCTGATCTATTGGACTCCTTCTGACAATGTATCTCTTGTGGAAACTCAATTAATCCACTACTACACCCTCCACTATGAAACTGAAGCAAATCCCTCGACCTGTCATCTTTATTTGGATTTACTTGTCTGCTTACTGAGATGTCTTAAACCATTTTGGTGGATTTCTACCTTTGTATCGAGCTAGTCTATCCACGTGATATGCTTTGGGCTGTTGTTTTGAATTCTTCTGAACGAGGTAAGTAATATCGTCCAATTTCTTCACTACAATAAAAGGTCCTTTCCACTTAGCGGTCAGCTTATAGCATATTCCAGGTTTCCTAACTGGATCGAACAACCAAACTGGATCACCAACCTTAAGGAGTCTTTTCTTTGACTTAAGGTCATAGTATCGCTTGTTGTAATCAGATGCACACTTTAAAGCGCTCCTCGCTTCCTCATGAACTATCTCAAGCGTCTGTTGAAGCTTCGTCGCATAAGATTCAGGTTGTAAGTCATGAGTGTTCTCTGCTGGCTGGCTAACATATGCTTGTACAGGTAAGGTCACTTCTTTTCCAAAAACCATCATATTTGGAGTTTTTTTGGTTGCAGAATGTACGGATGACCTATATGCCATTAATAACTGTGGTAAGTACTCATCCCATTTTGTCTGTCGTTTTTCACAAAAAGCTGTTAACATTGTAACAAGTGTTCTGTTGAACCTTTCAGCATTGCCATTGGCTTGGGGCCTCATACTCGTTGTTCTGGTTTTACTTATCTCTAAATATCACACACTTCTGCTAACCGGATAGATTCAAAATTGGTACCCTGGTCTGTATGAATTTGAAGAGGTGTTCCAAACTTGCAAATAAAATCATTTACCACTGCCTGAGCTATAGTTCTGGCTTCTTGGTTAGGTAAAGGAACAGCCTCAATCCATTTAGTAAAACAATCAGTGATAACAAGGATGAACTTATTTCCTCTCTTTGTTATGGGCAAAGGGCCAAGTATATCCATCGCTATCCTTTCCATTGGACTGCCTGTTAGAAATTGTCTCAAAGGTGCCCTACCCTGATCTTTTGTTAGTTTCCTGGCAGAGCATTTGTCACACTCTGAGCAGAAAGTAACTATATCATCTCGCATTCCTGGCCAATAGAAGCATTGTTTTATCTTTTCACAGGTTTTCTCGATTCCTAGGTGTCCAGCAGAAGGTAAATCATGGTGGTACCTCATTACTTCACCTTTGAGAAAGGCTGGAACAACAAGCTGTAGTCGGAAATCAGAAGTGTTGACATACCACCTACGGTACAGCATACCTGCATGTATTTCCAGTCTATTCCAATTACGCCACAAAGTTTTAGTGACAGATGACAAGTGGGAGATTTCAGACCATTCAGATTGAGGCTTCTTTTCCAAAACATGTGTCATTATCATACCAATATAACCGTCTTCTAATTGTTTTCGACTCACTTCATCAGGAGTCCAATCTACGAGTAACACTTGACTTTCTTTTAGATCATCTGTTTTACATTGACTTCTAGTTGAGGCCCCTACATGTGCTGTGCTTAGTGTTGTAGGGGTTTGTTCAAGAAAAGAGTTGTTGAGAGCAGCAACTTGCTTAGTACAATTGGATCTATCATCTTCTGTCTCATCTTCATTATTTGCATGTTGTCTAGAGTATGATGTACATGGATGTCGAGATAGGTCATCTGCGTTGGAATGGCTCCTTCCGGCTCGGTGAGTGACCTGTAGATCAAAGTTACCTAATTCATCAAGCCATCTAGCTGTCTGACCTGTGGGGCTCTTAAGACTTCTCATCCAGGACACAGCGGCATTATCTGTCCTTAGTAAGATCTTCTGTCCATAAAGGTAAGGACGAAAATGTCTAATGGCGGAAATGACATCCAAAAGTTCTTTCCGAGTGGTACAGTACACTTGTTCAGGTTTGCTCATTGTTTTGCTTATGTATGCAATGACCCTCTCAGAACCTTCCTGCAACTGAGAAAGTACTGCTCCAACAGCCTGATCACTGGCATCGGTGTCTAAAATAAAAGGTTGTTCTGGTATGAGATAGGAAGAATAGGTGCTGTGGTAAGAGCCGCCTTCAAATTTCCAAATGCTTCTTCACATTCTTTGGACTGCTGTTTTGTGTAGTGGCTTTGCAATTGCAGCAAAGCCTTTAACAAACCGTCTATAATAAGAACAAAGGCCCAAAAAACTTCTTGTTTCCTTTGGATTTTTTGGTGTTGGCCAATTTGTTACCATGGATATTTTTTCAGGATCTGTGTGCACTCCATCGGATGACACTATATGTCCCAGAAAGGTTACCTGCTTTTGAAAGAAATTGCACTTTGAGGGTTTAAGCTTCAAGTTGGCATTCAGAAGTCTTGAAAAGACATGTGACAACCTTTCCAAACACTGCCCGAATGAGCTTCCGGGGACTACAATGTCATCAATATATAAAAGGCACTCCTCCCATTGCAGTCCTCGAAGGACATTTTCCATTAGTCTTTCAAAACTGGAAGGGGCATTAATTAAACCAAATGGCATAACTGTAAACTGGTAAAGTCCTTCAGGGGTGGTAAATGCTGTTTTCTCCTTATCCTCCTCTGCCATTCCAATTTGCCAGAAACCGGAGTTGAGATCCATGCTGTTGAACCATGTAGAACCCCGTAAAGCATCAAGGCACTCGTCAACCCGGGGTATAGGATATGCATCTGGAATGGTAACCTCATTAAGCTTCCTGTAGTCCACACAGAACCTAGTGGTTCCATCCTTTTTAGTAACTGAAACCACAGGTGAAGCCCATGGACTCTTGGAAGGTTCTATTACATTTCTTGTTCTCATTTTTTCTAGCTCTTCTCTAACAGTCTGTCTTTTCCCAAAAGGAAGTCTTCTTAATGGGTGTCGAATAGGAGTGGCATCTTTAGTCTGTATTTTGTGCTCTATAATATCTGTTCTACCCAAATCATCAGGTGATTTTGAAAATACATCTTGGAATTTCGTGAGCAAATCTTTAAATTGCTCCTTTTGTTCTTCTTCCAGGTGAACTGAACCCTTGCCAAACATTTCTTTTAAATGATTGGGAAAAGATTGAATCGCTGGTGGTTGAGCTGTACATGCACAACATGTCTTAGTGTGTTCCTCCCGCTGATAGAGAGAGGAGCCTGTCCCTACTCTAGAATTGGGATACAGAGTTACCTCCTGGTCTCCATGATTGATGAATTTCACAGATAAATCAGATTTGTTGTCTACAATTCCATGAACTAGTCTCACACAGTGTTTTCTCGAAAAAGTCTTTGATCAGAATAATTGAATTCAGAAATTCTGTGTTCTCCATTTTCACTCTTACCCATTTCACAGAATTTGGTGGAATCAAAGTAGTTTGTTTCACATGTATGTCGCCTGACATGGCTGACATACCGCCCACCCAACATTGGATTGTCCCTTGGTTTGTCTTCAATTTCTGATGCCTATAGTCCACGGTGGTTACCTTATTTAGAAGGAAATCTTGACCTATTATTCCTTCAATAGTTATATCAGCAATTACAAAGAGTTGTTCAAAACATAGATCTCCAAATGTTACTTTAAGTATTACTGCTCCATAAACCAGTAACTTATTTCCATTTACACTCTGTACCTCATCTTTTAAGTCACTGAGGTCAGGTTTATTCTCAAGTTTGTCAAAAACACATTTTGATAGAAGCGAAATATTTGAACCACTATCTATCAAGAATCTGGTTCCCTGCCGAAGATCTTGAATATTCCCTGTGATATAGAAACCATTGTCATATTCATCCTGTTTACTCTCTAAATGTCCGCTGCGGATAGCTGCACGGACATCATCGCTCTGCAGAGACTAGCCGAGAAATCTTGGCTCTGCCGAATTTTTTTTTTTCCGTGTTCGTCATAGCCAAGATCACTTCCATAGTAAAAAAGTGATATTTGTTAAGGAGACCCGCCGAAAAAATCGGCGGCGCAAATTTCACAACAAATAAGCAAAGAATAAAATATTTACCACTGCATTCCGATAGCATAGACCATGAAGAAGGAGTTTGTCAAACTTACGCCGCTGTAAAGTGACTAAAGATATATGATTGAAGTATTTCTACGACGCCCCGCACAGTTTAACTGGTCGTTTAAATGTTTTACTATCGCGGTTACGTCAGGTTGAAAGCCAGTAGACTTCGAAACAAATATTGACTGCATAAGGGAAAGTTTACCACTTTACAGCGGCGTAAGTTTGACAAACTCCTTCTTCGTGGTCTATACTATCGGAATGCAGTGGTAAATATTTCATTCTTAGCTTATTTGTTGTGAAATTTGCGCCGCCGATTTTTTCGGCGGGTCTCCCTAACAAATATCACTTTTTTACTATGGAAGTGATCTTGGCTATGACGAACACGGAAAGAAAAAATTCGGCAGAGCCAAGATTTCTCGGCTATGCAGAGACTTATTTATTACAACATATGACTTGTTATCACCTAGAACTTCATAATCAGCAGGCCCAGAATTTTCCGTCAGTTCTTGGCCTACTGAACTGACGGGTTCTCGTTTCCCTGTTGCATCTGTTCCTTACATCTTTGTAAAACAGGACATTTTGAATAAAAGTGGCTTGGAGAATCACTTTAGAAAATAATTATTCCAAGAAAATGAATAATATGAGTTCGACCACTGGATACTATATAGGAAAATAGTATCCCACTTCTGACACCAATGTAATATAAGCGAGTAAAAATTCGGGACGTATATTCATAAGTTGAAACTCTGACAATAAAAACGCCTTTCACGATTGGTAAATCCCCCCAAAATATGAAAGCCCTGTGTACGCAGTGAAACAATCCAAAATATAGAATCCCACACGTCGATGGAAATCTATATTATAGTGCGTCGATAAATTTCGCCGAGTAAAATCCAGAATTTGAGAGTTTAAATAAAACAGGTAAAAATTCCAATATGTTCCAAATCGACACAACAGTTTATTTTGTTTGTCAGGATATATATGTGATATGCCCAGTATGGAAAAATAATAAATGCTGTAATAATTAAATTAAATAAATAATATGCCGTGGGAGGAGGAGACAGCTTCTTAAACTATATTACTATATTTAGCATTCAATATCTAATATCATAAGGAGCTCAACATTTGCTTACTCAGTATATGGTAGTACGCTCCAATAGGGTTTGCAGTCTGACTGACACGTTGTGTGGCTCACTAGCTGTCTGGCTCACTGTGGACCAGAGCCTCTATTTATACACTTTGGCTTAGGGGTCACGTGGATGGACCGACCAATCAAATTTCTCTGTCCGCTCGCTCGCCAAAGACGCTGCCTGCACCAGTGCAGTAACTAATTAATTATAGATAAATTAAAACAGGGCTTAAGGAGCTTTTTGCACCTTCTTTCACATACATAAGTTTCAGAATTGTGCAACCAAAATACGGAAAAAGCTCCTGAGTTGAATCGACCGCAATCTGAAACTTTGTACAGTACTACAGACTACCGTAGTACAGAGAAAAACTATCACCTAACAGCTCCTAGAAAAAAGTGACTTTAAAAGCCGTTTACAAGTTGAAAGACTCTAAAAGAAAAATGTTTGGTTAATTCTTGAAGTTCAATAGTTTTGAGATTGAATGAATATTTTTAACACTTACTTTCTAGTTGAAAAATCAGAAAATATATGCCGAGATCGCTTGCTTCTGATGTAGCGGTTTACAACGGACAAACAGTGTAGGAAAATGACATCCAAAAATATAATCCGCTATTTTTAATCCAGTTTAACAAAAGAGTATCTTGAAATTTACTTGACTAGATATCACAATAACATTCTGTAATCTAGAAATTATATGAGATGCACACATATTACAAACAACGATTGAACATGCAGTGAAGCTAAAAATCTGAAAACCCCGGCGATCTTGCAGCCAAAGTTTAAAATGTCCGTGACAGCTACACATAAAATGTGGTCTAGAAAATGAGGATTAGCTACATTGATCAAAGCTGGCAAGGGAATTTAATCTGGGAGACAACTTGGCTAACAAGTAAGTGTTTTAATTACGCGAATAACTTTTCGAGAAATTCCCCAAAACGGTAAAACGGTCGTTTGTTGATAAAAATGCTACAACAACAACAACAACAATGAAACAACATGTCAAATTCCATCAAATAAGATAACAGTCAGCGTGTCAAATTACGCTAAATTGAAAAATTGCAAATCCTATACCAAATGTAACTGTACGTGAAGAATGTTTACTCTTTAAAAAGGAATTAGCAAATTTGCATTTAAACACTGAAAATAATTAGTTGCATATATTACATTTCTTTCCTTTTCTTCTCCTTTAAGCTACGGTTACATGGTAAAGAATCCCAATTATTAAACAGATTCATATGACAGAGGTTTATAGATTCCATGCCCCAAATTTCACCACCGTAAGTTGCAATAGGTTTGCACACATGCCTCACAAGATGTATGTGTGTTGAAGTTGGTGTTACATTGTTACCGTGCAGTTTTTGTTTTATTTTAAACAAGGCTCTAAGTGGTTTAACAGAAAGCATGTCTTTTGCAGTCTTATATGTCCCAGTTCGATGTATAATAATTCCAAGTAACAGTATTTTTTAACTTTTTCTATATCAGCATTATTCATAACAAAATGCATGCTAGAATATTTGCTAAGACTGCAAACTATTATAAGAAGGTTTGTCTTTATTGTTATTAAGAGTAAGTTTCCAATCATCGCAGAATAACTTAAGATTGTTCAGGCTACACTGAAGACCAAATCATCAGCAAACAGTAGATGTTGAATTGGTGTGTCTAGCAACATAGGGGCATCAGTACCAGGGACAGCAAGATATAACCGATTGTCGTTTAAATATACATTAAATAAAACAGGACTACATACACCCCACTGTTTTAGGCCGACATGAGTTGGAATAGGTTTGGACAGTACTGAACTGCACTTTCACTTTACAATATAATTAACAGAAGCATACATACTCTGTATTACTTTAAATACCTTGCCTTTTATTCCTAAACATGTCCTCCAGACTGTATCAAATGCCTTTCTGAAATCAATAAAGGCAATGCAGAGTTTCTTCTTTTTTGTTTTATATTTATTGATAAGAGTTTTAATAATAAAAACATTGTCTGTTCTATGATCCTGCCTAAATCCATGTTGGGAGGAATCAAAGGGGTCATTAGACTCTATAAAATGGTAGAGTCTAGTGTAAAGAATGGAGAGAAATAGTTTTGATATGCAACTGCCTATGGCTATGCCTCTGTAATTATTCGGATCACTGGGGCTTTCTTTTTTAAATATTGGTTTCAAGAATGATCATCTCCATATATCTGGAAAATGCCCACTAGTAAGAATCAGATTGAATAGACGATGCATGTGATTAATAAGGGTATGAGAAGCACACTTCAACATTTCAATAAGTATCCTATCAGGTCCACTGGTTTTTCTACATTTCAATAGTTTAAAGATCATAGGCAAAGGATGAAAATAAATTTTAATGGAATAGGCAGTTGTGTTATTTGTGTGTTAACTTAAAATTCTGCGATGTTTTTACTTTCCCAACGTAAGTATTTTGGCGGGAAATGAAGATTTAAAATGACTGTTTTTACCAGCGCTTTTAATCTTTACTCGCTTATCTCCCTTAGCTATTGTGACGTCACAGAAGAACAGCATGTCTTCCGTCATAATAGAAAACAAGTAAGAGCGCGGCTGAGTTCGAATGAAATATGGTTTTGTGTGCGGCGTATAATTGCAATGTGAGATCGGGTGATAATGTACCGATGTACTTGTTTCCAAAGGACCCCGACATTTGTAAGTTATGGGTGGATAAGCTAAAAACGGATAAATACTGGCCATCCAAACATTCAAAGTTGTGTGTTCGCCATTTCAAACCCGAACAGTTCGTAATGGATCCGGACTTGGCAAAAGAGGCCGGATTCCAGAGGGTGGCGCTCAAAGAAAATGCTGTGCCGTGTATTTTTGACTATTCAACTCCTTCTAAACGCAGAAATTCGGATGTTCGGATGTGTTCGGATGAAATTCAACAAAAGTATAAGAGATCGTCCAACGCTAGGATAAAGAGGCGTGCGATAGAGGTAAGTTAAATGGAATTTATGCTGGTTGGTAGATTTCGTTTAAATTTGTCAAAATAATGTCAGACGTTTATAAGGGCCTACTAGCCCAAAACTAGGCAAGATATTTTTCTGAGATATGATCTTGGGAGCTGTCATTATTGTATTTCAGTGTAAATTTATGACCAATTCCGTTTTCACATGGGTAAAAAACCGATCGCTCCCTCTAGTTGACATGTTATCGTTGGTACTTGTAGGCCCTACAAGTAGCCCCTGTAGTAGCTTACTAGTAGTCAAAAGTGGCTTCTTACGTTATTATTCATAATGTTAAACTTTCATTTTTCTTTTAGAATTTAGAGAAATTCCAAGTCGAAGAGAATCAAGACAGATCCCAGGCTACATTGCCTATACCAGTTGTGGACAACCAAGTGACTTCGGCTGCTGTTCACAGTTTGCCACAGGAGACCAACTCAATCACCACGCGTGAGCTCCCCACAAAGTCAAGCATGATGATCCCTGATGCTCAACAATATAACAGTTTCACACAAACCAGTTTGTTTTCGATAATTTATCTGATTAATCGTATCCCTCACCCCAAATTTAATGCTTAGACCGTTTCTTCTTCTTCTATATTTTAGCGTAGAAGACATGTTTCTGTGCAAACCGACATCTTTGTGGAAATACCACCAATAAAAATAAATTCAAGGAGTTTTGGGACCCAGACTGATGAAACCATGTTCTTAAAAGACGATTTTCAATTACACGAAGATGTTTCCGACTGTACAATTGAAGAGGGCCAAACTGACCCTGAGTGGTTTCCCGAACCTGATGATAACAGTCCTGTAAATAACTCCATCATTTACAAACCAGAGCTTGAGCGAAAGTATATTGTTTTTGAATCCTCTCTTAATAAACTCTTCAGTCATTGTAGAGTATGTGGAAAGTCAGTTGATTGTGTAAAAACACTGAAGGGAACTTTTCTTAATATTACATATCGGTGTTTATTTTGTCATGAATTTTATTCATGGGATAGTCAACCAAAAAATAACCAAATGCCTGTTGGAAACCTCGTTATAGCTGCAGCAATATTATTTTCTGGTAGTTCACCCAGCAAATGCTTGACTATGTTTAAACACGCATGTGTTGTGATGATGTCCACCAAAACGTACAGTAACATACAGTCTTTATATTTGGTGCCATCAATTACATCTGTGTGGCAATCGCAACAGTCCAGATTATTAACCAGTTTAAGAGAGGCGGGTATTCCATTGAGGGTCGGTGGAGATGGCAGATGTGATTCACCGGGACATACAGCTAAATATGGGTCCTACAGCCTGATGGATTTGGTCTCGTCCAAGATCCTAGATGTTCAGTTGGTACAGGTAAATAAGTAAACACTATACTACGTCCTGTTTAATTTCTCCATAACGTGTATGCCAGGATTTATATGGCGACTCAAACCAATATAGAAACCTTCCTAATACTAAACCTACATTGTAACAGATCCGAAGATGTGATTACGTAATCCAGCTATGATATTTCTCAGCAATTTGTCTATTTAGTCATTTTGTTTTCTCAGAGTATTGAGGTGAAAAACTCTTATTGGATGGAGATTGAGGGCCTAAAAAGATGCCTGGCAGTAATTGGTGAAAATGACCTTCAGCTGTCACACCTGGTAACAGACCGACACAGCCAGGTAAAAGCTTACATGAAGAAAGAGAGGTCAGATGTACAGCACTGGTTTGACTGTTGGCATGTTGCTAAAGGTAACTCATAATAATATATGGAGCAGATTCGGAGTTAAATTAAACTTTCAAGTAAATATATACTCCATGAAAAAATATACTCCATGTTTAAGGTTCTCTCACTAGCAGATGCCATAACTGTGTCCATGTCGTTTATTTTCCTCAGGTATTTATAAGAAACTAGAGCAATTGGGGAAAAGGAAAGCTTGTTCGAAGATAATGGATTGGGCTAGGTCTATCAGCAATCATTTATACTGGTGTGCAGCTAGCAGTCACGGTGACGGGGATCTAGTCCTTGAAAAATGGCTATCCATTTTAAACCACGTGGCGAATATTCACGAAGGTCATGGAGAGAGATTTACCCATTGTTTACATCCGCATTTGGTTGACCGGGCCTGGATTAAGAAAGGTATGTAACTGTTATTGATTACAAGGCAGTTCTTAAATGGATTGAGGTGTTTCATTGAGCTAAGAAAAACATCCACCTAACATCCACCTAACTTTCTTTTATTTCAGATTCGTTAGCTTTCAAAGAGCTTGAGAAGGTTCTCACCGCTTCAATGTTGAAGACAGACATAAAGAAGTTGTCTCCAGCAGAGCAGACCTCAGGCTTGGAAGCTTACCATAAAGTTGTCTGTCATTTTGCACCTAAATTTGTTCATTATTTCCATTCTCAAATGGAAGCAAGGTAAACAATACTTTTACCTTCAATAATTTTGTGTGTGATTCCAAACCCACTAGGTCACATTTCTGAATTAACGAAGTCGACCATTGTGTCCGACGGCTCTCATAATAATGAAAGCTGAAGTAGTGTTCCTTCTCCCAGTGCACCTGGAAATACCGCCACAAAAATAGTGAAATAATATTTTAACACCAAACGATAAACCAAAAACCTCTTATTTCTCTATGTTTTCAAAATAACAATCAGCTTGTAATTTTATACTGTAGAATATACCTTGCGGCCTTGCATTTCAATGAAAACGCTACAAGACCACAGGCAGAGACTTTTTCAGGAGAACGACAATTTTCTATCTCCTACCCAAAGGCCAGAAAAGGTCAAGGTGTCGCAAAGGCAGTGAAGGTTGCCCTATCTTATGGTAGGTACATCTCTCATCTCTTACCTCACTCCGCTTTTGGCTGTAAAAATAATAACATTTCCCTGTACATCATGACCTAACACAATGCATTGGAAAAATAAATTGCCGAAAAATTAATTTTAAAAAATTCTAAGGTGATCATAATTTTTTTTACTGCAGATTATGTACAAGAGCTGATGGAGGAAACAATGAAGAGAAGAGAAAGCCTGGGCTCCTATTCTAGGGCACGACAAAAGCGTACATTTGACAAAATCCGGCCAATTCCTCTTTCTAAGTCTCAAACACATGTCCTTTCAAAACAAGACGTTATAAAAACACAAATCACAAGATTTTCCCGGTGATTTTCTATTATAAGCATTGGAATAGGACATGTAAATTGCTGGATTGTAAATTGTTTATTTAACACAACCCCTTTTGATTTAAATGTTGTTTTTCATCCTAGTTGGTACCAAGAGAAAGTCGGTGGTCTGCTTTACTCCCCAAGAACATCACTATGAAGTAATCTTTCGCAAGCCAAAAACAGCAAAATACTAAAACTAAGACTAAGAGCCAGACTGGGAGCTCAGTGACTCAGTCGGTAGAGTGATAGTCTCTCACGCCGACACAAGCGACCACCTACGAAATTTAAAGTTCTGCGTTGCATTTCATTGGATCGCCGCCATATAAGTGAAACAATCTTGAATTCGGCATCAAAACATCAACCCCCCCCCCCCCCACCAATAAAAGAAAGATAAACAAAGGGTAAAAAATCTGATAAGGGGTAATTGCAACGATCAAGTAAAATGGATTCCATGTACCAGCGAAAAGTGGTGGGTTTTCTCCGGACACAGAGCTCGGTTTCCTTTCCAAATAGACCTGCATGGCAACACGCGATACAGGTGAAATTCTTTATGAGCGGGGTGTAATCAGCATTCATTTAGTTTTATACATTGGGGTACTTGAATCCACAATATTCCTGGGACGGAAATTTGTTTCTGATTTTGTCAACTGCACATGATGGAATGACACGGCGATTATTTTTCCCTAAAGTTCCATAGACCCATCTGATAAACCTGCGATAAGCAAATGCCTGTATGTTCTGTAAAAAGAAGAGATAAATAGTCATGCGTAATGAACAATGCAAAAATGATCCCTTCGTATCGATAATATATATAGAAGCATAAATTGTTCCAAAGTCCTGTTTGATATTAATGATGATTGATTGATTGATTGTTTGGTGTTTTAAGCCGCGCTCAAGATTATTTCACTTATATGGCGGTGTTGCCAGTTTTATTGTGGGACGAAACCGGGCTCTATGCCCGGAGGAAACCCACGACCTTCCGTTGGTAACTGGCAACCATCCCACATAGGTCGTTCGAGTGAAAACCGAGTCAGAAAATTTTCCAATTTTTTGGACTGAGTGGGAATAGAACGATATTAATTATGAAGAAATAATATTACACAAATGTGGTGGGAGAAAAAAGATCTGTGAAAAATAATATAAAAACACATCTGTGTGATAGGCCTACCCATTGGTTATGATTTAGTCTTACATGTAGTTTTATTTGTTTTGTCTTCAATATATTAGGAAATGTTAATAGAGACGAGAGAGACCACAGAAGAGAGATTAATATTAACATAGGCCTGGGCTTATACATTTTTCAGACATGTAAAATTAATTTTTGAGATTCTGGTGTTTATTATGCCTACTTATGTATTAATTCGTAGGGCTTTCCATAAACCTCGATGTACTCATAGTAAGAAGCCTCAATGACGCACTCATTCTGACAATTCCCTTCGAATCCATGGTGTTCGGTTATACAGTCAACCTTTTCACTCTCAAGTTTATCAAGTAAACTGTCCACAGATTGGCAACAAACTGATTCCAATAGTGTGGGCATTTTTACACATGCTCCACACGTACACCTAAAATAGAGATTGCATTTATAATGAAATATTGCTAAGCAAGTTTAAGAAAAACACAAAACAATTTTTAAAACAAACAAAACAAATTCTGCCGCCACTTACCACTCTTCCACAGGTGGCACAATCTCTTCAACGGTTACATTCGTGCCTTCCTCGTCGTCTTCGGGGTCGCTGTCAGCCTCGATGTACCGCTCATTTGAGACAGGTTCAAACATATATGGCTGAATATTTATATTTAAATCTATCTCTGGTATTTCATCGTCCTCTAAATCGTCGTTCAAGTGCTCCGAAAAATCCATACAGACGTATTATATCGCTAGCCGTAATGTACTGTTGTACAGCGAGCTGACATCGGACACGAGAAGCGTGTTCTTCTGTGACGTCACCGATAAGTCAATCAGGGGAGATAAGTCATGCGATGATTTTTTATTTATTATACAGAAAAAAATCTTTAAAAAATAAACAAGCGGGATTTTTTTCTTGTCTCAACTGCCAATTAATTTCTAAAACATCATTTCTATACATGACATGCACATTTTCGTGATTCAAATCCTTTGCCTATGATCTTTAACAGCATCCCTGATTCAAACAGTACCTTTGAAATCTAACTAAAAATAATCAGACAAAAAACAACCTTAAAGATCAAACGCAAATGATTGAAATCACGAAAATTTGCATATTATGTATAGAAATGATGTTTTAGAAATTAATTGGCACTTGAGACAAGAAAAAACTCCCGGGCTTTTTTATTCTAAAGATTTTTTGCTGTATAATAAATATAAATGCATCACATTGAACCCTGTTCTGAGTGCTGTATGTGAGATATTTATGATAATATATATTTCTCTGCACTTCGGTATATAAGATATAATAATCTCCCGATCCGCGTATTAACGTCTTAAAACGTCTGTTATTTACTGCTGTTCTAGACGACCACTGATCATCTAGAGGTTTATTTAAGGGCAATACTTAAAATGATATATGGTACAGGTTCGGACGTTAGCGTTTGGTTCCCCTATGAGATTAATCAGAGGTGAACGTAGGGTTATTAGTCCAGGTCGGGTACCCATGACACAAGTCCAAGTGAATTTACAGTTCTGGCTTTCGGGCGACTCGTCCCTCAGGACTCGGGACTTTTTCTTCGTTTGCCATGAGAAGGCCGACGAATCCAAGGTTTTCTGTACACACTCCTTTGACGAAAATATGCACCCCTTGTAATTTCAACACGTGATCTCTTTTCTTCTCCCTTTGGTGGCGATAAACATCTTTTGCGAGTTTCGGGTTGTCTACTTACTTCAGTTTTAATATTTTGTTGTTGTTGACTGTTGTGGGATTTGAGAGTTTGGTTTATAGGTTGAGGCTAGATGGATTTAGGATGGTTGATTTGTGGATTAGGGCTTTTCTCTGTAAGTCTTCCGGTTAGCTTTATAAATCCTTGCGTTTGGTAGTTGAGTGCTGATGTAAGAGTAGCATGAGCATCCAGTTGACCTTGGTAAATGAATCGCAAGGCTCCAGATTGTTCGGTGATCGTTTGATCAAGATTCCTTGAAATTTCAAAAAATGCATTGACTGATCGATTTATTCTGGTAACTTCAGATGTCAGAACACTAATTGTACTCGTCAGCTGTCTCATGTTCCGGCTATATTCCGAAAGCTTGTATTCATGGTTCTTGAAGATACCTCCTATTTGGGAAAGGTTCGAATTTGTGGTCATCAGCTGATTGGTGACAGGTCTCATTTCTTGGCGCATTGAATGGGTGATCAATTGCACAGCCTGACTGATGGTTGACTGTACCGTTTCTTGAACCGTATCTACAGGTATTGATACTGGGGTTGATTGCATTATTGAAGGCTGTGTAGGAGATGGTTTGGCAGATGAATTTACAGATGGTTTGACAGATGTGGGCACTATAAGTTCTGTTAGGAATACAGACTGTTGTTTTTACACTTTCAGAAGATTTTGGGGAGATTTGAATGGTCTAGATATTTGGTGCAATTGAAGATGATGAGAACCCAGAAGAAGACGAACTCGCTGCTGAGGAAGAACTAGCTCTAGATCTTATTGGCAATTCTTTTTCTTCGTCCTCGAGAATCTCTATCAATTCATCTTCTGGGGATGGAATTTCTATATCATCCGTATTTTCTGTGGAGCCGCCGTGGAGCGCAGCGGAACAAGGTTCCTTTGAGGATAGGTAGAGAGAACGAGTGTGACACAAAGTTATAGAATAATAGTGAATTCACGATGTCATTGTTCGAATATAAGGTACAGAATACTTTGTACAAAATTAATGTATTTTTTAGTTAAGCTGTCTATTTGCGTAAAATTCTCGAGTGAGAACCACATGGAAAGTTCGACAATGGAAACATCGTTTTGCATGATGGTTCGGAAGTGTGAACCTCGTCAAAGACCTGGTGAGGCTCATATTCCTGTGAGATAGATCATGGTTTCGGAACAAATGACTGAAACGAAAGGTTCGCCATTTTCATCTCGAAAATTGTACATGTTACGGTGTGAGATGTTTTTATACTGGTTAACTTCAAACATGGCGGGCAACTCGGAGTCAATATCTCCACTAAGAATGACGCATAGAGCTTTCGGCTAAATCAAGTCGCTTGTTTATAGCCTACGACGGTTTTGATAAACTAACTAGATTCGCGCCGTTTTAATGTTTGCATGCAGTTTTGAATGGAAACCCGGGCGGAAATGCTCGAGTGAGGTTCCTAATTTATACCATCTTCTAAGACTCGTATATTCATAAATCATTTTATACTGACTCTCAGTCACCAGAAGCTGAATACACTGTATTGAGCATCGGTACGCCGACACTGTCCAGTAACCTGTGCCTGGCCCAGAAGTCAGACAGCAAAGACTGAATAAATCCCCACTGTGATGCCCTTGGCTACTACTGACAGGCCGGTCAGTGATATCACTTGTTTGAGTCCTCTACACCATTAAACTTTACATAATCCTAAACAATTGTGTAGATGTTACTAAGTTTCATTTAGTGTTTGCTTACAGATTTAAAATTCAAATGAAAAGATAATGTGTGTCGAGGAAAACATGAAAACTGCAGGCAATGTAACACTCATGGAAAGTCAGTTTAAAAATTAATGGCAAAATATTTCCCAATTCGTTAACAAAGTAGTAAACTCTTAATACAGAATATCTTCATGCAGATTTTTATATGGATATAAGATTGAATAAAAACATTTAAGTTTGCTCTATTAGTAAATAACATTTACAAATTAAATATGGAAAGTTATTTGAAGATCTCCAAACTCTGTGGCCAAAGTATATTGATGATGGGTGGCCACCATCATTCAATATACTTTGGCCACAGAGTTTGAAGATCTTCAACTAATGGAAAGTCATTTGCAGCAGCATCTACGTTACCAACTTACGGTATATTTCATTTCATTTTGAAATATTCAAGCTCGGCGAAAGTGTCTTAGCAAACTTTCTCTACCTAAATATTTATTATTGTTACATTTTTACCGAAAAAAACCCAACACATTTTCAGGTTTTCAATTTGATTTATTCCTAATTGGAAATTCCCAAACTCTATGACCAAAGTACAGGGATGTTATGCTGTTGGAAAGTGTAACGCATTGAAACATTTTTTCTCTGATTTCCTCCTAATTCAGCAACAAAACCGGTCGAAATTCACCGCTATCCTAATCGATGCTTAGTTTGTTGCTCACTCAAAAACATTTTAGTACCGGATATCTTTCAACCAGGAGTTCCTTCCAGGTACAGCAAAAATGTGACTCTTCCATATACGGCGACGGGGTGAAAAACCCATGCCGCATCGATGGAAGAAGGTCTGTGTGGGGCTGAGAGACGATCACTCTAACCCACTTAAAAACTGAGGCCCTGAATTTATAAAGGAAGTTTTGGCTTTCTCTGGATAAAAACTACTATTGAGGTGTTAAAAATCATTTCATAAAAAATATAGTTGAGTATGTCCTTACTGTTGTAGGCTAATCGGCACGAGTCATATCCTGGTGGTCTTGGAGAAAGTGGTCTAACAAGTCCACTACACCACATTGGCAAAACGGACAGGCTGTCTTACTAAGCACATGAGTTCTACACGCAACCTTTGAGATTACCGGACTAGCATTTTTCTTCTGAAACATGGAACAGCAAGAGTTTTTGATTAATTTGACAGCACAGGTAAGTGTGAAATTATTAACTAGAATCTATTTTTCATATTTAACCATATACATTATCAGAAGTCTATCAAGGGGAAGTATGTAACTAGCTATCTCCCCGTGTAAACGGCATTGTCCACAAGCCAGCTGAAATAACGCATCATATGACGTTTGTGCGCACATGGCAAAAGTCCTGGTATCCTCTGCGCATAAAACAATTTCCGAAATAATTACTCTGGAATTGTGGGAAAAGCCTTTTTGTGCAGCAGTGTTATAGAAACTTTTGAATATAATATCTAAATACATATTCATTATATAACATACATGTAAATAATTTCTTAAGCAACGGTTAAGTTACTGATCAAAAAATTGAAATCCGACACACAAAGTCGCTTCGCAGGAGATGCTATCGCTCATTCGCTGGGCTCACCTCTGTCAGACGACGGCTGTTTGCCGGAGGCCGGTGAACTGTCCAGGCAGTGATCGAGGCCATTCAACACAAGCGACTAAATCAAACCATAAGAGTTTGGCGATTGAATTCACTGTTCATTACTTCGCGATTGTACCACGTTTATTTTCATCAACACTGCTAGCTTGCCAACTACCTTGTCATCCGTAGTATTTATAGGCCTTCTTTAAGTTTCAGTCATATAAACCAGGGGGCGTTTTTATATTTGGGCAGGATTCGATCAAAACTGGCAGGGGGCGCTGTAGTAGTAAATTGACTCCAGCTGGCTTGTGGACAATGCCGTTTACACGGGGAAATAGCTAGTTACATACTTCCCCTTGATAGACTTCTGACATTATATATTAGACGTCAATTCTGAGATTTAACAAAGTAGTTTTTTGTGGCTTGTCCTGTCTGAACTTGCTCAAGTTATTTGAAACCTTCTAACGAATCTTCTTCAGATGAAGGTGATATTTCAGATACATGCATCTTTTTCATATCTTCTGTGAAGGTTTTACTTAAACATAACTGTATATGTGAGCATATAAGTTGCAATTTTGCTGCTTGGGGTACGTAAAACCCATTTTTCTATATCTGCTCTTGCCATCAGTCTATCATGTGTGTCCAGGATTTGTTCAAAATGATATTATATGAATGCCTGAAATATATGCAGATTCTCTTCTCTGATAGTAAAACTGTATATCAAATATACACAGCCATGAGCTATTGATTAGATAAGAACTACCGGTATAGATGTATACAGTATTAAACTCAATCATATGACATTGTGTCAACGACAGTACCCAAAGTAGTAAGTACCAGTAAATGTTACTACACTCAAAATACAAGGAACTTTCACATTTAAGCTTTATTTATTTTCTAAAAACACATGCCTAGATAGGGATATAATTTGCAAAACGTACCTTGTTGACCAGAGGTCTCTTCATGTTCCAGCCACTGAGGCGTGGTTGAACCACAAAACAACCGGCAACATCCAAAATGCTCAGATTGGTGATTGGGGAAATTTTCCTACATGTAGGAGTAGGCCTTTTGTTTTGTTTCTTGGCGACAAATCTTTTCTGTGTAAAATTGGAAACTTCATTAGATGTGTTGTTTGATATGGTATTCATCAAAAACCTACATGTACATTTGATCAAGCAACTGTTTATACATTTCTAGACTTATCGGGATTATCTTCCAAGCTATTTGGAAATTGGATTTTCTTGTCTGTTTCATTGTAAGGTTGTCTTAATGAAAGTTACTGATACCTTTTCTGGGGGGTTGCCTTTGTTTTTGCCTTATTCTGAAGCTTTTTTGACATTTTCCGGGTCCGGATCAACTCCTTACTGATCATCTGTGAAGTTCTAAAATTAAAAAGATTTTTCTTCGCTTACCAAAGTTTTGTTCATTTTTTTTTAGGCTCAACCCTAATTTATTTACTTTTCGAAAACAACATGTATGTACGTGTCTCTAACTCAATTCAGATTTTACTTCAATATAGACATCTAGTTTTTCAAGGTGTTTCAATCCCTTTACTTATTTTTGTAAGCTAATTTACCTTTTATGAATTAAAAATTATATTATCCCAGCACATCTATTTTTTGTGTTACTTTTCCTGTAAAATATGATATACAGAAAATATGAGATATTTGTTCCTTCAAAATAAAGCACTATTCCAAAAAAGGTGATATAATTAACATTTCCTAAATTAGTAAAACATTAATACTATGTACATCTTGTTATTTTCAGGAGTCCAAGAAGGCTACATGTTTGAAATAAACAAATGAACTTACTGCTGGAGTGCTTGGATACGTTCTGGTGATATAACCCATCTGATCTTTTTCTTAGCAAGTCGTGTACAGTACGATTCCCTTTTGCTGTTAAGTATTGAATGTTTATAATTTATTATTTTAAAACATACTGGGTATTTAAAGTGGCATGAGCTGCCGAAATTCACACTTCTTTCATAATTTCTGATCGTCACGACAGTAAGAGGCTTTGAAGGCCATCGAAAAACTAAATGATTGGCGTTGGAATGAGGAAAATCCATACAGTATGTGGCCTGTACGAACGGAAAACGTGTTCGAAAAGTAAACAAAATTTAAATAACCGGGACGACCATTCATTCATTCTAAGGCAAAGTTAGTTCAAAACAACACTTTATCGCACTTTTTTTTAGACTAGAAGCAATAAAAAGCTTCTGAATTATATGTCTTGAGAAAAATAGCCAATAATTTCAACATTCTGTTTTAACGTCGAAATAAATAACTTTAAGCAATCATTACACAACATGTTTTTTTATATTTTTTTACATATTAAATTAAAATATATGTAGTTTTACTTATCACAGTAAGTTCTATAATAAAACTTCTCATGTTATAAATTCAGTTGTGCTAGTAGGTGTAAAAGGTGTAATTTTCATGATGTCCTTTTTCTGTACCGGTAACTATAAATAAACTTTGTTCGCAGATTCAACCAACCTGAAAAAATCATCAAGCGGTAAACAGGACTCCCAGTCAAAATATAAAAAGTTATTATCTAGATAATAAGAGAAGAACATCCATTCCTGGTGTGTCCAGACCCGACACAGCCTGATAGGGCATTCGGAGAGCTATGCTCATCCGATTCCCTCTGCATAATAGATATGCAACCAGATCTATGTTTCGGACAGTTTTACGGATAACACCATAAATGATTATGGGTCCGAGCGTAAGTCCATCATCAGGGGTCTACGCAGTAACGGCAATTATGGTCTAACATTTTGACATTTTCAGTATTTCCTTGAGATTTTTCCCTCGTCGGTATGCCATTTCAGGCGGAGTTTGGAAGACCATAGAGGCGGACTTGTTTTTAGAGATGATATTCCAGTGTTTGCTGATTACACGTCTGACAGCGGGAGAGCTGGACGTATAGTTAGTAATAAACCGTAGTGGTTTTTTCTCAGTCTTGTTGTTACCTGCTTTGTGCTTAGTGCGACACAGCATGCGT
The DNA here is from genome assembly GCA_963971465.1 of Lepidochitona cinerea. Classification (NCBI taxonomy): domain Eukaryota; kingdom Metazoa; phylum Mollusca; class Polyplacophora; order Chitonida; family Tonicellidae; genus Lepidochitona; species Lepidochitona cinerea. Next base: position 97,477,411 of record OZ020551.1, on the reverse strand, counting down.
GTTCTGTTTCCGTGTTTAACGTCTCGCATAGAGGAGTCAAGTTCTAATTTAGTGTACCCACGGAGTAGCAGCTTAGTTTTGAACTCTTCACATTTCTTATGGAAGTCATCCACGTTGTTGCAGTTTCTTGCATATCTTGTAGTTTCACCTCTAATAAAGGATTTGAAACAGTACGCTGGGTGTGACGATTCTCTGTGTAGGTACTGGTATGTCTCAGTACTTTTGGTGTGACAATTAATGTCTAAGATATTCATTTTGGAGAATCGATCTCCTTTGAATATTTCTGTGTCAAGGAATGATAGTTTGCTCTCTGATATTTCAAAGGTAAACTCCAAAAGACCGTGAGCTTCATTAGCCACACGGAAGAATTCAATCATGTCAGTGATTGGTCCGTCGTAGATGATGAATCCGTCATCACGAAATCTCCAGTGTCCTAAAATGTTTTCTTTTTCCTTGAAGTTAGAAATCAATCGGCCAATGTGCCTAAAAATAGCTATATCGCATAGCTCTGGGCTGGGGACGGCTCCCTGTGGGGCGCCCACAATCTGGCGGTAAGATTTCTGGTGAAAGCTGAATTCATTATTCCGCAGAATTAGGTTGGTAATCTCAAGTAGTGTACCAATAGATGGCCTTTTAATGTCATACTGGATGTCGTCATACATTTCAAGCTCATGCTCGAGGGCCTCAGTAATTTCATTAAAACTGAGGTTGGTGTATAGGGAAGTAATGTCATAGGTAATCATAATAGCCCTTCGTGGGACAACTAGACCTTCAATTATGTTTATGAACTGCGTAGTGTCAGCTATGTGAGTATTTTGCCGTTTGACAATTGGCAGCAAAAAGTAATCAAGGAATCTGCCCAGCTTTTCCGTCGGGGAATTGCATTGGGAGATTATCGGTCTGCCAGGTATTTTGATGTCCGAAACATTCACTGGATTAGCCGCATCTAATCTATCCATAATGTGCTTGATTTTATGGATCTTGGGTAAAAGGTACATATGGGGTACGACTTTACGTTCATACGGGTCATGTAGGTACCTATAGGTTGTGTCATCGAGACAACCTTCGTCTTTCAATTTTCGTACAAGGTTTAGCACCTTTTTGTGAGTGCCTATAACGTCAATTACGTCAATCTCTGTGTAGTGTATGCCATCATAGAGCTGGCTGTGCGCTTCCCGAATATATTCGCCTTTGTCGAGGAGGACTGTGGTGTTGTTCTTATCTGCCTTCGTAATGATAATTCCTAGCTCTTTCGAGCACAGTTTCCTTAAAGAGAGTCTTTCTCCCGGAGATAGATTATCATTTCTGCAGTTAGATATACTAGTGCTGGAGATCTCCAGACGTGTTGCGTACAGATACGTTTCAATGGTATCCGAGGCAAGCTGCGGGTTAGATTTGCGTTTTGTAGTAAAACGGCGGGTGACATGTGCCATACAATTACCACGGTAAACATTATAAAGCATGGTAAATATACCATGCTCATTATTGTACCATGGTTTTACCATGTAAACTTTCAAATACCATGGTATACCATGCATGTGCCACACAATTACCATGGTAAAATTTATAAAGCATGGTAAATATACCATGGTCATTATAGTACTATAGTTTTACCATAGTAAACCATGGTAAACCACGGTATACCATGGTAAATCCATGGTAAAGCATGGTATTTTTTTATAAGGGCTGCTGCAAGTTTGGCAATTATTCTATTCGCAGCATGCCTTAATGGTTCAACAATGCCTTAATGGTTCAATGTCTGTTGAAAAAAATAATATTTGATGTGAATTCTGGTATAAATCTATTGGCATCAGTGGAACGAAAAATGTATTACAAGAAAACAAAGGAAGAATTTCATTGTTTTTACTCACCTGTCTAGTCTGGGTAGGATGCCAGACAAAACAATTGGGCAACTGTAGTGATATTTTAATTTTTTACACAGTGTTTGGATATCTGACTCAAAACCCACTGTTGTTGTTTGTTTGCACGTGAGATCGTTTGTCCCAACATGAACCACCACGATGTCAGCATCTGCCTCACTCTGGATTACTGAAATTAAACAGACAGCCATACATACTTACCATGACTAAGACTTTTTAAAACGCTTGTACAGGAAATAGCAACTATATTACTTAAGTCAAGGCAAACGTGTTCACTTGCTAAATATAGCAACTTAATTACTTTCAATACATGTATCTTTTTAACTGGTATGGAACAGAAGTATTTATCAGATAATTACAGTGTATAGTCGACTTCAATTTTTTATTTTTTGATATTTCCCTACCTAGGCTGATGTCTTTAATCTTTCCTCCTCTAATAGCCTTAAGATTAATATTCATCTCTTCCTTGGACTTCAAGTATTTAAAAATGGAATCTGTATAAACATGTATCTGTGAATATAATGACATAATGTAAAACATTTTGTTTATTGCATAAGCATTTACTTTCTAGTTTATTCGTATTGTTCAATTTGTTGTCTGTTGTATGGAAATAAAAAGTAAATAAATTGTTATAAAACATAACTAGTTCCATTTGTTGTGTAATTTTTGTATGAAAAACGAAACTTACCTGCAAGCCTTGAGGAAGTTGAGGTACTTTATAAGCTGTTGAATCCATTCTTGAAACAATTGAATAATGATTGTTCATGTTAATATCTTCATAAGTCGGTTAACAATAACAAACACAAATTTGGTCTTAACTCTTATGCAAAAGTTTAATAACATTAACTTCAAGGCATCACCAAGAAGTAAGTTTTTGCAAACAACACAACCTTTGTGGTGATGCCTTATTTTCTTTTTATCAATATATCAACAGTATTAATATTCGATTTTATAACAAATTCAATTTCAATTTTTTCATTGTAAATTATACTAGAGTTAAAGTTATACTTTATAAATAATAGCACAAACCTGTCCAAGAAATTATTCAGTATATTTATGATCACTAAAATATTATTCAGTATAGATATACTATGATAAGGGGAAGATCTCCCAACCACAAGAAACGTGTATAACTTTGATGAACTGGCAAATAGCTATTTTCTGTAAGCGAAAAGCTTAAATTGTCTTGACGATTTAAAATCAATTAAAACAATGAAAATTGGTTATGATTTATATTTTTTTCATGAAAGAACTTTCTCTTATATGATTGGTTAAGCCATTGATGAGTCGGATTCACGTCACCGCAACCTTGGCAACAATAAACAACATGACATAATTTGAATTAAAAAAATTACGATGATGACACTTATATTTCATGTCTCAATTAAATTTGCTCGTTTAGTTTGTGTGTGCTTTAGTTGCTTGTTAAACAGGGTCCGCGAATGTCTGCAACTTTTTTGGAAAGTATAACAATTTTCTTTCTTGTGCTTTGGTGAATCTCTTTGGCTTGTACGTAGGCCATGGTGAAGATAATATACGAGTCATAGGTTTTGCAATGTACAAGTCACTTTTTGTCCGCATTTTGTAAGATAATGTGCGAGTCAATTTTTTTTGCCGTGGTGTTGACAGAAAATGTACGAGTCAAAATTTGCGTCGCCGGGAAAATGTCATATTAAGCCGACGATACAGCCCGGACAAAAAATTAACGTCAAAACTTCAAAGGGCTATAATACTGCAACATAATCGTATAACGGGGAATAAAGATGACAGTGCACATCTTTGGTATACTAGGAATAGTCATTGTGAGTATCAATGCTGTCAGCTGAATATTAACGAAGATACAGCCCGGACAAACAATTAAAGTCAAAACTTCAAAGGGCTATAACTCTGCAACATAATCGTATAACGCGGAATAAACATGACAGTGCACATCTTTGGTATACTAGGAATATTCACTGTGAGTATCAATGCTGTCAGTTGAATAGTAACGAAGATACAGCCCGGACAAAAAATTAGCGTCAAAACTTCAAAGGGCCATAACTCTGCAACATAATCGTATGACGCGGAATAAACATGACAGTGCACATATTTTATACTAGGAATATTCACTGTGAGTATCAATGCTGTCAGTTGAATAGTAAGGCAGATACAGTCCGGACAAATAATTGTTGACAGACGTCCGGCTGGCCGGCCGACCAGTCGTACATGCCCATTACAATACCCCTTACGGCTGAGGGGTAAAAATTTAAAGTTTAAATAGATTAGGTAGGCCTACTGTATAATATGTGTGCGCTTTTTTAAACCAAAGTACATGGTCATTCTTACGAAGATCATTTTAAATGTAATATTAGGCCTAGCAGAAAAATCAAACAAGTATCAAACGTTTTGTGGTATTCAATGTTTATATAATTGTTACAAGTGAAGCTGTAAAGCTATGAGTTCTATGTTCATGTAAAAAGGTACGAGTGCACACATGGACAAGATGGCTTGATGTACATTGACAGTTGAATATACCTTTGAGAACCTACTTACATTCTTGAGTTACTTACTTCATACCTACCTACCTACCTACCATATATTGGCGACGAGGAAGTGAGGTATTCATCTGTCAATTAAATTTTTTTCAATGATGGCTGATTCTGGTGGATTTCAACCGATTGCTTCCTGCTTAACTGCAAACATTTGTCCGCCCGTGCCATACTTACCTACCCCGGGAACTTCGTCCATGCCGTGGGACCAGTGGAAGAGACTTTTCACAAATTACTTACTTGCCTCCGGTGCAGATACTGTTTCCCCTGAACGAAAAAGGGCAATTCTACTCCATTCTTTAGGTCCTGAGGGTCAGCGAGCATTCTACACTTTACAAGAGCTCGCTGACGATACCGATTATGTCTACACGAAAGCCGTTAAAACACTTGACCGTCAATTTCTCCCGGCAGTTAATATTTTGGCCGAGAGAGACAGATTTCAGAAACGAGAACAATTACAAGGTGAGAACATTGATATGTTCATTTCTTCACTAAGAGAACTTGCTACCTATTGTGATTTCGGCTCTTTCCATGATGAGATGATTAAAAGCCAAATAGTTAGAAAAACAAATTCTAACCGTACCAGAGAACGACTACTTCTGCAGTCTGACCTTATGCTTTACAAGGCGATTGAGCTAGCCAGACAAGTCGAGAGTGCCGTCAAAGAGGCGAAGTCAATTTCTGGGACAAAATCATTTAATTCACCTTCATCTAACTCTTGTGGTAAAGTTAATTATAACTTTCATTCAAACCCTAATCAAACCAGACATAAGTCTTCAAGAAATAATGTACAATTCCAACCACAACCAAAACCTTTGAAAGGTGACAGAAAATGCTAATGATAATAATAATAACAGCGATTGTCCAGCCATACAGGCTAAATGTGGATCGTGTGGGAAGTTGGGATACTATGCTTCAGTCTGCTGACAGAAACAAGTACGACAAGTCGACAACAAGGATGACCCCAGTGAAACAGATGATGGTTGGGACAGATTTCCGTGTGTTGAGTACTGACGAAAACAACAACGCCAAACCAGCGGTAACATGTACTGTGTCAAAAAATAACGTTGAGCTACAGATGATCGTAGACACAGGTTCTGATGTTTCGTTGTTCAGTGCTACAGTTTTTAAAAAAACATTTTGGTAAAGAAACTTTGAGTAAATGTAAATCTATTTCTATTACCAGCTACACATCTGATAAAATTTAAATATTAGGATGTTTTACACCTCAAGTGTTTTTTCACGACAAGGTTATTCAGGGAAAATTCTATGTTGTTAAATCTGGTGCATGTTTGTTGGGTAAAGATTTAATACAAGCCCTAAGCTTAAACATTGAAGGACAAATTTGCAACAAAGTGTAAACGACAACACATCTGATACAAATGTTTCAAATATTTCTCAAACTATAAAGGAAGAATTTCCTGACCTTTTTGCTGCTAAAATTGACCCTACGCAGACTCCGCCCCTCACGAGCGAATCGACCAATCAGCTTGCCGGAATTCCGCCACACCTCCAGCTCCTGACCGACCTCGGACAAACAAAAACGAAAAATGGCGATCGAATAATGCTATGCGTGTCAAACGGATTCTTCTGAAATTACGTTTATCTGCTATTTACATTTTGACACGGCAAAGTATTTAGTCGGATGATGATCATTGATCATTTCCACACCAAAAAGAACGGTTACACACTGTTGTTAACGGTTGTTTTCCTCGGACAGTCGATATATTCCGACCGTATCATAGGGTACCGGTACGATCAAGGAGTATAGTCGATAGATAGTCTATTTTAGTAATTATACTTAGGGTACGGTAGTTTATTTTCTCCGCCACCCCGTAGCTAAAGCCACATTTTATATTGCCTATTTTTCGCTGTCGAAAGTGGATAAAAACTTTTAGTTTTACTAAGTTTTAGAATACCCCAAAATGCGAAGACGTGACGGCCTACGGTAAAAAAAATGGCACTTCGAGTTAGATTTAACTAAGTTTAAACGAAAATCTGTCGTCATTGACAAAAAAGATTCAGCTTGGACTAAATAAAGGCTAATTTCATAATATGAATGGAAGAGTAAGTTTTGGTGAGGTTGCCATTTTCCCTATGGACTGTGGATATCAGTACATGAAAGGTACACAATTTGTACAAATATATACCGTTTATACGAACATTCACTGATTCAGATTGTGAGGTTTTTCAATACTTTGTTTTGTTGTTGGGCATGCCGAGAAGGTACTAGTATTACTTAGTGACCTAAATTAAAGTGGCATGAGCTGCCAAAATTGATACTTTTTTCATAATTACTGATCGTCACCACAGAAAGAGGCTTTGAAGGGCATCCAAAAACTAAATGATTGGCGTTGGAATGAGGAAATTCCGTACAGTATGTGACCTATACAAACTGGAATAGTGTTAGAAAAGTAAACAAAATTTGAATAACCGGGACGACCATTCATTCATTCTTAACCAAAGTTAGTTCAAATCAATACTTTATCTTACATTCTCGAGACAAGAAGCACTAAAAAGCTTCTGAATTATAGTCTTGAGAAAAATAGCCAATAATTTCAACATTTTGTTTTAACATCAAAATATCAACATTTTGGCAGCTCATGCCACTTTAAATTAAACTTGGCAAACACTATCTAGAGGGTAATAATCTTCAGCATGCCGAAAATAAAACATCTATCAATAAATATGTCCATCAATCTAAAGCTTGACAGGATGGCGGCCAACTAAAATATACCAGGAACTTCAGGAAGTCAAGCAGCTTTTCAGATTGTAGGTCTTTCACTAAACCCTCAGTTAGATTTCATCTATGGAATCTACACTCTGGAGACAATGCTGTAAGCACAAGTTTTCAAACTGGTGACCATCAAATTTATTAAAAGAAAAACATATCACACATATTAAATTTAATTATTTTCCTCTACGCCATGGTACAAATATAAAGACATACTTCCTTAAGCATGGTTAATGCATATCTGCCTGATTGGATTTATGGTATTTTAATTTATCCTGCTCAACTTTATTTCATGCTAACAAAGTCAAAATAAAAATCTGTGAATTCAAAACAAAAATATATTTTGCATAAAATCGAGATTAGATTGAATTATTTCAATACTGGTAAACAATTCAATCACAGAATGGAGAACAGTAAGTACAAGTTGACGAGTGTTTATGTGAAATGTTCAGGATGTTGAATCAGCTCTACACTTGATTTATTCTGTTGGCAAAATGTCTTTTAAATATTTGGGAGCAGTTTTCAGACAGGGATTTCTTTATGAATTGTAAAATGTGCAGAATCTGGTTTTCACAATTATGGCTTTTGCATCAAAAAACGTTCATAGAAATTAAAAGTCAGGTTATATCTTGAGGCCAGTCATGAATATGATGCCAAGTCTGAGTCTCCTAGAAGAACACCTCGCCGGTGATTCTATCTGTAAGCGTTCCATAAACTAGTCATCAAAAGGGAGTTTATACCTATTAGCTTTGGGGTTTTAAATTTTGGAAAACTCGAGACCGTCAAAGTCTCCGACCTCTTTTGGTATCAAAGAACACTTGTAAGTTGCATTTTCCTCCACTTTCCTGCCAGTCTCCGTGTTTTACGATATTGTACTTTGGGCCGAGGCACCTCTTGTTTTAAGGAAACGTCGCCTTTTGGCAATACCAAAGGGGCCTGTTAGGAAATAAAAAGCAAAATAAGCAAATTATAAGTGTGCTCTAACATGTAATTTTTTTCTCTAAGTTGGGCTCAGCAACTTTATGAGTTTAATCCTTTGGAGTTATTATTCTGTAATATCACATATCGACAATAATATATCATTTTGGAGTATTAATTTTTAAATTATGACTGACAATAACAAATGTTGTGTTGAGAGTATTCATTCAATTATATTTTATACATCAACACTAACAGTAACACTAACAGCTGAACGACCTAGTTCTCATAATACGAAACTGATCTATTTACTATGCAGACCAAATGACTTACAAAACACTTGATTAGTAAGAGGAAAAACTGATGACAGCAGGTCTACGAGGCATATCTTCGCAGGATTACAAATACAATACATTGACAGTTGTTGTTGTATCGGTATCAACCATTTAACGCTTCGTCACTAAGCCGTAAGCGAACAGCATAAAGTTTACGTATTTATTCAATGACTTAGAATACATTGATTATCTTTCTTGTAATCTACTTACCCAATTGCACATCACATAGCACCACTGTCAGATGTATATCGGTGGTTGAAATCTCATGATTCACTTTTTCGTACGACGGAGTAATCATCGAAAACACCCTCAGTCTTCACCTTGCCGAAATACTCGAAGGCACATGGATTTCACTCGTTGTAAACGATATTTTCACCAGTACATCGTGCATATATATTCCCCAGACAGTTTTATTATACTATAATACAGTCGTGCGCTTCTGGAGAACTGCAGACAGAAAGTTATCGGTAAGAACCGTGCACAGTTCAACCACTAGCGGCCATGTTTCTTCCAATGTTTGTCCGAGGTGACCTCATTAGCATAAGTAGGCGGAGCGTCGCGTAGGGTCAATTGGTACAATTGACCCTACGCGACGCTCCGCCTACTTATGCTAATGAGGTCACCTCGGACAAACATTGATCAAAACATGGCCGCTAGTGTAGTTGTTGGTTGAACTGTGCACGGTTCTTACCGATAACTTTCTGTCTGCAGTTCTCCAGAAGCGCACGACTGTATAATAAAACTGTCTGGGGACTATATATGCACGATGTACGGGTGAAAATATCGTTCATAGCGAGTGAAATCCATGTGCCTTCGAGTATTTCGGCAAGGTGAAGGTGTTTTCGATGATTACTCCGTCGTACGAAAAACTCAAAAAGTGAATCATGAGATTTCAACCACCGATATACATCTGATAGTGGCGCTATGTAGATGTGCGATTGGGTAAGTAGATTACAAGAATGATAATGAATGTATTCTAAGTCATTGGTTAAATACTTAAACTTTATGCTGTTCGCTTACGGCTTAGTGACGATGCGTCAAATGGTTGATACCGATACAACAACAACTGTCAATGTTTGTAATCCTGCGAAGATATGCCTCGTAGACCTGCTGTCATCAGTTTTTCCTCTTACTAATCAAGTTTTTTGTAAGTCATTTGGTCTGCATAGTAAATATATTAGTTTCGTATTATGAGAACTAGGTCGTTCAGCCGTTAGTGTTACTGTTAGTGTTTATGTATAAAACTTATATTATAAATTGAATGAATACTCTCAACACAACATTTGTGTTAATGTCAGTCATAATTTAAAAATTAATACTCCAAAATTATATATTATTGTTGATATGTGATATTACAGAATAATAACTCCAAAGGATTAAACTTACAAAGTTGCTGAGCCCAACTTTAAAAAAATTACATGTAATATATCAGAGCACAATTGTAATTTGCTTATTTTGCTTTTTATTTCTTATAGGTCCCTTTGGTATTGTCAAAAGGAGACGTTTCCCTAAAACAAGAGGTGCCTCGGGTCAAAGTACAATATTGTAAAACACAGAGACTGTGGCAGGAAAGTGGAGGAAAATACAACTTACAAGTGTTCTTTGATACCAAAATAGGTCGGAGAATTTGACGGTCTCAAGTTTTCCAAAATTTAAAACCCCAAAGCTAATAGGGATTGAGTATCACCAAAACCTTCTTTTGAAGACTTCAGTTTATAGAACGCTTACAGACAGAATCACCGGCGAGGTGTTCTTCTAGGAGACTCAGACTAGGCATCATATTCATGACTGGCCTCAAGATATAACCCGACTTTTAATTTCTATGAACGTTTTTAATGCAAAAGCCATAATTGTGAAAACCAGATTCTGTACATTTCAACAATTCATAAAGAAATTCCTGTCTGAAAACTGCTCCCAAATATTTAAAAGACATTTTGACAACAGAATAAATAAGGTGTAGAGCTGATTCAACATCCTGAACATTTCACATAAATACTCGTCAAGTTGTACTGTTCTCCATTCTGTGATTGAATTGTTTACCAGTATTGAAATAATTCAATCCAATCTCGATTTTAAGCAAAATATATTTTTGTTTTGAATTCACCGATTTTTATTTGGACTTTGTTGGCATGAAATAAAGTTGAGTACCGGGTATGATAAATACCATAAATCCAATCAGGCAGATATGCATTAACCATGCTTAAAGTGGCATGAGCTGCCAAAATGTTGATATTTTGACGTTGAAACAGAATGTTGAAATTATCGGCTATTTTTGTCAAGACGTATAATTCAGAAGCTGTTTAGTCTCGAGAATGTACGATAAAGTATTATTTTGAACTAACTTTGGCTCAGAATGAATGAATGGTCGTCCCGGTTATTTAAATTTTGTTTACTTTCCGAACACTATTCCGGTTCGTATAGACCACATACCGTATGAATTTTCCTCATTCTAACGCCAATCGTTTAGTTTTTCGATGGCCTTTAAGGTCTCTTAATACTGTCGTGACGATCAGAAATTATGGAAAAAGTGTGAATTTTGGCAGCTCATGCCACTTTAAGGAAGTATGTCTTTATATATGTACTATGGAGAGGAGGGAAATAATTAAATTTAATCTGTGTGATATGTTTTTCTTTGTATTAATTTTGTCGGTCACCAGTTTGAAAACTTGTGCATACAAACTCAGCATTGTATCCAGAGTGTAGATTCCATAGATGAAATCTAACTGAGGTTTTAGTGACAGGCCTACAAATACAATCTGAAAGGCTGCTTGACTTCCTGAAGTTCCTGGTATATTTTAGTTGGCCGCCATTCTGTGAGCTTTAGATTGATGGACAGATTTATTGATAGATGTTTTATTTTCGGCATGCTAAAGATTATTTCCCTCTAGATGGTGTTTGCCAAGTTTTATTTAATTTAGGTCACTAGTACTAGTACCTTCTCGGCATGCCCAACAACAAAACAAAGTATTGAAAAACCTCACAATCTGAATCCGTGAATGTTCGTATATATTTGTACAAATTGTGTACCTTTCACGTAGGCCTACTGGTATGTGATACCCACAGTCCATAGGAAAAATGGCAACCTCACTAAAACTTACTCTTCCGTTCATATGAAATTAGCCTATATAGTCCAAGCTGAATCTTTTTTCACAGACGATAGATTTTCGTTTAAATCTAACTCGAAGTGCCATTTTTTTTTACCGTAGGCCGTCACGTCTTCGCATTTTGGGGTATTCTAAAACTTAAAACTAAAAGTAAAACAAAGTTTTTATCCACTTTCGACAGCGAAAAATAGGCAATATAAAATGTGGCTTTAGCTACGGGATCGCGGTGAAAATAAACTACCGTACCCTAAGTATAATTATAAATACTAAAATAAACTATCTATACTCCTTGATTGTACCGCCGCTACCGGACGGTAGCTTACCCTACGATCGGAATATATCGACTGTCGGAGGGTAACAGCCGTTAACAACAGTGTGTAACCATTCTTTTTGTTGTGGAAATGAGCAATGATCATCATCCGACTAAATACTTTGCCGTGCCAAAAAGTAAATAGCAGATAAACGTAATTTCAGAAGAATCCGTTTGACACGCATAGCATTATTCGATCGCCATTTTTCGCTTCTGTTTGTCCGAGGTCGGTTGGAGCTGGAGGTGTGGCGGAATTCCGGCAAGCTGATTGGTCGATTCGCTCGTGAGGGGCGGAGTCTGCGTAGGGTCAATTAAAAGGTTCATTCACAAGATAAAGGTTAAACCTACAGCTATACCAGTCCAACAGCGCTTACGTCGATTACCTTTTGCAGTCCGCGACGCAGTGTCCGACGAATTGCGACGTTTAGAAAGCGAAGACATAATTGAACGCATTGACGCTTCTGAGTGGGTAAGTCCGATAGTCGTAGCGTGGAAAAAATGGCAATGTACGCATTTGCGTTGACTTACGGGAGCCTAACAAGGCCATAATCGCTGACAAATATCCTCTGCCGAACATTGATGAAATGATTAGCGAAATGCACGGAGCGACACATTTTTCAAAACTTGATTTAAAATCTGCCTATCACCAGTTGCTATTAGCTCAGGAAAGCAGAGACCTTATAGCAGCGTTTATTACGCACGACGGTTTGTTTCGATTCAAACGCGTTTGCTTTGGTTTAGTTTCAGCCCCTTCATGTTTTCAAAAAATGATGTCAATTATTTTAAGAGGTGTACCAGGTGTCAAATGCTTTATCGATGACATTATCATCTACGGTCGCGACAAGGACGACCACGATCGGAATTTGCGGGTTGCACTTCAAAAACTGAATGACGCCGGTATGGTTCTTAATGAGAAAGTTGAGCTAAACGCTGACAATTTGAAAGTGCTGGGTTACGTAATTTCTAAGTCGGGTATTCGCCCAAACCCAGAACTAGTGCAGTCTATTATTGATGCACCCGTACCAGAAAACTGAGAGCAATTACGTTCATTCTTAGGCCTCTCTGGGTATTATTCAAAATTCGTACCAAATTTTTCGTCCAGAGTACAACCGATGCTCGAGATTTTAACGCGTGATACATATTTGTGGACTACTGAAGCCGATAGTTCATTTCGTGCGGTGAAAACAGCAATCGTTACAAGTCCTGTCCTTTCTCTGTTCGACCCTGAACGCGACGTTATCGTTACGACCGACGCGAGTGGTTACGTTTTAGGTGCCACAGATAAAAGCAGGGAACGAAGTACTAGTTGCCTGTGCGTCGAGAACTCTAAATTCAACCCAACAGAAGTACTCTATTGCAGAGCGTGATGCCTTAGCATGCGTGTGGGCCGTAGAGAAATGGCATTACGTACAGACCATCAAGCTTTGGTAACATTATTATCAACTTCAGGTTCGGGCCATAGACCGATGCGAATAGCACGCTGGAATATGCGATTGTTAAACTACACTTACACGGTTCAATACAAGCCCGGAGCTCAAAACAAGGTTGCCGATGCTTTAAGTCGGTTGCCTACCGACGATTTTTCAACAGAGACACTCGTAAATGATACCGACTCTGTTTGCCAGATTATTTTAACCGAAAGTTCTAAAGTTGTTGACAAAATTGAACTTAAAACGGCTACTGATGAAGACGACGTTTCTACAGAACTTAAAGGAGAAGAAAAGGAAAAAACTAAGTAAACACTGTACAGGCGCGACACATTTTCCTTTCTAACGGTATACCAAAACTATATTTCTGCGATTTTTCCTCGCCAAACTGTGCTATAAGAAAGTTAAATGCACACTTGCCGCCGTAGCCTTTTTAAATTTGCTAAGAAAACCAATTTACATGAGCTTACTACGACTAATACCACTAAACTTAAACATAGGACACATAAAACATGTCTAGTTAGCTTTAGACTGTAAAAATGGGGTGAAAAACAAACGAAGAATCGAAGCCTGATTACAACAACAACGATCAGTGTGGGTCAACTTTCGTGTTGGGTTACCCTCCTTTCAGGCCTTTGTATCTGTGGTTTACATTCAAATAATTATCAGCAGGCTTTTCCAGTCGCTGTTAACCGATCGTCAGTCTGTATTTCTCAGATAAATAGGCCTACGTAAAATTACACTGCGCCGTTAGTTCACTCACTCGACTGAAACATAAAATCGCCAATAGGGGGCAGATCGGTTTGTTTACGTTCCGGGTACGTAACAATTCAAATTTTCAAATTCAAATTAAAAATACAAAGTGACGTCCAAACTTTTAAATTTTGGTAAAAATAGAAAGTTCCTAACTTATATTGTCTGGGAAAAATACAGAATACGGTCTTTCTTTTTTAATGTAAACAATATTCCTGATTTTCGCGGCAAGTGTGCCTTTAACAATCGTTATCAGAGAAAGTCTAAACTCACTCGGCAGACATCTTCACAGCAGAGCTTAGCTGTGTGTCTCGATCGGCCAATCAGCATACGCCTGGCCACCAGTCACTCGTTAGCGTAAGAGAAATTGGTCAACTCTGAAAGTCTGCCATTTAAACCTAGGTTAATTTCGATCATTTCGAGGCGCTGATAAGAGAAGACGAACACTCTAAGGCCGAGGCCACACCACGAGCCGCGCTTTGGAGAAGCTTTGGCCAAGCTGTAGCCGAGCTACGAGCGACAAACTTTGGGTGGCCACACCACGAGCTGTAACAATAAGCTGTCAGCTAGCGGCCAGCTAGCTAAAAGCTCATAAAATCTGGTATGGCCACATTGTAAGCGGTTATTGCTTCATAGGCTGCTAGCGTACAGCTAGCTCGAACATGTATCTCATATCTTATTCATACAGATAAGTTTAAATAAGATGTAAAACTAATTACATGACGATATCATGGTTACTTGAACTGGTGCCACATTATCGTTGAAGGATTGTTAATTTTTGTGTGGCTAATGATGTTGTAAACCGACAAATACTTCTGATCAACATGTTTGCATGGAAGAATGGTCCTAGCGGTGCATTTTTTTGCCTGTGTCTGTTCTACTATTTTAATTTGTAGCAACGCTAATTAAGATTGAAATTGAAATAAAAAAATAGTGGTAAAGTCAGTAGCCTGTGCGAACCGAAGACGTGTGATAAAAACGTACAAAAATTCAAATAGTCAGGATAATTTAAAATCGTATGAGCTGCCCAAATTCGGACTTTTTGTCATAAATTCCGATTGCCAAGAGAATTCCAACGTTTGTTGAAACTTGAAAATTAAAGGATTAACGTTGGTATGAACAGTATTGGTAAAGTCAGTAACACGAACGAACCGATGAAGAGTGCAAATGACTGACAAAATTAAAACAGCCGGGGTGTATGAGTACAGTTTGGTATTTCTGCAAGATTGGCATCAACGGATTGCCTCTATCTTAAACTTTTTGATAAAAATAACGAAATAACGAATAAATCTGTTTCTACGAAATTTTCTCCATAGCTCATGCCTCGATAAATATATTTTTCTTCATAGTAAAATTGTATATTTGGAATAATTGTGTTGCCTTTGACACCCAAAGGATTGTCCCTTCTTGTTATTCAATCCCAGGGCTTCATACTTTTTCTCAATGGAGACTGGTTGAATTTAAAACTGCATGAATACTATTTAGGAAGTATAATAAGGCAAGGTTAGGTGCAGGGTGGAGATCTAAAAAAAATATGGGATTCGGTCTGTTGACAAAAGACCGATACATGTAAGATGTTTTTGTCTGGGGGACAAAATTTGTCCAGTGATCAAATTCTGTTCGAGACCCCCACAACGGCAGCGGAAAGCATGAGTTGATCGATGTTTTAGGTACCCCCGATCTTCCTATGGCAACGAGTTCATGTTCAAGGGCTAGCAAATGAAAATCGAGTCAGAATTTGTTTATTGGATTGAACCACATTTGAACCCATTTACCGATCGATGTAAGGCAACATAAAATGTCACCTCAAACAACTAACAGCAGGAACCCACGAAATATAATTGAAGACAATAGAATAATTCAATGTCGATCCGAACTTGTACCTGTCTACATATATAACATATATACAAGCTGCAATTTGCAGGAACAAGAAAGTTATTCTATCATGAATAATTCTAGTGCTTTGATTAATAAATTAATAACATTTCACTCCAAAATACGATGATTAAAACATGTTTTGAAGCCGATCGTAGCAATCCAAACCCCCCACCCACCTATGGTCTTTCTGATTGAAGAAAGGCACCTTGGTTCGTTCGCAAATATTCGTGAATTATCGTTGCTTTCCGCCAGATTTCTAAAAAATAACCTTTAAAAGTACGGCTCGAGCTTTGAGCGGCGATAAATGTAGGGAAGTAAAGCGCCGCTCAATGCTCGCCTGCTGCTAGCACCCACTGCTAGGCTACTGCCCACAGTATGGCCGGTTCAGTGTAAATCTATACAAAGTTTTTCACGGCGCGGCTACAGCGCAGCTACGGCGCGGCTCAACGCTCATAGTGTGGCCTCGGCCTACCAACTCTGAAATGTACACTAGCTAGTAAATCAACTTTTTGGGAAGACGTGACAGGCTGTATATGTTGTCTACGCGACTTTTGGGGATCGTTGTAGAATTTTGTAGAATACTTTTTCCGGTCAATTTCAAACCGTCAATGGCGCGCTCCACTGACGATCGAGCACGAGCTTGTCTGGCAGATTCATTTCCATTGTATTTTCACACCGTAAACCACGTGCAAGCCTCACACACATGAATACGATGGTCTATGGGAGCCCGTTCGATACAAATGGATGTTGTTTTTTGTTGTCTCCTCCTTTAAACAGCTTATTGAGAATGGCTGGCCGCAGTCTTCAAAGCAACTCTCTGATAGCATTAAACCGTATTTCTTTGCTCGTGACGAACTAAGTGTTCATGACGGAATTATTGTTCGCGGTACACGTGTCGTTATTCCAGACAAACTGTGTACAAGATTAGTTAATGTAGCTCATTCACAACATCAAGGAATGGTAAAAGAAGAAACAGCGTCTGAGAGATCTTTACTGTTGGATGGATACGTTAGTTACAGAAATAATACACAATTGTGTTACCTGTCAAATGAATGACAAATCCACGAAGACTCGAGTAGCGCCTATGACTCCTGTCGAAACGCCCAAAGCTTCATGGGTGAAATTAGGTTTAGATATCGTGGGTCCGTACAATTCTGGTTCATTCAACGAAAGATTCGTTATTACATTGATTGACTACCGAAGCAAATGGCCAGAAGTTGCATTTACGAACAATGTCACGTCGGCGACAGTGATTAAATTCTTATTGTTTTTAGTCGAGAGGGCTATCCGGACGAGATTGTAACAGACAACGGGCCGCAACTGACATCTAGGGAATTTGAGAATTTTTTTACAAGAGCGGAACATCAAACACCGTTTTTCCTCTGTCTATTACCCTGAGGGTAACAGTGAAATCGAACGATTTAATCGGATCTTAAGCGAGACTATCCAGTCAGCGCAGTACGAAAACAAAGAAGTAAAATCTGCAGTGACCGAATTTCTAGGCGTGTATCGCGCCACTCGCCATACTACAACGGGCGAGAATCCTTCTGTAATGTTACACGGTCGGTCCACGAGAACAAGGATTGATATCCTTGGCGTTACAAAACCGCGGACTCCTTTGTCGAAAGATGACATTGACGCGCGAGTAAAATTGCGACAGACTAAAAGTAAAGGTGCAATCAACCGTATGTTTAATCCAGGTGATCTAGTAAGAATTAAGAAACCCTGGTATGTTCCAAAGGGACAAAGTAAATTTACTGATCCAGTTAAGATAATGGCTAAAGTTGGTAACTTTGCTTAAATTATGGAAAATGGTCAGAAATGGAATGTTAAATATCTTTCACCATTCTATGGGACTTTTGATCCTAATGATAAACAAACAGAAGATTATTGTTTTCTACCTAATGGTTTGCCTATGAATAGAGATGGCAATGTAGAAGATGAAAATCAGGATACACCTCAAGCAGTAGATCAACCTAATGCGTGTCCTAGAAGGCAAAGAGTTTCACGTCCTCCAGTGTGGAGTAAAGATTATGGTATGTATCAGTAAACTAGAAAGTTACTTTTGTATTTTTAACAGTAAACAATGATGTAAGTTTAGTAAAGTCACTTTTTATGATTGTTTATTGTTTGAGCAAGAAACCAGATATGTTTTATTTGTATTTGAATTGATTATCTTTTGATGGGTATTCACAATCTCTTAAGAAAGGGGGATATGTGGTATTCAATGTTTATATAATTGTTACAAGTGAAGCTGTAAAGCTATGAGTTCTATGTTCATGTAAAAAGGTACGAGTGCACACATGGACAAGATGGCTTGATGTGAACTGACAGTTGAATATACCTTTGGGAAGCTAGTTAGATTCTTGAGTTACTTCATACTTACCTACCTACCTACCTACCATACGTTTGGAGGCCCATTTTATTTAAAAACGTGAGATTTTTAAATTATTGCTTTCAACGAATACGTAAGTGAAAATCAGCACAAATGAACAGTTATCCTTGCATCATGATGTGAAATTTCATTGTTCGACCGACAACAAATGGCACAAATTGATAACCAACTACTATATGTATTTGAATTTCTCACACTACACCCCCCATAATTTCACTCTCGGGCAGTGTGTTATTTTTGTCATAATCAACTAGTGAAATTATAGCCCAACTTACTGCTGATTGGTTAACAAACATGATTTTCAAAGTTCAACTAATCAAAACACAATGTTGCATTCTCAGCGTAGGGATAATACGTTCGTTTTCCTTTTATGTAATAACTTGAAGACCTCCTTGTTAAATTACAAGTGATTGGCAGTATAACTCAAAACTGTGCGAGTCGGTAGCCAATCATGTTATGGTTTACATACAGCGGACTACATTTATGCAAAATAGTATGATTTTCCCACGATCACGTCATAGCTACTTCCATATAAGGAAAGCATTTGGATGTACCGTACATGACATACGTCTTGACATAGACAAACTACTTCGTCTGCTTACTTCCGTTTTTCTAACAAATTATGATTGAATACGAATATATCATAGCCGTATTTACTCCTAACTGTATTTACACTCTCTGTACCAATAATTAAACGCGGGATAATTAAAACTTTCAATCAATCAATCTACCCAAACTGGCGTCTCGCAGATTTCTCAAAGCAGATGCATTGACCTAGTTATCGTAATTGTGTCGGTGTAGAGGTCACAGCAAAACATGACTTCGTCATTGGGTTGCAGACATTGAACTATTGATATGTTTATTTTTGTTTTATTCTAAGAAGTGCCATTCATTTGTAGAATAAATATTTTATCTCTTTATTCTTAAGAATTCGTGAGAAACAAAACTGTTTGATTTTAGAGACCTTTCTTGTGTAGTGTAATGAATACAGTCTCCATGTCAACGCAGTGAAGCGGTCTGACTTCTGAATGGCTGGATTGAACGATGTGATGTAGAGCTGCATTTCAGAATACAATGCAGTATTTTTGTGTACTGTGAGAAAAAGATTAACCAACTCGAGCCAGAGTGATATTCATCGTAACAAACGGGCTCTCGTCAGTTAATCTCTATATAAACAATATGCAAAGTCGTCGTCCGCCGTGTACATTTGCGTGACGCAATGTTTTTTCACCGCTCTCATCCTGCAGGAGGCCGGCGAATTGGTAATTACGGTAGAATGTATGAATGCACTCTCTTCTTTACGATGCTCATCGATTATGTATTTGCCTTTTACAAACTAAAAACGTGAATTTTAATTGTAATAGTGCTACGGCGTAGTTGCACTTTTCACACACGAACATCAACTACATGAACATCTCCATGGGTTGACTGTTTTCAGGTTGATAAATCTAAAATGTCTTTTAAAACTAAACGAGGATTCTTTAACATTTTTTGGTAAATGTTATCAAAAACTGGAAATAACATTAAAACCCGTTTCGTTGATTAAATCAATCCTGACGTTAGTATGACTAACATAGACGTTTTTATTGTGATTTCACTCTATTCATTTTCATGTTCAAACCAACCATCTGCTTTTCAATAGCTTCAACTAGAAGAAGACTATAAATAATACATCTAGTGTTTGGCTTAATTTTCGTACAAGGCCTCTGGTAGCCCATTGGGGCCAGGTTGATTTAGTTTTGTCAATTTTGGACGATGGAATTCTTTTACGTCACAACATAAATTCGAATGGCCTTCACTCAGATACACACTGAGGTGATAAGTAAGGTACACTGCATCCATGCTTTTAGAAATTAAGTAAAACTGTGTTTTACCAGTAGACGTATCATAATCATCATAATTTTGTTGTGTTTGGGGGTGGGATTTGGATCTTAAACCAATCAATTTATTTTAAACTTAATAGCTGATGGAATCATTCGTTATTTTAGCTTAATTTGTTAAATCATCACTCAAATTTCTTTTCAAGACTTTTTCTCAATGTAGTTGCGTTGTTTCGGAGAAGCGATCTGTGGTTAATAAAGAAATAGTACCGTCGTACTCATATGAGTAAATAACCTCGGGTCATTTTTAAAATATCCAAATGCCAAAAGTTATATATGTGTTCTATTAACTTGGGAATTATCTCCCCTGTTCAATGGGCATTACTTTTGTTGCAACAAAGCTTTTACAGGAATAACTAAAAGAAATCAATCTTAATATTTTTCACCTTGAACTAGATTCCAAAGTATGCATGTTTAGACGACCGAATTAAGAATTATGAAGCAAAGGGACGTCTACGATACTAGAATAGGCAAGAGACCCTTTCGGGTTAAGAATAAGCGAGTTCACGATCTCGCGTGCGCAAGGATTGTGGGTAATGTCAAAGGTCAATGTCACCTCGGATGTCAACAAAGTTCGCGAAAGTATTGAATATAAATTGTACATGCTCGTGAGGTTATTTCTTCGCCTTTTTAGGTGTCAGTTAAGTTAATAAGAAGTTTTATTATGGCTTCGAAAAGCCCAGCTTTAGACGACTTCAGCACATGGCCGAAAATTCGTCTAAAGCCGTATTTAAAAGCGAGAGGGTTACCGGTGACTGGCTCAGTTCAAGAGCTCAGGGCACTGGCATTTGTCGCTCAGGTCATGTCGGACCCAACAGACGAAAACAAACAAAGGCCTGTTTACTGTGAATGTTTTGTCATTTTAGATTCGAATATTATTACAATATTTTCATACTATAGCACTGTAGTAGTACTACAATACTACTAAATAACTACTAACCAATACTACTAGTAGTAGCAGAAGTCTATGAACAGGGAAGTGTGAAATGTCGCATTACCCCATATTCAGGGCACTGGCGCTTTCAGCCTGCTTATACTACACTATGTGACGTTGATTCGCGGTAGATTTTGAAATTGTCAAGGGTTGCGCAATTTCAAATCAGAAAATAAATTCATTCTCCACTTACTGCATCTATCGGCAATTCCAGTAACCGCAGTTCGGAGAATGCATTGGTTCTTATAAAAGCTTTACCGAACACGCGGCTTTGATATCTCCATTTCGATTCAAATCTTTCCAAACAAGTCTTCTTGTCTCATTTTCAACTTTATAAGTTCTTCGGAAACTTTAACTTTTGCTCCATCAAGTACTGTTGTCATATCTAAAAGGTTCGCCATGTTTTTTCTTATGCATCCCATAATAGTTCATAGGAGAAAGTGAAGAAAAGCCACGCTTTCTGCCTAGCCGAGAGAGGGCTCTGTGTATGGTGACCTCTGGGTCAAACGGCGCCAATGCCCTGAATACTATGTAATGGGACGCTTCACACTTCCACATTCATAGACTTCTGGTAGTAGTAGTTAGTACATGTTCGTAGGCCCACTAGCTAAGAGCCTAAGTAGGCCTACTACTAGTACGTAGTAGTGCTAGTCACAACTGCTGTCGAGTGTATTGACTGGAATAGCAGTTGGCTCAAGCTCGTTAGCCCAATATCCTGCCATCCTGTATCTTGTTTTTGTAAAACATGTGTAATTCGATGCAGAAAATTGAGGAATGCAAATTAACTCAACTGCCAATGAGTTTTAATACACATTATTGGTGCAAATACTTGTTAGAAATGAAATATAGATATTTGGCGTCATTCTGCAATGAACTTTAAAGTGGCATGAGCTGCCAAAATTCACACTTTTTTTCATAATTTCTGATCGTCACAACAGTAAGAGGCTTTGAAGGCTATCGAAAAACTAAATGATTGACGTTGTAATGAGGAAAATCCATACAGTTTGTGGCCTGTACGAACCGAAAACGTGTTCGAAAGTAAACAAAATTTAAAAAACCAGGACGACCATTCATTCATTCTAAGCCAAAGTTAGTTCAAAACAATACGTTATCGTACATTCTCGAGATTAGAAGCACTAAAAACCTTCCGAGTTTTACGTCTTGAGAAAAATAGCCACTGATTTCAACATTCTGTTTTAACGCCACATTTCAACATTTTGGCAGCTTATGCCCCTTTAAATTATTTCAAATGTTTCATTTAAATTTTCAGATGCACAGATTACAAGTGTTTGTTCACCCTTGCCAGTGGCGTGACTCTACCAGATCCTTTGTGTGACCTTACGACAGCTTGGATTCGTGAAGACGCTGGAAGACATCAGTGGCCACCCACCATGTATTGCGACATGGCCGCCTATTTAGTAGATAGGGTGAGAGAGACCTAGAACGGAGACTGATGGGTGACTACAAGGATGGGAAGGCATATTCTTATTTCGATGCAGGATTCATTAACGAGGTCCTGTACCATAACATCAGTGAAGCATCTGAAATATTCTTTCTGAAGTCCACCAGTGCCCGTTTACAGAGAAGAAACGACGAACCACACAAAGTCTGGATTGCGTTGGAGATTGATTGATTGATTGATTAGAGTTTAACGCCGCGCTCAAGATTATTTCACTTATACGGCGGCGAAAATAAATTAAATCATTATCACATTTTTTACATCAAAAATCGGTGGAACTGAAAAATGACAGAAACAGAAATAGTAAAAACTGGTAAAACACTGTAAATCATTTTCGGAGATTAAAAACAATAAATATCACAATTATCTCCAATGGAGCAACAATAAACAATTTATATAAATAACTATTTTTATAATATACAGATTTGTAAATATGTGTTTTTGTTCTGATAGAGTGTAATATTAACAGATAGGTTTATACCATTATAATTAAAAATTTGCCCCAGGTTAGTCGCCTTTTACGATCAAGCTTGCCTGGGAGCTGTGAGCCAATTCTTATCCCCCGGAACTCACACGGGGGCCCAAGGATTAGTCGCCTCTTACGATCAAGCACCTTGGGAAGGCTGAGGGTCTATTCTTATCTCCCCGGAACCCACACGGGGGTTGCGTTGGAGAAGAAAAGTGGCAAAATTATCACAGCATACTGTACCTGTTTTGCAGGGTGAGAACATTAAATCATTACTGTTTGATGAGCGGTGTAAGAAAGGCCTTCCGAATGCATAAAGATATAAAAAGAAATAGATGCCATGAACCTCTCTACTATCAGCACATGTAACTGTATCGGGGGGGGGGGGGGGGGCATGTTTTTTAGTCGTCCGTCATGAACATTAGTGGCAAATAGCATTAGTAAAATAACAAAAATATATGTATGGCCAATCAATAACACGAAATTATGTATTAAAATATTTAAATTCAGCGAAATGTTTGGTGAATTCATTACTGCTACCTTTAAGGCTTTTATGGGTTAAATGTTATATAAGGATGGCTGCTTATGTGAAATGAGTATGTGTGGACAAATATAATTTAAATTTATTTGCAGACTGGGCTCAACGTGCAACCACATCGCTGGAGTGCTTTTCAAAATCGATCACGCATGGCAGCAGGGAGTCACCAACAAAGCTTGTACATCACTTCCAGCAGAATGGACATAACCAAGGGGGAAAATCAAAGGTCTGGAGGTAAAGAAAATCAAAGACATGGAGTGGAGAAAACCAAACTGGAGTAGAGGTGGCGAAGGGAAATCGATCAACACTGTGGCACGTAGACTGTACAGCCCTCTTCCAAAGGAACACCGTCCTTGGAAGAGCTGGTCGCTGGACTATACATATCCTGCAAAAACTCATGTGTTGTACAGTACGCCCTGTCTTTCCGGCCAGAGGATGACGTAAATGTTCTGGAAGAAATCCAGATACAGACATCAGCTGCGGTACCTTCACCTGTCCCCACTCTGCTTCATGAAAATGCAGCTCTGCCCACTTTCACCGAGGATGAAGTTACTCATCGTCGAAACCCACGGTTAAAAATTCCGCTTACGCTCACATTACCCGTGGGACAAGTCGGACCCTGCCCGTCGTTTCTAATTTAATATGCATGTAGATTTTGATTGGTTCCGCCACAAAACTGTGGCGGAAAATTTCACCAATCAGAATCCGCGTTGCGTCAGCATCTTAGCAGTGTTCAAAACAAAGATGGACGACTTTTCGGTTGTATCACAACTCACATGTCCTATTGGGGGCCGCCATCTTTGTTTTTACTTCAATTCGATAAACGTGTCTCCAAAACTGAAGAGTTAAAACGTTTATAAGAAATCGTTTGATTGGTCCGACAGAAAATGGGCGTTCCCAGAAAACGACGCTTAACGAGGCAATTGACCCAGGGGTAAGGGTGAGCTTGTCGAGAATTTAACCCTGGGTATCCGAGGATGGAAGTTACTGCACTGGCCAAGGCAACATCGAGCCAGTCCACAAATTCTCTGTGGATACAGCAGCGAATCGGCCGCATCACTGCTTCAATCGCAAGGTCTGTTCTTATACGAGCGCAGCGATTGAACAGAGGAGAAACAGACTTCTGATATGCGCTTGTGGATACCATAATGGGAAGGAAGTCTGTTCCTGACAGCTTGCCTGTAATCAAGTATGGTCAGAGAATGGAGCCGGTCGCACGACAGAATTATGTTAAATACATGAACGCAAAGGGCCACACCAGTTTGTCCGTTGTGGAAACAGGCCTTATTGTCATGAAGGACAATGTGTTCAGACGACACCTCCTGCCTACTTACTGATGAATGGCGGTCAGATGTGTTTGAGACGCTCGCATCCTTACTTCAGCCAAGTGCAATTACAAATGATGGTAAAGGGTGCTACTTGGTGTGACTTCTAAATTTGGACAACATTGTGAGCGTATTTATGAAGACGTTCAACACCAAGCACAGCTTATGGCGGCAGCAAAAATCGTCTTCAACAATCAGATCATTCCAGACATCAGACACCCGAAGCCTAGCGTCATTGACAACACAGGTATGTAGTTTGCCGAAGTGTATTTGAGGACCCAGTGTTTTTGCTTTCTTTTCACAAGTGGCAGTAGTTCCAACTTTCCTCGCCCAAGAGTTATCTTTCCACACCCAAGAGTTACTGCCCTTGGCGGTATGTTTTTCCTCCCCGGCACATTGTGATGTATATTTTAATTTGTCTTACAATCAAGACATACTCAAACCAAACAAACTTTTCCCAAAGTCATTATATTGATCCTGGGTTTTCACTCGAACGACCTATGTGGGATGGTTGCCAGTTACCAGCGGAAGGTCGTGGGTTTCCTCCGGGCACAAAGCCCGGTTTCCTCCCACAATAAAACTGGCAACGCCGTCATTTAAGTGAAATAATCTTGAGCTCGGCGTAAAACACCAAACAATCAATCAATATATTGATCCTGAATTTTCACATATATTTTGACACATATAACTACTTATAGTTGATACAGTTCAATAATGCTCTCTCACCCAACTTTCTTTGGGGTAAAGTTGGTCAGTTTATTCATAGATGCTTTATAGACGCGTTAGTATGTAATCTGTACCGAAACGTCGCTTACTATAAACGAGAAGTTGTTTT
Organism: Lepidochitona cinerea; assembly: GCA_963971465.1. Taxonomy (NCBI): domain Eukaryota; kingdom Metazoa; phylum Mollusca; class Polyplacophora; order Chitonida; family Tonicellidae; genus Lepidochitona; species Lepidochitona cinerea. Next base: position 97,451,712 of record OZ020551.1, on the reverse strand, counting down.
CCATGATATATGTTCTTGCTGTGTTATGTCATTAACCAAACTTCTAAATGCCACTCTAAGAAGCCCGTTTATTCATATTTGCAGCCTCACCATTTGCTCCGGTTGAACCAATGCCAGTAACCAGTTCTGAACCTCTGACTCCTGCAACTGTGGCCAACAGCTACACCATTGTCCAAACAACAGAAAAAACAATCAGTAGGACCAGTATACTTGTGTGGGGTTTGTAATCGTATCTGTGATGACAAGGACAATATTGAGACGGAGTCGGACAACAGTGTTGGGTGCGATAAATGTCACCCATGGTTTCATTGGGGATGCATTGGCTTTGATGAAGGCCAGATTGATAAGGACTGGTTTTGTATTGAGTGTATCAATATATCTACTTGCCGACAAGCGGTTTTCTCAGGTTGCAGAGAGCAGCGCAGACCACCACTATGTCATCAAGAATTGACACCAAGCTTTTTCAGGCGTCCTGAAAACAATAAAAATAAGTAGGCCTACACATGAAGACAACAAAAATGTCAAGAGCTGTATATGTACTTTAACATGATGTTTTATTGATTGATTGCGCTATACTTAAGAATATTTTACTTCTATCCTGGCGTGACATTATTTCTATCCCTAGCTGGAAGAAACCAGGGTTAACCTATAATTGACCATTGGCAAGTCAATGACAAACTTCCCCACATGAATACTTAGCAGGTGGTGAACGGTCAAGGGGATTTAAATGAAAGGTAGTCCTTTTTTTCTACTACCTGACTGTATACACAGTTGTACTATATTGCTTACCAATTGCTCTCTCAACATGGATGCGAGCGTTGGCCACTTTCTTTGTGTTGACAACTGCAGCTTTTGTCTGATGTTCCACACCAGAACTTGGCGGTGGGATTTTGAGCTTGGCGTGGCGCTGTAGGAGGTCACTGGCAATCGTGAACCCTCGGTCAGCAAGAATCACGTCGCCAGCATCTACGAGGTCCACAGTGATACCCCTATCAGAGGAACGACCACCATATCCGGCAGAGAGGAAGCTGATGGAGCCATTAGGTCAGATCCCCACAAAGTACTTCGCAGTGTTGTGCTTCTTGTAATCACTCCAAGTCAGCTGCTGTAACTGCAGATGCCTCGGCTTCTGGATAAATACTTCTGTGCAATTTATCGTGCAACGCAGTTGTGGATATTTTCTTCCAAGATCTTCTGGCATGTGCTGCAGGACCGCCTCTTTTTCGGGCCAAAATATCAATGCACGCAGCTGACGCGCCATCAATGGAATCCAGGTGTTGAGAATTTTCGAACAGAGCCCTTCGGAAATCTGGAAGATGTTACACAGAAAGCTATTTGTGATTCCAAGGCGTAGCTTCATCAGGACAAGTACGAATTCCTCAAAACTAGACAATTTGTTCTGTGGCCCAGATTTCTGCGGTGATTGCTTAAATTTTCTGGCTTCACTTACAACCACATGCATTCTGCTGCCGACACAGTACCTCATTTTCTTCACTTTGGGATAGAGGAAATATAATATACTATACTATAGTGTACGGCGTACCTCTGTGCACAAGGCAGTTCTGAGACTCCCAGTCTTCTATCTTCCGCCTCCCATTCGTGCATGCCAGTGCGTTACAGTGGCCCCACAGCCTTCCTTTTGATATCCCATCTGTTACGTTTGACCTAATTATTAACAATGAAATGATTCTTGATAAATGGTTTTTATTTTATACAAATCCAAAAAAAAAAAACAAATAAAAAGAAAATTATCTAAGTTGATACAGGTTTGTTCTAATTCACATCCAACATCGGTGGTACAAGTCAAGAATGGATCCTCATCCCCAAGGAGTCATCCACATAGCTTATATGGCATGAATATTAAAACACTGAAAGTAAAAAGATCAACTGGATGTAACATTTACAAAAGAGAAAAATCTGGTATGAAAAAAATGAGAGGAGACAATAACTGGAAAACATAATTGTATCTGTCTACCTCTGGTTCTCCTCAACTAGCTGAGTTTAGAAAGGACGAGTACAGTGATTCCACCTGTATTTATACTCCAAGATAACAAAATGGTAGCTAAAGTATATGTAAATTACGCGTCAACTAACACCAAGTTTAGACATAAAAAAGAAACCCTAAATTGGTGTTTCCGGTCACGAAATTGGCATTAAATAAATATGCTTCAAAATGTCATCTAACATGAAGTTTACAAACAAAAAATATCATAAGTGAAGTTCCTATTTACATTACAACTCTAGTTATATCTTATCATTATAGTAATATCAACCCCTTAATACAATAGCAGTATGATGAGGGTCTAATCATAACACCATCTCGCAGTCAAAATCCATGTTACCACTCAGTTACTTATTAAAATCGATGTGTCTGAAACCCCTACTGATGTTGTTACAATCGAAGTGACATTGACCTATGACCTCGACAACAATGCAATGCGCTCGCACATGCGCAGTTGGAATCGTGAGCTGGCTTATTGACCTTGGTGTATGGCAAAATGACGCTACATCAAGTGTTTTATTAATCTTGCATTGAAATTGTGCTCATTTTATGTAGGATGCAATGCGATAGATGTGTTTCAAAGTGTGTCCATTCGAACAATGTCGCGAGAAATCGAAATGGTCTATTAATGATGTTGTGAACTGGTAAGTGTTACTATTCTCATATGATATAAAGCCTTAATGCTATGCATTAGAAAGAAAACGATTTTCTGGTGAGCTAGTTATAGTCTGGACGATTATTACCTTTAATTCCACCGCAGACAACTTATTTCTCGTCATCAATTATTTCTTAATCCTAGCATTACATGTTCTGAATTAGTTTAGTACTTCGCAGGGTTGTTGCTATCCAAGATGTATGACCTCTGTCTTTACCTTCCAAGACAATAATCCTACAACGACATGACCGGTACCTGAAATACACAAATCTAAAACGAAGTGAAGATAAGTCATGGCAGAAAACTTAATAGGTTGTCTAGATTGACTCTTGGTCACATCGATTGTCAATAACGGCTAGAAAGTCCCTTTTACCGATTTATGTAGCATCATACTTGATCGAGTTCACAGGTTTTTTAATTACCAAACTATGCCTTTAAAGTGAGACGAAAATGTGCGATAAAGTATGGTTTTGAACTAACTTTGTCTGAGAATGAATGAATGGTCGTCCCAGTTATTTAAATTTTGTTTACTTTTCGGACACGTTTTCGGCTCGTACATGCCACATACTGTATGGATTTTCCTCATTCTAACGCCAATCAGTTAGTTTTTTGATGGCCTTCAAAGCCTGAAGATCAGAAATTATGAAAAAAAGTATGAATTTTGGTAGCTCATTCCACTTTAAGGAAACCAACGTAAACACATGCAGAGGATCCAGTATCTGAATTTATGAAAAAAGGTGCAAATTTTGGCAGCTTATACCACTTTAAGCTGTCCGCTTTAACGTACAAAAAAGCGATGATATTTAGATGATGGGAATTTTATGTAATTCTATACCAAACAGAGACCAGAGCAATTCCTAATTATCTTTAAAAAAAACTTACTTTAAGAGAATCAAATGAGAGCGTAAATTTGGATTGATGGAAATATCTGACGATGTCACGAGGACACTATTTTTCACTATGGCTTCGTGCACTGTTCCCTATAGTGGGCCCTGAAAGTGTTAACAATGTACCCTCAGCTTTCTAAATGCTCTTGATCGCAAGATGAGACTAATCCTTGAGACTATGTATGGGATCCGAGGGATAAGAATTAGCCCACAGATCTCAGAAAGCTTGATCAAAGGAGGCAATTTACTTTTAGAATTGTTGATGAATATGGTTCTTGTTTTTGGAGATAATTGTAATCCGTCATTGTTGGCGGCTCAGGCGGCAGAGCAATAGTCTTGCGGTCCAACATAGACCCTCCATCGAAGGGTCCAGGGGTCGAAGTTCAAAGATAAAACAAGAAAATTTCCTTGCGCTAAATCTATACTATTCTTTCTCAAATGGGGGCCTTGCTGGTGAGTCTGTTCGATTGATAGTCCCTCAGTACGACAGGCCTTCCATCGATGTGGCACAGATTCAAATCCCCCCTCAGACGAAACAAAAATTTATAACATTGTGAGTGAATTGTCACTCAATCGTTGTATGTGGAAGAGTTGCAAGGTACTCGCCGACGGTCGGAGTTTTATCTGTTTTTCCCAGCCTTAGATCTTTAATCTTTAGAGCGGCGTGAAACATTAATCAATAAATATTTTTCAAATAAAGCTATGCAGAAAAACTCAATGGTCACCTGGAAATCACATTTACAACAGTGAATAGCAAACATTCTTACGATATATTGACGGTTTTGTATGTGTGTTTTTGCGCTTCATATTTTTCGGTCAGTTCGATGTATTTGCAATTCGTAATACAAAGTAGTCGATGGCAGATAGCAGTAGTTGGAAGAGGACGTTTCCCTTGTGTTCCAATTTTTAAACTGCAACTTTGAAATCCATTCTTCATCAAAATGCGTAGCGCTTCAATTGAATGCACTCATTTTCTGTTCAAGGTATGTTCTGTTGTCAAAATTTGTTCCAAATTGATACGCCTATCTTCGGGTTACCAACACTTATTGCATGATGCTTAGCATAACATTGTAGCTTGAGGTAACCAAAAACTGTTTCGAACATTTCTATTTTGCGTTGCGGCGGCGTTGAATTTGGCAAACATTGCCTTCTTCTAGAATATTAGTTGGCGTTTCGTTCATACAACACATTGTATTAAAATAAGAAATGAGATGTATCAACGGTTTCAACGGCACACTGGAATAAGAAACCCTTCCAGAGCAAAAAATCAATGCTGAAAGCAATATGATGCTTTCTTAATAACACACACCAAAGTAGCAAAGTCACTGTTGAGACGTTTATTTAGGTTCTCCAACACATGACATAGACCTATTAAACAAAATACAAATTTGTTACCATATTGCTACATATTGAAAGAATATAGTATAGTCTAAAACCCATTTATCTGACTGTTTACGAAAAACTACTTCATACAAATCTCTAAAATTATATGTTAACGTATGATTGGAAAATTAATCGAGACTTAATTAAAAGTCGATGATTGATGTTACTGAGGACGAATCAGAGATCGCGTGGGATGTGAATGTACACAGAAGTCGTATTTCAAATTGTGAGAATAATAGTGTTCTTTGGCAAGGATGGTCGGAGATTGAACACCCCCTTCATAAAACGAATGATAATAGGTAGGCATCCCACTAGTTTGCCATGGAGAATAATTACCAAGGATAGAGCTGATCTGGCTGTATTTATAGAACTGTATTGTAATCCACTGTTGTACAGATGTGTGAGAAATTCGATCTCATCCTCCACATTTGGTGCACAGAGATCAACTTCCCTTTCAGTTGCAAAGAGTATCCATCTATCGACGTAACCATCATACTGTTTTCTAGTTTAGAGACGTCATGAGGACAAAAGGATTTGCCGAACTGATGATGAAACTGATAAGTTGGGGTGCGCCCGAAACGCCAGTCCTGGACATGTTCCTTCTGTTCCCAGGAAGTCGTGAATCAAAAAGGCGTAGGCCTACATTTGTTGCATCGCTTGTCCGAACAAATGAACTATATGCGTGTAATGGACACGTCTAATTGGCTGGTTTGGATCGGACTTTGTAAAATGTGCCGCCATTGATAGTTGAAACGAGCGTGCATAACAGATCTGGATCGAAATTGCACCATCTCCTAGTAATGGCGGCTGTACTGGGGCATTCGAAACCTGAAGGGGTGTCCTGGACGTCTGGGACTGGCGTGTCGAGCGCACCATTGGAGAAGGATCGCCTGAGATAAGTGTTGCGGTCAGCCTTAGTTTCGGAGGAAGGTTTTCTGTGCTGGTTTTCCAATGGTGGAGGCGGGCATGGTTTGACCTAGGTAAAGTAACAAGATGGTCAATTAGCACTTCAGAAAGTTTTGAGAACCAAAACTGAGTGGTCCACAGTGGGACTATCATAATGTAGTTGTCCTTTCTGTCGTCATTCTTTGTTATGTCTGGTCTATCATTGAGAATGGAAGGAAAGCATAAATATATTAAATTGTTTCCATGAGTGGGCAAATGCATCTACTTTGAACGCCTTTGGGTCCAGATTCCATGAAAAGTAACATGACACCTGGAAATTGAGTCGAGATGGAAAGCCAAACAGATATGGTAATTCCCTAATTTTCTACCCCAGGCAGAAAAACAGCAACAGAAAAACTTTGCAGGAGTCTTTAATTTTCTTCAGCTTTAATGGTGTTAATTTGAGTGATATATCCTGTGAATTGAGGATGAAACTAAATAAAACACTTGTTTAGCTGGCTCAAGGTTAAATTGTGAATGGTGAACAGTGAAGCCTGACAGATGCACCATTGGTTGAACATTGTGTTTACACTCATCACGTGTTGTTCCAAGTAACAATGTGTCATCAATATAGCTTGTGAGAATAATACTTCGGTTATTTTGGTGAAAAAACGAACGACTGAAGACAGGCCATTTGGTAAGCAGGTAATCTGATTTAGATGTCCGTGCCGTTTAAAACGCAAAAACGTGCGACAACATAATCTCACACATCTAGGGACAGAAAAGTAGGCATCTGTCCAATCGGCAGTTGCCATGTAGCAATCTTTGGACAATAAATTCCCTGCATTTTGAAATGTCTTTAGACGGCGTGTTGGTTAAGATTTTCCCAATCCAATATAATGCGTAGTGAACCGCCTTTATTGTTTTCGGTGAAAATATACTTAGCGCCATTAAAAACGCACGGTTGAATTTTATGTTTCTATCCCAGTAAGGCTATTGGCCATTTGCGTTTTCTTGTTTATTGTTAGTTCGAGTTAATTGAGTTGCAATAACTGGATAACCTATGGTGTTCCCGGCGCGCCTGTCGTGAACATTACGCAACATTTCCTAATAACGTCTATTGAGTGTTTCACCGTCACTGTGAACAGCTTTCAGGGCCCATTTGTCGTGGGTTCAACCTTTTACACGAAGCTCAGCATAAAGACGAAAATCAGAAAACGTTACCATGCCCCGACTTACGACACATCAAAGGGAACGTGCCATTGGCATGTTACAGGCGGGTCTCAGTTGTGCCGCCGTAGGACGTCACATGCAGTGTCATCCCTCCACAATTAGTCGCCTCAGAATCAGGGAACATGAAACTGGCAATGTTGCCGACCGACCACGCCCTGGTCAGCCAAGAGTCACTACAGCCCGCCAGGATCGGTACATCGGTTTGTTGCACACACGTGACCGATTTTGCACCGCAAAAGACAGAGACAGTGGGAATTGGAAGGCCCAGGGTAAGCCTCAGCACCATCCGACGCCGTCTCCAACAGATACAGATGCCTGCACGCATCCCCTACCGAGGGCCCATATTGACACCCGCCGCACACCAAAACCGTTAACGATGGGCTCGAAATCATCAGATATGGCGTATCAATGATTGGAACTCATTCCTTTTCTCTGACGAGTCTCGTATCTGCCTTGGTCGTCCTTACCGACGTCAACGTGTGTGGCGCAGACGTGGTGAATGTTTCGCAAATGCATGCGTGAGGGAAGGAAATCGCAGGGGGTGGATGTAGTGTTATGGTGTGGGGAGGCATCACTTCTCGCAGACGAACTCCCCTTGTCATTGTTGATGGCAACCTGAATGCTCAGGGTTACGTGGATAACATCCTTCGACCTGTGCTGCTTCCATTCCTCCAAGCCAATGCTGGCGTCACGACGTTTCAGCAAGACAATGCGCGCCCACACTCTGCAAGGTTGACACAAGACTTCTTGCAACAGAATAATGTGAACATCATGGAATGGCCAGCCCCCCCGATCTATCGCCCATAGAGCACTTGTGTGATCAGCTTAAGAATGCCGTTGCACAACGTCAACCCAGGCCACGCAGGTAGTGCAGGAAGAGTGGGACCGGATCCCACAGCACAGAATAGCCACACTCATCAGGTCCTTGCGTCGCAGATGTACTGCTTGCGTTGATGCCCGAGATGGACATACCCATTATTGAATGATGACACCTTCAATTTCTGTATCAATGATTTGTTTGCAAGGAATAAGTCACCAGGGTTTCACATATTGTCAATTCTTTGTCTCATTGTGACCAATGCCTTGTTCTTCAATTTAAGAGTACTTACAAAATTTTACACTTTACATTTCTCAAAATATTTTACATTCTATGGGTCGTGCGTTTTTAATGGCGCTAAGTATATTATACACAAATTGGTCTGGATGTGGATTACAGGTTTCTATTATATTTTTTTAACTCATGTGTATTTCAGGAAAAAATATTTACTTTGTCTGGCATAACACACAGGGGAAGCAGTTAGCATTTGTGATGGGTGACTGTTTAATGCTATGTCGATACCAGATATCAATCGATGAATGTTTTTGTCAATAGCAATGGAATCCCAAAAGTTTATGCATTCTTTCAATTTGCCTGCTTTGTATGGCTTACCATTTTTTGTTAGTAACTCATTTGTGAGATCTGTAGATTTGCAGGGAATGTTTTCAAACTGATACTTACTCACCCGATGAGGATCTACTTTGGGTCAGTGTCGGGCTTGGATTGCCATTGCTAATGAGGACCTTTGGTAAGGTCTTCGGACTCTTCCTCTCTTGGGTCCCTCATATGGGGTTCAACGGCCTAAACAGGTTTCCCTTTACCAGCATATCTGGAGTTTCCTTTAGAGGGATAGTTTGACATAATGTCATGTGATAACTTGTTTGTTTGAGTGATATCGTTCACTTGTTTGCTTAAGTCTGAACTAAAGAACCAATTACTGAATCAGTAAATTAACCGACACTGATTGACCCGGAAAAAATTCCGGGCCAGTGTGAGAACCGAACTCACGACTTGGGTTACCGTCCCACAGCTCTACCAACTGAGCTACCCGGCCCCTCTGGGAACGGTTCGCTTGTTAGATTCTCTTATACACACAGAGCTAAAACCAAGCCCATAATGCATTAGAATATGTATACTTAAATTTTCATACGTGATGGTTAATTTACTAATTCAGTAATTTCCCTGATGATGATTGCAACTTGCTTTCGAAACACTGACTTCATCACGTATGAAAATTTAAATATACATATTCTAATGGGCTTGATTTTAGCTCTGTGTGTATAAGAGAATCTAACAAGAAAACCGTTCCCAGCAGGGTCGGGTAGCTCAGTTGGTAGAGCGGTGGGACGGTAACCCTAAGTCGTGAGCTCGATTCTAATTCAGTCATTTCCCTGATGATTATTGCAACTTGCTTTTAAAGAACCAATTGTTGTCAGACTATGAGTTAGGGGTGCATTTCAATTTACTATGTAAATCAGGCTTAATGTTTTGTTTTCGTCTTTGAGGTATCTCTTGTTTGACAGATCCCAATAATAGCAATACGTCCTTTGAAAAAATTAATGAATTAATTGTGAAAGATTATCAGACAATTCTGGGCCCAAGTCTTCGGTGAGATCATATTCGGCGTGAAATTAAAAAACATCTGGCTTAGAATTATGACAGTCCTCTACAAGAGCGTGGATTTGGTTTGCCATTTCACAAGTGCGACGATCGTGTTGTTAACTTCATTTGTTCGTTGGGACTTAAAATTACTTCGTGCTTGGTTATCAGAATTCTGACACCTCACTCGACGAACATTTTCGTTAAGGCTGCGTCTCCACCAAATTTCACGTGTCACGTATCACATGTCATGTGTCATGCATGACACGTGTTACGTGACATTAGGGGTTTCCACTGGATATCACATCGAACATGTCACATGTCATTCTTCTTGTGTTCGCCCATCGTCGGAACCCACGATTAAAACTTACGCCCACGCTCTTTTTACCCGTGGGACAAGTGGAACCAAATCCGTCGTTTCTAATTGAATATGCATGTAAACTGTATTGGATCCGATCACCAATCAGAATCGGCGTTACTTATTAAAGTATCCAGGCAGTGATCAAAACAAAGATGGACGACTTTTCGGTTTACACTTCAATTCGATAAACATGTCTCAAAAACTGAAGAGTTCGAACGTTTAGGAGATAATTTTTGATTGGTCCGACAGGAAATGGGCATTCCCAGAAAACGAGGCTTTGAATCGCAGTTGGCCCAGGGGTAAACGGTGAGCTTGTTGAGAATTTAACCCTGGGTATCCGAGGATGGTGTTCGCCATGAGTGACGGCTCAGACTCATCTGACGAGGAAATTCTTGCTCTATGTCTGCAACAGGCCCTCACTATGGTGCAGGGGCCATTACTAATTGCGTCCAGAAAGAGGCGAATTTACCAGAACGTTTCGCTGTTTCATGGACAATCCAGACAGAGAATTATTCTTCAATTACACAGGCTCTTTTAAATTCGATACGAACACGGGGAGTTACCAAAAGGGAAAGTAAAATTTGTGTAAAACCAAGGGGAAACCCCAGATCGGACAGACGTGAAACGTGACACGGGTAAAAAGAATGAACATGTTCATTCTTCAAAAACGTGTCATTTCACGCGTGAAATGTGAAACGTGAAAAGTGACATTGATGGAAACGGTTCCTACCAAAATCATATGTTTATATTTCTTGTCACGTGTCAGGTGACATGTCACGTGACACGGGAAACTTGGTGGAAACGCAGCCTAACGTAAGTCCATCAAACTGCCGAGTAAGTTCTGTGCTCTCGCCTTATTATTCTCGAGCATGGTCTCGCAAGCATAGTCTGACGTGAGATCTTGTACAGTTTAAGACTGACAAACATTTTCAGGCCTGTGTTCAATTATGTCCGCGGCCTGTATGTTTTCACCTTTATTTAGATGTGCAGGGCAACATGATTTTTCTTTGGTCCCTGCAGTGGTTATTTAGTCAGCTCTTTTGCTGGATTTGTGCCCGATTTAGGCATCTTAGATGTGTTTCTGTAGGTCTATATCGTAGTCTATTTGTAGGCGACGTGTGAAACATTTTAGAGACAAGGTCAAATTCCCTTTAAAATTATCCTATTTTTGCGGGCTTGTGGTATAATTATACATGTTCAAGCAGTAGGATTGCGCTGATAAAAGCCACATCGCTAGCGGATATTTCAGAGCCACTCAGACAAGCTGTTTACACTTTGCTTGGTGTTTAACACGACGAGGTTGCAAGAATCCATTGGTCGGACGAAAGTCGTTTCTTGCTCAACGTCACTGATGGGCGAACGAGGGTTTGGATGCACAAAAACTCAGCGTATACACCCAAGAACGTACATCCATATGTTCCTTATGGAGGGGGCTCTGTAATAAAGCTATGGTCGTTTGCATCGCCTTGGCTCATTCTTGGATCCAGACGGTATTTTGCGAGTTGGTGAATGTTTGACGCGCTTAAGTCCTCCCTATGAATAAAAAAAAACCCACGTATTTTGGCTAAGTGATTTGCTCATTCGCCATTTTCATGAAAGCAACGGTCACCGCGGACGTGGCGTGATAAATAATGCTTTCCGTGAAAATGGATTCTGGATTGTGGGGTGAGTGACGAAATATCTCCACAAATGTGTAGTTTGTGTAAAGCTTTATTCTGCTCCGCAACAGCAGAAAATGGCTGATTTACCGATAGACCGATTAGAACCCGCACCTACCTGCATAATCTTGCTTTAAACGAGATGTTCATTGTGTCAGCCATATGGGTGGTGTGTGGGAAAGACGGACCCAGACTGTCCGTCGAGTTTTAACGTTCGTTTTACGTCGAGTAGGTTCATGTATGTAGCTTGACGACGAGTGTTTGCGTGTATTTATGCATGAGGCCGGATCGTCTGTCAACAGTCGCCCATTGACTACATAAAATCTCAAAAGCTAAAAACCCTGACACCGAACCATCTTTTAACTATGAAGTCAAAAATCTATCTCAGTTCCAGCGAATGGACACGTATTCACGTAAGCGGTGGCCTTGTGTGCAGCATTGCGCCAAAGAATTTTGGCATCGCTGGCGCAACTAGCATTGGCAATCTCTCCAGTCAAGACAAAATTGATCTCGACAGAAACTCCAGACTGGAGACATTGTTCTCCTTCAGGATGGCGATCTTCCACGTAACCAATGACGGTTGTGCTCGCATCCAGGATGCATACGTTGACGAAGACAGTCATGTACAAAAGGTTAAAATTGTACTCGTTTCTAACACGCTGTGTCAGTTGTTTGTCTAAATAGGCCGATCCAAAAATTAATTCTCGTTCTTGAAACGGAATAATATTAGTAAATGAAAATATTCTTATTTAGGGAGGTATAGAATACACTATTTATTTTGGATTTTAAAAACTTTGCTAACCGTCTCCATGTGGTGGGGGGGGGGGGTTAAATTTTTAAGCTATATACGTGTCCCGTGGGTGCAATGTAAACAGGAACAATGTGGGTCAGTATTTTGGTATTATACTCTGAGATATATGTATGTTATTTTCGTTAATCACAAATACCAACAAGTCATTTTTAATTTATAGAAACTTTGGTCTCTGGGAAATTTGTAGTCATTTGCTTTTTTGTTCTATGTGTATACTTCCACAGCTATTTGTCATATTTTCTTTTTTTAATTTATTTTCTTTTCTTTTCAGTTGGCAAAAACCCAAATAAAAGACATGTCTTCGATACTGCGCTAATTCCCCGGGACGCATTTACGGTTATAATACAGCCACTTTATTCAATCTTCAATAACTTTTAAATATCTTAAGAGCAATTTGTTAACTATAAATTGTTACAATTACATAGTTTACATTAAACAGTCAGAGAAGTGGAAAATATTAAAGTCATTGTCAAAAATAGCATGTTGGTCACTTGAACAAATGATCGTCATTTGTGCTTCGCTGATATGACATACACATGTAGCTAGACCAACTTGGGTGTGATCCATTCTTCAAATCTACCACTTATAGTATAACAGCATTTGCTACAACAGTAAGTTAGTTACTTTAGCTATGTAAAACCAGCTCCCAAAAACTATACTGTTAGCAAGTTGTTGGCATCATACCAAGTCTAAACGAAATATTTGCCAAATAGCTTCCCGCAACGGATATTTTGGGATCCGATTCAAGACAATCTCTGTCAAAACCAAGAATCATATTTATCCGAAATTGGTTGGATTTCTAAACTGCATACTAACTAACACAAAGGATACATACAAATTGCCATCTCCTTCAGAATCCAAATAGAAGGCTTTATACGGTCAAATTTATGATGTGATGTATAAAGGTTATCGAACGAGAGGCCGTATGTTACGATGGGTATCACTCGAGCCTATCAATTTACTGTTATCATGCCATAATCCAGATTGTATTCAAAACCGTTTGTCTCGGACGGAAAAAAAACTGTCTAAAGTCATATGCAACTAATCTAAAAATAGATATCACCATATTCCAATCATCGAACATGTCTATTTTAGCCTCGTCTAAATGAGTTCTCGCGAGAATAGCATGCTATGGAAAATAAAAACTTAACATTTATCAATAAAACAGAACCCAACGATTCATTAAATTAGTGCAGCAAATAATATTAATCAATCCTTGAATGTAAACAGCCGCGATGTCTTCACAGCCAGACAGTACAAACACGTCAGGTATAACTTAAAGTGACATGAGCTGCCAAAATGTTGATATTTTGACGTTGAAACAGAATGTTGAAATTATGGGCTATTTTTCTCAAGAGGTATAATTCAGAAGCTTAGAATGAATGAATGGTCGTCCCGGTTATTTAAATTTTGTTTACTTTTCGAACAAATTCCGGTTCGTATAGGCCACATACCGTATGGATTTTCCTCACTCTTACACCAATCATTTAGTTTTTCAATGGCCTTCAAAGTCTCTAACTGTCGTGGCGATTAGAAATTATGAAAACAGTGTGAATTTTGGCAGCTCATGCCACTTTAAAATTATTCTGATCGATGTTAAAACGCTTGTTTTACGGTTGATGTTTTGGGTGAAGTCTATTTATCTTTACAGGATAAAATATAAAACATTTGCATCAGTTTTTCATACTAGAATTTAGAAGTTCAGTGAATATGTAGACATTACAAGATCAGAATCTCTAGAAATATACAAGGTTTAAACTTTAATTTCGATACCAAGCATAGAAGTTCTTGAAACATATTAAGTCAGTTACCGCCAGTGACACTCATGCTAATAAATACCGATGTATGTTCTTTCAGTGGCTTTTCAGTGTCGCCATTTTCTTCAATTAAAGGGGGTATGATGTTGCCTCAGGTATTTTAGCTCAACATTGGCGCATCTTGACCGCTCTCTAATGCATGAAGGTATATCTAGGTCTAAACCCCCGGCGAAAAATTGAAAACTGGTTGAGAATAGGTAGGTTAGTGAGACAAGCGCGCTCCATCGTCACCTTAGGTATCGGCTAAGTTGTATCATGTAACTAGTCCGTGGCGCATCTCGATTCATCATTGATTGGATAAAACAAAAAAGAGAATGGCAGCAATCTTGTAAGTGAGCTATGAATGAAGCTTATTCTCTGTTGTTAGGGCACATTTAAGTTTAAAATATTGGTTTACGAGTGAATGAACACTACAATGGACCATTGCTTTAGATTACATGAATACTATCTTTTTAAATCTAAACTAGTAAAATGTTATTTTCCTTAAATAAACTGATTGTATGAGACTAACCACAGTGCATATATCAACCTGGTGATGACACAAGAAAATTGTCTCCATGGTTGTTTTAGACAAGACGATTTTCCCTGTGCCCGTGTGTTTTAGTGCTCAAAAATATCAACTTTCTGTACAACCATGGTATAGTTTGTCCTGTTAACCAGAAATAAGACACCCAAAGTTGTATCTTGTGATCATAACCTCCCACATAGTTAGGATACAGACAGATTCCCCTGCGGCAAGACTCGTTTACTCCCAGTCTATATGATATCATCAGACTTTCGTTTGTACGTGATTACCCAAACCGTTTGGCTACCGTAATTGTTCAAATCTCAGAACGCTTTGATGCTTCTACTTGAGGAATAATTCCGTGTTTTTATTTGTATTGCAAAATATCCTGAACCACATACATGTAAAGTACACTCGGGCTATGAGAATCATTTTGAGGTTTAATGGTGTGAAGGCTTTGTTGTGAAAATACCGTCAGTTGATAGTGTTTGTCTCAAGTATTCCCATCTATCCTACCTTTGACACTTTGACAGCAAGAAATGGCAAAGATTAAACAACGTCGTTATTACACCAACGTGAGTAGGGGATCTAAAGACTCATGTGTCTTCGGCAGAGGCTGCTAAGTTATCCTTGTTCCTTTTTATCTCCCTTCTTTCCCTAAGAGGTCAGTTCATTACTCCAGATGTTATCCTTGTTCTACGCAATTTGGAAGAACAATAAGCCGCTTTTTTATCTTTCTCAGATACTTGGAAAAGTACGAAAACTTGGGAATAATTGGATTAAATTACAACTAATCATCAAAGTGAACAAATGAAATTTCAGAGATATTGAATATTTTTCCATGCATATAATTTTTTTAATTTAATAAGGCACGTCATACCTGGTTGTCATTCCCAACATTCATAAATCAATAAAAAGGACTGAAGGTTGCAAGATCACCATTATTACATTAATAGGTGGGTTTAAGAGGCATGCTTATAGAGGGAATCACACAACTTATCATGCCCGTGTGTTTTAGTGTTCATAAATATTTATCTTTTCTTCGGGTTAATCATAGTAAATTGAAACATAATCAAACGTTATTATTCGATGTTTTCTTAAAGATGTATCAGCAAAGTTCGAAAAATTGACGTAAAAGTCCTAAAGTGTCGACATTTAAAGAAAATGTTTAAATTATCTACTCCCTTTTAAGTTGGGTGTTTTAATGGATGGTGTTTTTTCTCTAAGCTAATCCAGATAGTTAGAAGTGTCGACATCTGAACAAAAAGTTTAAATGGATCATTCAGTTTTAAAGTGGATATTTTACGGGAAATAGGTTGTTTTAGTTTGACTTAATTAACGTATTTCAGTAGAATCAAGCGTTATCCGTTCTTTCCAATTATTTTTTTTTCATAACACTACGAAAACTGAGGAAACGTTTTTAGGAAGTATTAAAGTCTTCCTGAGTGGATAGTTAAGGAAAATGTGAAAGTTCCTTAACCGTCGATATATTTGGGATAGTTTGACAATGTTTTCCCTGTGCCAGTGTGTTCTAAGCCAAACAATATATACAACCATTTGTGATGTTTCACCCAGTTGAACCAAAGTGTTTGTCCTGTATATGAATGATCTCATCCTTTCACAAGATTCTAAAATGTATTGGACTCGGTGTGAACTTACTGTGGACGTGTGATGAAACATCAACAATCAAAGCCAAGATATGAAGCTATGTTAATAGTTCATGAAAATCATTGCATTTGGTATGAGGAAGGTTTCACAAAACCCACAAGACCGTGGAGGTACATGTACATCGAGAACATAGAAGGTGATATAATCCCTCCCTGACCGACCCCATAAGTTACAGAGAATATGGTTTGAAAAAATGCATGTAGAAGGTTAAAGGCGCACTTGCCGCGAAAATCAGGAATATTGTTTACATTAAAAAAGAAAGACCGTTTTCTGTATTTTTCCCAGACAATATAAGCTAAGAACTTTCTATTTTTACCAAAATTTAAAAGTTTGGACGTCACTTTGTATTTTTAATTTGAATTTGAAAATTTGAATTGTTAGGTTTGTTTACGTTCCGGGTACCTAACTGCTCGCTGGGGCGCATTTATGTTTCAGTCGAGTGAGTGAACTAACGGCACAGTGTAATTTTACGTAGGCCTGTTTATCTGAGAAATACAGACTGACGATCGGTTAACAGCGACTGGAAAAGCCTGCTGATAATTGTTTGAGTGTAAACCACAGATAAAAAGGCCTGAAATGAGGGTAATCCAACACGAAAGTTGACCGACACTGATCGTTGTTGTTGTAATCAGGCTTCGGTTCTTCGTTTGTTTTTCACTCCATTTCTACATTCTAAAGCTAACTAGACATGTTTTATGTGTCCTATGTTTAAGTTTAGTGGTATTAGTCGTACTAAGCTCATGTAAATTGGTTTTCTTAGCAAATTTAAACAGGCTACGGCGGCAAGTGGGCCTTTAATGGTACAAATTGGTAACTTACGATCAATTAATTTAATAAGCAAGAACCAATGATTGGCACTATCGAACGCAGTAGTGGCGTCAATAAAGCAAATACACACAGGAATTCTATTGGACCGATAGTGATGAATAACTTTCCAAACACAAATGCAATATCTCTGTTTCAGCTTTAGACCAATGTCATGTGTACAGTAAATGTTCATAAACTCGAACGCTTTTCTATATCTAAAACGCCCAAGTTGTCGAAGCTAGCAAAGCGACTTTCTGAACAACCAATTTTATAATAAAATGAGTTCTTGACAAGATCAAACTATATATTTTACTACAACGAAAGATGCAGGACAATAGCCCACTGGGAATACAGTTGAATATAGCAGTAATATACTCTAATGGCTTTGAGCCTCACATCATTCAACTGTCGTTCCCTGAAATCATTTAGGTGACCATTGTGATATACTTATACTACAGGAAACATGGACGTTTAACTCCGATCGCACTACATGCTAACTTACATGGTCGAGGAATATCTGCTTTCTATGATACTACCGTAACGTCAGGTAAACCTTTTGGAGAAATTGGTATTCTTTGGAGAAAATCTTGTTCGTTTTATCGACTACAATGACCGCAGAATAGAGAATAGGGTTTCAATTGATTCGGCTAATTCCAAACTATTAGTTTATCTGTATATATGGCCACGGACTGTAATGATAACCTAGATCTATACTTAGACTACCTTGGAAGGTTGCAGACAATAACCGATGAGTCCTCAATACCAACAATTATAATCATTGGGGACTGGAATACAGATCTGCGCAAGACTTTTGTCACCGAACTTTGTTCTTTTTTATTAAGAAAACTCCACGTTTAAGTGATGTTGAAATCTTACCAGCTAATACCTTTACTTATATAAGGGACGCCCATCTTTCAACTTCGTGACTAGACCACTTTGTCACATCCCACAACGATAACCGTTCTATTATTAAAGTGGGCAGACGTATTGTGCCATCAGACCATCGTCCGCTATGTGTTCGTATTAAATGGGATAAATTGCGTACTCTAGAAAAATCCTCTCAATCGACCTGTCGTCAAATTGTTGACTGGAATCGTCTATCACATGATGATCGTAGTTTATACCAGAGGACTGCTCTGGAAAGGCTCTCAGAGTTAACTCCACCCATAGATTCAATTTTGTATGATGGTAAAACCAAAGTTCTAGAACTAGTGTTCTTCTTTGGAAAGAGCACGGAATGGCCTCGTCGCAGACAATATGTGCCACACAAGGAGGCAATTTAAATACGCCTTCAGGTATTGTAAAAACATGAAAAGACCATTCGTGCGGAAAAAAATCACCGAAGTGTTTAGTCAGCATTTATCAAATGAATTTTGGAAAGAGGTGAAAGTGTCAAAATCTAAAAATACTACTCTTCCCACTCGAATTGTCAAAGCGCAAGGAGATAAAGCTATTGTTAATCTATGGAGAGCCAATTTCACTAAAACTGTGTTGAATCTGAATTGTGTAAGAAAGAAGTCCTGGATATATTGTCAGACCTTCCATCGATGCGGCGCGGGTTCAAATCACACTCAGACCAAATACAAATTGAAAAATTTGTGAGATGAACATTTGCTAGCTACTCGCCGAAGGTCGGGGGATTCCGGACAACGAACCCGGTTTCCTCCCCCACTAAACCTGGCAACGCCGCTATAGAAGTCAAATAATCTTGAGTGCAGCGTAAAGCATCAATCAATTAACCAATTGTTAAAAGTAAAACTGGCGATATTAATATATCTGACAATTACCGACCTATTGCCATGGCAACTGTAAGCTCTAAAATAATCGAGGCTGTTATTTTTACATGATTGTGAAACTAAATTATATACTTCAGATTTGCAATTTGGTTTTTAAAAAAATCACCGAACTGATCTATGCATTTGCGTTTTAAAAGAAGTTATTCATCACTATCGGTCCAATGGAAGTCCCGTATTTATTTGTTTTATGGACGCCATTACTGCGTTCGATCGTGCCAATCATTGGTTCTTGCTTGAGAAATTAATTGATCGTAAGTTACCAATTTGTACCATTAAGCTTCTACATGCATTGTTTCAACCCATATTTTCTGTAACTAATGGGATCGGTCAGGGAAGGATTTTATCACGTTCTATGTTCTCGATATACATGATATTGACGTATCCTTGAGTCAGACTGGAGTCGGTTGCAACATTGCTGGACTCTTTATATCCCTCTGTGAAGGCGTTGTAACGTCTTCTAAACGTCTGCTCAGATTTCTCCGGCTCACATGATATTTTGTATAACTGCCAAAAAAACTGTACGAATGGTATCATTTTTTTTTGAGGTTATGATTTTTTTTTTCCTTTCAAACTTTTTTTTTAGTTTTGAATTTTTTTCTTCGTTTCAAAATTTATTTGTAGTTAAATTTTTTTTTTTTCAGTTTTAAATTTTTTTTCCAGGTTTTCACCCATGTGGAAAGTCACATGACTATTCACCTAGGTAATAAATCATGTGACCAACAACAAGATGCCTGCCGGCTCTTCAAAACTGAAAAAAAAATTGAAACTAAAAATAAAATTTAAAATAAAAAAAAGTTTGAAACGAAAAAAAAACTAAAAACTAAAAAGAAAGCTTGAAACCAAAAGGATTCCAATGTCCTATTCAAGCCACCGTAGATACAAGCTGTAACGCAGTAACAATGGCAATCCGTCTGACGAGAACATTCTCTCTCGTCGTACCTCTAGGTGGCGAGAAGTTCTATATATTCCTTAATATAAACTAAATCATTAGTCTCTGTATTTAATCAACTTGGAGTTGATTTAGACAATGTTTATCTATCTCTAAGTACATATGTAAATTGCACAAAAAAAAAACGTTCAATCGGCTGCCTTACCAATATTCCATGGCCAGTCTGGAGGCTTCATGAAGGAAAGTAACGATTAAATGCAGGTAAATAAAGCTTATATGCTAGAGAATCGAAGTGTGCAATCATCACCAATAATAATTAATCATGTTAGTTCGAAGACCATGTTGTCTATAGCATGGTTTCTAGATTTATGTTATTGATTGCATGTTTGTCCTGGGCACTTTGAAATCCCACTCGATACAAAGTCAAATGGCAAAAGTTGAGTGTTTTTTTTCTTCTGAGTATGTTTTTCACTTGATCATCAGATGTGGAAGAGTTGCCAGATCCTTGCCGATTGTCAGCTGTTTCTTCCTCCGCGAAATATAGGTAACGCTGCCCAAAAAGAAAAATAATCTTGAGTCCGACGTAAAACATCAATCGATTGATCCTGATCAACCCTGTATCTGCATGATTGTGTTTTTGTCCTCATTCAGGCTATATCTGTGACATTCTAATGTATATTTCTGAGTATTCTATTAAGTATCTCATTGAATCAAGACGCACATGTGCACCGCACATTATATTCAGGATGTTTTCTCACTCTCATTTCATAACCAAGAGAGGGATTTGAGGTTATGACCTAATCTCGCGGTGATGAAAACAAGATAAAAACTGGAAGTTCTTCGTTTAGATCTATGTGTCCAGAAACAAGAACTCGTGTGCAATGAATTCTGTACCATTGTTATATTGTCACCATTAAAACCTATAAGTATATTTTGATAATGCTCTGAAATCAGAAAAGAGGAAAATACGACATCGATTAAGTTTATTACACACTGACAGGACACGTTTGACCTTTGGTAAACGCTTCATACATACAAATATGTCAATTTAGCTATGATGATAAACATACAAATCACCGGTATCATACAGAAGGACATCGGCTCAGACAGACTAAGAACTTGAAATAAATAGTCTTACCCTTTCGGGAAATGAAAAGAGATGAATTGTCTGTAGGTGTTGTCAGTGAACTACTAAATCATATTGATTCACACAACTACTCTACTGGAAGAACGAGTTTCTATTTTGTAGGGCTTATCACCATAAATATTCTTTTCCAGAAAGATGCCACTAGCATGACAATCAAATTCACTTCAAGCCTAGCCATCATTCTCCAACAAGGCAATTCAAACAATTAATACTGTTTTTTTCTTTGCTGAACAGTATTATGTGTCATTTGTAATAAAAGCATGTGGCATCCATGAGCTGCCAAAATTCACATTTTTTTCATAATTTCTGATCGTCACGACATTAAGAGGGTTTGAAGGCCATCAAAAAACTAAATGATTTGCGTTGGAATGAAGGAAATCCATAAAGTCTACTGCCTATACGAACAAAAATAGTGTCAGAAAAGTAATAAAAATTTAAATAACCGGGACGACCAATTCATTCTAAGCCAAAGTTGGTTCAAAACAATACTTTATCGTTCATTCTCGAGACTACAAGCACTAAAAGCCCCTGAATTATACGTTTTGAGAAAAATGACCAATAATTTAAACTTTCTGTTTTAACTTCAAAATATCAACATTTTGGCAGCTCATGCCACTTTAAACGACCAGTTAAAAATTACTTAAACATCACAGAATATAGGTACATACGATGTTCTCACACCTTCGAGATCGGAATTGGCCGAAGGTAGAAGTAGAATTTATTTTCGCGCTATCTCTTGAATTAGGGACAACGCTCGCGACCAAGATATTGGTATTGTGGACTGTTTCAAAATAATATGTAAGGATATATTTAGAAGAGATGATCAAATGTTATCAAATAATATTGTTGCAACTGAGAAAAATAGAAACAAAATGTGAAGATTTTAATCAACATAACGTACTTCCAACCCAAGATAAACGATAAATTTTGACTGCATGTACAAGAGATAAGCCTTAATGGGACGTGCCCGGAACGGATATAGTTCAAAGGTGTGTTATTCTACCGTTGTTTACATACAGGTGAGGTTTCCAGATGGCCATTGGTAACTTTCCCAGCTCCGACGGACCACTGGATAGGGATTTTTATTTGAGTATCTGATTCCAATATCTGATTTGTAGTGGTAAAAAGAATCGAGTGCACAGTACAGCCCTTTCTGGATGCGCGTTTGGTCTATTTTTTTGGCTCTTTGTTTATTGCCTGTCAGAGACACAACAATAGCAACACAGGATTCCCTAAATAACTCGTGAAATGTTGATTGATTGATTGGTTGATTGACTAAGTTTCGTCTGTTTAAGCATCTATAAGCATCTAAAAGGAGGATTTAATGACCCAAAACGTTACGGGGACCCATAATGGGTGATATATATATAACATAGATGAACTCTATATCTTACTTTTGGTGATATGGCTTTTCAAGCTATTTGAAATTTGCAAATTGGTTTTAGCATGGGTAAAATTGTCATTTTCAAAAATAACTCCTTAATTCATAGAAAAAATACAGAAGATTAATACGATAATATGTGCTCTATGAGAAACCATGATATAGAATCATTTAAATTGCAAAGCTTATCACTTAAAATGTAAAATTTCGGAACGAACCCGAACGATACAGCGTTCAGCTTACGGTCTAAAGCCAGGATTAATGATGTAGTAGTAGTTAGTCAGTGCCAGAGGGCAGCAAAGCTGGAGCAAAGGGGCCGCGATTATAAAAACGTGCTGTACTCAACACAGACTCCATGCTCAACTCTACTTGAGCATACTCCCAGGAGTTTGGAGCAGAGATTGAGATTATAAAACATTCTGAGGACGTACTCAACTGAGTACAAACACCATTTCAATCAAGTTGAACACGAATTATTGCTGTTCTCTAGGAAGGGAGGTAAAGATGAACGTTTGTTTTGGTGTTGTTGCAATTTTGTCTTTTGAACTGTGAGTTTAGATTTGAGCACAGAAACGGTTCTTGAGCACAAAGTTAGGTTACTCATATGGATCACTGCACAAGTAACAATGCTTGTGTTCTATAATTCATGATGCCTTTTAAAGCTAAATTAATGGAAAGAGGCTTAGACTGAATTTAAAAAGAAAGTGTAGTGGCGTGATAAGACAGCGTGACGGAATTACAAACAACTAACCAAGGGTCTGACAGAGATACACCACATTGCCCAATCGTTCAAAATTGGCACTAATTGGGCGTGATTATTAGATTCTGAAGAAAGAACTGTGAAGTCAGACTTGAATTCTAAAATCTATTCTAATAAAACAAGAATAAAATTGTTTACCTGGCGAATTTAGACTGTGACGGAATTACATTATCATTCTGTGACGGAATTTCTGTTCGTGAACTTCCGTCACAAAGAAACTTAATTGCCTCTGAATTTCAAACTATATTTACCGAAAATATGATATTGATGTTGTTTTACGCAGCACTCAAGAAAATGTTATTAATATATGGCGGCCTTGCCAGGTTTAGTGGAGAAGTAAACCTGATTATTTGACCGGAGGAAACCTCAGACCCACAAAGCATCGCAGACGTTATTGAACTCGATATTTAAAGATCTTTAGGTCTATATAGCATTTGACAGCGATAAAAGCTAATAAACAGAACGTCCAAAATGAGGTTAAGATTGGTTGAAACATCGGGTGGTTTATTAAATTACCATTAACTACAGGAAGCTCCAATTGGATATGAACATCAAATTTCTAGACCGTGTCCCAAACTTTGAAAAATTAACAGAAAAAATAAATGTACGATCGTCTTCAATTAGAGATGAACGGCACATTACTAAAGATTGATCATGTTTTATGACACACTCAGGATTATTGGACTGAAATTGACGTGTGTGTTGCACATTTTATTATAGTTTCATGACACTTTCATCGGAATACTCAATGTATAACTAGAAATTTCAATAACAAACTATAGACGTATTTTGAACAATCTGAGCAATTCTATGATAAGCAAGAGTAGCAAGTGAAAATATCATTGTCTTCAATAATACCATCCTCTTTCGCGCAACTTTGATGAAACCATGTCAAACATGAATGTCATGGAACCCAGTCATCAGTTACCCTCGGATCATTATTATCGCCATAGCACCATTTACATCTTGGGCAAGAGTATTCAGAAGATCGTTTGTTCACTGGGGAGGCACCTTCTCGAGAAACTTTGTCTCTTTTACCAGTAGACCTAACGTTCTCTGGAGAATCGGGAATGCTGCAATTGCCTACCATTTGTATCTCTGATGCAGATTCTCCTGTCGAATGGTTTTGGGGATCAATCTCATTTATGTCACGTGAGGTAGAAGACAACACAGTTGATCCACCTGAAGCAATATTTCCTGCAAATGTGTTTCCACAGTCTCGACGTCTCGATTGTTCTGAGGATGTGGTGTAGTACCGCATATAAACGTCTTTGTCAGTTGACTGTACTGGGCGGGCTGTTATGGTGCCCTGAAATCCCTTTAATCCTCTCCAAAGGGCATCCACTGAGAGATTTTCACACTGGAGGTTGATCTGATCCTCATTCATAACAATGACATTAATATTTGAACCCGAATTTCGGTGCAATCGGCAAAAGCTAAGACATTGTTAACAGTTGTTTGCCTTGCCATTACCTTCCGATGGGCAATGCGCTTCAAGTTGCCCTCAAGGGCGTCGTTGGGTCCTTTACCATGACTGGTAGCAAAATAGTTCCAAGACACTGAATCTGTTGCAGTTTGCCTGCCACTACAAATATAAACTTATTCTTAAACTGACTTCATGGTCCGTCTGTCCATATCTGTACGTTAGATGTATCAGGGGCTTGAACTTTTACGATTTGAAGCATCTTGGAGGTCAAAGCAGCTACAGATTTTTTGTCATGGTCGCGAACATTGCTAATGATAGCATAACTCAAGGTTTGACCATGATGATATAGATCATTGCAGTGTAAACTGTCACCTGGCGTTGTCTCCAGTGGGCGGATTGAATTTTGTCCTGCCAGGTACACGTAAAATTTTCGACAAAATCCATTTGTAGAAGGCTTAAATTGCTGTCAACCTTTTGTGGTGGTCATAAGCTGCAGCTTGTTTTGTTTTTATGAACACGTGCCATGAGAACTTCGGCAGTTTTCCTTCTAGGAATCCCAAAGCTTCTTCTGTTGTACCACTGGTTTCTTCCTTTTTCCATAAACTTCTCGTTATCTTGGACCCACCGACTCAACTTTATATACACTGTAAAAAATTTAGTCGTAAAATTACGACGAAATCACTGGCAGCAGTGGTTGCCAAACTTTTGTCGTTATTTTACGATATACGATATTTTCGTATTTTAACAGCAGCACTGTAAAATTACGACTAAATCACTGACAGCAGATTGCGAAACTTTCGTCGTTATTTTACCATTAACCGTTAATTTGCATTGAACCGCTGTTTCCTATATTTTCGCAATTTTACAGCACTACTGTAAAATTACGACTAAATCACTGAAAGTGATTTTCAAACTTTCGTCGTTATTTTACGTTTAATCGCTATTTTGTTGATTTAATTTTTTTTTTGTATTTTAGCAGCAGTACCGTACAATTAAACATAAGTAAACATGATTAAATAATAAGTAATCATTTATATTCCATTTGAGATCATAAAACACAAGTTGAAAGTCTGATTTTACCTTTATTAAAGAAAAACATTCAAACATGGCTGACTCTAAATTCAAATTTAAAACAGAATCAGATAACTGATCAAAGGAGGGCTAGTAGAAAGACTTAAGAAACGAGTTGATTTAATATTGTTTTAAGTCGATTAAATATTATTGAAATACAAAGTTTTTGAACACCCAACAAAAATGTTATGTTTTCTCTATTTCTCCTATCAAATTGAAACACATGAACCAAAAACGCTAACAAAAAGCACATGGTTTGCATAATTAAGTTGGATGTTATCATATACAGTAAAATGTCAACAGAAATTATTGAGTCCTTATCCAGGTTCTCAATTGCATAGAGCATACCAACTGAACATTAAATAAGCACCAAGTGACATCACCGAAACATGTTTAGGATGACGAGGCAAAGTTTTTTCTGATTGACTTAGCCAAAGGAATGGAAGAATCAGTTTTCAAAGTTGTTAATAGCTACTTAAGAAATCTTTAGCTGATTATAACGTAGATTTAGTGTTAAAGGCCCACTTGTCGCCGTAGTTTGTTTGACATTTGTTAAGAATTGACACGAGCTTACTAGAGCTAAAACCTCTAAAATTAAACATAGCATACATAAAGTATGTCCAATTAGGTTTAGAATGTACAAATAAGGGTGAAAAACAAACGAAGAATCAAAGCTCTGTGTCGGTTAACTTAAGTGATGGATTAACCTCATTCAGGCGTTTTTGTCTGTGGTTTGCACTTGGCAGGCTTTTATAGTCCCTCTTACTCGATCGGTAGTCTGTATTTTTTAGATAAAGTTCGTAAATTTATACTTTGTCTTTGATCGCCCACACGACTCAAAACATTAGGGCACTTGAAAAATCTGTTTTTCAATTTCAAATTAAAAATAGAAAGTTCCTAACTTCTTCTGTCTGGGAAAAATACAGAAAACTGTCCTATGTTTTTAATGTAAACAGTATTCTGGATTTTCGCGGCAAGTGTGCCTTTAAAGATAATATATATATGAAACAAAAAAGTTATTGTAGACCATCTTCTCTATCTGCTGGTAGGTCGCTGACACCAACATGCCTTCTGCCCATGGGTCAGGGATCAATACCCACTTGGTACATGACAATAATTTTCTGAGATTGTTCAGGAATGACGTTTGTTGGATGATTGCAGGGAATCTATGAAGTCCATTCATAGTTTGCAAGTTTGTTAATGAGTCTCAGGACTTTTGCATTCACTCCACCTGTACAAGTTGCTTTTCACTTCTTTTCTTTTGATCCTTTATCCGGGTTGATACCAACAAAACATCTGAGAACAAGTTTTAAGACATATCATGCTTAACAGTAAAAGATAAAAACAGATATCAAGATGACACAACAGCTTTTTGTGGCATACTTAAGTTAAGACTTTGAATTTGTATCTTAGAGCAGTCCGAGTTCATACCAATGTCACTTCTGACAAATCTTAATGACTAGCTGGAGTGGTAATAACCTATCAAACCAGTAATTTAGTAAAGTTAGTCAATCCTGTATAGAAATATTTTACCCAAAGATGGAGATTGATTGGCCATCGGCTGGATGGTCGTTAGAATTTGAAAAAAATTTATTCCAATTGCAATTTGTATAGTCATTTTGAGTGTATATGGAAGGGGATGTACTGGGTTACTATTAGCCGCACTCGTGTGTCTCTATCCTGTTTTACTTACTCGCCTGTCAGGTTACTATCTACTCTCAGGCCTGGTTTCAGACTGTATTATATATTGGTCTCAGTATACCAAACTGACCATCAAATGTGGTTATTTCCCTTGGATAGGTAACTTTATGGCCTATCCCAGCCAACACAGGGTATTGGGTCCCAGCTTGGCTCAAGTCGGGCTGCCTGTGTGGGACCCCGACTTTTATTGGCACTCGGTTCTCATCGGCCCAATCAATCAACCAGGGTTAATGTTTTCCAGGGTTGAAATCTCATTAAAATAGTAGGCCACCTGTCCAACCTTTACAGTGACCGTCAGCCAAGTAATAAGTCTGCGTCCCATGCTGTTTTATAGAGATTTCTTCTTTTAACCCTGGTTGATATATTGAGCCAGCCCAAAGTGCCAAAAAAAAGTCAGGTCCCACACAGGCAGCCCAACTGGAACCCAATCCCCTATATTGGCTGGGATATCACAAAACTATTGCAGAAAGTTCTGTGTTTTTAGAATCCAGACATTAACACCTAAGACATAACTAAAATAATGTAGGTAGCAACATAATACTAAGCAATCAATCACTAATAAATATACTTGCTTATAATGTTTTGCTACTGTACTAGACTGAAGCTACGAATCTCTTTATTATGCTTCATTTAAAAGGACTAAGGTTGTAATGTTGATATTTAGGCCCCTGTCTGAAAATCAGACTTTTTGGGGGATTATGAACTGTAGCTTTTAACATATTGAAGTTCGATTCAACTTCATATGTTTATATGTTTAGACATTTTAATCTGTTATGGAGCAGAGCATATCTCCTAGCAGAAAAACCCTCTATACAAATATTCTGAAACCAGGTTGATATATTCATTTGAAAGATTTGTTTCCTCTGAAGAAACTAAACAACTATAACTATAACACATGGTTATTTACCTTTGAATAAATTCTAATGTGGCAAGTGCTCCCTCCTGATATTTGATATTTAGTATGTAAAACGTTGCAAACAAAACACTGATGGCAACCAAAAATCCATGCAGACTTGACACCACCACAATGCCGCCAACTACAAGCATAAACTGTTTGGCGTGCTGGATGCTTTGTAACAACCACTAATGTAATAAAATGCCCTAATGTAATAACTTTTTTTTAAAACGTCTTTTTTCTTTAAAATTCCACTGTATATTATCTTGGAGTGATGAATGTATTCAGAAAAAATATATTTTATTTAATTGTGACTTTAACATTTTTCTCCAAAATGAAGTTTATTACATTAGGAATCAAATCTCCGTTTTCACCATATTCTTGCCTTCAAAACATGGCCTAATGTAACAACTTTTTCTAAAACGTGTTTTTTCGTAAAAATTCCACTGGATATTATCGAGGCGTGATGAATGTATTCAGAAAAATAACATTTTGTTTCATTGGGACTTGTACATTTTTCTCCAAAATGACGTTTATTACATTAGGGCTCATATCTTGATTTCTACAGATTTACCTTCAAAACTTGTCCTAATGTAATAACTTTTTCTAAAACGGGTTTTTTCTTTAAAATTCCACTGGATATTATCGAGGCGTGATGAATGTATTCACAAAAATAACATTTTGTTTCATTGGGACTTGTACATTTTTCTCCAAAATGACGTTTATTACATTAGGGCTCATATCTTGATTTCTACAGATTTACCTTCAAAACGTGCCCTAATGTAATAACTTTTTCTAAAACGGGTTTTTTCTTTAAAATTCCACTGGATATTATCGAGGCGTGATGAACGTATTCAGAAAAGATATATTTTATTTAATTGTGACTTGAACATTTTTCTCCAAAATGACGTTTATTACATTAGGAATCAAATCTCCGTTTTCACCATATTCTTGCCTTCAAAACATGCCCTTATGTAACAACTATTTCTAAAACGTGTTTTTTCGTAAAAATTTTACTGGATATTATCGAGGCGTGATGAATGTATTCAGAAAAATAACATTTTGTTTCATTGGGACTTGTACATTTTTCTCCAAAATGACGTTTATTACATTAGGGCTCATATCTTGATTTCTACAGATTTACCTTCAAAACTTGCCCTAATGTAATAACTTTTTCTAAAACGTTTTTTTTCTTTAAAATTCCACTGGATATTATCGAGGCGTGATGAATGTATTCACAAAAATAACATTTTGTTTAATTTGGACTTGTACATTTTTCTAAAAAATGACGCTTATTACATTAGGGCTCATATCTTGATTTCTACAGATTTACCTTCAAAACGTGCCCTAATGTAATAACTTTTTCTAAAACGGGGTTTTTCTTTAAAATTCCACTAGATATTATCGAGGCGTGATGAACGTATTCAGAAAAAATATATTTTATTTAATTGTGACTTGAACATTTTTCTCCAAAATGACGTTTATTACATTAGGGCTCATATCTTGATTTTTATAGATTTGCCTTCAAAACATGCCCTAATGTAATAAATTTTTCTAAAACGTCTTTTTTCTTAAAAATTCCACTGTATATTATCGAGGAGTGATGAATGTATTCAGAAAAAATATATTTTATTTAATTGTGACTTTAACATTTTTCTCCAAAATGAAGTTTATTACATTAGGAATCAAATCTCCGTTTTCACCATATTTTTGCCTTCAAAACATGCCCTAATGTAACAACTTTTTCTAAAACGTGTATTTTCTTAAAAATTCCACTGGATATTATCGAGGCGTGATGAATGTATTCAGAAAAATGATATTTTATTTAATTATGACTTCAACATTTTTCTACAAATTGACGTTTATTACATTAAGGTTCATATCCTGATTTCTATATATTTGCCTTCAAAACGTGCCCTAATGTAATAACTTTTTCTAAAACGTCTTTTTTCTTAAAAATTCCACTGTATATTATCGAGGAGTGATGAATGTATTCAGAAAAAATATATTTTATTTAATTGTGACTTTAACATTTTTCTCCAAAATGAAGTTTATAACATTAGGAATCAAATCTCCGTTTTCACCATATTCTTGCCTTCAAAACATGCCCTTATGTAACAACTATTTCTAAAACGTGTTTTTTCGTAAAAATTTCACTGGATATTATCGAGGCGTGATGAATGTATTCACAAAAATAACATTTTGTTTCATTGGGACTTGTACATTTTTCTCCAAAATGACGTTTATTACATTAGGGCTCATATCTTGATTTTTATAGATTTGCCTTCAAAACATGCCCTAATGTAATAAATTTTTCTAAAACGTCTTTTTTCTTAAAAATTCCACTGTATATTATCGAGGAGTGATGAATGTATTCAGAAAAAATATATTTTATTTAATTGTGACTTTAACATTTTTCTCCAAAATGAAGTTTATTACATTAGGAATCAAATCTCCGTTTTCACCATATTCTTGCCTTCAAAACCTGCCCTTATGTAACAACTATTTCTAAAACGTGTTTTTTCGTAAAAATTCCACTGGATATTATCGAGGCGTGATGAATGTATTCAGAAAAATAACATTTTGTTTCATTGGGACTTGTACATTTTTCTCCAAAATGACGTTTATTACATTAGGGCTCATATCTTGATTTCTATAGTTTTGTCTTCAAAACGTGCCCTAATGTAATAACTTTTTCTAAAACGTGTTTTTTCTTAAAAATTCCGCTGTATATCATCGAGGCGTGATGAATGTATTCAGAAAAATGATATTTTATCTAATTGTGACTTTAACATTTTTCTCCAAAATGACGTTTATTACATTAGGGCTCATATCTTGATTTCTATATATTTGCCTTCAAAACGTGCCCTAATGTAATAACTTTTTCTAAAACGGGGTTTTTCTTAAAAATTCCACTGGATATTATCGAGGGGTGGTGAATGTATTCAGAAAAATGATATTTTATTTAATTGTGACATCAACATTTTTCTACAAAATGACGTTTATTACATTAGGGCTTATATCTTGATTTTTATAGATTTGCCATCAAAACGTGCCCTAATGTAACAACTTTTTCTAAAACGGGTTTTTTCTTAAAAATTCCACTGGATATTATCGAGGCGTGATGAACGTATTCAGAAAAAATATATTTTATTTAATTGTGACTTTAACATTTTTCTCCAAAATGACGTTTATTACATTAGGGAATTTTTGAATTCTTGGACGATTGCAAACTAGCCTGTTTTAAGAGTTAAGATCAGATTCAAAATAGCGATACTGTTTAGCATTGAGATAGCCTTTTTTTAGGAGAATGAAGAATTCCTTTGCTGTTTTACATCTTCAATCTAATCCTGTCTAGACATATCTTTTGTCAGCAGGATTAATAACTATGTTTTGATTTCCACTTAGCATGCTTAGGGCAAGTTGTTCTGAATAAATAAGGTTATGTTGGTTAATATGATTAGCTAAACCATCATCAAGTCACGAGTTACGTTTATTTCTGGGTCATACATGTGAGAAGGGAGCGTGTAGCCCGTTTTAGATGTAAACGGCTTGCGTACCCCACTTTGCCAGAATTACAATCTCGGACAAAGCTATAATTCTGGAGTTCACAATATGGACTAATTTACTAATACAAGGTACAAATGAAAGTCCTCTATTGAGATGTATCATTAGCAGTCAGTTCCCCGTTACTAAGATTAGCAATATTACTTTCTGAGGCGAAAGTAGGGTGGTACATGCCCTGTCCCAAATTTAGTTTAAATCAAGTGTCTGAAACCAGTTGGTATACAAGCAATTTGCTGTATGTTGGGTCCAGTTAATTTTGTCCATTGATACTTTAAATTTGATTGGGATATTTCTGGTATGACAATAACTCGCTTGATAGTGGTAGCAGAGTTATATAGGTTCAGGTTCGAAACTTCACTCGCCGGTAATTTAGTAGATGACTGGATCTCTACCTGCATATCATGGTGGGTGTCAAGGTTTTAATCTAGATAGATAAGAATCCCCAAGTATCGAAATAATACTTCCCTTGTTACATTAGGAAGGTGCCATTTAGAGGAGATGCACTGAAATTTCAAAAATTTTGAATTAGCTAAGCTATTTCGAGGGGTACGCTGGTTCATAAGTCCGGGTTTTTGACTCCAAAATGACTATTGTTTTTATATTGACGGTCGTATTTTGGAGTCAGGGCTCATTGCAATCGAAAAGTCGGAGTAGACTGCACGCTTCTGATCGGGCAGTTTGCTGTCAGATTTAGACAGTAAATAACAACATAACGAAATTTAAAAGTGTCATTACGACATCATGAATAATTTAGCCTTTTGTAAAGTGAATTTAACGTTTAAACACTGAAAACCCGCTAAATAGGGTTACGTCATCAACGGCGGAGAGTTTGCGACTGGAGAAGGCAAAAGGGAATACAGGTAAAGAATAATGTTTACTGGCCGATAGTCCATATCAGGCACTGGTAGGTAGCGAAATTATCCATAAACGCTATTATGACCGTTTAGGCACGATTTGAGTAGGTTATATTGTTATTTCATTGTCTAAATCGGACCACATACTGCCCGCCCGCTTCTGAGCGGGCAGCCAACTCCGGCTTTTTGATTGCAATGAACCCTGACTCTAAAATACGGCCGTCAGAATAAAAAATAGTACTTTTGGAGTCAGAAACCAAGACTAGCTGGTTCATCGGCGGGGATACCACTGCATCTTAAAGGAGAAGAAAATGAGACATCCTAGTAAATACAGTACAGGCGTGGTCAATTTTCCTTTCTAACGGTACCAAAACCATTTCTGTACGTTTTTCCCTCGCCAAACTGTGCTATAAGAAATTTAACAAGCTTTATCAAAGAATGTCTAACTGACTTGGCGGCCATCTTTAAAGCCAAGCTTAGCCATATGTCCCGATCGGCCAATCAGCATACGCTAGCTCACTGCCCTAGCGTCAATCTAAAATTAGAAGTTACCCTTGTCCTAAAGTCCACATTTAACCTCTTAGGCCAAGCGAAATTTTTATCAGAAGTATCCATTGGAATGGGGTTGGAGAGTTCATGTGACGTTTAAGTATTCCACAAAACAACAACTTCATAGAATTTTACCTGACATTTGCTCGTATATACGTGCTTTTCTATTACTCTCTTACACTTAGCTAGAGATATCGTTACATCGCACATTAGCAGCTATTGGAAACGCCCCGTGGAGCCTATCACAGTGGCCAGTTCAAAGTGAACTGACGAGAAGGCAAAAACACGAGAACGCGAAATGGCACAAATCAGCCACCATAGTTTAGATATCGTTTAAGTGTTTGTTTTTTCTGAAGAAGAAAGCTATCGTTTGCGGAATACACGGATATATGGAAGCCGGATACAGATATTTTATTCTCGAGCTTCGCGACCCCGCCAGACTCTCCAAAGCAATCGATTAGCGACTTTCTCTACCCCGCCAAACTCACAAAACACACCAACTACATTGATCAAAATATTATTTTTTTAAAAACATTTCATTGGCGTCCGCTATCTTGGCGAGGCTTGTGAGTGTGCGTGTGTGCGGGTGTGTGGGTGGGGGGGGGGGGGTCGTGATTCTATATCATTCGCGACGTTCTCTACCTTGGCGGGGTCGCGAAGGGCGCTAAAAAAGATAGCATTTTTTTTGCAATCCCGAATGGCGACCTTTGTTTGCTTGGCAGGGTCGCAAAAGTCGAAAAGGGCGCGAGGGTCGCAAATTGTCGCAAAAGTTGCTAACCACGCGAAGGTCGCCAAACTAGTGAATTCATGTGGAAGAATAAGTTTCCTGAGTGTTTGATGTGTTGTGTAGACTAGATGTATAACTAAGCTTTGGCGTGATTCGCGATCCGCGCGCCATTCGTGACCCCGCGAAGGTCGCCATTGGGGATTGGAAAAATAGTATATTTTCTTTAGCGTATTTCGTGACCTTGGCGTGTCCCGTAATCCAGCCAAGATCGAGAAAGTCGCGAATGAAATAGAATCGCACCCTCCCCGCCAGCCTCGACAAGGCAGCAAAAGACGCCAAAGAAATGTTTTAAAACTAAACATTTTTTTTATTAAATTGATTAGGGTAGTTGGCGTGTTTGGTGGGGTAGAGAAAGTGGCGAATCAATTGCTTTGGCAATATTATTTCACCTATTTTCGCAACAGCAGCCCCTGATGTTATACGAATTGATCGTCATTTTGGAGAAAAATGTTATAGTTACAAACAAAAAACATAACATTTTTTTGACTACATTCATCACGACTCGATAATATCCAGTGGAATTTTTAAGAAAAAACCCGTTTTAGAAAAAGTTATTACATTAGGGCACGTTTTGAAGGTAAATCTGTAGAAATCAAGATATGAGCCCTAATGTAATAAACGTCATTTTGGAGAAAAATGTTAAAGTCACAATTAAACAAAATGTTATTTTTCTGAATACACTCATCACGCCTCGATAATATCCAGTGAAATTTTTACAAAAAAAACCCGTTTTAGAAAAAGTTGTTACATTAGGGCATGTTTTGAAGGCAAGAATATGGTGAAAACGGAGATTTGATTCCTAATGTAATAAACGTCATTTTGGAGAAAAATGTTAAAGTCACAATTAAATAAAATATATTTTTTCTGAATATGTGCATCACGCCATGATAATATCCACTGGAATTTTTACGAAAAAACCCGTTTTAGAAAAAGTTGTTACATAAATCTGTAGAAATCAAGATATGAGCCCTAATGTAATAAACGTCATTTTGGAGAAAAATGTTAAAGTCACAATTAAATAAAATATATCTTTTCTGAATACGTTCATCACGCCTCGATAATATCCAGTGGAATTTTAAAGAAAAACCCGTTTTAGAAAAAGTTATTACATTAGGGCACGTTTTGAAGGTAAATCTGTAGAAATCAAGATATGAGCCCTAATGTAATAAACGTCATTTTGGAGAAAAATGTACAAGTCCCAATGAAACAAAATGTTATTTTTGTGAATACATTCATCACGCCTCGATAATATCCAGTGGAATTTTAAAGAAAAAACCCGTTTTAGAAAAAGTTATTACATTAGGACAAGTTTTGAAGGTAAATCTGTAGAAATCAAGATATGAGCCCTAATGTAATAAACGTCATTTTGGAGAAAAATGTACAAGTCCCAATGAAACAAAATGTTATTTTTCTGAATACATTCATCACGCCTCGATAATATCCAGTGGAATTTTTACGAAAAAACACGTTTTAGAAAAAGTTGTTACATTAGGCCATGTTTTGAAGGCAAGAATATGGTGAAAACGGAGATTTGATTCCTAATGTAATAAACTTCATTTTGGAGAAAAATGTTAAAGTCACAATTAAATAAAATATATTTTTTCTGAATACATTCATCACTCCAAGATAATATACAGTGGAATTTTAAAGAAAAAAGACGTTTTAAAAAAAGTTATTACATTAGGGCATTTTATTACATTAGTGGTTGTTACAATGCTTCTTCCTGAAAACACAACAAATATATGGTTCTTATTAATCTAAAAAATATGTATTTTTTTGGACGAATTTCAATTAACATTAGTTGGACCAATCCCTTTTTTGATTCAAGGTAAGCATAAGGTTTTAGACCGTTTTATAATGGCGCTCAAGTCTGGATTTTTATCTTCCAATTTCTAGGTTATTCAATAAGTGTAAAGCAAATGTATTTGGACAAACTGCAACAATGATGTTTTCATAGTTAGTAGGCAGATGCAGTGGTAGGACAAGGACGTTTGATAGTCAAATAGCCTATCCCAACTCCCCTTACAGGGCGACAGATTATAAATATGTTGCCAACTAAATCTCACTTTTGAGCCAGATATATTAAACTAGCTTCTACCATTGTCTTCGTATGATGCAAATGATACTCCTTTACAACAAATTTAGGATAATTTATTCTGATGTGTGGATATACATCAGTCAACTGACACCCCTTAATGCACAGAGTTTAGTCTTGCTTTGTCTTACCTTAACAAACAAGTCGCGGCCAGCCAACAGTACCGGTATTCTTCATTTGGGTTGCAGCTTCTATCTCAGTTATAGTACTGCTTTCCTGCAACACATAAAATTCACTGTTTATATTTTGTCTTATCCCAATATTGCTACACTTTATGAACAAAATAACATTTCTCATCAACCAAAAATGTATTTCTTAACTTCATACTGTAGCGATCTCGATCGCTGCGGGGGTTGAGGAATTACAGTTCGCCTAAAAGATCTATGTCTGGATTCAGATCATGAGCAATTTGAATTCACATATATTAAATTATCTGCAGTGTGGCATTGCTCATGCTCTGGTACAGTACCGAAGATCAATTAACTATGTAGAAATTGTAACAAAGACTTGAAATCAATTTTAAAACTTTATTGAATAACTTTTCACAGCAGAAAGGGGGGGGGATAATATATGGAAGGGCTATATGTGTAGCGCTTCACTTGTATAAACTCATTACTTTAATACTAATCCACTTCATGTTTGGTTGGTCTTCTTGTATTGTATGGTTTTCCCTTAATATGTATAGGTTCAATCGGTATGTATGTGTAAATTTGTCCTAATTTTCCCACCAGTGCCTTTAGTATGTGCCATCCATTCCTATGGGTCTATGGTGTGTAATGCAGTTCAGTGAAAACGATTCAGATTTACAAGTGATTGACTTACAATATTTACCCTATGAATTCATGGGGTAATAATCTACTGGCTATATTGGAATTCCTATTGAAATTATCCAGTTAGATATTTACCAGAGATTAATAAAGAAATTCATGGGATAATGTTTGTTCAGAAAAATCATCGGAAAGGACTGAATGGAGCAGGGTATAGTGAGTGAACAAGTCTTACAGTGAAAGTAGAGGGCTTGTTCTCGATCTCACCAGGCCTTTTCCATCTGTTCCCTGTAGTATCCCATACCTTTTAAGGTGGTTAAGTTTCCAATGATCCTATGGTCAGGTAATTGAACGTCGGGTATTTCCTCGGGTGGTTTCTTTAGGAGAAGTGGACTTGTCCAATAATAGGGAGCTAGTCACTGAATCTCTCAAATTTCCCGCCTTTTATACTTGTCAAATGAGTACTCTCTACACAAAATGGATTCTTAAATAAAATGTGTTCCTAAATATAGGCTTTTCATAAGGTTCCTTTCCTTACATTTTGGTATTTTCGCAACTGGACATAATAGTGTAACTGTTATTGTAAAAATAAACAGTAAAAAGTACTTTCTTTGATGGTTTTGAATCTTTAGAAATGCAATGTCAAGTTTAGAGAGTATTTAAACATGGCTGACAACTTGTGCTACAGTCAAGGACATTAACCTGCAGAGATTTCAATTCAACTTTGTTGACATACTAAAGCTGAGAACGATTAACCATTATGGTAAGATGTTTCTTTTATACTTGAGGATTTTATCTCCAGTTTAAACAGTTTAATCTTCTTCAATTTAATTGTTAAAATTCACATTAAAGATAACTAGTACAACAACAACGCTAGTATGACATCAACAACAACTAAACAACATAGGATAATTAGTTTTCAATGTACGTCTTGCGACAACACTTTAATAACTACAACAGCACAAATAAAAACAACTATTACCTACTTCTAAAAATCATTATGTTAGGTTTGGGGAATGATATTATTAAAAGAAAAGTCAATTGTTTCATTACCCCCAACTTAAGGTGAAACGTCCTCGTTCACCATAACCTATCCAAAAAAAATAAATTACAGTTGAAAATGTTTACGTTACAGAAATATACAACTTAATTTTCAAAATATTTACAACATAACTGCAGTCCAAAAGTTCTACCTCCTTGAAGTGCGAGCACGGCTGTTATAGCCGTAATTCCTTTGGAAAGGACGACGAGGTGTGGGGCAATGAGGACGAGCTCGCTTACTTTCAGGACTCAAACCACTTTCTTCTCGCCAACGTTTGCCAGAGCTGGGCTTTATTTCTCTGTCTCTGTCATGAG
The DNA here is from genome assembly GCA_963971465.1 of Lepidochitona cinerea. Lineage (NCBI taxonomy): Eukaryota > Metazoa > Mollusca > Polyplacophora > Chitonida > Tonicellidae > Lepidochitona > Lepidochitona cinerea. The sequence continues at coordinate 97,413,583 of OZ020551.1, read as the reverse complement.
GAACACCCTTAGACAAGTTTTCTTGATCCTTAGATTTACCCTGTTACTCTTTTTGTAGAACGTTGACAAGCTGTTTAAATATCTCTGCCTGAGTTTGTAATACCTTGGGTTAAACTTAGGTTAGAATCTACAACACCATGCATCCGCGGTTTAAGCGTATTTGTTTGGTGGAAAACAGATTCCTGAAGTTTATGGCTGGTCTGATTCAGATCGTACACAGTTTTGTTCAACCTACTTAGTTCGATTTCAAGATTTAAAAAACAGTTTGGAAGTTCTTGCAATGATTTTGAAGTATCCCGGAGAGATTGGCTCCTAGCTGCCAATTCTCCAACATGCAGGTTGGTAGCCATCAGCTGGCTCACAATTGGACGCACTTCTAGGTTGGGCCTAAATGCCTCCTTTTGCACAGCTGAGGTCTTCTCCAAAATGCTGAGAACTTTGTTCATTGAATTACATGTATCTAGGCTTGTTTGTACCCCTTTATTAGTGTTTTGACGGTCATTTTCCGACTTTTCTGCGGTGTTGACTTCAGAGGGCAAATTATGGTTGTTCTGCTGCACAATTCTGTTATTTCCTTTTCACTGGGATGGAGCTGTAATGTTTTTGTTGGGTGGTTTGGTGAGACTGGGAGTGGTTTGATTGGAAAAACGGATTAATGATGATGTTCAAGAGGTGATTTTTGAATGAGTTGGTCAATATGACACACTTCTGAAATTTCAAAATGAATGTCCTGTTCTTGCTGAGTAACCGTGTGTACTTCCGATTTTGGTGGTGGTGCCACTGGTACCTTGATTTCCATTGTATCAAATCCTTCTCCAACAATAGCATTGGGAATGGGGGTACCTTCTCGATAGTCTGGCAATCGAGAATTAGATCCAGGAGATACTTCTGCCACTAAGCATCTTTCTTGATAATGCAGGAGAGATTCATCTTGAGATAAAATGGTTGCATCAGAAGCATCCAAAATATATTTCCTCTTACTATCCCCAAGGTATGTCCGAATGTCATAGTCAGTGTGTTTCGACTCCATATGTCTTTGAATCTCATCTTTCCTAACTCCTCGCTTTCCACACACTAAACACATGAACGGGATGTTTTGCCTGTAAGAGTATTACATGCCTTGTCATCTGAGGTTTGTCACCTCTGTAAACACAGTGTTTACATTGGAAAGCCTGGCCTCTCTTCTGTAATGCTTTGATGGCTTTCATTGCTTCCTGCCTTGTACTGGATTGGGCTGCCATTGTAACACGTCTGTAACAAAACAAATACAAGGTACAAAATGGCATTCTTTTAGACAAATTTGCATTTGAGGAAAATTCAACAACAAAATCACTGCTCATTCACCAATTACATGTTAGTGAGTGTCTTTTTCTAGTGAATGTTTGTTAGTTTTTGTTTTCCCTTTTGATGTTTGTCTACCTCCCGTTTTGCCCATTTCAGGAGTGTGTCCCCTTGGTATGGCTTCAGTTTATTGTGATGTACCACACGTTTTGTCCCTGTAGCATCCATTTGGATTATATAATCCTATCATTCAGTTTTTCCAAAACAACAAATGGACCAGAATATGGTCGCATAAGCTTTTGGCTGAAACCCTTCTTCTTCAATTCCTGGAAATACCAAATATATTCCCCAGGTTTGTAAGTATTCAAGGATTTCTTGCCATCAAAAGTCGGTTTTTGTCGTTTTGCCTTAACTCGTGTTCGTTCTCGAACAATGTCATGTGCTTGTTGCATCCTCTCTCGCAACTCGTGCACATAATTACCATATGTTAGCTCTGTATCTTCTTCAATGTTTCCCGGCTTGCCGAAAACAATCTCAGCTGGTAGTCTGACTTCGCGTCCCAGCATTAGAAAATTAGGGGTCAAACCGGTCACTTCATGTGGTGTGGATCTGTAAGCAGAAGCCAGACATCCAAGATGAAGGTCCCAGTCTTGTTGTTGATCTTTAAGATAAGATCGTATCAGTCCTGTTAAAACGCTCCACTTTCCCATTACACTGGGGATTACGAGGCGAAGTTTGTGTTTTCCTAATCTCTAACATTTCGCATAACTCGGCAAAAACTTCACTTCTGTAATTTGAACCCTGGTCAGTGTGAATATCCAAAGGACACCCAAACCGACAGATTACATCATTTAATATCTGTTGTGCGCATGTGATTGCTGTCTGGTCTGGAACGGGTAGTACTTCCACCCAATTAGTAAAGTAATCCATGACAACAAGCACAAACTTGTTTCCCCTAGGTGTCTCTGAAAAGGGTCCCATTATGTCTGTGGACAAGCGATCCATTGGTGCTCCAACTCGCATGTTTTCAAGGGGTGCACAGGGCATTTTAGGTGGTGTTTTGTTTGCATTACAAACGTCACATCTCCTTACCCAGTTATCCACATCTTCCCGTATCCCGAACCAGTAAAAACGCTGTGTAGTTGTTTCCTTGGTTTTCTTCCTTCCTAGGTGACCTGAAAGGATAGAGTTGTGCATTTGTGTTAACACATACTCTCTCATAGATCGAGGCACTAGAAACTGCCAATAATCTGCACTTGCATCCTTCCGCAGAAATTTCCTAAAAAGAACACCGTTCTTTAGCTCAAGGTTTTCCCAGTTGTTCCAGATATGGCGTGTGGTTGGACTTGATGCACATATCTCTGTACCAAAAGGCCTTTTTCCACTTTCATACCATTTTAACACCGGGGCTACATCTGGGTCTCTAAGCTGCTTGGCTCGAAGGGCGACCATTGAATACCCTTGAATCCAAGGAACATCAATACTCCTGCAGGTAAGTTTTCTTAACTTAATTCGTGGATTCCAAATCCCGATCTGCCGATGCTTGCTATACTCACCAAGAGTCATAGACTTCAAAATATTCTCCTGCCATGCTCCACAGCATAGCTTTACGAACTTCCTTAACTCCGTATATTGCCTGAAAACACAATCTCCCAAACCACTGGGCAATGTTTTGATAGCAAATACCATAATGGCCAATAAAGACAACATAAATCCAACAAGACAGGTGTGTAATTTTTTTATTGACACAAATGAAGGAATGGTCCCTTGACCAAGTTTCCTTATAATACTTATGTTTTCTCCTGGGCTCTTCGTAAGAGCACTACTCATCTCTGTGGCCCGTTTGTCACACTTATGACAAGGACCGCATCTAAGAGTTGTCCCAAACACCTCATCTGGACAGACACACTGCCATGGGTTTGTGCATCGAGACATACCATCAGCATTGCCATGACTTTTTCCAGGTCGATGCTCGATCTCAAAATCGAATGCTGAAACAATCTCTATCCAACGAGCAACTCTGTTCTTTGGTTCTCGAAGGCTGAACAACCATTTTATGGCTTGATGATCTGTCCTCACCAAGAATCTCCTTCCAAGCAAATAATGCTTGTAATACTCAATAAAATGTTTCACTGCGAGTAGTTCCCTGTCCGTCACACAATAATTCCTCTCTGCCTTATTTAGCGTTCTGCTCCCATAAGCAATAACACGCTCTCTTCCATCCTGAATTTGTGACAGTACTGCTCCAATGCTCACATCACTGGCATCCGTGTCCAGAATGTACCAGAATGCTTTTGAGGTGGTCAATCCATTGGGCGCAGCAAAGAAAAAACATAAATTGGTTGGTGTTTATTACACCTTAGCAAATTTTGATACCTATGATGAGTATTATTTTTTTTAATAGTTTAGCATAAGCTTAAAAGTTCTGTCTACAGTTTTAAAGAGTCGTGAATATCCTTATACAGGTGATCATTAACGTCTTGGGACGAGCCAAAAGAAAATGCTGAAGGAAAGTTTTGAAATAACATCTTAACAGAATCAAGAATAGATACATACTGATACGACGCTCTTTTAGCACGATTTTCGTTTTCAATGAAAATCTCTACAGGCTCAATGTATGCAAAATTGTTTTTGTAAAAAGTGTTTCTCCGTTTATTAGTTTTCAAAGAACCAAGATTGCAGGAGGAAAACATGTCGCTGGTAGAAAATTCTTTTGCAATGTCTTTAATTAACGTATCTCCTAATTCAAATCCACTCATTTTTTCTATAAGTGACTGTTTAAGTAAGTTCTGACTAACTTGGTGCATTTCTTCAAATTCTGTAATGATAGTTTGAACAGTACTGACTGGCAACAAATATTTACTCTGTAATTTCATATAAAAGCATGCTAAACTCTGCTTTTTTTTAGTTTAGGGGTATAACTTTCACTGACTAGCCGTTCATTTAACATTAGCGCCTATCGACGGTTATCGTGTGGTTTTGTCTTTAATTCTTTATTCCTAAATCATTTCTTTAATCCAATTTTTTGTGTGAAGCACACCAGAAGCTATCAGTTGCGTGTTTGTCAGTTGACTGTCAATAAAAAAAATGTTATCGCTTAAATACGCTTCGAAGTTGTCAAAAACCAACGGTGAAAACACAACTACGAAGTTTTATTTTTGTGTTAGAACTAAAATTATTTTTTTTGTCAGCCAAAAAGAAGTATCTAATGGCTTTGTATATATCTTGATATGTCTCAGAAAAAGAGTTTTGTAAAAAGTATAGATTGTAAGCTGAGAATCACAGATATAACAACAGGGTTACAGCCGATCTCCATAAGCACTAATGTTAATCGGACAGCCGATCGGTGAAAGTTATACCCCTAAACACGGGTCTCGCGTGATCTCGTGGGACTTCCGCCAAACCCGAAAGGGGCTTATTAACCGTAATATTTTCGTGATGGAATTACATGCAATAAGCAAGCCCACGAGTTCATAGTTTAGCTTATATACGTAATTACAAATTTGTTAAATTCTAAAGTCACATTCCAATTTCCAATTTCAATATTTTAAATTCGAAATTGGAAATTGAATTTCGAGATTCGAATTTCAATATTTGAAATTCGAAACTCCAATTTCGAATTTCAATATAATAAAATCGCTGGCCAAGTACCAGTGTACATGCAGGCCTAATTAGTGTTAATATAATTTGATTGGTGAAAACAAATTTAAAAGGTGTCAGTGATTGTTTAATTGACTATATGTGAATATTGAATTTCGAAATTAAGAAATGAGAATTTCGAATTTCAAAATCTGAAGTTCGAATGAGACCTCTGGGCTTTCATAAATCTCTAATGGTTTTCGGAAGAAAATAATTACGAAACGATTTTGTTCGAGCATGTATTGTTCGATTGTTATCACTGTTTCTGAGACAGCTTCCGTTGACCATCATTATGATAGGAGGACACGACACTAAAGTGCTGTGCGATCATTATATATTTTATTTAGTATATATAATTTCCGGTGTATTACATTTATTACATTTTGTTGCCTAACTTCTATATTTAAAAGTAATTTTATGTGCCTATAGAACGGCAATAATAAATAACATCTAACGACACACGCCCGTTAATGATGTACTTTCAGGATAGGATCAAAGAGAAAATGAAATGATAATAATTTGTTGGTGAGTAAATAGAATTGCTGTAAATGGCATGTAGACACAATCATTTCATTTATTGCAACATTTTGATGGCAGAAAAGAAATGAAATTCACCATAAATTAATCATATCTCGATTTCCAAAATTGACAGATGCTTTATATCTTCTGTGTTTATTCGCTGATGTTTTTACTGTGAACTCATAATTGACGGTAAAATGTGTTCTTCATATCGGTCGACTCTAAAATAACACTACTCTGACGAGTTAAAATAAGTCGAACAAAATCAACATAAAAATTTGCACAATGTGCCAAACACTTGCTATCTATATAAATGGTTTATAGTGAACGAGTTTTCGTTGAAAAGTTTTGTTCAGCGAAATATTACAAAAACTTGATCAAAATGTTCCCTGTCGGCACTTAAACTATCAGCTTACCTGACGTTGCCATGATAGCACAGGTTTTTCGGGCCTAATTTAACAAATTAGACAACTATAATTCGGTTAATGTGATAATAAAACATGATTTTGTTCGCATGACCACGATTGGGCCACAGCTACCCTGTATTTTATATTATTAAAACTTTAGGCCAACGCGCACAGGTCCTTGGAAGCAAAGCAACCGTGTGTTGTACAATGTTGGTTCCCATGTGCCTACATAACATTTAATACAAGAAATTGGTTGCCCAATATTGGGTAGAAGAACAAAACATTGTTTGGGCAATCACTTATGCAAGTATTGACCCAACCGTAGCGCCCTGATGGCGAACGAACCCATGTAAAAAGAGCGTGTACATGTAGGTAAGCTATAGGTATACGGCATACAACGTTTTGACCAAGTTGTGTAATATTTAAAGGTGACACGAGTTGTCGAATATAACGGAAATTTAATTAAAACAAAAATTAGCTAATTGTTTGTCGTTTTTATCAAGAAGTTTAAAATAAGAGCTTTCTGCTAAAAAACAGTTGTGGAGAAGCACGTTAAGGCAGTTTCAAAAGCAACCCAAACGCCCAAAACCGATATTTTTATTTTAACGTCAATCCTCTAGTTTTTTTCAAGGTGCTTCAAACGCAGAGCTTCTCTCCACAATCTGAATTTATGAATAAAGTTACTAAAAGTGGCATGAACTTGCCCATATCGATGTTGGCCTTGTTATACTGAAACACAAATGTTATAAAAGCCTTTTCACCACATCTTCCCGGCTCCAAAGGATAAACGGTTTGTAACGTTTGAATCCCAAATCCTTCCGCTATCTGCAGCGGAAGTGAGAAAAGGGATTTTTTCAATGGGCAGGGTTTGGTTATGGTCTTTAACCGACAGATCATGAATTTTGAAATGCTGTGCCACGGGCACACCATGTCTAAGTCTAATACCAGATAAATGCTTGGCGGCTCTGTGTCGTAGAGAATTCTGAGTTTCTCCTACGTATTGCTCGTGTTGGGGGCTGAAGCGAGGGGGAGGGGGTATTTTTCTTAATGTTCGATGTAATCTAATAGAATAACGCCTCGAAAGAAGAGCTTTAAAAAGAACAGAACAAGTCTGAACTACAGTTTCTATAGAATCTGAAAATTTGAGACCGTATGACTCCCTGGAGGGTTGAGACGCAGGCTGGAAGCCAATGGATGCTATACGCGCAAACCTTCTGCTCTAGGGATGTGTTCTACACTGTCAAAGTGACATTGTCACTTCAATATGTTCGCCCTGTGAAGCCAAATGGACTCGTCTTTTTATTTTCTTAAAATACACTTATGATTTGGCTAACGATATCCTGAATAAATTGTATAGCTTATTGCCATTACTGGTGATTTCTTATCGCCAGAATGTTGTCCTTTATGATCACAATCGTTTCTGCAACATCAGTTTGCCAACAATCTCCCTACAACAATGATTTTATCGGTCGGTGTAGACTTTCCAGGAGGGTGCTTAACTTTTGTGTATAGATATCCAGTGGTATGATATACATTATATGATCCTTGTAAATAGTTACAGCCACAGAAGTGTGAACAATAATAGACTGTAGTTTATATTTACAGTATATATTAAGGTCTTCCAACGCATACTGCCATACGAGTCACAAACAACCTTTCATTTCTCACTCTCTCACTCAGCCATAAAAATAAAGGCAAAGTTAGGACTAACACGTTTTCACATAGCACATCCTTTAATTTGGTGAACCCGATTGAATTCAAAATCATTACCTTTGAAGTCTTTGGCCAGAATACCTGTGGAAGACTGATTTTACGGATTTTAGACCCAAGTCAAGGCAATGTTTGTATACATATTCACATCTGGAGTAACCGAAATCACATCCTGTGAGATCCATTTCTCACATAATTTGATCAATAAATCATCAATATTTTTGATCAAGCTAGGATGTTGATTTGCTAAAGGTTTTAGATATTAATCAATTCTGGTATTCAATGACGTACCGACCCTGTTTTTAGAGTTAAGATTAGATTCCAAAAAGCGATACTGTTTTTAATTAAGATAGCTTTTTTTCAAGATAACAAATAATTCTATGGAAAATTCGAACATTTTCGGGCCAAATTTACGTATCAAGTTTTAACAATGAAGAGGGTTTCTTAGCTTCCGTTCTACCTCTTCAATGTAATCCTGTCTAGACATAATAACTGTTGCCAAGCCTTTATCAGCAGGTATAATAACTATGTTCTGATTTCACCTTATCTTACTTAAGTCAAGACATTGTGAATGAGTATTGATGAGTGAAACTTCAGAGCTCATTTACTGAAAACAGGGCTTAAAGATAAATGTGCTGAATTAATCGCACTGACTGTCCGTAACAGTAAGTTAACGTGAGGCTCTCTGTATACAATTGGAATAAAGAGTTTTTTGATCGACGCACATCGCTCGCCCAACAACCAGCTATGAGTCTACCTTCTTGTGAAGCCTATTGTAAACATTTAGATGGGGTGATCCTTTGGCTGGTCGGTACTTTGCCATATGACCTTAGCTGTTAAGGGCGATGTTAAGTCATAGTTATAACGATAAAGGAAATCTAAACGATCGACATTGAAATAGAGGTATGTAAAATAGCTTGTATGAAGAGATTATTGAATAATGTCATGAAGTTCAGAAAAGCTGGAGCGTATTTAATGCAGAGTTTCCAATGATGATTCAGTATGATACTCTTGGTATAAGCAATACCCAAGATACCTCCCAACCTTTACTTTCTGGAATGTCACAGATCAGCAAAGTAGATAATTGTCACGCTGTGTCTGCCAAACCCAAACTACCTCAATGTCTCCAACTGATTTTTATCGCCACCAATGGCCATCAATTAGTTTTGTCCCAATACGGTGTGCACGCAAAGAGATAATGAAATCTTGATATAGTGCCTACATTGGCAGAGTATTAAAACCTTGAGGTATGTAATGGAGGGTTATATGGAATCCGATTGAACCGATAAATGGCTTTCTTTGACTCAAAATACACGAAATAGCATTTTAAAAGACATTGCATATTTTGAGCTGTCAGAAATGGGAGATTATACAAAATTACGCCACATATGATACAGACTGAATCCAACCAGCAAATCGATCGAGATGAAATCGCCGCACGTTGACTTATGGCGAGAGCCTTTAACTAAAAAGTCTGTATTTGCCAGAATCACAGTCGCGGTATAGTTGGATTTATTAGAAAAAAGACCACAAGCAGGATCATCACTCCCCGTGTATCCACACATATCAATTATACAGACAGGCTTGCCTACAGCCAAATTGATTTTACGCCCAGTCAATAAAGGCAATCATAAGGCTATTTATACTTGATTGATCCCATAGTTGATTGGTTCATGTTTTAAAAACAATGACATGAGTAGTATAGTTATGACATTAAAATAATATAAAGAACAAATAATATGTACAGGATTACAAGAAACCAAGACATTTTAAAGGCACACTTGCCGCGAAAATTCAGAAGACTGTTTACATTAAAAAACAGTGGACGGGTTTCTGTATTTTTCCCAGACAGAAAAAGTTAGGAACTTTCTATTTTTACCAGAAATTGAAAGTTTTGACATCATTTAGTATTTTTAATTTGAAATTGAAAAACAGATTTTTGAGGTACCCGTAATGTCAACAAATTTCGAATCAGATCGTGTGCAAAAGTGCCGTAAGGGTTTGAGTCGTGTGGGCAATCTAACGACACAGTATAATTTTACGAACTTTATCGAAGAAATACTTACTAACGATCGAGTAAGAGGGACTATAAAAGCCTGCCGAGTGCAAACCACAGACAAAAAAGCTTGAATGAGGGTAATCCAACACTTAAGTTAAACAACACTGATCGGTGTTGTTGTTGTAATCGAGCTTCGATTCTTCATTTGTTTTCCCCCGTCATTTACACATTCTAAACCTAATTGGACATGCTTTATGTGTGCTATGCTTAATTTTAGTGGTTTTAGCTGTAGTAAGCTCGTGCAAATTGGTTTTCTTAACAAATGTCAAACAGGCTACGGCGGCAAGTGGGCCTTTAATAAGAGAAGTTTTAGAGCTGTGGAATATTTACTTTGGGTCTATCAAATTGTTCTGTATTCTAAGTTTTACAAGAGATCCCATCCTTTAATCCACGAGTTCATGACGTGCTGACATACATCAAAACACAAACACAGCGTCCGGCACAGGCATTCCATCGACGAGACGCAGGTTCGAATTCTACTGTCCAAAGAAACAATTAAAATTGATTATGTGGAAGAGTTGCCAGGTACATGTACTCGCCGAAGGCCAGTACATCCGCACAAAAATCCCGGTTTCCACCCCAACAAAACCTGGCAACAGGTTGGAAGGGTTCCTGCTGCATGAAAATGTTAAAACCGCGGTGAGCAATCACGTGATGGTGAGGTTTTTGTAATGCACACTTGATTTTGTATACTTAGTCATCCCAAAGTATTTTTCTTCATCCGAACACTACGCTCTTTATGCAAATTCCTAGGTATTCGAGAAAGTTCTGCTCATTAAAGGATAAATGCCAAGTTCTTTCTGAACACCTAGCGGCGATTTGTTATTGCAAATTGAGTAAATATGTATCTAAAACAAAATGAAACAAAACGAACTTTCAGTAACATGGATATGCATATCTTCCGTCACCATTCGGAAATATCTTCGTATTTGACGTCATAGTTGACATTTAAACGCTGCTTGCGTCATTTCAACCAACCATGAAGATACCCTGGGGCCGTTTCACGAAGCCGTCGTAAAGTGCGAACAATCGCAGTTGCCATGACGTCGTATCTCTTCACTATGGTATCCAGCGGCATTTATGCTTCATTTGCGATGCAACTGCTTTGTGAAACGAGCCCCTGGCTTAAAGGATAAATGCCAAGTTCTTTCTGAATATCTAGAGGGGATTTGTTATTGTAAATTGAGTATGTATCTAAAAACATAATATGGAAACAAAACGAACTTTCAGTAAGGTCCCAGGGTTGAGTTGTTCAAAAGTGTATTAGGCTTAATACCGGTCTAAAAGATATGCATATCCTCCGTCAAGGTTCAGAAATATCTTCGTATTTGACGTCATAGTTGACATTTGAACGCTTTCGGCGTCATTTCTAGGCTGTAAAGAGAAAAAGAATGCCTTGAATCGTGTAGGTTTCATGCCTGAAATCTCATTTTGCTTTTGGCTACATTCGTAAGTTTATACGCTGTAAGTTTTTCAACAAATTGATTGCCAAATAAGAGGCATTGACTTAAACTTGTAATTTATCAATTAGTCGTTTGTCGTTTGTGCATGACGTGACAACAATAATAATGCACAATGAACTATATGGTATTGACTTAAACTTGTCATTTATCCTTTAAATATAAATATTAATGTTTGTAATTCTAGCATAAATAAATATATATAAAAACATTAGATAAAATACACATTGGAGTAAACTGATGCTAAAAATAGTGCTCTCCGGAAAAACTGCATGGCAACGATTAAACAAGTTAAAGGTCTTGAATATTCCGTGTTATAATTTTATACACAACACAATGGAAACAATTGACCGCTCCACCAGTGCCAGGCGACCAGACCAAACGTTCAAAACGGTCTAACAAACGTTCCCACAAATACAGCATGTCGGCTTTTTGTATGACGTTACAAATGTTTTTTTTTTATTTCACAAAGCTTTTTCCTTGAATATGTCGATGACTGTAGGGTGAATTGAATATATATATATATATGTAAATACATTACATCTAGATGTTATGGACTTAAACCCATTGGAAATTCTTGTACTTTACTGGCATTACCTTTGTTGAAATACAAACTAAGGTATGATACATGTAAATTAGTAGTATATTAAAGAAGGATTGTGGCCCCTATAGACTAATGAATGTTGTATTCTCCTGGAGATGTAATTGTTCCTTTGTCTTATCAATAAAGTACTAAATCATATAGATTAACATCAGCAGCCACCCTCCTGGTGATACAAAACGTTTTCTATTTAGAGCTTATCACCATATATAATTCTTTTCTATACCTATAGCAGGAGGACAGAATTCCCCAACTCTGTCTTTTCAATCATCCATAGATCACCAAGTTATCACTATTTTGAGTATGAGTGATATAAAATGTCGCCGTTCAATCTCGGGACGAAAATCAGTTTGTCATTACCATTGCAAACTATGGTATAGTGAGAGATAACAAACACGGCAGCCTTGGTGCTGGGTGAATTTAACAAAATTCAGGTCGCCTTTTCCTCCATTTCCATTGATTTGTTTCCTTGGAGAGATAAAAATGTGTTTGACCTATTTGAATTAACTCACATCTGCAATGAATTATGTATATTCTTTTTGGTAATATATAAAACTAAAGCTTCCGGGTTACATTTGCTCTGTTGGTGGCAAGAACAATCTGTTTGATACAGAGTGTCCAACATAGACTTATAAAATATTACGTTTTAACTAGGTTTCCTTATGAATTAGGTATAGATGTTTAGTCGAGAAACCTCTTCAATACTGCCGTTATTTTTTAAACATTGTATGTCGTGTTGTAATTAGTTAAGCACCTGACAATATTTTACATATACTCAAAATACAGAAAGCTAGGATTGTAGAGAAACAAGAATGAAAACGTTCAGCGACATTTTACAAAGATCCACAGAACATATCAAAGTGCATATCTACGCACATATGTAAAACTGAAAATCCATAGACCAGCCGACGAATCAAAACCCGTTAAACGGCCATGTCTGGATACAAACCTTTCCAGTCTTTTTGTTCTAACTTTACTATTTCAAATAATCAGCAGCCTCTTTAGTCATTCAAGCCGTTTGTTCCTTTTATCAGAGTAAAAACAATAAGTAAGTAGCGTAAGCTCGATTATCCGTGTCGAGGCAAAATATTTGTTACTTTCTCTTTATGCGAAAAGAAATTCAATTGGCAGTCCCTGAAGAACCAACAATCCAATCTCTTTGATAGCCATGACCTGCTGATATAAGAATGCGTTATGAGAGCAAAGAAAATTGAAATGCGTGATGTAAAGGTGGCTGAACTCTCAGTTCACTTTAAAAATCTACAAATAGAATTAACAGAAATGAACATGCATTATTCTTTGTTACTGTGGACAAAATGGATGTGACCTTTGACGTCACCCAATGTCTGACTTTTGTTTGTAAAAACCTGAACTACATATACATATTGATTCCAAAGCAAAAACGTCTTTTTATGTTTCTAAGAAGTCATCATTGTTCCGTTAAGCAAAAGATCTATTTAGAGCTTTACTTAGACCACCTGTGTGAAGTCTGACGCATTCAAAAGGACTTCTATGTCTTTGGTCAAAATAAATATGGTATTTATTATTCACTTTTACATTGAATTCACCTTGGCTAACCTATTTGTGTCTTCATCTCAAATCCGTTTTTGTCTCATTTTCCTACTTGTATATCAGCTTTAAGGTAACGTATTTCATTGGAATCGATAAGCAATCCCAATTGAGGTCTCATCGTATAGAAGTTTTAAAATTTGGAGAAAATTGAACGATGCATTTTTCAAGACATACTCCGGAAACGAATAATAATTTTTTTTCAACAACTGCACTCATAGGTGACCCCACCTATAGGTTACATGATACAGTTTCATTTCCCATTTGCGGTAATGTTAACGTTTTGAGTTGTGGCTAATTACCTAAATCTCGTTTAGACTTTTCCATACCATTTTCAAATAGATCAACACGTGAGAAATCCTTTACAACCAAATAAAGTTGACATAGTGCATGCCGGTTTCAAGCTACACACAATTTAACATGGGTACCGCCATTTTGACAGTTTTAGGCTTCTTTATTCTAAGCCAAACCTTGGTATTTTCAAAATTGGGTGAACATTAAAAAAACACATACAAAAATCTGTTATCAGGAATTGATTGAAAGCTTAAAGTATGTACAGTAGACCTGCGTTAGTTTCAATTGGCTCATTGGCTGAGAAAACACAAACTGGGTGTTGTGACCTATAACAAGGAAAAAATTAATCGACATTTGTCAAATTTAATAACTTTGCTTTTATTAACCAATATCAAATTGAATTTCAAAAGATCCAAGCTTTTCGGCCAGTCGTTTTGAATTTTTGATGTAATTTACACACCCACCCCCTTCATGTTTCTAGGCTTAAATTTTAAAGTTTTTATGAGAACCAATTCAAAATGTTATTCCTCGATATACAAAAGGGAAACATCAAATACAATTCAAATTTGCTGGAAATGATTGGTTGTTGATTGTAGTTTACTGTTAGCATCTGCCCCGGTTAGAGACTGCCACAAGGGCAGAGCCAGGGGAGATAACCCACCCCACCCGTCAAAAAATTGTCTGATTTCTTGACATTTGGACTGTTTGAAAGCTAATAAATCTTCTCCAGTGATTTCAAAACTGTCAAATTTAATGCCACAATCATGTCAGTTTACCTGCTAAGAGATAAAAAGTGCAATTTGTACAGATTATATCATTTCAGACCCACAGGGAAGGGGGTTGTAGGGGGGGGGGGGGGTCTGGTTATTTTACATCAATAGCTAATGAGCTTAATATAATCATTTGCTTTGAAAAACATTAATAATTCCAAGAAGTGAAATGTCATTCCTAGACCTCATTGATGGAAATAGATCACTACTGAGGCATATACAAGTATTTTACACCCTACATTAAGAGTCTTGTGTCTGCTCAAACCTAGCCCTGGTCTACAAAAGCCTGTTTTTCAGAAAAAGTGGTGAACATTTAAAAAATTTCACTGAATTCATTTATTTTATATTTCAAATATGTAGTTCAGATACAACGGCACCAAAAATGGTGGTGGTTTGAAAATTAAGAACAAAATACCTACTTTTCACACTTCACTATAGGTTACATGATACAGTTTCATTTCCCATTTGCGGTAATGTTAACGTTTTGAGTTGTGGCTAATTACCTAAAGACTTTTCCTTACCATTTTCAAATAGATCAACACGTGAGAAATCCTTTACAACCAAATAAAGTTGACATAGTGCATGCCGGTTTCAAGCTACACACAATTTAACATGGGTACCGCCATTTTGACAGTTTTAGGCTTCTTTATTCTAAGCCAAACCTTGGTATTTTCAAAATTGGGTGAACATTAAAAAAACACACACAAAAATCTGTTATCAGGCATTGATTGAAAGCTTAAAGTATGTACAGTAGACCTGTGTTAGTTTCAATCCAATATTCAAATAACCCAGATACCAAACTATCACTATGTAAGCCACCTCCTAGCTCCAGCATAACCGAAGTCAATTTTCATTGGCTGAGAAAACACAAACTGGGTGTTGTGACCTTTAGTCGCACATGACATATAAACAATCCCAATTGAGGTCCCAAGGTATAGAAACTATAAACCAGATTTGGTCAAAATTGAAGGATTCGGATCGAAGAATGCTGCGGAAAATAATTGTGAACATAGGTGGAGCCACTTGTAGTTGCACAAGATTCAAAAACAAACCAAAGCAAAATCGCCTTGCCTAGATGCTATATACAAAATTTGGAGAAAATTTCAAGTAATGCTCCAGAATCTTTTACCAATTACAGTCATAGGTGGCGCCTCTTGTAGTTACACATGACCCAAAAACAATCCTAAACGAGGTCCAATGGTGTAGAGCTATGAATAAAATTGGGAGAAAATTGAAAAATGCGTTTTCAAGTTATTGCTCCGGGACGAAGAATGAGTTTTTTTTACCATTTACACTCATAGGTGGTGCCGTCTTTAGTCGCACATGATCCAAAAACAATCCCAAGCGACGTCTCATTGTGTAAAAGCTATTATGCTTTTTCAAGTTATGCTTCGGAAAAGGACGTGTTACGGACGGAAGGACGTACGGACATACTGAAACCCGATTAGCCCCCCCCCCCCCCCCCCGCGCTCCCTCTTACACTTTGTGTATAATAACATTTGACCCGGGGTCATACAGCCTTCATCTCGAGAAAAATTCTTACAGAATGATACACCATACAGTGTAATAAGGAAACGGAAAATATTGCTTCGTCTGAAAAAAGACAAAACCATAAAATTGTTACAAATGGCCTCGTATGAAGAGATCATGAAATGAAGAAGGTCGCTATAAAACTCTTTTCCATAATAACAAAACATAAGAAAATCTATTTAGGCGATAGGGTATATGTCTTAAAGTATGCTTTATGCTCTTTGATTGATACCCTAAGCCGTCTAAGGTATGATACAAGGTGGCAATGGCGTCTAACAATCATGAAAATGTTATGAGAGCCGAATTACTAGAAGAGGACAATTTCCTCATGATATTTGTAATTTTAAAAACCAAGCTGCCATTGAGAATCAATGCATTCGAAGGCATCAACGCCAACGAATGAAAATGGAGGACGTGGGGTTGTCAGCTCGGGAAAAAGGCGGCCATAAATGATTGACTTTCCTCTGAGTTTTCAACAGATGACGCATTAATAGATAACTGAAGATAGGAGTTGCTTGCCTCCTAGGATCCAGTACCCTGCTGACCTCAACGAACCTTCTTTGCCATTTGTAGGGTTGGCAAAGAAATAGGTGACTGTCAAATGACTTGTCTGGACCATTTAAAGCTGGCTTGTATTGATTTAGTTGCTTGATCAGCTGGTTCCTTGTCAGTATGGACATAATACCATTGTAGATCTGTGGATACAAGCGATCCTATTTCTGACATAGATGTAAAAGCGTATTTCTGGTTGTAGATGTATCCTAGTACTATTTTACTGTCTGTACAGAATACGGCATCACTCAGAGGGATGTTCAGATGGCAAGATGCTACTTCCGCGATCTCGACTGCTAGTAAAGAGTACACGTAGTTCTAGTCTGGGAATCGTATGGCCGTGATTGGGAGCTACTTTTGCTGTCCCCAAAACAAAGTTAATATGTGTTTCACCGAACTATCTTTGGTCTTTAAATATGCCACTGCGGCAATACCCTTTTCAGTAGGATCTGAATAGATGTGTAACTGTTTGGTAGTCATTTGTTGAAAACAGGGTGGATGCAGGATATGTAGATGTTGATTTCATCAAGCGATTTCACCAAGTTTTCCATTGTCGACATTTTTTGGAGCGATAAGGCGAGAGGGACTCGTCCCAATCCGGGGTGTTAGTCATTAATTCCCTGAGATGAAACGTCCCTGAAACAGTACCGGAGTGACGATGCATAGAGCGTCGAATAGACTACTTATCGTGAAAAGGACGCCTCTTTTTGTGTATGGCTTATCATCTTTGTTGACATGAAATTTAAATGTATCAGAATTCAGGTACCAATAGAGTCCCAAGCTACATTGCAGTGGTAAGGTGTCTGATACAAACGTGGTCGAGGTTCGCGGATCTGAAGTTCAGCAGTCCAATTACCATCTTTGTCTCAAGAAGCCGTTGTCAACGATTTGTGTAAAGACTCAATAATCGAATGATTCAGACATCACCACGAAGTAAGTTGCTTGTGAATTTAATTCCTGGTGATGCCATAATCAATTCTCATTATCATAGAACAAACGTTTAAAGAGAGTTTCAAACATTTCTGGCTCTATCCTCATTTGACACACCTAATTTATTGTCGTCTTTGGATAGATGAAATAAGTTGGAGCCAAACTCAAGATAGTCAGGTAAGTTTTTGCTCAAGTGGTTATGTTTCATTGAAAGGTTATGAGGGCATGAAGGAAGAATTGAGGCGCGGCCGTTGGCTAACGTGTAAGTTTTGTTGACGTTTATGATGTTTGGATGATGGATTTTACTTTTCGCCAATGATAACCAATTCTAGTTTCAAATTTGAGCCTCGGGAGAGACTATGAGACCCATGTGATGGTCAATAACAGGACGGGCTTCAAGAACGTCTCTTCCAATCAGAAAAAGGATTTGTGGGTTGTCATTTAATGGGGGATATGTTCAATGGTGTGTAAGTGAGGATGATGAGTAGCGACTTCTGGTGAATATCTTGCCTGATGTTGGGAAGATGATAGCATTCAGAATAGAATCAGAATATCTATGAATAGGCCAGTAAATTTAGCCCAAAATCTACTTGTACCTGGAACAAATTGCAACAGAAAGTTTTTTGATGTCATTGTGTTAGGACAACCCTGTTGAACATTATATCCAAAATTAGCCAAAATCTGACACTGGGAAAGGGGCTAATTTGCATAAATTCAAAATGGCCGCCAGCTACAGCTTTGAGGCCCTATATCTTCTGAACGGTTGGTTTGAGACCCCACAAATATTTTATTAGTAGATACAAATATGATACCAAAGAGCAGAATAAGCTTGTTAATAACACACTATAGCCTACTCGTGATGCCATTAAATAGATATGCCGTCATCATTACGCAATATTATGTCATCATGAATCAAAGTACTTAGAAAAAAAACACATTTTTTGGAGTTTCCATCAATGGAGATATATTCAAGTGCTCACCGTCAACATATGCAATACATTTATTAGGCTATATATGTTTTCGGTTACTTAAATTTGCATGGTATCTGGTTTCAGTGCTCAGTCAGGTTGGATTACATAACACATATTACTTATATATGTTTATCCATACACTGATGTGTGACGTGCGTTATTGAATCCATCCTGGCTGCTGCTCTGGCCATATACCGCGCAAAATCAGAAAATTATCAAGCAACGACAGTAGGCCTACTCCCATATTTCCCTACATTGGTTAGCCATGTTAAAAACAGGATCTCATAACTTTTAACTGTTCATTTCAGGTCTATTGCCTTTGATCCCAATTAATTTCAACCATCACTCAGGTCAAAGTCATCTGTTTCTCTGACATCTAAGAATACATTTTGGCAATTGATACCTTTGCAATTAGTACATGCAGTAGAACATTCAAGTTCATGTTTTCTACAACTGCATCTTTTACTATCACAGTCTCCTTTGCACTGGCACCTGATTATCTTCAGAAGAGCTATTGTGGAGTCCATTGTTTTAGGCTCATATTTTCCCTTTGCTAACACCCATCTCCAGTGTTCTGCCTTGAGGTCACCACAATTGTCCATCCAAACTTGTACTTGATAGTACACTCGATAAGAGTGGTACTTCGCTCCATCTGATGTTGGCGGAAGGTTTTGTCCTACAACACATGTGGTACTCTTAGAAACTTTATCACTGTACTTAGTGTTACGCAGGGAATCTAGAGTATCACAAACTCCCCCTCCATAAAGACGGACCAAGGCTCTCTCGCCGGCTTCCTGAATATCACATTTTTATGAACTTAACAGAAAACCTCTGCCTGCTTCACAAAGAATTCGTCAGCTTGGGCCTTCTTTAGGGAGGCTCCTTTTCCTATTCCAAATAGTCTTAAAGTGGTATCACCACCACAAATTGCCTGAATGAAAGGTAGGAGATGGCACACTTGCTCTCCAAGCATTTCTTTTAACAGAAGAATGTTCCAAACTGGATATTTAGCTGTTGACTTCCCCGACGCGCCTGTCGTGAACATTACGCAACATTTCCTAATAACGTCTATTGAGTGTTTCACCGTCACTGAGAACAGCTTTCAGGGCTCATTTGTCGTTGGTTCAACACTTTACACGAAGCTTAGCATAAAGACGAGAAAAAAAATTCAGAAAACGTTACCATGCCCAGACTTACGACACAACAAAGGGAACGTGCCATTGACATGTTACAGGCGGGTCTCAGTTGTGCGGCCGTAGGACGTCACATGCAGTGTCATCCCTCCACAATTAGTCGCCTCAGAATCAGGGAACATGAAACTGGCAATGTTGCCGACCGACCACGCACTGGTCAGCCAAGAGTCACTACAGCCCGCCAGGATCGGTACATCGGTTTGTTGCACACACGTGACCGATTTCGCACCGCGGCACAGACTGCTCGCGAGACAGTGGGAATTGGAAGACCCAGGGTAAGCCTCAGCACCATCTGATACCGTCTCCAACAGATACAGATGCATGCACGCATCCCCTACCGAGGGCCCATATTGACACCCGCCGCACGCCAAAACCGTTTACGATGGGCTCGAAATCATCAGAGATGGCGTATCAATGATTGGAACTCTGTCCTTTTCTCTGACGAGTCTCGTATCTGCCTTGATTGTCCTGACCGACGTCAACGTGTGTGGCGCAGACGTGATGAACGTTTCGCAAATACATGTGTGAGGGAAGGAAATCGCTGGGGTGGATGTAGTGTTATGGTGTGGGGAGGCATCACTTCTCGCAAACGAACTCCCCTTGTCATTGTTGATGGCAACCTGAATGCTCAGGGTTACGTGGATAACATCCTTCGACCTGTGCTGCTTCCATTCCTCCAAGCCAATGCTGGCGTCACGCCGTTTCAGCAAGCACCCACACTCTGCAAGGTTGACACAAGACTTCTTGCAACAGAATAATGTGAACATCATGGAATGGCCAGCTTACTCCCCCGATCTATCGCCCATAGAGCACTTGCGGGATCAGCTTAAGAATGCTGTTGCACAACGTCAACCCAGGCCACGCAACCGACGTGAATTGATCCAGGTAGTGCAGGAAGAGTGGGACCGGATCCCACAGCACAGAATAGCCACACTCATCAGGTCCTTGCGTCGCAGATGTACTACTTGCGTTGATGCCCGAGGTGGACATAACCATTATTGAATGATGACACCTTCAATTTCTGTATCAACGATTTGTTTGCAAGGAATAAAAGTCACCAGGGTTTCACACATTGTCAATTCTTTGTCTCATTGTGACCAATGCCTTGTTCTTCAATTTAAGAGTACTTACAATATATTACACTTTACATTTCTCAAAATATTTTACATTCTTTGGGTCGTGCGTTTTTAATAGCGCTAAGTATATATGCGCTACACTTGTATAGTATAGAAAAAAATCACACAGTGAAATAAACTCAGGCATAAGATGAGATTTTAACGTCATATCATAATACGCCCCAAATCGTAATTATTACGTCATACGGTTTTTTTCACGTTTGCGGTAATATGACGTCATATTTGCATATGACGCAATACGTCCGTCAACCGGTTTTTAAAACCAGCTTATTTTTATTTTTTGGTATCACATTTCTATCTATTAATAATATATGTATGGGGTTTAAAACCCACCGTTTACAAGATACAGTCCCTAAAAGATGTTTTTGGCGGCCATTTTGAATTGATGCTAATTAGCATATTTCCCAGAGTCTGGCCATATCAACAAGATGAAACGAAAAAACCTTCTGTTGCAATTTGTTCCAGGTTCATCTCTAATTTTACTGGACTAGAAGAACAGAAGGATGTTCGTTACTACCACATTCATTACACATTACATTTTCCTTACACATGCCACGTAAAGCAAACATAAGGTTGTTAGTGTAGCGAAGAAATTTATATGATACTTCCGAACAAATCCGCCTTTCTAAATATCCATACGTTCTTAGTCTTCACCGATAAACAACAAACTAAAGCCTGGCGCACACGGGGGAATATAGCTGCGCCCTCAGTCACTCGTGGCAGGCAGCGCAGCCCTTTCCACCGTGTGCGGCGAACTTTTGGTGTGATTTTGTTGTGGAAAATATCTATCGTGTTTGATATTCTGTGGCACGAGTGGTTGATGGCACACCGTGTGCGGACAGCCCGCGCCAAAGGAGCAGCTGGAAAATTTAACTGACCAATAGAATTAGTTTACTGGGACATGTGATTGGAAACACAATAACATCATGGCGGTCAAAGAACTGGTAAACGAAGTTATTTTGGAGGACAAATTTGTTGAGCACTGGCAGGATTATCCTTGCTTATATGCCGTTAACACGGTGGAGTTAAACATGGAGATCTTGGAGAACACGCGATGCAAGAAATAGCTGCAAAACTAAATCAAACGGGTATGTATTCCTACCGCGATTGCATGTCATGTAGGCCTATCGATATTTGATCACTTTGTGGTGTATACAACACTATAGTAGAGCCAACAGTCACCGTCCTTTCACTCAGCCGCAAAGAAAAAAATCATTATCAAGTGGTAGTTGGAACTCGGGTATCATTATATAACTTAAATTCGTAAACGGGACCTGGCTGAACCGAGAACAATTTATATCATTAGGCCTCTAGCTATACCCCCCACCCCTCCCTATAGTAGTTTAGTACTATAAATATAATATATATTAGTAAAATAGTAGTAGAGATTGCCACAGCCATCGGTGGAAGAAAATATATTCTACAACGTATCTTCAATACAACACAGCCAGCCCTCAGAATTAAGATCAATTTGCTTACTGAGATAAGCACAGACATAGGTTGAGAGAAAAGTCCTATCAGTGTTATGTTTTCGCCAAATATAAGCAGGTCTGCCTTCTTGCGTATAGCTAAAAAAACAACAAGTAGGGTGTGATTATTTAAACATTTTACCTCCTTGCCAGTCTGGCTAGGTTTTGACATTAGTGTTTTATGCCCTATGATGGTATCATAGACATAATAATCCTGTGGGGAAATGCATGAGCTTTTGTACTTTCGTGGTGGCCTTTAGTGGGTGTCTGTGAATTTGATATGACATCAACTGAAAGCGGTATGTTGCCTGGTGAACCAAAGATTACTGTACGGAGTACATAAATATATTGAATGACCACAAATCATTTACTACACTTTTATTCGACAAAAATAGGTTTTATTTATTGGTAAAAATGTAATAGAGATTTCACACAAAAGCAAGATCAGTGGAAAATATTTGTGCATCAGAGTGGGATATTCCTAGCTTCAAAACCTTTATGATTGTAGGACATTTATCATTTCATTTTACCACGGCACAGACCCTGAATCAGAGATAAAGTAATCTGTAAGGATTCTTCGTTGTTCTTTGGCACCCCGTGTTGGATTTCTGTCTGTTGTTCCAGGAATATCTACTAATACCGCATCATTTCTCCATGCTTCAGCTGTAAAAGATAGCTTTTCTATGTCTTCTCTGTCCTCTATACTTGTATAAGAATGTTTGTTTTTCTCAATCACGGAATTGTGTAAACAACATGCAGCCAATATTAAGCATATTTGGCGACAAGTTTATAGTAGTAAGGAAGACACGAAATCTATTACTTAATATACCAAAGGCATGACAATCGATAATTAAAAATTCTCATTGGCCTGTCCATGTTTCGATGTGGATACAGCTTCATAATCCGTATTGATAGGGGAAAGGCATCGTCTCCAACAATGTGATGTTCGATTGTCTGGGACCGGACATCTTGTATATTAAATGGTGGAGGTAAATTTAGGATCTTATCATCCAAGGCACTTTTGAGTGTTGATTCTGAAAACACCCCGGCATCACCAGCTCTGCCAGATGCCCGAACATCAATGTAAATAAGCTTGCAATTTGCATCAACAAGTCCAAGTAGCAATACACTGAAGAAGTGTTTGTAATTAAAATATTCAGACCCACTGTTATGTGGCTGTTGTATGGCAATATGTTTACCGTCCAGTGCCCCTATACAAGCCGGGTAGTTCCATTTCCTAAGAAACTGTGCTGCTATACCCTCCCATTCTGCGGTTGAATCTGGAACCTGAAAATATATTAATCTACATATGTACATATGAACTTATGTCTGTGAGTAATTCTATATTTTTCAGTCACCAACTTCCTCAACTTCCAAAGACTTTGATTTACAAGAGGAGGGTGAAGTGGAGGGTGAAGTGGAGGATATTGATCTCTCCCTTTCCGAAGATCAGGAACTGCTCAATAATCTCCAAAACGACAAAAATCCCAGGGAAAGTCTTTTTAAACGAAAACGAGAAGAATATAAAATAATAAAGGGATAAGCCCGATCTATACAAAAAAGGAATGAATCGGGTGCTGAGTTTTCTATTTCTGATGAACTAGATTTATTCGGAAAGTACATTGCTACTTCCCTAAGAAAGTTGGGTCCCAATGAAAGGTTAATAGCCCAACAAGGTATAACAAATGCCTTATTTCATGCAAAAATGGCGAGTGAATTTCCAGCACAACAGACTCCGACCTTCCAAACAGCACCAAACCCACATCGGCCCCACCAAGTGTTTTCCCCGCAACAACAATACTCCACAGTAACTCAGCCATCATACCACCAGCCCATCCCTCATACAGACTTCCAGCCTCCAACATCACAAGATTTATCACTTGAAAGCTACACCCCAAACCAGAATTCTTTTTCATAAAATGACAAAGACTATATTTTTACAGGTTTTTAATATTAGTATTTGATGTTATTACAAGTTTTATGTTTTGAAATTCTTTGTTTATAAAGTTTATATACACTTAAATCAAACTTCAGTTTTTTTTATTTTCCTAGTCCCTAAAACCTTGCAGTGTTTTCATATTTTAATGTAAATAGTTGTGATGTATATCATTAAAGGTGCCAAATATGCAGATGGCGGTGTATATATACATTTATGCAATGCTTACAAGTTATTTATATGTTTGTCAGTTATATATTTAAATACGTTCTTAACGCTCACCCTTCATTCTTCATTTGTAAAAATAATAATAGGGAATATAAATCTTCAAACCATATATTTATGATATCACTTCCTCAAAAGCAGACAAAATCATTCATCTGTGATATACTTGCGGAAAAAGGGATCTTAGTCTGATACATTTTGAACTATTCCCTCAAAATTATCAGGTAGTAGAGATTATTCATCTGTTAATATATGTGAAACATAAAGATTCATGTATTACCGTCAAATATTTCATCTTCATTTCACTATGCAGTGCCTCACGGGTTTTCTCCACTATGGCTGACAAAGTTCTGTCACCAATCCTAAACTGAAATGAAAGGCTTCGAAAAGTTTCGCCTGAAATATAAGCAATTTGATTAATGTACATGTTTTCGAACAAGTGAACGTTCAGTATCATGTGTTAATCGGCGATTGTCCCTGGTTTTACGCCATCTGATTATATTAGAGAAACGCAGATAAAACATTCACAAACCCAAAAGAAGAGTCATTTAGCTTAGTAAAAAGGGCGTAGCGTATTTTTTACGTATCTTGCCATAGCAACCCATACTGCAGAGAGAAGTTCGTATGAACATAACGCAAAAGTACATCTATGCCGTTTTGTAAACCAGCTCCAACGGCCTTTTTCACAAAGCGACGTAGCGTAAGTTTTACGTGAAACTTACGCTATGCCGTTACGCGAAACAGCCTCCAGCACCCTGGCAAAGTCCCGGCATCCAATATTTAGTTTTTGGGGGAGCTGAAAGAATCAGGTTCAAACCTGATGAGGTTGAATGTATGTTCAGACCTAGCAAATTTCCTTGTACAATAAACTGGCAATTGCCCTCATATAAATCCAATAATCTAAAGTAGGGTACAAAAATCAATAAATAGCCTACATAACTGTCTTTAAGTTACGCCCATGTCCAGTAATCCTAAATATGATTGTATACTCAACAGAAAAAATCTGTTAATTACCTGCATCATCCATTCTCCCTGCTCAATCCATCGTCTGACCAATTGTGTTCTGAAAGAAGCACACCAACGGCGTCGACGACGTCGTAATAGTAATAATAATAGGAGAACTTCCGCATCACTCTTATGAAAGTTAGCCATTTTGATCTGTCACGTGGGTACTAAAAGTCGCACACATTCATGCGAGTGGAAAGGGATACCGTGTGCTCTAAAATTGTCTGCTGCGATGCCTGCCACGAGTGACCGAGGGCGCAGCTATATTCCCCCGGGTGCGCCAGGCTTAAGCAGCGACATAACCATTGACATTGTTGACTTCATCAGTGTAAGTGACACTGACATCCAAAATCCACGGGATAACGCAAATAGCATGCCGTTATGAATAAAACTATCACCAGTTTACAAGGTGACATGAAGTTTAAAACAAATACAAAACCAAACCGGACAGGCTACATTTCGTTTTCCTTACAATCGCAAGCTGTGGGGTTCGCCGACGAACGTTCAGCTGTGGCAATAGCCTTTAGATGTTGTAAGATTTCAAATTTCTAAGTCAGTTTTTTTCTTTTGCAGCAGCGACCATATCAATCTGATGCTGATGGTCAATAAATGCCTTTCGTTTACGAATGCCCGCTTCTATCAAAATAAATGCAGTCTGCACACCGGCTGCATCGTCGGTTATTTGGTTTTGAAGAATTACAGAGCTTATAGATTTATTGCAGTGCTGAGAATAAGGTCAAGAAACTTGGGATGTAGTTTTTAAACCTTCAGGTGTTTTGTTAATTTCAGTTGAAGCTGCTTGACCTGTTTAATCCATATTGTCCAGATTTATTTCTTTATCTATGTTTTGTTGATTTATTGAGAAAAAAATATTTAATTAGGTCAAAGTTCAAATAAATCTTGAAAGGTCAGTTGTGTTTAAATCCCCGTTAGTCCTATCTACTACTGGATGATAAGGCAAACTTATTGTTGATAATGATTTTTCCACATAGTTTTGAAAGATTTTCATATGATAAACAATGACAAAGAAGTTTTGTATGATTAGCCCCGGTGACGATTATATTTTGATTTCATGGCGTTGAGCAGGTCGTACTTCATTTACTGTACTGCTTATCACCAGAGGGGAATTATCAGTTTGAGTTAACCTCTATCTCCCGTATCGCTGGTCTACCGAACATTTCAAACAAACTGCTTCTTGTATGATGGAACGGGTTTATTGATTCAGCAAAGTTGGTAAGAAGGAGTATTTTTGAGAAATTGGTTTATAAAACAGGAAATTATTGAGTCTGGTTAACAGGAGAACAAAATGGCTATTTGAATTTACTTCATATTGGATCTATTAAGGTTTTGAGTGAGCGAAAAGGTTCAAATAGAGGTAACTGGTAAGCTGTCAACACGCTGTTATTATTTCACGTACATGTCTTAATGTTAAGGACTGATAATGTTAGGACTTATTTATAGACAGGTTGTGTAAAGACTGGTTATAAAAGTGTTTTTTAATATTATCCGTCATGTTGTCATTTACTTATATTACATTCCACATTCTTATTGAGCGATGCTTTACTTTCTTCAAGCAATGTTTACTTTAACAAAATCTGATCGTGTGTATTAACTTACATCGGGTTGAATCTGTCAGACATTTCAACAGATTAGGTTATCTTGATTGATTAATTAAGTTCTTTTTTAGACAAATCCAACCTAAATTTAGCGCACAGTTACGTGTATGTATCTAATCAAGGTTTGGTTTGACATTTATATTTCTAAATAACATTCCATCTTTATGCAAGAAAGGAATCCATTAAAGTGGTATACACTGCCGAAATTGGGGCTTCTTTCCTATTGTCAAGAGAATTGTTTGTGCGTTTGAAATACCATGAACTAAATGGTCTGTCTGGCCAATAACCGAAGATTTGTACTTAAAACGAACACAATTCTAGTAGCCGAGATGTGAGAGCACATTTTAGGGTTTTGTTACTTATAAAAACTACCTTAACGTACATCACCAGGAATGGTATCTTATAACCGTACTTCAACAGGAATGGTATCGTATGCTCCTTGATATAAATGAGAATAAGCTAATTGTGCGTGAATTCTCCCTATATTTGACAGCCCATGGCCACTTCAAGCAAGATGAAAAATAACATGAATTGACTCAAAGGCCTTTTTTTAAATTGTGGTCATGTATATCTTTGTCACCTACATCGTTATGGACATTTCGCAGCTTTTGACTTTTGACAAAAAGGTTGAATGTTTCCTTCTCAGAAAACCCAACTGTTAAATAGCGATAACAACAGCTTTTGAAATACATGAACTTTGATAGAGCAGAAACAGCTGGCGCTACAACAAGAATTTCAAGATAAAAGAAGTAAATAGTATCCAAATTTCCATTGTGCACTAAATTTTAAATCGACTTCTCACTGGAAACATAATCTGCACACTTCTTCTTAACTCATTGCCCTTTTAAGTAGGCTGTTTGTCGGCTTAGAATGTTGACAACGTCTACACAGATGATGGCTTGATTGGCTTGATTTCAACTTACTTCGTGGCATGAACTGCGAAAATCCATAAATGTCAAACAAAGTTTAGCACTTCAGTAAACCTTCAGAATTGAAATTGAAATTAAAAAGCCAGTAAACCAATGACCTGTATGATTCGAGAATGTTTGCCAACCACGGACAAAATTCAAATAGCACTTTCTCTGTTCTCATACAAAATTCACAGACGGTTAGCTCCGGCATGTAGCGTTAATGTGAGACCCAAAGGGCCGAACGCTAGGATGGGTAGCCACGTTTAAAATTAGTCCGGGTTTCAGACTTCAAAATGACTATTTGTTTTATACTGACGGCCGTATTTGGGAGTCAAGGTTCATTGCAACCAAAAAGTCGGAGTTGGCTGCCGGTTTAGAAGCGGGCAGTATGTGGTCCGATTTAGACAAAGAAATAAAAAATATAACCTACTCAAATAGGGTCTAAACGGTCATAATCACGTTCATGGATAATTGCGCTACCTACCAGTACCTGATATGGACGAGCAGGATCGGCCAGTAAACACTATTCTTCCCTTGAATTAACTTTTGCATTCTCCAGTCTCAAACTCATCGCCATTGATGACGTAACGCTTTTTTAAACGTTAAAGGAGAAGAAAACAAAAAATACTTTATAGTTAAGAAGAAGCGCGCTTGTTTTTCCTTTTCAATGGTACTAATCACATATTTTTGCTATTTTTTCATGGGACATGACGCAGTTTATAAAATACCGTATTATGTTACATACACAAAAGAAATTGGTCAACTTTCAAAATCTCCCATTTAAACCCAGGTTAATTTCACTGCCTTCAAAGCATTTTTATCTCCAGAAAATTGTTTTCAGTTTCTCAAAACTTACATTAAATTATAAAGGAAGCTTTGAGGAATATGTGGCTAGCACAAAAATGGTATGCGTGGCATATCGGAGAATTACGAAGGCCTTGAAGAGGTTGAATTTAACCTAGGCTGAAATGGCAGATTTTGAAAGTTGACCAATTTGTTTCGCTTATTGTGATCTTTTATTAACTTAACTGTCAGGTGTAAAATTATAATGGATGGCGCTATCAAACAGCTTACGGTATCTCTTTAAAAGAAAAAAAAACAGTTAGTCAGTCAGTATGAATGAGAGAGGTGGCACTTGTCGCGCTTCTACAAAATACGCGGTTGAAATATAAGGGCTGAAAATTGTGTGCTATACTGTGGCGATCTGTATATCTGAATTATTATATGTTTTTCACTACTTAGCATATCATTTGTTAAACACTATTAGAAACTTGTCTCCATAGTTATTTTTGACAAGAAAATTTTCCCTTTGCTCGTGTGTTTTAGTGTTTATAAATATATAATGTAGAGTGAAGTGGATCATGAATAGGAGAATTAATTTTAAAAACACTTTCACGATAGCATGTGGCGAATTTGCATTTAAATCTAACGTATTTCAAATAGAAAATGAAAATTATCGCAGGTCTTTCCATTGCTTGTCAGATTAAAAGCCAGTTTAGGCTGAAAAGAGACATTTGACTGAAACTGTATTGGCCGGCAGCAGGCTGCCTGCAGAAATCAACATAGATGATCAATACTTCCGATATACATTTAGCATTTCTGAATTTAAAAATCTCTCCAAAAATCAGCAAAAATACGTAATAAACTGCTTAATTCTATCGAAAGTCTTTAAGGTGTTCTACATGTATTTAGTAAATATACGCGTTTGACTGGATTTTCTTTCCCTCTAATCCTCCAGTCGAGTTAAATCTCAACCTAAAAATTACATAACAGAAACAAACAATCATATGGACGGACTTATAAGCACCACTTGCAATCAAGCCAAAAAATTCCATTGAATAAGCAGTAAAAATATAAAACTGTATTCTGAAAATACCTTGCAGACATACATTGTTTTAGAAAAAAAAGGTTCTTGTCTAAATTGTGTTCGAAAAAGCTTTTGTTCAATACTCGGAAAAGCTCACGTTCAGTAGAAGAAATTGAGGGGAATCAGTGTATTATCGATTTTTAACACATAATTGCTTAAAGCTTACTGTACTTAAGCCGAGAAATGCATTTTCTTGAAGTTATGAAAACTCCCAATACAATAAAAAGCTATAGTAATCTAAGATTTAGACAAAAGATTTAGACGAAAGACAGCCACCGATATATCACAAGCACACATTTTCTGGACATTTGATTTCATCAGATAAACAAAATGTTCACTTGTCCTGATACCACGGATAGAAAAGAGTGTACATGCATTGGAATATGTCGAATATTTGCTAAACCCAATTGAATCCGCGATGCAGTTCCTTAAATTACATTATCATAATTATTTAAAGATTTTTGGCGCTCCATTCCGAAGAATGATTTGCACCACTTCAATAGAGATTACATGGAATTAAGCAAGCGATTTCATACAATTCCATTACAGTTAGTAAATAAAACACATTCTGATTTTACAGGGGAAAACTAAATAAGTACAAATTTCATTTAATCTTTTCTGGACCACCGGAGTATAATCAAGTAAATCTGAAGATTGATTGATTGATTGATTGGTGTTTTACGCCGCGCTCAAGATTATTTCACTTATATGGCGGCGTTGCCAGTTTTATTGTGGGAGGAAACCGGGCTCTATGCCCGGAGGAAACCCACGACCTTCCGTTGGTAACTGGCAACCATCCCACATAAATCTGAAGAACATTGCCATATAACAATATCATCTGCATCTGAACAGCTTAAAGCGGAATATCGAGGAAGGTAGGTGGTTTATGGCTATATTACAAAGTGTGGGTGAAACAACACTCTCCTCAGGGTTACCATTATCTATAAGTATATATGCCTTGAGGTATCATTATTAGTTTTGACCTGAATATATCTATCAGAGATAGGGTTATTAACTCCTGCGTCTTCATAAGGAGTCTTTTTCATCAAATCCTGTCATACGCCCTCTCAATATCAAGGAAAACAGCCACTAGATATATCCTGCTCTCAAGAGACTGCGTATTTCATGCTCCAACGTTACAATATCGTCAGTCGTGCATCTTTTTTTCTGAAGTCACTTTGAACAGGTGAAAGTAGTTCGTGTTTCTCCAGATAAGTCGTGTGTTTATCATTTTTCCCCACAATGTTACATAAAATTGATGTTAGTGCTATAGGGCGATACGAAGTAAGTATAGCAGGATTTTTACCAGGTTTCCTGACAAGAAAAACAATTGACTGTCTCCATGTGATAGGTAGCCTCGTTTTTGTCCACATCTCATTGAACATACGTAGCAGAAGATTGAGACATTTATCACGTATGTGTTTGATCATAGAGTAAGTAATGTCGTAATAGCAGGTTTTAACTAGAGAAAATGTTATTTGTTAGGTTTGAGCTGATTTCACGTGTCTCACCAATTAAGTAATTCTTGCGTAGGAATAAATTCTGAGCTCTAATTATCCGAGCTTGAGATTCCTGAGAATGTACTTGCAAGAATATCGCACTTTGATGAATTTGTTGAGAAAAAACTATCACCTGGGTGGATACGGAGGCTTTTATTGACGTATTTTGCTTCATTTTCGAACAATATTCTTGCCAGATATTTTTCTGGGCATGCTTTATCAAGCTCTGTGATATGGCTGTGATATGCCTTACATTGCTTATATTTTAAAAAAAAGTCTTGATAAAGACAAGCACTTTGGGCTTTGTTTTTTCTATTAACATTCTGCGCTCCACTGGGTAACTGGAGTTTTGTAGACCTTTTCTCCAGATGAGCGAGGAATAGAATAAGAGGCCGCTACATTAAATGTCAATGTTATGTTTTCTGTAAACATTTTTACATCTTGATATATTTAACAATTTTAAAATTAATCCAGACATTCCTTTTCATATTTAAACCAATCAATTTTGTTAACTTTCCAACAGTTGATTTGTCGGAGGGCTAAATTCTAATGTTACGTGTACGTGAAAGTAGTCACCAGCATAAGGGGAATTCTGATCAGCTGTCCACATTGAGGACGGGGCCAGGTCATTGGTGCATATAGTGAGGTATATAGTAGAAATATTACTTGTGCGATTGTCACATATAACGTTTCCGTTTGAATCATTGCGATTAATTCCTCACAAAATGTTTGCTGGCGTTGTAATCGCCACATATAGGAAATGAGCAATTTGTACAACTTTGTACAAGTCCACTCGATAAACAGGTTTTATAACAAAATGAGATTGATTTCATAGCCTTGTTGTTTGCTAGAAAAAGGTTATGAGATGAAATTTATAACCTTGTTTTTTGTGCTGGTTGTAGGTTATGAGATGGAGTTTATAACCTTATTATTTGCTAGAAATAGGTTATGAGATGGAGTTTATAACCTTGTTGTTTGCTGGTTGTAGGTTGTAAGATGGAGTTTATAACCTTGTAGTTTGCTGGTTGTGAGATGGAGTTTATGGTTGTTTTGTTCGTTGTTTGTTACATAGTTTTGTCTGTCCGG
Source organism: Lepidochitona cinerea (assembly GCA_963971465.1). Classification (NCBI taxonomy): domain Eukaryota; kingdom Metazoa; phylum Mollusca; class Polyplacophora; order Chitonida; family Tonicellidae; genus Lepidochitona; species Lepidochitona cinerea. The sequence continues at coordinate 97,381,348 of OZ020551.1, read as the reverse complement.
GGGGGGGGGGGGGGGGGGGGGTGGAGAAAGCAAAATTTATGGGGTTCAATATCAGTCCACCGATGTTCTTTCCATAGTTAAGATGCGTAACCATTGTCAATGTGTTACAAAAGGATTCCAGAAATTCTACTGACCAAGGCTAAGCTCTTGCCAGTCGTCAACCTAATGAAATATCATAGGTTTGGTTTGTTACAACAATTTATGGGGTGTAAAGGTCTAAATGATATACCTCTTTTTAACACAATTAGAAACTTGTCTCCATGGTTATTTAAGACACGAAGATTTTCCATGTACACAATGAAATCATACCCAGAGGCACGCAGATTCCTTCATAGAGACATCTGAGATTTACATTATGCATCGCTATTTCATTAGTGCAATTGAAGAGCTGTTAGCCAAGAAAAAACATAGCATTTGTTAAAAGCAATGCTCCAAGCTACCTTTAGAGGGAAGACTTTTGAAAGTAAATGTAAACGTTTCTGCAAAAGAACTGCGAATGGTTTGCTATAGAAGGTATGAATCAGAACAACACAGAATATCAGAGAAGAAAGCAATTTTGGTTATGTTTCATTGATATTTGTTTGATGAAATCAAAGTCGACTTCGTCTCGAACTTGACTGTCTAGAGATAAATTTGTAACACAATTAAGTGTTTCAAAGCACAATTGAAGACCGGAAGTAACCTCCTGTCACTGCGATTTATCGCCATTTCACCCCGATGCCTAATGATCATTTCTAAAAGTCTGTATGGTTTTGTTGGGTGTTATTGCTACATGTCATGCAGGAAGAAAACTCGGTTTTAATGGTAATCTCAGATCAGCCCAAACGCGTGGGATTTGATTGGTATATAAAATCCATGTTATTCCGAAAATGTATAAAGACACATTCAAACAGACCACTTTTTAGAGCTCTTGTAGTGAAGCAATGTCACTAACACTGCCTGTTGTAGTGCTCACAAAAGGCTCGTTCAGGATGAAATAAACGTTCTTTAAATGTACTCCATTCCAGTTTAAATAAATCTTATCTCAGTTGTCTTGACGGTCCTGGCATTTTATAAATTGACCCTTCAAAGTCTTTGAATAATTATCTCCGTATATGTGATAAAGTATCAGCTTCCGGATTAAACCGTTGGCCTTTAAGTGGTGTTTGATTTGAAATTTAGACGGTTGATATATGGATTTTAGCCCTTGTGAGACAACGTTCATGTAGTAATGACATTCCCCTAGCAATTCTTTTGAATCTGTGCAGAAGATCAAACTGAATAGAATCATGGAGTAGAACTTGTTTTGTGGACTTTTTGGCAGGATTTTTTTCAAATGACAAATTTAGACAAATGTAGCTCGATGAACAAAGGGTTAATATCGTTCGATTAAGTCGTATGCGAAACTGGAATCCGATCGTCTGCACACTCCCAAGACAAAAAGAAACCAGATAAATTCTTCCCAGGATTTCATAACCATTTATGAAAGACAGATGCGGTCGTTCTCGCCCACGTGCGATAAACAACAACTCGCCTTTTGTGCACTTATTGAGATCTCGAGGTGTATAGTTCCGAGAATATGCGTTTGCACTTCAGCGTGTTCTCTAGTTCCTGCGTGGTGTGTATCTGAAATTTGTAAAACATGAACCTCGAGATTAAAAAAGACCCGAATTTTGGGAATTAAAAAAAAACGCGGATTGGCAAAAAACTCAGGCCGTTAGGCTAAATCAAGCCTAACTGGTGCGCTTTAATAAAATCGTGGCGAGGGTTTAAAAATACGCGGTTCGAGATTAAGAAACGCGCTTTCTGCTTATCTGTAGGTTTTAGGGGTGGGTGGGGAGGGTTAATAGAGCCATTTGACAAAGCGTGGTTTTCAAAATCGTGCGATTTCTAAAAAATCAAAAACTGCGTGTTTTTTAATCTCGAGCTGGGGCAGGTGTCTTATAAAACAACACACTACGCAAAATAGTTTGATTTTTCCAAAACGGCAGGTCCAGATTATAAAAGAAAGTCCTAATGGCGCGATGTGTTTTTAAACTGGTTTCACACCATCTATCTCAATTTTGCACTTTCTGAATCTGTAATAATAATAAACGCTGAACTTACTTTTAAGTTGCACTTAAATGTCTGCATTTTGCAAAAATAATACAAAGTAAACTCATTTTGAAGAATTCTACGTTTCTTAAAACAATAGGGCATGGCAATTGTTGACGTACGGTATTGTTATATTGGTAGATTTAGCTTATTGGTGAGCATATAATTGTCTCAGTCCAACCTAAAATAGGATTTGTCTTTCTGTCTTACATTGAGGCTGATATTCTGAAAAAGGGTAGGATCGACGGACCATTCCGATCAGAATTAATAGGATCCATCCATACAACCATCTCTAACCAAAACTCTCAGTGTAAAACCTGATTAGATGAAGGCCCAGATTTGGGATTCAATGAGACAGAAATGTTATCTTGGAAAATGAACTGCTGGACCAAATGGCTCAAAAAGTGTTCTCTTTATTCTAAGGATAATGTCCAACTACATGTTGAGTAATCCGACATTAGTTCCACAAAGCATATATGAGTTAATGCAAGGAGCTGCTTTAGTACAACCCATCATACTTCAGAGGGATATTTTCTCTAAAACGAGATGTTATGTATTTTATCTGAAGTATGAATTTGCCGGTCTATCTGTTTACTAGATAGGCAGATCGTGATCACCATGTAGGTGGGCTGATGCCGTGGGAGTTGATTGATGAGAATACTTTAGTCCCTTTTCCCCAACTCCACAAAACCTAATCTAAACTACACAGTTATGAGATTTCACGATGAAAATATGATGATAATCTCATTGATTCCCTAAACCCCAGTACTTACCAATTTGCTTTTCAAATTCCAGTCACTGTAAAAAATCGACATGACAATTTCATTATCTGGCGCCTGGGTGAACGTCTCGAAGCACCAGATTTAAGAGTGATGATAAGTCAAAGGCTATCACCACAGAATGAACATTACATGATATTTTGATTCCAGAGAGAGATCAGTATAGTAGTCTTATTTCAGTATGATTGAATACACCATTTATTTTATAGAAAACTGAAAAGATATTGATTATGATGAATACTATCTTGTCTTTGGGACTTTTGGCATTCCGATAGTCCATCGAAGGTTGGTTGGTTGATCGTTTTAGCTTGTTGGGGCGTCCATTCGTATGAGTGGTTAAGAAAACTGTGATGTCTCAGCACAATATATTGCGTTTCATCCCTCCAATGAGACGTCGGGTCTGTTGAAGGGGTAACTGTGCGGATTTGAAACCTTTAGAGCACATTTGGGATAGGAGCCTAGAGCTTCCTGTACAAAATCTGCAGGAATTGGAAGCCGCATTACATCTTTATTGGCGGCAGTTACCCCTTCAACAGATCCGACGTCTCACTGGAGGGATGAAACGTAGGTTGGAAGCTAATGGAGGCGATACGTGCTAAAGACCTTCTGCTCTAGGGATGTGTTCTACACACTGAAAGTGACATTTTTACTTCAATATGTTCGCCCTGTGAAGCCAGATGGACTCTGAAGTTTCATACTTACAAGCATCTTTTTATTTTGTTAAAATAAACTTTTGATTTGGCTAACGATATCCTGAATAATTTTTTTAGCTTGTTAATGGTGATTTCTTATCGCCAGAATGTTGCCTTAAATGATCACAATCGTTTCTGCAATATCAGTTTGCCAACAAACTCCCTACATCAATGGTTTTATCGGTCGGTGCAGGAGGTGCTTAACTTTTTTGTTGTGTATATTTAAGTTATTTCAATTAAACATCTTGGCCATTTTTACTCGAAATAGGCAATCGCTTTAACTTCCGTTGTAAAGAGTTCATAAGCAGCAGCCACTATTGTCATTCATCCTTTCTCTTTAGGTCCGCTTTTCATTACCTTAAAGTTCCTCAAGTTATGGAAGTGCAGAAAACATAGCATAGGAAACCATGCAACCGTATGCTCACCACGGATGCTTGGAGACAAAAAGTTCTCGGAAGGGGGACACCATGCAGTAATACTACTTAGGCTACAACAATTGTGATGACGCGACTATCTATGCATAGCAAGACTAGCACTTTGCAGTACTTGGGTACACAAAGATAGGCTCCTCATCACGATTGAGGCTGCAAGTCAAATAACAAATTCTGCTCAGTTAAAGAAGTGGTACTGGCTGTCCCATTGCTACGTCGGGGAAGAGAGTTCATAATAGAAAACATTACAATAGGCAATCGTAGACACACAGCCAATGAATGAGACAAGACGTATACTTCAATGCATATACCTTCCGAAAAATAACTATTTTATTAAATATATATTCACGTCGAATATGATGAATGTGAGATTAAAGTAACACGATCCTAAAATCTGGTTTTGTATTAACCGGGTCGTTACAAATCCGCTCATATAACAAATTGTATTGTTAAAAGTCAAAATTGAAACGTTGTAAAACGATTTTTTATTTCTATGTCTAGTCCCATGGCTTCATTTCTTGCCTATGTGATATTATGTCATTCTGATACTATAATTTCATTTTTTTGAGGTCCACTTCCCATAATTCATATATGGCACCTAGTACGCAGCCTTTAGGTAATATTAGCCCTTTAAAATACCCAATGTCATCCATTTTATGTACTTCCGGTTACTTCTAATTTGCAGTATTTCATATTAAGAAACTATTAAATAAAAAAGTATTATGTGTTACATTTGTACAAATCTTCTCGACTAGTTCGTTAATGTAAACGTAACGGACAAAAGTTTCATTTGAGATAAAATAGCTGTATATAGTTTTATTTTCTCTTATGCGAAAACGTGTTGATGGAAGGTCTAGGGAGAGCACAAAATGTATCATTAACAATACAAAATGAATCATTGACAGCACAAAATGAATCATTGACAGAACAAAATGAATCATTGACAGCACAAAATGAATCATTGACAAAACAAAATGAATCATTGACCTACATTTGTGTATCTTAACAAGCTTTTATTCCATACACGTTCGGTATTGCAAAAAAAAATTAAAAAAACACCGCTTAAAGATTTCTCCACTTCAGCGAAGAGATGTCTTCTATTGCATAAGCAAAGAACTTAAACCTGTCTAATCCTCTAAAACCGTTAACACATTTACCTATCATATGTAAGATTTTCAACCAAGAATCTCCACAGACTGTGCGAGAATGAATCCATCAGTCTTGAGGGAAATGTAAATTGCCCGAGGAATTTGAATAAGATCAACATCGTGCATTTGCACTAGCCATCTTGTCAGGAAATATCCCACAGTTTTGTTTTTTTCAAGAAATAAATTGTTAGTGAACATTTTTTAATACTTCCTCAGAGTGTTTATTCTATGTCTCGTGTGATATAATAGCTACCAAAAGCTCGAAATTAGCACTCCTTGCGTAACACACGATGGGGCACACAACTTCGACCCCCCCCCCCCCCCCCCATCCCCACCCACTACCCATCCCCGACCCAAGAAATACCCTTTAGGCTAAGACATATTTTCATTGTGTTTGCGTTGCGCACTGAAGGGTAACCAAATGAAAGAAAACCATCTAGAAGCTATAGTAACTCAGCCAATAAATAATTGTCTCCAGTAGCCTGAACAATACGACCCAATTCTCTAGATATTTGGATTACACAAAGTACAAATCTTGTAAAACTATAAGAATTTCGAATATTTGCTCAACCCAATTCAAGGAAGCCTAAAAATAACGCGTTCTGTTATGCATTCGATTAAGTATAGGATAAATGCCGAGCTACTGCCGATTCTTAAAAAATAATCGGCGAGGCGCGGAGCGCCGAGCCGATTATTTTTTAAGAATCGGCAGTGGCGAGGCGTTTATCCGGCTTAAACGTCAGTCTCTTTGTTTGCACCTGCCGATTATTTTTTAAGAATCGTCTGGTGCAATCTGAGCCTGGTGCCGTGTTACACGAAGTTCACTTCAAGAATAAGCTCTGATATGACTTGAGCTGTAAATATTGGGAAATAATTTTCCAAAAACATTATTTTATTAGGTGTCCAAAAAAATTGCCAGATTGTCAGTTCATTTATACTTGTAAATCATGTGTGGGAAAAATAAAATATTTTTTCTGAATATTTTAGAGTGGGGATTCAATTTTACTGCAACCGACTCTACCCATTTCGCTATGATTTCGTTTGAATGGCGTTACGGTACAACGAATTTTTTTAACGAAGGAAAGCATGTAACTGAGGTATTAATTTGACCAAAAAGTAAGATGCCTTTTCCCTGCATAAATCAGATTTTCTTCCAATAAAACAGTCTTTGTTCCTTTACACACCATATAAAACAAGTCTGCTTTGTTTTAAATTTGACTTAAATGTTCACGTCTAGTTATATTGTCTTCTCTTAACTGAGCCATTTGATACAATACGGTAATTAAAATATTTTTTTACTGTATTCAAAATATTTATTGTATTAAAAAAATCTACAAATTGTGTCTCCAAATGCAAACAATCCGCATTTATTTACTCGTTTATTTAAAATCGTACATATCCAACAAACTGAATCCTTAAAGCGATCCATTGAGACAAAACGGCTGCGGTCCCCTTTTATAAGGCAAACATCACTCTTTATTATGAAGCAGCTATTGTTCGTTTCCAATGCGCATGTGTGGTATTATCATTATCATGTGAAGGTCTGTGATGCTAGTTCGAGTCTGCAGACGATTCGTGTAAAATAATCGGCCGCTCGAACAATAGGTCAACGTCACAGGAGACGTTTAATTGCGGTTAAGGAATTCTTGATACAGTACGTTTGGTTATATTAGGCTTCGTCATTTCTTTAAGACAATATCCAAGTTAAGGCAGCATTACAAGGAAGATCTTGGAAAATAAATTTGGCGAATTCGATAGAAGCACTAGTGCAGATTGTTTCCTCATAAAAGTGTACGATTAATATTGAAGAATAAAAAATCAGCTAAAACAACAATGGTATTATTTCTCATATGGTGTATTCCGAGCCTAAATGTTGAAAGCGACTACATTGTTACATCAGACATAACGTCATCAGAGCAGTTCACTCTAGAGGTCGAGTTCGATTACGCGTTCGGCGTACGCGGAAGACGGGAAACTGTAAATCGAACGACTTTCTTCGGTGGGATATTTGTGTATCACGTGGCCGATTTATCCGCGCCACGTAATCCCCAAGTAGCCAGGGTGCACTCGGATTTCAAGATGGCGTCCATGTTATTCATATGCAGATAAACAAGTAGTCATGGTAACCATGACGTTTCTTACTTCCGTTAGTGCCTGCACGTTCGATTTTAACACTGAAGACCAAACTGATTATGCTTAAGTCAGATATTAACCTCGGCGTACGCCGAACACATAATCGAACTCGACCACAATTTGTTGGTCATTATGTACTACGGGTTTTTGATCCCAAAATGACCATTTTTTTACTGACGGGCGTACGTATAATTTGAAGACAGAAACCCGGACTAGTTTCTATGTCAATAAATTAGCAGATCAGATATTTACTTTGGTGATTACCATTTGGGTAGGCTGTTGCCCAGGGAGCAGTCAGTGTGGAATTGTTCCGAGAGTTATCGGTTTGAACAAATCCCCAGACCTTACTCTTAACTTAGCCTCGACTGTTATATTTTCAACCGTGAAACCAAAATCTCATTGACAAAGAGTGAGTCCCCGAACTCCAGTACTTACCGCTTTACTTTTCAAATTACATTCACCGTGAAAAATAGACATGACACTTTCCTTATCTGGCGTCTGGATAAAAGTCCCGAAGCTCTAGGTTTAACCGTGATGCCGTGCCAAAGGTTATCCCCACAGAAAGAATATTACATGATATTGTAATTATAGGGAGCCAGAGATACAATCTTAGTTGATTATGGATAGTACCAAGAGCTGATTTATTATAGCCGTTTGAGTAAATATCACACTATAGGTTTTCAAGGAATATAATTTCATACTCTAAGGGTGTTTGTTGTGTGATAAAAAAAACGATCAAAATGTCGTAGCTCGTACTCCTCGCGTAACAACGAATAAGAAAAAAGATCATTAAATAAAAGAAAACTGACAAGTAATTCAGGTAATAAACAATTTTCTCTTTAAACCAATACTCCCTAGTTCGTTAGACATTTGGACTACACAACAAAATAGTAATATAAAGTATAGTCTCCCAATATCACAGATAGACAATTCTTTATAAGCATATATGGATTTCAAATATTTGCTCAACCTAATTCAAGAAAACCTCAAAGTAACGCGTGTTGTTATGTATTCGATTAATTGTGTTCAGAAATTCTTGATACAGTTCGTTTGGCTAAATTAGGCTCCGTTATTACATTAAGACAGTAATCAAGTTGTTAACCTAGAAAAAATCGTGACATTACTTTAAGACAATAGCCCAAGCTGGCATTAGAAAGAAGACCTTGGAAAGTAAATGTAGCAGATTTGATAGAAGCACTAGTGTAGTTTGTTTCGTAGAAAAAATTGATACGGATCAATACAGATAAATGGCAAAAAGAAAATCAGAAAAAGAAACAATGGTATTTTTCCCATTGCGTTACATCAATTTCTTATTGTGAATCGCGAGCCCTCTCGTCTTATGAAATGATGGAAATAACAGCATTTCAGGATTTAAAAGCATAATCATAGGAGAAAATATTTAAGCCTCAAACCAAAAATGTAAAATTTGATAGGTTGGTGTTTTTCGGGGCACTCAAGACTTACATGGCGCTGTTGCCAAGCTAGTATTGATTGTCCGACAACATGGTATAAGTTTAGTGGGGAGGAAATTTTGCCCGGACGGAACCTCCGGCCTTTGGCGAGCACCTGTCGACTCTCCCACATATGGTGATTGAGATAAAATTCCACTCAGAAAATGTAATGTTTTTCTTGGACTGAGTGGGAATGAAACCCGCTGCCTATCGATGGGAAGCTTGGGTAAGTCTAGGATTATCGTTTTGCCAACCGAGCCCTTGACGCCCCAATTCTGAAGAGACAATTTAACCTCGATTTACTTTCATAAACAAGTTCATTGGCTAATTTTCAACAAATGTAACCGGGTGGTTAGTAGAAACAACTCAAACTAGGATTTGAAGGCTTAGGTTTTATTGTTCCCTCGGTTCGTATATATTTGACAGGGTAGTTCGTGACTGCAACAAGAAAAACAAAGATGGAAGTTAAAGTCAGGCAATCACTGCATTTGATAGCGAAATCACGATCAGCTCTCTGCTAGGACCCGCGCCATGCCTGAACGACAGACCAAGTTGCGCATGACAGTCACCATGGCAAACATACTCTCTACGCACATACACTTTAGATGGAATTTACTAAGCCAAAGTTAAACAACAAATATGAAAAATATGAAAAAATGAATACCCCTCTGAGCAAAATACAAATAGTGGACGATCAAAGCAGCGAAGAAATGACAGAAAATATGCAGATCGGCGAGCTACAAGATGTAAACAAAAATGGCGGCGGCCATGCCGGAAAGATAAGTACAGCTGATTCACAGATTTCATTCATCGCTGAAAATAATAAAACTGCCTTGTGGCGTAAAGTGCTCCACGTCAGATGCTTTGACATCCTTGGAGATCTTGACCAATGACCAATGATGGCAAAGTGCTTTAAGTAGGCGACGATAGTGACCATGACTTCACTACAACTATTCCTAACCCAGAACTGGGAACTCATACAAGGTGTAGCTTGTCAAGAATGGTTCTCAAGGGAATTCGAACAGATAAGACACTGGTAGATAATATGTTTGAAGTATTAAACTCACAAGCTGGACGAAGACAGAAAACAAAGAAGTGTATGGCAATGGCGAGGGACCCTCCTACTCCGGACTGCCTCCCTCAAAACACTACAAAAGGGAAAACCCCAAATTTAGAGATAACAGAATCCGACAAAGATAAAGAAAACACATGCGAAAACCAAATTACTTCAATATCAACACCAACAAAATGTCCGTCCCCGCTACAGATAGATCAGAATGAAAAACTTTCAACTGTATCTCCTGAGGTAAGACAATCTTTATTGAAACGAGCACAATAAGTCATACATGCCAACACTGTTTCAGCACTGTTTTTGAAAAACAATGCAAAAACTACCTGTTTCGAAGACAAAATTGTCACCCTCACAGACTTCATCCAAGCTTTGACAGATTCTGTCTCAACAATGAATGCTACTGTAAGAAATATGTCTATGACAGTTCAGAAAATGGGCCCCAAACAAAAACTTTTCCACAAAACCTATAGAAATTAAGAAATTCTCAGATAGCGAAAGACAGACTAATGTCAATCCACCAATGACTAATGTTAACCCGCCCCAGACTAATGTTAATCCACCTCAGACAAACGGCAATCCAACCCTGATAAATGTTAATACACCCCAGACAAATGCAAATCCAAACAAAGCAAATGTTAACCCACCCAAGGCAAATGTCAATCTACCCCAGACAAATGGTAATCCACCCCAGATAAATGTTAATCCACCCCAGACAAATGTTAATACACCCCAGACAAATGTTAATCCACCCCAGACAAATGTTAATCCATCCCAGACAAATATTAACACACCCCAGACAAATGTTAACCCACCCGTATTGAGGAAACTCGACGAATCCCACCACACTGGAGCGTCTCCATAGACGCTGGACTCGGTAGGTCTGAAAATGTCACGATGTCACACCAGACAACTCAGGCGATGGTAAACCCGACCCAACCTCCTTCTGGACAAACCCTGTTCCCCCAAAAAAACAATTTGGCCTCATAAAAAACAAAATTTGTGGTATGTAAACTTTGGAATTCTATGAATCCCTGTCTAACGGAGGCTAACAGAAGATCGGATGAGCGTACAGGGGGCTAAAGCTTGATAAACTCTGAACGTCCTTGCCAATAAGCTGTAATGAAAATTTCATCAAATTCCGTCAGATGGTTCTGGAGATATCTTGCACACAAGCAACAACCAATGAAAATATACGCTTCTGAGGATAACTGAAGACAAGACGGATGTACAGGCGGCAAAACTTGATCAACTCTCAACGTTTTCACCAATAAGCTGTGAATAAAATTTCATCAAATTCGGCCAAGTGGTTCTGGAGATATCTTGTAGACAAACAACAACCAATGAAAATATCCGATTCGGAAGCTAACTGAAGATCAGACCGGGGTCAAGCGCCAAAACTTGATCAACTCTCAACGTTCTCCCCAATAAGCTGTAATTAAAATTTCATCAAATTCCGCAAGGTGGTTCTGGAGATATCTTGCAGACAAGCCCTGGTTGGCGGACGACGGACAGCACAACAACAGTATGTCCCCCAAACATATATTGGGGGGAGACATAATTAATACCGGCAATATTTGAATCCCTTAACCAGTAATATTAAGTATGGAACAGGTGTTACATTCCATCACATTGCTGTAGGCCTATAACGTAAAATTAACTTTCTCAAATCTGCGGATGCAGTGTAATTTATCTATGTTTAAACATGGACATCGACAACATTCTGACGGTCTCAGACGGAAGTTGACCGATTAAGATAGTGACTTTTCATCATCTGTAAAGAACTGTGATATAATCGGTTTGATTGAAACTTGGATATCAACCGAAACTGATGTGGAATACTTTGTAAATAGTGAACTTTTTGAGTATGACTAATACTTCGAACCCGCAACAGGTAGAAAGTCTGGTGGAATTATCATCTTATTAAAAAAATCCCTGTCCTGTTACATTATGAAACTCTCCTCTTCCCCAAATTCTATTTGGCTTACACTTGACAAACAATCATTTGGTTGGAAAAATTCATTCAGATAAGAAAGTCTTGTTCCAATCCGAACTATTGAAATCCCAAAGCATCGGAAATATTAATATGTTCATGTCAAATGATATTGACAGCTCCCAAGCATCTGTCGACAGAGCTGCATTTTACATGACCAACATTCTCACCGCGACAGCCCTTGCCGCAAGTCCCCAGAAACTAATACACAGCCACAGGCGAAAAAGACCAAAGGGACACAAACCCTACTTTGACACTGAATGCTATGAGCAAAAATGTAAAATATTTGGGTAAAGAGCTCAGCTCTGCACCATGGAACAATGACATCCGACATAAGAATAATCACCACAAAAAAAAAACAATATAAAAAACTACTCAAACAGAAACACAAGGATTTAAAACAAAAATTTCTTCGCCACCTGGAAGCCCTAGATCCCTCAAACCAAAAAGATCTCTGGCAAACACTAGAATCTCTAGCCAAGTCAGACTCGCCAAGGTCTAACTCTGACAGCCTACACAACCCTGAAATGCAATCCACTTTGTTTCAACATTCTAAATCATCAGTACAACTGGATCCCACGATAATACCATACTAGAAGAGCTATCCAAACTAGAAAATTCCCCGATCATATCCCCTTCAAACCTACTAAATAGACCATTCACATATAAGGAGATCAGAGACAGTTTAAAAACACTAAAGAACAATAAATCAGGAGGTCCAGACTCTGTAACAAATGAAATGTTAAAATTTGGCCAAGATGTTCTCCTCCCACCTCTAGTTAAAGTCTTTAATACTATCCTCTCCTGTGTCATTTTTCCGACCTCATGGTCAGTCGGTTACATAACACCCATCCACAAAAAGGGAAACTGTTCAAGCCCGGGAAACTACAGAGGCATTGCAATTCTTACCTGTCTCAGTAAACTCTTCACAAAAACCCTAAACTCCAAATTAGTAACCTTTCTTGATCACTTCGATTCCATCCCTGATACCCAGGCGGGATTCCGATCCGACCATAGAACCACTGACCATCTCTTTGTTCTGAGGTCCCTCATAGATATAAATACATCAAAAATACATCAAGAAAAAGTTATACCTCTGCTTTGTGGACTTTCGAAAAGTATTTGATTCCATTTGGCATCCTGGTCTGTTTTTAAAAATGCCCAAAAATTGACATTAATGGGTTTTTTCTATAACATCATTAAAAACCTCTACCAACAGAATTGTCTTCATATTAAAGTCAGTAATTCTATATCCCCTGAATTTCAAACATTGGGGTCCGCCAAGGGAACTCACTAAGTCCTACACTATTAAACATTTTTATATTTATGAACACTGAAACACACGGGCACAGGGAAAATCTTCTTGTCTAAAATAACGATGGAGACAAGTTTCTAATTGTGTTAAAAAGAGGTATATCATTTAGACCTTTATACCCCATCATAAATTGTTGTAATAAAGTAAACCTATGATATTTCATTAGGTTGACGACTAACAGGAGCTTGGTCTTAGTCAGTAGAATTTTCTGGAACACTTTGTATTACATTGACAATGCTTACGTATCTTAAGCTATGGAAAGAATATCGTCAGACTATATATTATAGGGTCATGGGAAAAGACAGTGAAAATTTGCCCCCACCCACCCCCACCCCTTTCCCAGAAAAACCTAGGTAGAAGGCAGACAGGTGAGTTTAGCCCTGACCAGTATGTCTTTCAAACTCTTGTCCTTTTATAAGCAATGACTGGCCTTTGGGACAGAGGTCGAGCAAGTTTACTTTGAAGTAGTTTGTATTCTTCTACTATAATCTTGGCCATAGCGATGCTAGCTTTGTTATACCGAAAGACAAATGGTATTATAGTTTTTTCACGACATCTTCCTGGGTCCAAGTTCAAACCCAAAGGATAAATAGTTTGTAATGTTTGAATCCAAAAACTTTCCTTTTCCAAACGTTTGTGCTTGGTATCTGCAGCGGAAGTGAGAAAAGGGATTTTCTCAATAGGCATGATTTCAAAATGGTCCTTGACCGAATGACCTAGAGTATTGAAATGTTGTGCCACAGGTACATCATGTTTAAGTCTAATACTAGATAAATGGTTGGCTGCTCTTTGTCGTAGAGAATTCTGAGTTTCTCCGACGTACTGTTTGCGACATTTTTTGCATGTGATAAGATACACGATATTAGAGGAGTCGCAATTAAGATTCTCTGCCATTTGATATTTGTCGCGAGATTGTTCTCCGAAAAAGGTTCCGCGATCGGGAACGTATATATCGAGTTTGCATCGCGTCTTAAGGCATTTCATTGATGTACCTGATAGAAATGTTGGGCGGTAATGGTACACCCGTGAAGGGGAGGTAAAGCATATCGGGGGCTAAAGGGGGAAACATGATTTGTCTTACTGTGTTAGGTTAGATTATTTGAAGGAGTGCTTTCCAAGAAAGCCTTGCAGTTTGGAATTTTGTTGCGTATATATATTTCTTTGTTAATAATAAGAGAGTATTTAAACCACATTGTCTGTGGTCAAATCCTATTATTTTATGCATATTCGTTATCTTGCCCCTCATACCAATTTCCAAGGTCAACCATCTTTCAAGACCGTTCTAAATACATTTAACAGACGTACATGATATGAATAAATGTTCCAATGTTTCTATCTCTGTCTTACGGTAGTCACATAAATTACAATTTGTTATGCCAATTTTGTATAAAAATGACTTTGTTGGTAGTATCCTGTGCAACAATTTATATTGAAAATTTCTCAGTGAAATATTTTGAGTACAATGATTGATGCTCCCAAAAACATTCGGCCATTTTATACCTGTTACTGCTAGGGTCCCTTCCCATCTTTCGACAGAGGCTAATTTAGGCTGACCTTGATTAGTAAGTAGGTCATAAAAACGTCTACAGCCTCTCTCTCGCGCTGCCAAAAGTTGATAATACGGTGTGATAACCGGGGCGGTAACCATGTTGGGTAGCTTGTCGTAATTTTTTAATCGGGTAATCCAATCTTTTGGAATATGTTTTAGTAGTCTATTGTAATCTAAAAAAGTACCCTTTATACCAAATGTTCTTTTGACAACTTCAAAGGACGTTAGGTTACCATTATGGTCAAGATCTGAGACTTAATGACTCCCTTGAAAGTGTGAGGAGGATGGTATGACCCAGCATATAGCAGCTGATGCGTGTCAGTAGGTTTGAAGAATACTTTGTAATCTACATGCCCAGTAGTATGATATGTATGACCCTTGTAAATAGTTACATCCAAAAAATCCACAGATTTTATAAATGACTTAGAATTTGACAGAACTACTTCACACCCAGTAACTGAAAGCCCAATAGGATAACGAAACTCATTACTTAACCTCGAAACTTTCTGCTTAAAATGGCACCTTCAGATAAATGCCAAGAAAACTCAAACTATGATAATGCAGCCAGTAAACCGAAAAAATGAAATACCCATTAAACTTACATTTAATAATACTCCATTTCTCCCAATGTTCAAATTATCAATATTTAGGAACAACCATTAAAGGCACACTTGCCGCGAAAATCAGGAATATTGTTTACATTAAAAAAGGAAGACCGTTTTCTGTATTTTTCCCAGACAATATAAGTTTATAGGAACTTTCTATTTTTACCAAAATGTAAAAGTTTGGACGTCACTTTGTATTTTTAATTTGAATTTGAAAATTTGAATTGTTACGTACCCGGAACGTAAACAAACCAAACTGCTCGCACAAGCGCATTTTATGTTTCAGTCGAGTGAGTGAACTAACGGCACAGTGTAATTTTACGTAGGCCTATTTATCTGAGAAATACAGACTGACGATCGGTTAACAGCGACTGGAAAAGCCTGCTGATAATTGTTTGAGTGTAAACCACAGATACAAAGGCCTGAAAGGAGGGTAATCCAACACGAAAGTTGACCTACACTGATCGTTGTTGTTGTAATCAGGCTTCGATTCTTCGTTTGTTTTTCACCCCATTTCTACATTCTAAAGCTAACTAGACATGTTTTATGTGTCCTATGTTTAAGTTTAGTGGTATTAGTCGTAGTAAGCTCATGTAAATTGGTTTTCTTAGCAAATTTTAACAGGCTACGGCGGCAAGTGGGCCTTTAATGAAAAGGGTGGTTTTATACAATCACAGAATGACTTGAAGGCAAAAGCCATAAAAGCTCTTTTCAAACTACAAAAAACCTACTAATCACTGCTCCTTCCCACTTCAACTCAAAAACCAACTATTCCATTCACTTATAAAACCAATACTACTTGATAACAGCGAAATCTGGGGTTTAGACGAAAAACTCTTAAACAAACAAGAATACAAAAGATAGACAAATTACGATTCGGAAAGCACTCAATAAATACTGTAAATTTACTTTAAATCTACCCAAACATATTACTAACATTGCAAGTAGAGCTTGGCCAATATCCGCTTTTATTTGACATTTTAATAAATTCACTGAAATATAGACACCGACTACAACACACAGAGATGCTTATTCTTACTACCTAACTAACCTTCATTCACCACACAATTTGGAAAACACAACACGAACATTTCTACCAAAAACTTAAACAGACTATCTCATCCATCCCCAACCCAACCCAATTAATCCTCACATAAAACAACTACAGTCCTCATTGAAACAATCATACGGCACATTTTTTCCTAAATAACCTAGCCAATGGTGCAGATAACAGTAAATTATCCCTACTCCAAAAAAAATTACAGAAACTACCAAGAATGCATTTTCAAAACTCAGAACCAGCACCCATATTTTACAGATAGAAAGAGGTCGCTGCAAGAACACCCAACGCCCAAACCGCTTTTACCCAGTGTGTGACTGTCCACTATTTGACGTGGACGACGAATGTAATTTCCTGCCCCGATGTCCCACAATTAAGACAGAACGTGAACCTCTGTTGCAAATTATCCCCCTGCTTTCCTCAGATTCTACAGAAACTAATACAAAACTGAATGCCATTTTCAGCCCTGATCCTCAGCTTTATCCCCAAATAAGCTCTATTCTACATAATATGTATTCTAAAAGATCCCTGGCTCCCCAGAACTATATACTGAAAACACCAGCTCCCAGCTGAGCACCTCCAGCTTATACAATGTATGTTTTGTAAATATGTTTATTGTAACATTCCGTCCCAATGGTTTGTTTTTGTTTTGTTTTTTTTATGCTAAGTTAAAGTTATGTTATGCCATACTTTGTAAATCTCAAAGTCGAGCAATAAAACTGAAAATTGGGAAAAAAATGAAAGAACTCGCCTAAAGCCGTTACCACATTTTAACGGCTGTCTTGTGTAACACTTTCCCCCAGAATCACGGAAACCTTTCAGAGAGTGAATCAATCAGTCTCGGGAGGGAATCCAAATTGGCAACGTCTGTATGGACTCGATGGATAGCCTGCTTTATGGTATCAAGATTATGCAGATCGACCTTCCTTTTCTATTGCAAAATTGCTCACAAATAAGTCAGTGTTGTGAGATTCAGTTAATGATCTGCCTCAGGCGCGTTTGTTCACTGTGTGTTCACAGTTGCAATAATGTTGGCATGTTTTCGTAGATTCAATTTCTTTTCCTCGGTGAGTCGTACATAGGTTTTCATAACCATTGTATTTTTTATTATTAAGGAATTACATTCAGCGCAGGGGGATATTTTGATGTATGAAAACTGCCTTTACAAACACAGACAAAGTCCCTTGACGACTGCATCAATATGCACCAATATTTTACAAAGTTCCATTTCACCACAAAACCCTCACAAATAGCACGGTGCTCTTGTTATAACGAAGATAAAAACATTTGCTAAACCTAATTCAAGGAAGCCTCAAAAGTAACACTTCCTGTTATTTATTCGGTAAATTGCAGACAGATTTTCTCAATACAGTTCATTTCGTTATTTTAAGCCTCCTTATTGGTGGTATGGTGAAAGGAAAATTGTGTTATTTCAGTAAGATTGAAACATTCACAACACTTCCTGTTATTTATTCGGTAAATTGCAGACAGATTTTCTCAATACAGTTCATTTCGTTATTGTAAGCCTCCTTATTGGTGGTATGGTGAAAGGAAAATTGTGTTATTTCAGTAAGATTGAAACATTCGCGAAGCGAATTCGATATATAACGATTTAAGAGAAATGAACAAAGATATCATTTCACAGCAAATGACATTGATGTGGCCTATGTGGCCAATTAAAAAACACTATGGCCTTCCGTTTAGGTTACAGGTTTTAAGATAAAACCTAAGAGTGAAAGCTAGTTGTCACTTTTATAGCTTTAGAAGAACGATAAAACCCCAGTTACATAATGATGATTCATTGTCGTCTGGCTGGTTTGGTTCAGTGTTATTCCCGCTTGTCATGCCAGGAAGAATGGGTAGGACGAATGTGTCTCGTCCGGCTATATTGACATATACCTCCGGGACAGAACCACACAATAACCTTCAGTTAATCACAATGGCTAGAAAATCAGTCGACTGGCAAGGGGAGTGCACCTTACGGAATAGCAAAAACATGTTCCATACAAACCTTTACACTACTGGAAAGGGAAACGAAATTTCCATAGATAATCCATCGTCAACGACAAAGAGAAAACAGTTCAGAGCATTGAAAACAAACATTTTTGAATTAATTGAAAAGATAGATATATCAAGAAACCTCACACTGATAACCCGGAAAAAACCCGGGCCATGGTGAAAATCTAACTCATGACTTAGGGTTACCGTCCCACCGAGTCAACAGTTATTCAGTTATTTCCCTGATGATGACTGCGGCTTGCTCAAGAAACTCAAAAGTAGGTTCTTGTGAATTGTAGCCAATATATTCCGTTATGATGAAAGAAAATCGTGGATTACAAAAATGTCCACGAGAAACTGCCAAATGTTCTGACATGGACAGTATTGAAGAACAGATTTGAATA
This sequence comes from Lepidochitona cinerea, assembly GCA_963971465.1. Taxonomy (NCBI): domain Eukaryota; kingdom Metazoa; phylum Mollusca; class Polyplacophora; order Chitonida; family Tonicellidae; genus Lepidochitona; species Lepidochitona cinerea. Next base: position 97,362,648 of record OZ020551.1, on the reverse strand, counting down.
AAAAGGAATGTATATTTGATACCAAGAAAACAGTCCCTTGGCTGTAACATGAACATGGTGACCAAGACCTCGTGGCACCTGAGAAACTAGTGCTCAATAAGTATGGTGAAATCTCCAAATTTAATGTTGACAGAACAGTATTACGAGGGGTTAAAAGTCACATATGGAGAGGATAGAAACAAAATCAGTCAATATCGCGAAATTCCACCAAACAGTCAAATCTGAGCTTGCAGTCACCGAATTTGCTTCTTATCACAATGTGTTTAGGGCCTCAAGCCAAATTTATGTAGGACACATGTTATCCTTCATAATTTGTCATTCAATTATATGTTGTCACAAAACATAGGTGACCCCTGTGTTTGGTACGAAAGCAATGTATCAGAATAAAGTTTTACATTCTGGGCTCTTCGCCAGGAAGAAACCAAGAAGTATTGGTCATTTTTTTTTGTTTAATTGGATTCAAACCCGCAACAATGAATGGAAAGCTAGCGAGAGACCACTAAAATGCAATAAAAGGCTTTGAATCTATATCGATTTATAAGTAAAAACTGAAATGGATAGAATTTAGTCAAATCCAACAAATGCGTTTTGTGACAGAAATAAAAGTCTTCTCTTCTCTTAAGAATATTGATCGTTTATTAATGATTGAAAATTTTATGTGTGGAACACATTTGTTCTCCCTGTACTTTTTTGTGGTCCACTTCCCATAATTCATATATAGCACCTAACACGCAGCCTTTAGGTAATATTAGCCCTTTAAAATGCCCAATGGCATCCATTTTATGCTATTAAATAAAAAAATGTATTAGAATTTTTGTTTGAGGTATTTGTACAAATCGTCTCGACTAGTTCGTTGATGTAAACGCAACGAACCCAAATTTCACTTGAGATAAAATTGCTTCACTTATGCGAAAATGTGTTTATGAAAGGTCTAGGAAGAGCACAAAATGTATCATTGACAGCACAAAATGTATCATTGACAGCAGAAAATGAATCATTGACAGCACAAAACGAATCATTCACAGCACAAACAGAATCATTAAAGGCACACTTGCCGCAAAAATCAGGAATATTGTTTACGTTAAAAAAGAAAGACCGTTTTCTGTATTTTCCCCAGACAATATAAGTTAGGAACTTTCTATTTTTACCAAAATTTAAAAGTTTGGACGTCACTTTGTATTTTTAATTTGAATTTGTAAATTTGAATTGTTAGGTGCCCGTAAAGTAAACAAACCAAACTGCTCGCAGGGGCGATTTTATGTTTCAGTCGAGTGAGTGAACTAACGGCACAGTGTAATTTTACGTAGGCCTATTTATCTGAGAAATACAGACTGACGATCGATTAACAGCGACTGGAAAAGCCTGCTGATAATTGTTTGAGTGTAAACCACAGATAAAAAGGCTTGAAATGAGGGTAATCCAACACGAAAGTTGACCAACACTGATCGTTGTTGTTGTAATCAGGCTTCGATTCTTCGTTTGTTTTTCATTACATTTCTACATTCTAAAGCTAACTAGACATGTTTTATGTGTCGTATGTTTAAGTTTAGTGGTATTAGTCGTAGTAAGCTCATGTAAATTGACTTCTTTGAGTGGCATTTAGAAGTTGGTGGTATAACAAATCAACGAGTTACTTATGGATAACACCTTCTTAATGTAAATTGGTTTCTTAGCAAATTTAAACAGGCTACGGCGGCAAGTGGGCCTTTAACAGCACAAAACGAATAATTGACAGCACAAACAGAATCATTGACAGCACAAACAAAATCATTGACAGCACAAAACGAATCATTGACAGCACAAACAAAATCATTGACAGCACAAAACGAATTATTGACAGCAGAAAAAAGAATCATTGACAGCACAAAATGAATCATTGACCTACATTTGTGTATCTAAAATTTTATTCCATACACGTTCGGTAGGAAACAAATCACTGCTTGGTTGAATTTGCAAAACATAAAACATCGCTTAAAGATTTCTGTAATTACGCGACGAGATGTCTTATATTGCTTAGCCAAGAACTTAAACTTGTCCTATCCTCTAAAAACGTTAACGCATTTAACTATCATATGTAAGATTTTCAAACAAGAATCGCCACAGCCTTTGGGAGAATAAATCCATCAGTCTTGAGGGAAATGTAAATTGCCATTGCTGGCGAATAAGGCTACAGATAAGATCAGTATGGGTACATTTACACTAGCCATCTTGTCAAGAAATAGAACACAATTGGCCGATTGCTTGATGACGTCACTTGGAATTTACGCGCAAAGCATTTCGGGGGATTGCGGGATCTGAACATAATTTTAAAACATGGCGTAAGAAATAACACTGCAAGACGTAAAAGGCGTAAAGTTACCAGAAAAATGTTTGGATAAAAACAGGCCCTGCCTCAATGTTTTTCAAAAAAGTGACATTTTGCTAAGAACCAATAAACAAAATGGCGAACTGAGGTACATTTTACCCAGAAGGTTTTGCGTAAATCTATGTGACGTCATCAGGCTTGGCGGTAATTTAGGTTATCAAGATATAAATTGTTATTGTACATTTTATTTGGTACTTCCACAGAGTGTTTCTTCCTTCTCTCGTGTGATATAATAGCTACCAAAAGGTCGAAATTTGCACTCCTTGCGTAACAAACGATGGGGCGCAACAATTCAATACCCCCCCCCCCCCCCCCCCCCGCCAACAGGCTAAGACATATTCATTGTTTTCGGTCCCTCAAATTTTTCGTCGATATCTTGTGTTTGCGTTGCACACTGAAGCATAACTCAATGAAAGAAAACTATCTAGAAGCTATAGTCATTCAGCCAATAAACAATTGTCACCAGAAGCCTGAACAATACGGCCCAATTCTCTAGACATTTGGATTTCACAAAATACATTTCTTGTAAAACTATAAGATTTTCGAATATTTGCTCAACCCAATTCAAGGTAGCCTAAAAAACAATTTTGAGACATCAACGTGACAAAACTGCATGGTTACATCCGACATTACAACAGAGCAGTTCATTCGGATAATTGTTGGTCTCTATGTAGTCCGGGTTTTTTACTCCAAAATGACTATTTTTTTTACACTGACGGGCATATTTACTTTGGTGATTACCATTTCAGTAGGCTGTTGCCCAGGGAGCAGTCAGTGTGGAATTGTTCCAAGAGTTATCGGTTTGAACAAATCCCCAGACCTTACTCTCAGCTTAGCCTCGACTTTGAGGTTTTACGGTTGAAAATATAACAATCTCATTGAAAAAGAGCGATTCCCCGAACTCCAGTACTTACCGCTTTGCTTTTCAAATTACATTCACCGTGAAAAATAGACATGACACTTTCCTTATCTGGCGTCTGGATAAAAGTCCCGAAGCTCTAGGTTTAACCGTGATGCCGTGCCAAAGGTTATCCCCACAGAAAGAATATTACATGATACTGTTATTATAGGGAGTCAGAGATACAGTCTTAGTTGATTATGGATAGTACCTAGAGCTGATTTATGCTAGCTTTTTGAGTAAATATCACACTATAGGTTTTCAAGGAATACAGTGGACAATTATTTAATTCTCTAAAAGTCTTTGTTCTGTGATACTAAAAAAAAAATCAAAATGCAGTAGCTCGTACTCCTCACGTGACAAAGAATAAGAAAAAAGATCGCTAAATGGAAGAAAGCTGGCAAGAATCTACTGTAATTCAGGTAATAAACAATTTTCTCCTTAAACCAATACCCCCAATTCGTTAGACATTTGGATTACACAACAAAATACTAATATAAAGTATAATCTCCCAATATCACAGATAGACAATTATTTATAAGCATATATGGATTTCAAATATTTGCTCAACCTAATTCAAGAAAGCCTCAAAGTAGCGCGTGTTGTTATGTATTCCGTTTATTGTGGTCAGAAATTCTTGATACAGTTGGTTAAATTAGACTTCGTTGTTACATTATGACCATGATCAAAGCTGTTAGCCTGGAAAAATTCGTGACATTTCTTCAAGACAATATCCCAAGCTAGCATTAGATTGATTGTTTGGTGTTTTACGCCGCGCTCAAGATTATTTCACTTATATGGCGGCGTTGCCAGTTTTATTGTGGGAGGAAACCGGGCTCAGTGCCCAGAGGAAACCCACGACCTTCCGCTGGTAACTGGCAACCATCCCACATAGGTGCTAGCATTAGAAGGGAGACCTTGGAAAGCAAATGAAGCAAATTTCATAGAAGCACTTGTGTAGGATGTTTCGTAAAAAAATGACACGGATCAATATAGAAGAATTAAATCAGAAAAAGAAACAATGGTATTTTCCCCATTGCGTTACATCAATTTCTTATTGTGAATCGCGAGCCCTCTCATCTTATGAAATGAGAAAATATTTAATCCTCACACCGTAAATGTAAAATTTGATAGTTTTTTTCGGCACACTCAAGACTTACATGGCGCCGTTATCAGGTTAGTCTTGATGGTATAAGTTTAGTGGGGATTAAATTTTGAGATTGATTGTTTGGTGTTTTATGCCTCCCTCAAGATTATTTCACTTACATGACGGCGTTGCCAGTTTTATTGTGGGAGGAAACCGGGCTCTATGGAAACTCACCACCTTCAGGTGGTAACTGGCAACCATCCCACATAGGTCGTTCGAGTAAAAAAAAAACCATTCAGAAAATTTTCCAATTTGGATGGACTGGGTGGGATTTGAACCCGCGACCCTGATTGAAGTCTGATTGGAACCCGCTGTCCATCGTTGGGAAGCTTGGGTAGGTCTAAGATTATCGCTTTGCCAACCGAGCACCAACGCCCCACTATAGCTTCTGAAGAGACAATTTAACCGTGGTTAACTTTGATTTTACTTTCATAAACCAATTCATTGTCGAATTTTCAACAAAAACAACATATTTACTAACGGATGTGCATTGCATCTACAGATATCCATACTTAAAGGAGGAGAAAACAAATAAACAACATGAAATTGCAAGGAACAATCACCTCAAGAGTGTCAATTTTTAAGCTGTAAATCTTACCTGCGTTTTAGGGTGATGCAGAAAATTGCACATGTTTAAATTGGGTCACAAAAACAATGGGGGCCGCCATTTGTAAAACGAGAAATTGACCGGAAACAGATGTGCCTAGAAATTAACCTAGGCTCAAATGGCAGACAAAGAAAGTTGACCAATTTCACTCGCACGTGCGCTTTGGGTTGCTGGGTATGCGTCTTCTGATTGGCCGAAGGAGACACACCCCTAAGCACTGTTGTGATGTTGCCAAGTAGGCAAGTCGGTCTCAGTCGAAATCCGATGGTTTTATATAACTTCACTTTAAGACTGTGCGGTGGGAAAAAATCGTAAAAATATGTACATGTATATGGTACCATTGAAAAGGGAAATTCGCCGTCCGTTTTATGCATTTGCCAGTTTTATTTGTTTTCTCCTCCTTTAAGCTGAGAAATGTCTTCAATTGTACAGTACAGAACTCGCCTAAAGCCCTTAACACATCTGAATCGCCGTCTTGTGTAAAACTTTCCCCCAGAATCACGGAAGCCTTTGAGAGAGTGAATCCACCAGTCTCGGGAGGGAATCCAAATTTCTTTTCCTCGTTGAGTCGTATATATACATTTTTCACACCCATTGTATTTTTTATTGTTAAAGAGGGATAATTTGATGTATGAAAACTGCCTTTATAAATACAAAGTGTCCCTTGACGGCTGCATCAATATGCACCAATATTTTACAAAGTTTCATTTCACCACAAAGCCCTCACAAATAGCGCGGTCCTCTTGTTATAGCGAAGATAAAAACATTTGCTAAACCCAATTCAAGGAAGCCTCAAAAGTAACGCTTCCTGTTATTTATTCGGTTAATTGTAGACAGATTTTCTCAATACAGTTCATTTACATGTAGTTACTTTAAGCATCCTTATTGGTGGTGAGGTGAAAGGGAAATAGTGTAATTTCAGTGAGATTGAAACATTCACGAAGCGAATTCGATATGCTAAAGATTTAAGAGAAATGAACAAAGATATCATTTCACAGCAGCTGAGATTGATTATTTCGTGTGGCCAATTAAAAAACACTATGGCCGTTTAGATTATGTGTTTTAAGATAAAACCTAAGAATCAAAGCTAGTTGTCACTTTTTTATAGCTTTAGAAGAACGATAAACCCCTGTTACATAATGATGATTCATTGTCGTCTGGCTGGTTTGGTTCAGTGTTATTCTCGCTTGTCATGCCAGGAAGAATGAGTAGGACGAATGTGTCTCATCCGGTTATATTGACATATACCTCCGGGACAGAACCACACAATAACCTTCAGTTAATCACAATGGCTAGAAAATCAGTCGACTGGGAAGGGGAGTGCACCTTACGGAATAGCAAAAACACGTTCCATACAAGCCTTTACACTACTGGGAGTGGCAACGAAATTTCCACGGATAATCCATCGTGAACGACAAAGAGAAAACAGTTAAGAGCATTGAAAACAAACATATTTGAATTAATTAAAAAGATAGATATATCAAGAAACCTCACACTGATGACTCGGGAAAAATTCCAGGACTCATGAGTTAATGTTACCGTCGCACCAGGTCATCAGTAATTGCCTTGACGATGATTGCGGTTTGTAGGTATAGGTTCTTTAGAATTGTAGACAATATATTCCGTTATGATGGAACAAAATCGAGGTTTACAAAAATCTCCACTGCCAAAACGAAGTAAACAAGACTATACGTGGGACCTAAACTATACATAACCCATGTATGTTTTGACATGGACTGCATTAAACAATGTTGACAGAACAAAAATCGGGAAATTCCACCAAACTCTTAAATCTGAGCTTCCAGTCCCCTTTTCTTGTCACTCTCAAGGCGTCGGAATTGTTCCAAGGGCCGCTGACACCACTATACCCATGCAATGCTGCTTTCAAATTTTGTGGATCCCGACATTGAATCCTCCGCCCCAAATTGCCCCACACATGTTCTGGGTGATTTAGATCCGGACACATTGCTGATCATGGAATGTTCTGCATAACATTGTTCTGGATAAACTGTGTCACATCTCTTAAACGATGAGAGCAAGCGTTATCATCCATGAAAAGTCGTCTGGTGGCTAATGTGTAATTATCAAAACGTAGAATGACAACTGGATCGAACACTTCCTGGATGTAGCGAGCCTATGTCTTATTGCCTTGTATTGTTACGAAATGCAGCTGACAGTCAAATAAGCAACCTCCCCATACAATATAACATATCCACCACCATATGGTACAGTTGGCATGTTGTTTCTTGTAGTATAAACTTTACCAGGAGGCCTGCGAGCTAATTTACTCCATTTTCGTTGTATGCTGTGAATATTCCAGATTGCTACGTTTGTGCGATTGTGATCCTCATGAAAGTAGCCGAAACAATCACTTCATTGCTACTAAATCAATGTACATAGGCTACATACACAAGACAAATTGAGGAGTTTGATTATCAGTTCACTATTGGTAAACTGCAAGGAGGCAGCTGTATTTTTTGGTCCAGGGGAGACAAATATGCTTGTCTTGAGCTATAAAGTTGTAAAATTACAATTCTCCATTCTACGAGACATTGTGTAACTGTGACGGTAAGTAATTTTATTTATTTTGGATCAGAGGTCATTTTCATGTATATATTGAAAGGTGAGTATTGGTGTGAAAGCTCGGTGTATATATTTTATCTTAAAAGAAAATAGTAAAAATATTGTTAATGTGGTGGCAGGGTTATTTTTCCATTTGGATCGTCAACTAACTTGGCAGAGGTCTAACTTTGGGAATGTTTGGAGTTTGTAGTCCGTGTAGTGAGTTGATTGGTTGGACATGGGTCGTGCTGCACTCAGCGCGCGCCGATTGGCTCAGAACAATTGGATGGGTTTTCCTGGGCATCTTTTGCACGAATTTTGTTTCACTCTTCGACCGTTATTGAATGCAGTGAGTCGTGTGTCCTGTGGATATCCAAAGTTGCCCGGGTTAGTAGATTTTATTTTTGTATAAGTTGCTTATAAATATGTGTAGAAAGTTAGCGATCAATCTGTTATATGCTGTATATTCAATATGTAAAATAGTTTTGACAATAGCCTATATTGGCATGTAAATATTACTAGACCTACCAGTAAAATGATCCAATATAGATCAATTGTTTACGCCTTAAAGCCGAATACTTTATGAAGAATATCATCATATTATGTACAATATAGCTATTACAGAAAGTCTTGTATTTTCTCTAAGGAATCATCGATATGTTGTGAGACAATCTTGTAGGCACAGCCAGTATGCCCAGAAATCGTGGTACTATGTATTGGACCTATGCATTAGCATTAGTACGTTCTGAAGTCTAAAACTGATCACTGATAACCGCTAGGGCTACCTGTGGTTGCGAGCGGCATGTTATGGTCTCAAAGTAGCTAATTACTCACGTTATCTGCATCCAAACCCTCTCCATTAACTCTCTACGCGTGTTTCATACGTCTTCCGCCATCTTGAAATCTAGTAGCACAGACGCACAGAGCTATCATGTCCCTTTGAAGCCGCGATTTATTTGACGTAAACCGGTGAAAAAAACAACCACAATCCGATGGTGTATTTCAGTGAAAATTTAGATATACCATTATTTACACTTTTTTTTCATAACTAAAAAAGGTCTTCTCTATTTGTCAACATTATTTTGATAAGATTTAAAACAGCTGGTTCCCGGGCCGCTGCCTCTAGTACATATTACAATATGACACCTCAAGCTTCGTGGCCCCAGACTGAGGATAGTAAAAACAAGATTTTCCAGGTGAGGGCTTCAACAACCGTGTGTCACTACACAAAGCCCCTCAACGCACGGACTTGTTTCAAGAAGCTAGATGTTCACTGCTAGTATTGGCGATCAAAAATTTCAGAAAGTGGTGGTTTACAGTTGAGAAAAGGTACGTAAGTGTGGCTGTCAGGTATGATCTCTGTATTTGGTTCGATTTCTCCACCCTTACATTATTCATGCAAATTTCACCTGTGAGGTTCCAGACGAACCATTTGTTTGTTTCCTTATGCCATGATTACTTCACATAGAGTTAGTTGGCGACGTTGCTACGGTTCTTTGATTATTTGAGGAGTGGGAAGTACATGAAAGTAAAGATATGACTCTTGGCAACCATCCTTGACATGAATTAGAGCACATACCGAAATTTCAAAGCCTAAGTCTGATTCGAACCCTCAACACATTGGTGGAAAACCGGCCGGATTGAGCAGCCAACGCTCTATTAAGTGAACCATATATCTTTTGAGCTTTATGGCAGACGAAACCAGAAAAATATCCTCACCAAATCCATACACCCAGAAATACTGCGATTAATTATGATCTATCAATTAACACGTAGATCAAATCTATACCTACATTCCACGGCCACATAAATGACGTATTATCTTAAATTTAAAAGATCCTGTGACAAATTTAACTTGGATCGCGAGACTGGGTTTCGGTTTAGGGGGAGGTTGAGACAGAAATCAAATATTGAATTGAGATGGCTGATGGTTTTCTTCTAAAGGGATCTCTTAGAATCAATCCATCAACCCGCCAACAACAAAACCGATGCAATGTTATTTTCAAAAACTCCGGCATCAGAATTTCTGAATCCTATGTATGCCTATAGAAGGGTTTCCAATTTACTGAAGTCAAGGGCTTATTTGATGCTGAGCTTTTAATTCCTAAAACTTTTTCACGTTATTTCTGTAATCGTTTAACTGCTACAGAAACATCTTTTTTTAAATTGACCCTTGTTCTAGACAGCAGCTTTCACTCATGATGGAGATTTTATTTATGCTATCCCTATTACAGTTGTTAGTTAAACCTACAGAATGGGCTTAAATATTCACTTTGAACTTCTTTTTTGAAATAGGTCATCAAAATCATGGCGACAGAAGATGGACCGCAAAATCAAGATTGGCTAAATGAATGCGCCAGTTCTCTTGTACTAAACGGGACTGTTCCAGGTAAAATTATTGATTTGTTCTTTCACGGAACATCAGAATAATTACAACCATATAAGACATGTAATAGCTCTTTTTGAAAAAAATCAATGCCATTACCGGTCCGAGATACATTGAAAAGTAAAAACATTATTGAGGGGGTATGAGCTAACCGAATTCTTGTTCGTGATTGCCGATTGTCCAAAAATACTATGAGTCTGAAGCTCAACCAAAAAAAAAAGGCGTTAATAAAATCCAATGTTAATGTTATCTGTACGAACTAAAATTAAATTACCTTGATGATATTGCCTAGCTCGAGTGTGGTATCGTCGAAAAACTTAGATAATCAAAATGCTACTCTTCACCTAGACGGAACCACCGATCATCAACAGCATTTTATGGGATTCCAAGCATCCACGTCATCATCTTCAAGCTTGTCTCTGGCTATGGTAGAAATTGTACAAGAAGACACCGAATCACTGATGAAAACCTTTCAAACAATACTTTCGGACTATGCTAGAATTCTTTCCCCCAATGCTGATGAAGCTGAATCTATGGCAGACAAATTAGTAATGACATTTAAAAATATGATGACAGACCAGCATATAGTAAACAAAAAGTTTAAAATTAAGCTGGAAGAGCTACGCGCCAGAATTCTGAAGGATACGTTCAATCAATGGGACTGTTTAGACAAGGAGGAAAAAGAAAAAATGACACATGTGAATCAATGGTTCTGTCTTTTACACATTCTTCTTGGAATATCGGATGCAATGGTAGCGGCCTTGAAAGAATATGAGGCCATTTTAACAAACGATGATACCCGAGAATCAGGGGAAGCTCCAAAGGCCATAGAAACAATAAAACGAGCGTGCAGTTTACTGTCGAGCAAAGGTCATCCAGTCGCTGGGGTCCCCATGGATTTCAGAGCCTATCTATCATCAATATCCGCCCCCTTTTATTTCCTGCCATTCAAGCACAATCGTTTTAACATTATCCCACACAATGCCGTCGCCTTCCTTTACCATCTTCAACACATACGCCAGTTCTTAAGTTTAACCAGCCATGACAACCAATTGATTACAGCTCTGAAAGAAGACATACAAGATGAAACAAATATTGCCGTTATCAAAGCCATAGCTATATTTCATAAATTCATCACAGCCCCATTTCACCTCTTAGTTTTGTCACCGGACTCACCAGCATGTCATATTGTAGACACAACGCCAATTCTGATCCAAATACAATGCACATTGGAAAAACTCAGCCTGAATCCAACAGAATGCTTTAGCAATCCAGATTTTCAAGTTGATTCAAACATGCCGCCTATGAACTCTGGGATGTTTCGATGCGTACCAGCCAACGAAGAAATACAGGACAAATACAATGCATTGACAATAGAATCGCTAGGTTTGATAGCCACATCGTGTCTTGTAACTTTTACCCGACAAATCAGTCACCAATTGGTGGGTGGTGAGTGTGGAGATGATACTGATAAACTAAGGGACGAATGTATGAGTGTGCCAAAGTCCAACTCGATCGGCGAAAGTCAATTTGCCCTTTTAAAGTACTTAAGGGACTTTAAGCCAAACGCTTCGATCCAACACCTAGAAGCCACAATCCTTTGGGCATATAATAAAACAGATGACTGGTTAAAAACTCTCTCGACAGAAGAGCGGACCGAAGTTTTCCGAAAAGCCCGCCAAAAGACGATCGATTTTAGGGATTTATGGACCGCCAGGAACAAACAAGTTCTAAAAAGACGAAATGACCTCATGAAAGCCCATAAGGACAAGGTAGAGGAAAAAAGACGAAACGCGGCTCAGACTCAACAGAAGTCAATTGATCAGGTGCTCGAAACAGGTGGACAAGTTAAAACTATCTCGGAAGTTGATGAAATTTTATCCTCCTCAAGATCAGAGGACGACATCACCAAAATAATCAAGACACAATTGCAATTTTACAAAAATGTAATAAAACCCGATGTTCATCGATCATTGTATTTTGTAACCAAAAGTGGCAGAAAACTTCCGAACGCCATTTTAGCTTCCAACCTTAAGGAAGTCATAAATACTCACCTTGCCTCTTTGGAACCTGCCCCAGTAAAAACTCAACCAACGTCAGATTTGCGGCATCAAAAAATCCTACAGACAAAGAAATCTTTGTTGGCTACATATGACCGTCATATGTCAAATCCAGCAGCATGCCGTGGTGTGAAACGGAAGGCACCAATGCCGGATATAGTTGGATGCCGCATTAACCATCGATGGAAACTAGGGAAAAGAAACAAGTGGTATGTTGGCCGAGTTCTTTCCTTAAGTTCTCCTTCAAAGGAACCCAGCTTCCCAGAGGATAGTCCACAACAGACGTTAATTTCTTACCAGCTTTATGATGTGATTTACGACGGAGAGGAGAGTGAATATTGTGTAGCCCTCGAGAAAGACTGGCATAATGGAGATTTGGAAGTCCTGTAAACATTTGTAGGTTAGCTTCAAACTATTGAAATCAATCCCCTATCTTCTGCACTAATTAATCAACCCAAAGTTTTAAAACGTCACCATTGGCTCGGGTAATTGCTAACATAGTTGAGAACTCGGTTAATTAGGAAACTCATCTTCTTATCATCCCAGTGGATTCCGTTTTACATTACGAACAGCCTTTCACCCAAGGGTCAAGGGTTTGAATCCCACTATGTCCCTAAACAATTGGGAAATTTTCTGACTGAGTTTTCATCCGGTTGTCCTAAGAGGGTTTCCTGTGGGCATAGAACCCAAACCATCACACACTAAAACTGGCGACGCCGCCTTATAAGTGAAATAATCTTGAGTGTGGCGTAAAACACCAATCAATTGACCATGCATCTCATCATTTAACATATTCCATGCATTTCTACAGATTGCTCTCTCAAATTTCGAAAAATATCAGCCATTTCGACCAAAATATCAGGCATATTCAATTTCCCCAAACTTCATCCAGTTCTTGCACAGTAGCCACTGTTGGCTGTCTTCAACTTGTTTTGATCTGCACCCGGTACTATGTTTATAACAACTCATGGCACATGGAACTATTTAATTTCTCTACTTTCTGCAACTGTCAACATATCGCTGCACACTGTTTAAAATGCACTAAAATATCGTGTTTATTATCTTAATTGCACTCGTTCTCCTTTCAACTTGTTTGACGACATTTATTAATGATTTAAAAAGCAGCTTTAAATATTGCAAGAATTTTCAGAAAGGCTTCCTAGATAATATTTTAAGTATAAAATGCTCGAAATAATTAATAATATTTATTAAACTATTAATAGAGATATAGGGAGATAAGAGAAAATCTCCTGGCAAGAAGAAATTAAATAGATAAAAATAAGATAACGCGTTTATTCTCGACTTTCTACATTGTGTATATCGGAATGTAGAAAGACGAGAAGGCGTTATATTTTTTCTGTATATATACATGTATCAAGGTAAGTTAAAATGTGGTATTTTGTTATTTGTCTACCATTGAAAATCAAATCAATGTCATTTGTTTTTATTGCCAGATATCTGCAGTTGATTTTAACCCAAGTGAGCCTCGATGACCTATGACCCATGTAAATATTCATATTGTGTAATTGGACTGTGTGGGAGTTGTTTCCCTTTGACAAAAGAGTTCCAGACATAAGCCAGTTTTTTTAACATTTTAGGTGGGTTTTAGAAGTCATTTTCAAAGCTTTCCTTTTTCGGACAGGTCTTCCAAATAGCTCAAAAAGAAGTCTGTGCATTGCTTTATCCGAATACTTTTTTTTCTTTGTGGCAAAATGTTATTTTTTAGTTGAAAATTGGTTTTAACTTTTATCCCCTAAATACCTTATATTAACAAGTGACAAAATTATTGTTGTTTTTTTCAGGTTATCTGAGCTTATTTTGGGCGAACTAATGGTTGTTTTTAACCTACAAGGTGTAAATTAGTCAGGTCTGGTGGTCGTGGAGCCTTATTCAAGACATTCAAGGACATTTAGGCAAGTTTTTAAAAAATCTGTCTATGCCTACAATCTTGAACTTGGCGCTAAACCCTAAACAATCGATTTGGAATCGGTTGTAATGCTCCATACCATGCATAGCGAGAACATATTGCGTTTAACATGATAAAGCTATGCTATTTACTTGTGGCGAAAAGCACCAAGCTACATACAAGCGTACGTTACATCTAGTGACTTATTAATAATTACACTTTATTGGGCCTACATTTTTAGGTTGGATCCAGGTTCCATTACTGTCACCAGGCGTAGGCCTATATCACATACACTTGATTGGAGGCTTGCCCCCGTCCTCCGGCGGGGTATGTTGATGTTGCTATTCTTTTGTTAATTCAATATATTGGCTACTTATATGTAACTTATTAAAATTATTGTTTAATCGTCATTGAATTGGAGTAATCCAGAAAGGTTTATTGCTCTTGTTGTTATGACACACACAAGCTAAGAAGTACCGGAACCTTCACCTATTGGTCAACGAAATCTTCTTTGAATTCTAATTGTTTGTTTCTTTTATGTTTTACTAGGGTTTTTTGTGCCTGTGTTGGTGTAAAGTCAGTTAATAAATCCATGGTCGGCTTGTTTACTTAAACCGTTTGTTGAGTTCTCTCATCGGCCAACCGAACCCCGTTACAGATTTGGCGCCCGAAATGGGACTTGATGGATGGATTTCTAACCATGCGGATGGGATGTTAAACCTGGACTTATGAAATGGCGAAACCTGGATTTACCTTGGAAGTGATACAGTGAAGTCTGTAATTCTGAAATGACTTTGGACATATAAAAGCAAATTTTTACAAAGTTTGAAATTCTTACCTCGTTATAAAGACACAATTTTCACCTACATATCTATATTCTCCAATTTTTACCCACCATATTTGGATGTATAACAACAACTGTTCCTTTTTGGTGTTGTGTTTCTTTTCTTGGTTTGTAGTGTTCTTGATTATAAACATTTGACAAAATTGAACCTGTGATATGCTAAAAAAAATATATCCGTGATATCTAATCTATGAATCTATGAATATTTTTAAGACCAAAACATAGTATATAATGTCGTATGACTATTTTGCATTATATTCATATACATCAGTAGATTAAACAAGTATCGACCTCTCTACATGCTATTGGAATTTTTATAACTCCTTAAATTTCATAATTGTAAATGCAAAATATTACAAATTTATCAACTCTCGAATTTTCTCGTTTGTCGCGAGAGTTCACGAGATTTTGTGGCAACCAACATAGTGACATATATATATTTTTTTCTTTCCGATCTGTTGTTTTTTGTGTAATAATAGTACGGGAAACATTTGGGCGTACGCTGGGTAGCGTCTTCTCTGCAATTCGCATAGCCTCAGTGGAGTGGCATTTCTCGTGCAACTGGTGTTTTGGGGGTCTGTCCGATTGTCCTGTCATTGGTTTGACTCGCTAGTGTATCTTGATTTGTGTCCAACGGATCAAATCCTACGCTATAAACTCCAACAAATTAAATTATATTTCAAAATTGCTAAAGTGGTCTTCACTATTGTTGTAAAATGGCAGAGCAAGAATTCAAACAGCTTGCTGATACTTTGAGTAAAATGAATGTTAAACCAAAGGCAGATAGCCCTGCCGACCTCGTTAATTGGATGAAAGAATATGTTAAAAGTTGTGGGGATTCATCGGAGTCGCAAAAACCTTTGGGCAAGTTTAAAGCCCAATTCCCTAAACTTTCACACTTTTCAGGTGAAAAGATTTCTTCTAAAGGTGAGACAACTTATGATTTATGGAAGTATGAGGTAACATGTCTAAGACAAGAAGGCACATACCCAGACATTGTTTTACTGCAAGCTATCAGACAATCATTGCGAGGTGAAGCCGGGAGGGTTGCTATGCGACTCGGACCACAGGCAAGTATTACACAGGTTTTATGTAAGTTAGATAGTGTCTATGGTGTCATTGAACGAAATGAGTCCATTTTGGCTGAATTTTACAGTGCAAAGCAATTAGATTCCGAAGACGTCACTGCATGGGGTTGTCGATTGGAGGATATTTTGGCCAAGGCCGTTGACCAAGGTCAGGTAAGTTCTTCTAAAACAAATGAAATGCTAAGGTCTATGTTTTGGATTGGTCTTCGAAAATCGCTAAAAGACATTTCAGGGCATAAATTTGATTCCATCACGGGTTTTGACGAACTTAGAGTGGCACTACGGCAAATGGAACATGATCAATTCCTGCATAAATCCCAACGCAACCAACCCACGGGGATTGTTAAAACGGCTGACGCGGCGGTATCGTCTTCGAGCGAAAACGGACAAGATACGAGTGTAAGAGAACTCCGAGGGATGGTCCACAAATTGTCTAACGAATTAGACACCATGAAAAAACGTTTCGATGAACAACCAGGAAGATAAAATCCGTACGAATCGAGGCAGTTTAATATTCCAGATAACCAGCAACGTACTCCGCGGAGAAATTTAAACCAGCCCCCTCAAGACACGTCACATCTTTTTCCGCCGGATACTAACGATTCAGTGAACTTTCGTGGGTTTGAAAGTTATGGCCGAGGTAGGGGTTGTTTTAGAGGCAATGGAGCACGTAGATCTCGAAATCGCTCAGTCGAACCAACCTGCTATAGATGCGGTGTCCGTGGGCATATAAAGAAAGGTTGTCGAGTCAATTTAAACAATCCGGCTTTAAACTTCAACAGACCCATGGAGCGGGACAATCCATAGGGTCAAAATTTAAATGTCCCACTAAAATTCCGGATGGGTTATTGGGGTCTACAAATGAAGCAGAAATTGTAATAGAAGGGGTCAAAACAACTGCCCTGTTAGACACTGGAGCTACGGTGTCCACTGTGTGCGAAAGTTTTTTCAACCAAAATTTGGGTCATTTACAGGTGAAAAGCATTGAATCTACTCTCAATATTGAATGTACAGGTGGTCAGTTATTGCCATACAGTGGATATATCGAGGCTGTTAATGTCGATGGTTTGCCTTTAGGGTCAATGGGGTGCATTTTATTACTTGTACCCGATAGCAAATATGCTGCACGGGTACCAGTTCTCCTTGGAACCAACATTTTGAATTCCTACATGGGTGAGTGCAAACAACAGTATGGAGAGCAGTTTCTACAGAAGGCAAGTATTTTTACACCTTGGTATTTAGCTTTTCGATGTTTGACATTGAGAGAGAAAGCCCTTGACAGAAGTAAGCATGGGTTAGCGATGGTAAGATGTTTGGAGCCTAGAAAAGTAATAGTACCACCAAATAGCGTTGTTGATGTTTTGAGTAAATTGGAAAAACCACTACCATATCACGTTGTGCCCACTGTACTTCAACCCACCAAACACTCTTCATTGCCACCCGACTTAGAAGCATTGCCGGTTGTGCTCAATTATGATTGTAAAGAGGAAACAATTACGATCCCTGTATCGAACGCAACTATGCGCACCATTGTGATTTCACCCCAAATGATTTTAGGCGAATTGCAGCCAGTACACATTGAAGAGCCACCAGCTGAAATACACACCGATCTGGGAATACCCGACGTTGAAATCAGTGAGCAAGATCTCACTCCTGATGAGCTTGAGCGTGGGAAAGGGTTCATTAGTGAAAATCGAGATGTCTTTTCTCTCAATGATTTGGATCTTGGTAATACAGGTATTGTAAAACATAAAATCGAATTAACCAATGAAATTCCTTTTAAGCAGAGGCATAGGCGAATCCCTCCAGCGATGTACGATGAGGTAAGGGACCACTTGCGTCAGCTGTTAGCAAGCGGTGTTATTCGAGAATCTAGGTCTCCATGGGCATCAAACGTTGTCTTGGTACGTAAAAAAGATGGGAGCTTACGGGTTTGTATTGACTATAGACAACTGAATAACCGTACTATCAAGGACTCGTACGCACTTCCTCGTATTGAGGAGTTGTTGGATTGCGCTGCTGGGAGTAAGTATTTTACCGTACTGGACTTAAAAAGTGGATATCATCAGGTGGAGCTCGTGAAGATCACAAACAACGAACAGCGTTTACTATGGGTCCATTGGGGTTTTGGGAGTACAATCGAATGCCCTTTGGGTTAGCAAATGCCCCTGCAACCTACCAGCGATTAATGGAAACTGTTTTGGATGGGTTAAATTTAAAAATCTGTGTTGTATATATTGATGATTTACTCGTCTTTTCCAGAACCTTCGACGAACATTTGGAACGTCTCGAGATGGTGTTTGAGCGTTTACGTGAAAACAACCTTAAACTTTCGCCTAAGAAGTGTACATTCTTCAAGGAGCGTGTTAGGTACGTTGGGCATGTAGTGTCAAAGGATGGTGTTGAGACTGATCCAGAAAAGATCAGTAAGGTAGGGTCCTGGCCAACACCCTCTAGTCCAGATGAGGTTCGTCAGTTTTTGGGATTTGTAGGATATTACAGAAAATTCATTGAAAACTTCTCACGCATAGCTAAACCATTAAATGACCTCTTACCCTTCTGCAGTGGCAAACGTAAAGGCAGAAAAAAAGCCAAATAAAGCAACTACGGTTTCGTGGGTTTGGGGCCAGTTAGAGGAAGATGCTTTTAATGAATTAAAACAAAAGCTTACAAATCCTCCGATTCTTGGGTATGCTGATTACGGAAAACCATTTGAACTGCATACAGACGCCAGTCTGCAGGGGCTTGGGGCAGTCTTGTACCAACATCAAGAGGAAGGTAAATGTGTGATTGCTTATGCCAGTAGAACTTTGTCCAAATCTGAAAGAAACTACCCAGCTCATAAATTGGAATTCTTAGCACTAAAATGGGCTGTTACAGAAAAATTCCGAGATTATCTTTATGGCAATCGCTTCACTGTTAAAACTGACAACAATCCTCTAACGTATGTCTTAACCACTGCAAAGCTTGATGCCACCAGTCATCGCTGGTAGATGGTGTTTTATTTAGGCGTTTTGGTGACCAGGAGGAGCGTTTGCAGCTTGTCCTTCCTAAGGTTATGGTTTCCAGAGCGTTGAAAGGTGTGCATGACGAAGTCGGCCACCCAGGGCGGGAGAGGACTTTATCGCTGTTGAAGGAACGTTTTTATTGGCCAGGGATGACTACTGATGTAGCAAAATGGACAGAAACATGTGATCGTTGCTTAAGGAGGAAATCGCATCTGCCGGTAAGAGCGCCTATGGTAAGTATACGAACGACTCAACCTCTAGTTTGTATGGACTTTCTGACCTTAGAGACTTCTAAAGGTGGGTTTAAGCACATATTAGTGATCACCGACCATTTCACTCGCTATGCCATAGCAGTGCCAACAAGAAGCATGATTGCTACTGTAACAGCTGAAGCCTTATTTAACAATTTCATCGTACACTATGGCATTCCCATGAGGCTACATTCAGATCAAGGGGCAAACTTTGAAGGAAAAGTCATTAAGGAATTGTGTCAGTTACTAGGGATTGACAAATCTCGCACAACACCTTACCATCCAATGGGTAATGGCATGTGCGAGCGGTTTAATAGAACATTGCTCGACATGCTAGGAACATTAGAAAATCACCAGAAACCTAATTGGAAACAATATGTATCTCCTCTTGTGCATGCCTATAACTGTACGAGGCATGAAAGTACTGGACAAGCTCCGTTTTTCTTAATGTTTGGTCGGTGTCCTCGACTACCTATTGACGTTGCTTTTGGCTTAGGTTTTTCATCAGGTTCAAAGGATTTGAAAAGGTATGTAGAGAATCTTCGGGACCGATTAGAATCGTCCTACAGATTAGCATCTGAGATGGCAGACCGATCGAGGGACAAACAAAAGGTAAATTATGATAGGAAATCTCGTGGAGCCGCGTTGCAAGTAGGCGACAGAGTATTAGTTAAGAGATTGGCATTCGAAGGTAAGCATAAAATTTCTGACCGTTGGGAGAGTGAAGTCTATCTTATTTTAAATCATCCTAATCCAACAATCCCTGTTTTCGAAGTACAGAGAGAAGATAAACTTGGACGAAAACGAACTTTACATAGAAATTTACTACTACCTGTTAATGTGATAGATAAACAACCTCCTGTTAAAAGTAAATCTGACGATACAATATGTTTAGACAATATTTATACAAAACAGGAGGACAAAACTGGTAATCAACCACAAACTACGGGACCTAATGATTCGGGTACATCCGACGATGACGACTTGGAATCAAATTCATCTGGTGAGTCAGTAGAGCCCGAACAAATAAACAGTGGTCGAAGTACTGACATTGCAAATAGGGAGTCGCTTGAGAGGCAACATACCCCTCCTGTACCAGCACCTCGACGCTCTACCCGTACACGTACGCAGCCGTCTTGGATGACGTCTGGCGAATACGTTATGTCACAGGTAAGTAACGACTGGGTCAGCAAGGTAAGTGTTTTACGTTCTATTGCAGATTCCGATATTTCAGATGACATGAAAGATGAAGTATGCAGAACGATGCTTTATGTTTTGCGGAACAGTTCCTCGGACTCTAGGAAATGACGGGACGTATTTTCTGTAGAGGGGGGAGTGTGTGACGGTAAGTAATTTTATTTATTTTGGATCAGAGGTCATTTTCATGTATATATTGAAAGGTGAGTATTGGTGTGAAAGCTCGGTGTATATATTTTATCTTAAAAGAAAATAGTAAAAATATTGTTAATGTGGTGGCAGGGTTATTTTTCCATTTGGATCGTCAACTAACTTGGCAGAGGTCTAACTTTGGGAATGTTTGGAGTTTGTAGTCCGTGTAGTGAGTTGATTGGTTGGACATGGGTCGTGCTGCACTCAGCGCGCGCCGATTGGCTCAGAACAATTGGATGGGTTTTCCTGGGCATCTTTTGCACGAATTTTGTTTCACTCTTCGACCGTTATTGAATGCAGTGAGTCGTGTGTCCTGTGGATATCCAAAGTTGCCCGGGTTAGTAGATTTTATTTTTGTATAAGTTGCTTATAAATATGTGTAGAAAGTTAGCGATCAATCTGTTATATGCTGTATATTCAATATGTAAAATAGTTTTGACAATAGCCTATATTGGCATGTAAATATTACTAGACATACCAGTAAAATGATCCAATATAGATCAATTGTTTACGCCTTAAAGCCGAATACTTTATGAAGAATATCATCATATTATGTACAATATAGCTATTACAGAAAGTCTTGTATTTTCTCTAAGGAATCATCGATATGTTGTGAGACAATCTTGAACTTGGCGCTAAACCCTAAACAATCGATTTGGAATTGTTTGTAATGCTCCATACCATGCATAGCGAGAACATATTGCGTTTAACATGATAAAGCTATGCTATTTACTTGTGGCGAAAAGCACCAAGCTACATACAAGCGTACGTTACATCTAGTGACTTATTAATAATTACACTGTATTGGGCCTACATTTTTAGGTTGGATCCAGGTTCCATTACTGTCACCAGGCGTAGGCCTATATCACATAAACTTGATTGGAGGCTTGCCCCCGTCCTCCGGCGGGGTATGTTGATGTTGCTATTCTTTTGTAAATTCAATATATTGGCTACTTATATGTAACTTATTAAAATTATTGTTTAATCGTCATTGAATTGGAGTAATCCAGAAAGGTTTATTGCTCTTGTTGTTATGACACACACAAGCTAAGAAGTACCGGAACCTTCACCTATTGGTCAACGAAATCTTCTTTGAATTCTAATTGTTTGTTTCTTTTATGTTTTACTAGGGTTTTTTGTGCCTGTGTTGGTGTAAAGTCAGTTAATAAATCCATGGTCGGCTTGTTTACTTAAACCGTTTGTTGAGTTCTCTCATTGGCCAACCGAACCCCGTTACATAACTTAGCCTTTTCAACGCAACCTAAATGCATATACTGATACACTCAAGATGAAGTTTGTAAAATGCCATACTATACCAACAGGCGATGCAAAGTCACTGTGTCGTAACATAATTTCATATGTTGAGACAACCTTTGACAAAATGTATCTGGTTGGCATATGGATTTATTTAAAAAAACATAGAAGTGAAAGTAAATAACCAAGACTTAAATGTTAAAGGCCCACTTGCCGCGAAAATCCGGAATATTGTTTACATTAAAAAAAAACGACCGTTTTCTGTATTTTTCCCAGACAATATAAGTTAGGAACTTTCTATTTTTACCAAAATTTAAAAGTTTGGACGTCATTTTGTATTTTTAATTTGAATTTGAAAATTTGAATTGTTAGGTGCTCGTAATGTCAACAAACTTCGAACCGGGTCGTGTGCAAAAGTGCCGTAATGGTTTGAGTCGTGTGGGCGATCTAACGACAAAGTATAAATTTACGAACTTTATCTAAGAAATACATACTAACGATCGAGTAAGAGGGACTATAAAAGCCTGCCGAGTGCAAACCACAGACAAAAACGCTTGGATGAGGGTAATCCAACACTTAAGTTAACAAACACTGATCGGTGTTGTTGTTGTAATCGAGCTTCGATTCTTCGTTTGTTTTTCACCCTCATTTATACATTCTAAACCTAATTGGACATGCTTTATGTGTGCTATGTTTAACTTTAGTGGTTTAAGCTGTGGTAAGCTGGTGCAAATTGGTTTTCTTAACAAATGTCAAACAGGTTACGGCGGCAAGTGGGCTTTTAAGCTTTGAAAGCTGCCAGATATGTTTCCATTGCTAGCTCTTGTAAACGTCATCGTCCGACGTCAAAACAAATTTCAAAATTAAGTAGGGCCCATAGGGTATTTGGAATCGTTGGAAAGCAAAAGCTAACGTGCTGGGCCTAGTTTCACAAAGCGATCTTAGCTAAGTGTGATCTTAACTACCATGGCAACCAATGCTAAAGGTATACGTTGCCATTGGTAATTAAGATCACCTTAAGCTAAGATCGCTTTGTGAAACTGGGCCCAGGTTCTTTAAACTTAAAGTTTTTTTTTTATTTATCTCTGATAGGAATGGAAGCAATCATATTCCAGGTCAAGTGCAAGACACATCCCCTGAGGATTAGCTGGTTTACCAACTTGAAATAGAACAATAGCTGGCTTACCAACTTGAAATAGAACAAAATATGTGTCTTTCCTAAAATAAATTTCTCGTCAAGTCACCTAATTGCCCCCTGTGTTTGGTACGAAAGCAATGTATCAGAATAAAGTTTTACATTCTGGGCTCTTTGCCAGGAAGAAACCAAAAAGCATTGGTCATTTTTTTTCTTTAATTGGATTCAAACCCGCAACAATTAATAGAAAGCTAGTGAGAGACCACTAAAATGCAATAAAAGGCTTTGAATCTATATCGATTTATAAGTAAAAACTGAAATGGATAGAATTAAGACAAATCCAACAAATGCATTTTCTGACAGACAAAAATTCTCGTTTATTAATGATTGGAAATTGTATGAGTGGAACACATTTGTTTTCCCTGTACTTTTTTGTGGTCCACTTCCTATAATTCATATATGGCACCTTTAGGTAATATTAGCCCTTTAAAATGCCCAATGGCATCCATTTTATGCAACTATTAAATAAAAAATGTATTAGAAGTTTTGTTTGAGGTATTTGTACAAATCTTCTCGACTAGTTCGTGGATGTAAACGCAACGAACCCAAATTTAATTTGAGATAAAATTGCTTCTTATAGCCTCACTTATGCGAAAATGTGTTCATGAAAGGAAATGTATCAATGACAGCACAAAACGAATCATTGGCAGCCCAAAAAGAATCATTGACAGCACAAACAAAATCATTGGCAGCACAAAAAGAATCATTGACAGCACAAACAAAATGATTGGCAGCACAAGATGAATCATTGACAGCACAAAATGAATCATTGACCTACATTTGTGTATCTTAAACTTTTATTCCATACTACGTAGGAAACTCCATATTCCGTAGGAAACAAATCACTGCTTGGTTGAATTTGCAAAACATAAAACATCGCTTAAAGATTTCTGTAATTACGCGAAGAGATGTCTTGTATTGCTTAGCAAAGAACTTAAACTTGTCCTATCCTCTAAAAACGTTAATACATTTAGCTATCATATGTACGATTTTCAAACAAGAATCGCCACAGCCTTTGTGGGAATGAATCCATCAGTCTTGAGGGAAATGTAAATTGCCATTGATGGTGAATAAGGTCAGAGGAATTTGACTACAGATCAACATCGTGCATTTACACTAGCCATCTTGTCAGGAAATAGCCCACAGTTTAGGTTTCCAAGAAATAAATTGTTATTGTACATTTTATTTGGTACTTCCACAAAGTGTTTGTTCCTTGTCTCGTGTGATATAATAGATACCAAAGGGTTGAAATTCGCACATCTTACACATCTTTTCGCGTAACAAACGATAGGGCGCACAAATTCCAAATCCCACCCCCAGCCCATCCCCCGACCCAAAGAATACCCTTAAGGCTAAGACATATTTTCATTGTTTCGGCCCTTCAAATCTTTCGTCGATATCTTGTGTTTGCGTTGCACACTGAAGCATAACTCAATGAAAGAAAACTATCTAGAAGCTATAGTGATTCAGCCAATAAATAATTGTCTCCAGAAGCCTGAACAATACGACCCAATTCTCTAGACATTTGGATTTCACAAAATACATTTCTGAATCTTTGCTCAACCCAATTCAAGGAAGCCTAAGAAACAATGTGTTGTGTTATGCATTCGATTAATTGCTTTAAGGCAATATCCCAAGGCAGCATTACAAGAAAGATCTTGGAAAATAAATCTGGCGAATTCGATAGAAGCGCTAGTGCAGATTAGAAGAATAAAAATCAGCTAAAACAACAATGCTATTATTTCTCATATGGCGTATCCAGAGCCCGAAATGTTGAAAGCGACGTTAAGTCTTCTCTCACTCACTCACTCACTCACTGTTAGAGTCCACTCGTCGTCAATCTTGGCTAGAGAAACTCGACTTAACGTGTTAATTGTACAGGCAACTAAAAAGTAAAACGTTATATGTTGAACGCAGTGACTTTAAAGGGACATACCCAGAACGATAAAAAAGATAATCGTTAAAATGATTTTCTTAACATTTCCTTATGGCTGTCCTTGATAAATCTATTGTATAGGATTCGGGGTTTAATGGATATATTATGTAACGCTTTCAATCAATAATCACGAAAGCCTTTGGACAATAATCGTCAACGGTAGTATGTACGAGACGAGATTCGAAGTTTGAGACATCAACCTGACAAAACTGCATGCTTACATCCGACATTACAACAGGGCAGTTCACTCGGATAATTGTTGGTCTCTATGTAGTCCGGGTTTTTTACTCCAAAATGACTATTTTTTTTACACTGACGGGCGTATTTACTTTGGTGATTATCATTTCAGTAGGCTGTTGCCCAGGGAGCAGTCGGTGTGGAATTGTTCCGAGAGTTATCGGTTTGAACAAATCCCCAGACCTTACTGGTTGAAAATATAACAATCTCATTGACAAAGAGCGATTCCCCGAACTCCAGTACTTACCGCTTTGCTTTTCAAATTACATTCACCGTGAAAAATAGACATGACACTTTCCTTATCTGGCGTCTGGATAAAAGTCCCGAAGCTCTAGGTTTAACCGTGATGCCGTGCCAAAGGTTATCCCCAAAGAAAGAATATTACATGATATTGTAATTATAGGGAGTCAGAGATACAGTCTTAGTTGATTATGGATAGTACCAAGAGCTGATTTATGCTAGCTGTTTGAGTAAATATCACACTATAGGTTTTCAAGGAATACAGTGGACAATTATTTCATTCTCTAAAAGTCTTTGTTCTGTGATACTAAAAAACGATCAAAATGCAGTAGCTCGTACTCCTCACGTGACAAAGAATAAGAAAAAAGATCGCTAAATGGAAGAAAGCTGGCAAGAATCTACTGTAATTCAGGTAATAAACAATTTTCTCCTTAAACCAATACCCCCCAATTCGTTAGACATTTGGATTACATTTGGATAACAAAATACTAATATAAAGTATAATCTCCCAATATCACAGATTGACAATTATTTATAAGCATATATGGATTTCAAATATTTGCTCAACCTAATTCAAGAAAGCCTCAAAGTAGCGCGTGTTGTTATGTATTCCGTTTATTGTGGTCAGAAATTCTTGATACAGTTGGTTAAATTAGACTTCGTTGTTACATTATGACCATGATCAAAGCTGTTAGCCTGGAAAAATTCGTGACATTTCTTCAAGACAATATCCCAAGCTAGCATTAGATTGATTGTTTGGTGTTTTACGCCGCGCTCAAGATTATTTCACTTATATGGCGGCGTTGCCAGTTTTTTTGTGGGAGGAAACCGGGCTCAGTGCCCGGAGGAAACCCACGACCTTCCGCTGGTAACTGGCAACCATCCCACATAGGTGCTAGCATTAGAAGGGAGACCTTGGAAAGCAAATGAAGCAAATTTCATAGAAGCACTTGTGTAGGATGTTTCGTAAAAAAATGACACGGATCAATATAGAAGAATTAAATCAGAAAAAGAAACAATGGTATTTTCCCCATTGCGTTACATCAATTTCTTATTGTGAATCGCGAGCCCTCTCATCTTATGAAATGAGAAAATATTTAATCCTCACACCGTAAATGTAAAATTTGATAGTTTTTTTCGGCACACTCAAGACTTACATGGCGCCGTTATCAGGTTAGTCTTGATGGTATAAGTTTAGTGGGGATTAAATTTTGAGATTGATTGTTTGGTGTTTTATGCCTCCCTCAAGATTATTTCACTTACATGACGGCGTTGCCAGTTTTATTGTGGGAGGAAACCGGGCTCTATGGAAACTCACCACCTTCAGGTGGTAACTGGCAACCATCCCACATAGGTCGTTCGAGTAAAAAAAAAACCATTCAGAAAATTTTCCAATTTGGATGGACTGGGTGGGATTTGAACCCGCGACCCTGATTGAAGTCTGATTGGAACCCGCTGTCCATCGTTGGGAAGCTTGGGTAGGTCTAAGATTATCGCTTTGCCAACCGAGCCCTCAACGCCCCACTATAGCTTCTGAAGAGACAATTTAACGGTGGTTAACTTTGATTTTACTTTCATAAACCAATTCATTGTCGAATTTTCAACAAAAACAACATATTTACTAACGGATGTGCATTACATCTACAGATATCCATACTTAAAGGAGGAGAAAACAAATAAACAACATGAAATTGTAACGAACAATCACCTCAAGAGTGTCAATTTTTAAGCTGTAAATCTTACCTGCGTTTTAGGGTGATGCAGAAAATTGCACATGTTTAAATTGGGTCACAAAAACAATGGGGGCCGCCATTTGTAAAACGAGAAATTGACCGGAAACAGATGTGCCTAGAAATTAACCTAGGCTCAAATGGCAGACAAAGAAAGTTGACCAATTTCACTCGCACGTGCGCTGTGGGTTGCTGGGTATGCGTCTTCTGATTGGCCGAAGGAGACACACCCCTAAGCACTGTTGTGATATTGCCAAGTAGGCAAGTCGGTCTCAGTCGAAATCCGATGGTTTTATGTAACTTCACTTTAAGACTGTGCGGTGGGAAAAAATCGTAAAAATATGTACATGTATATGGTACCATTGAAAAGGGAAATTCGCCGTCCGTTTTATGCATTTGCCAGTTTTATTTGTTTTCTCCTCCCTTAAGCTGAGAAATGTCTTCAATTGTACAGTACAGAACTCGCCTAAAGCCCTTAACACATCTGAATCGCCGTCTTGTGTAAAACTTTCCCCCAGAATCACGGAAGCCTTTGAGAGAGTGAATCCACCAGTCTCGGGAGGGAATCCAAATTTCTTTTCCTCGTTGAGTCGTATATATACATTTTTCACACCCATTGTATTTTTTATTGTTAAAGAGGGATAATTTGATGTATGAAAACTGCCTTTAAAAATACAAAGTGTCCCTTGACGGCTGCATCAATATGCACCAATATTTTACAAAGTTTCATTTCACCACAAAGCCCTCACAAATAGCGCGGTGCTCTTGTTATAGCGAAGATAAAAACATTTGCTAAACCCAATTCAAGGAAGCCTCAAAAGTAACACTTCCTGTTATTTATTCGGTTAATTGTAGACAGATTTTCTCAATACAGTTCATTTACATGTAGTTACTTTAAGCATCCTTATTGGTGGTGGGGTGAAAGGGAATTAGTGTAATTTCAGTGAGATTGAAACATTCACGAAGCGAATTCGATATGCTAAAGATTTAAGAGAAATGAACAAAGATATCATTTCACAGCAGCTGAGATTGATTATTTCGTGTGGCCAATCAAAAAACACTATGGCCGTTTAGATTATGTGTTTTAAGATAAAACCTAAGAATGAAAGCTAGTTGTCACTTTTTTATAGCTTTAGAAGAACGATAAACCCCTGTTACATAATGATGATTCATTGTCGTCTGCCTGGTTTGATTCAGTGTTATTCTCGCTTGTCATGCCAGGAAGAATGAGTAGGACGAATGTGTCTCATCCGGTTATATTGACATATACCTCCGGGACAGAACCACACAATAACCTTCAGTTAATCACAATGGCTAGAAAATCAGTCGACTGGGAAGGGGAGTGCACCTTACGGAATAGCACAAACATGTTCCATACAAGCCTTTACACTACTGGGCGTGGCAACGAAATTTCCACGGATAATCCATCGTGAACGACAAAGAGAAAACAGTTAAGAGCATTGAAAACAAACATATTTGAATTAATTAAAAAGATAGATATATCAAGAAACCTCACACTGATGACTCGGGAAAAATTCCGGGACTCATGAGTTAATGTTACCGTCGCACCGGGTCATCAGTAATTGCCTTGATGATGATTGCGGTTTGTAGGTATAGGTTCTTTAGAATTGTAGACAATATATTCCGTTATGATGGAACAAAATCGAGGTTTACAAAAATCTCCACTGCCAAAACGAAGTAAACAAGACTATACGTGGGACCTAAACTATACATAACCCATGTATGTTTTGACATGGACTGCATTAAACAATGTTGACAGAACAAAAATCGGGAAATTCCACCAAACCCTTAAATCTCAGCTTCCAGTCCCCTTTTCTTGTCACTCTCAAGGCGTCGGAATTGTTCCAAGGGCCGCTGACACCACTACCCATGCAATGCTGCTTTCAAATTTTGTGGATCCCGACATTGAATCCTCCGCCCCAAATTGCCCCACACATGTTCTGGGTGATTTAGATCCGGACACATTGCTGATCATGGAATGTTCTGCATAACATTGTTCTGGATAAACTGTGTCACATCTCTTAAACGATGAGAGCAAGCGTTATCATCCATGAAAAGTCGTCTGGTGGCTAATGTGTAATTATCAAAACGTAGAATGACAACTGGATCGAACACTTCCTGGATGTAGCGAGCCTATGTCTTATTGCCTTGTATTGTTACGAAATGCAGCTGACAGTCAAATAAGCAACCTCCCCATACAATATAACATATCCACCACCATATGGTACAGTTGGCATGCTGTTTCTTGTAGTATAAACTTTACCAGGAGGCCTGCGAGCTAATTTACTCCATTTTCGTTGTATGCTGTGAATATTCCAGATTGCTACGTTTGTGCGATTGTGATCCTCATGAAAGTAGCCGAAACAATCACTTCATTGCTACTAAATCAATGTACATAGGCTACATACACAAGACAAATTGAGGAGTTTGATATCAGTTCACTATTGGTAAACTGCAAGGAGGCAGCTGTATTTTTTGGTCCAGGGGAGACAAATATGCTTGTCTTGAGCTATAAAGTTGTAAAATTACAATTCTCCATTCTACGAGACATTGAGTAACTTAGCCTTTTCAACGCAACCTAAATGCATATACTGATACACTCAAGATGAAGTTTGTAAAATGCCATACTATACCAACTGGCGATGCAAAGTCAACATGTCTTAACATAATTTCATATATTGAGACAACCTTTGACAAAAGGTACCTGGTTGGCATATGGATTTATTAAAAAAAAACATAGAAGTGAAAGTAAATAACCAAGACTTAAATGTTAAAGGCCCACTTGCCGCGAAAATCCGGAATATTGTTTACATTAAAAAAAAAACGACCGTTTTCTGTATTTTTCCCAGACAATATAAGTTAGGAACTTTCTATTTTCACCAAAATTTAAAAGTTTGGACGTCATTTTGTATTTTTAATTTGAATTTGAAAATTTGAATTGTTAGGTGCTCGTAATGTCAACAAACTTCGAACCGGGTCGTGTGCAAAAGTGCCGTAATGGTTTGAGTCGTGTGGGCGATCTAACGACAAAGTATAAATTTACGAACTTTATCTAAGAAATACATACTAACGATCGAGTAAGAGGGACTATAAAAGCCTGCCGAGTGCAAACCACAGACAAAAACGCTTGGATGAGGGTAATCCAACACTTAAGTTAACAAACACTGATCGGTGTTGTTGTTGTAATCGAGCTTCGATTCTTCGTTTGTTTTTCACCCTCATTTATACATTCTAAACCTAATTGGACATGCTTTATGTGTGCTATGTTTAACTTTAGTGGTTTAAGCTGTGGTAAGCTGGTGCAAATTGGTTTTCTTAACAAATGTCAAACAGCTTACGGCGGCAAGTGGGCTTTAAGCTTTGAAAGCTGCAGATATGTTTCCATTGCTAGCTCTTGTAAATGTCATCGTCCGACGTCAAAACAAATTTCAAAATTAAGAAGGGCCCATAGGGTATTTGGAATCGTTGGAAAGCAAAAGCTAACGTGCTGGGCCTAGTTTCACAAAGCGATCTTAGCTAAGTGTGATCTTAACTACCATGGCAACCAATGCTAAAGGTATACGTTGCCATTGGTAATTAAGATCACCTTAAGCTAAGATCGCTTTGTGAAACTGGGCCCAGGTTCTTTAAACTTAAAGTTTTTTTTTATTTATCTCTGATAGGAATGGAAGCAATCATATTCCAGGTCAAGTGCAAGACACATCCCCTGAGGATTAGCTGGTTTACCAACTTGAAATAGAACAATAGCTGGCTTACCAACTTGAAATAGAACAAAATATGTGTCTTTCCTAAAATAAATTTCTCGTCAAGTCACCTAATTGCCCCCTGTGTTTGGTACGAAAGCAATGTATCAGAATAAAGTTTTACATTCTGGGCTCTTTGCCAGGAAGAAACCAAAAAGCATTGGTCATTTTTTTTTTCTTTAATTGGATTCAAACCCGCAACAATTAATAGAAAGCTATTGAGAGACCACTAAAATGCAATAAAAGGCTTTGAATCTATATCGATTTATAAGTAAAAACTGAAATGGATAGAATTAAGACAAATCCAACAAATGCATTTTCTGACAGAAAAAATTCTCGTTTATTAATGATTGGAAATTGTATGCGTGGAACACATTTGTTTTCCCTGTACTTTTTTGTGGTCCACTTCCTATAATTCATATATGGCACCTTTAGGTAATATTAGCCCTTTAAAATGCCCAATGGCATCCATTTTATGCAACTATTAAATAAAAAATGTATTAGAAGTTTTGTTTAAGGTATTTGTACAAATCTTCTCGACTAGTTCGTGGATGTAAACGCAACGAACCCAAATTTAATTTGAGATAAAATTGCTTCTTATAGCCTCACTTATGCGAAAATGTGTTCATGAAAGGAAATGTATCAATGACAGCACAAAACGAATCATTGGCAGCCCAAAAAGAATCATTAACAGCACAAACAAAATCATTGGCAGCACAAAACCAATCATTGACAGCACAAACAAAATCATTGGCAGCACAAAACCAATCATTGACAGCACAAACAAAATCATTGACAGCACAAAACCAATCATTGACAGCACAAACAAAATCATTGACAGCACAAAAAGAATCATTGACAGCACAAAACGAATCATTGACAGCACAAAATAAATCATTGACAGCACAAAACGAATCATTGACAGCACAAAATAAATCATTGACAGCACAAAACGGATCATTGACAGCACAAAACGAACCATTGACAGCACAAAATGAATTTTGACAAAAATTGACCTACATTTGTGTATCTTAAACTTTTATTCCATACTCCGTAGGAAACTCCATATTCCGTAGGAAACAAATCACTGCAAAACATAAAACATCGCTTAAAGATTTCGGTAATTACGCGAAGAGATGTCTTGTATTGCTTAGCAAAGAACTTGAACTTGTCCTATCCTCTAAAAACGTTAATACATTTAGCTATCATATGTACGATTTTCAAACAAGAATCGCCACAGCCTTTGTGAGAATGAATCCATCAGTCTTGAGGGAAATGTAAATTGCCATTGATGGTGAATAAGGTCAGAGGAATTTGACTACAGATCAACATCGTGCATTTACACTAGCCATCTTGTCAGGAAATAGCCCACAGTTTAGGTTTCCAAGATATAAATTGTTATTGTACATTTTATTTGGTACTTCCACAAAGTGTTTGTTCCTTGTCTCGTGTGATATAATAGCTACCAAAGGGTTGAAATTCGCACATCTTGCGTAACCAGCGATAGGGCGCACAAATTCCAAATCCCGCCCCCAGCCAATCCCCCAACCCAAAGAATACCCTTAAGGCTAAGACATATTTTCATTGTTTCGGTCCTTCAAATCTTTCGTCGATATCTTGTGTTTGCGTTGCACACTGAAGGATAACTAAATGAAAGAAAACTATCTAGAAGCTATAGTCATTCAGCCAATAAACAATTGTCACCAGAAGCCTGAACAATACGGCCCAATTCTCTAGACATTTGGATTTCACAAAATACATTTCTTGTAAAACTATAAGATTTTCGAATATTTGCTCAACCCAATTCAAGGAAGCCTAAGAAACAATGTGTTGTGTTATGCATTCGATTAATTGCTTTAAGGCAATATCCCAAGGCAGCATTACAAGAAAGATCTTGGAAAATAAATCTGGCGAATTCGATAGAAGCGCTAGTGCAGATTAGAAGAATAAAAATCAGCTAAAACAACAATGCTATTATTTCTCATATGGCGTATCCAGAACCCGAAATGTTGAAAGCGACGTTTAGTCTTCTCTCACTCACTCACTCACTCACTCACTCACTCACTCACTGTTAGAGTCCACTCGTCGTCAATCTTGGCTAGAGAAACTCGACTTAACGTGTTAAGTGTACAGGCAACTAAAAAGTAAAACGTTATATGTTGAACGCAGTGACTTTAAAGGGACATACCCAGAACGATAAAAAAGATAATCGTTAAAATGATTTTCTTAACATTTCCTTATGGCTGTCCTTGATTAATCTATTGTATAGGATTCGGGGTTTAATGGATATATTATGTAGCGCTTTCAATCAATAATCACGAAAGCCTTTGGACAATAATCGTCAACGGTAGTATGTACGAGACGAGATTCGAATTTTGAGACATCAACCTGACAAAACTGCATGCTTACATCCGACATTACAACAGGGCAGTTCACTCGGATAATTGTTGGTCTCTATGTAGTCCGGGTTTTTTACTCCAAAATGACTATTTTTTTTACACTGACGGGCGTATTTACTTTGGTGATTATCATTTCAGTAGGCTGTTGCCTAGGGAGCAGTCGGTGTGGAATTGTTCCAAGAGTTATCGGTTTGAACAAATCCCCAGACCTTACTCTCAACTTAGCCTCGACTTTGAGGTTTTACGGTTGAAAATATAACAATCTCATTGACAAAGAGCGATTCCCCGAACTCCAGTACTTACCGCTTTGCTTTTCAAATTACATTCACCGTGAAAAATAGACATGACACTTTCCTTATCTGGCGTCTGGATAAAAGTCCCGAAGCTCTAGGTTTAACCGTGATGCCGTGCCAAAGGTTATCCCCAAAGAAAGAATATTACATGATATTGTAATTGCAGGGAGGCAGAGATACAGTCTTAGTTGATTATGGCTAGTACTAAGAGATGGTTTATTCTAGCTGTTTGAGTAAATAACACACTATAGGTTTTCAAGGAATACAGTGGACAATTATTTCATACTCTAAAAGTCTTTGTTTTGTGATACTAAAAAACGATCTAAATGCAGTAGCTCGTACTCCTCACGTGACAAAGAATAAGAAAATAGATCTCTAAATGGAAGAGAACTGGCAAGAAGCTATTGTAATTCAGGCAATAAACAATTTTCAGTCTTTCTAAAAATGTTAGACATTTGGATTACACAACAAAATACTAATATAAAGAATAGTCTCCCAATACTGACACGGAACAATATAGAAGAATTGCAAAAAAAATCAGAAAAAGAAACAATGGTATTTTTCCCATTGCGTTACATCAATTTCTTATTGTGAATCGCGAGCCCTCTCGTCTTATGAAATGATGAAAATAACAGCATTTGTGGATATAAAAGGATAATCATAGGAGAAAAGATTTAAACCTCACATCATTACTGTCAAATTTGATAGGTTGTTTTTTTCCGCACACTGAAGTCTTACGTGTCGCCGTTGCCATGTTGTATGTTTACTGGGGAGGACATTTTGCCCGGACATAAGCCCCGGCCCGACTCAGAAAATGTAATGTTTTCCTTGGACTGAGTGGGAATGAAACCAACTGCCTATCGGTGGGAAGCTTGAGTAGGTCCAGGATTATTGTTTTGCCAACCGAGCTCTCGACGCTCAAATTCTAAAGAGACAATTTAACCGAGGTTAACTACGATTTACTTTCATAAACAAGTTCATTGTCGAATTTTCAACAAAAAAAAAACATATTTCCTAAAGGATGTGCATTGCATCTACTGATATCCATACTTTATTATAAGCTTAGAGCTGTCTTCAATTGTACAGTAAAGAACTCGCCTAAAGCCGTTAACACATTTCAATCGCTGTCTTGTGTAAAACTTTCCCCCAGAATCACGGAAACCTTTCAGAGAGTGAATCCATCAGTCTCGGGAGGGAATCCAAATTTGCAATGTCTGTATGGACTCGATGGATATGGTATCAAGATCATGTAGATCAACTTTGTCAATTTTTTTTTTTCTATCGGAAAATAAGTCATTGTGATATTCAGCTTATGATCTCCCTCAGGCGCGTTTGTTCACTGTGTTGTATTTATATTAAGACAGCTGCAAATGTTTTCGTAGATTAAATTTCTTCTCCTCAGTGAGTAGTACAGTGAATAAATGTTTTATAATCATTTTCTTTTACAGTCAGCTTTGAGCGATAATTTGGTGTAAGAAAACTGCCTTTACAAATACAGACAAAGTCCCTTGACGGCTGCATCAATATGCACCAATATTTTACAAAGTTCCATTTCACCACAAAGCCCTCACAAATAGCGCGGTGCTCTTGTTATAACGAAGATAAAAACATTTGCTAAACCCCAGTCAAGGAAGCCTCAAAAGTAACACTTCCTGTTATTTATTCGGTAAATTGCAGACAGATTTTCTCAATACAGTTAATTTAGTTACTTTAAGCCTCCTTATTTGTGGTGTGGTGAAAGGAAAATTGTGTAATTTCAGTAAGATTGAAACAGCCACGAAACGAATTCGATATATAACGATTTAAGAGAAATGAACAAAGATATCATTTCACAGCAAATGACATTGATTATTCCATGTGGCCAATTAAAAAACACTATGGCCGTCCGTTTAGATTACGGGTTTTAAGAAAAAACCTAAGAATGAAAGCTAGTTGTCACTTCCATAGCTTTAGAAGAACGATAAACCCCAGTTACATAATGATGATTCATTGTCGTCTGCCTGGTTTGGTTCAGTGTTATTCCCACTTGTCATGCCAGGAAGAATGGGTAGGACGAATGATTCTCATCCGGTTATATTGACATATACCTCCGGGACAGAACCACACAATAACCTTCAGTTAATCACAATGGCTAGAAAATCAGTCGACTGCGAAGGGGAGTGCACCTTACGGAATAGCACAAACATGTTCCATACAAACCTTTACACTACTGGAAGTGGAAACGAAATTTCCATAGATAATCCATCGTCAACGACAAAGAAAAAACAGTTAAGAGCATTGAAAACAAACATATTTGAATTAATTAAAAAGATAGATATATCAAGAACCTCACACTGATGACTCTGGAAAAATTCCAGGACTCATGAGTTAATGTTACCGTCCCACCGGGTCATCAGTAATTGCCCTGATGATGATTGCGGTTTGTAGGTATAGGTTCTTTAGAATTGTAGACAATATATTCCGTAATGATGGAACAAAATCGAGGTTTACAAAAATCTCCACTGCCAAAAAGAAGTAAACAAGACTATCCGTGGGACCTAAACTATACATAGCCCATGTATGTTTTGACATGGACTGCATTAAACAATGTTGACAGAACAGTATTAGATATATATGCAGAGAATAGCAACAAAAATCGGGAAATTCGATCAAACCCTTAAATCTGAGCTTCCAGTCCCCGTTTCTTGTCACTCGCAAGTCGTCGGAATTGTTCCAAGGGCCGCCGACACCACTATACCCATGCAATGCTGCTTTCAAATTTTGTGGAGGAGGATCCCTACATTGAATCCTCCACCCCAAATTGCCCCACACATATTCTGGGTGATTTAGATCCGGACACATTGCTGATCATGGCATGTTCTGCATAACATTGTTCTGGATAAACTGTGTCACACCTCTTGGACGATGGAGCGAGCGTTATCATCCATGAAAAGTCGTCTGGTGGCTAATGTGTAATTATCAAAACGTAGATCGACAACTGGGTCGTACACTTCCTGGATGCAGCGAGCCTCTGTCCGATTGCCTTATATTGTTAAGAAATCCAGCTGACAGTCAAATGAGAAACCTTCCCATGCAATATAACACATCCACCACCATATGATACAGTTGGCGTGGTGTTTCTTGTAGTATAAACTTTACAATGAGGCCTGCGAACTAATTAACTCCATTTCTGCCATCTCCAACATGCAGAAATACTCTGCTCTAGTGACCAGTGGAATCAATTTTAAGATCTAAAGTTCATCACTGTCTTTGTATACGCCAATCCAAAAGGTAGTCGTTTGTAATTGTCTGTGAGTTAAGGACGTTTGATTGGTGTTCGGACCCTCAACCGACGGAGCCTGAGACGTTTCAAGGTGGAACTGGAAGCAAATGGATGACGCCTTACTAGCCTTAGAAAATTTCTGTTATCTTTGTCGAAGTTCTTGTGTAGTTTGTCTGAAGATCTGTGGTTACTTGCGTCATATCTTTGTTCAAACGAAGAAAAGTCCGGCTGTTTGCAGGCTAATTTGCTGCTTTGGTCATTTGCTGTTGTAAAGGGTAAGACCACCGGAGAATGTTTTTACAAGCGATATTGGGCATACAGAGATATCGCATTTTGCAATATTCATGTTGTATGCTGTGAATATTCCAGATTGTTACGTTTGTGCGATCGTGCTCCTTATGAAAGTAGCCGAAACAATCACTTCATTGCTACTAAATCAATGTACATAGGCTACATACACAAGACAAATTGAGGAGTTTGATTATCAGTTCACTATTGGTAAACTGCAAGGAGGCAGCTGTATTTTTTGGTCCAGGGGAGACAAATATGCTTGTCTTGAGCTATAAAGTTGTAAAATTACAATTCTCCATTTTACGAGACATTGTGTAACTTAGCCTTTTCAACGCAACCTAAATGCATATATTGATACACTCAAGATAAAGTTTGTAAAATGCCATACTATACCAACTGGCGATGCAAAGTCACTGTGTCGTAACATAATTTCATATGTTGAGACAACCTTTGACAAAATGTATCTGGTTGGCATATGGATTTATTAAAAAGGCATTGAAGTGAGAGTAAATAACCAAAACTTGAATGTTAATCTTTGAAAGCTGGCTGATATGTTTTCATTGCTATCTTTCCTAAACGTCATCGTCCGACGTAAAACAAAATTCAAAATTAAGTAGGGCCCATAGGGTATTTGAAATCGTTGGAAAGCAAAAGCTAATGTGTTGGTTCTTAACTTAAAGTTTGTTTTTCCTTTAACTCTGATAGGAATGAAAGCAATCATATTCCAGGTCAAGTGCAAGACACATCCCCTGAGGATTAGCTGGCTTACCAACTTGAAATAAAACATCAGCTGGCTTACCAACAGAACAAAATATTTGTCTTTCCTAAAATAAAATTCTTGTCAAGTCGCCGAATTTGCTTCTTACTAATGTGTTTTAGGGCCTCAAGCCGTATTGATGCAGGATCCCTCATAATTTGTCATTCAATTATATGTTGTCACAAAACATAAGTGACCCCTCTGTTTGGTGTGAAAGCAAGGTTTCACATTCGGGACTCTTTGCCAGTAAACCCTTAATAATGTTTTTAATTGGATTCAAACCTGCAACAGTTAATGGAAAGCTAGTGAGACATAGAAGGCTTTGAATCTAAATCGGTTTATAAAAACTGAAATGGATAGATTTTAGTCAAATCCAACAAATGCATTTTTTGTTTAGAATATTAATCGTTTATTAATCGTTAAAAATTGTATGAGTGGAACAGATTTGTTCTCCCTATCAATGAAAGCAAATGTGCAATGAATTGGACATTAAAGTAAGTAATCAAATGTCATAATTAGCTCACAAAAAATATTTACAAAGGTTTACTAGATTTTTGCATCATAAAAATCTGTACTTCAATTTACAAGTGAATAGGTTTCATATTTGTATCTTTACTTGTAGGCATTGTTGGATGGAACTTTTCCTGCAACATGTTAATAAAAGATCCCTAAATAAATTCAATTAAAACCGGTAAAACCAGGAAACAACCTGCAACCTCCCATAAAGTTGCCTACAGAAGTTGAAATCCCACAACTGGAGACAAGTTATCAAATATTCAAGACAACAAATCAACTAATATGCAAATAAGTCATATAAAATAAATATAATAAAGATTTGAGCTTTTTTACTTTAATTACATAACACAAGTAAAATCCTAAGAACGTGGTTCGCAAATTAAATATGGGGTTATAATAAAGGTATAATAGTGAGACATAATGAAGATCATCATTAATAGGACAATAATGAAGACCAATAAAAATATGTTAGATTTGTGACATACAAAATAATCATTGACAACAAACAGATAATGCAATATAAATGTCCACAGACAAGTGACCATAAACTACTAACTGTAAAATGTTAAAAAATATATATTAATTTATACAATGATAGTATTGATGTTTCTGAATTAGAAGAAACAATCTATCTATAATCGCTGAAAATCCAATGACTTTGAAATTAATAGAACATATCATTAATTGACTTTCAATGTTATTGGTAAAATACCTAGAAACAGTCGGACTCATAGTGAGCTTAAAGGGAAAGAAAATTTAGGCTTAAGACCAGTTTAGATGGAACCAGTAGAGTTCATTTAGTCTATAACAACTGTGCAATGTATGTTTTATCCCCTCGTAAGCGAATAATTTAGATTTGAATGTGGCGTTACAATAGAGAATAAGCCCCATAGGCCATTCACAAGGCCGCCACAATTTTTTCATTAGTTCTATCCAGTTATTGGTGAATAGAATTTAGGTGTGTTAGTCATGTGAAGCAATTTAGCCAATGGCTTAGCTAAGAAATGACGTGCGGTTGCAGGACTGATCTACCTATTCCGAGGCAATCTTCCCACTTCAAGTAGGTCGCCATGTTTATTTTTACCTAAATCTACCATCATACATTAGAGAGCGGTAAAAATACGTCATTATTGGTCTAAAAATAGCTACTGCAACAGCACATAGACTGATCCAGAGACATTTTGATACCTGTATACAGGTATGGGCGCCCAAACTCACAAGCAAAAAATCCACCCAAATTCTTAAAACTTACAGATTTTAATGTCAAAATAGCATTTAATGTTGAATTTTGGGCCAGAGATGTTGTTTTTGTCTTATTGTTGGAACATTTTGAACCGAAATGGTATGCCCAAATTTTCCCTGGATCAGTCCCTGCAGCACATCATCTTAAAACGGAAAAAATGGCAACCCAGATAAGCCACAATTTTTCTTGTAATCATCAACAGAAAATATTGCATCTATGTCATACAATTAAAACTTGCAATTATTATAATTTGTAAAAATACAAAAATATGTTCCTATGTTTTATGTACAAAAGAGGGACTTCTGGTACACCTGGATATTTTTAAAGCTTTCTCATTGTTTATAAACCTAAAATCACATCTGAAGGCGTTACCAATAATAAAAAAGAGAAATGATATACCTCTTTTTAACACAATTAGAAACTTGTCTCCATTGTTGTTTTAGACAAGAAGATTTTCCCTGAGCCCGTGTGCTTTAGTGATCATAAATATAAAAAAGAGAACAACCATCAACCGTTTAGTGACAACTTCCTTCGGAATCAAATGGGTCAAGGATTTTAATAAACAAAGTGGAATAATTAGAATTATACATGTAGGCCTGGATACTGATCAACAACAACAAAAAAAAGATTTTTTTAGGGAAAAAAACATTGATAGTCATTCATTAAAATGTTCATTTACAGGATATTCCCAACTGGCATCGTTACAGGTTTAAAAAACATTGTTGGCTTTCCATCGACATGTCCTCTGGAAAAGACTAACAACCTTTGTTATTTCTAAACAAATACCTGACATGCAAACCCTTGGGTGGTATCAACCAAATGCTCACGATTTGTGTTGCCTTGGACAAGTAGACATATTTTCCCAATTCTGTCTTAAGGCAAATGTCGCTTTAAACTAAACAAAATGAAGGATGTCTACACAAACACCAGTGTATTCAATTATACACACACATGTATATATATCCTGGTTAAGTTAGACAAGAAGATTTTCCCTGTGCCCGTGTGTTTTAGTGATCATAAATATATATATCTTGAATACAAGTGTGCTGTTGAAAACTTAAGTGTTGGCCAACCGTTCTCAATAATCTACAGCCTTAAACTGTTCTTATCAAAATAAATTAAAAATACAAAAATTATTAACCAAACTTCAGTTAATGAAAATCCTGCAGAAAATAAAAACACAATCCATTGATGGCAAAAATGAATTTCTATACTTTCATAGAAAGTAAAAAGGATCAGCCTTCCATTTTTCATATAGTAAGTTAAAGCTTTGTGCTGTAATTTCTGATGATGAGAGGTAGCTGTCAAATACGACCACAAGTTGTCCTACCTGTTTTGTTCAAAGTTTAAAACATTTGTTGAATGATGTGTAAAATGGTTTGAAACTGAGTGGAGTGATTCCATACCGGATTCCACTGAAAACATTATATATAAAAATAAAGCTCACTGTGCGATAATGGGTATTAGTTTTTTAGCAGGGTGATAACTGCTCTGAACTAACAGCTTTTCATTCAGTAAAATAAACATTCAAAAATCACATTAACAAGAGACAGTCATTTTAAATGATACAGCGAAAATATATACAATGGACTTGATTTAAAACTTAATTTAATAATAAAATTGGTAGGAAAGACTTATGATAATCTCATACTGGATTTAACATCTACAATCTCTATAATGTTACACGTCTACATTTGAACAGCTTCTTCGCATCTCGGAAGATAAGACGACTTAATAACTGAAAACAAATAAAGGGACAAATGAATAAAATGGTTCAATAGAAATTCGGTTTGTGACTGAGAACCCGACAAAATATCAGGGGTTTCTTTCACAAAAGAATGCAGCTTAAGTATTAAATGAACTATCCCTACCCATACTGTACAGGTAGGTTACTATGACACTTATGTAGACATTTACACTGCCCTTTTTTTTAACAAGACCGCCTAAAGGAACTTCCTTTGCTAATTACAACTATCACAGATAAGTCACTAAAGTCAGTACAGAATCAACAGATTTCAACATCTTTAACTGGAGTTTCAAATGGATTGATTGATGGTTACAACAGAATTACCTGGTTTAGTGGGAGAGGAAACCAGGCCCTCGACAAGGAGGAAACCCCAACCTTCGGCAAGTACATGTCAACTCTTCCACATAGAGAGTTTTAAATGGAAAGATCCCTCCAAAGGAACAGCCAAAAGGCTAGTGATAATACTTACAAGTAAAGCCATAAGATCAGCAGCTATAAGCATATAGAAGACATATTCCCAGTTGAGCGGAGCAATGAGACCAGTTAACAAGGGGCCCAGAGCAGCACCTAGAAACATAGAAACCAAATGAACATACAGAGCAGCACCTAGAAACATAGAAACCAAATGAACATACAGAGCAGCACCTAGAAACATAGAAACCAAATGAACATACAGAGCAGCACCTAGAAACATAGAAACCAAATGAACATACAGAGCAGCACCTAGAAACATAGAAACCAAATGAACATACAGAGCAGCACCTAGAAACATAGAAACCAAATGAACATACAGAGCAGCACCTAGAAACATAGAAACCAAATGAACATACAGAGCAGCACCTAGAAACCTAGAAACCAAATGGACATACAGAGCAGCACCTAGAAACCTAGAAACCAAATGCACATACAGAGCAGCACCTAGAAACATAGAAACCAAATGAACATACAGAGCAGCACCTAGAAACCAAATTAACATACAGAGCAGCACCTAGAAACATAGAAACCAAATAAACATGCATAGTTGGTAGATTAAATCCAGAAACCCTACATCTCATATGTAGACTAATTCATGAATAAATTTTAATTTGAAGTGCCCTACATCTCATATGTAGACTAATTCATGAATAATTTTTAATTTGAAGTGGGAAAAAAAACATCTTTATACCTGTTTTATGAAAGCAACAATCCATGTGGAACTAGATAAAGGATAACTTCTTTCACATTTTAGTTTACATTGAGAGCAGCTGGCTGGAATGATAAATCACACTTACCCATGGAGCCTGTTCCATCAATAATGGCAGTGACAGTAGCTAAAGCCTTGGAGTTACCCAGTAGACTTTTATGGGTTCCTAAATCTGCTGAGACAGCTGTTGTGATAAGAGCATACGGCCCATTCACTAGTGAGCCGCATAGGATTAACAAACCTGGAAGAAAGTTATAGTTAGCCAATATATCAGCAAAGGGGTTTTGTCTAGCTTTAATGGTAATGGATATTTTCAAATGAAACATAAGGCCACATTGAGGCAGATTTGGGGTTGATTATGGCATTAATTAGTAATAACTTTTTTACA
Source organism: Lepidochitona cinerea (assembly GCA_963971465.1). Taxonomy (NCBI): domain Eukaryota; kingdom Metazoa; phylum Mollusca; class Polyplacophora; order Chitonida; family Tonicellidae; genus Lepidochitona; species Lepidochitona cinerea. The sequence continues at coordinate 97,319,702 of OZ020551.1, read as the reverse complement.
ATAATTGAAGGACTGCTTTCACAATAGCCGAATTACTTCAGGACAATCACGAAAATCTCACAATGAATATCCAATCTTAATTTTATTTCTGGTTTGCATTTGGTTACCCCAGATCATTAAGAAGGAAAACTTACCAACACTATGACCATAAGTAACACTGCCATATACACTGTAGATATACATCTGGAAAAAAGATGTACAGGTTGTTCAGTAGTGTGGAAAATCAGTTAAGTGAGAAATACACAAATTTCCCTGCCACCCTCTCTGTCATTGCACATGTTTAGTTCTATGATGTGAGTTAGCATTTTTGTGATGTTGTGGAATTGTAGATTTACATCATGTGAAAATATTTTAACAAACAGAAACTCCCCCCACCCCTGCCCCCACATTCAATCCTAATAGAATGACAGACTTACCATTGGAGCTGCAAGCGTCAACATAACCCCACAGGTACCAGCTCGAGCTCCAGTTATATCTGATATTACACCAGCTAAAATACCACCTAAAAGGTAAACATTATATCAGTGTCTTCATAAAATAATAATGAAAGCATTCAAAAGTCATGATTGGCATCAAATACGAAGATATTTCTAATTGGCGACAAAAAATGTGTATAATTTCAATCACTTTTTTCTTTAAGGCCCAGGGAGCTCACAGGAAACTGTTTTTGTTTCTTCATCATGTTTGCTTGTTTTATACACATTTACAGACCGGGAAGTAAACAGGAATAATAGCCTAACCGGTTGTGTCGTTTCTGAAATATCACTTGGAATAGTTAGCCAAAGTATATATTAAGATTCCACAATGACCATTTAGACGTAAGGTTTTTGGATTCAAACATTGCAAACTGCACTTTATGGATTTTGGTTTCCCTGTTCCCATGTATTTTAGTGTTCATAAATATTAAAGAAAGATGGTGATGAGTTAAATAATATCGATATTACCTACTATACCCCCAACATCAAACAATGTAGATAAATCAGCTGACACAGTAGGACTGTATTTGGCTGCAATAGAAGAACAGATTAAATGAACATATCTTTAGAAGGAGTTTGTTAGCCAAAAAGTTTGGATCCACATTGTTTTCTTAGTCTCAATAACAAAAATCACACTGTGACTCGTTACAACCAAAGTACTTATTCAATCTAATGGAAAATCACAGGTAAGTCCTGAAATGGGCTGGTTAAGAAATTAAGAACATCTCTACAGTCTTTAATTGGGTCAATCAATTGATTCCCAACACAGTTCATCCTCAAAACATCTTAAAATATAAATAAGTATTAGCTAAAGAACCCTGATCATGGTTAATACATAAAATGAGAAAACACAGATAGGCTGATTAAGAGGTCACAAAAGTATCGACAATAAATCCAAAATTAGTTGCTTTCGTGTATTGTGACAAAGACAATCAGTGTCAGTAAGTTTATTGGTTGATATTAATAGTTGATTGACCTTCAGCATAAAATAACAGAGATCTGTACTTACTTGCATTTTTAATGTAGTATGGAAGCCAGAACAGGAATGTATAACTAACAAGTTTAGCAAAGAAAAGGCAAAGAGAAAATTCTATTACCCCCTGAAAAAAAGCATAATGAATTTTATGTATGTTTATTTGAGTAATGAATCGAGAACCTTTCAATACTTTCATTTTAGATAAAACAAATACAGAGTGAAATGGTTAACAATAGGACCAACTACAAGCAACAACTTCAACAGAAACAGATCACATTTTAAAAATTATTTAGCTTAAATCCTGAAAATCCTAAATTGATGAGAGTATATTTTGATTCACACTTACAGGAATTAAAACAGCTCTAAGAAAAGTTACAGGTTGCTCTCTTTCATTTTTCACAATCAATGGTTGGTCCTGAAACCATAAACAAAAAGTATACTGTCAAAATTTTAAAAAAAATTATAAATGTAGCACCCACTGGACCCTGGTGGTGGTACTAAAGGATTTAGTAAGGGTATCAAGCCCACTTCGACCATAATCTCTAAATTATCTTGTGGAACCAATCAGTCAAAAATTGTTTCCCATTGACCGACAACAACTAAGACTGGGTAACACCAATTGTAATCTAATGATAATCGAACTAAAAAATAAATTTGGGTCTTCTATAACAACAACCTTTACATAAACTAAACAAGAGTTTTAGTAAACTCAACATACGCCCTCGGCCACAAGTCATTACTCTACAATGAAGAAACTATTTGTTTAAATGTCAGCAATTGAAATTCTATTTTCATATTAAAGTTTTTCATTTCTTTATTAAATGAATGTATATGGATGCCGTATTATATATAACCAAGGATATCCTTAATAGTTCCTGACACACCATCTACCAATTAGGCACAAATACTCTAAAAAAAAATGGCAGGATCCGGTCAAAACTTGGACTAAATGAGAATATTACATATTCTAATATAGATGCATAGATACAATCATGCAACCAAAGATGTAATAAATCAAGATATACTCTAATACCTTCAAGTTTTGGAAGGATAGGGAACACAGATATAGAATAAATAGAGGATATTAACTGGTCTCAATGTGTATACCATAAATATTTCATCGAGTGGGATGCGAAAAGTGATATTTTCACAAGTGGCAAAGCCACGAGTGAAAATGTACATTTACGCATCACACGAGATGAAATATTTATGGTAAATGTCGATATATTGGAGTACGGTCGAGGAAGATTGCGCTGCCTGTGACAGTGGAGCGTCAAGTGAGGCAGAGACGTCAACAAGAAGGACGACTTGGTAGGTCTGGCTTGCAGTGGTCAAAGTAGTCCCGGCTTTCAAAAGTGATATCATCATTGTGATGATATAACAAAAATTGATATCGTCACAGTGACGATATCAGTTGCTATTTTCCCTATGATATGATTTATATCATGATGATAGTTCTCTATATTTCATTGAGAATTTCATTATAAAAAGTAGCATGTGTATATTTTTATTGAATCTTATACATACAGGCGTTAAAAACAAACAACAGGGTGTTCATTCCAGTCAGATATAGAGAAAACAAAAACCTAAACTGCAACAGCTCGTATATTTATCTACCCGCATGATAGACGCTATAGATATTAACCATTTAAAATAATAAAAAAAGCAAATCCCTGCAATAGACTTGAAAGCCTAACAATGTCACATAAAAAGTCAGGTACTGCAAAATGGATTAACAAAAAAATAAGATAATGGCTAAAAAAGCAAATAGATTTTACATGAGAGATACAAATAAAACTACATTTTGTATCATTCAGAATTGAGAAGGAATCTAATGTCAATAAATTCAATTGATGTTTTGTACTGTAAGTAAATACATACAATCTAAAATGAGTACATAAATTGAATTTAACACAATAGAATTTCTGAAGAAAAAAAAATTGTAGAAAATCAGCTACCTGGAAACAGCTTGGAATGTGACTGACACAGGCTTTAAAACATTGAAACAAGAAAAACTAATGTTCTGCATGAATATACATGTAACCGTGTAGTATTTAAAACCCTGACATCATGAAAATGCTGGTTCACACTGATATCTAATATCTAAATACTTTTACTGTGTAACAAAGTGGTGAAACTATAAAAAGAAATTGAAGTTCAAACAAACAGCTTCAGTACATTGTGACAGGAATGTTTAAGTTTCATGATTGTTTGATCAATGTTTAACGCCACATATCACTGATAAGGCTACATTGCCACATTTAGTAAGGAGGAACCTGGACCCACTTATCAAAGCCACCGTTGTTACGGTGATCTTAGTGAAACTTTAGGGAAATTTTAAGCTGAAGCTACAACACTTTTACGAACTTTAAGATGGAGCTACGACACTTTTATGAAACCCCATCTTTTTCACCTTAACGATAAATTAAGAGGGAATTTTCCTCACAAGGACGAGGGGAACTCCTTAGATACCAATGTTTCCTAAGGTTTTGTTAGAATAAAAGACTTTTCTTTTAGTTATTTTCTAAACCAACAACTGTTTGAATGATAGGACAGCCACACAACTTTCTTCGGATAAAATATGTTGTGATTTTGGCAGATTACATAACTCCACAAAGGGGAATAACTCATGCACGCAAATATCATCAAAAAGGAAAATGTTAAGTTTGCATTTGAGGAAGCCTTAAAAATTCTCTTTAAATTAGCGTGACCTTAAGCTAAGAGGGTTTCGTATAATTACATCAGTATTAAGTTATTCCTAAAGGGAAAATTAAGGGGTCCTAACTTAATGAGGTTTCGTGAAAGTGGGCCCGGACTCTTTATACTGAGGCCAACCCTGACCTTCCATAGGTACCAGGCCGCTCATCAACATAAGGCGATCGAATAAAAACCCATTCTGAAATTTAGGATTTTTTTTCATTGGACAGTATGAAGATTGAACTCATCAAGCTTTTGAAGTTTTTGGTCAATTCTGAAGATCTATTTAAGTTAAATCTTATCAGTGAACTAAATTTACCAGGGAAAAGACTTAATGTACAATTAACACAAAAATATTGATATTATAGAAGGTAATGCTACTCAAAAGAAAGTTGAAAATACACAACACAAATAAACAAATACAGTCACAAAGAACATGCACCAATATACATGCACCAAGTGTAGAAGAGAGTGAAAGTGAAATATAACAACAGAACGCAACACCCAATAATAAACCAACAACAAGCAATTAAAAACAATTCAAACTTGGGGTTAAGAAAAAAAGATGGATGAACATGGAGGGGCTGATGTTGTAGGGTGCTGTCATGGTGTTATCTTTTTTTTAAAACTTAAATCAAGACCATTAAAGAACCTCCAGTTGTAATTCGATTCAGTGAACAAACAATTATTCAGAATGAAGTGGTTGATTGTTTGAGGTTTTACTCCACACTCAAGATTATATCACTTATATGGCGCCAGGCGGCGTTGCCAGGTTTAGCGGGGGAAAGAAACCGAGCTTGTGGCCCCTGGGTTTGTTTACCAACTAACCAGGTTAACCAAATTTCAACATATTTTTATAGTTGATTGATTGATTGAAGTATTACGCTGGCGCTTGATATTTATCATGTCATGCCATTTATTTTTTTTTTCGCTGTAGTTTTTCTCACGTGTTTATTTAATGAGTACTTTATAATTATCAGTCACCAAACCAACCTTGTACCAGGTGTGGGGAGAAAAGGGAAAATAAATTTTCGTTCAAATAAATACACACAGGTTAGAAGGTGCAATGTAGATTGGTTCACTTCAGTACCTTGAGCCTAAAATAAAACAATAGTTTTATGGTCAAAACCAAAACCCAACAAAACAACAACAAAAAGTACCTCAATACTGTTGGAGACACTGTCTGCCTGAAGGAGATATAGACATGATTTATGACCTTACTTTCAACATACATGCTACAGAATACATCTCAGTAAATATCTATATATTAACCCCATATAAACATTTTCAAATTATTTTTCTGAAGACATACAAATTAGAACCTTTTTAGTGTTACTGGTGTCACGAACTTGTGCTAGAGTATTTGTTTAAGTAAGTAAGGCATCAAACGAATGAACGTTCTGGGTTATTTAGATTTGGTACTTTTTTAACACTTTACTTGGTTAACACAGATCACAGGCTGTATGGATTTTCCATGTTAACCCTTCACTTTGTTTATGAGCTTTAAACCCTCTTATTGTCTTGGCGATTATGACAAATGTGGGAATTTTAGCAGGTCAGGCAATTTTAAAGACAATTTTCACCCAGCCTCAATACAGGTTTTCATAACTTTTTTGTGATTTTCCTGAAACCCAAAGACCAGTTGCTTAATGACATCAACAGAATGTTAAGAGGGGGGAAATGGCAAACACAAAAATTTCTGCACTGGAATGTCGGCTATACATGTAGGTGTGCAGACCCCCTCAAATTTTTCACTCAGTCACCAATTGTGGAAGTTTGCCAGGTACTCGCCAAAGGTCAGCGTTTTCCTCCCCCACTAAACCTGGCAACGCCGCCATATAAGTGAAATAATCTTGAGTGCGGTATAAAACATCAATAAATCCCTCAAATATCACATAAAATGATAATTTTCGAGTGACTTCCTAAAGCTCCAGGGGGGTATTTCATAAACAGGTTTAGACGGCTAAACTGGCCTAGCCGACTAGAATATCAATGCTTTAACATTACTGCTTAGTCGACTATCTGACCGTAGTCGGCTATGTGTGGTTTATGAAATACCCCCCTGGTCTATTATCTCTCAAAGCTCAAGTGAGTTCATGCCACAAAAACATGTGCTGAGGACATACTTCACCTCTCTGAATGATAAAACATAATTCCTTTCAGGGAATCCATAAAAGACAAAAACTGTCTTTAGAATGAAATATAATGAATTTTATCCAAAGTGTTCATTTAAAGATTTAGTTATATATATTTCAGTCTGCATTCTCAGACTTTTCTCAAACCCAGCTTACTGGTTACAATGTCTGTCCATTCAATATTTAATATATATTTATGAACGCTGAAACAAGCATTGGGGAAATTTGATGGTTATAATATATATATTTTGAAAATAAAGTCACACTGGCTTCTAGGGATACTATAAACAATTATCTTTCTGATTAAATAAACTTAGTTCAAATAATCTTTGGTTGCACAGACATTGATCGATGCTTTTTCAATTTGGTGATATAATGAGGGTTCCCTTTAAGACTTTGGAAATTTTTGAATTTTATTTGGTCTGAGTAGGATCTTAACCCACAGGCCATCGATGGAAGACTCGTGTCGGACTAAGAGAGCCACCGAAGCCCCAAAATGTTTACTTTGCACCTGGATATATTAGTTTTCAATGGTTTCACTTTCAATATATAGCCTCACATCCATTGTCCCTTTAAAGATATGTATATATAAATTCTTCTCCCCAGGGTGATTTTCTGTTAAGCCTAGTGCACACGAGAGGCGCCGGCTGAGGTACAAGGCTGGTGTGGCCCAAGGAGCAGCTACTACAGATTTCAGCGCAGACGATGAGCTCTCGGCTGAGGCAAGTTCCTGGCTTAAGTTCACTAAACTGCATAAATACCACTACATGTGTTACGTAATATTCTAAGTTGTCATATGATTTAACAGGCCCATGCGATTGGACTATCCCTCCTCTCAGCTCAGCTGGCAGCTCACGTTGCGCGCACACGGTGAGATTCTTGCCACGAGAGGCAGAAAATATCAAACAAGCTAGATACTTTCCTCAGAGAGGCGGAAATCTCACACGGGGGAAACAGCTTAGCTCTCAGCCATGCGTGCAGCCGGCGCCTCTCGTGTGCACTAGGCTTTACTGTAGGTTACTTAGAAAGATCAAATCTAACAAAACTATTTTCTTAAACTGGTTGGCCAAGTGTCGTCACCTGTATTGGAAACTGGTTCAGAAAAGGCAAGTATGGAAACTGATTAAAAGTCTATCTGATCAAAATGCACAACTTAATTTGGTCAGATTGGGATTCCTTTAGTGATGCATCGATGGAAGGCCCGTGTTGATCTGAGTGACTATAAGCCTGCCGACTTAGCCACACAAGAGGCGCCACGGACAATCACATGTTCAGAACTTCATCAAAAACTATATGATTTTCATTGAAAAAAAGATCCATTCAGTCTACTGTCTGTACGTACAGAAAATAAGTGTTTGAAAAGTAATAAATTCAAATAACTATGACGAGCTTTTAAGACTGAGTTACATCAAAACATATGGAGGCTCAATTAAAAGCTTTTATTTTGTACTTTTGACAATAGCCTGTAATTTCAAACTTTTGATTTAACAGAAAAATACCAACATTTTCGCAGCTGAGCTCTTACTTTTCAAATAAATGATAGCAGGATGGAAAACACATTTCGACTTATGTTTGCTAATGACAGGTTAGTGGTGAAAATCTAGCCAAATATTTCTATTATCTACACATGCCAACATAAGAGCTACACGAATGAGGTAAAATAATTTATAGATGTATTTTAAATAATTTTTACATGTTTATTCATCTGTAAATTATCCCCAATATATAAAATAATTATTTGTCTTAAAGAAATTATCAATGCAAATATTTTTCCTTTTTTTTTTGCTATGGGGATCTGAATAATGATTAGGACACATAGCCTTTTCCAGATTTTATTTATTAACTTTTCTATTTATTTGATTTTTTTTCTGTTCTGAAACTTTCCTTTTTTAGTAAAGGATTTATGTCAAATTAAATGAAATTAAAAAGACATGCAAACTGAAGTAAATCAAAGTAGAACCTATATGAAACATTGGATTGAGTTAGTGCAGATGCTTACCTCACTTTGTGTCTGAACAGAACCTTTCTCGTCAACTTCAGGTACAACTAAAGGTGCGGATACTTCTTCTGAGATACCCTAAAAAAACATTTGATAAATTGGTGTTAAATACTGCTTTTAGAATTATTGAATTAATCGGCTAATCAAAAGGCTAAAAGGAAAACAAATAAAGTATAAAAAAAATCTGCATTCCAACCAGAATCTAGCATAAGCAAAAAATGCATCACCCTTAGAATATGTCAATGCCATGGACTATACCAATTGATTGATTCGGGAGTTAGCATCGCATTCAACAGAAAAGATCATGTAACAAACATGCTAAACGATCAAAACATACATGCACGATCATTTTTTTTGTGTGTATTTTTATTTCATCAATTAAAAATGCAATTTTTGTATTGTTATTTTCTAAGAGATTATTACGACGTTTTAATTAGAACAAGTTGACCATGGCTGAAGAGAAAGTATCATCCTTACCCTTCCAAGATGGTCTGGTGTATGACAACCAATATCCTCTGGATCTATAAACAAAAATACACAGCTTCTGATTAGTGGGACAAAATTCTGGCATATATTTGACTGACCTTTTAAAATGCATTTAGCAATTTAATTATTTCATTTATATGGCTGGGTTGCAGGGTGGAGAGCTCTGCACCCGGAGGAAACACAAAATCACTGCTTAAAAAACAGCTTGGAAGTTTTAATTGAAGCATACATGATATACATGTAAACTGGCTAATGACTCTAAATGTCGTATTCAACATTATTTCACATATAACATCTTCACTTTAGTAGGGAAGGAAACCAGGGGGCTGTTTCTCAACACACTTACCCCATTCGTAACTTTGCGCCTGGTCGTAACGTAATGTTGAAGGTATATGTTGCCATGACAGTTAGGCCTTGGATTGGACTTACGCCGGTCGTAAATATGTTGAGAAACAGCCCCGAGGTTCTTCGCTCAGAGGAACCCTTCGACGAGTACCTGGCAACTCTCCCGCAGAGGGCGACCAAGTGAAACACCCAGGTAGGATCCATCAACAGGTGGCTTGTCTCAAACTGAGAATCAATCGCCAACTGAGCCACCGAGGTCTCTCATAAGAATATGAGCCTGAACGAAACGCATGGACTAAAGGTACCAGAAGACTGTTGATGACATATAGATTTATTGTTTGGTGTTTTATGCCGCGCTCAAGATTATTTCACTTATATGGCGGCGTTATCAGTTTTATTGTGGGAGAAGATCGGGCTCTATGCCATCCCACATAAGTTGTTCGAGTGAAAACCCAGTCAGAAAATTTTCCAATTTTTTGGGACTGCGTGGGATTTGGGCCTGCGACCCATTGGTGGAAGGCTGCTCGGATTGAGCGTCCTACACTCTACCTACTGAGCCACGGAGGCCCCGATGACATTTAGGCGTTCTGGAGTATATTCAAATCTATAACACATTAGTATAAATCCTGTTAGTCAAGCAAATAAAAGTTGAATGACCCACCTGGTATTAGAAAGAGAAAGGTGAGAACACCTAATGACCCAATGATAATGCCAGGTACAACAAAGGACCAGCCCCAGGCATATTCCACAAATGCTGCAGGTATTATAGCACCCAAAATATTCCCTACAGATGTGTGGGAGTTCCAAACACCCATTATAAAACCACGTCTGAAATAATGAACGCCACATTTAAACAAGAGTTATCAGAAGATGACCCATCTCCCCGCCCAGGCCACATAAGATTTATCAATATTATGTAAAGTGGAAACATTCTTAGAACAGACACAAGGTCATTTACAAACAGGATATCCACATCCTCACTTGATAGCAATCATCCTCACAAAGTTTCAACAATATTCAATGGAATCTGTACGAGGAAATGCATTGAGAAACCAATGTAAAACCAATATAAATAATCATCCAAATCTCAGTTACAATGATCAACTTTATTTAACCATTAACATAAATTTGTAAGCATTAACTGTGTAAAAAGTCACACTTAAGGTTCTTTCACTAAAAAATTGGCCTAAGGAAGGTTAGGCGTTTGGGTATTATTCCCTATTTGTGTGTGTCAAGTTTACACTACTGCCTATAGAAATCTGATAATCATAGAACAACAGCCTCGTGAAGCCTCATAAAGCCCCATTTGCTGCCGTAGCCTGTTGAACATTTGTTAAGAAAACTAATTTACATGAGCTTACTACAACTAAAACCACTAAAATCAAACATGGGACACATAAAACATGTCCAGTTAGATTTAGAATATAGAAATGGGGAAGAATCAAAGCCGGACTAGAACAACAACGATCAGTGTCGGTTCACTTGAGTGTTGGATTACCCTTATTTCAGGCCTTTTATCTATGGTTTACACTAAAAAAATCATGGGCAGGCTTTTTGAGTCCCTCTTACCAGATCGTCAGTCTGTATTTCTCAGATAAAGTACGTAAAATTATACTGTACAGTTAGATCACTCACACGACTCAAAACATTAGTGTGCTTGTCGCATGTTCAGGTTTTGTTTACATTGCAGATACCTGATAAATCTAATTATTAATTTCAAATTAAAAATACTAAATGATGCCAAAACTTTCAATTTTTTGTAAAAATTGAAAGTTCCTAAATTTTTCTTTCTGGGAAAAATACAGAAAACCGCCCACTGTTTTTTATGAAAACAGTATTCTGAATTTTCGAGGCGAGTGTGCCTTTAAAGAAATGGCAGCTCTATTGTGTATATGTATTAGATTGATCAAAACCTTTACTAGCCTGTAAGAACGTGTTCAAGTATTTAACATGTTGGATGCAACAAGTATGAATTATCCTATTCACTCCAGTACACAAATTTAGCAGATATGAAAGGCCAGTGGCCTTAATTAATACAGGCAGGGCCAGAGTGACCTTCAAAATAGGTGCATTAAAATTAAACTTGTTCTGTTCTAAAGCTTTATGGGTTAGAATGTGGATTGGATGGGCCACTCTTGCCAATGGTAAAAGTCTTTTAATGAGTTTCCATACTTGCTTTTTCCGAACCAGTTTCCCATACAGGTGACAACACTTGGCCAACCAGTGGAAGAAAATAAACCTGCAACAATCTGAAAATAACATTGAAAACAATCAGTCAGTATGCTTAAACAAAATGCAACAACAAAAAAGTCTTATATATACAGTCAAGAATATCTGTTATGTTTAATTACCGACAGTTGAGGAAATATGTTTATGTATGGGTTCAACGGTTTAGCTGTAAGAAATAGCATAGCAGATACTAAATATATTTTACTATCAAAATGTATCCAGTGTATACCAACATGATGCCACCAAGGTTTAAAAAAGAAAAAACATGGCGAACAGAAAGTATTCTGAATTCAAAGTATAAATTTATGAACACTAAAACACACGAGCACAGGAAAAATCTTCTTCACTTAAATAACCATGGAGACAAGTTTCTCATTGAGATTTCATTAGCTGAAAGACTTGAGAACGGCATAAAACAATCAGTCAATTTCATTTTAACAAAAACAATACCTGTATAATAAGATAGAAAGCAAAGCTGTGAATATTGAAAAAATAACCCAATCCAAATGCTGCAGTCATAATTCCACTGCCCAACATTCCAATGGTCAGGAAGTAACGTAAGTTCATCCTCTCTGCTACATGACCACTGAAAAACAAAGTCATGCTTTAGTTGACACTACAACCTGAAAAATAACTAGGTTTATGTGAATCAGAATATCTACAAGGAGTTGGAGAGAGATTGTTCTATTGTCTTGACTCAGTTGATATCTACAAGGAGTTGGAGAGAGATTGTTCCTGTGTGTCTTGACCCAGTTGATATTTACAAGGAGTTGGAGAGAGATTGTTCCTGTGTGTCTTGACCCAGTTGATATTTACAAGGAGTTTGAGAGAGATTGTTCTATTGTCTTGACTCAGTTGATATCTATAAGGAGTTGGAGATAGATTATTCTAGTGTCTTGACTCAGTTGATATCTACAAGGAGTTGGAGAGAGATTGTTCTATTGTCTTGACTCTGCTGATATCTACAAGGAGTTGGAGAGAGATTGTTCCTGTGTGTCTTGACCCAGTTGATATTTACAAGGAGTTGGAGAAAGATTGTTCTATTGTCTTGACTCAGTTGATATTTATCCAAGGCATTCGATACTGTGAATCACGAAATTCTTCTATCCAAATTAAACCATTATGGTATCCGTGTAATTGCAAACCTTTGGTTTGAAGTTATCTAACTAATAGAACACAGCGCGTCAACTTTAACAATTCTCTCTCTGAAAGTAATGATGTTAAATGTGGTGTACCCCAAGGGTCTATACTAGGTCCCCTCCTCTTCCTCATGTACATCAATGATATCACCAGGGTAACTGAAATCTTGAAGATAACCCTATTTGCTGATGATACCAGCGTCTGTCATTCAGGCAAAGATCTAAACCAAGTCACAGAATCAATGCTTGCAGAATTAGAAAAACTACAGTCCTGGTTCTGTACAAACCGGTTATCCGTAAATATTCTTAAAACTAAATATATGGTAATACAGCATAACTCCAATAAACTGCCCATTTCTTTTTTCTTTCTGGTACAAAAATTGAACAAGTCCACCATTTCAAATTCCTTGGGATAATATTCAATGACAAATTAAATTGGAAATCTCTTATAAGTTATGTATGCACAAAAATATCTAGGAATATTGGCATGTTAAACCACATTAAAACAATTTTAAACAAAAAGACTCTATTTATATTATATTATTCCCTTATTTACTTTTACTTGCAATATGGAAATGCCCTATGGGGAAATACCTACCCAACTCATTTACAACCACTATTTTTGTTACAGAAACGTGCAGTACGGGTGATTACATTAGCTAATAAATATGACCATACTGTTCCTATCTTCAAAAAACTTAATATACTAACACTTCATGATATCAATATATACTCATCCCTCATCATATCCCATACATTCATGTAACATGCAAATCAACTACCATCAATTTTTAAAGAAAGTTTCACTTGTCAATCTGACGTTCATCATTATCCAACTAGATCACAAAATCTTAATCTGAATCGCCCTCCATCAAAAACAAATCTATCCTTCTACTCAATAAAATGCAAAGTTCCTCGAGAGTGGAACAAGTTAGATATTCAATGTAAAACTATATTTTCGAAATGACTTTTCAAAAGTAAATTAAAACAGCTGATACAGAATCTGTAGCACTTCTGGAACTAATCGAATGGCCACTCAATAAAACACAAAAAAATATATAAAATAATTATCCTTTCCCAATATTATCTCACCTCTGTTCATCTATAAACTTATTTGTACCTTTTATTTATTCTCTGGGATAGAACAAGCCTTATGGGGCTTTATTCCCGCCAGATATCATTCTGTTAAATACTTATATTTATATACTATATTTTATGTCTTTATGTATAAATATGTATTATGTCTATAAATCACTGGTGAAAAAAAAATCAAATCAAATCTACAAGGAGTTGGAGAGAGGTTGTTCCTGTGTGTCTTGACTCTGCTGATATCTACAATGAGTTGGAGATGGATTATTCTACTGTCTTGGCTCTGCTGATATCTACAAGGAGTTGTAGAGAGATTGTTCTAGTGTCTTGACTCTGCTGATATCTACAAGGAGTTGAAGAGAGATTGTTCTAGTGTCTTGGCTCTGCTGATATCTACAAGGAGTTGGAGAGAGATTGTTCTAGTGTCTTGACCCAATTGATATTTACAAGGAGTTGGAGAGAGATTGTTCTATTGTCTTTGCTCAGCGGATATCTACAAGGAGTTGGAGAGGTTTTGTTCTATTGTCTTGACCCAGTTGATATTTACAAGGAGTTGGAGAGAGATTGCTCTATTGTCTTTGCTCAGCTAATATCTACAAGGAGTTGGAGAGAGATTGTTCTATTGTCTTCGCTCAGCTGATATCTACAATGAGTTGGAGAAAGATTGTTCTATTGTCTTGGCTTAGCTGATCTCAAAGTGCCGGAGATACATTTGGCAAGACTAATCAAATTTAAGATTGTGGGTAGGGGTGTCACAAAGGGTCTTTAATTTGCATTTCTTTGAAAAAATATTTTAAATTATAAAAAAATCAATATTTTCCCATCTTATCATACGGTACAAATTTAATAGAACATAGATACCTTAAAAACATTCCCACGGCATACGCAAATAAAAACCCATAATCCAGACTGCCCAAAAGCCGATCATAATTTGGCTTATCTGAAAATATCAACAACAAACAGCTGGTGCATATTGAACAAAAAGAAAGATTACAGGCTGTGCGATTGATTTAATTGAATACAATTTGACAACTTGACAAAACTAACAGATGCATTCAGTCATTAAATAGAGAAACTTCCACCTGGGTTTTAGAGGTTGTAGGCATGATACAGAGAAATTGGTTAAAGCAATATAGACAGAAAAATAAAGTAATTGAAGTTCTGAACAATCTAGAGATTAACGAAGAGCAGCCTGGGGGGAGTTTGCTATATTAGCTATTCTGAGAATAAAACTTTACCAAATGGTGGCCAGTCACACCAGGACCCATTCCTAAGTGTGTCATTGAAATCAGGATGAGCCCAGGGCACTGAGTATAAGGTAGAACAGTCTTGATGAAGGACGCTCTGAAATATACAGCAAATTGTTCTTTTTCAATTGAATAATGAAAACAACTAGTTATTAGTTGCAAAATAAGGAATTCAGTATCAGTAAAACAAGAGTTTAAGAAACTCATAATACACCCGCAAGGGTAAATTCACGGTAGTACACTATCTGCAAATTATATATTAATGACCTGTTTTAAACAGAATTTTGGCTGGAAGTATCTTTCGGTCACCTAAACAAGACTGGGGCGTGGTGACTTATCACTAAGTTGTAAGTCAATGCCTGCTATTTGGTAATCAATTTGTTTAAAAAGTTTTACGGTATAGGCTGACGAACGTAGCCAAAAGCAAAATGAGATTTCAGGCACGAAACCTACACAATTCAAGGCATTCTCTTTCTTTCTTCTGCCTAGATACGAAAATTAATTAGCTTTAGCGCCGTGACGTCACAGTTGACATCTGATATATATATTACTATTGTTGTGACGTCATACACAAACGACGTTAAGCCAGGGCCTCTTCATGGTTGGTTGAAATGACGCCGAAAGCGTTCAAATGCCAACTATGACGTTAAGTACGAATATATTTCCGATTGGTGATGGAAGATATGTTGATTGATTGATTGGTGTTTTACGCCGCGCTCAAGATTATTTCACTTATATGGCGGCGTTGCCAGTTTTATTGTGGGAGGAAACCGGGCTCTGTGCCCGGAGGAAACCCACGACCTTCCGCTGGTAACTGGCAACCATCCCACATAGGTCGTTCGAGTGAAAACCCAGTCAGATGGAAGATATGTATATTTTCAATCACTGTTTATTTGACAACCTGGTACCTTACTGAAAGTTTGTTTTGTTTCAATATTATGTTTTAGATACATATTTACTCAATTTACAATAAGAAATCACCGTTAGGTGTTCAGAAAAAACTTGGCATTTATCCTTTAAGAAGTATATCGTATAGTAAGATTATTAACCTCCGTTTTGATTCTTTTTAGAAGTCGTTTGTGTTTCATGTGTACTGTAAGTCTACAGATCTTTCCCGATCTCTATTGTCTGTTCGCCTGTTGTTTTTTCTTCGGCTCACCCCGACGGCTGTTTACAATTAGCCTTTGTATTGCTGAAGTCAAGGAACTTTCTCGGACATGTCCAATCTCTATAGATATGCAAATTTATTCGAAAGTTCTTTAGCCTACTTTCTCGGACACATCCAATCTCTATACAAATTTATCCGAAAGTTTTTTAGCCTGAGTGTTCTTTGAGTGAGTTCCATCTGGATTACTCTCTTTGGATTTACCAGTGTGTTTACAAGATTCTATTCTGTTGATTTACCCGTGTGTTTACAAGATTCTATTCTGTTGATTTACCAGTGTGTTTACAAGATTCTATTCTGTTGATTTACCCGTGTGTTTACAAGATTCTATTCTGTTGATTTACCAGTGTGTTTACAAGATTCTTTTTCTGTGGATTTACCAGTGTGTTTACAAGATTCCATTCTGTTGATTTACCTGTGTGTTTACAAGATTCTATTCTGTGGATTTACCAGTGTGTTTACAAGATTCTATTCTGTTGATTTACCCGTGTGTTTACAAGATTCTATTCTGTGGATTTACCAGTGTGTTTACAAGATTCTATTCTGTGGATTTACCTGTGTGTTTACAAGATTCTATTCTGTTGATTTACCCGTGTGTTTCAAAGATTCTATTCTGTGGATTTACCAGTGTGTTTACAAGATTCTATTCTGTGGATTTACCTGTGTGTTTACAAGATTCTATTCTGTGGATTTACCCGTGTGTTTACAAGATTCTTTTTCTGTGGATTTACCAGTGTGTTTACAAGATTCTATTCTCTTGATTTACCGGTGTGTTTACAAGATTCTATTCTGTGGATTTACCCGTGTGTTTACAAGATTCTATTCAGTGGATTTACCACTGTGTTTACAAGATTCTTTTTCTGTGGATTTACCAGTGTGTTTACAAGATTCCATTCTGTTGATTTACCCGTGTGTTTACAAGATTCTATTCTGTGGATTTACCCGTGTGTTTACAAGATTCTATTCTGTGGATTTACCAGTGTGTTTACAAGATTCTTTTTCTGTGGATTTATCAGTGTGTTTACAATCAATCGGATTACAGATTTTGCATTTCTTTATAGTAGTTGTCAGTTCTTAGTTAAGGTATATGTAAGTCATTTTGATATGTTTTCTTTCCAATGTCTGTATAATGTTTGTTTGTTAATACATGCGGTGTTTTTTGTTTTTTATATAAACAAAAATTTGTACATAAAATCTGCTGGTATGTTGTTACTTCTTTCATTATTATTTTTTCTCGTAACATAAGGATGAGCTAGTTAGAACTGAAAAAAAGTTATAATCCATATAATAGTTCCTGAGTTGTCGATTGCCAAAAGGCTGGGTTCCCCCAATTTCATTTTTGTACGAGACACAGTCTACACATAAGCTTAGTGCATATATCAGGGAAAAAAATTAAATGCAGATCTGCTTTAAGAGCGAGCATATAAAAATAATTCACACTGTGTTGAAGTCACACAAAAGAGCATAAACAAAAACTGAAACTTTAATCCCGCAATACCTTCACAGTCATATATATAATTAAGTGTATAAGTGTAAGTGCATAAGTGTCATGGCTTGTTGAAGGTATTCTATTCTTAATTTACTTGATCAACTTTTACATTTCTTAGTCAGAACTGAAGCAAAAAAACAGGTCATGCTCCATTGAACTGTAAATACCATGCAATTGGAGCATCAGAATGGTTTTGTTTTTTTTTAACGATCTTTAACTTTTTTCATGTGTAGCTCTGGTAAAACAAATCATCAGTGCGTGTTAACTAGAGCAGCTTGATATCAAAGTATAATGGAAAAATATTGCTAACAGATAAAGAACCATCAAAACTTACATTTTAGTTTTAATTACCGTTAACGCAAATGTTTCTGTTTCCATTGACCATAACATTGTATTTTTAACACGAGGAGTTTTGTCAAGTGGACAATTCAAAATAGCACAAGTCATACCCCCCCCCCCCCACCTCCCACTCCATTAAATAAAATTTGGTCAAAATTAGATATTACCTTGACAACACTGACAGGTTTTCTCGAAAGGTGATAACTTGCATAACACAGGAAGGTAAACACAAAGATGAAGCCTCTGTGTCTAAAAAATAACCAGAATATGAAAGTTGAGAAAAATTAAAAATATAAAATCAAATGCTAATTTTTATAAATGATACATAAATAATGTCATCAATAATGTGCTTGCTATTGTAAGGTATTTGATTCAGTATAGCCATACCTTGTCTATTGTGCTGTATACAGCCCCAGAACACTGAAGGATACTCAGGTAAAGTACTGTTATATGGCCGTATTCAGTTTAAATTGATTCACATAATAAACTACATATATAAACAGATCACAAAAAAGATGTAAATATATAATTCTATTAATTAACTTAAAAAAGGTGGCCTCTTTTTCCATTCTAACTTTTGTCGGTCCTGACAAAGTGGCAGTTGTATTTAAAACAAGAGGGTTTACAAGGTGTTTATTTTATGAATACTTAAACACACGAGGACAGGGAAAATCTTCTTGACAAAAACAGCCGTGGAGAAATGTTTCTAATTATGTTAAAAAGGTGTAATTTTGAAGACAAAAACTCGAACTACTTACGGCTTAGTAATTAAAGAATAAATGCCAAGTTCTTTTTGTACACCTACATGTAGTGGTGATTTGTTACTGTAAATTGACTAAAAATGTATTTAAAAACATGATGTTGAAACAAAACGAGTTCCTTGTTACATGTACATGTAGTTCTCACGGTGTCGAAAAAAAAGCAATTGAAAGTACTGTATGCATATCTTCTGTCACCAAACCGAAATATCTTCATATTTGACGTCATACTTGACATCTGAACCGTTTCATCTTCATTTCCACCAACTATGAAGTCGCCCTGGCTGAACGTTGTTAGTGTATGACGTCACAAGATTCAATAGCAATATTATAATCTCATTTTGTTTTTGGCTAAGTTTGTAGGTCTATACGATGCATGTTTTCAAACAAATTGATTAACGAATAGGAGACGTTACGTAAACTTGTCATTTATCCTTTAATTTCATAGACTTTGTGAAAAGGAATGATTTTTGTCATGGCCATAAGCTCTCTGTATGAAAAACAAACAAAAGTGGATCAGGTGGATTTATTAACACATTTTTATAATTTTGCGAATCTACTAAAAACGGTTACTGCGTAACATCTCGAAACAAGTTCAACACGTTTCTACTATAAGTTGGAAATCTCCCAATACATGATTAGGCAGGCGGTAAGTTATCGGTCATGTAGTAGCTTGACTAACCGTCAGCTCAGGTATCGACAGGCAGTGCGTGGTTTATCACCTTAGTCTGTGATCTCCGCCGCCCATCGGATTGGGCATTAGTCGAATTTGAACGTCATTTACCATAGACATAATCTGAAAACGTTCCCTTTTAAAAACCTTACGTTAACTCCTTCTTCAACAGCCACCTCTGCCCTATTTCTTTTTTAAGCATAAAACTACCCTCTCCACCATTTGCCCATCAGTATGCAAACCCAATATAGATAAAGATTTTAATTACACTTTTTGATCTAAATAATACGCTGGGCATTTTTATAAAGCACTTATGTTGGCAACACATCCATATTTGTTGAAGGGATGGTTAAATAAGGTCATTATTTAATCTAATATTATGCTGTTTGTGCTTAGTAAAAAATTAGTTATAGTTATACGTAAGCATTGCATATGTATGTAAGATTCTCATAAGCAGATAAGTGGCCGGTTCCCGTTAAAAATAATAGGACTTGGTATAGCCGAGTCGCCCCAGTGTGTCACGTTACAATGAATATCACTCGTGTTTATTAATTTCCAAAGTTAATCGCCAGAGGCTCGTGAATTTGAAAATTAATAGACACAAGTGATATTCGTCGTAACATACAGGCTCTCGTCAGGGTCCTAGAGCCTGTTTCAAAAAGCGGCGTAGCGTAAGCTTTCACGTAACTGCCATAGCAACCCATACTGTAGAGACACATTACTCATTAGTTAGTTCAATTTACCGAACTTATGGTGATATTACATATACCAACGTTCAGTCTGTGAATTAGAAATACAAGGTGGAAATGATGCTTAAATTGCAAGCCATGAAAATATTAGTATGGACGATTCCTACCTCAGACTTCTTTAAAACTCATAAAAGATTATTCTTGTCCGCTTTTATTACATGTAGCTATTCCAAAGGGCGTACACCTGGTCTTAAACAACAACAAACTGTCATTTCTTGGAGACTTTGCCGCCATTTTGCGCGACGTTCGAACTGGGTCAAACGGTGCATGTCAAATAAATAAAATAAATAAAAATAAATAAAAGAGGAAAGAATAATCTTTTATGAGTTCTAAAGAAGTCTGGGGTAGGAATTGTCCATACAGAGCAGTTACAATATTATTTTCATGGCTTGTAATTTCCGACAAAAGTGCGTCGGAGTTTTCCGAGCAGCATTTCAGAATTCACAGACTGAACGTTGGTATATGTAATATCACCATAAGTTCGGTAAATTGAACTACTCATTAGTATGAAAGTTACGAAAAAAATACATCTACGCCGCTTTGTGAAACAGGGTCCAGGGGGCTGTTTCTCAACACACTTACGCCCGTCGTAACTCTGTCAGCTGTCTGTTGAGAAACAACCGCCTGTTTCATAAACTTAAAGCGGCGTAGATGTATTTTTTGCGTAACTTTCATACTAACGTATCTCTACAGTATGGGTTGCTATGGCAGTTACGTGAAAACTTACGCTACGCCGCTTTGTGAAACAGGGTCTTGATAGATAACCTAAATCAACTTTTGGGAAAAAAAATCAAAATTTGTGCAACTTACGCGAGATTTCTTCTTTGTTCCGATTGGATGTTGGGGAAAATACGACAACCTAAAGGAAAAGATGGCATCGTTCAGTCTATTTTCATCGAATATGATCGCTGTACATGTGAACAAATATACTTCCTTGACTTTAAAACTGTTAACAATCTGTACCAGTTGTTTGGCTGAAGTAAATTTGCTTGATCACATGATCCTTCGAGATGTCAAATGGGGTGAACTATATACGTGGAATGGTTGTCACGTGACATTTGAAGTACAAAGAGCGCCGCCATTATTTTAAGATGACACTACTGATCTGATTTTACAGAGGAAGCGAAAGAGAACGACGTCACCAACCTTGACACGACTACTACATGTACTATATTATTATTAACAAATGTTTGAAACTCTCTATAAACGTGGGTAATGATAAACAAAATTAGGCATCACCACTAAGAACTTGTTTTTGAACAACACTTAAGATATCTACCTGACCGGCAAAGTAAGTAAAACCAGGATAGAGTCACACAAGTGCGGCTAACTTAAGAAAGACCCAATGCGACGTCTAGCCATTTCACGTACGGCATATAGTTCATCTCCTTGATGCGGAGATTTTCAAGATAAACGCTGTTCGGGCAAAGAGAGTAGTCTTTTTCGTTCGGGTAACTTGTGAATGCCCACATCCATGTTTAGCATAAAAGTCCCATGCTTATTTACGTTTCCGTGTTGATTTATTGTTTTGATTGATTGATTTATTTATTTTTTGTTGTGTTGTTTAATAACATCTAACTACGTGGTGATGTCTTCATTTTTTATCACTAGTACTGTATTAACGTCAATGTCGACCGGTCATTCGTGGTGCCACGGAATTGTAGAAAACGTTAAATGTCACGGAGCGACAACATCCCACAGTTATGGCGGCGATTTTAGCATGCCAGATCCAATCTAACCAATACGACGTAGCCATTTAACGTATATAGTTCATCTCCTTGATGCGGAGATTTTCAAGATAAACGCTGTTCGGGGAAACTTGTTAATATGCCCACATCCGTTTTTAGCATTAAAGTCACGTGATTAGTACGCTTCCATGTTGATTTATTTCGACCATAAATGATGGAACTTAACTGAATAAGACCATAAACACTGCAAAGATATCCACTGAAGATAGATTCTACTTTGTAATTTTGCTTTAGTATAACAAAAAAAACGATCAATTTGTAGCATATATCGGTTCTGGATGCATGCAAAATTTTAAGATGGCTACTCAAAACATTCAAGACAATGTACATCGATCCTATGAGTGTATTTGCATCAGAATTTTAACTGCACCACACCCGTTTTACATAAAATGCAAAAGAGTTTTATTCACGTTTAAATATCTTTTCAGGAAGTAAAATTCTTAGATCAATTGTGGCTCCTTCAAGTCAGATTTCGAAGGGAGATTTAATTTGTACAATCAACGCTGGTCTTTTCCAGATGTGCGTTCCGGTAAAACTAGTTCATACGCCATCTATCACAAAACAAAATAGTTCCAAAACACCTAAATGAAAATCGATTAGACAAATTTAAAGTCTTTGAATTAAGATATCCTTCTATTTTTTCTAATTTCAATAAAAAAATAAAAATAGCTAAAGACAATTGTTTTCAATTACCATGTTCGTCAAGTCTCATGCCCAAAATTGACTAGAGTATTTTATGAGGAAGTGATTAGGTTGCTATCCGATCGTCTTGGAACCTTTAGAATTTCGTGTGGTGGTGTCGTGATTTTCGACTAAAATGACAATTAAGTAATTGTTTTTATCAGTTTTATACATTTATCATTCGCTGGAGATTAAGTGGAACCTGGCGTTGTACCATTTGCCTTCCGAGAGATAGTTTACAGCTATAAGTTGCAGCAGTCAGTGACATTTGTGCAACTACAACATACTAGCTAATATTGCCAATCTGTAGACGGTACTCCATCCACTTGACACTGCTATGGACTGGTTAAGTTGATGCACCTTTCTTTCATGCTGTCAAAAGTCGCAGTAATCAATGTGTCTGCATTTGGGAGATATCAAACACAAGAGTCCGATGTAAAGAACGACATTTCCCAATCTTCAGTTTCCCAAGATGTCTTTGTCCAGCACAAGGTAAAATTATACTGTAGTAGGGGTTTCAGGCCATTTTTCAAAGTGCTCTGTAGAGATCTAAAATTGATGCTGTTGAAGAGCACAGGCATTACGATTTTCAAAACAGTTTGAATTTCGAAAATCCGTGCAGTATTTTTCATTCTACAACAATTTTACTACTTCGAAACAGGGGTCATTTTTAGAATTTCATTTGTATGTAAAAGATAGGAACTCATTAAATATTCATGGCACACAGCCCCATGTTACAAGTATAGGAAAATGTTGAAATTGTTTCTAAAATAAAAAGTAATAAAGCTTTCTGGCTGAAAATTTCACATCACATGCAATTTTTGAAAAGAAATTCATTAACGACATCCGCATAATTGGTAAGTTTTATTAATTAACCTAATTAGCATAAAATTTGCATATTAATGAAAAGAGGAAATTTTTTAAAAAAATTTAGAAAAAAAAGTTATGTGACTTTGAGGCTGAAAATTTGACAACTTAAGAAGTTTTTGATGAAGAATTCATTAACATCAGCCGCATGATCGTCAACCTTGACTTAGTAACCTCATTTGCATAAAATTTGCATATTAATTAATGGACGATGTACTAAAATTGTTCTTAAAACAAAAACTAATGTGACAGTTGGGCTGAAAATTGTACAAAATGTTAATGTTTTGGTAAGGAATTCATCAACGTGATCTACTGTTTGTTGATCTTGTCTAATTAACCTCATTTGCATAAAATTTGCATATTAATTAATGGACGATATAGTGAAATTGTTGTTAAAACGAAAAGTAATTTGACTTTTGGGCTGAAAATTTCTGAACATGTTTATTTTGTTATAATGAATTGATTAAAAGCATCAAATGTTAGTCAATGTTGAATAATCAACCTCATTTGCATAAATTTGCATATTAATTAAGGGCCGATAGTGAAATTGATGTTAAAACAAAAAGTAATTTGACTTTTGGGCTGAAAATTTTTGAACATGTTTATTTTGTCATAATGAATTAATTACCAGCATCCAATCTTTGTCAATCTTGACGTATCAACCTCATTTGCATAAAATTTGCATATTAATTAACAATATTAGCGACATAGTAAAATTGTTCTTAAAGCAAACAGTGTGACTTTTGGGCTGGAATTTCTTGACAAATCTTGATAAATTCACCTCATTTGCATATTTATTAAGCATTCAGGAATTGTTCTGGAATCAAAAGTTACATTTTACAACATATATTGCATATTAATTAATTTAGCTGCATTGTCCTGCCAATGTATATCTTCCTTTGCTTTGATGCCTTCCTTTTTTTATTTTCAGGAATGGAAAAGAACATCCTAGAATTTCACTGTTATCATTATAGTTAATTGCACAATAAATTAAATATATGTATGTCTAGATACAATGTTAATAAATGCATTTGATAATTGAATTACTAACTAATCAGTATTTGACAAAAAGTTTTGAAAAATAACCTTTACTTCTTCAAATCATTTATTTCTACATATCCGCAAATGTGCTGTCTTAATCCTATTTACCCAATATGTTTTACTTAATTTGCATATTATTATTAATGAGCTGATTTGTGTAGGCCTGAAATTAACTTGGTTATATTTTAATTAACAAATTTCATGGCATTTGGAATTTTCAAATTGTCTCCCTTCGTTGATTTCAAATTGTTATTGTTTCAAAAATGTCCCTTTTTTTGATTGAGTTAGAATCGTTTAGCATGGCCATTGAAAATTAACACAATATACTAAACTATGGATGAATTTACAAAGATATTATCCAAGTAATCCAACAATCTCTCAGCAAATATCATGTCCTGTAATTCTCTATAATTTAATGTCTTTTTTTCTCTCGGGTTCATAACAGAAATTAAAACTTGGATGATCCTTTTTACTTATTGGAAAAGTAGATCATAACTGGAATAGTTATTTCTCTGTCGGAATATGTGAGGACAGCTAATTCTCAGGAATTTATGTTTACATGATGAACCAGGCCCATCAAACAAGGCACTGTGCAGACATGGGGAATCTACAAAGAGAAAATTTATCAATTATTTATCGTGAATATAAGTGAACGTAACTTAACCAAATGTGAATGTCAATTAATGAATGATGGCATGCTGTAACGCTTACGGTATGTTAGAAAATCAGCCAAAAAGATTACGAAACTAGCATAGGCATGAGAAAGATATCCATCATAAATAATAAAATATTTCTTGCAGATCCATAAATTCCAAGAAAAAGTGTTGAAGACCAGCATGAATTCATGACATGTAAATACTTTTTTAAACTATGACTGACCGGTTTATGTCTCCTGATCACAAACAGATTAGTTTCAGTTTTCGTAATTATGTTTGGCTTGCAGATATTCATTTGATTGACTTAGTTTGATGTTATATGCCTTGTTCAAGATTTTCAGTCTACTTGTTATTTTTGACAAGATTGATTCACCGGCGAATCCTACTAAGTCCAATATAATTTGAGAGTTAGAGAGTTGTCAGGTACTCGTCGAAGGGTTGATGGTTTCCTTCGACCAAAGCCTGGTTTCATGCCAAAGTCTCCATTTAAGTGAAACAATCTTGAGTGAGGCAATAAACATCAACCAAAATATCCAAGTAGAGCAACTTCACTGGAATAAATTATCTTAATATAGAAAAAAAAGGCAAAAATTATTAAATCAGCAGAGATAGTTTGAAAATGTATCACAGAAATTTAAAATGACTTTACTAAAATACAAACAAACAAACAAAAGAGAAGTGAAAAAAAAAATATGTGAAAAAATGAACTGAATAATTTGAAATAAAAAAAATATCTAGATCAACTTCAAGCAAAGCACCCCAAAATTATTTAATGGCCAATAAAGGTCAACAAGAATTAAAAATACAAATGAGATAAATAAAAAAACATTAAAGAAAAACCAAGCACAAGTTAAAAGATGTGGAAAAATCAATGATTGTCTGTCAAAACGTCAAACTCCCATAACGTGCAACAACAACAACAACAAAACGAAAGCACAAATTAAGCTTTAATCTTATCAAAGAACTCGATTAAGCAAATTAATTACGATGTATGAGTATAGATCAGTTGAAATAACAGCATAAAAGAGTTAAGGGGCAGTTGTCAAAGGCATAAACTTCTACGAGAAATGGGTTGATTTTGTTGACGTTTTGAAAAACAGGCGGAGTGCCCGGATGTTGACGAAAGTTCACTACAGAGTTGCGGTCGGGATTTTAAATTAAAATCCGGGCTCGATTTCTTAACTTTAATTTATAGAAATGGTATCATTAAATTCCTGAATATTTGAAGTTTTTAACTCCGAGTGGAACTAAGGTTGATATTAAAAAAAGTATATTTCATTTTTCAAAAAAACAACTGGAAAAACCCTAAAATTGGCGTAGAATCGGCAAAAATCAGTTTACAGACTAGTTCCACCTACCGTAGTGATCCTCGAGATGTCCTGGAGACAGTTGCCAACCTGCCAAGTCCTTGGAACCAATCAACGAGCCCGGAATTGGCGCTATTTTGCCTCGTGCAAACCCTCAAAATCACGCCTTCGAAGGTCCCGGGTTGCCGAAGTGACTCGGTGACCAAACATCGATCCGAACAATTTACGAAATTTCCGAATCCGTCAAAGCGAGCGAGTTGAAAAAAATCATGGTAACTCTTGAATGCTTTATTATGCTTTGTGCAAAGTTTCAGAACATGTAGTTAAATATTTGCGAGTAGATAAATTCTCAATGTTGAGGTTTTACAAATTTTTACACAGCAGCCGATTTTTCTAGGCTGAGAGGTCACGTGACTGAAACCCCTAACTGTAGTGTTAGTGTTACCAGTATAGCCTATAGGATGTTGTTTTGTAATCTTAATTCAAGTAAAAGCTGCACTTTAACTTTAAGATGAATTACCTTCAAATGGCCCGCTGGTCAGATGACCCGCTACAAATTGGCTGATAGAAAAGTCATGTGGCGCGTTGTGTGAAGAAATTGCAGTCAAAACGCCCGATATCAAGAAGGCCCGATGCCAAAACGCCCAAACCGAAAGTCAAAACGCACGATACGTGTATATGCTTTGCAGTATTAACTCGCCACTACAGTTAGCGTGTCATTACATGTATGAGGCGCTATAAGGTGAAATAAATAGGGAACACTTCGTTACACTTGTCTATTGACTATTGTATTCATTTATTTTTATTTGGGCTAATAAAATCAAGCCGCACAGGTCATTACGATATCAGAGATGGTAGCAAATTAACGTAAACGTGCACTTAAAGTTGCATAACTATCAACAGAACCGTAGTTCTAAATATTAGAAATAAATTATTAACAATTATAAAATAACACTAAGTCAAAATTTTAAAAATGTTCAGTGGGACAGAATGAGCCAAAATCTATTCCACCTTTGAGCATGTATTTTCAGTTAGTGCTTGTGATACACTTGTGGATAATCCTCTACTAATCCGCTATTTTGAGTAAAATCGAAAAAGCCTGTGTGTCAACTTTGATTTTCTTTTAGAAGAGTTTCACTAACGAGATTAGTTAACACGTTGACACCTATTGTTTTGAGTATCTTTGAGTTGTTCTTTTACACTATATAAGACAAGTCATGATGAAATTCAAACTTTGTTTAGCACTTTTTCTTTATTACGACAAGTTCCCTTTTTGTACATTTTTTCTACTTCAATAAAGTATTTCTGTATACATGTAATGATTTCATATTTGTAGCTTGTATATGATTTAATTTTGCTGGATATTTGTTTTAATTCTATGTTTTATCAGAAGTCTATGAACGGCACATTCATAGACTTCTGGTTGTATGCAATCATTCATGAAATTGTTTCTGTGTATGCATACAAAAACTTGTCATGAAAATAAAGAAAATAACCGCTTGTGTTTTCTACAATTATAACATGATTTTGTCGTTGTTTTCGGAATATTATTTCTATAATTTAGTATGATTAATAGAATTAGTACTGACACACAAGACGTTAAGCTTGGTTTGGCGCCCGAGTCTCATTTGAACACTGTTTAACCGGTCTAAATATGCCTATTATCCAGGCTGAATAACACAACGTGCGTTATGACTTATCCGTCAGGTGTTTTTGTATCAGGCTTTTTTGATATCGGCCGTTCTGACCTGTTTCCGTCTGAAGATCTATGTTGTAACAGTCAAGTAGATGACAATTTTGCTTCATGTTTTTTTTGGCTACAATTTTGTCAACTGTCACAAAATCAATTTTTCAAGAAGAAAAAAGCATGGACCGATGTCTGTCAAGTATGTGTTTATTTTATCCTATCAAACATTTTAAAAAGATTATTACCAATGACAGTCAACAAACTTGTTAAACAATTATATGAAGATGGTTAACTGGCAGCTTTATGGATTAGGGACATGGTGATGAGTTGAACTTTAAAATTGTATGACAACATGTTGTAACGGTAAAAATAACATTACGCCTTGCCGATTTTGCCGATGGTACTACTTTTTTTACTACACATACAATTTTTTGAAAAAAAAATATCAATATATTATTCTCAATTTCGGACTTGTTTTCACTTGCATGCAAATTAGGAGTATTGTTGTCGTGATTGTGATGTCACGCTGTAATGGAGAATATTTTTCTGTAACAACCTCTAAATCTGTCCTTCCAAGTAGCTGAAGTCACGCCTAAACTTTTATGTTCCTTAGAATACATTTAATTTAATCTAAAAAAAACAAACATAAAAAGTCTGACACTCAAACTCAAATGTCCTGCACAATCACACGCCTTTTTGCTTGACATTTTGTCAGACCTGTGCTTGTGGTTTGTGAAAAAGTTAAGTACAGGCTTGCCTATGGTACCAGTGTCTGATATGCATGAGCAGAGTCGGTCAGTAAATATTATTCTTCCCTTTAATTCTCTTTTACCTCCCAGAGTCTCAAACTTCCCCGCCATTGATGACGCCACACGGTTTTGCAGTTTTTTACACGCCTGACTTAAAAAGTCAGTTGTATTATTGTGTCACCAGCGCCGTCCATCCGTCCTAGATCCCCTTTCGCTCCATAACTTAAAGAGTTTTTATCCGATCTTTACAATTCTTTCACAACATATACCTTATCAAGTTATGGGTAGAAGGTGTGTCATAAACCATTTATGACACCAGTGTCCAGTGCTACAGATAAGGCCCATACACGCATAAATACGGGTGGAAAATTGCACTTTGCAGACAAGAAAAAACCTAACCATACCAAATACGGCCTGAAAACTAGGTTATTATCATAATTTCATGTTGTAAGACACTAGTTGTCTCCCCTGTCATTCTTTATACAACCAAAAATATGTTTCTCAGTATATAAACTAAACAAGAGAAGAGGCCATGATCCTTTGCCGGCGGTTTCTAAATAAACTTTTCTTTTGAACTTTTTCACACCCAAATTGAGGTTAGAAATTTTATTTTTCAAAGGAACTGAAAATATTGAGTTTTTTAACTCCAAATTCAGTTTTAAACTAAAATTTACGAACCGAATATTGGTAGGTAAATTGGACATATACGAATCCCTGGACTCCGTGGTAATATCAGTGTGTGACACCTTAACTCGAGGGTTTAATAGAACCAAATATATACACGAAAAGCACTCAGATACAGACTCACATTCTGGGCATTTCGACTAATTAAATGCCCGGAAACTTCTCTGAATGGGTATAAGTTAGGCTATAGCCCTATTTGGCTACAGTACTAAGAACCGAAGACTGGGAGTTTCCTGCGGGGAAAGTCCCCACCCCCACCCATTAAAGCTGGCATCACTGAAATAATCTTATTAAAAGGGAAAGAAAATCTAAGCTTTAGACTAGTTTAGATGGAAAGAGTTCATTTAGTCCAAAACAATTGTCCAATGTATGTTTTAACCCCTCGTAAGCAAATAATTGAAATTTGAAGGTGGCGTTACAATAGAGAATAAGCTTCATAGGCCATTCACAAAGCCGCCACCATTTTTTCATTAGTTTTATCCAATTATTGTTGAATAAAAATTTAAGTGCGTTATAGAGTAGTCATGTGATGCAGTTTAGCCAATGGCTGGCTAAGCAATGGCGTGCGGTTGCATACTGACCTATATATTCGGAGACAATCTTCCCACTTCAAGTTTGTCGCCATGTTTTTTTGGACCTAAATCTACCATTATACATTAGAGAGCGATAAAAATGTCATTATGATCTAAAAATAGCTACACCAACATCATGTCATCCTAAAACGAAAAAATGGCTACACAGATAAGCCACTGAAAGGACATACTTCTGTCTGTTTTTATTAGATTGAGTGTCACTGGAGGTAATTGACGTTTTAAGCACTTTGAAGGTTGTTATCGACGATAATCCGATTATCCCTATGTATTTCTAGAGATTTCCCCTCCTTTAAAGGCACACTTGCCGCGAAAATCCAGAATACTGTTTACATTTAAGACAGTCGGCAGTTTTCTGTATTTTTTCCCAGACAGAAGACAAGTACCTGCAATGTAAACAAACTCCGAGCCTGAGCATGCGCACAAGTGCTCTAATGACTAGAAATGTTTTGAGTCGTGTAAATGATATAACGGCACAGTATAATTTTAAGTACTTTTAAATAACTGAGAAATACAGAATGACAATCGTGTAAGAGGGACTCGACAAGCCTGCCGATAAATTTGAGAGTGTAAACCGCTGACAAGTTTTGGCGCCTGTACGCTCGTCCGATCTTCAGTTAGCCTCCGAATCGGATATTTTCATTGGTCGTTGCTTTTTATCCCCCCGGCATATAATGCGGGGGGATATAGCGATCAGCTTGTCTGTCCGTCTGTCTGTCAGTCTGACTGTCTGTCTGTCTGTCCGTAATCATTTCTTGTCATCGCATCTCCTCCCACAGTTTCTATCGGATTTTTTTAAAACTTGGTTGACATACTGGATATCATTCGAGGATGTGCACCTCCTATTTTGGTTCCGCTGGTTTCATTATTTTTAGAGTTACTGCCCTTTTCCGACAGTATAAGACGATATAGACAATTAGTGCTTGTCATCGCATCTCCTCCCACGGTTTTTATCAGATTTTTTCGACATTTGATGGACTTGCTAGGTATCATTCGAGGATGTGCACCTCCTATTTTGGTTACGCTGGTTTCATTATTTTTAGAGTTACTGCCCTTTTCCGACAGTATAAAACGACATAGACAATTACTGCTTGTCATCGCATCTCCTCCCACAGTTTTTATAATTTTTTTCCGAAACTTGGTAGACATGCTGGATATCTTTCGAGGATGTGCACCTCCTATTTTGGTGAGTTACTGCCCTTTTTTGACAGTATAAGACGACAATTAGTGGTTGTCATCGCATCTCCTCCCACGATTTTTTTCAGATTTTTTCGAAATTTGGTCGACTTGCTGGATATCAATCGAGGATGTGCACCTTCTATTTTGGTTGCGCTGGTTTCATTATTTAAAGAGTTACTGCCCTTTTCCGACAGTATAAGACGACATAGACAATTAGTGGTTGTCATCGCATCTCCTCCCACAGTTTTTATTAAATTTTTGGGAAGCTTGGTGGACATGCTGAATATCATTCGAGGATGTGCACCTCCTATTTTGGTTGCGCTGGTTTCATTATTTTTAGAGTCACTGCCCTTTTCCGACAGTATAAGACGACAGAGACAATTAGTGCTTGTCATCGCATCTCCTCTCACAATTTTTATCATATTTTTTCGAACAGTATAGCTGCATAGATATCTTATAATAACTTAAATTAAATAATAAATCTTATGCGGGGCCGGGGGGATACGGCATCTTCTGATGACTCTTGTTTACAAGATATCTCCAGAACCACCAGGCGGAATTTGATTGACGAATTTGGTTGACGACTGACTGAGCTTAGCCTTGGTCAGTAGAATTTTCTGGAATCCAATGGTTACGCATCTTAACTACATGTATGGCAAGAACATCGGTAGACTGGGAACAAACCCCATAAATCCCCCTTCCCCCCTCCATCTCATAGCCTAAAAACAACAATTTTATAAACTCTATCTCATAACCTACAAACAACAAGGTTATAAACTCCATCTCATAACCTACATGTACAAACAACATTACAAACAACAAGGTTATAAACTCCATGTCATTACCTACAACCAACAAACAACAAGGTTATAAACTCCATCTCATAACCTATGATTAACAAAAGTCACGGTTATGACAAAACATCACAGTTATAACAAACAACATGGTTATAAACTCCATCTCATAACCTACAAACAGCAAGGTTATAAACTCCATATTACAACCTACTGCCAAGAATTAGTAGGTTGCGGGTAACAAGCTTTACCTTTGGGAGACCGGCCGGTCGGTCCCAGTTGCGTCGCGTTGTACTTGGTATTCGTTGAGGTCGGCAATGCCTATGGTTGCCAGAGAAAATAACTTTTTATCACATTTGTTATGACAAAATTAACTATTGGCCTCAAATTTAAATTGAGGCCTCAGTATTTGTGGCAACCAAAACCTTCACTTAGCCTTTTGGCAGTCATGGAACTTTTGCATGGATTTTACACATTTTTTCAGTTATTAACTTATTACTAGCTTATGGGTAAACGGTGTGTCTTGTACCAAAATAAAATTGGGGCCTCTGTATTTGTGGCTACCAAAGCAGTCACCCAGCGTTTTGTCATTCAGTAATTTGAGGAAACACTTTTGTCATTTAAGGACATTATAATTTCACAATTTTTACTAAAAAATCTACGATTAAAAAAGTGTCTCACGACTGTTCGTCGAAGTATTATCAATACTGTGCCAACCCACGGTTACTTTTACTTATCCATGGTAAAATCAATGCAGTTCTGTATATTTTTAAGACTAATTTAGTCTGTAAAGGCCTAGTCAATAGTGTGCATGGTTTTAAATAAACATTATCAGCCGCCTACACCAAGTGAAAGTATTTTTGGTTAAAAAGTGGTTCGCGACTGTCCGCGATACTAGTAATTTTATTATTGTTTGAGGGCCTCTGGGCAGAATAGTTTTGTTACGCCTCAAGCAAAATTTTGGCGTTGTCTTGGCACCTCATGTGGGCAATCAGATTTTTTGTATCCAAAACAGAATGATGTTGGCCAATCGACATTTAGAATGAATTTAAATCATTTGACCATGTTCAGAATGGGGACAACATCCCGTTCTAAAGATCTGGTGGAGAAATAAAATTCTGTGAACACAAATTCTTTTATCTTCAATCTAATGAAACACATGGGTTTTGGTTTATTACAACAACCTATGAAATAGGAAAAAGATTGGGTATAAAGGTTGTTTTTAACGGAATTAGAAATTTGTCTCCATGGTTTTGTTAGTCAAGATGATTTTCGCTGTGTCAGTGTGTTTTAGTATTCATAAATATATATACTTTTGTCTGTATGATAAAAACAATATTTTTATGTTTATCAGAATGTCCTAACACCTTATTTAGGAAAAGTTCATCAAGATTTGCTGATTATTTCCTTCCTTTCTTTGCAAGCCGTCTCAAAAAGATAGAAGAACCGCCAACTAGGGGCCATAGGTTTGATTTATCTTTGCAATTATTTTTCTCACAGCTTTTTTTGTTTGGTTGTTTGTGGAAAGCTGCTGGTTGGGCTTAGGTATTATAGTTATTTTACCGAAAAAGTACCTGAAACAAAATGTTTATAATATTTTAGAAAATTCTTAAAAATCAATTAAAGCTAGTCCTCAAATTTTATCACGTTAACATTATATCTCAGAAGATGCATATTGTAAGGATGTCTTGTTCTATATATGGAAAGATAACTGTTACACTAAAACACCAGTGAAACACATTTCTGTTTAGAGTGGTCTCCCCTCAAAAGTTGTTAGGTTAAATGAATTAATATGCACATACCACTTGAGTGGCATGACCTTTACCATAGAATTTACAAAATGAAATACTCATTGCATAAAGCTTGTTTGATTCAGTTTCAGTAGATATAATAAAGTGACCCATGTCCATGATTTAATCTATTTCATAAATTATTATCTTATGCCAGATGAATACACAGTTTTTCTATCAGGCATGCTTATTTATACTTTTTTTTTTCTCCCTGAAGCTTATTTCTATGCTTTTAAGTTGTCTGGAAACTCTTTGGTATTTATTTTTAGTGTTTTTTCACAAATTAGTCACTCTAAAAAAATATTATTTGTTTTCTTTTCCAATGGATGATAATTTCAAAATATCTACATTTTGGCAGCTCACTTTAAGTCAAAATAAATAAATATAACTTTACATGTGAAATTGTTTGTAAAAGTTCACATCTGAAGAAAATCTTATCAATTGGATAGTCAACGCAAAAAATGCAGTTAAAATGTTATTTGATATACCAATTTATTAGAGATTATCAGTTTTTTATCCATAGGCTTAGGTTTTCTAAACATACTGGCATCATATTGTCCCATATTTCTGCCTGTGTACATGTTCATGTAGGTCTGAGAATCGTTTCCCAGAGAAGTTTTTCCCTTGTCAGATTGCTAAAGGAACCACCCTCTATTGTATGCAGACCACAACATTAAGTTCACATTAATAAAGGAACATTGTCAAAACAGCATGTGGTCTACACCTGTTTAGATGTCATGCCTTGGCCCTTTTTAAAAAATGTCTGAGCAAAAAGTTATCTTGGAGCTGTCCTACATGTAGAAAAAGGGAATGGTCCATTCATATGTAAAATTTACATTTGACAACTTTATTAATGACTTCAATAAAGCAAGTTGGATTCTAATGATGATCATTTAATTAAAACAACATGTCTATGTCATATCATCGTTCTTTGGTAATATTAAGTTTTCACTGCCTCGGGTGAAAACAAATATTTGAAAAACTGAAAGTAGGTTTACGATTCAGCAGGTTCAAGAAACATTATGTTGATAATATTACATTCAATACCAATACACAACATTAAGACTAAGCTTTTTAGTAATGGGCTCCTTGAAAATCAATTTCATTCTCATTTTCAAAGTCCTCTTTAAGTTCAGTTTTGAACATTCCAGCTAGATGCTAATGTTAATGTAGATGTTTATGTTTGTATGTCAAGTGAGTCAGAGTCAGTTTTAAAAAGAAAGCCAATCACTCAGCCATGACGAGCTTTTCACAAGGTTAACCTTACCTGAGCGGAGTAGAAATATTGGATTGATCCTGCCTAATTTGTCTACTACCTGTAATAGGATTATAATGATAGTGTTACCTGTTGGGATGTTATTATCAGACAGCAAATTGCTTATTGATCACACCCACATCTAGGTTAATCAATAACATGTCCAGCATAGAGAGAAATGCCATAGGGAGAATGCAGATTTTTCTATTGTATCACATTGCTTGTTATTCTGGTCCCTTTTTGCCCGTCGACATAGATAGTGTAGATAGTATTATAGGTTAGTGTATGTTACTGTTGTTGATAAGTGACCTTACCTGAAGTTTACATTTCATCTGGATGGAATTGTAAAAAGACCAGCTGCTGGAAGCGATATCAATATTCATGGATTTAGTTCTCCATATGTGATACATATATTTACCTGTGTGTCGTTTCATATCACTTTGTATAGTTGAACAGCTCGTGAGCATTCACATATTGAAAGGCGTATTGGGTGTGGTATGTTCTAAAAATTATATTTAATGGATGCTGCAACATACAAACAACTCTTGTCATACTTGGCTGGATAACGATATTTGATCAAACTTGTAACTAGATGCAAAACTATGAAACGGTTGAAGAAATGGAGGTCTGTTGAGGTATTTAAGACTCTCGTTGATGAGAATGATAACTGTGGTGTAGATATTAATCGGAATAAATGTTCACGTTTTCGTCAAAGGTGAGTTAATTTATAGATTGATTCTAATATAGATTATACCATAAAATTTACTACCTCTGGAGAGTGACGCCATTGCCGTGGTAAATTGGTTGTTATTCTTCCTTTCATAATCTGCAATGAACTCCTATCGTTACATCGTCAATTACCTGTTAAATAATAACCTTTCGACACAAAGCTGTGTGTATTTATTCATTTCTCATGCACCCTATTTTACATGTATTGAATTACATGCTGATACACAAGTCCCTCTGTCCACTGTTCAAGTGGTTGATCGGATTGGACAGACTTATATATGATAATGAATAATACAAGGTGGAAATTATTGAGAAATTAGTGGTATCTTTTCAGAAATATGACTATGCTGATATCCTTGTATTTTGTGAGAACAATCTCCTGTGGGTTAAATGAATGTTGTAGTTTGGACCTGGTGTAAATGTGTTTTGAGAAAGACAGCACTGTATATGTGGATGATGTCAGTGTTAGTCATCATTACTGTGCCAGGCTGGAATAAGGCCAGTGTTAACAACATCACCTGCTAACAATACAACCAATACCCAGTCTACTACACATTATTTCACATATAGCTTTTTTTATCGCCGCTATTTTATATCAAACACATGTTATTCTCAATTGAAAAAAAATATATATATAAACATAAAATTTGGAATCCCCTGCTTCAATGAATGTAGCCTGTGGATGAGGGTCAGTTCTAAGGAATAAAAATAACCTGTTGGCAGTTTGAGTTCACAGTAAAAAGAGCATTTGATAACCATTTCTAGTGTCTGTTTTTTATTAGCAGCGGTTTAGTTTCCATTCCATATTCATACATTATTTTGGCTTGCTTTTGTGTTTAATTTCTTGTTATCATGATTATTACTATAGTACTTGTGTTGTAAGATCTGTTTTAAATGACAAAATCAAAAAAAGTATTGAAAACTCTTACATTTAATAAATTCTAATGCTATTAATGTATGTACATCTTAATGTGTACTTGAACGATATGTACAATTATTGGAATATCAGATTGACATTTTATGCACTCATTCTACTCTGCCTTATTATTGTTGTTTAATGCTATGTCTTGCGTTGGCCATTGATTAATGGTGTGTCTGCTGCAGATAGGCTCTTGGCAGCCTACTTTTGACAAGCTATGACTTCTGCCTGTTGCAATACTCTTGAGAAATAATTTGTAGCGGCCAGTGATTTGTGATGGCAATGAACTCAAATTTAGATCAATGTTCCACAGCTGTATTCATGTCAGTGTGAGTGCTTCACTTTATTAACGTCCAGCAGGTGAAAACCTTGAAACAATACATATATGCTAACAATATTCCTGTATTTTCAGGCTTGGTAGTCTTAGTTCTAAAGAAGAGACGCCAACAAGACGAGACGAGAAACCACCAGATCCATTTGACTCTCCAGGTTTGTCAGATTCTCCTGTTGCTGTCCTCTATGAAGTTGATTATATTTGAATACAATAACTACCTTCACTGTTAGATATGATTGAGCTGTGAACCATACATGTTGATTCTAAAGTCATTGGAGGTATCACCAGAAAGTCACAGTTACTCGACCCATCATTTACCTCAGTTCAGGCTTTTTCTGAGTATTTGGCAACAATCAGATTGTTTTTCTTTTTCACGAGAGAAATGAGACTGAACTATAAAAATTATACATAAATTTGTGTACTAAGATTAAGGGATTATATATGTGTGTGCTTTCCCTGTTGAATCAGTTCACATTGATTGGAATAACCAAATGATGCCTGTCTGTTGATAAAGGAATACTAAACTGTATAAAACATTGAATTAAACTCATACATAGAGTGCATTGACACTTTTGAAATGAATATGTTGTGTTATTCTAGTCTTGTACATCAACAGATTTTGCTATATTTCGCTTCCTCGTTTGAGATTTCTGAACAAGAGACGAGATATTTTAACTTATGTAAACCTCTCACAAAGTTTACAATAACAGAAAATATTTCCAAAGATCAAGGGAATAGGATTACATTATACTAATAACTTATAATGTGTACACTAATGGCTTTTATAAAAAATTTATTTCAGCTGATAATGTTGTGCAGCGGTGTGTCATAATACAGAAAGATGAGAGAGGTTATGGGTTAACTGTCAGTGGAAATCAGCCGGTTTATGTACAATCTGTTAAAGACAGTAAGTCATTACTGCACTTTACTTAGCCTTCTTTTGGTTTTAACTCAAAATTGCTTTAATGGATGTGATATGAGTATCGATGTTTTGGTTAACAATATGTTTATAATTACGACACAAATATTTCTGTTAAATATATAGCTCGAGCCTCTAGCCCCCCCCCCCCCCCCCCCTCCCCCCCTACCCGTCTGATGGATGCTTAGGTACCCAAGGAAGGTTGAGATTTTTACACAACCATTTTTGATGTCTCCTCTGGCATTAAAGATGGCATCTTCCCTAATTGAAGGAATCTTCCATGGGACATAATGTACCAAATAATCAAGATGGTTGCCAGTCACCACCAGAAGGTCGTGGGTTTCCTCTGAGCATAGAGCACGGTTTCCTCCCACAATAAAACTGACAGCGCCGCCATATAAGTGAAATAATCCTGAGCGTGGCGTAAAACACCAAACAATCAATCAATCAAACCAATCAAACAAACCTGTGTCCGTAGAATGACATTTAATTTCAAACTGGCATGTTAAACTGAGAGACACCATCGGGCAATCCCATTCTGGCAATTTACCTCTCCACCTTGGCCATTTGGTCGGGCCAAATGTTTGGAAGGAATAGACAACCCCAGTGTTCGAAATTTGTTAACATTTTACCCAAACGACATGTTGATCAGGCAGAGGTCAATTCAATAATGCATGATAACTTCATAACACTGTGTTTGTATTTGAAGTGGTTTACATATATTTTTCTCATGTAGCAGATAATAAAAGTGTCTTTCACCATTTCAGATGGGGCTGCAGCCAGAGCAGGAGTTAAAGAAGGGGATAAAATTGTCAAGGTATGATTAACATCATCACATTTACCCATTTATGACTGGTCTATGCTAGAAAAATTTCCTGGAAAGTTTGTTTCAGTCAGTGGATCCCATGAAATCTCTCAAAAATATGTTTAAAAAAATAGTATTTGTTTAGAGCTTTTTCAAAGTCACGAGTGACTTCTTTAGAATAAAGAGATAAAGTATTTATCCTACAAATGAATGGCACTTCTTAGATTAATAAAATGTTCACTGTCTTTTCCCATGACCCCATAATATATAGTCTGACGATATTCTTACTATAGCTTAAGATGCGTAAACATTGTCAATGTAATACAAAGTGTTCCAGAAAATTCTACTGACTAAGGCCAAGCTCCTGTCAGTCGTCAACCTAATGAAATATCATAGGGTTACTTTATTACAACAATTTATGATGGGGTATAAAGGTCTAAATGATATACCTCTTTTTAACACAATTAGAAACTTGTCTCCGTGGTTATTTTAGACAAGAAGATTTTCCCTGTGCCCGTGTGTTTTAGTGTTCATAATAAATATAGTTCAATGTCTGCAATTCGATGACGCAGTCAGGTTTTGCTGTGACCTCTACACCGACACAATTACAATAACTAGGTCAATGCATCTTCTTTGAGAAAGCGGCGAGACGCCAATTTGGGTAGATTGATTGATTGAAAGTTTTAATTATCCCCTGTTTAATTATTGATACAGAAAGTGTCATCGTTTGCAGTTAGGAGTAAATACGGCTATGATATATTCGTATTCAATAGTAATTTGTAAGAAAAACGGAAGCAGGCAGAAGAAGTAGTTTGTTTATGTCAAGAAGTATGTCATGTACGTTCAACAGTTTTCCTTATATGGAAGTAGCTATGACGTGATCTTGGAAAAATCATACTATTTTGCATAAATGTAGTCGGTTGTATGTAAACCATAACATGATTGGTCCGACTCGCATAGTTGTGAGTTATACTGCCAATCACTTGTAATCTAAAAAGGATGTCTTCAGTTTATTACATAATAGTACAACAAACTTATTATCCCTACGCTGAGAATGCAAGCTTGTGTTTTGATGAGTTGAACTTGGAAAATGTTTTT
Organism: Lepidochitona cinerea; assembly: GCA_963971465.1. Classification (NCBI taxonomy): domain Eukaryota; kingdom Metazoa; phylum Mollusca; class Polyplacophora; order Chitonida; family Tonicellidae; genus Lepidochitona; species Lepidochitona cinerea. The sequence goes on along the minus strand of OZ020551.1, from coordinate 97,279,879 downwards.
TAACCAATCAGCTTTAAGTTGAACCATAATTTCAAGTGTTGATTATGAAAACAATAACAAACAGCTTTGGAGTGGAAATATCAGGGGTGTAGTGTGGGAATTTTTTTTAAACATCTTGGTAGTCTGAAAGGGATATGTTCTCTGAGCCTACCAAATGCCATACGGTAAATGAATCGGACCGATGTTTTTACCTTAAGTGTGTAGTGCTCTGGTTCAGCCCTTTGTTGAGTCACATGGTCAGGGGATTTGTGAAACGATTAATCTCCGTATCTCCGTTACTATTCAGCTGACAGCTTTGTTACTCAGTGAATATACCAAAGATGTGCAGTGTCCTGTTTATTTTGCGTTATACGATTCTGTTGCAGAGTTATGGCCCTTTCAAATTTTGACGTCCGTGCTATATTTCTGTTACTATTTAACTGACAGCTTTGATACTTACAGTGAATATCTTAAATATACCACAGATGTGCGCTGTCATCGTTATTTTGCGTTATACGATTCTGTTCCAGAGTTTATATGGCCCTTTGAAATTTTGACGCTATTTTTTTTGTCCGTGCTGTATCTCTGTTACTATTCAACTGACAGCTTTAATACTCAGTGGATATCTCTAGTAAGCCACAGATGTGCACTGTCATGTTGGTTTCGCAAGATAAATTCTTTTGCAGAGTTATGTCCCTTTGAAATTTTTACTTAAATTTGTTTGTCCGGGCAGTATCTCTCTTTCTATTCAACTGACAGCATTGATACTCACAGTGAATATACCACAGATGTGCACTGTCATTTTTTTTTTCTCCTTATACAATTCTGTTGCAGAGTTATGGCCCTCTGAAATTTTGACGTAAATTTTTGTCTTCAGAGTTTATACCCAATGGGTAGATGGTGTGCTATCCCTGGCTGCATAATACAGTATCCAAATTGGATTGCGTAATATTCTGTTAATCTATTCTGTTAAATTTTACCCAATCAACAACTTTTTTAGATTATATACCTTATGGTCAGACTGTGTGTTGTGAACTAATGATATCTATATGTTGTTAAAATTTTACCCAATCGACCAGACTGTGTGTTGTGAACTATTGAAGACAGAGGCATAACTTTGCAGACATGTTGGATTGTAAAATATTCCCATCGGCTTCGTATTTTCAAGAATAATGGTCGAATTTTAGCAATTCTTTCTGAGTATATGTCTTGTGGACAGTCTCTGTGTGCAAACCTAGTAATGATGCCACAGGTTGCATAATACATCAGCTACATTTGATTAGGCCTATGTAATATTCCCTTCAAAACACCAAGTTTTTATATTTTTTGCAGGGTTAATATTGTCTATGCCAATGGTGGCTCACGAACTATTTATGGCACCTGTTTCTTAATGTAGGTTCATTGAATAGAGAAATGAAAAGGTTTCATATGGACATAGAATTTTAATTGATGAAATTTAAACAAGTATTTTCTATAATGTAGAATTGTAGGGAAGGGCTAATACTCTTGTTTGAAAAAACAATGTATGGGGTCTGCAGGATATAGGGGTTTTTTTGTTTTGTTTTTTTTCGGACTTTTCATCAAATTTTACACCTTGGTGTCATTTTGTTTATCTTTTTTTCAGGTTAATGGGACACTGGTAGTGAACTTTGATCACGTAGAAGTTGTAAAGCTCATCAAATGTAAGTTTAACATTTTTTTATTTATTGTGTTTATTTTACTTCTCAAATGTCGTTCCTGTATTTTCTTCATGTAAATGTTATTGACCATTAATTTACTTTTCCTGCACAGCCCAGTGGCCTTGAATAAAGTGTGAGGAACGCATTAAAATTATTTTTAAATCTAGCCTACATTTATTAATATACTTTACCTGAGTAAAAACAGAATTTTTCATTTATTTTTTTACCTAAAAATTACAACAGACAAATATTGTCCAACAGAAAATTCGTAAAACACAACGATCTACAATATAAAAAGCTAAAACAACTGAAGCTAAAAATGTTTAATTTTCAGGACATTGTGATAATGTTTCTCTTCATCTGAGACCTACAAGAAAGAAAAAGTATATATATATGAAGATAATTTCTTTTTGATTCTCATAGTGTCTCAAAGTGTTGCGAAAAGAATTGATTCTCTTTGACTCATCTCTTTGAATTGATTGAAGATAAGATGCAACGTTACTTACATGTACCATAAGATTGCTTCAGATGTTTGTCAATGTTTTGACAATAAACTTGCATTGTCTAACTTTATAACACTTTACTCAGATACTTTTTAGCACTTGAGGCTGACATTACCGTAATGTTTTATTTTTGTGTGGGTTTAACTTTTGACATTAAATTAATTGTTTAACTGTTAAGGTTTGGTAACAAGGAAGTTATAACATATTCAGTCCAGTTTTTACATAACCTGTTTCAGATAGCACCTTGTGGCCATTTTGTTAAGGACCCACCGTCAGCAAAATAACTTTATTTTAAAAGGAAGTTTTTAATATGTTGATAAAAAAGCTTAATTTCCTGTTTGATTCCAGTCACATATCTATCAGCCTATTTTTGCTTCCCTGTAGAATTGATTGTTAAGTTTTATCCTCAGTTGATTGCCAATCCATATAAATTCATCGTATACAAATGATCCCGTATGAAACCATGGTTATCTGTTACATGTACCATACCAGGCATCTTCACAGTTGTTATGGGAATATACATGTAAGCTTTTCTTGTAGTAATATGGACTTATTTTCAAACTCAAACTTGTTTCACAAAAGGGCTTATTTTTACATAACTGTCATAACAACATATTTCTCCAGGATTTGTTGCAATGGCAGTTACGTAATAACTAACTGATTTTGATCTTTCACCAAAGTTAAGTCAGCTGGTGTTATGCTTCTTATGAAGTGTGTTTGGTAATAAATATATTAGGGTTAGGGCACATTATTAGGGTGTGTATATTGTGATTAGCATGTCTATCAGTGAGATTGTAATAATTACCAGCCATCCCATATTCTCGCACAGTTTTTATCAGTTTTTTCAAAAGGTGGCATCTCCTATATATTTGTTGACCCCCCACTCCAAAAACCTTGTAATGTTAATACATGTAAATTTATGTTGTTTGTAGTAGTTCCTAAATATGCAGAAGGGGCCACCAATGTATGTTTTCATCTCTCTGAAACATAGTTAAGTACCTACTAATAGGCTTCTATGGTGAAAAGAACATCCATTATGTGACATAATTTTGAGTATGGCGTAAAACCTACCATAGGCTGTGGTGCCCCTCTGGTTCTGTTCTGATCTAAATATAGACCACACTTGTTGTTTTGACATATCTCTACGGCAACGACCCATATGACCTCTTTGGGTGGGATGGAGATGGTGCTCTGACAGACAGGCTTCAGTGTTAGTTTGAACCTCAGGATATGAAGTATTTTGTGTGCTAAGCAATGAGCCACATGTTGCTGTGGTGAAGTGAAGTGTGACAGTAATCATGTTTAAGTATATATGAGATAGTCTACCTTCACCAGTACTCAGTGAGCTTTCACACAGCAATATATAGAGTTCTTGTAAGTATATAGATATCCTCTTCAGTAACCTTAACTAGCTTTGGCCCCTCTATCTTGGAATCTCACCAAAAATGTTGAAGACCAATTGAGATAAGACTTATACTAGTAACTTCACCAGCGTTGGCGGTCTGTTTTTAGAAAGACTTTCATTAAAGATGTCTGGACTGCCTTAGTAAGGACGGATTATTCTACAGTTATTTTATTAGGACTTATTTGTAGAGGTCTATTTATCCCTCCCCTATGGTGTACATTGTATAATGTCTGGTAGACTAGTATATCTTCATAACAGGTAACAGCATGCAAAACAGAATTCAAAGGATACATCCCTAATTCCCTGTGATAATATTCTGATGGATATACTGTGCAACTGTGTTGGGAAATGCATGCAGATTTTGCTCGTTAATAAGGCAGTTATTTTGTTTGTTTTACTTCGCAAAGTTGATTGGATACATTCATGAGAGATTCTATTCTCTAACTTAAGTTTTACTCTGATCAGTTGAGGTTTTTCGAAAGGTGAATTTGAGAGATTTGTTTATCTTCTGCTGTTTGATAGAGTTGAATTTATCCATGTTTCTGTGGTTTGGCTGATCACTTACCTGAGGGACCTACTTGTAGTGATAGGACCTGAATTTATAGTGATTTATACCTGCTGTTGGAGGACCAGTTTACAACAGTGTAACTCTATAGGATCTGGTATGTCTGTTATTTGGAATGCATACTTAACAGGCTATATTCAATACATGTAGAATTATAATGGCAGGCTGTCCGTACTTTATAGTGACTCTGCTGTCTGTTTTGCTCACAGTCTACAATTTTGTAGTTCTCAATTTATATGGTAGTGATGAAAAAACCCAGTTCAGCTTGACTTGTTGACATAATCTGAAGTACAGTATCCGGTTTTATATTATAGTATGACTGTATACAAACTGAGCACCTGTTCTTTCTGTAGATAGATATACTACACTATTTTCACCTTGGATGATGATGTAATTTATTATCACAGGTGAAAGTTCAGAAGAAAAAAGCTTTGATGATTTTATGTTTTATTATTATTTATAGATCTTTTGCAAGTTTTGTTCTTAGATAGTTGCTTTACTTTCACTTTCAAAAAATGTTCATTCATGGATATATAATGTTCAGATTGAGCCTTCTATGTGTTCAAAACAATTTCCCAAATTTGATCTCATAGCATTTAAAATAATGTATGCAACACAGCATTAAAATGGATCATTCTTTCCCAGAAATGATGTCGACAAATGACATTGAAATTGAAAATTTTATTTCTGAATGATGGCTAGTCTGTGTCCAATAAATTGTAAAAGATTCTAATCTCCTGATATGTGTAAAATAAGGTTTGAAATTAGAAAGAACTCTTCCAACAGACCCAAACTGATGCAGTTACAAAAGGGTGTACTGTACATGTAGGTGATAGATAAACACATAGTGATGGTCTGCTGTAGCCAAGCTGGATGTGTTCGGGATAGTGTATTATTCCCCCTTTTCAAACTACATTGATAAATGTGTTGTTTGACCACACACTTTGATCTTATGTGTTTAGTATTATAAAAGGAATATACATTTAATATGCACTCGCTTTCTATCCATATTTTTTAATATGGACTTAATATACAGCTACCTGGTTGATAGCATTCAGTTTTCTGGTTATTCTATATTTATACAAGCTGGGACTCAGACTATTGGTATTTTTGTGTAAATATGTTTTCAGGTCTCTTAATTGTAGTGTGTGTATCCTGTTATTTAATGACTGACCATTTTTGTTTGAGGTTCAGTACAAAGCTGCCTGGCTTATTTGGGTGATTGTGTGGGCTTCACACTGTAACATCCTGTAGATGTGACTGAATTAAACAATACTTTACTCTCTGAACTATGACAGACAGTGTCTATCAGTATGTTACACTGCTTACAGCACAGTCACACTTAATTTCATATGCCTGTGGTTTACATTTTTACATGGAGGAAAAAAGTTCTTCATCTACATGTGAAGTGGGAGTTTTACGTCATCGGACTGATTAACTGACTACATTCGACATCTATGTATGTACACCAGTTTGTGAATTCATTTTGGTGTATTAATTATGTTGTTACAGGTAACGTTGATGTTAGATCTCTGAATATCATAAGATACCTTAGCCTTAACACATCATTGATTGCTCTCCTGGGAGAATTTTTATAAATTGATTCTAACAGATTTGTATATTAACTTTGATAAATTGATTCTAACAGCATTTTATCACAAACTGCTTTTGAAAATTCCACACACAATGTCCTTTTTCCAGTTAAGCTGTTATTGATTCCAATTTATTTAAAAGTTTGACCTTCTGATGACATGGCTCTTTTCTGGATATTGGTTTGTTTGATATATATTTTTTCAAAAAAAATTGTTGTTATGATTGCATCACAAATGAATCTGATTGACTGACAAATACTATTTATATCTATATATGATAGGGGTTATATCTATAGGCTGACCAATTACACCCACTGGGTTTTGCTATACAGTGGGTGTTAAATTTCTGTCCAAACAGACATTTCTCTATTTTGTTTATGTTCAACATTTAGTTCATGAAAATATGCAGTTTTTATGTTAGCCGACTATAAGTAGGATAACCAAGCTTGAGTGACAAAAGATGATATAAAAGTTACATAGGATGTTGCAAAAAGTTTCAGTGTGTATGTTGCAACCCCCTTGATATTACTGCAGGGAGTTGCAGTGAAGGGGGAACATGTGGTGGCCATCTTCCTGCTCTATTTGGGTTACTGAATTTGTTAGGAGGTTTGTTATGCTGGAAGCTCGGGAGTGTCCTGCTTTCACATTTAGCTTAGGCAAAGTTTGCTCCAACTTCACTGCCTGATATATGCCATAGGACTAAGTGCAAGGATGCTAGAACAATGACATAGATATACAAGGTCTATAGTGAGGGAACACGGACAAGGTACATTGTCTATCACCTTTAAACAAAGCAAACCAGTAGGGGAAAAAAGGTTATGTAGGGAAGGGTGTGTTAAAGTCGTACTTTTGAGGACAGACTCTTGTTTTAACCTCAGCAAGGCCATGTATGAATTTTTTGACAGATTTATGACACAAATTTCTCTTTTGAGCCACCTGGAATATTTTATCAGTTCTGTCCTACTTGTGTTACTCTGAGTAAGTATTAAACCTTTAAGTACAAGACCTTCTGGTGTACATGTTTAGATATTGTAGAATTCAGTTTTTATAAGGATCATACTGAAGGGTGGATGCGGGGGAGGGGGAGCCCTTCTGGCAAAAAGCCCTGTTTCCTCCCCCACTAAGCCTGGAAAGCGCACCCCACATAGTGAAATAATCGTAAGTGCGGCATAAAATATCAAGCTATTTATGTACCTATTAAGGTACATGTATTTTCATTATCCTCTAGACTTTGACACATTTATCATTTCAAGTCTCACAGCCATGAAATTACATATGTTCACTTTCTTTTCCCATTAACACATTTTCAGTTTACTGGACTTGCTGCCATAGCTATGTACAACTTCTTCAGTATGTAACAAAGTATTCCCAAAAATTCTGGAAGTCCTGTCTATCTTCAACCTAATTAAATATCATGGCTTTTGCTTTATTACAACTTATGATTAGGTATAAAGTTATAAACGGCAACCTCCCCCTTATTTTTCAACTCAATTAGAAACCTTGGAAGATTTTCTCTCTGTGTGATTTAGTGTTAACAACAGTGAAGATTTGACCTTGATTCCAAATAATGATTTCTGTCTTCAGATAAATGCCTGTTTTTACATTGCAGTTGTTGTACATTGATTAGTCCAGAAAGTATCCCCTGCACCAGTGTGTCTTAAATTAAAAATACTAATTTGAAAGCCAAGTCAAAGATTGATTTGATATATCACTGTACCTGGCCACTGTGTCAAGACCTTGTGTTGCCTTGGAAACTGTCCGCTTTTTATGGTCGGAGATACATGTTATACATTTCCATTGGTTTTAGGTAATAAAACAGTCAACTATAGGTTGATGTACCTGTATTTGGCGCTGAAGGTTTGTTGACAATCGATACCTCTCGCTTAACCTTTTATCAATCAAAATCTAATTACAAAATCGGATTCAGTTCAGGCTCTTTTTTAATCGCACACATATTCTTCAACAGTTTATAACTTGTCCCAAGGAGATTTGTTAGTTGATTCCATATTTTTGTTGAATGGTGTGATTTCTGGAGGACTAAATTTCAAGGATTATTGGATCCCTTATCAATCAATCACTCAATCCAATGGTGTGATATCTTGAGGACTAAATTTCAAGGATTATTGGATCCCTTATCAATCAATCACTCAATCCAATGGTGTGGTATATTGAGGACTAAATTTCAAGGATTATTGGATCCCGTATCAATCAATCAGTCAACCCAATGGTGAGATATCTTGAGGACTAAATTTCAAGGATTATTGGATCCCTTATCAATCAATCACTCAATCCAATGGTGTGATATCTTGAGGACTAAATTTCAAGGATTATTGGATCCCTTATCAATCAATCACTCAATCCAATGGTGTGATATCTTGAGGACTAAATTTCAAGGATTATTGGATCCCTTATCAATCAATCACTCAATCCAATGGTGTGATATCTTGAGGACTAAATTTCAAGGATTATTGGATCCCTTATCAATCAATCACTCAATCCAATGGTGTGATATCTTGAGGACTAAATTTCAAGGATTATTGGATCCCTTATCAATCAATCACTCAATCCAATGATGTGATATCTTGAGGACTAAATTTCAAGGATCATTGGATCCCTTATCAATCAATCAATCACTCAATCCAATGGTGTGGTATATTGAGGACTAAATTTCAAGGATTATTGGATCCCTCATCAATCAATCACTCAATCCAATGGTGTGGTATATTGAGGACTAAATTTCGAGGATTACGGGATACCCAAATCACACAATCCAGGGATATAATTTTTAGAGGACTATATTTCTAAGACTGGATCCTCAATCCCCGAATCCAACGGTGTGATTTATAAATGAAATCAATTGCTACTGGATCCCAACCAATCAATCCGCTGATTTGATTTCTAGAGGACTACATTTCAAGGATTACTGGATCCCCAATCACTGAATCCAATGATGTGATTGATAAATGAATACATTTCAAAGATTATTAGATCAAATTTTGTGATTTATAGAGTACTACATTACAAGGATTAATGGATCCCCAATAAACCGCTCAATCAATCCTCTCCCGATTTCTACAGAACTGCAATTTAAATATTATTAGATCCCCAATCCATCTCCTAATCCAATGATGTAATTTCTGAAGGACAGCATTTCAAGGACAACTGGATCGACAATCAACCATTCAATCCAATGATGTGTTCTATAGAGGACTCCATTTCAAGGATTGCTGGATTTCAAATCAAGCAATTACTAAATCCGATGATGTGATTTATAAATGAATACAGTTCAAAGATTGCTACATCCCCAATAAATTGATCACTCTATCCAATGGTGTGATTTTTACAGGACTACATTGATTTCTAGAGGACTGCTTTTCAAGGATTACTGGATCCCCAAGCAATCACTCAATCCGATGATGTGATTTCTAGAGGACCGCTTTTCAAGGATTACTGGATTCCAAGCAATCACTCAATCCGATGATGTGATTTCTAAAGGACTGTTTTTCAAGGATTACTGGATCTCTAAGCAATCACTCAATCTGATTATATAATTTCTAGAGGACTGCTTTTCAAGGTTTACTGGATCCCCAAGCAATCACTCAATCCGATGATGTGATTTCTAGAGGACTGCTTTTCAAGGATTACTGGATCCCGAAGCAATCACTCAATCCGATAATGTGATTTCTAGAGGACTGCTTTTCAAGGATTACTGGATCCCGAAGCAATCACTCAATCCGATAATGTGATTTCTAGAGGACTGCTTTTCAAGGATTACTGGATCCCGAAGCAATCACTCAATCCAATAATGTGATTTCTAGAGGACTGCTTTTCAAGGATTACTGGATCCCCAAGCAATCACTCAATCCGATAATGTGATTTCTAGAGGACTGCTTTTCAAGGATTACTGGATCCCCAAGCAATCACTCAATCCGATAATCAGATTTCTAGAGGACTGCTTTTCAAGGTTTACTGGATCCCCAAGCAATCACTCAATCCGATGATGTGATTTCTAGAGGACTGCTTTTCAAGGATTACTGGATCCCCAAGCAATCACTCAATCCGATAATCAGATTTCTAAAGGACTGCTTTTCAAGGATTACTGGATCCCCAAGCAATCACTCAATCCGATGATGTGATTTCTAGAAGACCGCTTTTCAAGGATTACTGGATTCCAAGCAATCACTCAATCCGATGATGTGATTTCTAGAGGACTGCTTTTCAAGGATTACTGGATCTCTAAATAATCACTCAATTCGGTGATGTGATTTCTAGAGAACTGCTTTTCAATGATTAGTCCAAGCTTAAATATCATATCCTCGGTTGCATACTGTAAGATGGCATCTATATGGGATTATGTCATATTCTCTTTTTAGTCTTCAATCTCTTCCACTCCATAACTAGAAGAGTGTTGATCCAATCTTTACAATTCTTTCAGAGCGTATTCTTTATGGTTAGATGGTGTGTCATCAACCAGTTATGACATCTTAGGCTGCACAATGCCGCATCTATATTTGATTCCCTGTGCCAATGTGTTTTAGTGTTAAAAAGTCTATATTTGATCGTGTAATATTCCTTTTTTTAGTCCATAGCTTATATAGTTTTGATCTAATCTTGACAATTTTTCGAGAGTTTATACCCGTTGTGTCTGGAACCATTTAGGACATCCCAGGTTGCATAGTACAGCATCCATATTGAATCATTTAGTTTTTCTGTTTTAGTCTATATTTAGGTTCCCTTCCACTCCATAACTTTAAGAGTTTTGATCTGATCGTTGCAATTCTTTCACAGCTTTTGGGTAGATGGTGTATCGTCAACCATTTATGACATCTTCGACTGCATTATTGCAAAATGCAGCATGCATATTAGATTATTTAATATTCTCTTTTAGTCTATTATATCTTCTTTAGTTTTGACCTGATCTTGATAATTGTTTCAGAGTATATACCCAAGGGATAAAAAACAATTAAGGTCATCCCTGGTTGCATAATACAACGTGAAATGAAAAACTTTCACAAGAGTGAGTGATTTGGGTTTTACTTCCTGCTCAACAGTATTTCAGTTATATGAAGACGTCTCCTTGTTGCAGGGCGGATTTCCATCGCTCTTTTAGCTGCTTGCTGCCTCACAGAGACGACTTGCCGAAGACAACCAGCAAGCCCCCTCACCCAGTCACAGTATACTGACACCGGGCCAACCAGTCGCTGCTCAAACTCCTATTGCTGAGCGCCAAGCGAAGCAGCAGCAGCTACCACTGTTAAAGTCTTTGGTCTGACTCGTCCCAGACTTAAACCTGGATCTCCCAGGCTTGAAGTGGACGCCCTACCGACTGAGCTATCAGGGCTGGTTCACAAGAAGATAGAAATTCAGTTATTGAAATTTGAACAATTTTTTCTATAATATAGAGTAATCCGCCATAGCGTAGGGTGTATTTTAAGTTTACTAAAACTCTTGTTTCTACTTCTTTCTTTTCTCAATGACACACATTTAAATTAATGATGATTTCCGTTTTCAATTATTTATAACAAGCTGCATTATTGTGTTGTGACTGGGATAAATAATAGAGACGATTTACCAACTGGTCATGGATCAGGGCATACAAATACTGTCACTACTGTTCAAAGTCAAAATGTCAAATTTAACCTATAAACCTTTACAGATTCAGCCTATGCTATCTTAACAATAACAAGATCCACTGGATGAACAAATAACTTTTTTATATTCTTTCTGTCCTCATTAAAGTTAACGATTGCATACAAGTAAGATCATATCCCGTTGTTTTGTTTTTACATTCGGTATTGCCCTGATAGAAAAGCAGAAATTCCTGTTTGATAATTCACCTGGGCTATTTATGTCTGCATTTTGTATCACAACTGGCAAACATTTTGTGCTTATTCACACACCTGTATAGGGGGTTAAATTAGTTATGATGACATGTGATTGGCTGAAAGACTTAGAGAACTCGCCACTTTGTATTTAGTGTAAGGAAATTGTCATCGTTTGCTAGACCAGGAAGTCTGTTTGTAAGTTGTTGGCAGTCAAGTAGGCTATACATGTAGTTAACAGTAGTTAACATTTAGGTAAAGATTGAAGTTGAGTTACCGTGTCAAAGGCTGGTCTATCAAATAGTTACCTGTTGTAAGAATGGTTAACCACAAACAACTTGGTTATTTGATATTATTCCAGTGTGATTTGTGCACTGTATAAGACCAGAACTGAAAATAAACCGTGCTTTTTTGGGGTATTGGTTTACTGCAAAATTACAGTGTCTGAAGAAATCACGTGATAAAGTTTGTAAGAAGCTATCAGGGACCTATCTATCTTTGTGGTGACGTCATCTTCTAGGCTAATTAACACAAGAATACCCTATTGAAAGGATACATTCGTCAGATGATCACCGAGGAAAAAATCTACAGGAACAAAGCGAATTGCTTAAACCTTACACTTGTGTTACAGCAGGATACAAATACATACTAGTGTTCTGTTTAAACACAATGTTTTACAGAGATCTCTTTGCCTGGATTGGCCTGTTTTGACAGGTACACTAACTTCTCACTAGGCAGACACGGCTGAGGGGATTTAGGAGAAATACAGTAGAGACAAACCCTGCTAAGGACACAGATTTACACTGATGTGGACTAGTTTTTGATTGATAACGCACCTGGATGGCTTCTCTCTTGGTTAACATTGGCAATTCGGTCATTCTGTTCACTTATGTTGCGATTTGGTTTGACTGGATAAGTGTACAGGCAGGTTATGAACTATATTACATAGTGAAGTTAACTGACTGATTAGTTTCTCAGGTGCTATATCCTTAACTACATCTGATTACTTAATCAGGGAAAAGCAGTGTCAATAAAGGATGTTCTAAGTTTCTCTAAAAGAACAACATGTTCTTAGTGCTCTATGGTCTTTATCTCTGCAATTAAAGAAGCCTACAATTTAAACGCCTCTTGTGGCACAGACAGCATGTGTATCTCTACTCTTCAAATAATTACCCCATATCTGGATTTTCTCTTGTGATTTTGTGACTTGATCATTTTGAGTATCAATGTAATGTAAAAGGATTACGGTACATATTCTTAAATCATGGATAAAAGGGCCACCAAGAAAAAAAGTGGCCGCAAACTGCCGATTCCTCCAAAGATGCCAAAAAAAGATGGAACAGGGTTCACAGAAAATGACAACAAGGGCCTTGACCCAACTAAATTGCGCAAAAAATCTGGTGATAGAAAATCCGGTGATATCCAAAAAGAAAGAAGTTCTGAGGAACTATCACCTACGTCAAAATCCTTGGATACCATAGGTAAGATTGTACGCAGAAACTGGACCTAACTAAATTTGAATATGTTGCCCTACGGTTCAGCACTTCCATTTGGTGTGCTACTAACTTCTATCAAATGTTGATTGAACTCTTTGGCGGAATGAGTTTGATCATATAATTACTCTTTATGCAATAGATTTCATTCCCACGAACATAAATATACTATCACATCCCACTAGTTTCTTCAATGTTGTTTTAGGTGTTAATTTCAGAAAGCAATTTAGTTTAGTGACATTTACATGTACTTGGCTGTAAGGTGTTTTCTGTTTACTAAAGGATTACAACCACCGTATGTTTGATTGTGTTCACTGTTCTGCTTTGTACTAAGCCATATTCCTGAACCTGTGCATCTTGGAAGCTTGAATGGTACTAGTGAGAAACACATATGAAATCTCATTGTTAAAAGACAGGACATTATTGACCGTATTACATGTATCTAGCAACATATTTATCTTTCTTTAGTACCAGTTTAAAGAGGGGCTGTATGTAAGATGGGGTTTTGTCTGTCAGCTAGTCTATAGAAGTTAGATAACCCATCCACCATGTAAAGACAGTATCCGAATTGTGTTTGTTGCAAATTTCTGACTAAGCTTATCTGTGGATAATGTTTTGGCAGGATTTGCCTGGGTATTTTTAGCTGATGGTAGATACCTGCCAGCAAAAGCCTGTTTACCTTGTGTGCTCTCTCCAACATAAACCTCCCCATCTTCGTATCAGAAACCCTTGAATGCCCATATCACATTTGAAGATGTTTTTAAAACCATAATAGTTTATCTTTTATCTTAAATATTTTGGCTGAATGGTTCAGGTCTGTGAAATATTTTTGAATTAATATTTTACTTTAAGACTCTTGATCTTTATCTTGGGGCTAATTTGATTTTAATTATTTGCAGACATTGATTAAGTTTATATCATTCTTATTAGAATAAGACACATTCAATATTTTTTGTGGCGACTTTCAGCATTTTGAATTGCATTGCTTATGTCAATGCAATTCTAGTTTTGTGGTTACAAACCATCAGTTACTCTGTATTGACTGTTCTTGGATGTAGCAATTTGCTGTAGTTTAGGTTTGAGTCAATTATTATTCTCTAAAATATCACTTATTTCTGGGGAGAAAATTATTTGCTTAACACTTACATGTGCTAGGGTCTAGATGATTTCTTCTGAGAACATTTGGTCTCGCAGGCCTGGCATATAGCTTTCCCTTTTCTTTCATCTCTTTAGTAAGCTGAGTGGAGTGCCAGAAGCACCAGAGCCATATAACTTTACATTTTTATTGTATAAATAGTGATGTGAACATATTGCATTGCTGACTGCATGTGGTCTTCATAGAAGAGTCTAATTCTTCAAGTTCAAAGGGAAACTTACCAAACCTCCATAGGAAAACCCACTTATGAAACATTGATTGGGATAATTCAGGTTTTATTTCTCCTCTACATCATTGATCAAGAGCATGTTTATATGGAAGATGTAAAATGGTATTCTTTCCTCACAATTGTGTATATATTTGTAAAATGTTTATCTTATAAACTGTCCAGGTGTATCAAGACAAATTTTGTATGGATTAATGACTCTCATGAACTTTACGACACTTAAAAAGTGAATTTGATATCATGCCACTTGTCTGTAATTGTCTGTTTGAGTGTGTTCACTGGTTCTAGGGCTTCTGCTTAGTATTTAGGCATATTTATTTGTAACACTTCTTTCTATGTCAGGTTTCACTTTTCAAGTTTTGTGAACTTTCAAACACCTTGTTCAATGTCAGTATTCACTTCCGTCAACTTTCAAGTACCTCGCTCAATATCAGTTTTCTTTTTCATGAACTTTCAATAACTTGAAATACCTTCTTGATATCTGTTTACTCTTTCATGAACTGCTCTATCCATTTACATTTTACAGAACTTTTTATGATTGGAAATGTCTGATTGATACATATTAATGTTTATATTTATGAACACTAAAACACACGGGCACAGGGAAAATCTTCTTGTCTAAAATAACCATGGAGACACTTTCATTAAACATTACAAATATGTGTTGGATGTCTATCTATTACCCACAAGACCTGGAATTCTTGGCTTTCCTATCCACAACTGGACACATCCATTATAGCTTTAAGTGAGAAATATCTTTCACTTCTTTTTTATTGAACATATCTGTCCTGAAGTCATTAGTAAAGGAAATGTAAGGAATTTCAATAGCTTTAAGCAGATTATGTCGTTTATGAAAATATTAGACATTGGGAAGATTTGTGCTGTTGAAAATAGTTATATTACATGGATATCTGTTGGAATAGAGCAATGGGTCAGGGGTGTCTGGTGATATTCAAAAGTTTTCCAGTCTTGTTATATATAGGTGTGTTTTGACAAGACCATATAGTCCTCTCTCTAGTTTCTACTAGATACCTCTAGTTAATAATAGAAGGTAGACATTCCTCTTAGCCTATTCAAACTGTCATGCTTTGTTGGTTTTTCACTCAACCCAGGTACCTCTAAACATTCACACAAACATTATATACAGCAGACATATATGGATCTATATATCCCCGTGCTTCATGCATATAGAATTCTGTTTACTTCCTTAATATTGGCCTCCATTTCTCAACTACATAGTCACCCTCTTCTTAACAACGACTGACAGTTTATTATTGTCAAAACACTGAATAAGAAAGATAGATTTATCACCAAGTTTTAAGAACATTAGAATAGATATGGTTGTATGTTTAATTTTCTCGGATACAATGTGAATCATAGAGTGATCAATAACTCAACACTGATACATGTATCTCATTGCATAGAAATTAGTAGTCCGAAATATCTGCGATGATGATGTAAGACATTTTCTGACAGATAGGCCATCATCATCGTCAGAACGCATTTGATCAATTTACTGGGAATTTCTTGCCACCCTTCGAGGTGGCAAGACCACCTCTCGTTTCTCATCAAAAATATCGAGATTCTCTTCATAACTTTCAAAAAATAAAATTGCTAACCCGTACTTTAATGATTTCCCTTTCTCCTCGCACCAATCTTAAGTCTGTACGTCGACAAAAGCCATAAATCTGCCCGGTTAAATTTCAAACTGTACCAAACCTTTAGTTTACAAAAGTCGCCATCTGCATAATCTCATTACGTCACTGTATGCGCGAGAGGTCAATCTGTCACATGACTACCCCACTAGCCGGCGATATAGTTCATTGGTCGTGTTGCTTTTTTGCTGAAGTCACGTGAACCAACACGACCAATGAACTATATCGCCTGCTAGTGGGTAATCATGTGACAAGTTGACCTTTCGCGCGTATATTGACGTAGTATGCAAATGGCGACTTTTCTAAATTAAAGGTTTGGTACAGTTTGAAATTTATTCGGGCAGATCTATGGCTGGTGTCGACGTACAGACTTCAGATTGGTGCTAGGAGAAAGGGAAATCATTAAAGTACGGGTTAGCAATTTTATTTTTTAAAAGTTATGAAGAGAATCTTGATATTTTTGATGAGAAACGAGAGGTGGTCTTGCCACCTCGAAGGGTGGCAAGAAATTCCCAGAAAATTGATCAAATGCGTTCTGACGCTGATGATGGCCTATCTGTCAAAAAATGTCTTACATCATCAGCGCAGATATTTCGGACTAAGAAATTAGTTGTCCTGTTTTAACCTAATACATTTTGTCTATAGGTGTAAGTTCATTTCAAGGCGATTCTCTGATGGTTCTTGTTGGGATGGTTAATCATTTCCTCTGTCACATACAACTTGGTTTCCCACACACACAAAAACCCTGAGTGTGTCACCATTTAAGTGAAATAATCACCAGTGTGTCAAACAAAAAACAATCAATGACCTTATGAGTTCATCACAAAATGTACATGTACAAGACATTTGGCCTTCATACATTTATGGGATAATGTTTAACTACATTGATAAACAGTCAGCCACAACGCCTCGTTACACTGTTGCATGCATAAAATAAATTTCTTTTTAAATTGTTAACTTATTATTAAATATGTTTGATTTTTTATAAACTTTAATTACCATTTTCTATTTATAAGTGCAGGAACACTTTGGTGCACAGAATAATTTTTGAGCAAAGTGCTAATGATTTTGTTGGAAAAGTAAATTGACTGCAGGTTAATGTTTTGACTCGCCATTAGATTAAAGTTTTCATGTCAACTGATGGTCTGAAATTCAGTAGGTACATGTGCTGGTTGTTTCCGTCTACCAACCCTTCTAATTATATGTTGTAGTGAGTGTTTAATTTACACTTTGTATTATCTACAGTTTGCTGATGTGTTCTCTAACTCCATCATACAACAGTATTAGTATTGGCTGGGTGTGGTTGTTCTATAAACTGAATGAGGTCAGACTTCATTTGTTACTGCTTCAAGCTCAAATTTCACACCACCTACTCACTCTAAAACACACAATTACACTTTTGTCATCAACATTCTCTGACAATTGAAAAATGTTTCCTTTGCTGCATCTTTGGTAAAATAATTGTTTTCTCTGATAGTCAAGTGCAAAAAAAAAATGACCTCCCACAGTGATATTATTTGTACACAGATATAACAAGAGTTCAGAATGTTTATTTCATGATGTCATTGGTTACATTTTCAACCATAATGGCTATAGTTTATTCAACCATAATGGCTTTTTGAAAGCCACATCTGCAATTTAAAGCCCCATAAATAACTGACTCTTGGACTGAGTAACGAATATCAATATGTGAATTATTATATGACATGCGGAATTTACAATCTTACTCACTGATTATAATTCCTGAATAAGGGATTGAACAGCATAGGTTTTATGTTAAATTATTTCTTATGCATGAAATTTAAACGAATAAATTGTATACACATTCAATAAGACTAGCTAGCCTCTCTCACCCTTCCTTTACTACATCATATTTAAATCTGTTTTATTCTACAACCCAGCACTTAGAAATAACTAGTGGTGATTGTTTCCTTCTGCTACAGTCAAAATGAAGCCAATTTTTCTGGTAAAGTTGTACCCAATGACTCTTGGGCCCAACAAGTTAATTGTGGTTAGGTAAAGACTACCAATGGTTAACTGGCTGGGAAAATAGTTTGATTGAAAAAACAGTGATGACTTGGAAAACTACAAGGTAGAACTGCTTAATCAAACTGAGAATTGAGGGACACTGTTGTTAATATAAATATAACATGGTGGTCATTGAGTAAAACTACTTGATATTATGTTGCATGTAAAAGCACACTTGTGAAAAACTTTTGTCCATTTGGCATTTTTTTGTGGAAAAGAGATTTTCTCATACCATTGTTTTCCAGTATATAGAAACTACATTATACATGTAGCTTTTTCTAAGGGAATTACTGTAACAAAATGCCACAGAATTAAAGAAGTATTGAAAATGTCAAGCTAAAATTAGAATATTTTCAGCTATTTTTCTCAAAAAGTATATAACAACCCTTTTTATGATAACATCACAAAGAAAGTGTGTTACGGACCTTACTGTAGTCTTCTGAAATAACATATGCCTAAAACAAATATACGCTCTCCGTTATTAAAAAGTTATTTACTTGTAAACCATATCTTGCTTTGTGTGCTAAAGCGTTATATTTTTTATTTCAATATCAACCATTTAGTTTTCCATGAACTTCAAACGCTTGCTTTCTTTTACTAATCACAATCCATAAGGAAAATCTAATCTTGGCAGTTCCTGCCATTTAAAGATGTAGATAGGACATATTTTTAGTTTCAAAGGATGATGAAATAAACTGTGGAATTGTTCTCATAGAATAAAATGAAGGGATGAATTCTCTCTGTCTATACTGTGATGACTACGAAAAAGGCAGTTTGAAATCTTTATTAAAGTCATCTTGGCCTCGTAAGCAGAACACAATGACCAATTCTTTTTTTCTTGCACTTATCCCAGCGACATAGATTTACACTGGATGATCTATTTCCCAATCTGCATTCATATCCTGTTTGGACAAAGTACTGTTCAATTACTGAGAAAGCATCACCTGGTTTTATATATTCATCTTCATTAATATTTCATTTATTGTACAATTATGTAACACTTCTCATGTGAGATTTATGGGTTTGCAGGTTTTTATTTTATTGATTTGACTTCAATAACCATAGAAAAAGTTGAAATAATGGTGTAAGTTGAGGTTGTATTATGGGTTGGTAAAATGTCAGTATACTTTCTATTTGATCTTGTTATCTGAAGCCATAAAAAATGATATATGGATGTCTGGATATGATGTTTGAACTTGTTTTTGCTCTTTTATTTTCCACTTGGATAATAACAGAACAGGCAGTAATAAGGTTAAACATGAGCACAATGTCAGTATTGTAACTAATGCTATATTCTATCAGACGTCATTCTTCAAAATTGTGTGAATTATATCTTTAGGGGTTAAAGACTGTAGACTTGTTTATATGTTGTACAGAAAGTAAAATTTTATATTGCTTGTCATATATGGTATTTATTATGATGTTGGTCTTTGTTATCGTACAGAAGACCTGTAACCCGTAAAGGTCAATTATTGCCTCTTTAAATTCTTTTTGGTGAATTTATATTATTAGTGTGTATGTATGTGGTAAACTGCAGTTAACTGTAAAGACTTATGTTAATTAAGTTTGATAGACTGCCTGACATTCCATCACGTCTGCATTTCTCAGGTAGCTACATTCGGTTCATACTATGAAGGTGCATTGAGTTAGGCTTCCAACAGTATAAAACAACCCACAGCCCTTCATTTCCTCAGTGTGACAGGCCTTCCATCAATCTGTAGCTGGTGTGAAATCCCACAAATTAAAATATTTCTAAGTTTGTTTTTGCTCAATTGCCCAATGTGGAAGGGATGCCATTTAGCTACAGAATGTTAAAGAACCTTGTTTCCTCACTGACTAAGCTTGGCAGCACCGCCATGTAAAGTCAATCAGTTTCAGACTACGAAATGATTTTTTCTTTCTTTTTTTAACATACATATAGTTTGAAGTCAGAGGTGACCACCATCAAAAAGATGGGGTAGACTGCCAGCTTGTTATGTGGTATGATTTAAACAGTGACATGATAATATCACATACTTCCAATGTGTCAAAATGGCTATATTTGCAATTTAGCTACCCACCTGTGTCTGATATGTATGATCAGGACCTTTCTGTGATTTAGGTTTACTAAAGTCCAACCAAACATTGTTACGTCATCAATGGCGTGGAAGATTGAGGCAAAACTCAATGAGCCCCTTTCAAGTTTGGCTTAAATAGCACAAGATCACGCGACCAGAGTTTAGGGGTATGGCTTTCATTGATCAGCCGTTCATTTATCAATAGCGTTTATGAGGATGAGCAATTACCTTGTCGTTTTATCTTTGATTCTTTATTTCTAAATCAGTTCTTTCGTCCAATTTTTTTGGTGAAAGAAACCAAGATATATTGGAAGCTAGCAATTGTGTTTTTCTAAGCTCATAGTCAATAAAAAATATTGATATCGCATAGGTTCATGTACTCTTCGATGTTGGCAAATTCAATGGTGAAGAACACAACTATGACGTCCTTTTTGTGCTAGAAATAATATGATTTCTTGTCGGCGAGAAAAAAAGAAAAGTGTCTAATGTCTTTGTCTATATCTTGTCTCAGAAATTGACTTTGGTAAAAAGCATGAATTGTAAGCTGAGAATCACAGACAAAACAACATGGTAACAGTTGATCTGCATAATAACTAACGTTAATCGGACAGCTGATGGTAGAAAGTTATACCCCTAAACACTGGTCTCGTGGGACTTCGGCCAAACTCGAAAGGGGCTTATTCAGGAGACAATATTTAGTGAATAGCCCTGTTTGCCCGTATCAGCTACGGTATATACATGTAGCTTAACTATTTATGACTGTTTTTACACGATGGAAGTAGGTATATTTCTTTTTTCGCTGTTTCAATTAGACAACATAATGTCAGCCCACAAACTGGTGGTCTTCTCCAGGTTTTCGATAACAGTGAACTCAAAATAAATCAAAATATATTTTTCAAAAGTTGAACACTATCCTACATATTGGGTTATATTGTTGATATTTCCGTTTCCATAGCTCTAGTAGTTTTTCTTTTTAATACAAATACATTTCGAATGATGAAAAACCATGATAGGTTAAAAAATAGAAATATCCTGCCTTTGGAAATATATACGGTTAATGTTTGTTGTAAACTTTGGACGCAATTGTCCTACCCAATTTCATACATGTGATGATATTACAGAAATTCTACTTACATATTGTTACTATCTCCTGACTCATTACATAGCTACTGAATAACCTTTAGGATAATTTTCATTAACCTCTGCTGCAATATTGTCATTTGCTGCATAGTACTAACTTTATCTTGCTGATTGACGATTCAGACAACAAAATATAGGAAAAAGCCGTCTTCCTTAACTAACTTAACTTGATGTTTTACGCCACACTCAAGATTATTTCCCTTATATGGTGAGTTTTCCAGGTTTAGTGGGTAAAGGAAACCCGGCTGTTTGCTTGGAGGAAAATAAGCTCAGAGCTTCGAGTACATGTACCTTGCAACTCTTCCACATACAGCAATCGAGTAAAAAATCTCATTTATTTTATTTGGTCTGAGCGGGATTCAAATTCGCGCCATTGGAAGGCCTATGACTGAGCCACAGAGGCCCCGTTTAACGAAAACGTTACAATAGATTTCTCCAATGTACATAAGCCTGGCCTGCTTACTCAGGTGATGGCCTTCACAAATTTAGTATGCAAGGTGCTAAAAAGATAATTTACATCTTGCATGGATGGCATTTTCACAGCCACCCTCAAAACATATTTTACAGTATTAATTTGAATTTTTCTTCAATAAAATTCTATGCATTGCATAAACCAAAAATAAGTAACTGATGGTGACATTGCGCATATGGCTGAGGTCTTCACGTTGTGCATACATACATCTGAACAATATACATCAAATAAAATTGCAACGTCACCTAAAACGTTCTCAACAGCATCATCTGTCACTTGATATTACAAAATCTTGGAGGAAATTTACAAGACAAGACTTATAGAGATTGACACTGTGGCCATGTTTCCTGGAATAGGGTTGGTTGTTACTTGGTCTATTGTCAGAGGAACATGTTTGATAGGAATGTCTTGGACACTAAGATCATAAGAATATAGTTGTTCACTGGGTCTTAGATCTGTCAATATTCTATGAAAAGTGTTAATGTTACAACATGTTGAAAAAGTATTGGTCTCTTGAAGCAATATTTGTGATATCAATATTTTATGATTTTAACCCAATTTTCTTCTTCGATTCAGCGGGTTCTTATGTGGCACTAACCTTACTTGGAAAACCGGAGCAACAAAACAAGAATTCGTCTTTTTCCAGTCCCCCAGTGAAAGTGATATCTCAGTCTGTAGGTCGAACACCCTCTGTGAGCACACCTGAGAGGACCAGTATTACAGGCCCTCAACCTGTGGATGTAAGTACGGCTGGAATTTTACATTGAAGAGATGACAGCAGTTAATTATACTAAATTATGGTTGCTGTCGTTAAAACTGCTCCTCTGCAACCTTTCAACATTTACCCAAATACTATGTGTAAGAGTTAAGTCACTGAAGATCGAGGGTTTTCTCCGGGCAAAGAGCCCAATTTCTCCCCCCACTAAACCTGGCAATACCGTCATATAAGTGAAATAATCTTGAGTGAGGCACAAAACGCCGATCCCCCACTGCTGCCAAAAAATCCCCTAAACATTTAAATATTAGGTAAGAAGGGCAATAACTGATACCATAATAAATTAGAACATGTTTTGTTTAGGCCCACCAACAGGAGAGGGTGGCACGACTGAAATTGGAAACGTTAAGGGCTATGCAACATCAAGCTCTGACTGAATATGAGGTAAGTAGTATTATAGGATTTATGAAATGAACTACAAGCGGGTTTGTGTTTGTTTATGTATTAAATGTATTTGATAAACATAGGCTGAAATGAAACAACATCCGCATTAGTTCTCAGGTAGTCAAAAAAGTCCGGAGGAAATATGCATATTCTCTGTATTTATATTGCCAATGACAATTGACAATTTGAGAAAAACAGAAGCTTTTCTAATTCAATGAAATAGGTTTTATAGGAAACAGAATTCTCCCAAATTCAATTTGCATTCTGGTTAATGTTTGTAATGAATTTTAACCATAAAAAAATATCTAAATGTTATCTTCGTTAGAGATTTAAAACATCAACTTTTTTCTTTATTTTTGGAGTAACTGAGTGTCCTCTCTGGCCAAAGTAGTATCTGATGTTGCAGATAACAAGAGGCTGAAAACTTGTCCCTTTGGATGAAGTATTTGGACACAAACCAAAAAATTGAATATCAGTGGAAAGGTTGCCAGTTATAAGCCAAATGTCAGGCACTCTGAGCTCAGTTTTCTCCCTTTCCTTAACCTTTCACTGCCTTTCTTAAAGTGCAATAGTCTTGACATTAAACACCAATCCTTCATTTATGATATGCTATCAAAAAACCTTAATAATAATAACAATTTTGCAAACTAATTTTAAATTTTAGAATATAAGGAAAGAAAACAATGGTAAAAATCCTGAAAAATTAAAAGGTCTGCTTGAAGAGAAAAAGAAGACTTTGAACAGTGTTGAGAAAAAGATTAAGACTATAAGTCCATCAGACCCATATGTAAGTATTTATTTCTGTGGAAATAGGTCACTTGTTTTAGGTATTCTGTAGACGTCTGTGTTAGATTTGCCCCTAAGTAATGTAATCTCAACATACTTGATATTTCACAAGCTGGTAGAACAACACACAATCTTAAATTCTTAATTTCATTTGCACACTCCATGACGACAAGTATCAAAATTATCTTAACCACTATAATACCAAAACATATTTATTTCTTTATGATTTACTCTCTATTTTTCGTCTCCAAATCTTACAATAATTCAGATTTAAATCAGCAAATAAATTTCCTTAATATAAGTTTCAGATGTTTTGGTCAAAAGTATAAAAAAAAATTGTTTCTGAAAATTCTCAAATATTGCCTTTCTGCTAGTCTAGTGGAGCCCAAGATATTTTGGTCGGCTGGTACTTATCTTTTGATTTACTATAAACTGTTTCATGTAAATATAAACTCCAATCATCAATCAACCTAATAGCTGATTTGTTTAAATAGAAGAGAAAAATCTTTCTTTTCATGGGAATTTACAATTTATTATGTTTATAATATTTGTGATCATGTGTTTCAGGTAAACAGTGCTAACTTATCTCAGGATAGTGGGACGACGGATTCTTTAGAAACAATACCTGAACCAGGAGTATATGATCAACCTACATATAGAAATCCAACTTGGGTAAGCCCACTAGAATTACAACTAGTGTATTGTTGTTTGTTTTATGATAATCTTACTGGTTATTACAGGACAGGGGGTGTACCGATATCTATTTTTTTCAATTTCTTTCTTTATTTTGCATGTCCAACAAAAAGTTATGTTTTCTGGCTGAAGTCTTTAGTGTGTATTTTTTACAGTGCATCAAATTTTTGGCTTTTAAATATAAAAGAAATGGGACAACTTAAACTTTTCAAACAAAATGTGTTTTGACGATATTTAAATATAATTTCAGAGAGTAGCCAGTTAAGTCAACCCTGCCTAGTTTACTGCTTGATTCAGGCATCAAATTACAGTTTCCTACGATACACTTTCATATTCATAATACATGCACCTTGATTTCGGTCCTGTAATTTACAAGACAATGCTTAAACTTTGTTGTTTGTCTCTGTGTTGTTTTTGTTCAGATCTTCATCTTAGCAAAAGTGTGATTGACTATAGATAGTTGGGAGCATGTTAAACTGATATGGTTGCTTGTGCAAACTAGTGCAACTAAACAAAGCCTTGACTAAGAAACAACACAATTGTCGATAAGTTTTTCGTTATAGTTTCTTGTCTTGCTGGGTGTAGTTTAGAGTGGGGTGGGTTCATTTTGTATTTGTTTCTGTGTCTTTAAACCTTATTCAAAAAAAATATAGTCAATGGTCTAAACCATTTTATCTAAGTTAAACGGAAACAATTCAGACAGGTACTTACCCAGTGTGTATTTACCAAGCTCTTTTGACAGAAATAAAAGGTCTACATTACAAACTTGATACTGCAACCTTCAGCCCAAGAACCAGCTTCCCAATCCCACTGCAGGTGGAAAAGCGGTCCTATCAAGTTTTATAATCTTGAGTGTGGCATAAAAAGTCAATCAATCTACTGATTGACATGTCTTGCAAAAATCTTAAAATTCACTTTTTAAATGAAGTTAGATTTGTCAGAATTATTTAGCTTATAGAATAGTGTTTAATAAAGCCTGTTAGTCTAATGTAAATCTAAGCTAAGTTCACCTAATCCTGTGTATGAAAGGTGTGTTTTTGGTTGTTGTTTTTTTGGCTGTACATGTATAACTAGTGTTTGATTAAAGGATTTATGAACAATGAACTAATCCGGATTTAAAGCTTGTTTGTATTTCTGTATGGATTATATGTACATCTAGAAAACCAGAAGTTGAAACAAGCAACCTTCAATTTAGCTTCTTGATAGTCAAAAAAGGGCAAGGAGAAAGAAAATATTCTCTTCTGTAAATCTCTACAAAAATGATGTCATACACAAAGTTTATGTCAACTTTAAGCTATAGGTGAAGATGCACTGCATTTTCAGAGTGATGACGTTATACACAACTGTGGCCTCGTTTGATGTCACAGCACAAGAGTTAATAAATTACAGTAAATGTCGTAAAGATGCAAATGAAGCGGTTATACTCTTGAAATTTTATTTTGAAAAAAATCACAGAATATGATTTATTAACCAAAACTGTTCATATATTCTTTAAACTAGTTTATTTTTGTGTGCTAAGAATTGTCTAAAAGAGTTGGTTCTGAAAATGTTGAAATGATGTTGATTTAATTCTTTGTAGTTTTTCCCAAAGCCTTATAATATATCAAATTGCATGTAATTATGACTCCCTCTAAGCCTTGCGTAGTTTTAGTGACTTACCCATAACATCTCGATGCATGTTGTTTGTGTCTTTAATGAATTGAAATACAGATTTGAAGACAAAATGTTGAATGAAGGTTATTGATTGAGAATAGAGCATAATTTTGGGTTAATGTACAGTTGTGTCCCTTGACATATGTGGCTCCTGATCTTCTCTTGCATGTAGTTACCCGGTGGAGCTCGTCACGGTAAAACTGGATCTGTTCCTGTCTCCATATATGCCTCCCCTGATTCCACAAGAGTTAACCTTCCACGTTCACAATCAGATGCATACACCAAGAATCGTATCAAGTCTTTAGAGTCCTCATCTTTACATTCGGGGTCACGGCCAGTTCGGAGTGAATCGGAAAAATCATCAGAGGTATACACCGTGTCCATGTCCACACTTCATAATGGTTTAGGTTGTCACACCTCCATTCTTGTTCACATTTTATAACCCTCATCACCATCTGGTCAATTTCAATCTTAGTCAAATATTATCTGTCTTAGCAATCTCACTTAAAACTTTTTTGTGATTTTTTTATTTTCATTAGATTTTTAGTTCATGCTTTTTTAATCAGCCTTATAAGTTAAGCCCCATAATAAGCTTCGTTTTCTTATTCTCTGTGTAGTGCTGCTAATTATTGTATCTTCATGTAGCTCTGCTTTATCTAGCGGTTTCTGTTGGTATTGTCTAACACCATCACTTGTAACCCCTCTCTCTCCAAACTACAGGCTAAAATACGAAGAAAGTACCTACTCAAGAAGGTAATCCAATTGTATGCAGGATGTTATTGTTTGATCCCATATCCAGAATAACGCTAAACACCCACCACCTCGCTAACCCCTGGTCCTAGCATACCAATACCACTCAAAGGATGTTATTGTTTGGTACCAGAAATAACCTTACCACCCCCACTTCTCTCTTGCTACCCCATTAACTCTCCTTGTGACAGTTTTTTTTTTTTATTTCCACATTACTATTATTTATTAAAGGTAAATAAGGTACTAATAGTACTCTCTGAATGTCAGATTAGGATAGTATTACATGACTCATGATGGCATGCTTAAGGTGGTTTCTCAGTGGGCTTTCATTTGATCCACATATTTGGAAGAGCTGCCATGACTCATGATGTTCTTGTACAAGGTTATTACCTTACTCATGATGTCGTCTTGTACAAGGTTATTACCTTACTCATGATGTCATCTTGTACAAGGTTGTTACCTTACTCATGATGTCATCTTGTACAAGGTTGTTATCTGACTCATGATGTCATCTTGTACAAGGTTATTACCTTACTCATGATGTAATCTTGTACAAGGTTATTACCTGACTCATGATGTAATCTTGTACAAGGTAGTTACCTTACTCATGATGTCATCTTGTACAAGGTTATTACCTGACTCATGATGTAATCTTGTACAAGGTAGTTACCTTACTCATGATGTCATCTTGTACAAGGTTGTTACCTGACTCATGATGTCATCTTGTACAAGGTCGTTACCTTCCTTACTCATGATGTCATCTTGTACACGGTCGTTACCTTACTCATGATGTCATCTTGTACAAGGTTATTACCTTACTCATGATGTCATCTTGTACAAGGTCATTACCTTACTCATGATGTCATCTTGTACAAGGTTATTACCTTACTCATGATGTCATCTTGTACAAGGTTATTACCTTACTCATGATGTCATCTTGTACAAGGTCATTACCTTACTCATGATGTCATCTTGTACAAGGTTATTACCTGACTCATGATGTCATCTTGTACAAGGTTATTACCTTACTCATGATGTCATCTTGTACAAGGTCATTACCTTACTCATGATGTCATCTTGTACAAGGTTATTACCTGACTCATGATGTCATCTTGTACAAGGTTATTACCTTACTCATGATGTCATCTTGTACGAGGTTATTACCTTACTCATGATGTCATCTTGTACAAGGTAGTTACCTTACTCATGATGTCATCTTGTACAAGGCTGTTACCTTACTCATGATGTCATCTTGTACAAGGTTGTTACCTTACTCAGTATATCATCTTGTACAAGGCTGTTACCTGACTCATGATGTCATCTTGTACAAGGTTATTACCTGACTCATGATGTCATCTTGTACAAGGTTATTACCTGACTCATGACATCTTGTACAAGGTTATTACCTGACTCATGACATCATCTTGTACAAGGTTGTTACCTTACTCCGGATGTCATCTTGTACAAGGTCATTACCTTACTCATGATGTCATCTTGTACAAGGTTATTACCTGACTCATGATGTCATCTTGTACAAGGTTATTACCTGACTCATGATGTCATCTTGTACAAGGTAGTTACCTTACTCATGATGTCATCTAGTACAAGGTCGTTACCTGACTCATGATGTCATCTTGTACAAGGTCGTTACCTGACTCATGATATCGTCTTGTACAAGGTCATTACCTGACTCATGATGTCATCTTGTACAAGATTGTTACCTGACTCATGATGTCATCTTGTACAAGGTAGTTACCTTACTCATGATGTCATCTAGTACAAGGTCGTTACCTGACCCATGATGTCATCTTGTACAAGGTTATTACCTGACTCATGATGTCATCTTGTACAAGGTCGTTACCTGACTCATGATATCGTCTTGTTCAAGGTTATTACCTTACTCATGATGTCATCTTGTACAAGGTTATTACCTTACTCATGATATCGTCTTGTTCAAGGTTATTACCTTACTCATGATATCGTCTTGTACAAGGTTATTACCTTACTCATGATGTCATCTTGTTCAAGGTTATTACCTTACGCATGATGTCATCTTGTACAAGGTTGTTACCTGACTCATGATGTCATCTTGTACAAGGTTATTACCTTACTCATGATGTCATCTTGTACAAGATCGTTACCTGACTCATGATGTCATCTTGTACAAGGTTATTACCTTACTCATGATGTCATCTTGTACAAGGTTGTTACCTGACTCATGATGTCATCTTGTACAAGGTTGTTACCTTACTCATGATGTCATCTTGTAGAAGGTTATTACCTTACGCATGATGTCATCTTGTAGAAGGTTATTACCTTACTCATGATGTCATCTTGTAGAAGGTTATTACCTTAGTCATGATGTCATCTTGTAGAAGGTTATTACCTTACTCATGATGTCATCTTGTAGAAGGTTATTACCTTACTCATGATGTCATCTTGTAGAAGGTTATTACCTTACTCATGATGTCATCTTGTAGAAGGTTATTACCTTACTCATGATGTCATCTTGTACAAGGTCGTTACCTGACCCATGATGTCATCTTGTACAAGGTTTTTACCTTACTCATGATGTTATCTTGTACAAGGTTGTTACCTTACTCATGATGTCATCTTGCACAAGGTTATTACCTTACTCATGATGTCATCTTGTAGAAGGTTATTACCTTACTCATGATGTCATCTTGTACAAGGTCATTACCTGACTCATGATGTCATCTTGTACAAGGTTGTTACCTGACTCATGATATCGTCTTGTACAAGCCGTTACCTTACTCATGATGTCATCTTGTACAAGGTTATTACCTGACTCATGATATCGTCTTGCACAAGGTTGTTACCTGACTCATGATGTCATCTTGCACAAGGTTGTTACCTGACTCATGATATCGTCTTTTACAAGGTTATTACCTGACTCATGATATCGTCTTGTACAAGCCGTTACCTTACTCATGATGTCATCTTGTACAAGGTCGTTACCTTACTCATGATGTCATCTTGTACAAGGTCGTTACCGAACTCATGATGTCATCTTGTACAAGGTTATTACAAGACTCATGATATCGTCTTGTACAAGTCGTTACCTTACTCATGATGTCATCTTGTACAAGGTAGTTACCTTACTCATGATGTCATCTTGTACAAGGCTGTTACCTTACTCATGATGTCATCTTGTACAAGGTTGTTGCCGCACTCAGTATGTCATCTTGTACAAGGTTGTTACCTTACTCATGATGTCATCTTGTACAAGGTCGTTACCTTACTCATGATGTCATCTTGTACAAGGTCGTTACCGAACTCATGATGTCATCTTGTACAAGGTTATTACAAGACTCATGATATCGTCTTGTACAAGTCGTTACCTTACTCATGATGTCATCTTGTACAAGGTAGTTACCTTACTCATGATGTCATCTTGTACAAGGTTGTTACCTTACTCATGATGTCATCTTGTACAAGGTTATTACCTGACCCATGATGTCATCTTGTACAAGGTTATTACCTTACTCATGATGTCATCTTGTACAAGGTTATTACCTTACTCAGTATGTCATCTTGTACAAGGTTGTTACCCAACTCCTGATGTCATCTTTTAAAAGTTTGTTATCTGAACATTCATTCAAGTTATTTACTAACTTCACTGTCTATATAAACTTTCATCTGTGCACCTGATCTGGTCTCCCTAGTTTACTGTCTTCTCTATAATATTACCATTGGGTTTATCCAGATATCTGTTAAATGAACATCTCGTCAAAGTTTCTTAGAATTTGGACCCTCAGTTAAGTAAAAAAAAGAATCAATGTTAGATGAAGGATCACAAGTTAATTTACCCACCCAAAATTACATTTAAGGAGTTAAGATAATTTCTTGCTGTTCTAGTCCTTAACCAGAATGAACTGCACTGTCACACATTTCATTATCTTTTTGGGTCAATCATTCAAAACCGGACCCTTTAACATGTGGTAACAACATTTCGAAGAGATTTTAGTTTTACTATAACCATTAACAGTGCACAATCTTTGGTTTCACTCCACTCTACTGATTAGGGCACCCTGTTGTTGTGCCTGCTTGTCAGTAATAAATGGATGCAATAGATCACCCCCATCATATTCTCTACTTAAAACCTTTCCCTGGAACAGTGTTGTCTGTCCCTATGCTGTAAGTTTTGAACAGAACCCGTAACAAAGATGACATCATAATACCTCAGTTTTGCAATTTTAATGGCTTATTTGATTTTAAAAAAGCAGATATCTTGTGCAATAAAACTTAAATAATGACTGCTATAGTCATGTGCAATCAAATTTAAATAATGACTGCTATAGTCATATGCAATCAAATTTGAATAATGACTGCTATAGTCGTGTGCAATCAAATTTAAATAATGACTGCTATAGTCATATGTAATCAGACTTAAATAATGACTGCTATAGTCATCTACCACCAAACTTAAATAATAGCTGCTATAATCATCTACCACCAAACTTTAATAATAGCTGCTATAGGCATGTGCCACCAAACTTAAATAAAAGCGACTGTAGTCATATACCATCAAAATTAAATAATGACTGCTATAGTCATGTACCACCAAACTTAAGTAAACGTCTTGTGTTTTACCATATTCATTGATGTATTATGTTGATTTTGACGATCTGCTTCTCGTCTGCCACCCAAATAGCAAGATATGCATGTATGTTGATGATTCAACCAAACGGTTTATTGGGTCTTTCTTGGTATATTTAATGGGGTTATCTTTGCATGAAGATCTGCAATTGAGATGGAACGTCCAACATTAATTGAACTTAGTAATGCCACAGACATTAGAGAAATAACATTGTATCTTGTATAAAACATCAATTTGTTGCTTTCCTTAAAGTGGCATGAGCTGCCAATATGTTGATATTTTGACTTTGAAACAGAATGTTGAAATTATCGGCTATTTTTCTCAAGAAGTATAATTCAGAAGCTTTTTAGTGCTTCTAGTCTCAAGAATGCACGATGAAGTATTGTTTTGAACTAACTTAGGCTTAGAATGAATGAATGGTCGTCCCGGTTATTTAAATTTTGTTTCTTTTCGAACACTATTTCGGTTCGTATAGGTATAGAATTTCCTCATTCCAACGCCAATCATTTAGTTTTTTGATGGCCTTCAAAGCCCCTTACTGTCGTGCCAATCAGAAACTATGAAAAGAGTGTGAAATTTGGCAGCTCATTCCACTTTAATGATGACCATGTTTGAAAAATATTTCTGAATGAATTAGCTGACGCTATTCCCAATGTTTTGTTATCCTTGTCTCCTGCATTGTCCAGATTGCATTGCATGAATTAGATTGCACCTTGGTATACATTAGTATTGTAGGTTGTGTTCATTCACTTTAACTTCTTTTTTATGGTTATTATGTTATGATTGTTTTCAGTCGAAATCCTTACCTAGTACTGTGCTAGATGGCACGGGGATATGCTACCCCTCCCAGTTGACACCTAGTACTTCCCCAACACCGATACACCAACATAACCGACACGACAGTGATAGTCTGGACACAGTGGAAACCAGGGATTCCAGGAGAGACTCAGGGGTTGGCACCATGTCTGAGGTATGCCATTATCACATCATCCTAGCATGGCCTAATCCAAAAGCAAATCTCAAACTTCAGCCCCCAATCTTACATGTCTGGTATCTACAACCAGCTCTGAATGAAAACACAGATAAAAATGAGACATTCCTTTAAATTTAACCAATGAAACAACCTCATTTGTCACGTATCACCCTTTAATCCTATCAGGCAGTGAATAACTGAATTATTTAACCCAACAAATACACCGTCATAATTTTTGTGGTAAAATAAGGGAAAGTCACTATTTGAGTATTTATCCAGATAGTATTGTATGTAACTGGCATTGCTTAAATGATTTAAGTATTTCAAAGATTGATAACATACGTCCATGTTGTTGTTGTTGTCTTCAGGAAGCAAGCTCTAGTATATCCTACAGGAAGGTCAATCCACAACAGGTGGATGTAATATCTATGGAAGATGATGAATTCTCAGAAGAGGAAGGAGATGTATGTTCAATATTTCCATCTCTGTTTTCTCTTTCAATTTCAAGGGTCTTGGTGGCTCAGTCAGGTAGAGTGATTGTCCCTCAGTCCGACACAGGCCTTCCATCGATGCGGCTCAGGTTCCTATCCCCCTCAGACCAAATAAAAATTTCTCAGTGGATTTTTCACTCAATTTCCATGTACTTGTCGAAGGTCGAGGTTTCCTTGATTCAAAGAGCCCGGTTCCCTCCCTCACTAAACTTGGCAGCACCGCCATATAAGTGAAATAATCTTGAGTGTGACGTAAAACATCAATCAATCCAAAAACAAAAGGGCGAAATTCCAAGTTGGTGGATTGCCCAATGCCAGATTCTATCTGTAGGTCCGCGCTTTTCTCCACACTAACCGGATGAGCGTATAAACTCCAGTGGGATGTAAAACATCAGTTTCCATTTCATATCCTCATAAGTAGGCAACCTCTCTAGCACGGGGATTATGTTTTGTATTGTTAAGAAGATTTATTTATTCCTGCAAAATGAAATATTTTCATAAAGTGGCTCATTTTAGATTAAGAAATATATGTTTTCCAATAGTATTCAATAATCGTCCTTATTAACTCACGCTTATTATTCAACTAACAAGCCCAAAACCTCAATGGTTCCCTGTGAATTGTATATGTTATTATTTGTTTGTTATTTAGAGTGAAGATCATGGCCCATTCATGGCTCTGTCTTTATTGGAGAAGAAACAAGCTCATATGGCAGTGTTTCTACATTACCTCATCTCAAATAGTGACCCTTCACCATTAGTAAGTACTTGTTTCTATTCAAACATGCTTTCAAAAGCTAAAGTTTATAGCAACCTTTTCGACAAATTTAGCTCTATCGAGTTTCCAAGCTTTTAAGTCATCACAACATTACACCCTTTAATTTTCCAAAGCAACCAGATCCTGTGTGAAATGAATATTAAATTGCTCCTATATTTTCACTTTCAGTTTTTCTGCATAGTAGCAGATTTGTATGCAAACTCTCAAGCAGGTTACAAAGATTTAAGGAAATGGGCCTATGAAATTATGGCAACTTTCCTAGCTGTAAATGCTGTAAGTAGATGATTTTGTCACTTTTCAGATATGGCTTTTAAAGGGAGATAATTAAAACTGACTTAAATTGTCTTACCTTTTACACTACGGTGATTAATAAAGCTTTAAAAAGCTTTAAGAACTCCAATCAATTAAGGAAATGTAGATTTATGATTGTCATTTTGTGAAAAAATGGGGTCTTGATTATGGAATCACTCAAGGGAGTATAGAATTGTTGATATCTTTTAACGTTAGTGCTATTGTTTTCTAAAAAAAAATTATTTTTTTTTTTTTTATCAACTTTGATTAAACCCTATTTATTTGCTTTTTAAAAGGTCATATACATTTTGTTTAACTCATTGGTCCCGGCGAGTGCGTAGAGCCGTCAGTACGGCAGCCATGTACAACCCGTCAACCGCTTACTCCCGGCGAGTCACAGCGAACTGCTACTGAAATATGCCAGCTGACGGTTATTCACTAAAAACTTCCCTTTCCTAGTGAGTTGGATGCTAAATTAAATGTTTTTAAGATCATCGATGATGCCCTTTTCCCATATATACTTAAATATATATCTTGCTTCGATAATTATTTAGTTTGAGCAATATAAAAACCCGAAAACTTGAAAAAGTTGAGTTTTTTCGTTGTTCACGATTTTTACATGTACGAAAAAGTTGGTTTATCGTCTTTTTTTTTTGGAATAACCTAAAATTGTATTCAATAACCATATTTCTTTTAGATATTTTTATTATAAGACAAATTAGAGGTGTTTTATAAGCCGAAAATGAACTTATCCAACGCTTGTGCAAGCATGGATACTTCGATCAATCATAACATGCCGGTACCACGCGGTGGTTTATTCCGTTACACGGCTGTATGAATGAGCTTTACCTCAAATTAATAAACGAGAAAAAGTAAAAAGTAATATATCGTCTAAAAGATAATTGTATAAAGTGTCGGATCATATTCTTGATATTCAGTAATGTGGAGTAACAAATTTGTAATATTCACCAGATCATTGTGTGTTTTTCACTTCTTTTTAGCGATCTTTCGAACGGTTGTCCGCCATTTCGTGAAACTGTTTGCTGATTGGTCAATATTGTAATCTCTTAGATCATGTGACCTTTTCAAGCGTTCTCATTGGCCAATCTGAGTTTGGCATGTCAAGTCGACCTGTCTGAATTTAATTATTTTTTTAAAACTTTGAAGTCAGATTTTTTTCTGTGTATTTGTTATATTTAGTAACTATATATATATATATTTGCACATGCACGCATTTATATATATATATATATGAATTTAATTATTTTTTTGTGAATCATTTGAAATAAAATCATGATTTTTGAGTGCATAGAAGTGGCTGCATGTATCACTATTATTTTACTTTTTTTTTCTCTTATTTTGTTCTACTATATATAGTGCTATAAAATATTGGAATGTGCTTGAACATGAAGCAAATAATAAGAATTATTTACTGGGATGGGGTGTGGGGCCTTGGTGTTTTTTTTTTAAGTGCAAATCAGAAAAGATTCTTTTTCGATGGAATTATTGTCCTGAAAAGGACATTTGGAATTGTCCTGAAAAGGACATTTGGAATTGCACCAAATATTTACTCCTCGGCAAAAGTTTTGGTGTGGAACGGTGCAAAACATTCCACACACAGGTTGACGTCGCAAATGGTACAGCCGTATCTGGATTCTTTCCGAACTTTCCTTGATTGACAAAGCTTACACCTCTTGGATTTAGGCATTGGGGAAGGCCAGTGGGATCGCCCAGCTTTGTCTTTCTCAGTCAGCTCATGTCGGCGCTTTTGTCGATATTCGCCAATAAGTTGTTTGGCGAGGTTTTGGCGAAAGTCGAGTTGATGGAGGCTTTTTGATTTTCCACTCCTGCTGGTCTGTTGATGGTTGGGTGATTCTCTCATCAAGATGAAGGCGCTTGCAACTGCTGTATCAAATAAGAACCAGAAAATATATTTCCAGAACTTTTTGGATCTCCGCGTAGTAGAATACTGCATGCGCAGTTGGTCACCATGATCGACACCATTTATGTGTTGGTTGTAATTATCAACCACTTCAGGGGCAGGTACTTCCAGGAGCTGGCCATGTTTCTGTTTCCTTTTTATCTTTACAGAGACAGTGGGGTCTGAATTGGTAGATAAAAAGTTTACCTGTCGGTTATCAAACCATGATGTGGCAACCAGATTTCCCTTTTGACATGACTTTGATTGCCCCTTTTCTTTACGAAGGCAATTCTTGTGCAGTCCATCTGGCCACCCTCTCCGATTTGGTCGACAAGTCCCACAGCAATAAATATTCTCCCGCAACAACTGTTGGTATAGTTCTGGACTCGAGAAGTAGTTATCCATGTATACGTGATGATTTTTGCCAACCAATATACGTGTCAAATCATGGACGACTCGAGACGCCAAACCAACCTCTCTACCGGATTCTTTCTTTCCTGTATAGATTTGCAGTTGATAAACATAGCCATTGGTGCTATCTGCCATCTCCCACACTTTTACGCCGAACTTACAGGGCTTTGCTGGCAAATACTGTCGGTAGCTAATCCTACCTCTGAAAGGTATCATAGCTTCGTCGATACTCAGTTTTATGAGGGTGATAGTTGTCAACCAGACGTTTTTGTAAAGTATCCAGTATCGGCCTGACATGGTGAAGTTTGTCGTGACCACTTTCCCCCCTAGGTACATTCAAAGTTGAATCATTGCAGTGAAAATACTGCAAGATCTTATCGAAGCGATCACGAGTCATGACAGTTGGTACCCCTGGAATTTTGAACATGGAATCCGTGGTCCAATACAGCTTGTAAGATGGTAACTGAATAACTGACATTATAAGATGAATGCCAATGAAAGCCTTGATCTCTAAAACTGTTACCTCTTGCCATTTGTTGTCAGGTTTTACTTGTATACATTGTGTGGCATACAAGTTAGTCTGGAGAGTTAAAAAACTGTAAAGTTCCTCGGGAAAAAGTAGATTTAGAAAATCCAGTTCTTTACAGCCGGTGTCAAGTATGTTGATTGGCCCTGTCAGTTCCTGGAAATCCGCCACGACAATCTTTTTCAACTCGGTGCTCCATTTTGACGTGTCGTTGTCACTCGCTGTTGTTGTTGTAGTCACCGGAGAAGTTGAATTTTCAACTCTGTCATTCGCTTTGTTTGCACGAAAACAGCTCAATGGGACATCCTCATCATCTGAATCAGTCTCTGGTAGACTAAAATCACTCTCGCTATCACTTGATAAGCCAAAAATATCAGCGTCTGTAAAGCCTAAGAAATCCTCGTTATCACTCGAATCCGTCAGACTCGCCATTTTGACGTAGACTCAGTCAAAGTGAAAGCACTTCCGTAAATATTAGCAGAAGATCGATTCAACCAATGAAATGTTAATAAAATCGCGGCGAAATAAATCCAAACACACTTATTAAAAGGAATTTCATTGGATATTGGGAAAGTATAAAATCTTTATTTAGTAAATAAGGCCAATCGGGAGTGATGTTATATGCGCGGGTTTATCCGCTCCTCGGGAAATGGGATCGCCAGACGAAGTGCGGATAATTCCGCTCGCCGGGAGTAAGGGGGGTTCGCTGCATGCGGATTAAGCCGCTCGCCGGGAGCAATGAGTTAAGTGCAAGTTCAGTCCCTGGCAAAAAAGAAATTGATTGCTGATCGTTGGGGGTTTTTTTTTCAGCCTTTGAGAGTAGAAGTTGATGACGCAATCCTTGGTGTGATCGAAGAAATAATACAAAATAAAAGTGACAAAGAGGATCCACTTCGAGGAATATTCCAACAGGCCTCTGTAATAGCCAGAAATATTACAGAGGAATACCTGGCTGATTTTAGACGACAAAAGTCTTTGGGTTGGTTTGAACTTTTTGCCATACTTTTCTTTAACCAGATTTGTTAAAAATGGAAAGCTTTAACAAATTATTTATCTGTATTTGTGTATTAACTTAAGTCATGAAACTCTTCTGGCTGTTGAATTGACACATAAAAAACAGCACTGGAAAGTTTATTGATTATTTATTGATTATCCTCTTTCATGTGGTCTTCACATTCTGTATGTTTAACATTTCATTTAACTATCATTATTTCAGGGCTGGGAAATATTTATGGTGTTCATAGACTGCAAGATGATTCCAACAAACAAAAGGAGTTGAAGATAATTCATGAATATCTACTGCCTCATTTGGATAGATTGATGAAGTAAGTTATTCTCATGTTCAAATGTACTGAGTTTGATAGAGTTGCTTCTATCGTGGGTGGCCTCAGTAGCTCATTCAGGTGAGTGATAGTCTATTAGTTCAACATAGGCGTTCCATTAATGCCATATCGGTTCAAATTCCACTCAGACGAATTAGGAATCACTTGATCAGCTTATGTGAAGTTGCCCTTACTCAACACAGTATTGACACTTTTGTAACATTATGGTCTTAATCAGGGTTTTCCCTGGCTCCAAAAATGTTGGGGTTTATTGGACCCCCATCAGATGAAAAGTAGGGTCCCATATACATTAGGTGGGGTCCAATTAGTGTTAAAATATGCATCATTGTATAATATTTTGCTATTTATTTGCATCCCATGGGACCCTTCTCATTGCAATTTTGGGGTTCAAGTGAGAAAATGAGGGTCAGAGATCCAGGTTCTAAGGGTCCGGTAAATCCCTGGTCTTAATGTTGCACTTGTAGGTTTCATGCTGCTGTCTTATGATTACAGCTGGAAAAAATTTAAAAATTTTAAATCTTTGGCGATTTTTTTGTACATATTTTGGATATGTTATTTTTCTTCTGATTGGCGTTATTATTGTTTATTCTTGCAGTGATGAAGGCTCGTCTGACAGAAATGAAGCTATGGCAGCTGCATTGGTTACGTTTTGTAAGCAAGTTGGTGGGATAAAATCTACAGAAGGCGGTATTCAAATTGCTGGAATGCCTAGCTTTGTTGCCAAAGACAAAAGGTCCATCAAATTTCCTGGAATGAGCAACAAAAAGGTAATAAAAATGTAGATGTAAAAAAATTCTGTTTGTTTTTTTTTTTTTTTGTGGGGGGAATGTTTCTTTGCATCATTTTACCAAAGGATATTTGATTCATGATATTTAAAATAGCTAACTTTTTTTCTCTTTGTAGTAAGTTGGTTTTGAACAAAACAGTCTTGCTTTGTTAATTAAATTCAATCGCCAGTTCCCAATATATAGAACATTTACTGCAGGAATACAGCCCCCTTGCTCTATTGAATAATTTAATTTTAATGCAATAGTTATCTCCCTTGGTAATTGTCCCAACTCCACTCCTGGTATTACATTGGACTTGTATCTTCCACTGATTTGGGTGCGATCATCATTTGGGAAAAAAGAATGAACACAAACTGAAAGCTTTCCTTTTTCGAAAAAGCAAAACAAGAGCTCATTATGGTATGTTTTCAATGAAGCACTACTTACAACAGCTTAAGAAGTTCAGCTATTTTGACACTGATGGTTACTTTGGTTTGTCTTTCAGAATTCTCTTGTAATACGAGGCCATCAGTTAACAGCCCAACATTATTCTCAGATGACAAAATGTGCACATTGCCAGCATTTGATAGGTGGCTTGGGATATCCAGGCTACATTTGTTCAAGTAAGTAACTAATATTTCACACTTCTGTCTCTCAGTGAGAAGAGAACTTTCAAAGCAACGCTAGCACAACAAATGAAAACGAAAAATTAGTAGTTCGGAGAAAATATAACCTGATGAGTTTTAATTAATATGTATGCTCAAATCTGGGGAGAAAAATATATTTTACAGTTATCTCCATTTTACAGAATGAATGTTTGTCTCACCTTGATAAGACCCATACCTGGGGGCTGTTTCTCAAAACTTTTATGTCCGGCAAGAGACCAATGCAAGGCCTAACTGTCCTGGCAACATATACCTTCAACATTATGTTAAGACCATGCGCTACGTTACGTGCGTTACGTCGGGCATAATTGACTTAAGAATTAGCCCCCAGCTTTGCGGATCCTGACCGAAATGTTCAGGAATTAATGTTAAAGGAAGGGGGTTGGCTGAAATTGGTACGCTTGTGTGTTTGACATTTTCTGAACTTTGTGTTTGTTTTTCCTGCAGGTTGTGAAATGCATTACCATAAGTACTGTGTTGATAAAATGGAGGATTGTATTGGAAAGAAAAAGAAGAGAATGTCTGTGTTAAGTGACATCATGAGGAAGCAGAGTAATGTCAGTAATCCTACAGGTGAGAATTCAGTCAGAATGTTTGACCCAGCTGGAGTCGCATCATTCTCTTACAAATGTCAACGTTGACCAATGCTTGTATATTTAGTTTTCAATTTCACCACATCACTGAAATTTGGAGAATGAGACAATCACAGTTGTTATCAGATGAATCCATCACTTACAATGCAGAAGTATTTGGCAATTACAGTTTAGGATAATGTTTTATTGTGAGGATGTATGTATATGGTAAATTTTGTTATTTCTTTGTGTTAAAATTCTAGCCAAAGACAACATAAAGTTGAATGATGAGAAACCTGAGGTTTCCCCCAATTCCGGTGCTCCTTTGTTTGAAATTAAAACATTATCAGATGAAAAAGATCCGGATTGGAGTAAGTATACAACCTGACTATCATATCATTGTGTTAAGCCCGGTATACACTGAGAGTTTTGCTGCGACCCGACCCGACGCGACTGTACCCGACTTGAGTCGGGTTCAGTCGGCTTGAGTTGCGTCGCGTCGTAGACCGTATACACTGCACACAACTGAAGTCATTGGGGACCTGACGCTCGGAACTCTCTAGTAGAAAAAGGTACAAAAAAGACGCTTGTTTGACATCACGTGACTGTAATAAAGTTTCTGATTGGCCTACGGATTCAGACTCTCTACGACGATCGTCTCAGTGTATACCGGGCTTAAGTCATCATAAGCAATCCAACCAAATATTGTTCACAACTTCTCTATCTGTATCAAATCTTTATAGTGCTCTTAAAATATTACTATCTATTAAATATATGATCTTTTGGTAGCATATCATATTTAAGCAAGTTTGTCTTTGACCTTACTGATATCATGCATATGATTTGATTAATTTCAGATCGGTTAAAGGAACAGGGTCATTCAGTGGGAAATCTGGTGAAGATATATGAAGATACGTCGGGCCAAGGTCCAGAAGCAGAACAAACCCCTGCAACTAAAAAGTAATTCTTTGATATTTTTTTTTCTCCATATTTGTGCTATCTTAAGGTTCGAATCCCACTCAGTCCAAAAAAATTGGAAAATTTTCTTACTGGGTGTTCCCTCGATTGACCTATGTGGTTGCCAGTTACCAACGGAAGGTCATGTATTTCCTCCGGGCATAGAGCCCGGTTTCCTCACACAATAAAACTGGCAACGCCGCCATATAAGTGAAATAATCTTGAGCGCGGCGTAAAACACCAAACAATCAATCAATGCTATCTTTAGACTGGCCACTAAAACCAAATAATCCACGAGAGCATAATAAAACCTCACCAATCATTCAATCAATTGATAATGTGATGATTTGATTGCAGTACAATGAAGTTTTATACCGATTGATGTATTATCTTAACTACAAAGAAACTGAATTATTGGCTGCCTATACTCAAGCTTTACTATAAAATACAAATGACTTATCCTTTTGGATAGGTTTGAATTTTGCCTTGTTCTTTCTTAAAATATTTTTTGTAGATCTCATCACCATAGTTCATATAGAAGGTATTCCCTGTACCAGGGTTTGTAAATTAGATAATAGGTTTACTGCACGCATTCATACATAAATCCTGTCATGGACTTATCCAATCAATTTTTAATGTTTTTTTTGTGTTTTTCGTTTCAGGAAAGGGTCTGAAATTGGTCGTTCAGAGAGTATGAAAGGACGAGGAGATCAGGTATAGATTAGATTATAATTTGGAGATTTGGGATATTCCAGAGGGATACTCTAAGTTCTAAGGCTACCCCAAATACATGCTGGTTTCAGACTCCCAATTTAAAAAATTCTATCCTTAAACTTCCCAGTTTATTTTCAATCTTTCATCAAAATTTTAACGTAGAAGTCTGGTTCCAAGAGCTCAAGATTCCCTTTTCTGTTAACAACTTTTATCATTGTTGTTATGTCTTTGAATTGAATTGAACATATTTTATTGCAGAAATAGCAATAGGATTGGGAACAAGTTCCCTCTCCCTAAGTTATCCCTCTCTTGTCTTTGTTGTACTAACTTTCTATTCGCTTAAATTTTCAGCGTCATGAAAAATCCAGTGGGACAAGAAGAACAAAGAGGTTAGTGTTATAGTTTTGACAATTCAACCAGTTACAGAATGCTGCTTTCATTAGCCTTGTATATATCGGCTACAGTAAATCACCTACAAATTCAATGCTACAAAATAGCCTGAGTTGGCTTATTTAAACATACATTGTTTCTTGTTGGAATTTGAAGGTGGTTTACTATATGGCACTATCTTCTTACTATACTATTTTAATCGCAGCATGTTTATAGCATGGAGTTTGTTTAGTATTTTGTTGGCTCAAATATTTTTCTTCCAAAATTTATGAGAACAGACCATTTACAAGTTTTCCCGCACACTATTTCCTGTTATAGTTAACACTTACTCAAAATTTGCCCTCACAACAATTTTATTGGCTTATCTGTTGATTCCGTTTACTGACTTTTTATCTTGTGTTATTCACCCTTTAAAAATTATCATTTTTTTACCAAACTATTTCAGTTTTAAAAAATTTTGAAATTGTTACCTACCATACACAGTACTGTTTTGTTATAACTAGTTAAGTAGACTTCAATTTATAAGGTATTTATTTTCTGCATGTCCAGACCACATGAGCTGAGTTACACAGATATTCGGTAAGATTTTTACATCTGCTGGCTCTCCTTACTTCTAATGCTGAAGCTTCTTTATTGCCAGATGATCATAACACAATTAGAACCCTCATGACCCATATATTGCACACTGTGTAGAGTCCATAATGGCATACCCCCCCCCCCCCCCCCTCCTTAAAAAGTATAGTCTGTCAAGTTAAGTTTAAAGGTGAAGTGCAAGGATATGTTTTGTATCGTAATTTTTGTTTTGGGGTGTGGTTACTGGTGTGGTTAGCTGGTGGCACTGGGAGAAATTTGTAGATAGTTTTGTTTTTAACTTGCAAATTGTTCACTTGAATGTTTGCACATTAGATACATGTATAAGTAATGTTATACTAATAACTGCCTCTCTGATTTATCATAGAAGACCTGGGGACTATTGTCTCTTACTTTTGATAAGCTCAGACCAAATAAAAATTGAAAAATTTCCGAGTGGGTTTTCCACTCAGTCGCTGCATGTGGAAGATTTGCCAGGTACTCATTGAAGGTCTAGAGTTTCCTCTGGGTAATGATCACGGTTTCCTCCCCCACTAAACCTGGCAACGCTGCCAAATAAGTGAAATAATCTTGAGTGCATGTAAAAAGTCGCAAGTTGGTTAATAGCACCAACTCAAAATTTTAACCCTATGTCGAACTTAGCTTGTTACACTGCATGGATTAAATAAATAGTTTTTTCACTTACAGATTTTTTTATGAGCCTCTAAGCTTGTTACTTATTAAATGAGGGGGTCAATGCCCGGCTAGTATTTGGTATGATGGAGAGATAACCTTTTGGGTGTTTGGTGTTAGGAATCAAGGGTATTTGTTTGGTGGGCTTGTTTCACTTATATGATATCTTTCCCAGAGAAACCAGAGTATAGGCAAGAAGGACATTTAGTCCATCTACTTATAGTATTTTAGGCACAATAGAGGGGAATTAACCCCAGGCCTATTTTTTTCAATCAATTGCCGGATACTGTACCACTGCCTGGCCTAGACACTATTTCCATTGAAATAACAGTACATTTTCTTACAAAACTATTTTCCTCTAAAACATTTTCTTTCTAATTTTTCAAATGTTTTTTCGAAATATATTATGTTGGTCTTATTTTCAAAATATTCTCTCACTGTGTGCATGTAGACTAACATATTTGAATGTTTTCTTGATACTAACAGTCTTAAACAACAAACCTGCTCGTCTCCATATATTAAAACTCACATGATACATTTTTCCTTTGAACATCATCTATTTATCAGTATTGGTGAACAGCATATAACCTGTCAAAACAATCACGAGTACCTGTTTAATTTCCCAACCGTAAAGTGCCATGAGCTGCTAAAATGTTTACTTTTTAAATAAATTTTGATGGTCAAGAGAAGCTCAACGTTTCAAGTACCTTAAACTAAAGGACTGAAGATGAAAGAAAAAATATTGATAAACCCATACGAACTGAACATGTCTTCTAACTACAGACAAAATTCATTAAGGAGTACATTTTACGTTTTTTTGTTGCTAATAAAAACTAGCTAAATGTACATACTTTATACTTGTATCAATGGAAAGCCCTTATATTGAACCTTTTGATAAAAATGATGAACGTTTTGTTGATGTGGCCATCCTTGATGTTTGTATCCTTGAAAATATTTACTCTTGTATATCAACAGGTATATTGTATGAGGGATTTTGAATGAATACTATAGATTATTTTTTTTTTTTACGGAGGGCTGTTGTGTCTCATCATGTATTTATAATCTGTTTTCTATTTGCAGTGATGTAGATGTAGATGAGACATTGAAGTCATTAAACCACTCTGGCAGCTCCTCTACCTCCAGTCTCTCAACAAGGTAAACAATCAAACTTTCACACAATAATAACATTTGATTAGCTGTTCTTTTCAAATTTACTGGCAAAATATGCGTAGAAATCATAGTTTTGTGTAATTGGCATTTATATGCAGCAGGTTTTGATGATCATACAAGAATGTTTTGAATGTACACAAAACTTGTAAACTAGGTTGAATATTGGATTAGAAAGACATGTTCTTTTTACATCCTATGTGAAACCCATTTGCTGAATACGAAAAAGAAATATTCAAGAAAAGCTTGATTTTATATGCTAATATTGTATATCTCTTTACCCCATAATGACGCCATTTGACGCCTTGCTTGTATCCATGAACTGTTCTCT
Source organism: Lepidochitona cinerea (assembly GCA_963971465.1). Classification (NCBI taxonomy): domain Eukaryota; kingdom Metazoa; phylum Mollusca; class Polyplacophora; order Chitonida; family Tonicellidae; genus Lepidochitona; species Lepidochitona cinerea. The sequence goes on along the minus strand of OZ020551.1, from coordinate 97,234,888 downwards.
GGGTCAACCCATAATGACGCTATATGACGCCTTGACATAATTAATATAAGACCTGATTTTATATTTTTTTAATGAAATTTTTTTTAAAAATAACTTACTAAAGATAATCTTTTGAAGAATGTAAATGAATATGTTGTTCACTTATTGTCTTTGCTTTTCTGAAATAAATATTTAGAACAAAATAGGGTTGACCTGGTTAACTGTCTATGAATCAGAGCATGGCGTCATATGGCGTCATTATGGGGTAATGGATAAAACAATGCATGGGGCAAAGAGTTAAACTGTATATGGAATGAAATGTATGAACTACATGTATGTACATGGAATTGCCACATCCGATTGGCTAGCTTGGATATAACTTGATCAAATTGGCACCATTACCATGGGATTGCAGTCAACTTCACAATAGTGCAATACAGATTAAGCTCACAAAATACATTTTAGCATTGTTGGTTACAAAAAGTGTTTGCACAGTATTTGTATTGCTCAGTGCACATTAAATATCATGGGGTAGTCATTCCACAGTTCATTTTGTAAAACTTTGTTTCTGCACTCAGATCCATCTGGGATCGGTTCTTTAAAAGAAAATTAGCTTAATGGCATGTTAAATGACCTGGCGTAACAAAGAAATTCTGTTGTGGCGCGACGTCATCTAACCTGCCGTTAAGCTAATTTTCGTTTGAACAACCGGCCCCAGATATTTATAGATAACAGATTGATGACATACTAAATGATTTTTTTTTCTTCTAGTAATTCTAGTGAGGCTGTGAATGACCTTAAACAGCTCATAGAAGACGATTCAGACTTCGATGTTGAGACAGAGTTGCCTCCCCTCAAACAGCTCCTTCCAGACGATACTGTCAAAAAATTAAAACCAAAAGAAAAGAAGAGACAAGAAGTTATTAATGGTGAGACAAAAACTGTTGTAAATGAAACATGAAATCAGCAACCTGAAAATTTCTCATTTAGCTTGTGTTTATAACATTGTCAGACAAGTTTAAGGCCTGTAGTTTCCTCCCCTACTAAACCTTGATATGACACCATGTACGAATCAATTCAACCAATATATATCATTTAGCACTGAATTTGATATACTTTATTCATTTCTTCTTCAAAGTTCATTTGTCAGAGTTATACTCAATCTTATGTCAACTCAGGCCTTCCATTTATAGTCTCAGTACAAAAGCATTTATAAGTTACAATAAGGTTTAATTGTATAGCTGCCATAAATATATATATTGTAAACCATTGACACAATGTTGGTTTATATTCATGGTATACAATTTGGTTTGGTTACAGAACTATTTTACACGGAGAGAAGTCATTTAAGGAATATGAAGGTGCTTGATCGTGTTTTTTATCGGCCCATGTCCTCAGAACCTAATGTTATACACAAGAGCCTTGTCAATCAACTTTTTCCAAATTTAGAGCAGCTGATAAACCTTCACTGTAAGTCTATTGTTTTTGTATTGTTGCCTTTAATGGATTTTATGTTTTCTTGGTTTTTAAGTTTTTCTTTCGATTTATTTAGATAAAGAATTTGCCATGTCTAACTTTTTTTCTGGTTATAGTATTTCTGGTCATGACAAATTACTTTCCTATCCATTCCCCCTTTATTTTATTATTCCCCTTTCCTTACAATAAACATGGGAATGTTTTAAAGTTGATTATTTTTAAAGATAATGAAAGTGTAAGCCTTTTTGAATATTTTTTCTTGTTACATTGAAAATAGTTTTTTATAGTTATAGTCTTAATTATTATCAGTTTCTTCTACATTAACAAACTCTATCCTTATTACATTTTGTAGCTGCGTTAAATAATGCAATGAAAGCTAGAAGGAAAGAAACACCAGTTGTTAATGAAGTGGGGGATATTTTGTTACAAAGGGTAAGTAGTACAAACACATATGATATCACCACATAACATAGGAATGCTGTTATGTAGTACTTTCAAAATCGTCAACTGGGAATTTTAGGTTTTTAACCGAAACATAGAAGTACTGGGGAAAATTGTCAGCACACATGTGATCACAAAGGTTAAAAACAAAAGAAACTAAATTTGCCATATGATAGCTCCGGTGGTCGGCAAATGTTTTTCAGTCAATCTTGTATAATAGGTTTGACACCTTATATCACAAGGGAATATGTCCATTTTCCAGATAAACTGTTTGTTAACTGGAAATGCTATTACAGGTATAAGAAGAATAATTCCCTGGCTGTGTGTAATTTCTGTATATGTATGATTTCAGTTTGATGGAGAAGCAGGAAGTGAGTTTCGAGAAGGCTGTGCTATATTCTGTCGAGGCCAATCATATGCGTTAGAACAATTAAGAATCAAACAGAGACGTGATGAAAAATTTTCCAGATTATTATCAGTGAGTACTGGTTTGCTCATCAAACATTTTTTCTGGCTGGGTTTTCTTCCATCCATGGGGGCTGGTTGTAAGTAACAGCTTTGCTATTCCTACGAGCATACATCTCTCTCAATCATGTTTCTTCTAGATTTTCTTGTCCTCTGTGGCCCATTAGGTAGAGCGTTGGACGCTCACTCGAACAGCCTTCCACAAAATGGGTCGTGGGTTCGAATCCCACTCAGCCTAAAATAAATTAGAAATTTTCTGACTTGGTTTTCACTCGAACAACCTATGTGAGGTGGTTGCTAGTTACCACCGGAAGGTCGTGGGTTTCCTCCGGGTATAGAGCCCGGTTTCCTCCAACAATAAAACGTGCAACGCCGCCATATAAGTGAAATAATCTTGAACGCGGCGTAAAACAACAAACAATCTAAATTTTCTTCACGTGCCTTGCAATATTATATTTTATTGGATCCTAAATTTGCGTAACATACCGTCTCTCTTTGATTTTTGATCCATGTCTCCACCTTATGCCAACCATTCTGTTGATCATTCTGTTGACCAGTCTTATAGAAGTACTCACTGTCCGTAAAGACATTTTTTATGAACTCATTGTCATAGTTTTTACTGATTTTGTTTTGTCAGGAAGCTGAAAGTAACCCTTTATGTCGAAGATTACAACTAAAAGATCTAATTCCAACAGCATTTCAGCGTTTAACAAAATATCCTCTTCTTATTGAAAATTTAATGAAATACACACAGAGTAAGTAAATTGATATATTTTTCCTATTTTTACTGTTCTACTCAGATAAAGAATGTTCTTGTCAAAAACTAACCCGACAAATGTTATCACTTGAATGTGTACATTTACATGTGCATGTAAAAATTTGTCTTGAGAAAATATATCTATGTAAATAGTCAAAACAGCTGTTACTATGATGTTAAGTTGTACCTTTTCTGAAAACAATAAACTATAGGAAAGCATGGTTGAAAGGTAGGAGGAGATGACGCTCCATGCTGTATATATTCTGTTTAATTGATGTATTCATGGCACAATTTAATCTGTGTAAATGTCAATCTCGTTCTTTTAAGCCTGTTATTTATTAACATTTTCATTTGTTTTCAGCCAATTCCGAAGACTATTCCAGATTAGAGCGGGCTCTAAAAAGGAGTAAAAGTATTTTAGATTATGTAAACCAAGCTGTGAGAGAATGTGAGAACCACCAGAGATTGGTAGAAATCAACAAACGCTTGGATCGAAAACCTTTCGAAAATTCTAATAATCCAAATGTAGCAGAATTTAAAGTAAGTTTTTTCCTTAACCATTTATTTACTAGTTTATTTAAGAAGATTATTTAGTAAAATGGTATCCTTAAACATTCATTCTTATGAAGGATACAGATACATATTACATTCTCTATTGTTTTGTTGTTTGTTTTAGCTTTTTAGTGAGTCCATTCATATGAATGAGTTACACAGACCTTTTCTATTGTGTCATGTTGAAGTTCCATTTTCATGGGCGAAAAAAAAATAATGTAACACTGTTGCTTAAAGCTGCGTTTTTAATTGATTTTTAAATCTTTAAATGATTCAATGTATTCTTGTTTTTTTACAGAATTTAGATCTGACCAAGCGAAAGTTGGTCCATGACGGAACTTTAACATGGCGGTTGAGTCGAAATAAGCAGATCGAGCTCCAGGTTGTTTTATTAGAAGACATTTTAGTGCTACTTCAAAAACAGGATGATAAGCTTGTGTTAAAATGTCAGAGTACAACAGTTGTGGCTGGCAAAGATGATACCAAGTATACACATAGTCCAGTTGTCCGCCTCACCAATCTTTTAACCAGAAATGTTGCTACAGGTATGTACTTTGTTACTCTTACTCTTATTAGTGTGTAAGCGAAAGTTTTTACATAGCATATTTCAACACTGTGTGATGCCATGCTAGTTACTAGTAGAAACTTAAGCTGCTTTGTGAAACAGGCCCCAGGGTTTGAATACCACTGAATTCCCAAACAGATATACCATTTTCAAATGGCTTTCTTCTTTCGAACAGGAGGCTTGAGATTTTCTTACATACAAAACAACTATGCTATTGGGGGGTTCATCCAAAGTCAAATCACTCTTATTTTCAAGAAACAATAATGTATGATGAGTATCTTTTGACAAGTTTTCTTTTTGTGTGTGTAAAAGGTGTTAGTGCATAGATAATTCATATTATGTTTTGTTGTTGTTTTTTTTCAGATAAGAAAGCTTTTTTCTTGGTCAGTAACCCGAATTTAAAACCTCAGATTTATGAACTGGTTTCAGCTTCATCTGAGGATCGTAAAAAGTGAGTTTTTTTCTTCTCCAAGTTATTTTGTACGGGTCGTTCTGTTTTATTTTTTCGCTCCATTCAAACTTTTCTTTTCCTTTATGAATCTAATGACAGTTTTAGGTATGAGCTCGTATATTTATAGCCAAAACAGGTTTATTTTAGGATGTTTGAGAAAAAAGTGTTTATGGTAAATGTTGTAGAATATTTGATGATCCATAAGAATTTTTTGGCAAAATTCCAAGCTCATTATATGTAACTATTCCTGTTTGTATCAAAGCTGGCTCACTTTGCAGGCTTATAAGACATACATGTAACATCTCCCAGCATAAAAAAGCGATTCTCCTTTTGCCAGCTCTAAGCCTGTCTGTTATCAATATCCATTAGTTGTGCCAATTTCTCACACAGTGTATAACTAAGCTCAGAAGAGGAACATGTGCATCCTCTGTTATATTGCATTTTGTGTTTCATCTGGCTGTCTGTTTATTTAGGGGAAGTCTTAAACAGGCAATATTCATTCCTTAGAAGTCTTTCTTTTTAGATTTGCTATTTTTTCCCCAAGTCAGTTTTACATCAGAGGTATTGTTTTAGTAGTAAAATGATAGGTCTGCCACTGTAAGCTATATTTAGACTGCTCGTTAAAGTGGGGTGAGATACCAACATTTAAAGAATCTCCATCAATTTTAATTGGCTTTTTAAACACCTGTTTTGTTTAGATATACAAAATCTGTTCTGACAGTTGGTACCTTAGTTGTTATGCTGATATAAGATGGGATGATTGGGGGTGCATATGACTTAAATTAGGTTTGACATCTGACAGTGTTCAGTTTAACAGCTTTCTCTAGTTAACGATACTATCTAAGCTGCTATCCCAGCATCCCAAAGCTGTATAATTAAATCATGGTGTGCTGATTGACAGTCTCCCCCAATGTCTATACAAATCCGGATTAAAGTTAACTTCATATAGATACCTTGACTTCAAAAAGCTCAGCCAAGGGATAGTTTTGAATGTTACCATGGTTACAAGTTATCTGTAGACTAAGGTATAATGGGAACCTTGGCTTGTGTTTTTTAACTGCACTGATGGGTTTTACAGAGTAGATGGCAGACAGGAAGCATGTGTAGAGTCTGTCGAGGACCGAACTATTTGCACCGCTAATTCTAAATACCGAGCTACAATTGTTACCCATCTATAGTTGCCTCATATCATGGTTAGGGCCAGACCACTGACTGGAAGGAGAGTTGGTATAGAATGGGACTCAGTCTGTCTTTATAGTGTGCATGTACTCCTTTAGATATTAGATCATCATAATGAGTCAGGATCCAACTAGTGAAGCTGATCAGGGGACTGGCAAGAAGATCCATAAACCAAATAAGGTGGTCAGGTAACTAGGTAGTTATTTAGTTGTTTGTATTAAAGGAGTAAGACAAAATACCCATGACTTAGGGTGACTTTTTGGCTGTCTTTTCCCCTTTCCTCATGTAAGCACATTTTAGGATTGCTCCTTACAATTTATTATCATTATTGACAATCGTCTTATATTCATGTGATCCTATTCCAGGTGGTTTAAACATATCACTGAAGCTGCAGACTCCTACAAGTTAAAGGAAAAGGAATTATTAGCACAAAATGGAAAACCTGGCAACAGCCAAGCCAGTCAACAAGAGTCTGAACAAATCACACATATACGTCCACAAATAACAAGTCGAGAACGTCATCGAGAAGGCTCAGGGTAAGTCATCTTTACTCCGTAATATCTTTGATTACAGCTTTGCTTACTATATCAATGAATCTTATTACTTATAGGTATAGCTAAGAACCTAGTACTTCAGCCATTTCAAATCCATTAGACCACTAGTTTAACTCAAATTTGAATATGCCACTCTGTTCCATTCTCATTTTACTTCTGTTTTTTTTTGTTATAAGATGACTTATTTACCCATTGGAGCATTAACCTTGTTATCTTTAGAGATTTAAACAAATTGTTGAAAAATACATTGTTAATACATGTACACGTGTTGTGTTTTTTATCTAGTTGAGGATTTTATTTTTATTTGTTCATCACTTGTTAAATGTTCATGTTTTACCCCTGTCATACTTTGCTCTCAAAGTGTCTTTTGTCTGTTGCGCACTCCATTGTCTCTTTGGTGACACAGACTTTAAAGCAATATTTTATGTTTTTACCATTTTTTTTTTATTTGAGGGTGGGGGGGGGGGGAATTGATGTAGCTTTTTTCAGTGTGTTCTAACAGTTCGGATTGTTTTTGTGGTGCTTTGACTAACGCTTTGGTGTACTGATAGAGCTTGCAATTTGTCTTTAGTTGTTTTTTTGTTGTTGCTTATTTCACATTTGTCCTACACATTAGGACATATATCCTGGTGTATTATTTCATCATATACCTATAGGTCTGTGTTAACATTGTCTCCATTTGACCTTAGCTGTTAAGTGTGACGTTAAGCCCTAATCAATCCAAAAAAATTGTTTTTGTTAACAGGGAACTATGCTAAAAAAAGTCCAATTTAATATAAATAAGAATTGAAAAAGTCCAATTTAATATAAATAAGAATTAATAAAGCAGTTTCGATGACGATCCATTCTGTGTGGTTACTAAGTCATAACATACAAAACGTTTGTGGGAAGAGTAACACTGAACAGCCTTTGTGTGTATTTTTAACAAATGATACCCTCAGTTCATATTCTACAAATTCAGATTTGAATTTACCCTCTTGCATGAGCCATCAAAATTGTCATACATTCTAATTGTCAAAAAGAAGTTCAGTGTTTGAAGTACCTTGAAAAGCTGTAGGATAGCTTAGGCTGCTATATACTGGAAAAGTAGTATAGGCCTCCATTCTTGTGAGATATAAAATTAAGCAAATATCTTGATGCATCCAATATATTGTCATGAAGCTTACAGCTTTCAATATTGATTTGTTTGCTAACATGTTCCTTTCATTTAGCCTGCTGCATGACAATCTTCTGCTTGAGAAACAATAATCTATTCTGCATTTGCTTTATAGAAAACCTTTTATATAGCATCGTTGTGCTGCTCATGTGCTTTGTGGTAAAATTTAGATACTCTGTTCCAAGTTAGTGGCTGTTTAGCCGGTGACGCGTGCTATATCGATAAGGTTTTGTTTTTAGGTGGGTAAAAGCTAATATTAGTGGTGCTGATCCCTCTACTAACCATGTCCAAGACTTGCATGATGGTTCATGTGAATTCCCTGATATTCCCTCTAATCAACAGGATCAGATCACTGTCCTCAGACAACAAATTGTCCGACGATCTAGCCACAGGTAAACACTATGGTACCTGATATCCCAAATATGTTGTCTTATGTTTTTTTCTGTGGCAAAGTAGAGTTGTTTAGCGACAGCTTGTAGAAGTAAACACAAAGCCCCAAATTTAGGCAACCATCATGATGAATTTGGCTTGTTTTAACCAATTAACATTAAAAGAACAAAAAAAGCACACAGAACAAGAGGACAGGTGTTAAGGTGACTTGCATAAACTCCTTGAAACTGGAGACCTGATCTGTCTTTGTAAATTTATGATTTTTGATTTTTATTGAACATTTTTGATTATTTCCTGTATGATTTTTTTACATTTATCCAATTTGATTCCAAAAAAATGAAGTGTAAAAATTGCTTTGTACAATGAGGCTCTGGTTTATAGGTAGTTTAACTAGTTTTCTGTTTTCCTGATGGAGGATTAGCTCTCTTGTTTGTTTTTTCCTCTGACTAAATGGGAAAGTTAGCAATCATGAAGTGTTGGTATTTCATGAGCATGAGGTTTACTGATTTACAGCATGTGCTGAAGGAACCCTATTTAATGAATTAACTGCATGGTTCGCACATGGCAAATATAAGCTATTAAAAGGATTTTGGATGACACTAAAATCTCAAAGCAATTTCTTTTCTCAACTGATTGTGGTGTATTTCCAATTTTTGGGTGATTTTTTTTTTTTTGGTCAATTTCACATTCAATTGTTTTTTCATCATCATATCTTCACATACATATTTTGAAATTATAATATATAACATAAGCATGATTCCTAAATCAGATGAAAAGACATTGTGGATGGGATGTTCTTTTTAATCGAGTCTGATATCCCGATGTCGATCTCAATAGATTTGTTTTTTAAGCATAGGTTGCAATGATGAATGTTTATAAAGGTAAACCTGTGTAGACCAGAACCTTGTCCAAACCAACAATATACCAAATTTCCGTCTATATTGAAATGCATGTTAAAAAACCTTGATCTGTCTAAACCGCCATCTTTTTCCTTCCCCCAAGAAATGTCGATACATACAGGTTTCACTGCACTTACATATATATAAATCTTGGTTTTATCAATTTGTAGTGCATGTTATTTATATCTTCAAGTTAATTATACACCAACTTTTTTATGGCTAATTTTATGACTTCTTTATTAGGGAGACATCTGAAGGTGCCTCAAGTTCCCCTACTCCATACTCCTCCAGTGACGTAGTTGAGAGTGATGACTCTGGTGTCGAGAGAGCTGGCGTCTCTGACATTCCTGAAGTAGACACCAGTCAGTTAATACAACCAGAGGATGTCACAGTTACTGATCCACTTATAGTTCTAGCAGAACCTGTTCTTACACCACAAGGTAACTTTCCCTTTCACTTTCAGATCTTATAAATCACATTCTTGTAAAGAAATCAGAAAATCTCAACAAAAATAGAAACTCATTTCTGTGATTCCATAAGTATCTTGTTAATATCAAAATATAACTTTTGGGTCATGTCACTTTTAGTGCGCTTTTGTTTTGTTTGCTCTGTTTGTACATGAGGGGAAGAGGAGGGAGGGATGTATTTAAGGAAAATGATATATTTTGTGGTATTGAGTGTTATGTGGTAGAGTATTGCATGCTGTAAAAGAGTGTTAGTGATTTTACCTGTATATAGTTCCTATCATGAATCATATAGGCATGTTTGTTTTTTAGATTATTCCACATCAAATCAGACAGTTGCTTTTAAAATTGTTTTCATTGTATCATTGGTTACCAGATTCTACAATAACTTAATGAACATTTTGTGCATGTAGCAAGAATTTTATCCACATCTAAAAAATTCATTTCATGGAATTTTTTTTTTCTTTTTAAATTTGAAGACTGATGTAATGTTACATGTTCAGCAATGAAGATTTCTCAATAGACTTAAACATGTTTGACAATTCGTCACAGAACATTTCAGCCTGACATTAATTACCTCCTCCCCCTTTCCCCCTCAATCAATCAATGTCGAAATATATTAATTTTGATTTATATACAATATATATTTCAAGGGACTTTGTTTATTTGGACTTCAATGTACAATAAATGAAATGTAGTCCTTAGGTTTTTGTCTGTTTACGTTCACTAGAGAATGTGTTTGAACCAGTACATATTGCATCTATCCCATTGACCCTTATCAGCTTTATTAATTTGGGTGCCTCTCTTGGTGCAAATGGTATTATTAATGTTGTTTACCTGTATAGGCATCTACATGGCTTTGTTTCTTGTCTTCACTGTTTGTTTGCATGCTGGGTGGCTTGGTTTATATTTTCAGCATGCTTATGAAATTGCTTATACATGTACAATATATATTAAAAACCCAATAAACACCTTCTTTAACTTACAAACTTTGTGCAAGACACTCACAGAATCAGCAGGATATTAACAAAAACTGGTGACTGAAAGAAAATAATTTGTTCTTAAGAGAACTAAAAATACACACTTTGCATCCTGGACTACTATATCGTGTTAGATTACACACTAAAATCCTTACTGTTCAACGCTTTCGGAACTGAACATTACAAACCAACAAATATTTATTCCTGTTTTTGATATTTTTCCAAAAGAAATAAGACCGAGAATAATCATATTATTCTGTACGTTTTTTAAGTCAGTATTTTTCTCTGTGAAGTTTATCAGGTGGTTTATATGTTGACTTTCAAAATAAGCGTCTCAATGCTTGGACATCTCATTCTGTACTACGAAAAAGTCAAAAGTTTCTGAGTGGATTTCTCACTTGATCACATTATATGGAACAGCCAGGTTACCTTCCCCACCAAGCCTGTTAACACCGCCAAATAAGTGAAATAATCTTGACCGTGAAACATCAATCAATGTTAGGGCTAACATATAAGATAATATGCATGTCATAAGACTATAAACACTAATAGTTACTGGTCTATGTTATTACAAAAAAAGTTTTGTATTGAATGGCTGCTGATAAACAATGCTTATTTGTGTTGTTATTTGATGTGCTTGCTTCCAGCCTGTAGTTATAGCTAGTCAATAGATACAAAGGGAGATAATAAAGTTGGATTGACTAATAATTTAGTGTAGTGTGCGGAATGATGATGTGTGTGACATCAATCAATAAAACCATTGTATAGACTGTGACTATTTATGGACCATTCAATGTTTTTGTTGACCCGTCTGTGATAGATCCAGGAAAATCTTAAATAAATTTTGTAGAAAATGGTACAGCCAAAGTTAGTATTAACAAGGAATGTGCTTTTGGTGTTGCTTGATATTGCTTATAACATTACTGCCCTTAAAACTTGATATAATACAAAAAAATCAATATATTTTGTATGTGATTATTCCTGATTGACCCTCAAAACTAGTATTTGCCGCTGTTATTTTTGGGACTAATACTAACTTGTTGTGCATCCATTTTAACAAACAGAAAAGTTAAGACGAGCCGACTACCAACTTCGTCAGACATTAGCTGAAAAAGAACAGATTGTTGCTGAAATATTAGGTGTATCATTACACCAAAGCCATATAACACCTGAGGTTAGTTTGGCTGGACATCACTTTACAAAAAAATGCAATGTAAATAAATTATAAAAGGTTTCTTTACCAATTTGTGTGGTAGCTAAAAGAACACTTAGTTCTAAAGAAAAAATGATCTTGAGAGACAAAAAAATTAAACTTTTTGATACTTCTTAGTTTAATATTACCTAAATATCTAAAAAAATGAATTGATTTACTTTTAAGAAATATTTAATGATGAGACTTTAAAAAGTGACATGAGCTGCCTAAATTCGAGCTGTCGAAATCCCAATTGTCACAACAATACAAGTATGTGAAGTTCATTTTAAAACTAAACGATTCACAGGGATATAAAAATATTTATTCGGTGTGTGAAATATTATCAGGATACATCTTTATTCATTCCAGGCTTAAGTCACTTCTTAACACTTTTACCGATAAAAGCTTCCAGTTTGCACTTTTTTTGGAAAACTAGCTGCAAATTTCCAAACGTCATTAACGAGATATTTTGGCAGCTCATGCCACTTTAACATAAGAACTCCATAGCAGAAGAGCAGCTGATGTAGTTTTTTTACCGAATTTTCTGATTGTAATCAAGTCCCATAGCAGTGAAATGGGAAGGAAACTTTAGCGGAGTGTTTTGGTTTCTCTTGCATGTAGCAGCTGAACCTGGATAATGACCCGCGTGACTTGGTGCTTGCAGCCATACAACATTTCAACCAGATTCAAGCCCTCCTTACTGAGAGCTGTATGGCCGTTGTGTCCAGTGAAAATGACAGTATTCAGTGTATGTGATTACATGTTAACCATTCAAGCCCCTCTAGTAACAACTCACTCCCCCTCCTATTTCAAACACTCACCTAACTCTAATGATTCTACTCGTAGACTCAACTAAGTAACTGAGAAATTCATTTATCGGTTTCTGTTATTGCTTTTGCTTCTATCTGTACTTCTGCTTCACAATAAACTAAGGCAGTGGAGTTTATTCTACTTTTTTAAATCTTACGATGGTTAGCCAAGTTTTATGGTCAGTTCAGATGTGTATCTGCAATATGCTTTATGTACTGGTTTAGTCCTACATGTATGTAAAGACACATGAAGCAAAACGACAGGGTTTATTAACAATTTATTGTTCAAGAAAACAGCTATGACATCCCAACAAATATTAATTGACATGAATTTTTCATTTGAAATTAATTTGGTTTTGTTAATGTTTAACGGTTGCATTTGAACACTTTGTGCATTTACATTAATTCCAGTTACAGCCACAATGCATGTTATTTTTGTTCTTCTAACCTTTTTACAGTTTTGCATTTGAAATGGGAATTTTGGTTTTCCCTTAATTATGGCCTGTTTTGTTTTTGGTCAAGGCTAAGGATGTTTGTCATCAATCTCTCCAGGGAATTGTTCTGCATTTGACATAAAATGCCCAATAATAAAGTCATGCCATAAGGAATACTGTAGGAGATGTATATCCTGTTTTCTTCAACAACCTTGTCAGTCAACAAAAGCCTTTTAACCCTGATATTCCTTGTATACTAATTGTGTAACCTGTGTTATTTAGCGGCTGCATCACCTGCCACAGAGGATGAGCCCCAGACACCCACCCCTGACATGAGCGCTGCCCCACCCAGTCTGACCTCCCCCAATGCACCTATACCAATGGACAAGTTAAGGATGATGGCAGGCAGAATGAACTCCATTCTCAGTAATCTACTGGTATGTTTTTGTAAATAATAGACAGAAAGCTGTATAAACAAACAGGAAATAAAAAAGATTTGTTTGTTATACCAGGTTTCCAGTTCATATAAATGTAAAACGCATTTTAATTGAAAAGAAAAACCAGCATACTATCCAGGTGTTGGTTCACACAGGTTTTCTCATGAAGAAATGAATTTGTCATGTTTATATTCTCTTATATGTTACACCTCAATTTATCAAAAGATACACTAATTTAATTGTTGCCTTCTGTGTTAAAGTGAATTTTTATTTTATAATTCTTTCATTAAGCGATAACTTCATTCATTCTGCTAACAAAATACATTTCTCAGTAACCTGGATTGTGGTATTTGCTGATATAGATAAGATTTGTTCTAACCCGTTCTGAAGACCAATGTTTATTTTGTAGACTGTAGTGGGTAACAAAGAAGAAGAACAAGATCGATTGAGACAGGAGTTGAAATCCGCTCAACAACAACTGGCCTTAGTGAAGGAGCTACAGAAGGATAGCTTTAACCAATCTGATCGTCCCTCCAGTATGATTTCCATTGCATCATCAACATCAGATCCAGCCGATGATACACAAGCTCAGTTGGAGGAATCACAGGCCTCTGTTGATGCTCTTCATAGAATGTTGATGGGTGGTGGTGGAGGAAACATCCGAGCTGAGGATATCTTAATGGCTGACTCCACTTTTACACAATCAACTGATCTAGACAGCTCTGACTGGGCGGATTTAAGTGAAGATGTCACAGACTCGACGGTTCAACCACAGGTCACAGGTCAGTAATTGTTAAATTGTCTTAGTTCGAATACTGCTCAATTGAAAATATGATAGATAAATTTGTAAATGCCCATATCCATTGAACGCTATGTTTCAAGGCTTAAGTTTGGTTGTTAAGGCTTACTAAACATTCTCATTTGTGTTCACTACCCAATCACAGTTTCGCTGACGATAACGCCATCAGATCTGCTTTTAAATTCCATATGGCTACAAAGATGTTGTTGTTTCAGATGTAGACGAAGAAACGTTCTATGAAGACAAGGGTGGGTCAAGTGGAGAGGAGGGGAAGTTCTTCCCTGCGGAGGAGAGTTTGGAGATCACAGAAGAGAGTCCTGATGAGGAGAGTAGTGACCAAGACTCCAGTAGTACAACACCAGTACAAGACGTGGACAGTAGTGGTACAATAAGCAGTTCAACCAGTACAGAACAATCTGAGAACAAAGCTCCCAGTGAGGAGCAAATAAAGAATGAGGGATCAAGTGTAGACCAGGAATTGATAGCTGAAGACCCCTCAGTATAACCCTCAATACCTTCATGTGTGTTTCCCTGGACAGACTTTATAGTAGAAATTATCCCATCTTTATTCAGATACTATGCACTGGACAGCTCTCCACTATCTCATCCAGCCAGAGCTAACTTATAGAAAAGACTATGTTATGCCAAATCGTTGTTAATCTATTGTTCTACTACATTACATGATGCAACATGTATAAATCTGTTGGTTACAACTTGTAAATATGTACCTTTGTTAGTCCTTATGTACAGCAGTGTTTTTATATCAATCCAGAACACAATTATGCACACTCTAAAACAATTATCTTGGGATATAGAATACTTTGCAGATCTCTTTTCTTAGTAATGTACAAGTTACTAGTTAGCTACCCTTATGAGCAAAGTTCAAAGTTCACACCTAGACTGATTCTTACCTGTGTCTCAAACAATAACTATTCCTTTATCTCCTATTCCATAACATTCTTACCCCTTCATGAAAGTAGAACATATTCTGTTCTCACTGCCAATTGTGATATTAACATACTTTTAATGATGTAAATCTCAGCTAAATACTAGAAACAAATCTACTTAATCTTAGATAATCTATTATTCGTCTTCCCATTTTACCTTCAATGTACATAGTATGTGTGTCTACTTAACTGGGTCTATTCTGTCCATTCAAGAAACATAATAAGTGATTCTTCTTCACTATGCAGCAGGGTTACCATATGACTCTCAATGCCTTACTAAAGTCCTCTTATGCCTTCTCTATAGGGTGTTCAGTAACTATTGGTGTGGTGTACAGAAACAAATCCTCCTTGGCTAATCAGGTATATATAGCCACTTGCCAGTGTATCTTAAATATATCTGTACTAGATTATTATTATTATTATTATAAGGCTAATGCCTGAGGAAAATATATAATATTATATTTACAGTATAGCAATCTGGACATTCCTCCAGGCTTTTCCCTAAATATTTAAATAGAATAAATAGCTGTGATTAACATTATTTTTTTCTTTGTGACGCTTTTACCTAGCAGATAAATGTCTCATCAATTATAATCCAACCACCCACAAATTTATATCTCTGTTTTTTGACAAATTTCAAGGGAGATAACCACTTCAGCTGTAAATATATAAATATATCTTATGTAAGCGTTTGTAAAGAATTTATGCCAAATTTATTCCTTGAACGAAGTGCTGGAAAAAATCATTGTTTTAATATTTGAAGTGTTCTGTATTGATTTATTGAGAGGGAGGTGTGGCTTGAATTGGCTGTATAGGTTTGTGTGTGAATACCAAATACATAGTTGTAGGGCCAAAGCTATCTGACAGACTGGTGTGTTCAACTTTCCCTATCTTCTCACTGGTTAGGAATTCAACACATGTTCCTTTGCCTTGTATAGTGCTTTATTTGAAATATTAAAGATCCATTGAATGTCCTTAACATAAATATTTGTCTTTTGTCTTATTTTATCTTAAGCTAATCTGCTACATTTTTCATTCACTTCAGTGTCTCCATATGAGAAGCTTTTCGCTGTCTGAAATCCTAATCTTCCTAAAAATGTCTGGAGTTTTTTCTGCCTGGGTTCTTGTTCTATTAGCATATGACAGAAATTTGTTCCACAAAGATGAATGAAAAGCCTGACCAAAAAGGATATTAAATTTTGGGCATAGCACTTACAAAATTCCATGCTTCATATCTGCTGAGTTGTAGGTATATCTGTCGAGTTGTAGGTATATCTGTCGAGTTGTAGGTATATCTGCTGAGCTGTAGGTATATCTGCTGAATTGTAGGTATATATATGCTGAGTATATATGCTGAGGTGTATGTATATCTGCGGAGTTGTAGGTATATCTGCTGAATTGCAGGTATATCTGCCGAGCTGTAGACCATATCTGCTGAGTTTCAGGTATATCTGCTGAATTGCAGGTAAATCTACCGAGTTGTAGGTATATCTGCTGAATTGCAGGTAAATCTACCGAGTTGTAGGTATATCTGCTTAGTTTTAGGTATATCTGCTTAGTTGTATGTATATCTGCTGAGTTGTATGTATATCTGCGGAGTTGTAGGTAAATCTACCGAGTTGTAGGTAAATCTACCGAGTTGTAGGTAAATCTGCCGAGTTGTAGATATATCTGCTGAGTTGTAGGTATATCTGCTGAGTTGTAGGTATATCTGCCGAGTTGTAGGTAAATCTACCGAGTTGTAGGTAAATCTGCCGAGTTGTAGATATATCTGCTGAGTTGTAGGTATATGTGCCGAGTTGTAGGTATATGTGCCGAGTTGTAGGTATATGTGCCGAGTTGTAGGTATATCTGCTGAGTTGTAGATATATCTGCCGAGTTGTAGGTATATCTGCCGAGTTGTAGGTAAATCTACCGAGTTGTAGGTATATCTGCCGAGTTGTAGGTATATCTGCCGAGTTGTAGGTATATCTGCCGAGTTGTACGTATATCTGCCGAGTTGTAGGTATATCTGCCGAGTTGTAGGTATATCTGCCGAGTTGTAGGTATATTTATATTGTTTGCGCCTCTAATTCATTTGCATATCTTGTCACTTTGCTTAAATCAGTTAAATGATTAGTGGGTCCTTTATTTTTTTTTGGTCAAACTTCCATTTTGCTCAGCAGAATTTAGAGAAATGGCAACACGATTTTAGAATGGGTTCACCGCCAGTAATACCAATGGCT
The DNA here is from genome assembly GCA_963971465.1 of Lepidochitona cinerea. Lineage (NCBI taxonomy): Eukaryota > Metazoa > Mollusca > Polyplacophora > Chitonida > Tonicellidae > Lepidochitona > Lepidochitona cinerea. The sequence goes on along the minus strand of OZ020551.1, from coordinate 97,217,737 downwards.
GTTTTTGTTTTGTTTTTTTCAAACTTTGACATGACTGTTACGCATAAGACTTACGTCTATTCCACAGTCACAGGAACATCACAATATTCCTATTGAAAAACACCAAATATTGAATCTAAGATGTGGCATACCGGTACTTGTCTTCTCGGACATAAACATCGAGTCTGACTTGGCCCTCGGTGGCTCAGTGCATGGAAGAGCTGCATTAATTAATAAGTCGAGGGTTCACAGTAATTTTTTTTTATCGGATGGCTCTATGTGGAATGGTTACCGGGTACCTATCGGATTTCCTTCACCACTAAATCTGACAACGCCACCATATAACAGTTTATGCCTAACGTCTAATCTTGAATTCAGCGTAAAACAACAGTCGAGCCCGGCAATTGTCCAGGGCCCAGTTTCACAAAGCGATCTTCGCTTAAAAAGCGTCAAAATGTTGATATTTTGGCGTAAAAACAGAATGTTGAAATTATCGGCTATTTTTCTCAAGACGTATAATTCAGAAGTTTTTTAGTGCTTCTATTCTCGAGAATGTACGATAAAGTGTTGTTTTGAACTAACTTTAACTTAAAGGCACACTTGCCGTGAAAATCAGGAATAGTGTTTACATTAAAAAAGAAAGTCTGTTTTCTGTATTTTTCCCAGACAATATAGCCTAAGTTAGGAACTTTCTATTTTTACCAAAATTTAAAAGTTTGGACATTAAAAAAGAAAGTCCGTTTTCTGTATTTTTCCCAGACAATATAAGTTAGGAACTTTCTATTTTTACCAAGTTTGGACGTCACTTTGTATTTTTAATTTGAATTTGAAAATTTGAATTGTTAGGTACCCGTAACGTAAACAAACCAGACTGCCCCCTATTGGCGATTTTATGTTTCAGTCGAGTGAGTGAACTAACGGCACAGTGTAATTTTACGTAGGCCTATTTCTCTGAGAAATACAGACTGACGATCGGTTAACAGCGACTGGAAAAGCCTGCTGATAATTATTTGAGTGTAAACCACAGATAAAAAGGCCTGAAATGAGGGTAATCCAACACGAAAGTTGACCGACACTGATCGTTGTTGTTGTAATCAGGCTTCGATTCTTCGTTTGTTTTTCACCCCATTTCTACATTCTAAAGCTAACTAGACATGTTTTATGTGTCCTATGTTTAAGTTTAGTTGTATTAGTCGTAGTAAGCTCATGTAAATTGGTTTTCTTAGCAAATTTAAACAGGCTACGGCGGCAAGTGGGCCTTTAAAGTGAATGAATAGTAATTTTGTTTACTTTTCGAACACTATTCCGGTTCGTATAGGCCACATACTCTATGGATTTTCCTCATTCCAACGCCAATCATTTAGTTCTTCGATGGCCTTAAAAGCCTCTTACTGCCGTGACGATCCGAAATTATGAAAAAAGTGTGAATTTTGGCAGCTCATGTCACTTTAAGGTGATCTTAACTACCGTTGCAACCAAAGCTAAAGGCACACGTTGCCATTGGTAATTAAGATCACCTTACGCTAAGACCGTTTTGTGAAACTGGGCCCTGTTACGCTTGGTGGGTGCACGCCCAGCATATGGAGGAGTTACCAAGGATAACGAAGAGGAACCCGTGCTGAAATAATTTTGAGTGTGCATGTGAAAAGCATGATTTGGTGAGTTTTATACATCGGGGCACTTGAATCCACAATAATCCTGGGATCAAAACTTTTGTTCTGATTTTGTGAACACACGTGATGGAAATAAATGCTTGTAAGTATGAAACTTGAGTCCACCTGGCTTCACAGGGCGAACATATTGAAGTAAAAATGTCACTTTGAGTGTGTAGAACACATCCATAGAGCAGAGGGTCAATAGCTCATACAGCTCCATTAGCTTCCAACCTGCGTCTCAACCCTCCAGTGAGACGTCGGATCTGTTGAAGGGGTAACTGCCACCAATACCGATGTAATGCCGACCGCTTCCAATTCCCGCAGATTTTGTACAGGGGGCTCTAGGGCTTGAATGTTTCTGCCCATCCTGTCCCAAATGTGCTCTAAAGGATTCAAATCCGCGCAGTTACCCTTCAACAGATCCGACGTCTCACAGGAGGCTTGAGACGCAGGTTGGAAGCTAATGGAGGCTATTGACCTTCTATTCTAGAGACGTGTTCTACACACTCAAAGTGACTTTTTTACTTCAATATGTTCGCCCCGTGAACGTTGCCCTTTATGATCACAATCGTTTCTGCTTAACTTAACTTTTTTCTTTGTGTATATAATGACGATTGCGACGGAGCCTCACAAAAATTGGATTTTTTTTTTCATTGACTTTGAAATCACAAGCGCAGCGGACGAGAGACATGGCTTCTGTATGCTTACTTATGTTAATTCGTTTGACTTTCCATAATCCTCGATATCGGCTCCATACTCCTAATAAGAAACTTCAACAGCGCACTGTCTCATTCTGACAATTCCCTCTGTATTCACTTGGCATTTCTAATGAAAACTTTTATGTAGGTATAAGAAAACGCCCAAAAAAAAATATGTTCCGCCACCCAAAAACATTCATTGACGATCGTTTCATCAACAGGGCCATGTGTTTACGGGTCGCTGTCAGGATCAGACTTCATGTACAGCTTATTTGAGACGGATTTATAAATATAGGGCTGGATATTTATATTTAAATCGATCTCCGTATATCCTTGTCCTCTAAATCATCGCTCAAGTTCTCTTAAAACCCATACAGAACTATATGATATCACACATAATGTACAGCGAGCTGAGGTCAAGAGAAGCCCGTTCTGGGAAGTCCCAGTCGTGTCAAAAGCCTAGCGCACACGAGAGCCGCCGGCTGAGCTGCCGGCTACGCGTGGCTGAGAGCTAAGCTGTTTCCCCCGTGTGCGCGTAAATTTTTGTGAGATTTTCGCCTCTGGAGGCGGTGAGGAAAGTATCTAGCATGTTTGATATTTTCTGCCTCTCGTGCCAAGAATCTCACCGTGTGCGCACAACGTGAGCTGCCAGCTGAGCTGAGAGGAGGGCGTACTCCAATCGCGTGTACTTATTAAATCATGTAACCACTTAGAATATTATGTAACACAGGTAGTTATATTTATGTAGCTGAGTGAACTTGGGTGACCAGGAACTTGCCTCAGCCGAGAGCTCGTGAACCCTCTGCGCTGAAATCTGTAGCCTAGCTGCTCCCTGGGCCACGCGTGCCTTGTAGCTCAGCCGGCGCCTCTCGATCGTGTGCGCTAATGCATGCATTGTATTTTTATACGCCCGACTTAAAAAGAATCGACCGTAGTATGGTATCACCAGCGCCGTCCGTCCCGGACTCCCTTCCTCTCCATAACTTAAAGTGGCATGAGCTGCCAAAATCTTGATATTTTGACGTTAAAACAGAAAGTTGAAATTATTGGCTATTTTCCTCAAGACGTATAATTCAGAAGCTTTTTAGTGCTTCTACTCTCGAAAATGTACGATAAAGTATTGTTTTGAACTAACTTTGGCTTAGAATGAATGAATGGTCGTCCCGGTTATTTAAATTTTGTTTACTTTTCGAACACGTTTTCGGTTCGTACAGGCCACATACTGTATGGATTTTCCTCATTCCAACGCCAATCATATACTTTTTCGATGACCTTCAAGCCTCTTACTGTCGTGACGATCAGAAATTATGAAAAAAGTGTGAATTTTGGCAGCTCATGCCACTTTAAAGAGTTTTTATCGGACCTTTACAATTCTTTCGCAACATATACCTTAATTATGGATAAAAGGTGTGTCATGAACCATTTATGACATCTTCGGTTGCATAGTATGTAAAGATCAAAACTCTTCAAGTTATGGAGCGCAAGCAACCAAGACCGACTAAATGAGAATGCCTTAAATGGTTCCAGACAAACCATCTACCCAGGCATAACTGTTATATTTACACTGAAAATTGTTTCAAGATCAGGTACCGGTAAAAACTTAAGAAGATATGGAATAAAACAGAATATTACAAAATCATAAGCTCTCTGCATACCTCCGCCGAAACTTGTTTACAACTTTAATAACATTCCGGCCACCTATTGAGCACTTGACACAAAATGAATTGTTCTCTCTTTTAAGTTTTATGAAAATTATACCCTCCCTGCAGCGAGATGGGTACGATGGTGTATAAATTTATTCATAACTGTTTCCAAATGAGAAGCAATCAATCTTTAGCCGTTTAGGCTTACTGAAAGTTGAAACTGTGAAATAGGCCTATATCTTGATTATTTGTTGTTGTTGTATCTGTCAAGTTGTACCCGTCCCTTTGTGGGCTTTGTATTCGTACAGTGAACTTTGAATTTAAAAAAAAAATGAATTCAATACCGGGGTATGGTCTTTCTAATTTTAGAACGAACCACGATCATCGATCTTGGTGACGGCATATATAGGTCACGTTTTCAGCCAATCACAGAGCCTGAATACGGCCATCGCCCTCAGCCCATGTGGGTTAGTTGACATGCTATATTCTAACTTCACAGCTGTACGAAATTTTGTTCAACAAGTTCGATCTGAGGGGCAGCAAAGTTCCACGTATGGATAAAACGACGGTCAATGGTTTGAAAGGGGTAAGATCTGATCTGTTTAATCACGTACATATATCACTGTTTTTAAAATGAACGGCCAATGTATGAATTTGAGTGGATTTTCAATCGATCGCCGTGTGGAACTGTAAGTGTAAGCAAAGTTGTCACTGCCGGATATTGAACGAAGGTCAAAAGTTTCCTGCAGGCAAATAGCTGAAGATATCCAAAGTATATTGATGATGTGTGGGCAACAGAGCTTGAGAATGTATTGGCCACACATACTTTCTTTGGCCACAGAGTTTGGGAATCTGTATATCTTGTTTCACTTTCAGTGGCATTTAGAAGTTCAGTTGACAATAACAATAACATAAGCTTCTTTATGGATTGCAACTTCTTCTTTATTATAATGTTGTATGTTATGGTCATTATTTTAACTTGATAACGGTGCTAGAAACTGTACCGAAACGTCGTGTTTACAATAAAGAAGAAGTTGCAATCCATAAAGAAACCTTATATTATGGAAATCTGTAGAACGGAGACCTCCAAACTCTGTGGCCAAAGTATATTGATGATGGGTGGCCACCAGAGTTGGGGGACCTGCCATATTGAAACATGTACATTCGGAGAAACAACACATTTTCTCTCAATTTCTCCTAATTTAAGCAACGCAACCCGCCCAAACTTTACACACATTCAATTCGATCTTTTAGTTCGCCGTTTCACCAAAAAAAGCATTCAAACACTTATATTTGTGTTGCATCCTCGTCGTTTTTTCCAAGGACAGCTTGAATCTCCTGCTAGCCTCCTCGTTTCCTTCAAAATTAACTTGAGGAATGTACGAACACAAGTTGACCTCTAAGCCTCGCTTTCGGATTAAACAACTATGTTTATCAAGAAAATCTGAAAGCGAGGCTCAGAGGTCAACTTGTGTTCGTACATTTCCCAAGCTCATTTTGAAAGCAGCGGGTAGTAGATTCGGGCTATCCTTGGAAAAACGATGAGGATGCAACACAAATGGGAGTGTTACTGTTTGAACGCTTTTTTTTGGTGAAACGGCGAACTAAAACATTAAATTGAATGTGTGTAAAGTTTGGGCCGGTTGCGTTGCTTAAATTGAGAGAAAATCCGCCCACAATGCATAAAACATCAACCATCCATGATTTTGTTCAATTGTGCTAATGGGTTTAGTATAGCTGCACTCATGTCTCATCCTGTTTTACTTACCTGCCTTCCCGGAAGATGAGTAATGAATCTGAACTGCGTAGGATTATGGGCTTAGTAACTCATGTTTAATGGCGTCACACGAAAAATGATGGAATATTTTAGAGTTCTTGTTTGAAGTGACGGCTTCACTACAAACGCTTGACTTGTATGATGACATCATTTTGCAATTGGTCTGTTGCATTTGCTTTCGCATGTCCTCTCTAAGACACTTGCAATCAAATTGGCTGCAATAGGCACCAGTTTTATTGGTATTTTTTCCTTGATGACTCAGTCGGTTGAGTTGTAGTCCCTCAGTCCAACACAGGCCTTTCATTGATGCGGCATAGGATTAATAAAAAACTCTGAGCAGATAAACATTTTCAAATTTAGAAATCTGACCCGCAGATTGGACTGCAGGTTTTTAAACTTTTGTTTATCGACTCGAGAATAGTTGGTTCACCCATATAATGGCAGAAAATGAACTTAAAGGATACATGACAAGTTTGAGAACATGTAGGCCTACCGTACAAACTCGGCCAAAAAGGGAAACAAGACTAAATCAAGTCTTTATTGTTAAGCATGGTGACATCACGTCTGCCATCTGTTAATAGATATATAGGCCTACATTATCAGTGTTGCAGTGCTGAGGGCGGTGGGGTATTGAAATGGGCTCCGTCAGTCCATCCCGATTTAGTTTATGGAACAGAACTTTAAAACTAAGACCCAATTTAATGAAACTTGGTGTGTGGAACAATCATCATGTGTAGATTTGGCTTTTAAAGTGGCATTGTTGTCAAAATTAACACTTTTTTCATAATTTCTGATCGTCACGACAGAGGCTTTGAAGGCCATCAAAAAACTAAATGATTAGCGTTGGAATGAGGAAAATCCATACAGTATGTGGCCTATACGAACCGGAATAGTGTTCGAAAAGTAAACAAAATTGAAATCACCAAGACGACCATTCATTCATTCTTAGCCAAAGTTAGTTCAAAACAATATTTTAGCTTACATTCTCGAGACTAGAAGCACTAAAAGGCTTCTGAATTATACGTCTTGAGAAAAATAGTCGATAATTTCAAGTTGATTTTCAACATTGTTTTTACCGTACGTCAAAATATCAACATTTTGGCAGCTCATGCCACTTTAAGGTTTTCAACTTTGTTGAAAATTTTATTTTTAACTGTTAAATGGAATCATAGCTTAGAAATTGTGTTTACGAAGTAAAACTCCAAACTATTAGACAAAATTCATTGAAACATGTGTAGATGTGCCTGTATTATTTTCGGCTAATGGTTTTATAGTCTTAAATGAAAGTTTGAATACAACTTTTGATGTATAAATTATTTCATTATTAATCAGGTGGAAACCTTGACCGAGTTTTGATGGGACTTTTCTGACTGACTTTATCTTTTTGATTGACATATTTAACCCATTATACTTCATTATTCACATGGTATGGCTTTTATATACAGGATATGTATGTCAGAGCTATCTCTACCAGAAACAGAACAAAAATGTCAGTCAAATTCAAGGAGTGATTTTCTGTAAATTTCCGAATACATTAATCAAGGTTTACAAGAAAAAAACCTTTATTGATTCTGTGCTGATTTCTATATTACTATTATAAACCTAATTGAATAATAATTTAATTCCTTGTCAAATTTGATGATGCAACATACATGAATCCTTGATTGATGCAACATACATGAATATTATTGCCTCCACCTTTAATAATTGCTGTCTATCACTACTATGTATAGACCTTTATCCCACCTCACACAGAATACTCCCATCCGTTTGGTTAAGCCAGTCACGTGGAGACCCTGTATATTTCCATATTACGTCGCTGTGATGATCCATACAGGGCAACTACCATATATGGCTTGTGAGTTGTGACGTCCTGTCTAGACACTTGCCAGTTGCTATATGCTATACATATTAGAAAACAACTTTCAGAGTTCACTTTCTGCCTTTTATGAAAGCCAATTTTCAGAAAGAAGGCTTTAATTTAGGTCTTCGGTAACGCATCGCCCAATATTCCGTTTACTGACCCCATATATTTCCGTATTCCCCCTTGAACAAACCCTGTAACTAAAAATATAGACTCATATACCATTGTTTTGACAGGTAAATCTTTCAAGGGGGTTTTACCAATTACCAACTGAAAACTTAGAGAAGTTTTAATTTAAATGTATGTTTCTGCTATTGTCAAGTCTTCTCATTTTACATCTTATATCGGTGATGTAAACAGACTGACTTTGATAGCACCTGGTGCCTTTGTAACCTGGACTATACAAACTATGCTGAGGAGTTAGATATTGATGTTTCACTGACTGACTGAACACTTGAGTATGAATTGAATACAAGGTTAAAACTTATGACATGTCACAACTGCAATGTGAATAAATTTGTTTGCTATACTAACCCCCACCCCTTTCCCAAACCCTGAATGCAGAACCCCCCCAAAAAGTTCCATTTTCCATGAGAAAAAAAATTAGTAAAATACATATGAATTTCCACGTCTAATCAATGTATATGAAAGTTTAGTTTAAAATGCTATATGTAATTTATTTATTCGACTTTATTATGAACCCACAAAGTATTAAAGAATACGGTTGAGTTCTGCTTCATGGAAAATGGCATAATGATCTCCATTAATAGTCTAGTCATACAGACGATCTCTCTACGGGCTATACCACAGGGTTGAGGAGAATTATTTTCAATCCACCTAATCAAAGGTCGACACACAGAGCTTCAACTATCTGTTGAGCTACCAACCACGAGTAACCAAAGTCTTGTGTGTGCCATAGTCTGTACTGTTGGATATTTTTCACCTCCTGAGTTTAGAAACGGTCGTTGGACTCGACCATAAACTCTCAAGCTTAGCTAAAAAGTCAAACAGAACAATAGAAACACTTACAAAAACAAGTGACAGTTGTTCTCTCAACCTGACCTCCTGCATAAAGATTATGAATACATGTATTGATAAATATATCAAATTTCAACACACTTATGAATATCATTTTGTTAAACACTTGATTTAATTAGACTGATGAACTGGGCCATATTGGGCAAGTTTGCCTCCAATTGGGCTCATATGATTTAGCAGTTTGCCATTACTGCTTGAGTGGGGCAATATTTTAGCTTTGAGAAACTATGTTGACCACAATGGAAAATTGTCTTGTTTTTTTTTATCAGTTGTCCTTGGTGGATTTAAATCCTATTGATTGAGACAGGTTTGATAAGGTGTGATAAATGGTGACTGTATATAGATCTAACAATATGATAACTGTAACAATAACCTGATAACTATTTTAAATCATGTGACGGATTGGAGAAAATAAGCCATACCGATTTTCATACATTCTGATAACCAGATTAAAGTAAGAAATGTTAAGAGAATATTTAGAATGAAGATTCTTACCTCTGCTGACCTTCATCCTAATGGTCAATTGCCTAAATTTCAATCAATACTCACTAGACATTTACCTCTTGAGCGGAAAATCTACCCCAACCAGACATTAACTCTATGGCACCAGACAATTCCCCAAATGACACCAGACATTGACCCCTTTCAAACATTGACCCCACTAGACTTTTAGACCTGTGTTTGTGTTTAAACATGACAAAAAACACGTCCGATACTGTGGATTTGACAAATTAATGCACTTCCTGTTAAGTTTGACCTTTTTTGTATTCTCCACTATGACATTCCTTTACAGACATATGTATCCCACATATGTCTAGTGGGATATATCCCACTAGACAAGACATTTACTCCAGCAGACATATACCCCAGCAGACACATATCACAACAGACATTTACCCCAGCAGACTTTTACTCCAGTAGACACAATCACAACAGACATTTACCCCAGCAGACTTTTACTCCAGCAGACATATATCACAACAGATATTTACCCCAGCAGACTTTTACTTCAGCAGACATTTACTCCAGCAGACATTTACCCCAGCAGACATTTACCCCAGCAGACTTTTACTCCAGCAGACATATTCCCCAGCAGACACATATCACAACAGACATTTACCCCAGCAGACATTTACTCCAGCAGACATATATCACAGCAGACATTTACTCCAGCAGACACATATCACAACAGATATTTAGCCCAGCAGACAATTATTCCAGCAGACATTTACCCCAGCAGACATATACCCCAGCAGACGTTTACCCCAGCAGACATTTATTCCAGCAGACACATACCACAACAGATATTTAGCCCAGCAGACATTTACCCCAGCAGACAATTACTCTAGCAGACATTTACCCCAGCAGACATTTACCCCAGCAGATATTTACCCCAGCAGACATTTACCCCAGCAGACATTTACTCCAGCAGACATAATATACCAGCAGTCATTTACCCCAGCAGTCATAATATACCAGCAGACATTTACCCCAGCAGACATTTACCCCAGCAGACATAATATACCAGCAGCCATTTATACCAGCAGGCATTTACCCCAGCAGTCATAATATACCAGCAGCCATTTATACCAGCAGGCATTTACCCCAGCAGTCATAATATACCAGCAGCCATTTATACCAGCAGGCATTTACCCCAGCAGACATAATATACCAGCAGGCATTTACCCCAGCAGTCATAATATACCAGCAGTCATTTACCCCAGCAGTCACAATATACCAGCAGGCATTTACCCCAGCAGACATAATATACCAGCAGGCATTTACTCCAGCAGTCATAATATACCAGCAGTCATTTACCCCAGTAGACATAATATACCAGCAGGCATTTACTCCAGCAGTCACAATATACCAGCATGCATTTACTCCAGCAGTCATAATATACCAGCAGGCATTTACTCCAGCAGACATAATATACCAGCAGGCATTTACTCCAGCAGTCACAATATACCAGCAGGAATTTACCCCAGCAGACATAATATACCAGCAGTCATTTACCCCAGCAGACATAATATACCAGCAGTCATTTACTCCAGCAGACATTTATCCAGCAGACATTTACCCCAGCAGACATAATATACCAGCAGTCATTTACCCCAGCAGTCATAATATACCAGCAGGCATTTACCCCAGCAGACATAATATACCAGCAGTCATAATATACCAGCAGTCATTTACCCCAGCAGTCATAATATACCAGCAGTCATTTACCCCAGCAGACATAATATACCAGCAGACATTTACCCCAGCAGGCATTTACCCCAGCAGTCATAATATACCAGCAGTCATTTACCCCAGCAGACATAATATACCAGCAGACATTTACTCCAGCAGTCATTTACCCCAGCAGACATAATATACCAGCAGTCATTTACCCCAACAGTCATAATATACCAGCAGTCATTTACCCCAGCAGTCATAATATACCAGCAGACATTTACCCCAGCAGACATAATATACCAGCAGTCATTTACCCCAGCAGTCATTTACCCCAGCAGTCATAATATACCAGCAGACATAATATACCAGCAGCCATTTATACCAGCAGGCATTTACCCCAGCAGACATAATATACCAGCAGCCATTTACCCCAGCAGTCATAATATACCAGCAGTCATTTACCCCAGCAGACATAATATACCAGCAGGCATATATCACAACAGACATTTACTCCAGCAGTCATTTACCCCAGCAGACATAATATACCAGCAGACATAATATACCAGCAGTCATTTACCCCAGCAGACATAATATACCAGCAGGCATTTACCCCAACAGTCATAATATACCAGCAGTCATTTACCCCAGCAGACATAATATACCAGCAGTCATTTACCACAGCAGTCATAATATACCAGCAGTCATTTACCCCAGCAGTCATAATATACCAGCAGTCATAATATACCAGCAGTCATTTACCACAGCAGTCATAATATACCAGCAGTCATTTACCACAGCAGTCATTTACCCCAGCAGTCATAATATACCAGCAGTCATTTACCCCAGCAGTCATAATATACCAGCAGTCATTTACCCCAGCAGTCATAATATACCAGCAGTCATTTACTCCAGCAGTCATTTACCCCAGCAGTCATAATATACCAGCAGGCATTTACTCCAGCAGTCATTTACCCCAGCAGACATAATATACCAGCAGACATAATATACCAGCAGTCATTTACCACAGCAGTCATAATATACCAGCAGTCATTTACCACAGCAGTCATTTACCACAGCAGTCATAATATACCAGCAGTCATTTACCCCAGCAGTCATAATATACCAGCAGTCATTTACCCCAGCAGTCATAATATACCAGCAGTCATTTACTCCAGCAGTCATAATATACCAGCAGTCATTTACTCCAGTAGTCATAATATACCAGCAGACATTTACCCCAGCAGACATAATATACCAGCAGACATAATATACCAGCAGTCATTTACCACAGCAGTCATAATATACCAGCAGACATAATATACCAGCAGTCATTTACCCCAGGAGACATAATATACCAGCAGTCATTTACCACAGCAGTCATAATATACCAGCAGACATAATATACCAGCAGTCATTTACCCCAGCAGACATAATATACCAGCAGACATAATATACCAGCAGTCATTTACCCCAGCAGTCATAATATACATGTACCAGCAGTCATTTACTCCAGCAGTCATAATATACCAGCAGACATTTACCCCAGCAGTCATTTACCCCAGCAGTCATTTACCCCAGCAGTCATAATATACCAGCAGTCATAATATACCAGCAGTCATACTATACCAGCAGTCATAATATACCAGCAGTCATTTACTCCAGCAGTCATAATATACCAGCAGTCATTTACTCCAGCAGTCATTTACTCCAGCAGTCATTTACTCCAGCAGTCATTTACCCCAGCAGTCATTTACCCCAGCAGTCATTTACCCCAGCAGTCATAATATACCAGCAGTCATTTACCCCAGCAGTCATTTACTCCAGCAGACATTTACCCCAGCAGACATTTACCCCAGCAGACATAATATACCACCAGTCATTTACCCCAGCAGTCATAATATACCAGCAGACATTTACCCCAGCAGACATTTACCCCAGCAGTCATAATATACCAGCAGTCATTTACCCCAGCAGTCATAATATACCAGCAGTCATTTACCCCAGCAGACATAATATACCAGCAGTCATTTACCCCAGCAGTCATTTACCCCAGCAGTCATAATATACCAGCAGTCATTTACCCCAGCAGACATAATATACCAGCAGCCATTTACCCCAGCAGTCATAATATACCAGCAGTCATTTACCCCAGCAGACATAATATACCAGCAGTCATTTATCCCAGCAGACATAATATACCAGCAGTCATTTACCCCAGCAGACATTTACCCCAGCAGTCATAATATACCAGCAGCCATTTACCCCAGCAGTCATAATATACCAGCAGCCATTTACCCCAGCAGTCATAATATACCAGCAGTCATTTACCCCAGCAGACATAATATACCAGCAGTCATTTATCCCAGCAGACATAATATACCAGCAGACATTTACCCCAGCAGGCATTTACCCCAGCAGTCATAATATACCAGCAGCCATTTACCCCAGCAGTCATAATATACCAGCAGTCATTTACCCCAGAAGACATAATATACCAGCAGTCATTTACCCCAGCAGTCATAATATACCAGCAGTCATTTACCCCAGCAGTCATTTACCCCAGCAGTCATAATATACCAGCAGTCATTTACCCCATCAGTCATAATATACCAGCAGACATAATATACCAGCAGTCATTTACCCCAGCAGTCATAATATACCAGCAGACATTTACCCCAGCAGAGATTGATTGATGTTTTACGCCGCGCTCAAGATTATTTCACTTATATGGCGGCGTTGCCAGTTTTATTGTGGGAGGAAACCGGGCTCAATGCCCGGAGGAAACCCACGTCCTTCCGCTGGTAACTAGCAACCATCCCACATAGGTCGTTCGAGGGAAAACCCAGTCAGATCCAGCAGAGAGGGTTAACTCATGTAGGACCTCTGTTTACACCATCTGTCATACAAGAAACAAATGTACCACGAAATTCCCACTAATTACTTGTTAATTGTACATTTTTCTCTGGAAAATTGACCTACCACCATTCATCCATAGTCAATCCACTGTTATATGTTATTGTTATATTATGAAAAATATAAACAATACTAAGCAGTGAATCCCTGTAATTGCTTACCGTAGTTAGTATTTTTCGTGAACATTTAAATAACTAGACTGCATGATGTGAAGTTAGTACTGTCTGATCTATCTAACTTGGGATAGCCACATAGAGGACTACTGTTAGTAACATTAGGTAAAATGTAGGCCAATGGATTGACCCTTTCCACACCATGCATATCAGGAACCCAACCTAATGAAATATTTTTTGTAGTTTACAACAACTTACACTGTAGGCCTATGATTGGGTATAAAGGTCTAAACGATATACCTTTTTTTATTACAATTAGAAACTTGTCTCCATGGTTATTTTACAGAAGAAGATTTTCCCTGTGCGCGTGTGTTTTAGTGTTTATAAATATACATACCAGGAACTCAATAGTGAAAGCTATTTGGTCAATTTACACGAAACATTTTTGAATTCATGTTGACATTCATATAGTTTATCTTTGGGTGAGTATAGGTAAGATCTCAGAAAGAACATGTAGGTTATCTCTCTCCCTGAGGGCATTGAACTCTTTAAACATAATTCTCCTCTTTAACTTGTCCTTTTATGTTAGAAAGAGAGGTTTTACTTAGGCAACTGTGCAGGACTTAATTGTCCTACTTTTCTACACACTTGCTCTCCTCAGGTTTGTTCTGTCAACAAAAGTGGATTTTTTAGCTTTAAGATTAACTTTAAATGTTTATCATTTTCTAATTACAGATGCCCAGTGAGATGAAAAAAGTATCTTTAAAGGAGCAGAATGGCAATGGCCACATTGTCAGTCCATTCCGAGAATGGAGAAGACCAGACTTGCCTAGTCGCTGTACCTACCATCAGGCTAAAAACAAGAAAAAAGATACACCACATTCCTGCAGACCAACGTAAGCTCAAACTACTTGTGAAATAGATTTATGTGAGATTGATAAATAAATATCCTTTAAGTTTATCATAAATATAAAGAGACATATGAAAGAGATATTTTCTTACCTTGATCAGGGTTAAACAAGATCATTCATGCCTTAATTTTCATGGTGTTTATTAAAATTTATTAACGAGCTAATTAGTATTTTGATCCTTATTGTCAATATTATCAATATGCCCAGTAGCTTAATTAGGTTTTAACACTGGTATTAAGAATCTGTCTACATAATATTAGGCAATGAATGCACTACGTGACAAGAACTATGTTTTTAGCCCGCCATCATTCTGATGGTGGGGTATTCAAATCGCTTTTCCGTGGTCCGTCGTCCGTCGTCAGTCGTCCGTCGTCCGTCGTCCGTCCGTTAACTTTTTGCTTGTTACCTTTATTCCAAGAAAACTACCAGTCCAATCTTAATCAAACTTAATATACAACGTCACCCTATGGTCTAGTTGTGCACCGTACGTTTTCATCTCATTTGCATATTCAATGTGGCCACCAGGGGGCGATATTGTTTTTTTTTGTTACCTTTATTCCAAGAAAACTACCTGTCCGATTTTCACCAACCTTGGCTGACATTATCTCCATATAGTCTAGTTGTGCATCCTACATTTTCATCTCATTTGCATATTCAATATGGCCGCCAGGGGGCGATGTTGTTTTTTCTTTGTTACCTTTATTCCAAGAAAACTACCTGTCCAATCTTAATCAAACTTAACATACATCATCACCCTATGGTCTAGTTGTGCACCGTACATTTTCATCTCATTTGCATAAACAATATGGCCGCCAGGGGGAGATGTTGTTTTTCTTTGTTACGTTTATTGCAAGACTTTCGGCAGTTACCTTTATTCCAAGAAAACTATTTGTCCAATCTTAATGAAACTCAACATGCATCATCACCCTACGGTCTAGTTGTACACCGTACATTTTCATCTCATTTGCATATTCAATATGGCCACCAGGGGGCGATATTGTTTTTTTTTTGTTACCTTTATTTCAAGGAAACTAGTCCGATTTTCATCAAACTTGGCTGACATTATCTCCATATAGTCTAGTTGTGCATTGTACAGTTTCATCTCATTTGCATATTCAATATGGCCACCAGGGGGCGATGTTGTTTTTCTAATATGGCCATCAGGGGGCGATATTGTTTTTTTTTTGTTACCTTTATTTCAAGGAAACTACTAGTCCGATTTTCATCAAACTTGGCTGACATTATCTCCATATAGTCTAGTTGTGCATTGTACAGTTTCATCTCATTTGCATATTCAATATGGCCACCAGGGGGCGATGTTGTTTTTCTTTGTTACCTTTATTCCAAGAAAACTACCTGTCCAATCTTAATCAAACTTAACATACATCATCACCCTATGGTCTAGTTGTGCACCGTACATTTTCATCTCATTTGCATATTCAATATGGCCGCCAGGGGGCGATGTTGTTTTTTCTTTGTTACCTTTATTCCAAGAAAACTACCTGTCCAATCTTAATCAAACTTAAGATACATCATCACCCTATGGTCTAGTTGTGCACCGTACATTTTCATCTCATTTGCATAAACAATATGGCCGCCAGGGGGAGATGTTGTTTTTCTTTGTTACGTTTATTGCAAGAAAACTTTCGGTAGTTACCTTTATTCCAAGAAAACTATTTGTCCAATCTTAATGAAACTCAACATGCATCATCACCCTACGGTCTAGTTGTACACCATACATTTTCATCTCATTTGCATATTCAATATGGCCATCAGGGGGCGATATTGTTTTTTTTTGTTACCTTTATTTCAAGGAAACTACTAGTCCGATTTTCATCAAACTTGGCTGACATAATCTCCATATAGTCTAGTTGTGCATTGTACAGTTTCATCTCATTTGCATATTCAATATGGCTGCCAGGGGCGATATATTTTTTTTGTTACATTTTTCCATGAAAACTACCAATCCGATTTTCACCAAACTTAGCTCACATTATCTCCCTATAGCCCTGTTGTGTACTGTACATTTTCATCTCATTTGCATATTCAATATGGCCGCCAGGGGGCGATGTTTTTTTTCTTTATCTTTGTTCCAAGAAAACTACCTGACATTAATCAAAATCAACATACATTATCACCCTATGGTCTAGTTATGCACCGTTCATTTTGATCTCATTTGCATATTCAATATGGCCGCCAGGAGGGCGATATTGTTTTTCCGTTACTTCTATTCCAAGAAAACTACTGGTCTGATTTTGACCAAACTTGGCCGACATTATCTCCCTCTGATTTTGTTGTGCACCATACATTTTCATCTCATTTGCATATTCAATATGGCTGCCAGGGGCGATATCTTTTTTTTGTTACTTTTTTCCAAGAAAACTACCAATACGATTTTCACCAAACTTGGCTCACATTATCTCCCTATAGCCATGTTGTGTACTGTACATTTTCATCATATTTGCATATTCAATATGGCCGCCAGGGGGCGATGTTTTTTTTCTTTATCTTTGTTCCAAGAAAACTACCTGACATAAATCAAAATCAACATACATCATCACCCTATGGTCTAGTTATGCATCGTTCATTTTGATCTCATTTGCATATTCAATATGGCCGCCAGGAGGGCGATATTGTTTTTTCGTTACTTCTATTCCAAGAAAACTACTGGTCTGATTTTGACCAAACTTGGCCGACATTATCTCCCTCTGATCTAGTTGTGCACCCTACATTTTCATCTCATTTGCTTATTAAATATGGCCACCAGGAAGCAATGTTGTTTTTTAACCAAATTTGAAAATGAAACTTATTATCATTATTCCAAGAAAACTACTGACCTGATCTTAACCAAACATGACACACATCATCCCTCTAAGTTGTAGCTGTGCACCGTACATTATCATTTCATTAGCATATTGAAGATGGCTACCAGGTGGCAATGTTGTTTTCAACCAAAATTTCAAGGGGAGCTTAACTTTGCAATACACAATTTAATTTTCCTCAACAATAGTTATCTCCTTGGAATAAGATTTGTTATGTAGGCCCCAATTCCTATATCCAGTTATTGCTGTAACAATCTTTAATATGAATAGACAACCTATGTGGGATGGTTGCCAGTTACCAACGGAAGGTCGTGGGTTTCCTCCGGGCATAGAGCCCGGTTTCCTCCCACAATAAAACTGGCAACGCCGCCATATAAGTGAAATAATCTTGAGCGCAGCGTTAAACGCCAAACAATCAATTTAATATGAATAGATGAACGCGGGCGTTAAGATCCCTTTAAGGGATCTCTTGTTTATTCACTATTGCACTATTGACGTTTCGTTATTTCAGCGTTCCTCGACCAAAGATTCTACCTAACATATTGTACGACATTGGAGATACTCCGTTAGTCAGAGTCAACAGGATAACACAGAAAGATGCCATCGAATGTGAAATTTGTAAGGATTTTCTCATTTACTTTATATAATCTATATTTTTCTGACCCATTCAAAAATGACAAGTTGTCATTGAAGTAGATATTTTTCTGAATCAATAATCACAGAACTCAATTTCTAAGGTAATTTGGGTAATTTTGTGATGTTTGTCAGCTTAAGAATTGACATTTGCACAGGAGCCTTTATGTATAACAAAATTACGCTACATTGAGTTTTTGGGTCAATCTGATATTGAAATCATGGTCATGTTGTCTATGACGCAATGCGATGGGTGCGTGTCCCAGTGCCTGCAACAGAGGAATGAAGTCAATGCTATGCAATTCAAAGGTCTTCTAAACCGAAAGGGTCTATTTGTGTTTAATTAAGACATGAAGTCACCGTAGTTTGTAACTGATTGTCTAAGCACTTGAAATTTGACTGTCGTTTTGTCTGATTTTCAGTGGTAAAATGCGAGTTTTTTAATGCTGGGGGTAGTGTAAAGGATCGTATAGGGTTACGGATGATTGAAGATGCTGAGAAAATGGGTGTACTTAATCCAGGTGATGTCATCATCGAACCTACGTCGGGAAACACAGGTAAGTTGGCAATTTGTTCGGGCACTATCTCGGTTTGAAACTACAAAGTATATACTCACTACCAAGTAGCTGTGCAGTGTAGCTTTTTCCCTCTGTGATGTTAATATATTTAATTATTGCCCTTAGTTTCTGTAGATTGTTAAATTTTGCCTATTCTTATCTGGGCCATATCTCAATTAACATTACCCACTAAGCAGCTGTGCTGTGTCATTTTTCTTTAAAGTGGTGTGTTATAAAAAAAACTTTCTTTTCTGACGACACTGATTCTGAGTTTGTATTTGTTGTAGGTATTGGTATAGCTCTGGGTGCCGCTGTTAAGGGTTACAGGTGTATCATTGTCATGCCAGAAAAAATGAGCATGGAGAAGGTTAGACTACCTACCTGTTAATTCTTATTACTGTGAATTCTTTGATTTATGTAAAATGTGCACTCTAGATTAATTCATTAATTCTTCACCATTGCGCGGATAATCTGACATTGCTACGACGATCTGACATTGTTTCTGCATATTGTTATCATCCCTCCCTATATGCTTTTTTACCAGGTGAATGTACTGAGAGCTTTAGGGGCTGAGATAGTACGAACTCCAACAAGTGCTGCATTTGATTCACCGGAGTCTCATATTGGTGTTGCCAGACGTTTAATGGAGGAGATTCCAAACTCCCATATCCTCGATCAGGTGAGAAATGGCCTGACAGCCAATGATATTGGGTGTTATTACCAGTCTTAAGTATGATTTACCTGTATGGTATTACATTAGGTTTAATGCCTCAGACAAATATTTCAAATGGATAACCATAATGTAAGAGAGCCAGTTTGTTACGATGAATATCACTCCAGTCTAACCTCTGGCAAGTGACTTCGAGAAATAATAAATGAGAGTGATATTCAATGTGACAGACCGGCTGGAGTTAGATTGAATTTATCATATTTTATACAAAATATACAGCTTTTTATTTAAAAAACAGTTCTACTGGAAAAATATGTGTTGATGTAGCTCTATTTTCAATAATGGCTTGGTAGTGCAGTGTAACATGAGAAGTGAAGTCACTGACAACATCCCATCTCTTCAATATATGGCTGCTACTGTACGCTTCATGAATTCTTTTTGCATGAGTTTGGATAGTTCTTTCATGAGATTGCATTGATTATGAAGAAATAACACACTGCCTGGAAGTGGAAATATTGGGTGTGTAATGTGAGAAGAAAAAATAACGTTTTTGACAAATTCCTTGTTACTTATGTAGTCCTACAAGAGGTCAATATCACTATATTACCACCAAAAATACCATCTTTTTTGTTCTTCTGTATGAAATATCAACGACCATTGGATGATACCATTGTGCTTGACTTTAAAGACATATTTGTTTGATGTTTCATTTATTTTCATTCATGTACTGGTTACTATGTTAATTCCTTGTCATTTCAGTATCGCAATGCCAGTAATCCTTTAGCTCATTATGACGGAACAGCAGAGGAGATTATACAGGCTTGTGAAGGTACATAAATATATATATTGCTTAGGATATGAATAATTGCTCTTTCAACAAGCACCATACATGTGGCCTGACTTAAATGCTGGACAAATCCAGAATGGAGTTGCTGAATGTGTCTAAACTTATCAATGCCACAGTTGGCACAGTGATACTCCCTCACTCCGACACAAGCCTTCCATTGATGTGTCGACGGGGCCTCCGTGGCTCAGTAGGTAGAGCATTGGACACTCAATCCGAACAACCTTCCACCTATGGGTCGCGGGTCGAATCCCACTCAGTCCAAAAAGTGGAAAATTTCACTTATATAGCGGCATGGTCAGGTTTAGTGGGGGATGAGACTTCGTCAGAAGGAAACATTAAGCGATTACCTGGCAACTCCTTCACATATACGCCGATCTATCAAGTGAACCTATTTTAAGAACAACGATGTGTGGGCACTTATATTGTTTTCCAAATTGCTATTGTGTTGGGGGCTCTTTTGGCTCAGTCACGTTTAAGTGATAGACGCCCAATGGACATAAGGGTTTTTTATCAACGGAATAACATTGAATATAAGGTTAAACATCAGTCAATACTTCAATTATGTAGGGAAATTAGACATGGTTGTACTAGGAGCTGGTACTGGAGGAACATTAACAGGCATGGCCCGTAAGATCAAGGAGGTCCATCCCAATTGTAAGGTAGGAATAATCTTTTTGAAGCACTTCTTAAGGGGTGTGATTGTATTAAGATTTTGACCATCTATCAGTGAATGGGTCCATCACACAAAAATTGTCTTATTGTTTCTTTAGTTGAATCCACACTTTATCACAAAAATTCCATTACCAGTGCAGCGTAAAACATCATTAAATCTATCGATTTATGATAAATTGACAAAATAGATACAGATTTTTTTCAGAAATGTGTGGTTTCTTCCACATGTTAGCAAGATTTTGAACTATTGTGAATAAATTACCTTAACTTTCATGAATTCTATATTCACAGATTATTGGAGTTGATCCTGTAGGTTCTATTTTAGCGGAACCAGACTCCCTGAATGCATCGGACGCATCTTTCTATGAAGTAGAGGGGATCGGATATGATTTTATACCTACTGTGTTGGACAGAAGTGTAAGCATTCTAAATTTGACACATTTTTGGTTCTCCTGGTAACCATTACTTTATTGGTTAAAAAAAGGAAAGAACCCATATATATTTATGAGCACTAAAACACACGGGCACAGGGAAAATCTTCTTGTCTAAAATAACCACGGAGACAAGTTTCTAATTGTGTTAAAAAGAGGTATATCATTTAGACCTTTATACCCCATCATAAATTGTTGTAATAAAGTAAACCTATGATATTTCATTAGGTTAACGACTGACAGGAGCTTGGCCTTAGTCAGTAGAATTTTCTGGAACACTTTGTATTGCATTGACAATGCTTATGCATCTTAAGCTATAGTAAGAATATCGTCAGACTATATATTATGGGGTCATGGGAAAAGACAGTGAAAATTCCCCCATCCCCCCCCCCCCCCCCCCCCCCCCACATACCCCTTTCCCAGAAAACCTAGGTAGAAAGCAGACAGGGGAGTTTAGCCCTGACCAGTATGTCTTTCAAACTCTTGTTCTTTTTATAAGCAATGACTGGCCTTTGGGTCAGAGGTCGAGCAAGTTTACTTTGAAGTAGTTTGTATTCTTCTACTATAATCTTGGCCATAGCAATGCTAGCTTTGTTATACTGAAACACAAATGGTATTATAGTTTTTTCACGACATCTTCCGGGGTCCAAGTTCAAACCCAAAGGATAAATAGTTTGTAATGTTTGAATCCAAAAACTTTCCCTTTCCAAACGTTTGTGTTTGATATCTGAAGCGGAAGTGAAAAAGGGATTTTCTCAATAGGCATAATTTCAAAATGGTCCTTGACCGAATGACCTTGAGTATTGAAATGTTGTGCCACGGGTACATCATGTTTAAGTCTTATACTAGATAAATGGTTGGCTGCTCTTTGTCGTAGAGAATTCTGAGTTTCTCCGACGTACTGTTTGCGACATTTTTTGCACGTGATTACATACACGATATTAGAGGAGTCACAATTAAGATTCTCTGCCATTTGATATTTGTCGCGAGTTTGTTCTCCGAAAAAGGTACCGCGATCGGGTACGTATATATCGAGTTTGCATCGCGTCTTAAGGCATTTCATTGATGTACCTGAGAGAAATGTTGGACGGTAATGGTACACTCGTGAAGGGGAGGTAAGCGTATCGGGGGATGAAGGGGGGAACATGATTTGTCTTACTGTGTTAGATTTAATCCTTCGGAGTAATCTAATAGAAAACTTCCTAGGGAGGAGAGCTTTAAAAAGAACAGAACAAGCCTGGTTAAAAAAATCTAAAGAACTACAGTTTCTATAGAATCTAAATATCTGAGATTTAATGACTCCCTTGAAAGTGTGAGGAGGATGGTATGACCCGGCATGTAGCAGCTGATGCGTGTCAGTAGGTTTGAAGAATACTTTGTAATCTAGATACCCAGTAGTATGATATGTATGACCCTTGTAAATAGTTACATCCAAAAAATCCACAGAAGTGTGATCAATAGTAGGCTGTAATTTAATGCTTGAGTCGTGAGAATTAAGAGTATTAATGAAAATATGAAGGTCTTCCAACGTATGTTGCCAAATGATAAAAATGTCATCCAGATACCGAAGGTAAATAAAAGGTTGTTTGTGACATTTGTGAAGAATGTCACTCTCCCACTCAGCCATAAAAATAGAGGCAATGTTAGGACTAAAACGTTTCCCCATAGCACACCCTTTAATTTGCTGAAAGATCTCCCCATTGAATTCAAAATCGTTTCCTTTTAAGCTGAGTTCCAGCAATTCTAAAATGTCTTTATCCGGACGACGGTGGTCAGGATATCTTTGGAATGCTGATTTTATGGATTTAAGACCCAAATCTATGTCAATGTTTGTATACATAGACTCCACATCCAGAGTAACTACAATCACATCTTGTGGGATGGATTTCTCAGATAATTTGGCCAATAAATCATCCGTATTTTTTATAAAGCTAGGATGCCGATTCGCTATAGGTTTTAGATAGTAATCAATTAGCTCTGATATTCTGTAACTTTCACTGCCACAATCTGAGATAATAGGATGCCCAGGGGGCATTGTAGGCTTCGGCCATTTTTCAATGGGTTTGTGAATTTTCGGAAGAATATAGAAGACCCTGTTTTTAGAGTTATGATCAGATTTCAAATAGCGATACTGTTTTTCATTAAGTAAGCCTTTATCTTGAAGAGAAACAAGAATTTTATTAAACTTCCTAACATTTTCAGGCCAAATTTCCTTATCAAGTTTTTTGTAATGAAGAGGGTTGCTTAGCTGCCGTTCTATCTCTTCAATATAATCCTGTTTTGACATAATAACTGTTGCCGAACCTTTATCAGCAGGTTTAATAACTATGTTTGGATTTCTCCTTAGCTTACTTAAGGCAAGACATTCTGAATGAGTAAGGTTATGTTTGTTTTTCTGATTAGTTAAAACATCAAACTTCCTAGATACAGAGTCACGACTAATGTTTATCTCTGGGTCATACATGTGAGAAGGGGGTATTATATTCATTTTACTTATATTATCTCCTTGATCTAGACACTTCGGTTTAAATTTAATATCCTTAAATTGCATGCTTCACCATATGAATCATAGAAATATATGACCCATTATAAGATACTATGTAATTTGAAATTTATTTAACGTGAGAATATCTGGCAGAGCATAGGTGAATGTTACTTGAAGGTTCTTATTTTTTCATGTGTGCCTGTCGTAATGTCTCTGCCTGTTAGCAAGTTTCCTATAGCAAGTTTACCTATATACTTTCAAATAATTGGCAAAACATCAGAAATGTGAACCATTTATAGATTGATTGGGGCTTATTAGCGCTCTCAGCAGGTAGGGTTATACGGCGACAAAAGTATCTACCAAGCAAAAGATCATCCTCCCCACCCACCCTCCCACATCTAAATTTGGACATTAGGCTCCACAGACCATAGAACATTGAGAAGGATAATGGACATGTATTTGGCATACTTAATGTTCCTTCATGCTGGGTCAGGAAACATGGCTAAGCAGAGTCACAAGGGCCCCATTATAGGTGGAATCTAAAATGACTAGCATGCTCAAAGCTTTCATAACTTTCATCCTGCAATTTTGATGATGTTTATGTGTGAGTGTGGGCTAAAGATGGACCAAACGTCACACTGCAAAGATGGCTTTTTTTTTTGTTTGTTTAATTTTGACTTTTGGATGTAGTTGGTTGACAAGTGGTACAAGTCTGAAGACAAAGAATCCTTTTTAATGGCTCGGAGACTTATGCGTGAGGAAGGACTATTGTGTGGTAAGATCAACACAGATAAATTATTATTCTATATTATACTGAATGGCTCTCACAAAACCTTTTATCTTGCTTGACCACTTTAAACATCAATCAGTCAATCAATGAATGCAAAACTCAGAGATAATTGTGCCTTTTCTATTGCGAGGACTGTAGGCCTACCCAATGGGCTATCCGAATTCAACAAATTGTTATGTCTTATAAGCTTTACTGTATACTATAACTGAAAACATGAGAGGGGCTTCTGTTATATATATGGATTTGTAGGGCTATATAGATCACGTGAAAATCATCACTCCGATGATTTCAAAGAGAAAAGTTCCAAAGCATATTAAAAAGTAATAACAAGCTGAGCAATAAAGAAAATAAGGGTGCTACATGTAGTTCCCTCTTATATTTCCAAATGTATGTGGCATACTTAATGTTCCTCCTTGGTGGGTCAGCATGCATTGCTAAAGCAAAGTCGCAATGCTTCAGTCCAAGAGCCATAAACAGATGTGTAATAAACGTAGATTGAAATAGATTTCACATCAGGCATTGATGTAATTTATACATGCATTCTTGAATGAATGACTGTATAACCTGTTGTTGTGTACAGGAGGAAGTAGTGGTACAGCCATGGCTGCTGCTGTGAGGGCTGTGAAGGACTACAAACTAACTGCTGGTCAACGCTGTGTTGTTCTTCTCCCAGACTCAGTCAGGAATTACATGTAAGTACCATATTGAATCAAATGTCTTCATATCCACCACCCCAGTGACCCCACCCCCAAGAATTTAAAGCCAGGGGGCGTTTTAGAGTTTCAATTGGCCGTGCAGTGCTTCCTGAGCCCAAAACAACAATCCAATATGTTTTCTGTGCTTTTGTTCAGAACAAAGATCAATTGTAAAGGTTAATGAGTCTCTGTTTGTCCTTCATCAGATTTTAATTAAGTTGGGGTTGTCAGACTGATTAGCTGAATGAAGCGCTTTATAGACCTCCACATTTTTCTAAAAATAAAATTCCACTCAGAGGAGTGTAGAGTTCAACTACTCCTCTAAAATACCGGCTTTGATATGATGCAATAGACAAGCCAGACAAAATGGCTACATTGATAAGCGGCTGTAAGCGCAAAGGGGAGAATCGTACTGACGTAGAGGTCGTCGATGAAAGCAGTGGGGCTGTGTTTTAAGGACTTTGGTGGGTATTGTTTAAATTAGCTTGTATCCATTTCTGGAGTTTTCTTTGCCTTTTAAGGCTGCGAAAATATTTGTTCTTAAGTCCTTAGAAAGCAATTTAGCTCAGAAATATACCTGATATTCGCTCTATTTTATTAAGATTAATAGTGTACCTTCATATTACAGCTGTAGATTTGTCTGCCTGCTATAAATGGTCTGTTTCCTCATGGAAATGTATAGGACTATATGTGATAACTATATATGTTTTGCAGGACCAAGTTTTTGAGTGATGATTGGATGACTGCTCGAGATTTTATGAAGATTGATGAAGGTCTGGAAGAATCTCATGCCTGGTAAGTTCTATCTGACAAAAAAAGAGTGGTTCTCTCAGTGCAACATCAAATTTTCTGGGACAAGCCCATCCAAGAATGCATCACAAGTTTTCATGAAAAAATAATAATTTAGCCAAAAAAATGTTTTGGAATTGCTTTATATGGGCCTCAGAATTTCAAGGGGTAGGGGGCCTTGGTGGATCAGTCGGTTAGAGTGATTGTCCCTCAGTCTTGTGGTGCAAGATTTTTCACTCGATGACCATATGTGAAAGAGTTGCCAGGTACTCACCGAAGGTTTCCTTTGGGCAAAGAGCACAGTTTCCTCCTCCACTAAACCTGGCAACACAGCCATATAAGTAAATAATCCGGTGGCATATAATGTCACTCAATCTGCATTTGAGCACCAGGGATTGAAATGAACATTTTGGGTAAATCTTTGAATATTAGTTTTCTTTTAAATATGCACTGCTTTTATGCAATATTGTAAATGTTTTAGTTGGAAATAATTATAAAACAATACAGGAATCGTAGTAAACTTTTTATGTAACGGTTTTATTCTGTTTTCCCATCCTCTAAGGTGGTGGAACCTAAAGGTACATGCCCTTCGATTACTGGCACCCCTGACTGTACGGCCTGCAGTAACTATCCAAGAGACGTTAGACCTGTTGAATAAGGAAGGTTTTGACCAAGTACCCGTAGTGGATGAGTCTGGGTAGGTCATATCACAGTCATTCTCGCTCTTCAACTTTATAGGGTTTGGTGTCCATTTTCGATTTATTTTGGCAGAAAATAATTGAATTTGACTGAATAGAAAAGGTGACAAAAATGATAAGCACTGTTGCCAGACCTGGTGCCGATTGTTCAAAAGAAAATTAGCGATAGGTTAAATGACGTCACGTAACAAACAAATCCCTTTTTGATTGCACTGGCGTTAATTCTGTTAAAAATACATGAATATTTACAAGTAAGACAGGTCATTACATGACTAATTGTTTATTTGCAAGACAAAACATTTTATCGTATTTCTTATGAACTTATTGTAGCACCATTTTGGGAATGGTTACCGTCAGCAATATGATGGCCCAGATTGTTAAAAACAAGGTCAAAGGCTCTGATCCCGTTTCCAAGGTTACATACAAGCAATTCAAACAGGTAAAACCAAATTGTTTACATTTCATAAAAAGAAGTTAGAGATGTTGTTTTCTTCTGTTTCCGAATGAACAGTTTAAAGCGGTTTTGAAAGCTACGGTATTAGAAAATAATCTTAAGAAAACTGGATTGAATGAAAACATTTTTTATATAAACTTTGTAAAATGCCATACTCTATTCCATTTGGGTAGATCTCAATAGCTCAGTCAGTAGAGGGAAAATCTCTCATGTTGACACAGGCCTTCTATATTTATAGACACTAAAACACACAGGCAAAAGAAAAATCTTCTTGACAAATGTTTCTAGTGTTAAAAGAGAGTATGTCATTTAGACCTTCTATTGAGGAGTCCTGGGTTCAAATCTTAACCAGACTAAAGAAAAAATGTTAAAGGTTAATCAGGCGCCTGCTGAAGGTCGGAAGTTTTCTGTGGCTCGCTTTCCTCCCCAACTCAACCTGGCACAATCACAATATGAAGTAAATAATGTTGAATTCTGTGTAAAGTACCAACCTATCAATTCGGTCTCTCACATTTTCCTGATATGATTGGTTATAATGTGAACCTTGCACATTCACTTGATTGATTATATTGTGTATTCTACCTTCTAATTTTGATGTAATCTGACTTGTATTTTTAGATATCTATGGACACATCACTAGGCCATCTCTCCAGGTTGTTGGACACGGATCATTTTGTTCTGGTTGTACATGACCAAAGACAATGTAAGTTATCTCAACACTACAGGGAAACATGAGGCTGTGTTTTTTAATTGTGACTTTTGTTTTAATCCTTACAAACTAATCTATTGGACCCATTTAAATCCGGGTTTAATTGTGTACTTTACAGTATTCAGTTTTGGTTTTGGTGATCTCAATATTTTATTTATTTTTATTTTTTTTTTTAATAAATGAATACCTTTCAATGGTGAATTCTAGTTATAAATGTATCAAAACTAAACAAAAAAAAAGTATTTAAAAAGCACAATTGAAATATTACAAAAAATACTGACAATAGTTGAGCTTTAATGTGAAACAAACAGTATTCTCTTACAAATGTCTTTGAGATTTGGTACCTGATGCGAAATTTACTCAGTTTTTCTTATTTTCTCTCAATTTGATCCCTTTAATTTTCCACATAGAGGCACGTTTCTACTTCTAGGTTCAATCCATCCACTGTCATTTACTTTATCTTCTTTAACAAATCTTTATTTTATTTTTTTCTCATTTCTCAATTTATTATTTTTTGCCAGCTGGGAACTTTTTACTAAAATATCATTCTCTGTTGTCATGGTAACTTGATGCTTATTTCTAACTCTTCTCCATATTGTCTCCCCTTTCTTTCAGATGCAGAAAATGGTCATATTATTAATAAGAACATTATTTTTGGAATAGCCACTAGAATTGACCTTCTGACCTTTATAACCGAAAAGCTGGGCTCAAAATCAGACAAAGAAATAAAATAACTCCCTCAGTGGCTATCTATACAAACTATAAATAAATCGTGTTTATTTACTGTATAAAGCTTGCTGGGAATAAAAATAAAAACGAAAAAATTCCTCACCAAGTATGAGAAATTTTCTTGATAGGAAAATCAGTCTTTTTGTTTGTTTACATTTGGTTGAGAATCCCATCTACATCAACTGGCAATAAATCTCCATACAAATGATCCAATTGATTAGGTTATTAGGTTTTGGGAATGGAAGAAGAGCGAAGCTTTCCTTTTCCAGTTTATCATACCCTGAAGTATACTTCAGTCAATATTAGCCAGTTCTATAATGCTCTATACAGAACAATAGTTTTATCATAGCAGCAAGATTAGACTGGACAAGCAGTGTCCTCATTTGGTCATCTTCAGCCATAGTTACTGGAATATACTGCTGAAATATTCATATTTTCTGCAATAAAAAGTGTCTAAACGTCAATTCAGACAGAATTATTGTCTGGTCTGGAGTTCCTAAAGTCCCGATAACATTGGTAAGCAACGGACAAATGATGTATTGTCATTCAACTTTTTGCAATATTGCGTAACTTTGAATAACACTCATCACTGATGCCCCCCCCCCCTCCTCAAGAAAAGATATATCGTTAAAACATTTAGCTGCTATCAGTCACCTGAGATAACCTGACGGTAAGCTTCTCGTGTAAATTCTATTCTTCGTTCTGCCAGCTTCCCCCAGCTTTAACCTGTAATATAGCACTTGAATTTTTAATGAAATTAACAGATATATTACAAATTCTACATGTATGCATTGCTATAAATTCATAAATAATCTTTTGCATTTTGAAGATTATTTTTGTATATAATCTATGGAATATAAACTAATTAGCCAAATGCGGATAGATTTCTATGTTACGTTCATTGTTACATTTTTGTATAGACCCCTTCATGTGTTCCTGCAAATTTGCTTTCTTAATTATGCTTATTTTCCCAAAAGCGCTCTAAAATAAATCCTTTCAGTCTGAAGTTTAGGGTACATTTATGTCCGTAGTATGATTTGCAAACCATTAAATTTTGTTACCATATCATACGGTTTGAATGGGGGCTTGGTCCCTCTCGAAGGCTGTGGGTTAGTCTCCCACTTTACCTGCCAATGCCTGTATTTTGATTGAGGTGTAAATATCAACGAAAGGCTAATGATCAAAGCAGCCCCATATCATAAACTTCTCCCACCCCTCCTTTCTAAATCTGCTTTGTAATGTTGTCTGGCTTTATCCATCAGGAGATTGTTTCCCAACACACACCTGTAGCAATCTTGTCCCTGGTTGTGACCTATTGTTGAAGGTATTTGTTGCCATGACAGTTAGGCCTTGCATTGCGCTTATGCCGGGCGTAAATGTTTTAAGAAACAGCCCCCTGTTGTCTTATTTGCTTTTGGTGCTTTTTCTTTATCTTCCCTCTCTGATTCTATTTGTATTTGTTGGGTTTCAAATGAAGATCTTGTAAGATGTCTGGACTCAAAGTGGCATAGGCTGCCAAATATAGATAACATTTTGTTGGAACACAATCAGCTGATTGTTTATTATTTTTATGAAGAATTTGAAAATAAAAGCTCTCCACTTATCTTTGAGAATAAAAAAACGAAAATTCTCAAAATGTTCTCCTGTCTATTTGAACTTCGTATGGATTATAACGGTCAAACAGATTTTATCTCCAGGGGACCAAATAATTTCTCATATATTTCAAAGCTTTTTTTTTAAACTGGAATTTTATCGAATTTTATAATACCACCTTAAAGTTCTAATTATGTTTTTGTTATTTTGTTGTTACTGTGTATGTCCTGAATTTTGACGTCCGTATTTCAGATGCTGGCAAAGGAACAGAATCTCTTAAGAAGATGATATTTGGTATTGCCACTCGGATTGACCTTCTGAATTTCATCACAACACAAGGATTGGAGTATGCAAAGGGAGATCACGTTACCTCAGATCAGATATAGGACAAAATGAACCCTAAAATGCTAAAACATGTATAAATACAGCTGACTGGTGAATTGAATAGATCTGAGAGAGATGGGAGTAGTTTTGTAATAATGTGCTGACTGGTCAATATGTAAAATATTGTAAAAGTCATAATTTAACCAAAAGGCATTGAATACAGTTTTTAGATCTGACGATCAGTTTCTAACTTTATAGATATAGAGAAGTCTAGTTGGGTATGTTTTTTTTGCAGTTAAGCCAGATTTGTGACATTTTTGGGTTTTAATTTTGTACCCTATGTCTGAGAAATACACGCCTCAACTCCAAAATGTCTCTCTTTATTTTTACTTGAAATGATTGACAATCAAGCCAATTAGAGCTTACCATGACATTATTTCAGGATGATGATTGACAATCAAGCTAAGTAGAGCCTACCATGACATTATTTCAGGATGATGATTGACAATCAAGCTAAGAAGAGCTTACCATGACATTATTTCAGGATAATGATTGACAATCAAGCTAAGTAGAGCCTACCATGACATTATTTCAGGATAATGATTGACAATCAAGCTAAGTAGAGCCTACCATGACATTATTTCAGGATAATGATTGACAATCAAGCTAAGTAGAGCTTACCATGACATTATTTCAGGATAATGATTGACAATCAAGCTAAGTAGAGCCTACCATGACATTATTTCAGGATAATGATTGACAATCAAGCTAAGTAGAGCCTACCATGACATTATTTCAGGATAATGATTGACAATCAAGCTAAGTAGAGTCTACCATGACATTATTTCAGGATAATGATTGACAATCAAGCTAAGTAGAGTCTACCATGACATTATTTCAGGATAATGATTGACAATCAAGCTAAGTAGAGCCTACCATAACATTATTTCAGAATGATGATTGACAATCAAGCTATAAAGTAGAGCTTACCATGACATTATTTCAGGATAATGATTGACAATCAAGCTAAGTAGAGCTTACCATGACATTATTTCAGGATAATGATTGACAATCAAGCTAAGTAGAGCCTACCATGACATTATTTCAGGATAATGATTGACAATCAAGCTAAGTAGAGCCTACCATGACATTATTTCAGGATAATGATTGACAATCAAGCTAAGTAGAGCCTACCATGACATTATTTCAGGATAATGATTGACAATCAAGCTAAGTAGAGCCTACCATGACATTATTTCAGGATAATGATTGACAATCAAGCTAAGTAGAGCCTACCATGACATTATTTCAGGATCTGTCTACTACTGTTATTGTGTTGATAATGAACAATATTGACTGGTGAGTCATGCATAAATGCAGACAATCAGTTTGAAGCTTGACTTTAAAGATCACTAAGGCCAAACTCATGTATATCGTCAACCAAATGAAATATCATGGGTTGTGGTTTATTATAACAACTTATGATTTGGTATAAACGTCTAAATGATATGCCCTTTTTTAACACAATAAGAAATTTGTCTCCATGGTTATTTTAGAAAAGAAGATTTTCCCTGTGCCCGTGTGTTTTAGTGTTAAAGAATATATATAAATTCAAACATTCTGAATTTCTTGTTAATGCAAAACTAAAATGTTCAAAGTGTAATTTTGTCAATCATTTATTCTGTTCTTGATTTACATGTTATTGAAAATGTATATCATTATATCATACATAATGACATAAGGTAACTGTGATATTGCAACTGTATTTGTAGTTATTATTCATGTCATATTTTTTGTTTGTAAAATTGTTTAATTTCTTTAACTGACTTCAATTAGTATGCGTCCAAAATTGTTTACACAAAAGATCTGTCACACTGAATATATAGCTACATTTGATATATATGTATCCTACTTAAATCTATATATTTATGGGCTTGATATTTGGCAATTAATTGATTTTCTCATAGCGTCATAGAGAAAATGAGGGGGACTTCAACGTCAGATCGATCCAAATCCTCAATCTAGCGTCATTTTGTCATAGTCTTAAGCTGAAATGGTCTATTCAGGTTTTGGTCTATAATTATGGTGATGACGTGGGTTGGGACCAATTTGGGTTGTATTTTAACATGAGAGAGATGGAAAATGTGAACATCCTCCGTGTAAAAATGTCTTTTAGAACTCACTAGTTTAAATGGTGTAAATGAACTGATTGGATGAATCATGGGCTAAATTTGTATCCTTAACAAATTTGTGAACTACATCTTGGAATCCCTTATCTCAAGTTAAAAATAATTTTGGAATTTTTAATTGGATGTTATCCATTTAACTTTTGCGTAAAACAAGTGTGGTATTTCCAAACTAGACTGGATTCCAACACCATATAAGGGGGGGGGGGAGGTTGGTTATCTTGTGAAAGGTGTAAAACAATGAGCATTTCTGTGTAGTCTAAAACGATTAAGAGGTCGTTTTAGATTAATAACGTTTTTAGTCCAATAACTCGATCTATCGTCTACTTAAAAATCAAAGGATTTCATGTATGACAAAACTGTAATAACTTGTAATACTTGTCCGGTTTTGGTTCACACTGGGGATATCTAAGGTTTATAGAGGTTTATTTTTTTACTACCAAATACTTAACTACTTCCCGATGACTTAAACTATTTACAACTTTCATGTGAATTAATTTTGAGAATACCGGTACTGTATGTGGTTTCAGATATTATGAATTGTTTATTGCTTATTTTGGCATTTGTTATGTTTTAAAATTTGAACCATAATGTCTGTATACAGGTTATTAAATCTTTATGTCTATTCAGTATCTAGTTATTTTGTTTGGAAAGAACAGTCAGTAAACTCCGCGCTGTTTCTATCGAGTTATGTGATAGAATTCTACTTGTTAGGAAGATATGAACGCCAAAAGTTGACCAGTCGTTTCTACCACGTAAGAAAGTTTACCCTAGTTATCAGGGATGAACCTGGGTTTGCATGATTCCAGTGCACTAACCGTTAGACCAACAACCCGTAAAAGTCTTTCCCTTTTCATTCCATTTATATAAAAAAAAAACTCTTGTAATCTACATCTTATTTGATATTTTGCCATTTCTTTTCCTGAATTTTTTTTCAATGAAAGTATCATTTTGATGCCAAATGACATCAGATACAGGGTTTTTCTTTCAGGGTTTGGTACAGGAGTTGGAGGGAGGAGGACTTTATTCATGAAAATCCAAATGGTTTCCACCTTCCCCTGGACCATTTTTTTTTTACGAATTCCATTATTGATGTATTTATCCATCATCATCACCATCTTCATATTTTGTTGGTTGTTCCAGTCTCTTTCAGTTAGACACAAGCCTTCGAATCCCATTCAGTTAAAAACAATTTCAGAAAATGGAATGGATTTTCTGTGCTCAATCGGCCCAGTTTCCACCCCACTAATGGCCCAGTCACAATGTCGGCGATCTGTCGGGGATTAGTTTTGGCCGGGGGTCGTCGTAGAAAATAAAGAATCCTTGAACAATCCTATCAACGAAAGGCTAATGATCAAAGCAGCCCCATATCATAAACTTCTCCCACCCCTCCTTTCTAAATCTGCTTTGTAATGTTGTCTGGCTTTCAAGGATTTTGACCCGGTTTTGTCGAAAATCGGATCGGAGGCGATCAAAGACGATATCTGCGAGGGTCTTTTCTTTTAATTTTTCCCCACCCTGTGTATATACAGAATCTTGCGACTAGTCTCAGATTATTCGGAAGACGTCTCCGATTAATCGGAGGGCATCGTAGGTCATCGGAGATTGTCTGGGATGGCCAAAATGGGTGAAAAATCTTGCGAGCAATCTTAAAATTTTAAGTTCAAAGTTGGGGACCGCGACGGCTGTGGCGATGCCTAAAACATCGGCGACAAGCCGCAGGCGTCCGGAGAGCGCCTCCGACGGGTGCGAAATCGTGAGATCTGTGTCAAGATTTTGTTAAAATTTCCTGGGTTTCACCCATCGCCGACGCATCGCAACTGATTTGTGACTGGCCCATCAGTCTGACAACGCTGCCTTGATTATTGCGGCGTAAAAATTCAATCAATCTGATTTCTTTAATTAGGCCTACTTCCTCAATGCATAATGCAGGCACCTCACTAGCCAAAACTTTGACCATACTCAATAGCTCTCGTTTTAAAACGAGAGCTATTGAGTATGGTCAAAGTTTTGGCTATGATGAGACGTGCGTTGTTCTATTTCCAGTTGATGTGTAATCGCCTTTCCTAAATCATTTCTGATGTAGAACAAAAGACGACTCGCGTTTATTAGAAACATTTAATAAAAAATGTTTAGCCAGTATCAGAAACCATGGTACAAATCGTGAATCGACAAGCTTTCAGTTTGATAATAATCCTAAGGAATTCAACAGCGTTGATATTTTGACGTTAAAACAGAATGCTGAAATTATTGGCTATTTTTCTCAAGAGGTAGAATTCAAAAGCTTTTTAATGCTTCAAGTCTCGAAAATGTACGATAAAGTACTGTTTTAAACTAACTTTGGCTTAGAATGAATGAATGGTCGTCCCGGTTATTAAAATTTTGTTTACTTTTGAACACGTTTTCGGTTCATACAGGCCACATACTGTATGGATTTTTCTCATTCCAACGCCAATCATTTAGTTTTTCGATAGCCTTCAAAGCCTCTTACTTTCGTGACGATCAGAAGTTATGAAAAAACTGTGAATTTTGGCAGCTCATGCCCCTTTAAGGCTTTCCTGACTCATGAATGTAGTTTATTGTTCGGAGATATATTCAGTTGTCTGCATGTGTACATGTATATAGACAACAACGAAAACTTACCCGTGCCATGTGGTTGAATACTTTTGTCGAGTCCCAATCTGACTAAAGTCGAGATGGTCATTGAAAATGGTCTTTTCAATGACCATCTCGACTTTAGTCAGATTGGTCGAGTCCGGGTTTATAGTTTCGAACAGTGAACGGAAATGAAGCGTCAGATTGGCTTTCGAAGAATATTTTGTTTTGACGTAGCAAATGCAGACGGACGTATCAGTGTAAAAATTAAACTTGAACAACGATTTTAGTGAACATATCAAACAATGGTGCTTAAATCATTGAAGTTGACTGATTTTCATCTATATAGGCCTTTATATTGAAATGACCAGTCCTACGAAGAGGACCGAAAACTCAAATAGGAAAACTGTGGGGGCATGTAATGAATTGAATCTGTAATAGTTAGTTATATGAATCTTGTTTTTCATATATGCCCATTTTGATGACTATTTGACTGTTTGAAGTTTATAGAAAAACAAACAACAATTATTCTCCAAGTGAACGTGTTTACGAAAAGTTTTGCGAAATAAAATAATTAAAAAAATACAATTTTGTGTTCCTTCACTTTAGGCTTAAGTTATTTCTAAACACGTAAATAGTCGTCAGTATAACCATAGTTAATTTGATTTTGACTTCATGGATAAAATCTGTGGATCTGAATAATCAATCATATATAGCGTATGAAAAAGAAAAGTTACCTTTCAATATATATTTCGATTATACCTTATATACATGTATAACATGAAAATCTAAAACAATACACTTTGCATGTACATATATATAATCTTTTCTATGCATTTCTTTGGTTTTACTTTGTTTGATTAACATTAGGGTGTTATCCATACCGTGTACATGTTATGACCCAACTTGTGGAATTATCAGTCCCTTCTGTTTGAGTTTAAATAATGGTGGAAATCGGTCTAAACAATAACCGTTGAGTGTTATAAATTTGCACTGTTTTAATCAAAAGGAAAACGCACCCTGTAACATATTTGGTTTCTGTGAAAAATTTTGTACGGAAACAAATTTGTCCTTAAGACATTAGTCAGCCACGCTAACAGTCTGGCCAGACGGTTTTGACTTTCTCCGTGCTAGTTCTTGTTCCATCAAATAAGCCTGGGCTTTACACATGGTCGGCTTTTTACCTATATAAGATAGTCTGTATTCTGTATCGAAATCGAAATCACCAACAACCTGAGCAGGTTTTGAACTCGGTTTATAGTTTGTCGTTGCCTCGGCTTTTTTCGGAGTGTAAGTTTTTCTGGAGGTCGATTCATCGGCAAAAGGTTCCATGGATGGCACATATTTATGACTCTCGTGGAAATCGCCGTATCTCCTTCGTGGATTGACCTGTGGTCCCCAGTTCTTAAAGAATTCATTGTTCATTGTGGTCCCATCAAATTTCGGATCTCCTTTCTCACCCTTGTGGATTTGTTGAACTGGTTTTGAAATCTTTGACACGAAAGCTGTATCTAAATCGATGGGCATGTAATCTCTCTGCAGAACAAACAAAATGGCCATTTTACGTATTCATATATTGCCGAGGAAATCTTCATATATCTGCATACATTAAAAAGTTATATTTACATTGCGGAGGAAATCTTCATATATACATTAAAAAGTTATATTTACATTGCGGAGGAAATCTTCATATATCTGTATACATTAAAAAGCTATTCATGTATTTACATTGCGGAGGAAATCTTCATATACATGTATCTGTAGACATTAAAAAGTTATATTTACATTGCGGAGGAAATCTTCATATATCTGTTGACATTAAAAATTTATATTTGTATATAGAAAGCAGGATGCAAACAAATTTAGATTCAATCCATTCAATGAACTTCCAAGTTACACATACATTTTTATCTGAAACTTTTCATCTATAATGTTGTTTTGCGTGGCCAGAATGTAACAAGCTTACCCTATGTGATGTAAGTCCTTCAAATTTGGTCTTGGGTGGTTCAAAATTCTCCTTTTCGGATTTACAGCTTTTTGCCACAGGATGTTGTCTGATATCATGACCACGGAATGTGGCTCTTTGCTCGGTATCAAAATTCAACCTACACACAGAAAAATGCCTTAATTCAGCCATTGCAATGGCAGGATACTATATTTGCTAAAAGAATTGGATAATTTATAAATCTTAATCCATACTGTATATATTAACAGCTCTTATATGTTATAAAAGAGGTCGGAAAATAACTGTGTATAGAGAACATCTTGCCAATGTTTACCTCTCACAATAACACTTACCTGTTGTCAAACCTTAAGTCGATGGTTGACTGGGGAGGGTCAATTGCCTTGGGTGGCGACGGCTGGTTACCGTTTTTAAAACCTGGGAAATCGTGTTTACTCTGTGTTTCACCCTGGAATCGTCCTTTCGGGTAGTCATTGATCTTAGGCCGTGGATTAATTGGTAAAGCTCTGTTATATCCAGAATATCCTTTGTAGGCATCCCTTGCAGTCGTTTCCATTGACATTTCACCTATCAATGATAGAAAACACTACAATTATAAGTCTAAAGATATCTTTGTGTATAATGCCCTAGGTGATTCGACGAGTCTTAATTAGCTGTAAAGGGTTTCACAGACCTCGCCATTAGCTGGTCGTATAAATATATAACCATTAAGATAGACATTTACCGATTAGACTATTATGAAACTATAAAATTATTCTATGCATTGGTCCAACATTCGTTAATAAATGTTAAGCTCATATAATCCTATTCTTGTCAGTTAAAAATAATGCGAAAAAAAGTTACAAGAGATATTAAATTCTATCCTTTCATGTAATTATATGAGTTACCTTCAAGGTGAATATTACAGTTGATAGCAGAAGATCTAGCCACATCGATAGGTGGGACGTACTGCCCTTTGTAGGAATTCCGAGCGGTACTCTCTGGAAATGAGGCCTTCTCGGGATAAAGGATGGACCCTAAAGTATAATACAAAATGTACTTCCTTGTTGACTTATCTGGCAGAATTACTAAAGTATTTAAATGAAGTATTTGTACTTCGACTCTATATCCAGAAAAAAACATATTGATGTAATAGAGGAAGTGCTCGTCTTGGTGAAGCCATTCCATCATTGTAGACAAAAATGTTCTGACTGTAACTATTGCACAAGCTTATGTAAACAAAAATGTGCTTCTTTTCTAGTAACTGTTTTTCCAAACGGTGCAATATTTAGCGATGGCTTCAAAGATGCTTTGGATCAATAATTTAAATCTATGTCACCATACCTGCAAAGCTTGGTAATTCCTGGAAGGCTAGTTGAGGTTGGGCCACCCATTGCTTGAAGTGTTCCTTGGACGTAGTTTGGGATTCCATACGGCCTGATGGAACTTGTCGACTGTCTGAAGGACCGGCTACCTTCTTGGTGCTCGGTTCGGTTTCCTTGAAGATAAATTCCCGGCCATAATGTGTGTCAAACACCATTGGCTCAGAAGATGGCTGGAAAGATTCATCCTGTAAAAGCATTTCAGCAATATAATTCTTTAAAAATATAAATATTAAGACCAAACTAAAACATCTGCATCAGCGGGAGCTATCCAGCCAATGGATTATTTTAATTCTTGTAGAATGGGTAAAATGTTTAGCTACTAGATAGTTATTTCTTCGCCAGAAAGCAATTCTGCAAGGCGAGGCCATATTTTCGATTCATTCATTTTGTATACAGGCATGACGATTTAATACACTAAATTTCTATTGTAATATCCTATTATAACTTACCAGTTTTGTGGGTTTTGCCCTTTCGGCATTTCTTATTGGTCGGAATTGTGACCTCTGGATAGTGTCAAAGGTCATTGGAGGAGGGTTTGGGTCACGGGGTGAAGCTGGAGGTCGTTTGCTCGACCGTGGGCGAACGTCATGGTGTTCATGGAAAGTATCCCCATACGCTGTCTTGAAATTCTGACGTTGACGCCTCAACGGTGGTTGGATGGTCTTCTTTTTGTGCCGTCTGTAAATCAATAACTTTTTTACAATCCAAAAACATGATGGTGTGCTTACTATTTCATTGATAAATCGTTCAGCTACGTGATTATGAACATTCTATGACTTAATGTTGAAAGGGAAACAGTTTATAACCATTTGTGCCCTGATATCTCTACTTATGGAATTTTGCAGGATTTTCGCGAGCTAAGAATTAGACTTAAACCATGTTCTTTGTTCCTAATTTTAAAAGGTGAATCTCATCTTCTAATAAAATTCACAAGCTGCAATCCAAAAATAAGTGCTCCTGTGTCACAATTATTCAAAGTATAGTATGAACTGTCAAAATTCGTTGAAACTGAATTAGTTAAATGTTGATATTATTATCAGGCAGTTCAAAACAAGATATTTATGTTGATTCCAAGCTTGTGGGTACGCTATAAGGTGGGTTTATAAGCTTTAAACAAACTGAAATATACCATGTCCTGACTATTTGAATTGTGTCAGTTTTAGCACACATCTTCGGCTCGTTCGGGTTATTGGCTTTATCGATATTTTTATTTCATTGTCAACCTTTTAGTTATAAATGTCACTTCAAACCCTCAACTTCTTAAAATCAGACTCATGAAAAAAAAAATTTGGCAGCTCGTGCCACTTTAAGGATTCTGAGAAAATGGAATGTCTATAGTTAGGATCAATTTATCTTTAGTTTCTGTAGTTATTGGATTTCGTGCGAGACATTCATTTCTGGAACATTGTTCTATATCTGGAATTTTTGAAAACAGTTCACGATTTCTCTCTGTGAGGTCTTGGCATATATCCATGCTAAACTAACAATAGAAATGTTAATTCGACTTCATTAACCCTAAGTCAGGGTTCAAGTATATATACGGATAAGCCTATAATCATTATCCCTTATAATAAAGTTACAGTTCTTGTTCAATTCAAATACATAGCACTTAAAGTTATGTATTAAGAAAGGTATGGAGTATTATTTTTCAATTTGGGATTTATTGTGCAGGCTCAAACTTGCGAATAAGGTGCAGGAATGGATTTATATCATCGAACAATATCTTATCACTATTTACAGATTGACATGTCTTGGTATAACAACAACAAAATATGCCATGCATGAAAAGCTGTCTTGCATCGCGGATCTGATATGCCACTCCGGCACCTTCAAAACGAAACTCGTGGGATAGATATGTGCGGATTTTTGTGATTTGTTACAAGGGAAAATCCATTGCATCTCAAACAAAATATATGTCATAAACCTTCCTTTGAAAAAATATTGTCATTTTAACCCACCGCGTTTGAGTACAGCTTTCAAGCTTGTCTGTCTTAAGTCAATTTAACCATGCCATAAATCATGATTCTTTCAATAAAGGATTACGCTTTCCCAAAAACATTTTACTTTTCATGTAAAAAGTTCACGTTCTGTTGTATTATTGACTTGCTTTTCCAAATTTATGCCGGTGAATGTATGTTCTATTCTCAAAACCAATTAATGACCCCCATCATTGGCTGTGGAACTGTTTGCCTACTCACCCACAATCACAGAGGTTACTGATCGTTTCCTCGTCTAGAATGTCGGAGAGCTTCTCGCCGTCGCAAATCATCGTTGTTGACAGATCCCGACTTGAAATGACGGAGCCACTGAAGTAGTCCAGGAATCAGGCCTGTTAGGTATTAACACGGTGTTTTTGTCTTATTCTCACAGCTATAACCTCGTTAAAACACAACCTGCTCCAATTCCGTCTGGACTGTGAGTCGATAATTGGACGACCTGTTTACCTGTTCGCTTAACGCGTTAGCAACCGCCCCATGCCGAGATTTCAACTTGGTTACACGCCAACTAAAAACACTTGCTTACATGCATGAATTGTCTTCATGCACCATTCGTTTCACCTCTGTAAAACCTATAAAGCCTATTATTAATTCAGTCTGAATTGTTATTGATCAACTGGCAGTTCCTTAGATTATTCACTTGGTGGTGTCCAATACAACAGGCCTAGTAATGATAATGCTATTACAATAACCAGTAAAAATGACATATCAGTAAATATAAAGGATATATCTGCAATGTAAACACAGATATAGGCTACCGCTGTACACTAGGCGTCTTATGGCCATTCTTTATTCATTTTCTCACTACTAATATGTTTGCTTCAATACTCACTTGGAGTGCATATAGCATTGTCTTTTAAGGCGGCCTTCATATTTCCAATTTATTGATTCGCCATCAAATCACTGCTGAATACATAAGACATATAAGGCATGTTAGCCTATATAAATTGATTGATGTTTTTCTCCGCATCCAAGATTATTTTACTTATTTGGCGTTGTGGCCAGGTATAGTGCCATGGGAGAGGAACCGGGCGCTTTGCCCGGGGGAAACCCGGCCCCGACCTTCGACGAGAATGCCTGGCAAATCATCTCCGATAGAGCAATCGAGTGAAAAAAAAAACACTCAGGAATATTTAAATTTTTCAGGCCGACAAGACCCCTGAAAGCTTTGACACTAGAGGAGG
Organism: Lepidochitona cinerea; assembly: GCA_963971465.1. Taxonomy (NCBI): domain Eukaryota; kingdom Metazoa; phylum Mollusca; class Polyplacophora; order Chitonida; family Tonicellidae; genus Lepidochitona; species Lepidochitona cinerea. The sequence goes on along the minus strand of OZ020551.1, from coordinate 97,175,781 downwards.
GTGTTTTCTGTGACTGGAGTTCTGAGATGCCAATTACTTTGAAGTGAAATAATTAAACGAAAGCGACATTTTATAGCGTAGGGCCTATAAATAAATGATATATATGCATAGATGCTTCCATCCAGGTACGTGGCATTGGGGTTTTTAAAAACATCTTGGTATAATTAGGAGTGCATCAGAGTTTTAGGACATATATTATGCGTTTTTTTCCTGTGTCCGTGCAATTTATTTTCTGGGCATATTCTACCTTTTTTGATTGATTGATTAATGGATGTTTTACGCCGCACTCAAGATTATTTCACTTATAGGCCTATGGCGGCGTTGTCGGGTTTAGTGGAGGAGGAAACCGGGCTCATTGCTCTCAGGAAACCCCGTCCTCCGTCGAGTAATTGGCAACTATTAAATATACGGCGATCCACTCAGGAATTTTTATTGGTTTGAGTGCCATGGGATTCGAACCAGCGCCGCATCGATGGAAGGCCTGTGTCGTACTGAGGGATGACCACTCTAACCAAGTGGACCACTGAGGTTCCCTACCTTTTTTGAAAGGAAACTGTCCAATTTTGAATGTGTAATGAGAACGGGTTCGGTGGATGGAAAGTTGCATTGACCTGTCAGAATGCATGTACAATGAACCTTGTCCTATATATTTATTTCTCGAACAAAAATTTTGTCCCTTGTTGCCATGTAAGATTTCGGTTGAGAAGATTTCAACAAATATACCAAATTATTTGGCTCATGGAAAATTAGGGAAGGTTTGGTGAGTCAAAACATTAACATTATCGCAAATGGCAAATGAAACTGTGTAGATCTATATACTATCTCCTAAGCAGGGTTAAATTATTACAACTATACGTAGCCTACAGCAACACATGTTTGATGACTTAAAACTTGTTCAAAACACATTCAATCAGGCCGACAGTTCTTGTAACACTAGTTGAAAAGGTATCTCGTTTTCAGCAAATATTTACAAATGGATATCTTGATATCTTTTTAGGGCAATGCAATTTACATGTATATCAGTGAAATGCCCCCAGTAAGTAAATGATCTTTTACATTATAGTGAAAATTTAAGTTTTCCTACAATTACAGGTCACAAATCTGTTTGTTTTTCCCATTACACTTGCCAAAAAACACAGGCAGAATAGATACTTTCCCCTTGTTTTTTTAGAAGTCGGGCATGGATTGTTTTGTAGATTTGATTTTTCATTTGGGTTTCTTAAGCAAGTTATTGTGTTTGCATTAATTTGAATGCCAACATGAGATACATAATAAAACATTTATTTTATTCATACTCGTTGGATTTTTTTTGAGAAAAAAAATCTTCCATGTTGTTTTTTGTCAAAATGAATAATTTTTTTGGTGTAGGCCTACTTTCAGGTAATTCCCGGTCATGTATATAGGAAAATTCTACTGACCAAGGCTAAGCTCCTGTCAGTCGTCAACCTAATGAAATATCATAGGTTTGGTTTGTTACAACAATTTATAGGTTTAAATGATATACCTCTTTTCAACACAATTAAAAACTTGGCTCCATGGTTATTTTAGACAAGAAGATTTTCCCTGTGCCTGTGTGTTTTAGTGATCAGAAATATATATAGGGTGAACTTCGTTCCCCCTTTTTTTAATTTAGTACTTTATTCTGATCCACGTATCAAAGCAATAGGAAATAATATTTTTCTGCTTTTTTCCAGAGGTAATTTTACCATTGGAGTGGCTTCGTTGCTTTAAATATTGCATTAGAATTAGTAAACGACTCACCGAAATATCTTAACTGTTTTTTTAAAGTAACAACCTCTACAATGGGCTACCTCTCATTGTCCAGTATTCTTTATATTTTTCATAATTCTTCAGCTAATTAGAAGGAGAGAAAAAAAACCAGGGAATTGACTTTGGGTGAAAGGTGATGAAACTGAAAGCGTTACTTATATTTATCTCTCTGACAAATTGCTAAGAGTTGACTTTCTTTAGTTTATTTTAACATTATACAATCAGGATTAAAAACCACTGTCCTCTCTGCTAGAAACGTCAATTTGGCTAAATCTAGAAATGAAGACCCACAAGGTTGGAAATCACGCAATCTCACTGAGATCGGGATGTTCATTGAAAAGAACATGAATATCCATAGCCGCACTCGTGGGTCTCTATCCTGTTTACTTGCTCGCCTGTCAGGTAGAATATCCAGTGTTCAGTGAGATTGGGTACCAAGGAGTATAGAGTCCATCTATACTCCTTGGGTAGCACCAAATTTGACACGCCCCCTTTCCCTAGATCACATGACACATTGTCCAAAATGGCGACAATAGATATTCGCCTGAAGAAAGTTAACAAAATTTACACGGATGGGGTAAGGGTCATTGGTTGCTTAAGATAGTGTCATTGGTCAAAACCAATTGGTCTTCCAACTATCAAAACCATCGTATTTCTGTTTGCTTCTGTCCATATGGGTAAAATTAACCGAGGGTGTTTGCTAGTAGACGTTTAAACAACAACAACAACCAGTGACAACTGGCCGCACACATATGTCTCATCTAGTTCAATTTACCGAACTTATGGTGATATTACATATACCAACGTTCAGTCTGTGAATTCTGAAATGCTGCTCGGAAAACTCCGATGCACTTTTGTCGGAAATTACAAGCCATGAAAATAATATTGTAACTGCTCTGTATGGACAATTCCTACCCCAGACTTCTTTAGAACTCATAAAAGATTATTCTTTCCTCTTTTATTTATTTTTATTTATTTTATTTATTTGACATGCACCGTTTGACCCAGTTCGAACGTCGCGCAAAATGGCGGCAAAGTCTCCAAGAAATGACAGTTTGTTGTTGTTTAAGACCAGGTGTACGCCCTTTGGAATAGCTACATGTAATAAAAGCGGACAAGAATAATCTTTTATGAGTTTTAAAGAAGTCTGAGGTAGGAATCGTCCATACCGAGGAGTTACAATAATATTTTCATGGCTTGCAATTTAAGCATCATTTCCACCTTGTATTTCTAATTCACAGACTGAACGTTGGTATATGTAATATCACCATAAGTTCGGTAAATTGAACTTATGTCTCATCCTGTTTTACGTACTTTCCAGGTCAGAAAAGCAAAACAGACAACGAACGATATGCAACAGTTGCAATGTTGATTGAAAAGTTGAAGTTATTCTGATGGGCTTGAATAACAATTTAAGAGTTGTCGGAATAAAAAATTAAACCTCAAAATCTATTAACACTACCCACTTTAAATTAAACTAAAGTTAAAGTATAGTTTAATAAACTTAAGACTTTTAAAGAAACTCTATTAAACTAAAAGCACACTCCCTGATGTTACACACAAACCATGGACTGGTTTCTGTATTTTTCCCAGGCAGAAGAAGTTTTTTTTTTTTATTTTGCCAAAAAGTCTTGGCATCATTTTGAATTTAATTTGTTACGTACCCGGTACCTGGAATGGTAAACATACCTTTAAACAAGCTTTAAATTTGTTTAAATTCAGTGGATTTTTTTTATTGCTCCCTGTGACAGTTTGTATTGATGTGTTACCTCGAGAAATACATAGGGATTAACGTTGATTACAACCATTAAAGTACCTAAAACATTTCACGTTAATTATCACCAGTGACCCTCAAGCTAATAAAAAAAAAAGAAGTATGTCCTTTCAGTGGCTTATCTGTGTCGCCATTTTTTTCCGTTTTAAGATGATGTGATGCTGCAGTAGCTTTTTAAGACCAATAATGACATATTTTTACCGCTCTCTAATGTATGATAGTACATTTTAGGTCCAAAAACCATGGCGACAAACTTGATTGATTGTTTGGTGTTTTACGCCGCACTCAAGATTATTTCATTTTATAGCGGCGTTGCCAGTTTTATTGTGGGAGGAAACCCACGACCTTCCGGTGGCAACTGGCAACCATCCCACATAGGTCGTTCGAGTGAAAACCCAGTCCATTTTTTGGGGATTGAGTGGTATTCGATCCCACGACCCATTGGTGGAAGGCTGTTCAGAGACCACCCCGCGACAAACTTGGAGTTGAGGTCGGAAGATTGCTTCAGAATATGTTGGTCAGTCCTGCAACCACAGGTCATTTCCTAGCCAAGCCATTGGCTTAATTGCATCACATGACTACTCTATATTGCACCTAAATTTTATTAGCCAATGATTGGATAAAACTAATAAAAAATGGCGACGGCCTTGTGAATGGCCTATGGACCTTTTTCTCTGCTGTAATGTCCTGTTCAAATTCCATTATTTGCTTACGAGGGGATAAACCATACATGTACATCGGACAGTTGTTTTAGACATCGTAAATACATCGTAAATTTGAAGAATTAGAAAAAAGATTAATTGATGTTAGATTTGCTGAATATTGATTTTTTCTTTAATCTGAAAAGGACCTTGTTGCTGGAGTGATAGTTGTTGACAGCGGTCGCAGTGATCTGCAGCACCAGGGTATCACATTAAACATGGAAGGGGCAGTCAGTCTCCAACTTAGTGCTAAAAGTGTGGGCCTTTTTGAAGCTTTCTACAACTCATTAAAGGTAAGTTTGTCTTTTTATGTTTGCTACACTGAAAACTTCATTTGATATCATAAACTGAAACAATTTGAAAGCTTTAAAAAATTTTAAATTAAGTTTATTTAATATAAGTTGACGCCCTTTTTTTTAATGTTTAGTTTATACAGGTAGATATTCGGTGTCTGGCGGTAATATTTTTCTGAGGCGAATCCAAGGACAACTATATGACACCAAATATCTACCAGTATACTCACAGAGGGGCGTCAAATGATGAATCTTATTTATCTCCATCCAGAGGAGCTTGTTTACTTTAATAGATTGAGTATAATCAACTAAGCTGTTCTTTATTTGGATACGTGTACTAAAATGTTCTGGCTGAGTTGCTCATAGCACAAAGTTTGTCAGCGGAAAAAACTCATACAGGCTCACATTCTGGGCATTTCGACCAATCAAATGCCTATAAACCTCTCTGGCTGGTGATAAATGTTCATACAGAGGCTTTCCTTGTTAAACTTTTTATATGTTGAAATAACAATAAATATGTTTAAAATTGCAGCTGTAATTTATGTTGTTTGGTTGAAAAATGCCTACATAGCTCTAAAATATAGATTAATAATATTCCTTTAATGTTGGAAAGCTTTGAATATTAAACATTATTCTGTAATAAATCTTGAAAGGGAATCTGAGGTGTTAAGTTTACTAAACATTCAAAAAACGTATTGATTAATCAAATAGATGAAAGGAAAACTAAACAATTTTTAATATTCATAGAATTCAGACTCAGTGATAGAAAATATTTTTGTTGTTGTTGTAGCCAATACAGCTGATCAGTTACTCTTTAGAAGTTGCCAAACCTGGTAAATTACCCAGTGGTCGAACAGAGATCCCATTTGAAATACCTCTAAAAGGAAAACCCAACAAACCTTTATTTGAGACATATCATGGAGTATTTGTCAACATACAGGTAAATCTTAATGAGTACTAGCATTAACTTTTATATAGCACTAGTAATAATTTAAATCTAAGGACATCAACAGTTGTCCAAAACAAAAACCCAACAAAAAGCGTACGAAGCCATACAGACCCAACATTCTGTAATATGATTTTCTTTTTTCATAACTGAAACCTTTTTTTGTGGAAGATCTGTACAGAAGAAAGAGTTACTGTCATCTGACATAACCTTTTAGTTTTTATAATGCATTGTTCTTTTGTGTGTGTCTCAGGTTTGTCTATAAATTCATGTCATTTCTGTTGCAGTATACATTGAAAGTAGATTTAAAACGGTCATTACTTAGCAAAGACTTGCAAAAGCAGTGTGAATTTATTGTAGAATATAAGGTGAGTCTCTCTATGTAAATGATGAAATGAGCAAATGATAAATCATAGTTATGTAATGAATGTGCAAGCAATGATGAGGGGGTGGGGTGGGGGTGGGGGGACCTTAAGGGGACTTAATTTCATTTGGAGGGGACTGGGTCTCTCAGCCCAACACAGGCCTTCCATCTATGGATCGCGCTTTCAAATTCCATGTGGACCGAAGTAGATTTGAAACATTCCTGAGTTACTCAAAGGTCAAGGAGTTTCCTCCCCCACTAAACCTGACAATGCCGCCATATTAGTGAAATAATCTTGTATGTGGCAATCAATCATTTCATTTGGCTATTTGCCAGGCTCACAGGAAAGCTTTACTAGATATTCAAGTTGATTCAACCGTTTCACTGTAGAAATGTTTAATATAGATGGCATGCTGTATGCATATATATATATTTTTGTTACAAAGGACCAAGACACAAAAGCTAAAGCCAAAAGAGTTCCATTTAATATAACCCCAGAAACATTAACAAATGTTAAAGAGGTGAGTTTATCAAATTTAATCCTCATTCAGTAATAATCTGTTTCTAATTTGGTTATATATGCAAGAATAAGTGTGTGTTTTAAAGTAGCAGCATCGTGAGATGATGGTGGCAATTGGTCTCCATTTTATGACAGTTTCCTTGTTGTTGTGAATTCTAGAAAACCCTTATCTTCATGAAATATTTTAAGTAGTTTTTTCCTGATTCTAAAATACAGTACAAAGCTACATACATCATTCTTTGTTGAGATTTTGATTCTAAATGTAAATTTGCGATAGATCAGGAGAATTGTTTTGACTCGCAATATGATCAGTCTTACGAGCAAAAGATAGAACATGTTCCATTTTATCTCAATCAGTCTTCACAGCCAATAAACGACATATTCTTCATCATGCTATAATTTTTTCTCAACGTTTTGACGGTCTGCATAATATGACGACAACATACATACGACCAACAGCTGGCATGGACTTGACCATGTTTTAAGTGAGATCAACCAGTCTCACTTAACATTGACTGTCGTAAGTTTCAATCGCTGGCAAACAGATCAGATTATCAAGAAGGTTCTCAAATTAGGTATATATATATAGCTATATAATAACACTGGATCGCCTTACTGCTACATTGTATGTCTAATAACTGTACTGCTGTTATAAGAGTACATGTTTTCTCTGGTTTTTAGAAGACGTTAAGTTAGATTTTTTTTCTTTCTTTTTATCAGAAACAGAATGTTCCTGCATTTAAAATAAAAGGTACTTTGGACTCCTCCTGTATCTGTATATCTAAACCTTTTCAGGGAGAGGTATGTGGATATTGTTTTCAACATAAAACCAACTTATAATCAATTACCTCCGAGCCTGATGACGGCACATAGATTTACGCAAAGCTTTCTTGGTAAAATGTACCTCAGTTCGCCATTTTGTTTATTGGTAGATGTCACTTTTTGGAAAACATTGATGACATAACCTGTTTTTATCCACACATTTTTCTGGTAACTTTATGCCTTTTACGTCTCGATACAGTATTTTTTCTTCAGCCATATTTTAAAATTATGTTGACATCCCTCAATCCCCCGAAATGCTTTGCGCGTAGATTTCAAGTTACGTCATCAAGCAATCGGTCAATTCAATTGCTTAAAATTATTTGCACTTTTTTGTTTAGTATTTTTTGATCAAAGAAATTTCTAGGCTTTTGTTGTATTTGTGAGACAAATTATGGTTGAATCATCTTCTGAGACCCCTGTAGAAAATATAAAATCAACCAATCTCTTACATTTTGTTGATTGTTTTTTATTCCTGGAAGTTAATAGTTGAAAGTTGTGAAGCCCCAATCAAGTCGATTGAATTACAATTAGTTCGAGTGGAGACATGTGGGTGTGCTGAAGGCTATGCTAAAGATGGTAAGGTTATTAATACATGAACAAATATTTTGAACAAAAAAAAAAGAATTATCAGAAAATATCTGACGATTATAGTTTGATGTTTCAAGTAGCTCTCAAGGTTATTTCGTTCACTCGAACGACCTATGTGGGATGGTTGCCAGTTACCAGCGGAAGGTCGTGGGTTTCCTCCGGGCACAGAGCCCGGTTTCCTCCCACAATAAAACTGGCAACGCCGCCATATAAGTGAAATAATCTTGAGCGCGGCGTAAAACACCAAACAATCAATCAATCAAGGTTATTTCGCTGATGTGATGGAAACTGAGAACTTCTCCCTCCTGCTCAAGTGAAGAAAATAAAAAAATCTTATAAAATTTGTTACTTGGGCTATGTATCCTCCTTCAAAACCATTCTTAAAATACTTTTTTCTGTTTCTTTCGGGAATGCAACCCTGTCTTCGCGGCTAATGTCCTAATACTATAAGTTTGATTTTTCTGGTCGGTTTCTGCCAGCTAATATAACCTGTTTTCCTCTATTGTAGCAACCGAGATACAGAACATACAGATAGCGGACGGAGATGTGTGCAGGGGTATCACCATACCTATATATATGATTTTCCCACGACTGTTTACATGCCCAACGCTTACAACAAACAACTTCAAAGTCGGTAAGTTTAGACCCTCGCTTAAAACCTTTTCCCTATAACATAAGAACCAAATTTGCCTACATTACATTGTTAGAGCCTTCTTTGAAATAATCTTGAGCGTGACGTAAAACACCAAACAATCAGTCAATCAATAGAGCCTTCTTAAGCCTTCCTGGCCTAGTCTGTAGAGCTATAGTCTCTAAGTTTGACATGGGTTGTGGGTACAAATCTCAATCACTAAAAAAAACCCAATAATTTCTGAATGGATTTTTGTGAAATAGTTACGGAGAAATAAATCCAAAATAACCCTGTGTGCAGTATAAAATCAATCCAGTCGGGTCAGAATGTAAATGAATGGATGGATAGCTATGTATCATGGGTTAGCCACCACATTCCAGGCTTTATATCCGTGAAATCATCTTATGCATGTTTTATGAAAGGTTAAGCTTGATTATTTAGTGTTTTACACCTCACTCCAGGTAATCCCACCAACATTTAGATTTGTCAGGTGAATTGGAATTAGGGTAACGTTACAGAGGGTAACAGAGAAGCAAATTTGACCAAAAATGATGAACATACTTTTGTCAATTATTTATTTACTTTTTATTTGTCTTTCAGAATTTGAAGTGAACATAGTTGTTGTTTTTCACGACGATCATCTTGTCACAGAAAACTTCCCCATCAAATTAACAAGATTCTGAAGTGATGAAGATTACAAATTACATAACCCATTCATCATTATATAAATGTGTAAATTCTTGTAAATAACAAATATATGTATTTATAACAGGTTTCTTTAGTTTTATATTTGCTCTAATGTAAGTTTATTGGAATATGTAAAGTGTTCAGCAATGATTGCTTGTTTGGTGTTTTACGCCATATTCAAGATTATTTTACTGACATGGTGGTGTTATGCTCTCGATGTCTGGAGAAAATCCTCCACTGGCAACCACAGACAATATTTCTATGCATCAACAGCTCAAAGCATGCTTATAACATAAAAATAGCCTTTATTGCACTGCATTTTCATATCCCAGATCTGCTTTTTAACAGGGTACTGCTGGTGCCCAGGTATCAATGCAAGATTGTATATTCAATAAACGTACAATTAAACAGTAGCCCAAGGGTAATTATTTCTAAAGTAGCACAAAAGACTCCTAACAAAAAGTTTAAACACTAAGAGATCTAGGTTCACATAAATCAATCCCAAGATTTTCAGTTTGGGTTTCTTATTTGGATATCTTTCCTTCAACAATTTTTACCTAAGACTAAATTGACCGCTCTACAAGTGCCAAAAATTTACAAAGTGAAGACACATTCAGTGAAATGTCTGATGTAATGGTATTTATGATGTCAGAGTGGTTACTCTAAATTATCAGTTGGCATGGTGAGGTCAATCAAACTACTAATTTAAGATAAAATACTGAATTTATTTGCATTTAAAAGGAGACATCGCTTAAGTTTGTTGTGGTTCTCCAATGACCTTCAGATTATTAGAAAAATACAGAGTGATCAATCTGGGATAAAAGGCTGCAAGTCAACTTACCACCAAAATGTACATTTAACGGGTTATTTAGGGAATCTCGCATTGCTATTGTTTTGTCTGGCAGTCCGTAAACAAACAGCCAAAAGTAGACAAAAGCAACAGTCAGAAAGGTCTCTACTGCGCACTTGATTCTTTTTACAACAACAAAGCAGACTTTGGAATCCTCAAATAAAACTCCCTATCAAGTGGGAGCTGGAAAAGTTACCAATGGCCATCTAAAAACCTCATCTTAATATAAACGGTAGAATAGCACACATTTGAACAATATTTGTTCCGGGCACGTCCCTGTTACAAGTGAATTTATCAGATTAACAACATTTTTCATTTTAAAGACAACCTTTACCTTGCTCTTTAACAGGCGTTAATTATATTTTGTCCTGAAAAGAGTTGCACTTGATTATTCAGACGCAAAGTGACATGATGTCAGATGTGTATGCATGCATTCCAGCAATGACCCTGATTGGTTTACAAGACTTAAAAACACCTAAAATAGTGCCGTTTTCCAGTTTCTTTCTTTTATATCAACTCATTTGACCAATTAGAAATGATTGATTGATGTTTTACGTCGTACTCAAAACGCATGGATGGAAAACCGGTCTCGGCCCAGGATAAATGAAAATTTCTGTCAGGAAAGTCTGTTTCAAAACCAGTTGAAAATTGTCTTAAAACAAAGTATATTATATTTTAGTTAAATATAGCTTCTTTTTTTTCACTTCAAAAAGAATTCAATAAAAAAGAACAAAAGTACCGTCCTTGGATCAAGATTATCAAATGAGCCTCCAGCTTTCTAAAAAGTAAACCAGTTCCACACCTGAACATTATTACACTTATGTTGTGAAAATGAAACACCTTTTTTGTTTGTCTCGGATACCAGAGTTCCTTGGTTAACTGACCCTTTGACACTCATTCCATCAGATGCATTTAACTCGGCTTTCAAACGCCACAGTGTTGATATTTTGAGTGGGATCAAACATTGCAGACCATCAGTGAAAGACTCAAGGTATCGTTGGCAGCGTCTATAGGTTTAACCTCACGAGCCACGCGCTATGAAATGGCAAGCTGTCTTTTTATAATCCTGACATTGTTTGTTTAAAAACTCACAATTAATATGGAATGTGTGTAGTTTGTTAATCAAGTTAACCTTGATATGATAATTTGAATATGTCCCATAAAACTGTCAACAACGAGAAATGTTTCAATAAAACCCATTTGGGTGAGAGTTCACTGTGTACTCCATTGATGGTTGTCTGGATGGTGGTATGTTAAAACCCCTAACTGACCTCAGCAGCTTTGGAAACCTCTGAAACATATGATAGATAGTGTTCAACTAAACCGGTACATGAAATACAATGAGCCTTACGCCAGAGTCACGAGGCCGGGTAAAACGTAACTTGTTAATCCACTGAATAGCTTAGCATAATGTAACAGCAAAGTAACTCCCCATAAATTCAACAAACGTATTTTGACAATCTCAATTCTTCTTGAAGATGACAAATATACCTTTGTCAAAATATTGAGATTGGCAATATGCGTTTGTTGAATTTATTCGGAGTTACTTTGCATTTGCATCAGGCAAAACGTCCCACACAAGTCATAAAGCAGTTTAACCTGACCCTATGAAAATGACAGGGTCCATATTCACCTTATTGAAAAACTGGTTTGAAATGTCTTCCTGAATTTGCTACAATATAGTAATTAAATCAAGAAATTTGAACTTTTAGGAAAAACTGTACAAAGATGTGATAAAAAGCCAGTGCAAAACTATATTAAAGTGTCTTTACAAAATATACAGGTGAGTTGGAACTAAGCAAAAGCAGCATGTATCACATATATGGTAGCTTCTGCATTTAGAAAGGGTTCTTGATGTTCTAATTGTATCAATTAGAAATCAACCTGTTTTGGTGCCAGGGTGATTTTTTGTTTCAATGAAGCTCTGTGCAAGCTGCGATGTTCACATTTAATGGTAGTCTACATCCTGCCAAGTAATAAACCCAGTATGAACCAAATCTGGTTATGGCCTGAATCCCAATTCACACGAATCACAAGGAAATAGAACATTTTGTTAACAAATTTATTAAAACATGAAATAGTTTAATACAAATAAACATCTTAAAATACCTAGTTAATAATATAAAAGAAATAAAATTTGTGCACCAAATTTTAACCAGTTCAATGAAGCATTAAGTTATTGCTTGTAAAATCTGTTAGGTGTAAGAGAAAGTTTATAAATTATTTTATTGAAGATATTAATTAGCTTGCACATCTAAGAATTAAATCTTCCAAACCCTGTTGTAAACCGTCACACCGCGTCAGTAAAACCTGGAGAAAAAACAAACAAAATGATCAGGGTTTAGTTTTTCTTCTCAAATTCATTTATCACTGACGCTTTTATATGTCACATGAATATCACGCCATTTAGCTTGATTGATTGTTTGGTGTTTTACGCCGCGCTCAAGATTATTTCACTAATATGGTGGCATTGCCAGTTTTATTGTGGGAAGAATCCTGGCTCTATGCCTGGAGGAAACCCACGACCTTCCGTTGGTAACTGGCATTTAGCAAACATATTCCTATTGACTACAGGATGTGCAATAAACCACAATGAATCAATGTCAAGGTCATTCCGGCACATTGGATCTTTTCCTTCCAAAACTCCACCTACTTTCTATCCACATTACCCACGTGCAAATGTCTTCAGTATTTTACCATAGGCAGGCATATAGCCACTTTGTAGCAGACTATGCCTGTATAAATCTCATTTATGGCAATGCGAAGTTATGGTATGAAACTGAACTCATTATAACACTGTATACATATTATATCCCATGGGCCAAAATAATGGATCATGTATAACTCAAAAGCTAAGCTAAGCACAGCACCTAAATCGAATATGGCATACATCTTAAGCATCCAGTTTAGGTCAATGATTAGACTTTCAGCAAGATATCTTGATAAACTTTGGAACAATAGAAAAACAGAAAATTCATGTAGAGAAATGAAATGCCAGACTGACACATGCTTACTAATATATATGTTCATAAAAGAAATGTTTGCTTTGAGATAAACATCGAAATCAACCCATTTATCTCTTTTTCATAAACTCATTGATATTTTTCGTTCAAACAAAAAGAATGATTATAAAGACTTCAACAAACATTTGTTAAATTTCCATCAAGGAAAAGTTACCCCCCTTGTTGTGCGGTCTATTGGAAGGAGGAAGTATTTCCCCACTCTCATGAGATTCCTGAACGTTGTGTTTAATGGATGAGGAATTGTAGAAAACTATAGACAGGCCATAAGATCACAATATTTCTTTGAATTTTTTCTCAGATAGTAAACCTAAAAATGTCAAGTTTTCTCAATTTATTGAAACCTAACAAAATTATCTGTAAATAGATTTTTTTCATTGCTTGCATTACGACGAGAACAAGGCTGTCCCACTCATTATCATACCACCAAATGCATGTCCACTTCAAACAGTTCTTATAATGGAAATAAAATCTCATTTCTTTAACCTTTTCTGCATGGATGCTTTCAGACAGTTTCGAAGAGAGTAAGACAGAATATATGACATACCTGTATCCTAGAGACGAGTGACTTTCTTTTGGCTCGACATTCCAATCCATTCTCTCCTAATTCTACAGAATCTAAAGATTCTAACATTTTCATGAAATTCTCTGATGAGCTTTTTAAACATTTCTTCAATTTTTCAAGTGCTTGTAATCTCAAGTCTTTATGTAAAAATCCCTTGAAAAAAAAATTAAGATATATATAAACCACTTAATTCACATACAAAATGCGTCCACGTTCTGACAAATTTCAATGGCATCTCGCGGCCGCCTGCATGGGCAAGTACCAGCACAAATTATCTTAACCTCATAAAGATAATTCTAAAGATTAACTATATAAACATAAATTAATGGTAAAGTACAACTTTAATAAATACATGTGTCACAGAAGTTATAACTTAAATCTCATTGTACAGAAATGAGTCCCTGAACCCCTTTTGTACATGTACCTTTAGCTATATTGATGATTGAAATTAAACCGCTAGGTATCAGTTTTTAAGAATTTTTCATATCTTAATCATTTACAATTATATTCTTCACAGAACAAATGTCTCTCAGTCCGACACAGGCCTTCCATGCATATGTCACTGGTAGAATTTTCATCCTACATGTATGTTGGAGAGTTGTCAGGAAGTCGCTAAAGGTTTTTTTGACAGAGCCTAGTTTCCTCACAACTAATCCTGGAAACGCCACCATATAAAGGAAATAATCTGGCCAAAAACATAAATTCATAGATCAATCAATCCACTAGAGAAAACAATTGATATAATCTATTTAAGCTTACCCTGTGAATTCCATCAAGATCAGATGTCATGCCACTCAGTTTCTTTTCTTCTTTCTCCATTTTTTTTTCCACAAGCACCAGTTTCTTCATCCTTTCATCTTCACACGGATTAGGCTATAAGTATCAAATAATTAAACTTAAAGAGAACAATTTAGCGAAAATAAGTAAAACTTCATTTTAAAAACATTATTTACCTTCAATACTATTCATCATTGTTCTATCACAAGATTTGAATTATTTGATATTTACGCTAAAAGTAAAGTTTCATACATTGCCGCCCCCACCCTATTTGAACTCTATTACTGGCAATATATATATTTTTTCAATGAGAATAATTTAGTTTTTTTCTATGAACTTTATACCGGTATGCTCATTTTCTCTTGAAAATCTGGATTGCTTTTTTGGAACAGCATCGAACCAAACCATATGAAATCCTGGTCAGTGATTACATTGAATATTATTACGTGGTCTCTTCTACTAAGTAGCTAGCATAAAAGCTGTAAACGCACAGAGGTGCGTTTCACAAAACAGTTACATCACAAATGAAGGCGGGCTAGTTGCCACTGAATACCATAGTGAAGAGATACATGATGGCAACTGAGACTGATCGTACTTTGTGACAACTTCTTGAAACAGCCCTGTGGCTCACACAATGTAGTTGGGCTTACCTGGGATGAATATGAAAGGGATATGAAACTGACACGAACAATAGCGAGCCAAACAGCTTCCAGTCGACTGACTGCAAAACAAAGGCGTTTCATATCCTTTTCATATTCATCCCAGGGCTTACAAACTTCCAGCCAAGCCCAAACTCCTATTGATTCCCATATATTTGTAAATATGCAGGATTTGAGCCAACTAATTCAAACATTTAGAGTCTTTCAGAAATAAAACAATAGCATTAAAAGCATTTACAGACAATGTTTCTAGTTCATGTGACATACCTTTTTGCCAATAAGCATGATTTTAGACCCATTCTTGATTCCATCAGGAACTAACAAACTGTTAGGATTTGTCAGGGATTTACCTACAAACAAACAGGTAAACAAACATTGATTATTGATTGATTGGTATTTTATGTAAGCTCTAGATTGCATTTGGGGTGTTGCCTTGTACATGATGGATGGAACCTAATACATCGTGAAGGAACCAAGCAACTATTTCAAACATCAAAATAGTTTATCACAAGAGCTCCAGAAAGCATTACCAAGCGTAAGATTTTTAAAAAGTATTTACTCAAGAGCAAACCATAGGAACCATTGTTGACTTTACTGGACTTTTCACTGAAGAGAGTACCACAACAATACAGATACAGTACACTGAAGAGCATATATGTACCACAACAATTGGTTGTGAAGAGCAAACCTACAACAAGCTGTATTCAATGTAGAGCATATCCACAACCAGTATTCTCAGATGAGTTAGCCTACAACAGCCTGTATTCAATGTATTGTAGAGCATAGTCACAACCAGTTTTCTCTGATGAGTAAACCCACAACAGCCTGTATTCAATGTAGAGCATAGCTTCAAACAGTATTCTCTGATGAGTAAGCCCACAAAAGCCTGCATTCAATGTAGAGCATTGCCACAACCAGTATTCTCCGATGAGTAAGCCCAAAACAGCCTGTATTCAATGTAGAGCATAGCTTCAAACAGTATTCTCTGATGAGTAAGCCCACAAAAGCCTGCATTCAATGTAGAGCATAGTCACAACCAGTATTCTCTGATGAGTAAACCCACAACAGCCTGTATTCAATGTAGAGCATAGCCACAACCAGTATTCTCTGATGAGTAAACCCACAGCAGCCTGTATTCAATGTAGAGCATAGCCACAACCAGTATTCCCTGATGAGTAAACCCACAACAGCCTGTATTCAATGTAGAGCATAGCCACAACCAGTATTCTCTGATGAGTTAACCCACAACAGCCTGTATTCAATGTAGAGCATAGCCACAGCCAGTATTCTCTGATGAGTAAACCCACAACAGCCTGTATTCAATGTAGAGCATAGCCACAACCAGTATTCCCTGATGAGTAAACCCACAACAGCCTGTATTCAATGTAGAGCATAGCCACAGCCAGTATTCTCTGATGAGTAAACCCACAACAGCCTGTATTCAATGTAGAGCATAGTCACAACCAGTATTCTTTGATGAGTAAACCCACAACAGCCTGTATTCAATGTAGAGCATAGCCACAACCAGTATTCTCTGATGAGTAAACCAAAAACAGCCTGTATTCAATGTAGAGCATAGCCACAATCAGTATTCTCTGATGAGTAAACCAAAAACAGAATGTATTCAATGTAGAGCATAGTCACAACCAGTATTCTTTGATGAGTAAACCCACAACAGCCTGTATTCAATGTAGAGCATAGCCACAACCAGTATTCTTTGATGAGTAAACCCACAACAGCCTGTATTCAATGTAGAGCATAGCCACAACCAGTATTCTCTGATGAGTAAACCAAAAACAGCCTGTATTCAATGTAGAGCATAGTCACAACCAGTATTCTCTGATGAGTAAACCCACAACAGCCTGTATTCAATGTAGAGCATAGTCACAACCAGTATTCTCTGATGAGTAAACCAAAAACAGCCTGTATTCAATGTAGAGCATAGCCACAACCAGTATTCTCTGATGAGTAAACCCACAACAGCCTGTATTCAATGTAGAGCATAGTCACAACCAGTATTCTCTGATGAGTAAACCCACAACAGCCTGTATTCAATGTAGAGCATAGCCACAACCAGTATTCTCTGATGAGTAAACCCACAACAGCCTGTATTCAATGTAGAGCATAGCCACAACCAGTATTCTCTGATGAGTAAACCCACAACAGCCTGTATTCAATGTAGAGCATTGCCACAACCAGTATTCTTTGATGAGTAAACCCACAACAGCCTGTATTCAATGTAGAGCATAGCCACAACCAGTATTCTCTGATGAGTAAACCCACAACAGCCTGTATTCAATGTAGAGCATAGCCACAGCCAGTATTCTCTGATGAGTAAACCCACAACAGCCTGTATTCAATGTAGATCATAGCCACAACCAGTATTCTCTGATGAGTAAACCCACAACAGCCTGTATTCAATGTAGAGCATAGCCACAACCAGTATTCTCTGATGAGTAAACCCACAACAGCCTGTATTCAATGTAGAGCATAGCCACAACCAGTATTCTCTGATGAGTAAACCCACAACAGCCTGTATTCAATGTAGAGCATTGCCACAACCAGTATTCTTTGATGAGTAAACCCACAACAGCCTGTATTCAATGTAGAGCATAGCCACAACCAGTATTCTCTGATGAGTAAACCCACAACAGCCTGTATTCAATGCAGAGCATAGCCACAACCAGTATTCTCTGATGAGTAAACCCACACAGCCTGTATTCAATGCAGAGCATAGCCACAACCAGTATTTTCTGATGAGTAAACCAAAAACAGAATGTATTCAATGTAGAGCACAGCCACAACCAGTATTCCCTGATGAGTAAACCCACAACTGCCTGTATTCAATGTAGAGCATAGCCACAACCAGTATTCTCTGATGAGTAAACCCATAACAGCCTGTATTCAATGTAGAGCATAGCCACAACCAGTATTCTCTGATGAGTAAACCAAAAACAGCCTGTATTCAATGTAGAGCATAGCCACAACCAGTATTCTCTGATGAGTAAACCAAAAACAGAATGTATTCAATGTAGAGCATAGCCACAACCAGTATTCTCTGATGAGTAAACCCACAACAGCCTGTATTCAATGTAGAGCATTGCCCCAACTAGTATTCTCTGATGAGTAAACCCAAAAACAACCAGTATTCAATGTAGAGCATAGTCACAACCAGTATTCTCTGATGAGTAAGCCTACAACAGCCTGTATTCAATGTAGAACATAGCTACAACCAGTTTTCTCTGCCGGGTGAGCCCAAAACAACCAGTATCCAATGTAGAGCATAGTCACAACCAGTATTCTCTGATGAGTAAACCCACAACTGCCTGTATTCAATGTAGAGCATAGCCACAACCAGTATTCTCTGATGAGTAAACCAAAAACAGAATGTATTCAATGTAGAGCATAGCCACAACCAGTATTCTCTGATGAGTAAACCCACAACAGCCTGTATTCAATGTAGAGCATTGCCCCAACTAGTATTCTCTGATGAGTAAACCCAAAAACAACCAGTATTCAATGTAGAGCATAGTCACAACCAGTATTCTCTGATGAGTAAGCCTACAACAGCCTGTATTCAATGTAGAACATAGCTACAACCAGTTTTCTCTGCCGGGTGAGCCCAAAACAACCAGTATTCAATGTAGAGCATAGTCACAACCAGTATTCTCTGATGAGTAAACCCACAACAGCCTGTATTCAATGTAGAGCATAGCCACAACCAGTATTCTCTGATGAGTAAACCCACAACAGCCTGTATTCAATGTAGAGCATAGCCACAACCAGTATTCCCTGATGAGTAAACCCACAACTGCCTGCATTCAATGTAGAGCATAGCCACAACCAGTATTCTCTGATGAGTAAACCCACAACAGCCTGTATTCAATGTAGAGCATAGCCACAACCAGTATTCCCTGATGAGTAAACCCACAACTGCCTGTATTCAATGTAGAGCATAGCCACAACCAGTATTCTCTGATGAGTAAACCCACAACAGCCTGTATTCAATGTAGAGCATAGTCACAACCAGTATTCTCTGATGAGTAAACCCAAAACAGCCTGTATTCAATGTAGAGCATAGCCAAAACCAGTATTCTCTGATGAGTAAACCCACAACAGCATGTATTCAATGTAGAGCATAGCCAAAACCAGTATTCTCTGATGAGTAAACCCACAACAGCATGTATTCAATGTAGAGCATAGCCACAATCAGTATTGTCTGATGAGACAGAGTAAACCCACATCAGCCTGTATTCAATGAACAGGATGATTTCAGTGAAATGTCACTGCTGCTCCAGAGGCTCTTTTTTGTACAGCATACAATACAGCTGTAGCAGCCAGTGGGACTAACTCGAGGGTAACTGTTCATACCTTTAAAGATGAGTCTCTGGTTAGCTGGAGGTACACCTGTAATCTCCTCCACTCTCTTGGCCAGGTGTTTTACCTGAAGCACTCCACCAGCTTCATCTGCAGGAAGGTTCAAGTCAAAATCCTCCTTATGCTGGCCTGGGAAAATGCATAAAAAAATATAGTTTTAAAAGTATAACGAAAACCCATTCATGAACTTACATGTTATTGTACTAACATTGGCTAGGCTTTGATTTCCGGACCGAAGTCCAGTACTTCCTTGATTGGCACTAATGCCAACCCGATGCGCCTCATTGTTGAATGTTTGATGTAGTGATAAACAGGGACAAATTATAAAAAAGATGGGCTTAAAATGGGTGCTAATATTTTTCAGACATTTAGGGAATCTCGATATCCTGGTGCAGGTTTGAAACTTTTATGTGAACAAATGAGGTCATAGCTATAGAATAAACTTTAAAGAGCCTTTAATCCTGAAGATTCAAAGTTTGACACTACATCCCTCTGATGTCTCCATTTTGACTCAATTTGTCCAAAACAAGGCTCCTTGTCTCTTTTTCAGCTATGTGAGTTCTTCAGAAACTTAAACTTTTGCCCAATGGGTACTGTTGACGCTTCTAGTTCTAAAACCTTCACAATCTATCTTTTTTAACCGAGAGAGGACGCTTTTTAAGAAGACCTCTCCAGGGGTCAAAAGACACCAGTGCCTAGAATAGGAGGTAATAGAACGTTTCACACTTCGCAATTCATAGACTTCTGGTTATATATATAATATACAGTACCCAGTAGATAATCACCTACATTTAGAGTCTGGCTGAAGTTGTAAAGACCTCAGCTGTTACTTGCAATTTGCAAGTTGTAAAATGGGTACTATTAATATTATCAACCATAAGTCATAACATTGATAACATCTAAAATTTCTCACTCAAAAATCAAAATCAAGTTATTAATATATTAATAATGGCCAGTTTCTCTGTTTTATTCACTATAAATACGCTAAATTTCTAATAGTAGGTCAAGTTTGGATAAAACATATCCAAGCTTTTCAATTTCAGGACGAAATAATTTAATCAAAGATTCTATATGAATTATAATACATCATAATCATTACATGTATAACTATAGTATGGTATAAATAAACTAATAATAGTAATAAGTCATGAGGGCGATTGAGGATATTATCTTTGAAGTGTTAAACTTAAAAAGTTAAAGCAATCCGTAGCGTAGCCGCACTGGTACTGGTAGTTTCTCTGTTTCTTTCGCAATCTGAATCTCTCCTCAGATTCCGTAGCAACCAGTTGAGTAAAGATAATGAGGATTATTTTCGACACATCTATAGAACTTTACGTTCAGCAGTAATACTGGGGCTAGTGTGTGGAATAAACAAGAAGTTTCAAGATCAAAGTAACCGTCATCAAGTGATATCTTACCGTAAACCAGCTGAAGGTTAAGAGACGTGATCGACTCGGCCGCCATTGGGAACCAAAACCAATGGACAATCTCCTACACGTCACTTTATTGTGACGTGATATACGCACATACAAGCAGGTCGAAATAGATAAGAGTGGTCTCCCTTTCTATATAGTACCGACCCTCTTTGGCTGTCATCAAAGAGAGTAGATTTATTTACTATCTTTGCTATCATAGTAGTATTATATAACTGATTTTAAAGCCAAACTCACGCATGTTTTCAACCTAATGAAATATCATGACTTTTGGTTATCATTTGGTGTTAAGGTCCAAATGATATACCAACACAATTTGAGACTTGCCTCCATGGTTATTTTAGCCAAGAATATTTATCCTGTGCCGGTGTGTTTAGTGTTCATATATATGCAGTATATGATATTGCCAGTTGAGCATATAGGATTTACCTCTCTGTCTTGTGCAAAGATACCTAATGTCATTCTAAAACAGAGTACTACCAGTACTACATACATAATTCTTAGCTGAGGTTTTGTGTGAAAGTCATCTTTTTAGCTGGGTATATTGTAGAAAGTGACAAGCGCAAAAAAAACTGCTTCCTGGACATATTCTGACGCAGCCCAGCACAGATAATCAAACTGTTATGCAAAAGAAATTGTAAACACACGGGAACAGGGATAATCTTCTTATCTAAAATAATCATAGAGACAAGTTTCTCGTAGTGTTAAACACAGGATGTTATGCCTTAATACCCAGTCATAGGTTGTTGTAATAATTCAAAACCCATGATATTCCATTATGTTGAAGACAAACAAGAATTTTGCTTACGCCCGTAAAATTGTCAGGAATACCGATATTTAGAAATATATTGACAATGTTATGCATGCGGATCTTCAGCTATGGCAAGAAGTCGGGTAGACTGAGATGAAACAAAACATGATGATGGAAACAGAAAGCGAAAATATGTAATTTGGTTCCTTGGTAAAGACATACACCCAATAAATTAAGAAGTTGTTTATCCATAAGTAATCCTCGTCTTGACACATACAAGGGGGTTTAACCCTGACTAGTAAATCTTCATGCTCGAGTTCTTTTAATAAGCAATAACTGGCATTTAGCTCCAGTGGTCGAACCATTTTACTCGTTAATAGAAGTACTTAGAATTATTTTATTATAATCTGGGCCATAGTCATGCTCTCCTTCTTATATTGAAACACAAAAGCTATAATACCTTTTTTTAATTTGAGGTGTAAAAATTAACCGGACACTGAAATGAGACAATACGAAATAGCTATATCATATATATATATATTTTTGGATCCCCGTCTGTATTCATCTAAAGTATGCAGCTTAGCTATAATTGGAGATATACACTGCATCATATATAGTCCATGTTTCTGATACCAATATTACTTTTTTTTTAAATACTGACAGTAAAAAAAAAATGATCATTTTGGAGTCAGAAACCCTGACTACATCATATAGAGAGTACATAAGGTGCATTGCAGTATACAGGCCTGTTTCCATATAATTTGTTGTTGGTTTTTTTTTTAAAGTTCTTTAGCAGACAGATATATTTGTGTGCTTGCCATGCATATCACCTGGAGTTCCAGAGCTCGAACAAATTGTGACCAAACTGGAAGTCATTCGATAGGCACATAGGCCGACTCGAAAAGGCACCCGTTTTTCATTGGGTTTCTTAATCATGGCACTGTGACACAGAGTACAGAGAGTAAGTCAAGGCACGTCTTCCTGATATACAAACTCTTAAATCAAAATCTTAACAGCCATCTTCGGCTCCAACTCTATAGGGCCTACACTCATTTGTCTGATTACTATTTTATAGCTTCTAGAATGAACCAGCAAGTGTGAAAAGCGGCGTGCCTTTACACGTGTCTTAAATCACACACAGAGTGACATTACCCCCAGGGACATGTTGATCGTGGTCAGTTCCATGCATGGTGCCCATCATGCTCCTGTCTGTCTAGCTTACAATGAACAAATCGTTACCACATTCTATAGAAAGCTATACATCATCATGTTTGGCAATGGTCTCTCGCCCCAGTCTCGTCTAGGCCCTACTCCACAAACAGAAAACTGATGAAGGATTTTTATTGTTATTTTATTGTTGCTAAGAAGCCCGTAATAAAAAGTTAGTGCGCGGCGCGTGTGTGCGTGTGTTGGGGGGGGGGGGGGGGGGGGGGGATCTGCCGAGTGGCGAGGAATGCCGATCAATATCACGACAAAATAATATTCTAATGAACCAATGAACCCAGGGGTCACGAACACGCGGAAGTTCTAGGGGCCCAATTGCGCTTTAAGGAATTTCTTATATGTAACCAATCGTATTCTCAGCAATTTTAAAAATTTTATTTGGTCTGAGTGGAATTCAAACCCACCTCGCATCGATTGAAGGTCTGTGTGGGACTGAGGGAAGATTCCTCTAGCCCACTGGACCACCGAGGCCCCCAACATTCAAAAAGAGAAGAATATTCATTCCATCTTAACCAGGGTGGTAATTTATTCCAAGCTCTAGAACTTGCTCATTTGAAAAGATGGTATAGGATATATTTGTTCTACACAGTGGGTCCCTCAGTCCGACACAAGCCTTCCATCGATGACTAGCGAAATCAAATTTCAAAACCATGGAAATCAAGTTAAAAAAAGTGGATTTTCACTCGAACGCTGTGTGTGGTAGAGTTGCCACGCAGACTACTCACAGAAAGCCGTGGGTTTCCTCCGGACAAAGAGCCCGTTTTCCTTCCCCACCAAAATTGGCAACGCCGCCATATAAGTTAAATTAGTCCTAAATGCGGCGTAGGCTAAACAGCAATCAATCTATAGAATGGAATGGAAAAAATCCAAGAATGTTTGTCTGGCGTTGCACTATGTTCCGCCTCACCAGATATAGCTTGAAAATGAAAAATAGTTAGTGGATTGTTGGAAAATGTACAAGACAGTTTCCAGTTACATATTCCACTAAAAGGTATTTTATAATCTGGATCTATCATGCACATTGGTTCTGTGGGATCACAGATTTATTATTTTAACGATTCACTTTTTAATGATAAAAATGGGTGCTACATAGGCCTACCATACTTGGGATAATGGATAAAAACAACAAAGGGTGAACTAGCTAAAATTATTTTTTTATTTAGCTTGAGTGAATATGTTGTGTCAACTGCGTTCGTTTTCCTTCTAAGAGCAAAAAACATTGGTATTATCAGCAAATAATGTTATATTTAGCCTTTTGCTTACATTATGGATATCATTTATGAATAAAAGAAAAAGAAGAGGTCCCAGAACTGATCTTTGTGGCACCCCACAAGTAACAGCACTGGGAAAAAGCAGTATTTTACATTGAACATTTTGCAATCGCTTATATATTACTTTTAAACTAATTGTTGGAGAGACACCTAAAGAAGTAATAAGTTTAGATAATAAAGTGCTATAATTTACGTCAAATGATTTGAGTGGTCCAGGAACATGACAACATAACATTGGCAATCTTTCTTTTACAAAAAGGGACTGTGTATCTAAATTATGGTGTTAAGTTACTTATCTTTTGAACCGAGCTATGACGGGAATTTTCTAAATTTGACGATTTCCGGGAAAAAAATGAGGACAGAAATAAATTGCTTCCAATGCTGACTAGGTTCCGAAATCGGCTATTTTATGATTTTTCTTACAGAAATGAGAATCCCATCTATTTTAATATGATATGATCCGATACATGGTTTTATAGATTTGTTATTAAATGGAGGATACCTGTGCAGTTACGTTGGCAAATGATATATAGTTACCAGAGAGAGGGGCTTTCAAATAATGAGTAAATGAACGATAAATATCGGAGATTTTAGACGTAGGCTTGGGGGCATCGAGGTTGAAAAAGTCGTTATAAGTATATAACATAGTATATAACATCGTATATAACATAGATCCGGCAGTGATGAAGGTTTGATAAGGTCTGATAGTGTAACGGAGCTGCCATTTGTCGTCCAAGGTACAGGTCATTCAGTAACGTTGAGATATTTATTCAGCTTTTCAATAATTTTGCGGTTCTACCCTCATGGTTGTGCATGGATTTACCGCTACTCCAGGAGATCTATATAGGCCTACTTGTTCGATCCGAGAGAAGTCGGGGTGTTCATTGAAAAATTTAATCTAATTGTTCCAGTCTTTATACATTATTTTCTGATCTGGGTTTGCAAAAAGCACTCCTGCTTCTATTCCAATAAAACTACTATGGAAACTGACTTTACATAACCTGGAAAATAAACCTATATACCCATCGCCTTCAAATGTATATGGTGATGATGTATGCCGCTGCTTAAACTTCAGATTGATTCATGTGTTACGCCGCATTCAAGATTATTTCATTTATGTGACGGCGTTGTGCGGTTTATTGGTGATGACACCGTGGTCTTTGCAATCCCGGTCTTTCGTGGTTTCTTGATGGGGGACGTTTCTCAACACACTTAACCCGTCGTAACATAGCACGTGGTCGTAACGTGGTGTTGAAGGTATGTATTATCATGAGAGTTAGGCCTTGAATTGGACTACGTTGTGCTTACATGTTTTGGGAAACAGCCCCCAGATATAGGGCGTCACAGTGAAGAATCCTCACAGAAATGGTTCATACAAAACGTTCCCCTGTAGTTGACCGTACCCCATTCCGGTTCCATTTGTGTATATTCAGAATGGTCACCAGGTTTTATGTTGTTACAATCTCTTGGGTGTTTAACAATAATATGTATATGGAGCTCGTGCCACTTTAAGGTAATACCCGAGCTTCTGAATACTAAATGCCTCTAAAACAACTTGTAAATATGACTTCACCGAATAAAATAATCATACCATCATATGTGTATTCCCTTAGATATATATGCAAAAAAACTGTCATAGTGAACTATATCTGCAATAGTAAACTATATATAATCATTTGACGTACCATGCTTATATGCATGTGAGCATATATAGACATTTACTTTCACCTGTAAACGTATACATATGGATTAGGTTTACACACATTTCAAATGGTGTTTTATTAGCTCAATTAATTTATTTACATGTATTTATATAACACCTGTCAGTTCTAAAATAAGCCAACTTTACAATTGTTCCGAATCTATAAATAGGCTTGTGGACTATTATGAAGATAATTATACACTATATACTCAAAACAAAACATTGGAGTAACGTCATCGTATCGTTGCTTCATATAGCATGTTTGTATACTTACCACGTTTAATAAGTTCACTCGACAAGCTTGATGAGCTAGTTTATAGTAAGCTACATAAAGCTTTATTATGCATAGGGCCTATAACTGCGGTCAAAATTAGTTTAATACAATCGTTCTAAATAAAAAAAAAACAAACAATTAATATATGGTGTCAAGTTCAATAAACAATTATAAATAAGAGATTTCTCACGGATAATAATGAATGATATTAATCATAAAAATGTAATTATCAATGGAATATGACCATTATAACTCTTTCAGTTATTCAACTATATATTGAATGCAAATACAGGATATTTCAATATATATAGGTTGACGATAGATTGGTCAGTCGACATACATGGTTGAGTATATTTATATATAAACCATGGGAAAGTGTTTGGACTAACAAGCCAGCCTTTATAATATAATGTCACAAATACAATTAATGAATATTCAACATTTACATACAGGTATACATGTATTCACACGCGGAAAAAAGGTTCTCGCCACGGAGAAAAGGTTCCACCGCGGAGAAAAGTTTTCTCTGCAGGGTAAACATTTCCACCGCGGTTGAAATTCAAGTTATTTCTATACATCATGTTATTTATCATCGCGGTGGAAACGTTTTCTCCGGGGTGATAGGCTTTTCTCCGCGGTGGAAATATTTTCCTTGTAATTTGACATTGTACATTCGTTTTTCGACTTTCTCTGCAAGTCATTACACTGAAAGGAATGATTTTTACAATACACGCTTGATTTTCTTCGAAATCCAGAATCTCTCGTCTCATAACCAAGACGAAAAAACACTGAAAATGTCGAAATTCCACCCATGGCACTAAGATGGCTCCGTACTATACAATGAAGTCCGCGTGATTTGAAAAAACAAACAAACAAAAAACGAAACGAGTAGAAAGATATAGCGATACCATGAGAAAGTATATTTTGTGCTTTTCGTGAAGGCCGCATGGATTGGGCCTCCTTTATGGGATGATTTTAGACTGTAAGTTACACACAGGACAATATTTGGTCAAAATACGGACGCCCAAGACTAGGAATCTAGGATTAGAGATCAATCAATTAATTAACAAAGATTACAGCCGTATTGTAACGCCTTCAGGTCGTTAAAAATAGATAATCATTCTGCAGAAGCAGCGACACATACATAGCATTTCCGGGCAAGGAAACAATGATTCGCATTTCTGAAAAGGTTTGTAAACAAGCGGCAATCTGTTCCCGCCCAGGGCCTTACAAACTCCAGTCAACGATGAAATTAAAACGTAATCTATCATTAATTCGTAATGCTGGTATTGTTGAGCACAGGGAGGTACGTACTTACATAAGGCATGTTTGATTCCTTACCATTTTATTTACTTTTTTTTCGGACAGAGATGTTTCAACAAGGTATAAATTGAATTGTTTTGCAATGTCAATCATTTAGTTTTTCGGAAAGCATCAACCCCTCTTCTTATAATTATATAACCAGAATTTATGAAAAAGTGTGAATTGTGGGTAGCTCAATCGTGCTACTTTAAATTTAATTTTGTAGATGTCGGCTTTAATCAAGGGTAGTTCGAATTGCATCCGCCCTATTTTTCCGCCTTCCAAATCGATACACCATTTAAACAGACTCTCGTCGATTTGGATCAAAGTTATATGACAACTCTAATTCAATAACATTAAATGTCTACAGGTACCTCGTTATTTATGTTTGGATATTTATTGGTCGGTACCAGGTACCAATAAATGTCAGAAATTATAAATAACAGAGTAAGACCTTTACTAAAGTGAAGTAATGCCAACTCGTACTATATTTAACTGTACATGTATGATGGTGTACATTTACATAAATATATACACCACCATCACCCGCACAATATAATAAGATTTGTCCTAGGCGTTTTGGCTTTAGTAAAAGAAAACCCACTCCATAGTAGAAGTAGAGTTTATAAAATTATAGCCTATATGTGCTGGCCATACCCTCGGTTTTTACAAACGAAGAAATGCCCTAACATGTATTATGCAACGAAGTCAAACGTTTCTCGCATTTCTGTTAAACGTTTAACTATGAATTATCACGAATTTTTGTTTGCAGTATGCCAAACGTTCTGCGTGTTTTAAACCTAAAAAAACGGCCTGAACACGTAGCTTCTGTGTAACACAGTCTCTTGTCTATATTTGGCAAACTAGGTCAAATCTACAAAACCTTTGTCTGACCGATCCATTCATAAAATTCAGCCCAGCTGACTTCCAACAGATTTAGACACTTTTGTTCGCAACAGTAAAGAGCTTCTGGTGTGAATCTTGTCTAATCCAGGCGAGAAGCTTTTCTCGGATTATAAGCTATCTGTTTAGGTGACACCAGCGTTGAATGAAACACTAATAAACATGATAAAAGACAAAATCATATGGAAGCGGGGCTAAGCAATGGGGTCAATCCGAGATGAACCTGCTGCGTGACTTCGTCCAATGAAAACGTTCCATTCAAAAATTCCCTAGCAGACCAACCAATGAGATCGTATGCCACAATGAATGAATATTCAATTAGCCGTTTTCCCATAATGCAGCATTTTGTGAATCGCACTTGTTGAGTTGAAAAGTTTTGTGGGCAAGAGCTTGTATGAGGAAGCGACGAAGAAAGGTGTACGGGAAAGGATAGAAGTGACGGATTTCTCTTGCAGCAAGTCTTCATGACAATAGATCCACAACCAACCCTTTTAAACGACTGTACTGCTAATTTGCGGTCGATTACTTAGAGTTGGTTCCCTAAATCTAAAGCAGCAGTCGAGTCGAAGTGGAAAAGTTGAGAGTAAGTGCCTGTTTAGTTGGATAGCTGGTGAAGGACACATGGTCGCGTACAAGCTTTGCCCCTGTGATCAGCTGGGGGGCTTGTTAATATCCCTTCCCTGCCAAGCCCGTTTTGTCAACATTGAAACCATCGGAGCAAATTTCTTTGCAGCCACCGATATTTTCTGATGACATTGTTCCTTGCAGATTTGTTAATCACTTGATGTTATATATATATATATATATAGTAAACAATAACAAGCCATTAATATTAAATTATCGTATTGAATCAGTTTTTTAAATTTTAGCTGTCGTAATCCAGTAGTTCCATTGATGAGTTTAACGTAAAGTCGTAATACACAAGTAGTGTTAACCCGAAAAATGGCAGTTTCATACTGACTCAATATTTCAGAATTTTTTATACCATGATCTGAAAACGACAGTTTCATAATGATTCGATATTTCGACATTTATTATATCATCATCCTGATGATGACAATAAATGCCGAAATATTGAGTCAATATGAAACTGTTGTTTTTCGAGTTAACACTTTTGTATTAAGTTGTCATTGTTCTAGTCTTTCTTACATGTAGTTAATTTAAAAGACATAATTTCTCGTGATTTACTTGTAACTGTCAGTTTAAGGTACTTGTGGTATTTATATTATTATTGGCTTAATCTGTATGTTACAGCGTTAAAAGTGAGACAGATAAAACATGTATGAATTGAAAATTACTGAATAAGGCAAGGGGATAAATAAATTGTTTGAAGGAACATAAAAGAAGGGTTTCCATGCACAGTCCATTTTATACACCAAATTAGAATTTAAACATTTTTAAAAATAAACCAGGTCAATGGAAAATATAGGCCGATAATTATTCATCCAGCGTGTCTTAAAAATTCGACACAGATTGATATTAAAATTACCTTCTTTCAGTTCCTGGCCATGTTTATACAAAATAAAGTTTTGCAAATTTATAGGGTCCCATATGGTATTCTGTTTGGATTGAAAGTAGTTCAAAATACTTGTACAACAGACAAATTGGTCCTGCGTCTGGTGCTTTCCCTTCAAAATGTATAATTATTGAAAGTGAAAGTTGTGAAGATTCCATTGACAAATTACTGATGTGTGGAACTTAAAAATTCCAGGCTTGTATGTCAGTCTCTAAATACAACCACTGAAATAATGTTCTGGTGGTTGTTATTGTACCTTCCTGTCTACAGCTAACTTGAGAGAATAATTTTTTTTTGCACTGAAATATTTGTGAATATGTTTGTCTTATTTGCATAGTGTGTATTATAGCTTACTTTCAAGAAAGAAGTGGCCCAGTCCCTAAATTAATGAGAATATTACCCTGAAATATAATGACTAAGTATAGTGTGAGCAAAAAGTGTTGTGCCATGAGCTTCGTTACCCATGCTTTCGAGAATTTTTTTTTTGGGGGGGGTATTTCTGTGTTTCAACTTACTGATAAATGTTTTTTTTTTTGCTTTTAAGGACATGGAGTTAGAATACCCAATTGTTGACTACGGTATGGAAAATGTGGAGTTTTTTCCTGCCAATGAGCCCCATCGTAAAGGGTTTATTCCACGCCCTCTCAAGATTCAAAAGGTGAATTTTGTTTACTGCATTTCTGTTTCTTTTTATGTCGTCAAATTTTCTTTTTATCACATTGACTAACCCTTGCTTGTGACGGACTTTGATTGTTGTCCTAACATAATGATACTGCCCATATAGGCAACCACTGTGCATGAATAAGGTGAAAATTACTTACGGATAACAACTGAAGTGTCATCAGTAAAGTATATGAATCTGCTAAGCTAAATCTTGTAACTAACTAATTAATTAAGGTATGTAGGAACCTTGGTGGCTCAGTCTGTAGAACTAATATCCCATCAATGGGTTGTGAGTTTGAATCCCGTTCAGCCCAAAGAAAAAGCAAATTCTATGCACCTTGTTGCCCTATGTGAAACAGTTGCCAGATAGTGGATTGTTAGAGTAACTGGAGAAAGAGCCAGGTATTCTCTCCCTCTATAACGGACCATGCTGTGATATAAATGAAGTAATATTTTGGCATTAAACCTCAATCAGTCCATCATCCAAAGCGGATCATTGAAGGAGGCTGGTTATTATGATGTCTATCTTATTATATGCACAGTGTAGGCTTGAAATCTCAAAGCTCTGTGAATGCCAAATCTGAAATACTATCAACGACTTGAATCCCACAGAGTCTGAACTAAAATTGTTAAATTATCGGACTTATTCTAATCGGATAATCCAATCATCTGGTTGTGTTGATGGTTGCCAGGTGGATGAGTCTTGACAGAAGACAAGACTTTGGGGTTTATTTCCAACTTATGGAAGTTATTAATCAAATAATCATTAATTTAAATGTGAATTAAGCTTAATTTAGAATATAGCTCTCCAATTGCATATCAATGCCTTTGAATTAATTAGCAAACCAAGTCCTATCTTACACATTAATGTTCAATGATTTGTGTGTTTTTTAGATATATCAATTGTAATTTTAAACTTTTAGTTAAGCAAGATTTTTTTATACAATACACTGTTAATTTAACAGTTGAAAAGTAGTAGCACTAGAGTACTGGCACCCTCCCTGTGGACCCCCCACCCTTAACCTACCTGTGTATCTATGGGCCGGTTGAAGCCCTCCAATACTCCCCCCCCCCCCCCTCTCCCCCTACAGTCTTCATTCATAAAACCCTCAATGCATTATGCTCTAGAGTTGTATCACCTAGATATACCAGTGAGTTCAGAAGGAAGGGATTTGTAAGAGAGCTACTCTGGAGGCAGTTGAGGAGATATGGCAGAATGGATCTGTCAATCATGCTGCCCCCCATCCCTTTATCTGGACAGGGTATATTGGGCACCCAGTGTAGAGCAGGGCATAACAAAGAGCAGTTAGAAAGCTTACCAGCTGTGATTCACAGTGGTATACAGACTGTGTTTATAATAACTCCCATTTAAATTACAAACATAGACTTGTAGGTGACAATGATAGAAAAGAAAGGGTTCAATAAAAAGAGGGAAAAAGGTATGAACAAAGGCTACAAGAAGAAAATCACATTTTAAAAGTGCTATACTAATTTAGCTCCTGAATAACCTCACTTGTCACCTGGTCAGGTGGGAGACAAGTGATATCGTTTAAAATCGCTTGTACACATCAAAGTTTTTTCGAACTCCAAATCATTAGTTTCTCATGATCTCCATCTAATGAAGAGAAATCCATAGAGTTTTAAGAAAACAAAAACTTAGTTTTCTAAAGACATGAGTTTATTATTGTAAAAGTTAAATAAAAAGTTTGAATTGATCCAATTTCAAAGAAAAAACAAATTCAATACAGAAATTCAGTAAGGTGACCTATATTTTCTTCAAATCACAACTAGATCATACATTTTCCATTGAAAGCAAAATACTATGGATAAACTGTTTTCCCCTATGGTTTTACTCATTGATACATTATTTGGCATTAACATGTACTTGAAACCAGAAGTTCGTTGACTTTTTACATGCCATTATTCCATAGCTAATATTACATGCACAACAAATTAAACCTTATTACCCATTAGCCAATTATTGAATTTATATTCTAGAACTTTATTTTAAAACGACTAGTGTGTTAAACTTAAGCCCTTATAATGTTTCAACACCAGCAGTTTGCTCAGATTTTGTGCTAGCTGATTAATACGTGCTGGTCAATGAAGAGCCAATTGCTCTCAACATTGTCTAAAATTAATGATTGTTTTTTTTAGTAATTTGTCATAAATCTAGGGGTAGCATTATATTGAGTATTCTAACAAAAAAAAAGGTTTAGAATGTGTGAGGAACTGTAATGTGTTTATCACTTATTTATGAACAGATTATTAAAAAAATATCAAAATTTTCATTTGAATTGACAGCTATCAGTAAAGATTATTTTTTTAGATTTTTTTAATGTTTACCGAAATCTATCAGATATCGAAGCACCAAGGCTGCTTTTGTTGTTCACTAGAATGACCCTAAATAATCTATCCAATATGTGCCAAATATCGTATATCCAAAAATCAACAAATTATTTTAATTCCATCTTCTGCAAACTTTCATAAAGTTGAATACTTAGTGATCACTTTGTTCAAAGGACGAGAGACTTAGTATGCTCGGTTGTCGTCATATAAACGAAATAATCTTCAGTGCGGTGTAATACACTAGTTAAAGTTAGCTTCTGGTTTGATAAATAAGACATTAGACATACCCATTTAAGTCAATGGGATAATGCCTTCTTAATCTGTGTACATTGCTTTAATGTCAATGACTAAATAGGGCTATTATAGATTCATTTGGTTATGTAACAGTATTAATTTACTGTTGACAATTCTTTCCCATTTGCTGGCTGCAATTCATAGTAATATAAGTATAGCATTCAGCTTAATTTGTACCAATTAATTGAGATTGACTAAATTTTACCAAATTAAAGCTTTGAGTTCTGAAGATTTTGTAGAAACTTACTATATTAAATACAGGTAATTGTGGATTAAAGAGTAAACAGGAACAAAGTCTGTTCTGTTACATGTATATAACTTATGCTTTAGACAAGATTTCGATATAGTGTTCATAAAATAAATATATAGACCTTTTGCTATATTAAATAAAGATATATCTGCTAAAATTGATATCAAGCTAATGATTAAAATATTAAACAACATTTATATAAATAGTTTAGTTTTAGTGTTTATAAATATATAAAAAAAATTCTCTGGACCCGGTATCCTCCCCCCACTAAACCTGACAATGCCACCGTATAAGTGAACTAATCAAGAATGAGGTGTAAAACATCAATCAATATAGTTTTCTTACTATAAAGCCTAAGTTAATGTTTTAGTGTAAAATGTGAATTGATTAAAAGGTAGTAAGAGATGATTGGGGGGAGATGAAAAACTAATAGGATATTGATGAAGTAAGAGATATCCATTGAGCTTTCTATTGGTTAATCTTCAATAACCGTGACTTACATCAACTTAAATGTTTTTGTTACCATTGAGAATTCTTGTAGCCCATACACATCCATGAATGCGTTATTAATCAATCTAATTTCTAAATTAGAAATCGACGAGAATTTGTTTGTCCTGTAAAATAATGACACCTATTAAAACTTTATGATGAATCCAATTCCAATTAGAGTTTATAACCATTTTATATAATCACTCCAATGTATGATAGCTGCTTAAGGTATGCTATTATTTGACGAACCTGTCTTACTAGGTCTCACACAAAATTGATGATATCTTAGCGAGATAATAAAGAATAATGGATATGTATGATAAAGCCTTGAAGAACAATCTTCTCTATTTAATGATATACATCTTACATCATGTTTAAGGTATATTGAATAGATTTGTCTTTGTCATTGGTATTGATACCAAGTTCAGGTTAGTTTTTTTTTTACTATTTTATGTGAACTATTTTGTAAGGGGTTATATTTGTTCATTATCTTCACAAACCTGTGCACCTTTTATTTCAATAGCAACAGGTCTGTTTTTCTGCGTTATCGGCCATGTATTGAAATATATACTTCAGGTAATTTCCTATGAGTCATAACCATAGAAATCTATTCTCTGACCCAATTTTTTTATTTGAAATTTAATATGGTATTGGTTTGATGCATAGGCAGTATTCCTCGAGTGAAAAGTCAACTGTAATAGGCTGACCTACCTC
This sequence comes from Lepidochitona cinerea, assembly GCA_963971465.1. NCBI lineage: Eukaryota > Metazoa > Mollusca > Polyplacophora > Chitonida > Tonicellidae > Lepidochitona > Lepidochitona cinerea. The sequence goes on along the minus strand of OZ020551.1, from coordinate 97,141,302 downwards.
TTCACTTAAATCTTTGAATCTTAGATTTGCTTGAAGTAAAGTTTCTGTTTTGAGGTCTGCAAAACTTTCCAGAAAAAAACACCTTGGTTTATTGAAAATTCTGCTGATCTGACTCATCTCCTTGACTTAAAAAAGATTTTTGAACAGGACTAAAAGCTGGTTTGTGTTGAGTGACTAAGTGCTTAAAGTGGCACGAACTGCCAAAATGTTGAAATTTGGTGTTAAAACAGAATGTTGAAATTATTGGCTATTTTTCTCAAGTGCTCTCGATAAAGTATTGTTTTGAACAAACTATGGCTTAGAATGAATGTTCATCCCGGCTATTTATATTTTGTGGCTCAGTAGGTAGAGCGCTGGACGCTCAATCCGAACAGCCTTCCACCAATGGGTCGCGGGTTCGAATCCCACCCAAAAAAATTGGAAAATTTTCTGATTGGGTTTTCACTCAAACAACCTATGTGGGATGGTTGCCAGTTACCAACGGAAAGTCATGGGTTTCCTCCCACAAAAAAACTGGCAACGCCGCCATATATGTGAAATAATCTTGAATGCGGCGTAAAACACCAAACAATCAATCAATCAAAATTGTAATTTGAATTTGAAAATTATTTAATGAGTTTAACATGTAGTATTTAACTTGAACTTTAGTTTGGTTTGTCAAATGGCCGTCGCAGGTCAAAGATTGACAGTATAAAAGTGTATGACTCGAAAGTGATGGTTACCTCATCAGAGGCCAGAACTGTTATAAACAAACGATTACGTGTAGCTTAGTGCCCCTTTGTAAGCTCATCATTAAGACACACACCTCCTCACTGAGCCTCTGAGAAACGTGTTACTTTCCTTAAATCCCAACTCCAGCTGGACACAGAGCAGAAAGAAAACCATGTTTGGCAAATACAAAGTTATGGCTAAAATAAGAAAATCCTATAGTTTGGACAATTTACCTGTGGCTAGTGTGTGCCAGATTCAGGCTGACTTGATATGTATTGGTATTGTGTGAAATTTGGCCTTGGTGCGCCCGGAAAGAGAAAATGTCTTGCATGTTCCAGTTTCGCTAATTCAAAGAAGGAAGCCGACGGTTGGTTTGCTTACAGCTGGAGAGGTCAACAGCTCTCACCTAGTTTTTCTTTGGCACAAGGTTAAAGGCTCCCCTCCTTCTCTGTTTATATTAAACCCTTTAGTAAACCTTTGACAAACGTTTTTCAAGACAAAAGGAAATAAGGCAAGTGATGTGGGCGCAGTAACATCACCAATCAAATATTGTTGATGGCCTCTATTCTGTTGTCTTCGTTGGTATAGAACATACTCTTCAATGGCCACGGAGATGTCTTAAGATCGTTAAGTGTTTTAACTCCTTATTTTTCGTCATACTTTACCGGAGACCACTGACAAACGGATAGAATTAACTTGATGATCACAGGTCCCCTCTTTAACATGCTTATTCAGGTAATAATTGTACTAATTAGTTTTCAATTTTCTTTGAGGAAAAAAATAGTTTCACTATGAGTAAGAGTGTGAGCAAAATAATGTTTTAAAAATGGAAAGTAAATTTGTAAAAAAAAAATCTGTAATTAAGTTTCCATAAGCATTTATTTTTGTTCCGAACAATGTTTTCTTTGCATATTTTTATTTCTATTGTTTGTCCTGGATCTTGTTGTGACATGGAATAGCTTTATAAACTGTATTACGGTTAACATGGTATTCTGTGTAATTGGAGAGCTATGCTAAATATATAGACTGTTAAGAATTTTGTCACCTGATCTGTTAATTTGTGGTCAGAAGGCAGTTTAATCTGCAGACTGGGCTCTCAGTAACATGAAGTCTAAAACAGTAAGTATTGCTCTGTTTTCAATTCTTCAAGAGTACCATTGTCTTGTCTGAAAATAACTAGCATGGCGTTTATATAATTGTTAATATATATTAGTTTTTTCTTTCATATATTTTTAAAAAAATTTCCATTTCCCGTTCGTTGTTGATATTGAGGATATAGGCAAAATATCAATTTAAATCCAGAATGGAACTATTTTACTCAAAGTTAACATACAGAATAACCGTATGTGGAAAAAGCTGCTCGGTACCAGGTGCAATTGTTTTTCATTGATTTATGCTTTTGCTTAATTTTTGTGTTCAATGTCATATTTTTGTTCAATGTCTTACCATATTTTATTTTCAATGATTTCTATAATAGATTGAAAATGAAATCCCAATACAGATTATTGCAGAGCAAGAATTTAATAAAATAAAGGGAATCTAAAAAATCTTTCAATATCCAACAAAAAGTGTTTTTATCTTTTTGAATGGTGGAACCCTTTTCTAAATAAGAATATGAAATACATGCGTTATACATTCAAAAGATGCATTTTAGATGATTCCTTTCTTTTAAATGATTGAATGTTTGGGCTGGGGAACGTTTAGGAGGGGGAGGGGAAATGCAACACTCTATTGCTGGGTTAACTTGTATCACTATGTAGCAACCATGCAGTTGAAGAATTGGTCTGCTTGTGTTAGATTGTGTTGACGTTGTTACTTGTTACCCTGATATGGTCTGTTGGTAAATTTCAGCAATCAACTTCTCACTTTTCTTTTCTTTGTTCCGAACATATCTGATTGGATTTTGCTGACTTGTCATTCGTCAATATTTCTCTCTCTTTATGTTTCACTCTGACTTTGTACTGGTTGATAATTTTGGTGATTTTCTTTTTGCCGTCTGAGTAGTTTGACCCGAGTCTGGAGCTGAGTAAGGAGATAGATCGTCTGAACAGCATTCTACCTGTCTGTGGCGTCCAGGAACCTAACAATGATCGATGTGTACCAGTCAGCAACATGCAGAAAGTGCCGTCCATCTCGGACCTCTCTGATGAAAGCCTTGGTAAGTTCCGATTTCATAGTTCAACTCCCTCCCCTTATAATCCTAACAAACCTAACCATCTATTTGTGCATTATTGGGGGGCCTTGCTGGCAAAGTCTCTTAAGCTTTCAAACATGGGTAGCTGGATCGAGTCTGACTTATTGCCAAGTTGTCATCAGTATTGTCGGTGCTGTGATAGTCCAGTCTTCCATCAATTGGCCCCTGTTTTGACTATCAGATTTTTTTTCTATCCAGAACAGAATATTAACCAATCAACATTCCGTATGAAATCATGTGACTTCTTCAGAATCAATGGTGACTACCTCTCGTTTCTAAGAAATATTATGTTGATGTTGATGTTGACATATTGAAGCGGTCGACTGCAGCTGCTTGTCTCCGGGTAACTTTGATTCAACAAAATATCTTGTTTCCAGCAATAAAAAACACCTGTGTGGGCTCGGCATAATGTGAAGAACCGGTTTCCCTCCCCCATTAAACCTGGCACAACTGCCAAATTTGTGAAAAAATCTTGAGTTTAATTTAAACAACCAATCAATCTTCTGCCTGCCAAATTTATTCATAATGTATATTAACCTCTTGATAGTGGCATGAGCTGCCAAAATTCAAACTTTTTTCATAATCTCTGATCGTCACGACAGTAAGAGGCTTTGAAGGCCATCGGAAAACGAAATGATTGGCGTTGGAATGAGGAGAATCCATAAAGTATGTGACCTACATGACCTGAAATAGTGTTCGAAAAGTTAACAAAATTTAAATAACCGGGACGAACAGTCATTCATTCTAAGCCAAAGTAGGTTAAAAGAAAAAATATTTTATCCTTCATTCTCGAGACTTGAATCACTAAAAAGCTTCTAAATTATACATTTTTAGAAAAATAGCCAATAATTTCAACATTCTGATTTACAATGTAACGCCAAAATGTAAACATTTGGGCAGCTCATGCCACTTTAAGTGATCTCTTAAGCTCAAAGCTAGGACTCAGAAAATTGAATTGTTTTGTATCTCATCCTTTCTGTATGATATTTGTGTTGATTTTTGCCAATATATTTATCCCAACTTATTAATGGACAATCATTTTTTACCAGCTTTAAACAATAACAGTTCATTAACTTTGTGAACTGTTTTAGGTGTATTAAAATTGTATTATGACTTTTGATGGAAATGTTTTAAGCACTGAGTAACCTTTTGGGTTCATTCAGATTTGTAAAGCTCTCAGCCACATGTTACAGTTACATTTCCTCTTAAGGGTTTGACATGTTTAAGTACTTTGAAATTTATCATACTTAATTATGGGGTCATTCAATAGGTGAATGTATGAGAATGAAATACTGGAACAATGTGACCATCATGATGTAATTAGGGTCATATTGTCCACAGTCTATCATGGACTAGTAAGGTGTCACTGATTACCCTTTTAGGTAGTGGTCACCTGGGGTGTGTGCTGTCAGAATCAAAAAGAATAGTATCTTCAATTAAGGTGTCACTGAACAACCCACAGAAATGTCACTCAAACATATAAAAAAGAACTGTCATCTTTGTCAAAAACACCCACACAAGACATTGGCTGAAGTAAATGCTTCCAAACCAAACTGAGTCTTGATCTAATTGAGGAGGTCAGAGTGCAAAGGTTACTTGTTGACCTTTTTGATGCAGACATTTTTAGTCATTCCTTTAGATAAAACAGACAAATAAACTTCACTCTTTTGTCGAAAGATTTAGGGAATCAATGATTTGACACAGGTGAAAGGGCACCACAAATTGCAATTAGTACAGGGGAATCACAATTTAATACTGTCACTAACTTTGACATTTTAACTTGCATTGTGCATTAATTAGTATCATTTCATCCCCATCAGTTAAACTGTGAATTGAAGGTGCCAGGGGGAATTGTTGTAGAGATGAAATGTTTACAACAGGTCCACTTACACTCTACAGGTGTTTAAAACTTTCCTCAGATATTTTGGGTTATTTTCTTTATTCATCTTACCCAGTTCACAATAGTGAATATAAAGATGAATTCCATACACTGTATCACTCTGTAAAAGAGATGAATTTCCTTTCTAAAAATCAGAAAGTTTAAAGTATTTTGCCATTTTTCAAAAGCAAATTGTGTTTGCCTTAAGACATTTTGATGAAAGTGAACAGGTAGGGTTTTTTCTATTTTTTTGGAGGCTTTATGGAAAATGTTTGAGAAAAAATGGTTTGTGACTTGTAGGTAAATGGCAAGTTAAAAAAAATGGCTACGGTGTCTGTCTTCCTTCAAGAAATTCTTCTGCAATGAATAAAATACATTTGCAAAAGGGTTGCTTTCACCACAGTGCATTTGAAGCGCTCAAGATGCTATTAAAAAACTTGACTTGTGAGCTCCACAGAATTGCGTTCATTCCTTAAAACACCAAACAGTCAAATAAAAAGATGATTTTTGTGTGTGATAGAAAAGACCAAATAAAGAATTAATTGTTTGTATACAGATATAAGCACAAAATAGTATGACTACCTGCAGAAAAATATACTTCTGAGTCAGAATTATTTCAGTCCATATTAAGTTTCGAAACTTCCAAAGGTTACATGCTGTAAAGTTGACTAATAATATAGTTTGGTTTCAGTTTGAGTCATGCATGTTGAAATTCAGTATATTTGAGTGGCTGGACTTATTAAAACTTTCATACATCAGATGGACCAATAGGCTTTGAGTAACTGAATCTTTGACATAATTTGTAAAGTAAAGGTTATATCTATTGAGTATTTGTATGTGTGTTAGCAAAAGAAAAAAAAAAAAAATGATGCTCATATTTTTCTTTTCTTTTAACTTTTAAAGACCAAGATCTATAAAAACTCCTGATTTGCAAAATTAACAAACAAAAAAACCCAGCCTTTAATTTATTACAAATTACCCCCTTTTTATATTCCAACTTTCAAATAAAATAAGTCTGTTTTCAAACCTCCAAGTTTTTAAACCTTCGTTGTATGAACCTGTTAAATGTCTCCTATAGTTTGAAAGTGGTGATTATAACCTGGAGAGCCTTGCATTGTTTGTCTTTTTGCCGCTGGGCTAAAGGTTAGTGTTATTCCCCCTCCATATGGTATTCCTTAACCTGGGTAAATTTGTCACCATGGCCTGGCCACATGACTCATAGCTTTAAGTAAAACTTCATAACTAGGTTAACCTACTCATGTACTCCTGTTGAGTCAGATTTGTTGCAATCACTCAATTTAATTTAACTCATTATTTAATACGTTTCCTTGACATTCACCGTGTGAAAAGTTCCAATAAAAAGTGGAAAATAGTCTGGTTTTTACCAGTTTTTGTCTTGGTTAAAGTGACTGCCAAACTCATTTTCTGCTTATGCAAGTACTTCCTCAAATTAATCAGTTTTTGTTAACCTGTGCAAAATAATAGATTTGTTAAGTGACTATCCATTAAAGGTTGAAATTAGGATTTCCTATATATTACTAAACAAATAAGATTCCAAAAGGACAAAAATTAGACTAATGTTTGCAATTTGTACTCCAGTGGGTTTTTCAGTTGTTGCCAGGTACTCGCTGATATAAGTAAAATAATCTTGAGTGTAATGTAAAACCCCAATCAATCAAAAATTTACACCCCAATTGTGGTATTGTGGTATCAGTGTAAGGTTTATAAGCCTAGACCCCACCTGTAGGGAGCCTCCTCGATAATGGCCCTTTATCTACCCTTTATACCTGAACAGATTTTTGTGAATGAAATTCCAGGTGACTAAAGATCAAGTCACTATAACCTTAGCACTTCCTTCTTGACAAATTTCATTCATGGTTTTTAGCTCCGCCCCTCTGTCGCCCTTTGGGGAACCCTCTTTGCTGTTAACTACCACCCTGTAGATCCAACTTTTTGGGCATTGTAATATATTGAATGATGCAACCATATAACAAAGGCCACAAGTTTTAAGTAGTCAAAAAGACCATTCTATGAAATGTCCCTGCGCGAAAGTAAATTTATTTCGAAATATGTTTGTAATAAATATAGAATTAGTGTGGCCCAATGTATTCGCTTTCAAAGTAAATACCCCGAAAAAAGAATTGGCTTATTTTTTTCTCCAAGTATACCGAGGGCATGAAAATTTCCTGTTGTACGCTAGAGCACGCAGATTACAAGAATGGAAGTGAAATTTGATTACGAAATGTAGAAACTGGTGTAAAGTATAAAACAATTATGCGTATCAGCAAACTCTCTTTTACTTTACTATTCAAAGTTGTTTGTCGACCAAATATACGGCTGTGACGTGTGCCTCGTTAAAATTTCCTGTTGACTGATGTGTTGTAGACCTACTATCAAAATATCCCCAAACTCTGAACTAAGCATCAAGAGTTACCTCTCTTTTGTTTGTCTTAATAGATATATAAGACAGTCAGTGTAAGAGGATGTGTGTTCTATATATAGGAAAAACCTAAGTAACAGCAACTTAAGTTAGATTGGCTGGCCTAGATATAAAACTTTTACCTGAAACTCAGGTACTGGGTCAGTAAGAGGGGGGATGTAGTTTACTATAAGCCTAGGACAGTTGTCCTGGTGGTGACTATCATATATTAACCTTACTAGATGCCGTTAGCAATAATTTCCTGAAGATAAAAAAGTTAAATTCTTTTAGGCATTTATAGCCTGGCATTTTGCTGTAGTATAAAAAAGGTTTTCAAAAAAATGGGCACACAAAAATCGACAAAAGAAGAAAACAAAACTTGGCTTGCAAAAAGCAGGGTAAATCATAATCATATATGCTTAAAAGGAAGGGTCACAAAGAGTAGGTACCATGTTAAACCAATTTGATAGAAAAGAATGATAGAAAGCACAATTGATCAAGGAAAATGTTGCCATAGCTTCAGATAAAAGGAACCCAGGCAAGCTCTGATTTAGTACTTGCAATCATTCTGTTAAGGTTGAAAAAAAGTTTGTTTTGTACTTTTTTAAAAGTGAAGGAAAAAAGACTCTTGCGTATGGATTTACAACTTCTTGGTTTATTGGGAACACGACGTTTCGGTGTAGCTCCTAACACCATTATCAAGTTATACTTTTTTAAAAGTATTTAATTTTCCAAGAGACATTAGAATTATCTCGAGTTGACCTACCAAAAGTAAACAAAAGCAGTATTTTAAAGCTTGTAGAGCAGGTGGACTCTCAATGGGTAGGGGTGGTACCCAAGGTCTAAGGTGTTAAAGTAGGGCTGTTCGCTCATTGAGGGGTAAAGAAAACTACCCCAGACTATGGGCAACTTGCCAAACAGGGCTCCTTGATAAACATTTATCTAAGAAAGTGATGCCCACAAGCTATCCATGTTGTACAAACAGGGTCATTATAGGGTCTCTGCTATTCACTTGCTGCCATTCTTCTAGTTATTATAAAAACTCCCTGAAGAATAAAAGTTTATTTCCAACTTCAAATCATATACTTGGTTTCTCAGATTCATTTAAATTTGCTTTCAATATTTCCATGTTCATGTTTTTGATCACTAAAACACAAGGGCACACGGAAAATCTTCTTGTCTAAAATAACCATGGAGACCAGCTTTGATTTGTGTTAAAAAGGGGTATTTTGTTTAGACCTTTATACCTCTAACTCGGATAAAACTGCAAGACATCTTTTGTATTTTATAAGTTTGAATATTAAGTTCCGTTTCCGTGCTTTTTGTAAGAGCTGTGTTTTCATTGACCTTTGTCCCTGTATTATAGCGAATTTAGTCCTGCATATGCTTTATGTTGCATAGAGTGAGACAACACTGGCAAAATCTGAATCTCCAAAATAGCAAGTTGTTCTGTGTTTGAAAGTCTTGACAACCTAGTGTTCTATCTTTGCTTCAAGTGCAATATGGTGTAAAGCATTATTTAGTGTAACATCTGATTAAATCTCTTTTCAGTCGTAGGAGAGTCAAAAGGATATATTCCCCAAAACGAAATATCTCATATTTTGTCTTAACCTTTGGTTATTTCATTTCCAATAGTTGTGAAATCCTGACAGTATGAGTAAAAATATTGTATTTACGACTAAGTGGGAAAATGTTATTATATACCATCTTGGCAGAAAAAGGGAAAATCCTTCTAAAGTCTTAAACTTGATATTTCAGATGTTTATGCAGAGAACATGCAAGTTACTTGAAGTGAACATAAATTTTTTTAGATAGTTAAATCCTCCTTTTCTCGGGCAATTACTTATTGTGTTTTTACAAAGTGGCTAATTTAATGGTAAGAGCTGGGGCTGTTATACATGGCCTGTAACTGTGTCAGACTGAATTATGTTTACAATAGAAGTTAAGATTCGTGGGTAAAGGGTTATTGGTAATCTAAATAGAGGATTCTGTGTAAGTCGCACCACCTCAACTAGCTTACTGAGAAAACAAAGGGCCAGCGAGTGACCCGTATTGCTCTACTGGGGAGACTTGGAAAGCTCTGTCAACTGGGATTTACAGGAATAGCCTAAAGAAAGCGCTATGAGGCGTTGTTCATCTGTTTTCATGCACACAGCGCTTTGTTTAAGGGAGGGATTGTTTACTCACAAATACAAACCTATAGATTTTTTTATCGGTGAACTGTTGAGGTTTAGAAAGCGTCTCTTTTACAGCGCTCACTTTCTGCTCTCATTTTTCTCTGGGTATTATCAAAGGGTAGGGAGACATTCTCTAGGAGGGAGGTGTATTTTAACATTGTGTTGACCACTCACCCCTGGCCAGCTATTGTTTGACAAAGGTAGAGTCTGTCTTCCCCATAGATTTGGTCAGTAAACAATTCCAGGCTCTTTAACTGCTTTAAACAAACTCTGATTAGTTTACTTTCACTCCTGATCTATAAAACACACTTCAGATTATAAACTTTGCTGCTCCACTTTTTAACCAAGAATAACTTCCACTTGTAAGCAGAACAAACAAAGTCAGTCAATTTGTTTTAGCGCTAATTGTACACCATTAAAAGATTTTAAAAGCAAATCAAAACATCTCTGAACTTTGAAACGAGAGAGGCTTGTTTTTAAGGACATATAATTGAGAATCAAGTGCTTGTGTGGGAGTGGATGTTAAGGTCTGATAAGAAATATTCAAAATTCCACTTGATGGAAGAGATTTTAATTGGTATGGTGTAACTGTTACTGCTGTTATCGATGGCCCTGAATTTGAGAGAATTGGATCAGAAAAGTTCTCCTAAGGCTAGGATTGTCTTTCCTTTAGGAGGTGCAGTCCCTATACATTTACACAAGGCTTTTGTTAAATTGAGCTCAAAGCCAATACTTAATGTTTGTATTCAGGATTCTATGATCAACTCCAGCTTGTAATAGCTTCATATTTAATCTGGAATTTTCAAAATATCCTTCTCAGAAAATGTCATAACACTCCCAATCTGTTTTGTCATTCTATCCTATATCCTCTCACAGCATCTTTTAAACACAGCAAAATATATTGGTCTCTCTTTATAGAAAATAAAATTAGGAGAAAAAAACAAACACTATTTTATTATCAAACGTTTGCTATAAATATTACCAGAGTTTTATATTATCTAAGTTTAAGTGGCATGAGCTGCTGAAATGTTGATATTTTTGTGGGAAAACAAATTTTGAAATTACCTATTTTGTTCAAGTAGTACAATTCATAAACTTTTTGCTATTAGCCTCAAAAATGTATGTTAGTGTTTTGAACTAAATTTAGGGTAGAATAAATAATCATTTCTCTCAGTTATATTAATTCTGTTTACTTTTTGGACACTATTTTGGTTCTTATCGGCTAGAGAAATCAGAATGTATGGATTTTCCCTCATTCAAACGTTTTTCGATGAACTTATGCCTCTTTACAAGCAAATACTTAGTATCATTGATTGATTAGACTTTTCTGTACAACATCAGTTGGGAATTGACCGTAAAGGTTTGGTCGGAATTAGAGAAATGGTACCAAGGGAAAGAACCCAACCAGCATCGTTTGCACATCCAATGATTTTTTCCTCGACATAAAATCTAATCTTGCTCTTGGACATTGTTTTGAAAAGTCTATTTTTTTCTTAAAATAAGATATTGTTTAATCTATCGCAAAACAGTTAACCTTCAGGGGCCTTTGTAGTTTTCTATGCGTCAGTTTTAACTAAGACACTTTGGGAAATTTAGAAAGCACTGAATTTTAGTGTAATTTGAAAATAATGCCATTCCTTAAAGTTCATCTTTTTTTTTGTTGTTAATGTTATAATTGGGCATGTGGGTTTTGTAATGGTAAACTTGTATAAAGGTTTGAAGTAGGTTGGCGGAAATCGTAAAGTGGTGGTTTCCTTCTGCTACTATTGAAACTGTGTTTTATAAAGACGCGTAATTATGAAGCAACTTGATATAACAAATTCCCACTGAAGATTTTTGATTGTATGCCAAAGTCTAGGCTTGAAAAATCAAGTTTTGTTGTAAAGAGCCGGCCCATGAATTGACAAGAATGTTCAAAGTTTGTGACGTCTTGCTAATTCTCTAATGGGAAATAACTCCAGCATTCTTAACATCGTATCAATTGGAGTTTTCTTCACACTTTTTTTCCTGGATGTTAAAGTTGGCAGCCACCTGATCAGTATTTGCTGTTAGATTCTACATGATTTTCCTGATTTACATCTTTGTTTTCCTTCTAACTTGATAGAAACTTTACACACAGAAGTGGGTCCGAGGAAAACTCACTTTGTTTTCTATATCTAGATTATCATTTAAAGTCAAATACTGCAGATAAATATTTCCTCATTAGCACATTTTTCTCATGTCTGGATTATATCGTATTCCTGGTTTTTACTGTTTTAGATCCAGTTTGGTTCTCAAATTTCAATAGTTTTTCCTCTAATGGAAGATAATTCCTCTAGTTTTTGCTAATTTGTCCCCCTAATAAACTCAAAATATGTAATCATTAAGCAATTTTTTATTATATCCATAATGTTGAATTTTAGTATAAATTATTCATTAACATGTACATATAAAAGTACAGGTGTTGGAGAGATAGTCCTTGTTACCTGGTATGAAAGTTTAATTAAATATCATTTGACTAACATGATGAAGTGATAGCTGTTTGAGTTAATATATCATTAGGAAGATTCCCATCAAGGTATGTTATTATATATGTATAAACCTGCCCTGGGAAATGAACTCGGCCATGGTCTGATAATACTTATATATTCAGGCTCAAAGGGGAGCTTCTTATAGTGCAGCAACTAACCTTAAACTAATAGATATGCATATGTACTGTTTTAATATGCGCTTTAAAAGCTCTTGTTATATTCCAGCTAGAAAGTTACAAACCCTTACAATCCAATCAATCAAAACCTTACAACTTAAAGGAGGGGAAATCTCTAGAAATACATAGGGATTATCGTCGATAACAACCTTCAAAGTACTTAAAACATTTCACGCCAATTACCTCCAGTGACCCTCAAGCTCATAAAAACAGACAGAAGTATGTCCTTTCAGTTGATTATCTGTGTAGCCATTTTTCCGTTTTAGGATGACGTGATGTTGGTATAGCTATTTTTAGATCAATAATGACGTATTTTTACCGCTCTCTAATGTATAAGGGTAGATTTAGGTCCAAAAAAACATGGTGACAAACTTGAAGTGGCAAGATTGTCTCCGAAAATATAGGTCAGTATGCAACCGCGCGCCATTACTTAGCCAGCCGTTGGCTAAATTGCATCACATGACTACTCTATAACGCACTTAAATTTTTATTCAACAATAATTGGATAAAACAGATGAAAAAATGGTGGCGGCCTAGTGAATGGCCTATGGAGCTTATTCTCTATTGTAACGCCACCTTCAAATTTCAATTATTCACTTACGAGGGGATAAAACATACATTGGACAGTTGTTTTGGACTAAATGAACTCTACTCTTTCAATCTAAACTAGTCTAAAGCTTAGATTTTCTTTCCCTTTAAATTTAATAATGTGAACCTTTCCTGAGATTAGCCATTGTAAACATTTGAGTTTTACGTCTGACTTGGAATACAGCAAAATGAAATGAAGTTTGGAATGTTCAACAATGTACCCTCTTATTTATTCTCATTGTGACAGTGGTTTTCTTTTTTTTAATAGAAATTAATTATTTGCTCATGAAAATGTCACTGCCAATACAACAGCTTATCATTTGTAATTGGCAAGTTAAAGAACATTACACATTAATCTTGCTTTTTAAACGAATATCTCCATTTTTTAAAGTCAGAATGGCTGGTTATGTAACTATATAATCGTGTTCGTATTTCTCACTGATGAAGAACACCTGTGAAATGTAACACAATACACCTGCCCATTGTCTACTTACATATTTATCACCCGCTGAACCATATACTTACACATCTAAAAAACCAGGGTAAAAATAGCTGAGTTTTGGCTGAGGCAGTAATTTATTCTGAGAGTAAGTTTGAGATAATCTTAAGTAAGTAGAGTTTTGCTTCAGCTATGGTTAAATCTTTTGCTGACAGGGGCAATAAACACTATCTGATAGAAGAGGCTGGTTTATCTTTTACACCCCCATCATACATCTTCTGAACACACAAACCATATATCACAATTAAAACCCCTGGGAAATGGGTTACCTGGCGAGTAGAACTCAGCGGGACTTGGGGGTGGATACTATTTATAACCACTTACCGCTTCTTGCATCAATTAGCATAACATTGGCTGAAAGAGATAGCAACGTGCATCTTTTATTTGAAAAATGATTTTGGTAAAATCTTTTCATCTGTGTAGACAATCTTCATTTTTATCAGAACTTTAGCTGTTAATCTTTTCTTCTGCCACCTTACATTCATTAATAAAAACTGTAAAAAATATATCCTCAAACTTCGTTAAAACTGGCTTAATATGTAAATGGACGTTTTCTTTACCTATACAAACAGCCCTACAGCCAAATTATTTATAAAACAAGCTCCTTTTGTTTGTAAACTTCACCAAATGACCTTAATGAATGACAATAACTATCAATTGGTATTTGATAAGTACATGTACTTATTTAAGTAAATTGTGACCTTTAAGAAAGTAATCTATTAGAATGCTCCATTAGAACCTTTCAATTGCATTTAGAAGTTGAACGTTGACAATAAGATGATGAATTACTCGTGGATAACAACTGTTGTCACCCAATTAACCAAGAAGTTGTTATTCATAAGTTATTCTTCACCTTATTGATTAGAACCTTACAAACTGGTTTGCTGTTGATGGGTTGAAGAGTTTCTTCCCTTTGCTGGTTCCAAATGCTTTTCTTTCTGGAAAAATAACGAGACGCAGATTTCATAAATTTGTCACTAAGTTTGCTCTTTTGTCTAACATGTATTTTGTTAAAATTGCCTGTATCATCCATTATTACGACTTTCACCGATTTCTCCACACCATTTATATAAATTCTTCATTGTTTACAAGTCCATTGACCTGGCAATGTATAACATTAGGCACAGCCGCCACCATACAACAATATGGGTTTTATAATTTCCAACCTGCCAACATGTCAATCATCAGTAATCATTTCAACATGTGATTCTGTCTATTGTTTTATGGCCGCTTAACCTCCTGTTGATTTAAACTGTAACCATTATATAGCAAACCAGACTCTTTAAATGGTTTATACCAATTGTCTCGGTCACATGGCCATAGAAATACAGCAGAATCATGTGGTGCTGACGTTAACCAAGTGCTTATTTGGCCCTGTTTGACATTTGCACGACCAATTAGTCTGTATGGAGAAGGTCAGTGGACCAAGCTTATATTTCTTGTCAACTGATGAACAAAACCGGAGCAGAAAAGTAATCATAACTTGACCCCAGTCTTTAGATTTGAATCGCAAATAGGTCCAAAAAGAAATTGAAAAATTTTTTAATAGGTTTTTTACTTGATCAGCCCGGTCTGGAAAAGCTGTCGGATACTCTCTGTAAGTCTTGTTCCTTCTGGAAAAATGCAGTTTTCTCCCCCACACCACTGTAAATTGGGCAACGCCGCCATGTAACTCTGAAATAATGTTGAGCAAGAAAGCAAGTCTAGATTGTCAAGAGTTTTAGATTGATTAATGTTTTATTTAAATGCTTCGTACAGTTTTTCTGTCTGAGAATTCACTCAAAATTATTTCACTCATGAATGTATCTTTTTGGATATATTCTAATGGTCCATAGAACTGTCATCGACGTTAGAATATGGCAGGGAAAGTGTTTGCTAGAACTGTTATTTCCAAATTTTGTTCAGAAGAACGTCAATATTTTGGTGATTTTATGATAATATCTATATGTAAAAAAAGCCTAAAAAAACAGGCAATATTTTATGTCACTATCTAGAAGAAAAAGGGACGACAAAAGTTTTGTGTATGATGAATACATTTTTTTTCTTCTTCAATACAATAAGTAGCAGTTCTTTTAACAAAGCAATCTCTTTCTATAAAATAAGCATACATTTAAGGACTTGAGACATTTGTCACATTTAAACAATTGAAAACTGTTGATTTTTTTTATCAGAAAAGACTCCTGCGAAAAATGTTTCAATTTCTGCCTCCTGGTTGCTGTCATGTTTTTAGCTGTATAAATATATAGGGAAGTTTACTGATATATGCTTGCCAGCTGTGCCCCACATTTTCCTATTGGAGGCAGGGAGGTTATTGGCAAGGCAGTGGATTGTGTTAGGGTATGAGGGATGGGGTGGCCAATAAAAAACTGCCTCCAAGGTACAGGCTGCCCTGATATGTAAGATTATATAAGATCACACCATACTGCACTATCAACTTATCCCTGTAGTAGACCCCCCTTTACACCCTCTAGTTGAAGAAAAGCTGACATTTTGGTGGGTACCACTGGCTGCCTGGCAACAGGTGTGGGGTTTCAATGGCAGTTTGAGATAAGTGGATATATCAGACCAGCCAAAAAGCTGAATGAATTTGGGTATTCAATGAGGATTGGAGATAAAGTCTACCTGCCTCACTTGGACTTCGAACTCTGTGCAGTAATCCTACACATCTACTATCAAACCCGTTTTATGAATGAAACTCTTAAAAACCTTGCATTTTTATGAATGAACTGAAGGTTGAAGAAAACTCGCTCAACCGGTTTGCCCTATCAGATCACCTAAGATTTCATTTTATTTAGGTCAGCTTGACAAAAATTATGAATGAGTAAACGAATAATAAAAATACCTTTCTACGAAAAACTGGTTTCAGCCAATGTATGTTCGTGAACTAAAGGGTATTAAAAAAAAACTGCCTGCACGATAAGAAGTTAATTTATTCAACTTTGTGTAAGAAACCGGTGAAGTCTGGTTGTGATAACATATATTAATTCCCTCCCAACTTTTTTTCTGTTTGACTGCCTATTTAGGTCGTTTAATGAATGGAAAACTTTTAAATTCAACTATGGGTAATTAACCTAATTAGCAATTTTAAATTAAATATATAAAACTTTTTAAAACAAAACTTCTAGCAGAGTTTTAAGGCCGTATATCCTCCCTAAAAGCAAGCTTAATGTCTTTTTATTTCTTAGTGAAAGCCTGTTTTATGCTTTGGTTAAACTTGTAGAAAAGAAATGTTTTTAAGTGCAATCTCCATCTCTTGAAAAGTCAAAAAGGTTCTAAATCTTCACAGGTCTAACATTTTCCAAAGAAGGTCACTTCTTATATCATGTTCTTCTTGGTTTATTACACTAATGTTAAAGAATTGTTCTCACAAAAGTTTAAGAAACCATTTTTCTTTTAAATTTCAAAAACATTCAAGATGTGAATGAAATCATAATGACACTTTATCAAAATAACTTTGAACGACATTGCTATTTGCTGCTTTTTTTAAAAATTGCATATTATTAATGATGGTGTTTTTGTTTTTAAAAATTGTTCATAATGATGTAAGTATCAAACCTGACTGACCATTTAATCATTAAAGTTCCACAATCTTAAAGTGGCATAAAACACCAATCAATTTATCTTAGCAGATATTGCTTAATTTTTGTAAAAACTCAATAAACTTGCTAAGGATTTTTTTTCCATGTGGATTGTTTTGTTTGTGCTATAGATGAGTGATTATCTCCCATCACACAAAGGGTGACTTAAACAATACTTTATCCTATTAATAACTCAACCATGAACAACATATTTTTGCCCAGTCTTTTGTTTTAACTTGACAGATCAGAAAATGAACGTGCCATAGTCGTTCATATATATTAGAACAAATCTCTCAATTAAACATTGTTCTTGACTTTCTCTATATTTTGTAATCCTCAACACTGGGATGAACATTTGCATTGGGTTTGTGTATTTAATATACATAAATCTAAGAAGTCTCTTAGATTCTTAAAGTAATTTAAAACTTTTTAAAGAAAACTCCTTTAATAAAGTGCAAAGTTCTAAAGTTTAAAACCTGAGTAAATAAGGATGTTTTGTTGAATGGGTTTCATAACATATCAAGTTGACCTAATTTTAACTTTTTGCACACTTCACCTAGCTTGAGCCAAGCTCTTATTTCACATTTTGATTGGCTAAAAGTTTTTAAGTTAAATTCATTCATGAATTGCCAGCTGACCCGCATTCTGAATGAAGTGTCTGGCTGGTGATTTTGATGAATGGGACCAGGGTAGTAAACACATAGCTTGCCTGTCAGTATCCACTATCAAGGCTTACTTTTCTACCTGACTGTTTAAGAGCTTGTTAAACTGTCCTACATTATCTCTTGGTCAGTCCATCTGAAATCTTTGACAAGTGAGAAATAAATTCCACCAGATAATCACTACAGATTGGGGAAGGATGATTTCCCGTGGCATTCATTGGCCCTTTTACAGACACCTGGCCCCCTTTACTGAGCCCCAATTCAAACTGCACCACCTCACTAATTGTGGGAAGGGGTACTTGGTTTTCACTTAGGACCCTAAGCCTCAGATAAAACACCATCATTTATTTTCCCAAAAGATCAAGTTGCCCCCCCCCCCCCCCCCCCCTCCCCCGCCTCCTCTTTTCTTAATACTAATTTATGGTTTACAAAGATACCTTTAAAATATTAACAAAGGGTTGATAATTGTTTTTATTACTGAACAGTGAACACAAAGAAAATGTTTTCTCAGATTAATTTGTTACTTGCTCCAACTCTTTACTATAGAACATTAAAAAAAAAACACTTCAGCTTTAGTTTCTAAACTAATAACGCCCAGCAACCAAAATTTATATCCACATTTTGTAATAAGAAACTAATTTACTGTGAGAATCTGCACCCACCCTCCTCCTTCTCAAATTCGGCTGCCAAAATGAGGACAATTTTTCATAAATTTTGATTGTCAAGAAAAGAGTATTTGAAGTACCTTTAAAACTCCAATAAAGTCACAAATATCTGGCAAATTTCAAATAGCAAGGGTGTACAAGTACATTTTGTTAAAAAATAATTCTGACTGGAAACCGCATTGCGTGGAGGGCCTTTGGCGAGTACCTGACAACTCTTCCACATACGGCGCCCGAATTCACGCAGAAATTTTTCAATTGTTATTCGGTCTGAGTGTGATTCAAACCACATCAATTCAGGTCTGGGTGGGACTGAGGGAGGATCACTCTAACCCACTGGACCACCGAGGACCATGTGCCACATAAAGATTTTATTTTAGTTTGAATTATTGCTGTGATGTTTCTTTTGGAGAAAAATGTGAGAAGATTTAATTTTGTTAAGTGGTAAAATATCTGGACTACAAGCCCCTCCCATCAACACTAATATATCTAATCTCACATGTATTAGTGACTGTAGTGAATTGAGATTAACAAGAAACAGATGTTTGGATTAAAGTTGTTCTAAAAATTCTAATCCGTTGATCATGCATCTTCACTACTTAAAGGTGAAGAGTTCCTTCAGTCACCATTGGATTTCAACTTGTTTGCATGTCTTGTACGATTCGGTTCTTAGCTGAGATTTTATAAAAAAAAATACACTCGTGGACTTCTCTACAAATGAAAAGTAAGTTTTTCGTTTAGCTTAAGCTGATTTATATTGTTTGTTTGATTTTTCCTGTGCTGTTCTGAATTTTCTAGAAGACTTGAGAAAGTGTTGAACTTGGTCTTTAATATTTTCATGTATTTGGATCTCATCAAAAAGCTTTTCAATAATACAAACTAGGAGAACGGATTAGTGTTCATTTTAAACTTTTTCAGCTTCGATTCCCACTCAATCCAAATATTTGAAAATTTTTTGACTGGGTTTTCACTCGAACGACCTTTGTGGGATGGTTACCAGCGGAAGGCCGTGGGTTTCCTCCAGGCACAGAGCCCGGTTTCCTCCCACAATAAAACTGGCAACGCCGCCATATAAGTGAAATAATCTTGAGCGCGGCGTAAAACACCAAACAATCAATTAACCTACTTCTGCCCATTCTCTCATGGAAAATTAGAATATTTTGAAAAGTAGGAATATCAATGTGACGGCTTTATTGAATTAGACTTTTTAAGAAGTATATGTATTTACGAGTATTAAAACAAACGAGCACAGGGGAAAATCTTGTCTAAAATAACCATGGAGACAAGTTTCTATTTGTATTAAAAAGGGACATATCATTTAGACCTTTATATCCAGTCATAAGTTGTTATGATAAACTAAAGCCCATGATATCTCATTAGGTTGACGACAGGCAGGAGTTTGGTTGTAGTAGAATTTTCTGTATTTTTGATAAGGCTAACATGCCGATTTGCTATAGGTTTTAGATAGTAATCAATTAGCTGACAACATCAATAGTGATCAAGGTATAGTCAACTGATACTGGATCTTTACACATACTACAGAGGGAACTTACAGCCTTTGAGATTGTAAAAGATTTTTTCTTTGTTGTTGAAACATGAATGTACTGCTTTGTTTCAAAATTGAATTTTGCAAACCCTATGACTTTTGACATGTTTAGTTTAATGCCATAAAACCTATTTCCTTTACTTTTTTCTTTTATATGAAACTTTTAACATTTTTGTAAATGGCCTAATTATTCTGCCTGTAAAGGAAGCCTTTAGGGTGACCTGTGAATGAGAACGGGAGGGGGGTGTAATGTAGACACATGTGCCCAAAACTCACACCACTCTTTCTCAGCCATTCATGATTCAGTCACATGATCGGACTTTGCTTCCAAATTTAGAACATCTTTTGCTCAGATGATTTTTGATTGGTTAAGACTCTGGAGGCTGTGAGTTCATTCATGATTATCTTTAGGCCAGGCAAAAGTTGTTCTGCTTCACTGAACACATCTTTGCATAAAGACCTGACATGAATGGAGACATTTTTGTGAATGAAACTGGTGTCTTTTGTGTACACGGGTCTTGTTTATTTTTGTCACATTATACACCACTATTTCCTCTCCGGGGTTAATTTTTGTGGTTTATTATTCACCACTGTAAATATAAACAAACCTCAACAAGTTCACCTGCTTTTTTAATAGGTTTTCACATTCATATGGATGGCCTTTTGGATTAATAAAATTAAGATAACTTAAAGATGTTTTTATTCTGTCTACAAATAGGGATTTAAACATACTAATTTCTTCTGTTATCTTTACACTTGATTAGATTCATATTGAAATACACAATTCTGCTGAACGTCAGGTACTTTGTATATATCCCAGTTTCATCCCACTTAGGTGTACATTATTCTTCAGTATAATCACCTCCATGGGGCAAGAGAGTTAGCACGTGAAGGTCCGAAGTTTTATGTGGACAAGGAGCCTGGTTTTCTCCAACATTTAAGTTTCCCCATACAGTCTTATCCAATACAATCTGTTTTTATGTATTTTTAACATCAAAACTATCAATCGGTTTAGTATCAATTTTACTAAAATTTCAGTTAATAATTATAAATCAATAAATTTTAGCAAACTGGATTTATTATCAAGGTAGAATAAACAATTCTTTTGGCACTTTGAGCAGGCTTGATGTAGATATAAAGGTATTGTTTAATTTTAGTGTTGATTCATGAGAAAGATTGAGACAGTTTGGGAACAAAGCTTTAGTTTAGACCAGTGTATGTTAATTACATTGATGACTCATCCATACCTGTAAAACTTTATAGTCAGGTACAAACTACTTTATTAGATGCTCTCTACAGTACCCTCTATCCAGGTACTAGACATTAATACTGGAAAATATCCCAGCTCTCACCAAGCCCATTGTTTAATTATTAACTGAGTTTTCTTTGCCTTCAGGTAGAAATCTCTCTAGAGTTGACATTGTCACATCTTCATGCTAACTGTTCTGCTTGGTTTCATCTTGTTTGTATGTTTTAGCTTTTGTTCCCAGCCCAATTGTCTTATTTGTAGAAAGTGTTTACTAAAATACAGTGCCAGACTGAATATCAACCTGGAAAAAGTTAATTCCCAGGTGTTATAAATAGTAGGTATACCCTAAAGCACACCCGACAATCTTAAAGAGAGTCGAAACTTGATGACGACTTTACGTTTCCTGTCTTTAGAAAACCTTTTAGGCCTATCTGTTAAATCTGTCTAAAACATTTTCTGAAAAGATAGAATCAAACCATGAAGCACATGTAGGGCTAAGTTTTCAAATTTAAACAAAAAAGAATAAATCTTTCGTTTGCACTCTTCCCACTTGTTAGTTTCTACTGAGCCATTAAATGGAGATAACTGACTGATCATGTACCCTGGATTACCTGCCTAGAATAATTATGTTTTTCAAAAATCATGCACTGATGACTATTACTTTGTTATCATTTAGTTGCCTGATAATATGTGTTACGTTCAGGAATTTTTTTCCAAGCTTCTGGTATATCCTACCTGAAGGCTTTAAAACACATTGTCCTGAGAGGTGATAAGGTGATGTTATCAGGTGTGATCAGCATGGGAAAAGGAGCGAAAATCTTCAGCTTCAAGCTACATGTAAAACACTTCTCCTGATAAGCTTATCATAGTGCTCATTTTAAACTCCGACGTACCTGCCCTCACCTGTATTGAACTTTATTGATGATAAATTGGTCTCACCTGGACATTCACTGATTTTACACTTACAAAACTCACGGTAGATAGCTGTTTGTGATAGCTTGTGTCAGTTTTGGAAGTATGAAATTATTAATACATATAGCATCAGTCAGAACTTTGGGAAAAAAGATAAGAGACATTTGACGGATTGATCCAGACTGCCTAAGGGAGTTACTCTCACAGTTAACTTTAATAATTGAGTTCTGGTGATCTATCTGTTTATCTATATGTGGAGTTGGCATTGCTCGGGACATGACCCCAGGGAGGAACGAAGGAGAGTAACGTCCCTTGGGAATCTGACCCTCCCGAGCGTTCCCTTTCTTCTTGTCATGTCAGTAGGCCCCAGGGGACTCTCAATCACTACACTGTTTACATAAACATAAGGGAAAAAAGCCCTTTTTGGCTTGTTGAACATGCTGTTACAGCAAGCCTCCGTAAGGCACAAGCCGCATTATCCATGCTATATTGATAATCGGTGAATATTTATAAGAGCTACATACAATGCTTGAATTAGTGTCTTCAATTTACTGCTGTTTAGTGGGTTGGGTACATATTATATGATAGCGGTAACGTGTGTTGATATATAACATGCTTTATGGTCTTCATTAATTAGCAATCACTTCCAACTTCTTCCCCTGGGCTCTGGTGTTATAACAAGCTTTTATACTAATCGCTAACCTTAAATATGTCTTATCAACATTCAGTGTGTCTAGATCCAGCTTCAGGTAGCCTCAAACTGAATCGAGATTAATTTTCCACACAAAAATAGGAAGTAAAAAATTGATTGGTAATTATACTCCAGTGCAAAAAAGGATTCTAACGATATTAAAATGGTTTTAAAATAGCAGAAATTAATCCATCAAATAACCACCCTACAATCAGTTGTTTGAAAAGTGAAATAAAATGAAAATTTTTTGTTCTGTTTACTTGGAACTGTGTGTATATTGCTGTAGATCACTGCAGTTTTTTGTTGACTAATTCATCCATCAACTGTCCACAACTGTTAAGTGAAAAGCCTTGGGCAAGGGTTGCTCTAGCCTTAAAAACACATGTGTGCCATAGGAACTGTTCTTATAATTAAAAGCCTGCTGTGATCATTTGACTGCTTTCTACACTTACATTTCGCTGCAGTTGCCGCAGTATTAGCCTTATAACCACAGAGTTGAGAGGTTTTTTTCTTGATATTTTTTCTTTGGGCTCCATGGCTGACAGCTGTGGCCCATATAAGAAAATGACAGCTGCTGCTTATGTCGGTGAGTTATGGAAGTAAAGTAGTGGATGTTACTTATATCACATCCTCTTTATCCCCATGTACCCTCCTCCCCCACTCCACCCACGCTTCCATCATAAACCAACTTTGGCATCATGTTGACAGCCATCTAACAAGGTGGCCACACTGGTCCATATGTTGTAGACTATGAACACTGACCATCAACACTTACAGCATGTATATCATTGATGTATGAAACTTTTTGATTCCAAAATTAAAATGGATTTGAATGTTTTTCAGGAAACAAAATACATTGATGTTACTCTGAAAACATATCCAAACCTTACAATCAGTTACAGTGCAGTGTTTTTATCCCAAAAAGAGACTTTGTTGGCAACCCCTATACATCTAAAGATCTATTTTAAAGGCCTGCAGACTATGTGATAGGTGTATAGCTTACATATAGCCTGGTTAGGTAACTAGCTGTATTGTGTTTTGGGTATTGTTATGTTTAATGGGAGAGTCTGTTCCATGTTGCCTGCCTCTATCCACTAGATTGTACGACCTTTGAACTTGGCAGATCCCCCACAGATGTAGATCTTACACTGTATTCACCTTACCAATATTCTAACCTTGTCTTTTGTCAAAAAGTTCTGTACAGCGCTTTTCAACATTCTATAGAGAAGGTTGCCATATACCTGAGGTGTCCTTTGAATCCAGAGCTTGGTTTTATCCCACTTAGCCTGGCAACATTGCCATATAATAAGCGGAATAATGTTAAACGGGACTTAAAGCATCATTGAATCAATCATTTTTAACATTTTTTTTTTTGTTACTACCTTTTCATTATCCTTTCTGTGTGGAAGTACCCAGCAGTTTCTTTGCTAGAAGCAGAATCAACAACCCAAACTCAGCCATGCCTTAAAGCTCACTGTCTGTTTGGTAGTTCTAAAAATAGTGCATGTACCTCTATGAAAACTTACGTAATGATTTAATGGCACTGATAAAAGAGGAACCTGAAATTTGTGGGCTATTTTTTTTTTTTCGTTTTTTTAAAATAGATATATCTACATGTACCTGAGGATATGCTTATTTCGAGTTCTGTCCATTATAGATATACATGATATTCCTATAGTCTCAGACAAACAGTGACAGTAAAACTTTTATCAGCTAGTTTTATTCATTTATTGTAAACAATTAAAAAAAAGACTTTGAAATTATAAATCTTTTTATTAAATCTATAGAAAAGAAATAAAGTTAGAAAGATTTTGTGTTCATGCGGTCTCCCCTGTTATTTTGTTTGGCTCCGGAATATCAAATTGATTATAATTAAGTCTAAAATATAATTCTTGCACCAGTGCCTTTTGGCTTTAAAAGGATATTTGAGACATGATTATATAACACTGGACATAATTCGAGTGCATTTCTGGTTCCACATATGCTTGGTGGTAATCTATTGTATATAGTTATTTGTATGCCAGACCAGACGCCATTGTATGTTGTGTGAAGGGATGTAGAACCAAAGCACGGGTGACATATGACAACTGATGAAAACCACAGATTTATCTTGACTTCTCGCTTCACTAGTTTACCTTTTATACATGACCTGCTCAATAAACAAGCGTGAAGTAGATTCAGACATTTTCGCTCTGTTAAAGCAGATATTTCCTTCTATGACCCACAGATCTGTTTTGTGTAAGAATACTTTCTAAGATCTATAATTCTCTAATTTCGCTACTCACCAAAGTTCTGGGGCTTCCTTTCGCAGAGAGTATGATTTCTTCCCCTACTAAACCTGGCAACACTGCCATATAAGGGAAATCATCTTGTGTGTATTGTAAAACATCAATCAATCCAACTGCCATTGGTGTTCTTCACAATCCATACCCCCTGACACTATTGTGAACTTTCCTATTATGCTACACCCCCACCTATTAAAAAAATAACTTTTGCAAACCACTTAAGGAATTAAGAAGTCAAATCGCCCATAAGTTGGTGGAAGGTGTAATGATGTACACAAACTGAACCAAGGATGCCTCGCAACATTTGTAATAAAAAAAAAAAACTTTCCTGTTTCGTTTCGTTGAAACTATTGCATGGGGTAAAACTGTCTCTGGTCAATTCATTTGTTAACTTTGTTTGAGATTCTTTGTATGTTTTTTACTTCAAACTGAAGTCAAGTTTAAGTGATTTTCTGGGACATCCTGTATAAGATGATATGGTAAAGTTAAGTAGAGTTTTCTATTGTCATGCCTGACTGCCCTGCACATACTATCACAGTGTACATGTATTTGACTTTAACCAGCTAGTGGTTCTCCAACTTGCCAGCCTTATACCAGATTCATTCATAAAAATCTCTGCGGATGCATGGGAGGAGCTAAGCATAAATTATGTTGATTTGTCAGATAGTGTAGTGATGTTGATTAGCCAGGACTTGACCTAGCTGGTAGAGCAGATTCTCTCCAGCTCAGAGATTTCATTCATAAACTTGTCTGGCCGTCTCTGTATGATGGGCAATGGTAAAAGCCCAGTAAAGTTACTGTCTACTCCACATTAGCAGTAAGAGCACTTCTGCACAAGGTCTACTTTTTTAGCTCTACTTCCATTCCATACTAGTGAGGAAAGAACTTGAAACTTTTTACTTCATCTGATTGACTTTTAACTTATCAGAATTAAGAGTAACAATGGCATACTGTTATCCTGTGTAGAATTTAGTGGATTATCACTGCAGATACCTGTCCAAGTTAACTTTTCACCTGGTATGCTGTGGATAGGATTAACATCTGATGATGAAACCTCCCTGATCTAACAGTTCCACTTGAAAGTTGCAGATCAAGACCAGTACCGCCTCTAGAATATTTTCTGTGAATTTGCAAGTGCTTTACTACTTCCATGAAACAAGAGTTGAGATCAGATTTTTGTTGATTGTGTTTTTCTGAGGAGTTGTATGTACATGTGTAAAGAAGGACTGGGTTTCAACAGCAGAATGACAATGTCACACATGACTATTTGCCCCAATACAGGGCCCCATCACAGGCCCCGGGGCCTCTATCAACATGTGCAGTGGCAATCACCGCCCTTCCAATATCAGTCTCCGACAAACACTTTAAACTGTTCCAATGATTATTCTATTAGTGCTACTGTGTCATCCCCATCATCTCCCCATCCCCCAACTCCCCCTCATCACATGACTATGGCCATGTACCCATCACAGAACACTTTAGAACTTTGCCCCCCTCCATCAGGGCACCAGCCTCTTTCTCATTCTCCAAGGCAGCTCAACCATCGATCTTCACATTCTGGTAAGTATGGCATAACCAAGTTTTATAATTGCTATCGTGAGGCAACTTTTTAATGAAAAAATCTGCTTCAATTAGTTGAGGCAATGAAGGTTTACCGAGTTTTACTTTTTCGTATTTCATTTTGTTCATTTCCAAATTGGAATTAATATTTCTTTCTACCGAAATAGTTCAGTTCTTCTGAATAGGATATCATTAATGAACCTTTTACAAATGCATCATATATGCTTTCAAGATTTCTTATATCTGTCCATTTGACAAGCTACATTCAGCCTGGAATAAATGTAAGATCTGAATATAAACTAGATATTTTTTCATTTGTTTTTACTAAATTTAGATAATTCAATGTGTTAGAAATAGGCTGTGAGTGTGTGGTTTAACTTTTTTCCCTCACATAAATCATGTTTTTCAAAAATGACACTGAATGTTTTCATCACAATATATAAACGTGTCTGCATATGTCAAATTTTGGGTGTGGGTGGAATTTTTTTATCAAAATGCTGTCAGTACTTTTTTCATTCGAGTAGATTATTTTTGCAAAAACTGTTTTAAAATATACTTGAGTGTTAGGTCTCCATCATGATATACATTTAGCCAGAAAAAAAGTGCACAGCATTAAAGGTTTGAGGTTTAGAATTTACTTGGTTATGGTTACATGTATATATCTGTTGTCCGTAACGAATGTCAAAGTTGTAAAATTGCGACGGAGCAGGTTGTCTTTTTTTTTCATATGAAATAAGATTTAATTTTTTTTTAGCAATCCTACAAAATGTATAATTTAAATTGTGTTAAGATGGGGACGGAAACTGAAACCAGTTCTAGATATACTTATCTCTGTTTAATCTCTGTTCTAGTTAAGTGGAGGCTTCAGTGCTCTATATGAATATTATAATTTTTGAAATAATCTTAAGTTTCTTAAGTTGTTATAGAGAGGGATTCTTTCTGCTCTAATTAATGAGGCAATGACTTGGGGGCGGTGAGATCCCTACTCCAGTCACATGATGTGATTTCCGGTTAACTAAAACATGTGACATAACTTATATATTGGCTTGGAACATTATAAACACTTGTGTTTTATGTTGCCCCTAAAGGTCACTGGCTGACATGTAACAAACTGACTGTGTTGGTCATAAGTCGTCTTAGGATAAAAACGACCAAGTTCTATATGAAAAGCTTCAAAGGTACTGGAATATTTTATACAAACACTGTTTCCTTTTCTTATTAAATGAAAAAAACTATTTGATTTTATCCACCATGAGGAGAATATTTGGTCATATGCTTGAATATGTGCCTGGCTGAGTTAATCGTTTTTCTTTCGTTTGCAATTATTTTCATAAGCTGGCTGCACCATTAGCAAACAGCAGGATCTCCGACTTTATCTTTTTAATAAAACACCGGCTACCATTATTATCTAACACAATTATTTTAAACTCGTCAGCCTTGTAATTTTAGTCAAGAAGATTTAGAGCCCGGTTTCCTCCCACAATAAAACTAGCAACGCCGCCATACAAGTCAAACAAATTTGAGCGCTGCGAACACAACGACCAATCAATCTGTGGCTGTGTGTTTAGTGTTCATAAGTGTATCACTATCTGCCACAGAGTGATGTTTGTCTAAAATATTTTTCATAATTTTAAAAATAACTAGTCATTTCTTCTAATATATATTCAATTAATCTTGACATAAGATGAATTTAGATTTTGTTTTTAAAAATTCATTAAAACTCCAGTTAAAAGTTTTGGCCCCTACTCCCTCCAAAAACTTTCAGGGAAGCGTTTTTAATGGATGACTTGTGTAGTTTTTATATTTCTGTATTAACTACTGATGTTCAGATGAAGGAGAGTGAGTGTGCTTTAGGAGGAGGTTCTTGGACACAAACACTCTTTAGTACTTTCAGGAAGAACATCATCAAAAGAAGACATTAACTTCTAAGGCTGTTCCTATTCATAAATATTCTTGAATCAAACAGTGCTTGTTGATATAGAGTTTGTAGATGCATATGGGTTGATGGGGAGGGGGTGAATAGGAGTCGGTCGAAATCTGACTCCATAAGCACATGTTGAGCGTGTGCAGGCTTAATGGCTGACATCTGGCAAAAGTTTGGTTTCTTTTCCTCAATGGAAGCTGCAGACTTAGGACCAACAGTAGATTTTGATTGGCTCGTCTCTAAGGTCCTTTTCTCGCCCCAGGAGTGTTAATTTGGTCAGATCATCATGCCCTCTTTGGTCTCACTTCTGCCCTTTTGCTTACTTGCCCTTTGACATCCCAGTTTTGAAGGTGGAGATACGGTTAAGTGACTATGATTTTTCATACTTACTTTGCCACAAGCTTTGGTTATATGAAGAACCCTTAAATTAAAGCACTCGCCCGTGACTCTGCTTGTCAATTTATCTGCTACGGTCATCTAACAAGCCTGGATGATTAAAAATCTGATTTCTTGCATAAACCTAATAACTTAATAAAAGCTGTCATCCTAGACTAACAACGTCACAAAACCTGCTATAATCTGGCAAATAAATAAAAAATCTGCAAAAATAATGATTGTTTTTAGATCTTGTGAGAAAAAGATATTGTATAGTTCAAAGGCAATAATTGTTCAGAGCCTAGCTCTTAATTACATGCAGATTCCGTTGCATTTAAGTGTTTTATATCTTTTTAAATGTTCCTGCAAAGAGGCCTTCTGCAATTATGGTAAACTTTCTGTTGATAGCACTTTCAATGAGGGTGGTCTGCCAAAAAGCAATGTAAAAATACATAGAAAAGGGCTGCTTAACAGCATGTTGGTGGTGCAACTCTCATTAGGTAGCTTTTTGGCTTTTGAAGAGGTGAAAACAGTCTGCATTGTGTGGGAGGAACGTTTCCCACAGTCTCTTGGCTGGGATTGACTTTTTGGCTTTCGGCCAGGACATGGTGTATATTACTGTGAATTGTGAGATCCGATAAGAAACAACAACTGTTATTTGGCATCCTGCTATCATCCACTTGTTTCTCTACGACTCTCATCGTCACATATGGAATAATACTTACTCAGTGGAATAATACACTAATGATGTACTAAGTCACCAAACAGAACCCACTTAACAATACGATCATTTTATTGATTTTAATAATGGAATGAAAAAAAATAAACAAAGTAAAATTTTGTTCCTTGAGGTAATAATTTAAGATCCTTTTTACTTTTGAATCTGTTAACATTTTAATAGCTTTCATCACTTCCCCCTTGCAAATAATATTTTAGTCTGCTTTAAGTTTATTTAAAATTTTATCTTTTCTTTTTCAGACATTCCAAACACACAAGTTCCACCTCTCACCCCAGGAACAACCCAGAAAATGTCCCAGGCAGTTATGGTCAGCTTCAAGGCTTTTGAAAAAGACCAGCAAAGGCTGCATATTCCCAAAGGTAACCTTTATTTGAGCTATTTAGTCATCAAATTATAAACCAATTAAGTGGGTTGATTCTAAACTTACTGTGTGTTTACTGATATATAGAAAACCTATGTAAGTAGGCGCCAAGCAAGTGTACCCAACAATCATGAATATTTAACCAAGGACATATAGATCTAACTTTATCCAATCTATGTACATATATTACTATTATGAAGGTTTCCCACAAACTGTAGGCCAGAAAACAATAGGTCTTTTTGTCTTCACATTATGCACGCGTTTTTACAGCAAGCAAATCTATGAAATATAAATTTATATATGTTGGTATGTTTTCCTCGTTGCTGGATAAATGGACTAAAGTAGTTTTTTTCAGATTATTTATCAATTCCTCTGACCTATAATAGGGGTTAATAAAATAGAATTTTCATTGAAGTAACATAAATATGTGATTGCTATGTTAAAATTTAACTTTAAAAAACATATGCTCATTAGTAAATGGACCGAAGCAATTCTATATATGTATGTATTTATTAAATGGAAAGAGGTTTGAGTTTGAATGTTCTTGTATTCATTAACTTCTTGTGAACAACGTAATTGAAATATCAGCCTTAAATAGACGAAACAGTCCTTAGGCTATGGTAGAATAGCGAAGTTCATTGTTTTCCCATAACTTTACGCAACACAATGAAAACGAGATTTTTCTTTTCTTAGTCACAATAATCTATAAATAGCTTCCAAGTTTAAATTGGAGGACCACCTGTAAAAATGCAACCAAATTGTTCAAAGACTTATCACTCTTTGGCTTGTTTTTCTTAAACTGTTGGTGGGTGGAAAAAAGATCTGTCAGTTAACTGAGAGATACTCTGTGGAAACTATGACTGTTGACGATTTTAACCTATTGTTCACATCTAATTTTTCACGTCTGTCAAGCGCTGTGACAATTATAAGATATATGACAATTTATTTCCATAAAAACAAAAGCTAGCGAACTTTCTAGAACAAACAAAGCTATTGTTTTTTTTATCATTTGTTAGTGATCATGGCTGAGTTTTCTAGCTAATCACTCATACAATATCTGACTGACCACCTAGGACTGCTACGTTGATGCCTCGTCTTTCTCATTACTTATTAATGGTCAGGTATTGTGACACCTGCCCAACTGAAATTTATTGATTTCATGCCTAAGGCTAATGTATTGAATGACCAAGTGTCTACTATCATCATTAACATAGACACAAACATTAACAAAAGACGACATGGCAAATTGTCAGGCTTCTTTTATTGCCTCTTACATATGTATTTATAGTGTATAAAGCTGAGAAAAAGAAACGTTTACATTTAATGATGGAGAATTTATCGTTAAAAAAATTGACAAAGAAAAAATGTGTTTGAATTGTGGCCTAACATGTCTTAATCTGCCGTGTTTCTAATCTGATTGCGGAGTCTGATGTTATAGACGATTAAGAGATAATCTGTACAGGGCTATCCATGCATTTAGCTATTACTGTACATTGAGAAGAATATTAAATAATCCGATATAAAGTAAAAGGGACCAATATCAATTCAAAGATTATTTTTAGTTTATTTTTGGCTTATATTCTCTGATGGGTATCCATCCAAACTGAGATAAAATATTTAAAAGCGTGCAAAGAGGCCTTGACTGGATGCCTGGTTTCGGATCAATGCTTATACTTTATGCAATGAATAATAAACAGCCAATTTTAGACAAAAATATTGATGATAAAGCCTTATGATTTACTTTGTTCGTTAATGATACTTTAATTGCTGAAAACCAAAATGTTTTTTGTATCAAGTGAGATTTGATCTTTCCCTGTTTCTATATTGGGCTGTATACATTTCATAGATTTTTTTTAGTCTAATTGATTTATAAGATCGATTACCAAACATCAATGCTTGAGTCCCTAAGCCTTAGACATTTGAATGTGTTAATTTCCAACAATTTAATATTCTGTATTAAATGAAAAGAGTTTAGATGATTAGATATTATTATTTTGGGATTGTTATACTATGTCCCTTTTAAGGATGTGACGATCCACTGCTTCACAATAAAACAATAAAGTTGTGCTTTGAAAACCAGGATCTGATTGCCACCTGAGTTCCAGGCTTAATACGGTCCACTCGTTTTGAAAAAAGCTGAAATGAGATCACCTGGTTATCCAATCAAATTAAAACATTTAAGCAGAAACCGTTTCCGAATGTAACGACTGTCAGAATTAGTATCTTACAAAATGTCCAAGTGGTTTTTATTACTCGTTCAGCAACCATTCAATGAGGAATCCGTTACCCATCCATTTGTAGATTAGTTTCCAGAGTGAAAAGGTAAACATTTGAACAGAATGCTTTGTTCTCAATCTGAATATTGTGTAATGATATCTCTCAAGTCCAATGATATCGAATTTTACCATGTGTTTTTTTATTGTAACAGATCCTGTCCACTGGGAAGTTGGTCATGTAATACAATGGTTAAATTGGGCCATTCGGGAATTCACCCTCGAGGGCGTTATCGTCGCTAACTTTGCCATCAAAGGAAAAGACCTTTGCAAGTTAACAAAAGAAGAATTTCTAAATCGAGGTCCACCATTTATTGGAGAAATTCTTTGGGAACATTTGGACTGTCTCCAAAAAGGTATTGAAAAATCTTCAGTTGGTTTAATGAGCAGGGTGAAATTCATTTTTTTCTTCAATTTTATGTTTTTGTGTATGCTATACTGAAAACAGGCAGTATATTTCCAGGTTATTTTAACATAGGCATACTGTTTTGTTTAAACCCACAAAACATACTTATTATCCACTCGCGACGAAGTCGGGGAGGGGATATAGCGTTCCGTTTGTACGTACGTAAGTACGTACGTAAGTACGTACGTACGTATGTTCACCCTTTGTCAGCGCTCTAGCGACTTCGTTTTTGAACGGATTCTGACCAAACTTCCTATATGGGTCCAGCATGGGAATACCTCGAACAAGTTCGTATTTCAGGGTGCCAAGGTCAAGGTCAAGGTCACCGTTACTATTTATAGAAAATCTTTGTCAGCGCTCTGGCGACTTCATTTTTGAACGGATTCTTACCAAACTTCCTATATGGGTCCAGCATGGGAATACCTCGAACAAGTTCGTATTTCAGGGTGCCAAGGTCAAGGTCAAGGTCACCGTTACTGTTTATAGAAAATCTTTGTCAGCGCTCTAGCTACTTCATTTTTTATACGCCCGGCTTGAAAAGCGGGCTGTATTATGGTATCATCTCCAGCTGTCCGGCAGACTATTTTTAACATCACTGGTTACATAATATGGGAATTATATTGGATTATGTAATATTCCCTTCTGCTCCATAACTTCTAAAGTTTTGATTCCATCTGCACAATTTTTTCTGAGTATATACCTTATGGGTAGAAGGTGTGTCACAAACTATTTTAAACATCACTGGTTACATAATATGGGAGTTATATTGGATTATGTAATATTCCCTTCCGCTCTATAACTTTCAAAGTTTTGATTCCATCTGGACAATTTTTTCTGAGGATATAGCTTATGGGTAGAAAGTGTGTCAGCTTCCTTGGATAATTTGGTGATAGCTATGGTGGCCAAAACCTAAAAAGTTTAGAATTAGAATTATTTCTCTGTTTTAAAGGCTCTTCAATTCAGTTTTATTACCCATATGGTAAAGCAAATATAGCTGCTTAAAGATATGTTTGACAAGGTTGTAAGTGTAAACAGATAAGACTTGTATATTTACACACCATTGACCATCTCAGAGATTAGGCTCTGTTCAAATATAGCTATATTAAATGTGGCAAACATCCTGGTCAGTGATTGAACCCACTGACCAGTCAGAATTAGCTGGACTCCAAGCTGAAGACCTGGACATTTAACACCAGATGAGATTTCATATTTGAAGGACCCATTGCATATATTCAAAAATATTTATATGGAAGGATTTGTTTTGGTATGGCTACAGTGACTGCCTTTCCGGGCGTATTTTGAGTTTCCCGAAACGGTTTGTGACCAAACTTCATATACATTGTATGTGACTATATTGCATTCTATATTTTTCTTTAATGCGTCTCCATCCAAGAAAATAATCATGTAGAATGCCAATTACACCTTCTGCACAAATGAGAATGCACTTAGATACATGCATAATTATAATCACTTTCAGGAAATCAAGCTGTTGGTGTGATGCGTAACCAGATATTGTTGAATGAATAATAATATATACCATATAAGCCCATGCCTGATAACATGTCTATTGCAGTTTAGTGCAAATGACAACTGATGTTATTTCAATGTCCTGCAATAACCCCAGCCCCCATTTTGCATCAGAGTTCTTGTGTTTGCACGCGAGGGGATTTGTATCGTTTGCGATGCCTTGTTGTATTTGCACACTGAAAGTCTATAAACATTTGAAAGCTGTAACTTGTTCTATGAGTTTTTCATTAACATATTTTTTGTTGTGATTTCAGATGCTGCCCATGAGCGTGCGTCTTTGTGTAATGCCCCACCAAATTACAGTGAACCTGTGTGTATGCCAGAGTTTAACGATGGCCTTTTGTCTCAAGGTAAGAATAAACACCCTGTCGTTTTGACCAATTTTATCCTCATTGTTTTTATAACCCTCTTTACATCTCTAAATATGGCAAAATGATAGAATTTGGAATGGAACATTGTATTGTCAATGATCAAATAAATGAATGTAAATTCTGGTCTTTTTTCAGGTTATGGACATGAACAAAATGTGGGCCATGTGCAGAACAATCATCACTACATGGAAGGTTAGTCTAAAATTGATCATATCTATCCTGTCTGAATTGTAAAGAGCTGAATGATAAACCTATGCTCTAAATGGGTGGCCAGTTAACGTGCAGGTTTTGGTCTTTGTTGATTTAATATTTTAGCTTTCTCAGTATCATCCTAATGAAATACAACAAAACACATTGCTCAACTACAAAGATTGTTATGCTGCCATATTGATGAAATACTCTTGAATATGGCGAAAACACCAATCAATCCACAGAAGATGGTGGTATGATCATAGCAGAGGAATTCCTGTTCGTGCAATTTTAGATTGATTGTTTTGTGTTTTACGCCGCGCTCAATGCAGTTTTAAAAGACATTTAGTAGCTTTTTTAATGTTTAATTTTATATTTGTTTCAGGTTCATATCCCATATCAGAGTCCCTGCAGACTTTAAATGACATGAACGGAGATAACCTGGTTACTCCCCCTGGTTACGATGATGGTTCTGACTACCAAAGCCTTGAAGGTTCGCAACACAATGGCTATCACGAATACAACCATGAGTTTTATCCCTTGGTACAAGAACAAAAATACAGAGCACACATTCCACCTAAGGCCATGTGTAGAGGTAGGTGTCCTTTGGGTCCTTACATTACTTGACTCATTTTTATAAGCAGGTGCTTTTAAACAGCCAGCTAAATTTTCAATGCTTTACCATTGCAGTTTACCTGATATCTGATGTTAGTCGACTAAATGATTTTAATGATTACCCAATCACTTTCTGTCCCACTGACAAAATATCAGATTTCTAAAGATTCTTGAGTGGTGTGTGTATAGAAAAACGTCATATCTCATCATATTTATTTCTCTTTTAATAATTGTAAAAAATTTTTAGTTTTGATGCTCATAATGATTTATTGGCTTGTTTTATAAACCTCTTGTTGTGTTTGTATAGGTCAGTACCTGCCTGAATCTCCCACAGCTGAGTACTATGAACAAACTTATCACACAGTACCGAGTATCAAGACTGAATGTCCATGGTCAGCTCAAGATTATGGGGGACAAGATATGGCTGACAGTTGGCATGACAATGCCATCAGGGCCAGTCTGGGACATGGAGGTTTTCGTGGGCTTCAGCCGGGTTGTTTGGAAGCTGTAGCAGGGCCTGATGGAAAACCTATGATCCAAGCAGCTGCACTAGCTGGCTATTCTGGTAAGTTCATAATACAACCACTGCCACAAGTTCACTTATTGACACTAGTTGATTTGTGAGACTCAATTGATTCCAGATATGATTTGTTTATACCAATTTAATGTATGCCTTAGATGTCCTTTAGGCTTTTAGCCATTTAATAGCCTAGAACTCTAGTGTAGGCTATCTCAGTTGGAGAAGTTACCACATGTGAAGTAACAGATTGAGTGCATTTTTGTGTCATTTAGTGCAGCCTTCCTTGGCTATATGCTTCATTCTAGGCCATAAAGTGCTTTATTCCTTTTAATTTGTTTAATTAATTTCAAGTGCATGCTTATTCCCTGGCACAGTTTTGAGTACTACAGGACATCTCTCTGACTTGTGTATTGCAAGCCATATTATGTACTTAATAAACTGTGATCTAGTCATGGCTTGGTAATAATTTAACTGTTTCCGTGATTCGTCCATATACATATATCTTGAATTTTTGTGCTTTTTGTATTTGTAGGTAGTGGTCCCATCCAGCTTTGGCAGTTTCTTTTAGAACTTTTGACCGACAAGACTTGTCAGCATTTCATCAGCTGGACCGGAGATGGTTGGGAGTTTAAGCTCTCTGACCCAGATGAGGTCGCCCGTAGGTGGGGCATCCGCAAAAACAAACCTAAAATGAACTACGAAAAGTTGAGCCGTGGACTTCGCTATTACTATGACAAGAATATCATTCACAAGACAGCTGGCAAACGCTACGTCTACCGATTTGTCTGTGACCTACAGAGCCTTCTGGGATACACACCGGAGGAACTGTTTGAAGCCTGTGACATCAACCCTCAAAAGGACAAAGATGATGAATAGATTCTGTTTACATGGCTGGTGATGTTGGTTGGTTGTGTTCTGCCTTGCATATTATTGGACGTTGTTGCCATAGCAACATGCTGCGTCCGCTGCTCACCTATCTCTCATAACTAGATAACTATTTGGACAGCCAGAGAAATCAACATTTAACAATGCGTAAAGATTTTATATTCTAACTAAATTTATATAGTATTGGTTATTTACCTGCCGTTTCCATGGCGACTTGTATGTTTTCATGGGGCAACTTTCTAACAGCCATCAAATGTGCAGGGAATATATTTTATCAGTTTTAGCATAAGTTGAATTTTAAATCCTTGTTTCCTAATTGTTATGAGTTTTTCTGGATTATTCCAGTTCAGTTGTTTTTGTATCATGTTAATTTTTAACTATATTTGTTTACATTTGCTATAAGATCAGAATGGTTTGTTTAAATTGTATACTTGTCTTAAAAAAATCTGCAATGCAGAATACATTTGTTTTTTATTATCTTCACTTCAAAGAATTCTTTTTTTTCATTCAAAATTAGTTCGATTTGATTTTGTCACATTGAATCTAAGACCTTCCGGTGCCTTGTTCATTTTATCATCCTTTGTAGGAAATGTGCAAAAAATGTCCACCAAAATCATCCAACTTGCCATTTTGTTAAATTTGTTATGATGAGACTTCAGTGCTTTCTAAGTAAAGACCAATGGTTCTGATAGAATATATTGAAATAGTTCCCTTTTGTAATACATGTAATTTTACTGTGATCATACTATGCACAAAAAATCTCCTCGGCCATATATTAAGTAACTGGTAATTTGGTGGACTAATAATTCTTATATTATTAGATTTGTATAATTTTTTTCAAATCGTTTTAAGTGCTAAGGAAGTGTAAAATGTGAAGTTAGTATTGATAAATTGAATAGAAAACACTATTTTTGGTGGTTATCATCTGTTTTTTCACAAAGTACATCAAATCATCACTCTCTTACTCCCTCAATTTAATGCATTTATATTCCATTTTGTTCATTAATAAATTCAGAATCTCAAAACCAAAAATGCATTTATAAACAACTTTAAAAGTATAGTTTGGGAAATCATTGAGCTTTTATATAAGTGCTTTTTTACTTGTAAGTGTATTGAATCTTTTGGTCACAACTCCACATTTTTTCTTTATTTTATTTTTTTTAGACAGCATTTATTTTCTAAAGAACAATCAATTTCTTTGTCCTATTCAGAATCCAACATTTTTAATAGGGCACACTTTTGGTGCTTGAGGTTGTTTAGAGGGTGTGAAAAAGAGCAATGGTTTGTTGCATATGGCAAGCTTAAAAGGTCATATTTTTATAGAACTTGGGAGTTTTATAGCTAGATATATTATACACTCTATATCATGTTTTTTCTTATGATGTTATGTATATACGGAGATAAAAATAAATATTATCATGTTTTGAAGAACTGTACGTTCAAAAGTAATAACTTCCTTACCAGCTCTCTGGGCCAATTTATCAACGGTCTTAAATGTGTTAAACTTTGCAACTTTTTTATGCATTCAATGCTGCAAAACCTTTTTTTTTTACTAATAAAGTTTCTGTACCTTGTTAAATTGGTCATCTGCATTTTACTCAAAAAGCAATTTCATTGTCAGTCTAGAAACTACTTGAAAACTTGTTTGTTTTTATGGCCTCAATCATATTCCATAAATGCATTTGTCACTTTGTTTATAAAATTTCCCGTCACATGTCAAATTCTGATAAAAACAAAACTGTTGTACAGATACCTAGAAACCGAATCATTGATAAAATTTAATTCACCCAAACCTATTTTGTCTCACAGTAGTGGAATATTTGTTTTCCTTTTGGCTTTTTCTACTACCACAGGAGCTATAATTTTTAGCAAATAATCCTTTCGGTAAAATGTTTTATATGCAATTTATGATGAATGATTGTCCATCCAAATTATCTTTGTACTAAACTTTAAGCAGAATTTTTGAGGAATTTTCTTAGTCCCTTACAAATGTACACATTTTTGTACTTTCACTGATAATTTCATATATAAAAATGTAAAAAAAAGAATCCTATTTTGTTATGTTTTTATTATCACTTAAACAAGAATTTTGAAGGAGAGTTGACCAAATCGGTCTGATTACACTGGAAATAGGCCACGGAAGCTAGGGATTCAAGATGGACGAAAATAGGTTTATTTTTGGAGTGTTCTCTTGGGTTGATTGATTGTTTGGTGTTTTACGCCGCGCTCGAGATTATTTCACTTATATGGTGGCGTTGCCAGTTTTATTGTGGGAGGAAACCTGGCTCTGTGCCCGGAGGAAACCCACGACCTTCAGCTGGTAACTGGCAACCATCCCACATGGGTCGTTCGAGTGAAAACCCAGTCAGAAAATTTTCCAATTTTTGGACTGAGTGGGATTCAGGGTGTTAAAAAGATCACATGACCAATGTCTTTCTGTGTCCCTCAAATCAAAACGACTGCCTATATTTCTCGCATTAGTTCCATGAATTTTTCAAAGTTTTCAAACGTTTATATATGCGCTCATTTTCGGGCTCAACGTTTTACATATCAGATAGGCTACCTAAAAATTTTCATTTTCAAACTAAAAATACAAAATGATGTATCTACAGCATCATGTTGAAACAAAACAAACTTCCTGTAAGATCTCCGGGTGTCGGGAACAGCGATTGAAAATATGCATATCTTCCATCACCAATGGGTCGCGGGTTCGAATCCCTCTCAGTCCAAAAACATTGGAAATTCTTCTGACTGGGTTTCCACTCGAACGACCTATTTGGGATGGTTGCCAGTTACCACCAGAAGGTTGTGGGTTTTACTCCGGGCATAGAGCCAGGTTTATTCCCACAATAAAACTGGCAATGCCGCCATATAAGGGAAATAATCTTGAGCGCGGCGTAAAACACCAAACAATCAATCAACTGTCACCAATCGGAAATATCTTCATATTTGACGTCATAGTTGACATTTGAACACTTTCGGTGTCATTTCAACCAACCATGAAGACGCCCTGTCTCAATGTCGTTTGTGTATGATGTCACAAAAATAGTAACTATCAATGAACTATATGCGTGGAATGAAGGCCACGTGATATTTGATGAGCATCAAACGCTTACCATTACTAAGCAATCGAGATCTCGTGCCATTCTACGAGATCTTCAACTCGAGACATGGCTCGAGAGCCGTCGCACTCCATTTTGCGCATAGTTAACTGCAAGAAATCTACTGAGAATTTTTAATTCATATACTATTTATTTCTCTGTTCTATTCTGTTCGCAAACATGTAACCCTATCATAATATGCTGCATTGCAGGTTCTTAGGGCAGAAATACTTGTTAAAAATCAAAAATATAATCGGCACTACATCAGCTCATATATACATTCTAAAACAAGATGGCAGCACCCATGGATGTCAAGGCAAAATATGATATGGACTTCAAGGTATTTTAAGGTATATTATATGTATAAGGAGAGTAGCAATCAATATAACAAAACAGGTTGTCGGCGGCTTAAACATTACCTGCCAGAATTATATCGAATATCTCTCTACACAACCAAGTCAGCTATCAGTGTCACGTGTCGATGTTTACAATTTTAAGGACGTGGGCAGCAGTTTCCTCCCTTTGTATTCAAGCAACATGTCACTCAATCGTTTTAGAGTTGATATCTCAACGAATGGCAGTAGGATCAATCTCTATTTTAGATTGATTACTAAGAGATGGTGCAATTTTGATCCAGATAGGTCAAGCACGCGGCCCATCACTCAGCAATGGCCAAGCTTTTTACAAAGTCCGATCCTAACCAGCCAATGAGAACTGTCCATTCCATGTACATTGTGTATATAGTTCATTGGTATTATTATATAACTGGAGTGAGTGTTGCAATTTCATTGGTCAATAGGCGGTCACATGACAGTTAATATTATCTTATATTACATGACTTGCTGGTTAATATAAGATTTGACGTCACATTCTCTTTTTTGCACAACGTAATTTGTTTTTAGCGTAGCATTATTACTATGACGTCATTCCGATGACATCAGATTTGAGCGTTGAAACGTAATCCACATGACGTAATTTAAGCGACTGCATTTGTAATGCCTATGTACTGTGTTATGTGAATTATGTAAATATAACATCTGCCTGAAATTCTGTGAGGGTTTAGAATAAATATATACGCTAACTTGATATAGAATAAAACAATTATTGACTCTCCTGCCAGTTAATATGATGGTTATAATGACCTGGAAAACTTATATTGACCTCTGCCTTCGGCATCGGTCAATATAAGTTGTCCAGGTCATATAACATCATATTAACTGGCAGGAGAGTCAATAATTGTATAATGTATATATTAGATATCAAGTATGACGTCACGGTGCTAAAGCTAATTAATTTCCATATCTAGGCTATAGAGAGAAAAACAATGCCTTGAATTTTGTAGGTTTTGTGCTTTTGGCTGGATTTGCAGGTCTATAGGCCTACAGTGCAAATTTTTAAACAAACTAATTACCAATTAGGATACGTTGACTTAAACTTGTCATTTATCCTTCAACATATTGCGGACAAGTAAATAGTATTAGTAGCAGTACGTAGTACTAGTATTACTATTAGTAGTAGTATCAGTAATCTGACAGTAACAGAAGGAAATAAAATTTACATATTCTTAGTGTTGTGATTTTTATATTTCAACCATTTGTTAACATCTGAGCATGGAATTAAACCAACTGT
Source organism: Lepidochitona cinerea (assembly GCA_963971465.1). Taxonomy (NCBI): domain Eukaryota; kingdom Metazoa; phylum Mollusca; class Polyplacophora; order Chitonida; family Tonicellidae; genus Lepidochitona; species Lepidochitona cinerea. Next base: position 97,100,089 of record OZ020551.1, on the reverse strand, counting down.
TGGTGTGTTGGGGGCAGTACTTGAAATATGAGCTTATTGCATTTATTACAGCTCCGTTTTAAATTGAGTGGGCCCTACAATCTAAAATAGAGATTGATCCTACTGCCATTCGTTGAGATATCGTAGAATGGCACGAGATCTCGATTGTGGGCCCTATAGAGTAAAAGTAAAGGGACTTAATTTATACACCCACTCCATCCTTCTTACAGGTATCAATCCAGTTGCTTCCCTTGAATTACTGAAAGTCCCGCTTTCGCGTGTTCGTCTGCTGTTGGAGAAGTTAGCCTATAAACATGTCAAAGCTACCTTGTGAAGAATCGTTGGTAATTTCTTTTTTACCGATGATAATTTAGGGAAAACATTCCGCTGCAAACCTTATTAGGGAGGGAATCTTTTTTTTTTTTAATTTGCAACTATAGTATAATACAATCATAAAACTATAACATTTAAATTATTCAGACAAATAGCAGAAACGAAAATTGGGCCGCCAATGCATGCTTCAGTGTAACTCAATAAAAAATACCTTGTTATTAATGGTCAGTACCACGACGACCATAAATGTCAGAAATTGTCAAATAACGGAGTAAGACCTTTACTTTAGTGAAGTAGCTTCAGTGGGGATTAAGTCCGAATAACAGAAATTAACAGTTCGCTTGGCCTACCCTATCTACCTGACCGGCAAAGTAAGTAAACCAGGATAGAGACACACGAGTGCGGCTAGGCCTACCCTGTGGTGGATACTTGCCGGTCAGGAAGATGTTTAATTGTAGAAAACATTGGTCTAACGAGCTGGGAGCGGTGACCCCTTCTGGCTTCCCAATAACGCTACATACCGGAGCTAGAACTTAGAAGATGTTTTCCTCTGGTTAGGTATTTCTTTGCGAATTATCAATACGATAAGCTAGCCGCACACACATGTCTCATCCTGTTTGTACTAATCAGTAATTGTAGCATGTTTACAAAATAATTTATTACATTGTAATTATTACAATGCAACTAGCCCCAGGTGACTATCCTGCCATTCTGTTGTCGAGTGTTGGGATACAAATACAATGCAACTTACTAAAGTAATACTTTCTTGGGTGGCTTGGAGTCTTTTCTTATGCTTTCCAAAAAAAAAAAACAACCCATTTATATAGGCCTACTGTGGTATATGTAATATAACCATAAGTTCAGTAAAATTGTTGTGACACACTTTATGCATGTTCATGTTTAAAATAAACATCTGCCTTTCAATAACTTCATCTAGAAAAAGAATATAATAATACAATCGGAATCTGTGTAGTCAACTCCACAGGCTGCACGTGAGCGGCCCTAAAAGTGTCACAAAATGACCACAATTTTCTTTTCCCATCTTTCAGTTTCACTGATTTTTTCACAGCTGCAGGTTGATAAATTATCCTAGGGAAATAACAAAACAATAGCTGATGTTTGTCACAAATTCAAAACTTAATATTTTCTGCCGACATGCCCTCAGTTCAGCAAAAAACGAAAGTTTGGTGATGTTGGCAAAATATTTCTAGCTCTAGGGAGCAGTCATTGTTGAAATGGTATGGCAAATTCTCACTTTGTCCGCAGTTGAAGAAATAATGACTGCTCCATTTCCCAGAGTAAAATTGATTTGGTTTGTGATCATCACATCGTTTCAATTTATGGTGTGTTTTGAAATATTTTGACAGAAATTGAAAATCGTTTGGATAGTTTTAATACTTTTCTAAGACATTTGACATCATAATTTCACAATTTTTACTTAAAGGCACACTTGCCGCGAAAATCAGGAATATTGTTTACACTAAAAAAGAAAGACCGTTTTCTGTATTTTTCCCAGACAATATAAGTTAGGAACTTTCTATTTTTACCAAAATTTAAAAGTTTGGACGTCACTTTGTATTTTTAATTTGAATTTGAAAATTTGAATTGTTACGGACCCGGAACGTAAACAAACCAAGCTGCCCCCTATTGGCGATTTTATGTTTCAGTCGAGTGAGTGAACTATCGGCACAGTGTAATTTTACGTAGGCCTATTTATCTGAGAAATACAGGCTGACGATCGGTTAACAGCGACTGGAAAAGCCTGTTGATAATTGTTTGAATGTAAACCACAGATACAAAGGCCTAAAAGGAGGGTAATCCAACACGAAAGTTGACCGACACTGATCGTTGTTGTTGTAATCAAGCTTCGATTTTTCGTTTGTTTTTCACCCCATTTTTACATTCTAAAGCTAACTAGACTTGTTTTATGTGTCCTATGTTTAAGTTTAGTGGTATTAGTCATAGTAAGCTCGTGTAAATTGGTTTTCTTAGCAAATTTAAACAGGCTACGGCGGCAAGTGTGCCTTTAATTAATCTTTGATTGAAAAAGTGTCACATGAAGTCTTGTCAATACTGTGCCAACACATGGTTACTTTCATTCATCCAGGGTTTAATGAATCAATCCAGTTTTGAACATTTTTATTTGTATATAGGCCTAGTCAATTGTGTGCACGGTTTTAAATAAACATTATCAGCTGTCTACACCATGTGAAAACATTTTTGATTAAAAAGTGGCTCAGGACTGTCCGGCAATGCTTAATTAATTTGAATCTAAGTGAAGTTGGGATGTTCATTAAACACCCCTAGTTCAATACAACAGATATTCATCTGGGCTAAAGTGAGGCCAAAAATAAGAAAACTGTTTGTTTGCTGTTACAAAGTTTTCCTGAAAATAATTGTAAGTAGGTAAAAGGTTGATATTTTTTTTTCTCCAAGTACCAGTATGGTCATACAGATCTGAGACTGAACTCCAAAAACCATGCATTAAGCATAAAACATTTAATCTAGGAACACTTAAGTTCAATTGATTTTATTCCAATCATTGAATCAAAGCCTCTGCATTCCTAATTCAATTGGAAAATATATAAAAAAAAAATGATTGGTAGAAGGGTAAAAACAGTTTTTGGAGAGGTCAGTTGCATAACAACAATAAACAAACAATAAACAAATAATTTTTGTCCCCTGGCAGGCTGGCACGAAAGCCTGACTCTGTCCATCTCTCCGTCTGTCTGTCCAGATTTCTTGTGAACGCGATAACACCAAGCCATCTTATTTTTTTTTTGTATAAGTATATATTAGACAGACCTGTGTTAAGTTTGATTTTCGGGAATGTCGGACCTATATTTGTAGGTCACAGAGGTCAAAACCAGAAGTGTGTGTGAACATCATCATGAAAGGATACCAATCATTTTACTCCCATTCATTTTGAGTATACAGATGTATACTAGTAGAGAGACCTTGGTCAAATTTGGTTTTCGGGCATGTCAAACCTATATTTTTAAGTCACAGAGGTCGTTGAGTTCTATCTTAAAGTGTGTCTGTGAACATGGTACTAAGAATAGGAACTGTCAGGCTCAGCCCTTTCATTTTTGGTTTGAGGTGTATATTAGAGAGACCATGGTCTAATTCGGTTTTCGGGCATGTCAGACCTATATTTGTAGGTCACAGAGGTTATTGAGTTCAAACCATCATTTTATGTATATATGCACATGTATATATACTAGAGAGACAAGAAGATTTTCCCTGTGCCCGTGTGTTTTAGTGTCATAAATATATATATACTAGAGACTTTATAGTCAAGTTAGATATTCAGGAATGGCATAGCTATATTTGTAGGTCATATGTATCATATTAGAAAAACCTTAGTTAATTATTTTTCCGGCATGTGAAGGTGTATTTGATGGTCACAGATGTGTTTATAAGTTTTTTTAACTAAGCACATACAAAATGAATGATACAAATAGAATGTAATACTTCAACAACAATTTATTCAAGATTTGTGACCCTCGGGCCGAGGGCAGTATGGTTTTTGCTATAGCCATTTCTGTCGACCCATCATGGAGGAAGATTAAGTATACCTTACTTATGTTCTATGGAGTTCTATGGTCTGTGCATGCTCAGATAAGCACAAACCTTCAAAATGTTTTTGTTTTGTTTGCGGGGAACTTGCTTGTGTCTCATCTTGTTTATTTTGCCTTCAGAGCAACTTTCTCTATTTGTATTTTATATTTTATCACTCATTCCAGAATAGTCTGTTGTGTGAAATTTCTCAAAGTCGCTTTGAATTGGAGTCCGAATGGGGGGAATGGAAGAAATTTTTGGTGAGTATAAAACTATAACAGATGTTATTGCTTTTAGGGTGATTAAAAATAAATTTCCTGTGTAGCATCTCCCCTCCGTTTTCTTTGACGCACAAGCACCTTACGAGAAGCTTGTTTTGTTTCAACATTTTGTTGAAATACATATTTAGTCCATATATAGCTATAAATCACTGTTGGGTGTTCAGAAAAACATGGTATTTATCCTTCAAAATGAATGGTGGTGCAGGGATTTACCGGACCCTTAAAACCTGCATCTCTGACCCTCATTTTCTGACTTGGACCCCAAAATTGCAATGAGAAGGGTCCGAAGGGATGCAAGTAAATAGCAAAATATTATACAATAAGGCATATTTAAACACTAATTGGACCCCACCTAATGTATATGGAACCCTACTTTTTATCTGATGCCAGGGGGTCCAATGAACCCCAACATTTTGGGAGCCAGGGAAAACACTGGTGGTGTAAATGAGCCTGTCTAAATATAACACTATACGTTTTGAACACAAATCTTTCTGTTAAAGTGTAGAATGACGCTCCTCAAGTATTACAATATATAGCAGATCCGCTATATTTCAAATCCCCAATGGATATGTGGCAATGTTCTCCATTTTGCATATGTATGTTATGTACATGTAAGCATCATAGCTGAGAGAAAATTCATATAATATAATGTTAACACTTGAATCAGTGTTTTAACCATTTCACTACCTCATTTTATTTTTACGTTTCCATCCAATAGCTTTTAGCTAATCATAATGTTTATCATTTATGTACCATATCAAACGAAATTTTGTATCTGTATATAACAGAAGTTGTGCCTTGTTGTACATATTTCATTCTGATTGGGGCTTAAGGTATACAGGTAATGCACAGTCGGGGAAATCAGTAAATACAGTCAAACCTTCAAAAAATGAGCACAAATAATGCTTCAAAAAATGTTTAATGGATGTTAATGTTGTTTTCTTCCAGAAACTACAGTCTACGGATTTAAACAACAGTACAAATCCAGTTTGCAGTTCAGGTTATAATCCTGGGGACTATTTTATGATTAAAAAAAGTGATCTACAGAGACTTTGTTCTGAAGTGAGAAGCTTAAAAAAGATCATTCCCAAGCTGATTGATAAAAAATACCTGACAGCCTATGATAGAGTTCCATACCTTGAAGCTGGTAAGAACTGCACGGTGACAGTCTGTTAAAGCCACACTCGCCACTAAAATCCATTATAGTTTTTACATGAATAACAACAGACTTGTTTCTGTATTTTTTCTAGACAGAAGAAATTACAATTTTTTGGCATCATTCTAAGTTTTGAATCGGAAGTTTAAAATTTGATTTGATAGGTGCCATCAATGTCAACAAACTGGGAAGGCTCACAAACACCCTAAGTAATGACTGGAATTCAGGGCTGTGTTTGTGTAAATGAGCTGATGGTTGAGTTATCTTTCGGACTTACGTAATCTTAGACAAAGAATCTGAAGTGATTGTAAACTAAGTTGAAAGATGATGATAGATAGGTTAGTGTTCAGTTTTATGTAGTCTTTTACATCACTGTGTAAACATGATGATGTCATAACTGGACAATTAGGCGGGGTCCGATAAGAAAAGGGCACATATACCCATTACTTGTTTTACAGTATACGCCAGGGCCTGTAAAACATTTTTAAAAGTGGAGGAGCGAACTGATGACCCCAGATTAAAAGTTTAAAAAAAGGACCACTTTACTTTTGAATTCGCTGTGCATGATGATGCTTATGGTTTTTGAGACGGTAAAGGCCAATGTTTGAAAAAGGTGAATTTTTCAAGAGACACTTTCTCAGATTTGAGGGGGTTGATTTGTAGGTGTTTTATGTGCAGTTCAGCTATCCAACTGTTCACCAACTTTTCAAAAAAATATATCTTGTTTTCATCATTTGCATTTTTGATGATTTAACATATTTCTGGGTTATTTCCCACCTTTAACTGTCAGATTATGACAAATGCTCACAGCTGGCATGCATTGCTTTTTTAATTTTTACTTTTATTTATTAGAAGTAAATAGGATTCCCATACTTGAACAAAGAATAGAAGTTCTTGAAGGTAGCATTGATTCTCTGAAGATAGAAAATGAAGAATTAAGGTCAAGACTTGATACAAGTGTTCTGCAGTGTCAAGGTGAAAAACAGGTATATTATACTTCAGGGTTTTACAAGGAACCAAATAAAAATTGAATGTGGCTGTTTCATAATAATAATTGTATTTTTTTTTACATCTGGGGACTGAGCAAGACTGAATTTCCATGGTAACATATACCTTCAACATTATGTTTAGATGAGTCGCAAAGTAACATCTGGGGTAAATGTCTTGAGAAAGAGGCCTTTTGATATCATGCATAAATAACGAATATATTCACTGTCCCTCACTGAAGTTATGATAACTTCTTTATTTTTGTATTTGAACAGGATAATCGATCTCTTCGACAAGAAGTATCTGTTTTAAGTGAGCAGCTTTCTCAACAATCAGAGTATTGTACGGGACTGGGAACAGCCTGTTGTACTCTACTCTGGAGGGTTTCTAGAGAGGAACAAGCCGTCCAGAACATGTTAAATGGGGTAATAGTTTCATTTTCCACAGTCTTCAAAGCTTGCTTAGGACTGGGACGTAGAATAGTGGGGGGCTGGAAGTGCTATTGTAGTCCTGTCAGTATACTGAAAACTGCTTTTCTCACTATTATTTGACTGAAACCCGTGCTACATGCAAAAATATGGGGAAAACATTGCACAATACAGACAGGGAAAATGCTGCAAATTTATCGAGTGGGTTTATTTTCCATTACTAATGATAAAACCCAATATTTTATCATGTGCAGGCTATGCATATAGGCTGGCCAACCATATCATTTTTCGAGCTCGAACTAATCTTGATTTAATCTTTTCTTTATATTGCAGAGTACGTCTGAGAAGTTTTTAATGCTTGTGCCAAGTACATTAGAAAGCTACCTAGCAGCATATAAAGATGATTGGCCTGGTGAAGACAGCATTGAGTCAAAGTTTGTCCTCTCTCTTTGTGGGGTTTTAACCAGTGAGTGAGAACAGTTTTACAAAAAAGCTTTTTTTAAGTTTTTTGTTCCATTCAAAGTATAGTTAAAACATAGTTTCTTTTTAAAAAAAAAAAGTTTTTGGTTATTCTGGTCATTTCAATTTTTAACAAAACAAGTCTCACTGATTTTTCTTTTCAGATATTGCTGCTTCTGCAACTGGTCGTGAATTTTTAATGAAAGGTCCATGTGGTGTATCCATAGTGGACTCCTTCCTAAAGACCATAGCTGAAGCACCCAAAGGAAAAGCTGAAAAACTCAAGTGGTAAATACTGCAGCAAGATTTAGCTTTGAGAATCTTTAATTGCTTAAAATCTCCTACATTTGACGATTGTATGAATTCCATATCAGGAGAAGTGTGATCTGTTAAGGTAGTATTTCATAATACAGACATGCCAAATCTGACAAATCTTCTCTCATTTACTCAATCTTATTGAAAACCTGCAAAATAAACACATGTAACAATGCATTGTCTTGCTGCACTTGATCAGAGTGTATTGAACACCATCTGCTATTGATAGCTATATGGGCAAATGTTCTATTGATCAAGCAGGATGTTTTAAACATTGATTTTTTCCTCAAGGGAGATAATCTGTAAAGGGAGATAATCTGTAAGGGGGAGATAATAGTGTGACAGACCTAAAAATGGGTGTGATTTTGGAGGAAGACTTGTTGACATTCAGTGCTGCCATATACAAATTTTAGCTATACAATCAATTTGTAGAGGACCATTCGCTGTTTTTCATTCAAGTGTAATCCCAATTCATGAACTGATGCTACCTCTGCTTGTTATTGAGACGCTAATTAATAGTTTATAAATGGATTGTAAGAAAACAATTGAGCATTCAATGTCACATTATGTTGAGAGACACTACTCACTGTTCATTGTAACTGACCTCTAAGAAAATCTTATTGTACAACACAGATTTGAAGAGTTAATAATAAAGTGAGCACTTCGCTAAAAAATATTACACTTTATTTTAAAGACTATACCTGATGTGAAAACTAATGTTCTCAAAAATTAACAAAGCATGTTTAAAGTGGAATGAGCTGCCAAATATAGCAAAAATTTCGTTGATACAGAATTAGCTAGTTCTCTGCCAGTTTAACTAGATGTACAAAAAAATGAGCTGTGCGCTGATATCAATCTAGGGGATGTACGTTAAGGTCGTTTTTTATTTTTAAAGGCAAGAAACCCCCAAAATTAAACTCTTACATGAGTTTTGTCCGTTTCAGGCACAAGTCAATATTTTTTTTTGAAAATCAATCATTTAGTTTAGCAAGGTGCCTCAAACACTTAACTTGTCTTGACTATAGGAATTTATGGGGAAACAATCACAATTTTGGCAGCTCATGCCACCTTAAGAACAACGGGAATATTGTCTTTCAAATAAAAATTAATGTATTTTATCTAAGAGGACTTTTGAGACATTAAGAAACAGAAGAATAGACTACTTTCAATTCAGTGTGGTAATGTTTCAGTTTACTGATCATGACACTCTTCAACCTGACCATCAATCCCAATGGTCTGCAGTATTTGTCATCAAAGTCAGGAATTATCCAGCTTTTCACTTGGTTATTAAAAGGTAAACACTTTCACCTACTCTATTTTAACTTGTACCATTCAGACTTCAGACATTCAGATTTCAACTAAAATTCATTGTTTAAAGGGGCATGAGCTGCCGAAATTCACACTTTTTTCATAATTTCTGATCGTCACGACAGTAAGAGGCTTTGAAGGCCATCGAAAAACTAAATGATGGGCGTTGGAATGAGGAAAATCCATACAGTATGTGCCCTGTACGAACCGAAAACGTGTTCGAAAAGTAGCAAAATTTAAATAACCGGGACGACCATTCATTCATTCTAAGCCAAAGTTAGTTCAAAACAATACTTTATCGTACATTTCCGAGACTAGAAGCACTACAAAGCTTCTGAATCATACGTCTTGAGAAAAATAGCCGATAATTTCAACATTCTGTGTTTACGTCAAAATATCAACATTTTGGCAGCTCATGCCCCTTTAAGAAACTATACAAAAAAAATTAATGGTGAAGATTGCAGTTTTATGCTACAAAAAGAGATGGGGCAGAGAGGCTGCTTTCATGTTTGTCAAAACAAACACAATTTCTAGTTTTTAATGTCTTACAGATTCAAGGATATCATCAGCTACCAGTTCCTTTATTAATACACTGACCCAGAAGAATGGATGCTTATATTTTACTTTTTTTGTTTGTAGACGAAAGTAATGGTGAAATAAGGTTACATTCCCTACACTTGATACAGTCTTTAATCTGTGATGAAAACAATACAAAAGCTCTCAATGAGTTTGTTGAAATGGTAAGACCTTGATGAAATTTTCAGCATTATTTTGTTGCTAAGATGGTTTTGTTGGTAATAAGCTCATAGTATTTTTAAATACTTATCATTCGTACAAAAAAGAAAGTACACATCTGTGTGTTTTTTTTAATTGTTGTTCAATTATACTGAACAATGCAATGAATTATGCATTCATGACTGAGTTAAGCATAAAAATTCTATTTTATTACGATATGCTAACAATATACAATACATAACGGTTGTATATGGTAACATGAATTTAAATATTTATTTCTGCTTATTTAGCTTCTTGCATATTTATAATAGAGCAGTAGGTATCTATTTTGTCTGTGTATTTTACTTCATTGACAGACATGCCTGCCACACAGTTACATTTTCTTAATGTGATGAATAATGATAGCAGATACAATGTGCAATCCTACATCAGTTTGTTATTATGTCTCCCCCAATGTATGTTGGGCGGACATACTGTACTTAAGCTGGCCGGCCGGCAACTAGGGCTTTTCTGTAAGATAACTCCAGAACTGGTGGACGAAATTTTATGAAAGTTTCTTGTAGCTTATTGGTGGGGTCATTTGTAATTGTTCCCATTTTGGTGAATGTATGTCCGTCTGTTCTTCCATTAGCCTCCGGCTGTAACACAGTCTTTTCCAGAGCATAACTTGAAAAAGCATTTTTAAATTTTTACCAAATTGCGTATATAGCTTCTATACCATGAGACCTAACGTTTTTGTGGTAATCTGTGACTACAGGTGGTGCAACCTATGAGGGTAATAGTTCATAAATCAGCGTTCATTTTTCTCAACATGATTTCTAAACACCTGTTTCAAATAGTCTCTAATTGTATTCATGGATACTATGATAGGAGACCTCGCGAAGTATTGTGTTTCACATGAATGTCATACATATAGCTTGGCAAGACCTGGGATATTTAATAAATTCAGCAAACTATTCATAGATACTATATGAGACCTTGCTTGATATTGTGTTTAACATGAATGTATTTTACGTATTACATATGTGGACGAACGATTTACCACAGGCGCGAACAAGCGAGGTCTCAGTATCAGCTACAGGTTTACCTGATATTAGTGTGTATATTTTATGTAAACATTCCTTACTGGTGCTAGTTTTATTATATGACGGTGGGGGGGTATTGTCATACATTAGGATGACAGTTTTTCTAGTGGTTAATGGTTAATGTGATATCGTTAGTGATACGTGACAGATGTTTCACTGATGGAAATATTATTTTAAACAATAAATGTATTGTAATTCTTGTATTTTGAATTCGTTTGATTAAGATGGTGTAGTTTTAAATTTTGACCACCTGTTGCACTGTAGTACATTCCTTATTTGTGTTTACAATCCATTTGATAAACAATAGTTACATATGTAGGTCACAACCTCAGCCAAATGGTGTGGCATATGTGCTATGCATCTTTTGGTTTTATTTGAAACCAATAATAATTACTATATAAATGGCCAATAATTGATGTCAAGAAATTGGTATTCCAGTTTTTTTATGAACTTATTTTCTTCTTTTTTTCACTTGTTATCAATGGCTTTCATGAGCATTTTGGTTTCCTAGTTAGTAAGCTCACTTGTCCTGCATGACGTGTGTAAAGATGGGCATAGGCCTAAAAATTAGACAATTAGTAACCTGGGTCTCTATGGTTTTAACACAGATTATATCAAACGTAACTTAAAACAGTTTTGTAAGACAAGACTCTGAAGTTTGAGTACCGTGTTACGTGTAAGTGCAATAAATGTCGCTTTCACTTGAATTAAAAGCAATTAATTAATGATATTTTCTCTTGTTTCCTCTTCAGCAACCTGTTCCACTCCTTGAGAAGTTATCTCAGGACAGACACAGTTTAATCAGTCAATCTGCTACTGAGTTGTTGACAGACCTTAAAACCGTCTGCACTGAACCATGAAACAAAAGACAGGAGATACATGACAGTGAGAGATTGTACATTATAGTGAGAACCTCCATATATATCTGCCATGAACAGATCCAAACTTGCCTGAAGCATTTCAAATCTCTTTTGTATGGGTATAAACTACTTCAGTGGATTGCAAAAACTTTTGTTATGTTCGATAGAAAATGGTTACTGAAGTATGCTCTGAACTGTTTTTTTTTTTTTTTTTTGCACGTGGAAGTTCCAGCACCTTATATTTAGAGAAAAACATGTTCAGTGGTCATAATTTAGCATGAGAGGCAATTAGACAGTTATTGCCTCAGTAATTTCCACAGGAAAAATATCACTTCCTTTACCGCTATCCAATCAATTTTTGTACACTTTTGTTATTTTTCATGGCTAGAATTTACCTTAGTATTTGTAATGAAACAAAATTTCACAGAAGTAAAGTAAGGCTCAGTCAGCTGTCTGAGTGAAGTTAGAGGGACTCTCCATTGACCTGCTCATATGAGATGAGGGAAGCAGTATCTTACAGCCAATGTCAAAGCTGTTCTGATGCCACTTTCTGTCTTTAAAAATTTCCCAACACAGCCAAAAGCAGCTGTTCTTGAATCACCTGGCAAATTTAACTCCATCATAAATTGTATCTCTTTGTGGATGTTGAGATTTTCCAAGACCTTGTCTCTGTTACTAAGTCAGTTGTCATGGACCGGAGAGCTTGATCACTTGGCTGAGAGTCCCATATGGGCATAGGATACGCGAGAACGGTTCTGATAACTGATTGGATACTCGCAGATTTTTTTGTCACTGTGAAAACATGAATTGTGAGTGTTGTTAAGATTTTCTACCCACCAAAAATGCATGTATGCTCTTAACTTTTTGTCTTTTTTTATACAGTTTAACGGCTTTGCAACCTTGAGTGACAATAAAAGTTATCAATGGTCACTCAGAAATACTGTAGTTAATATATGGGTCATCATACACCTGCCCCATGTAATTGTTTTACCATTAGCCCCTAATGACACTGTGTTCCATAAACAGTTTACCTGGTCATATGTTCTAAATATAAGATTATAAGATCATTATGTCCTTCCTGGGATTATGGAACTAAAATGGGATAAAATGTGTCATTCAAAATGCATCTTTGTGTGATTATGATTGATTGATGTTTTACACAGTGATTATTTGACTTATATGGCAACGTTGCCACGTCTAATGGGAAAGGAAACCTTTGGTGGGTCATGTGCAACTCTTCCACATAGGACAAAGATGTGAAAAATACAATCAGAAATTGTTCACTGTGTGATAACCAACAAGGTGTCGTTCAGATCGCCGGATCAATGATTCTAGCAATGGCGCCATTATTAAGCTATGGCTAGAGGTCCGGTAAATATGGACACAACACAGACTAAATAAAACAAAATTAAATTTATTTCTAAAGGCACAAATTGTTTGTTAAAACAAATACTTAGATAATTAGAACTTTCCGATTTTCTTACAAATTAAGTCCTAAAAGATTTTCTACTCTCTTAATATTTTTTTTAAAACTTAAACAATTTTGGAATAAAAAAAGTTTTATTTGGACTAGTTCTGTGCCGTGGCATCTCTTTAATATAACTTTGAATTTTGATTAGTCAAAATATAGTTTATATAATATAAGTATTCACACAAATATGCCTCTATATACATTATATAACCATATCCCCGTGCTATAGAAATATGTACATATTATTTGAAGTTGAAAGCATTTAGCAAGTTATTCATACACTCTTATGAAATCGAATATGATATCTACATTGGTCAAAGTTTAAAAGATAAAACATGAACTGAGATGGTGAACTAGGACAAAATATTTCTGCTCTTAATGATATTATCAAATCTCAATTTTACCCAGTCACAGCCCATTTTACATTTTATTATAGACAAGCTGGGATTCAAACCCATGACCCAATGACTGATAGAAGGTCCATAGCCCCATGAACTGAAGTGATCGAAATATCACTCACTAAAACCATTGGAAGAATTGCAGGACTTAAATAAACAATGAAAACGATGACATTTTGATAACACACATTTTAAAACAATACGTCGTTCTATATAAGAACATTATTTTTGTTCAGTTTTTCATCTTATAAGTATTTAAAAATATGTACATGTAAAAAATACAATATACAGAACTGTACACAAAATATCATTTTATGGAAGAAATCAGAATGAAAAAAATATATATGTAGATTTTGTGAATTCTTTGAAAAATAGTGTTGGTGCCTATTGCTGTTTAAGAATCAAGATTTCCATTTTTTTATTCCGGAGCTTGTCTCACAAACCGTAGTTGATACCATGGTAAAGAGGTAAACTATGATACATCCTAAAACTGCTCCCACAACTAAATTAGTACTGATAGATTACAATCATTAGGACTCCTTGTTTTGTTTTTTTAAAGTAAAAATCTTGACTGTAAGTTACCATAATATATATTCCTGCATGAAACACACACAAAAAAGTCTGATACAAAGGGTAATGTTAAAATATCTGACCAGATTTTGATAAAATTGAACCTCTTTCAATCTGTTACACAGATCAGCAAGTGTCCTTTTTGATCGTAGCAATGAGTATTGTGTACTACTTTCGGATTCCTTCACTAACTAGGGGTTTGCCGTTGTTTATACAGTTCGGTATGGGTGAGCTTTTTTCTTGTTGATGTACCATCTCATCGCAAATAGAATCACAACTGTCACAGCCACACCCAAAAATATCCCGCCAAAAAAGGACCCAGCACTGAAGTTGGATTTGTTCGGAGCTCTAGAAGGTGATGGGGTTGTTGTGAGAGGACTTGCAGTTGTATTCGAAGGAGAAATAGTTGTGACATTAGCTGTTGTTGTATTTGAAGGAGAAATAGTTGTGACATTAGCTATTGTTGTATTCGCAGGAGAAATAGTTGTGACATTAGCTATTGTTGTATTCGCAGGAGATATAGTTGTGACATTAGCTATTGTTGTATTCGCAGGAGAAATAGTTGTGACATTAGCTATTGTTGTATTCGCAGGAGAAATAGTTGTGACATTAGCTATTGTTGTATTCGCAGGAGAAATAGTTGTGACATTAGCTATTGTTGTATTCGCAGGAGAAATAGTTGTTAGGTTGCCTGTGGTTCCATTAGTAGATGGTGTTGCTGTGGTCACATTCTTCTGCAGTGGCTTTGCTGTATCCTGTGGAAGACCTGCAAAAACATTCACAGTTTTTAACTGATAAGATGGGTTAAACTATGGTGAGGGAGTTGTGAGAAACAAAGGGTAATTGACACTGACTAATACTTTAAATAATCACTATAGACAAAATACATAACAAATACACTTCACTATGTAGACAAAATGTGCTTTGTTCTATGAAGGCTTATTAATATTTGTTATTTTTTGTTGTTGCAATGTTCAGTTTCCATATTATGATATAAAAAGTCAGTGATTATATGAAGGCAAAGCCAGGTTTAATTGTAGGTTTAGGAAACCAGAATCTTCGCCAAGAAGAAATGGCAGTCTTTGGTCGGTACCTGGTACCGATTCTAAGTAGTAAGACAATTTTTCTGGATTGTTACTCCTGTATTTATTAAACACGGCCAACTCACCCTATTTTATATAGGGCAATATAACGAAAACCCCCTCAGGCTATTTTTTTCTTTGAGTGGGAATCATAGATGGAATGTGGAATCTTGCCTTATCTTGGATGAAACTTATGAGAGCCATTTCCAAGATTGCTAAGATGGTGATGTATGTATAAGAATGTGACTTCTCAAGTGTTCCCTTGAGTGAAATCTTGAGTGCGTCAAAAAAGCATCACTCAATATATTGATACATGCACAAAAAGATCTAATGATCAATATATTACAATGGTGGTTTAATATACCAGCACAAAAGCAGCCTAATTTAAAATATTCCAGCTGGCCCATCACCCAGAGGGAGTCAAGGAAATTTAGGAGGGGGGGGGGGGTTGTATATTTTGTAATGGCTATATATATCCTGTTCTATAGTTTACAATTTAAAACACACTGGCTAATTGTAATAGCTGTGGTGTTGTGCCAGGTATAAAAGATATCGCAGAACAAGGAAATTCGGTTGTGATGTTACAAGTTTAACCTAAGTCTAATAAACTTTTGAACAAGCGGCCCCTAGTCTACATAATTAAAATGTGATCAGCCGTAGGGGGGTATGCAGAAGTACACTGTATATAGTGTCACCATGATAGCAGGATGTGGGTATGTTGATCTATATGAAATGAACATTTTATATGTTATACCATCAAACTCCTGCTTTATTTAAAGTGTGCCTTGCCTCTGGGTAGGTGACATTAATAATGAGATGACAACTTTGACCTGCTAATGTGTAACTGTGTTCATCGCATGAGGGTAAATTTAGAACAACATATAGAGTTCCGTTACTGGTAATGTAGCATACATTTCAGTTTAGGGAAAATAAAAATAGATACAAATCTAGACCAATGCTGGCCAGGACATGGAAATGTTTTAACACGTAGGTGTCTGCATCTGTCTTACTCAGCTCAAGGGGAGACGTATGTCACCTTACATTTTACCACTTAACTCTTAACAAGGTGTTATACAAACTAAGTGTTTTAATTAAAATACATGTGTAGGCCTACATCTTTAGCTCGGTTGGTTCCAGGTTTCATATGATAAGCAGATAACCTCTTTATTAACATAGTAATTAATATTACACAATAAGTTATGTTACCGAATGTGATTATTAGACACAGGTTTCTCTCTGATGGAGACTTAAGCTCCAACAACAAACTGCGTACATATCGGCATATGCCAACACTCAATGAAATGTTTGTTCAATTAGCCCTGTGTTTCGTTATAAAGGAGCATAACAATGGCCGTCTGCATCAACTAACAGGACAGCTGCGATTGTGAACTAAAATGGGTTGTTTACGGCCAACTCACCTGGTGTAGATTGCGCCACTCCCCCAGTATACGTTAATAAAACCAACAGGCCAGCGATGATGAGAGGACGATGAATGCTCGCCATCATTGTGAATATCTTCCGAAGTTCTATAATGTTATATTCCCAAACTTCACCCCTCAACTCTTACTCAGCGAGACTGGTTATTGTTTTGTAACACCCTTTTGCTTCGGGGATGTTAGACAGTAATTCGTTATGATCCAGCAAGCCGCCCGACGCTTTCTCTACCTTGGCCGTGTGACAGACAAATCTCATCCAACCTGACCTGTAGTATCACGTGACTACCCTGTAACAGGCCGACATATCGCCCACAACTATAGACGTCAGAATACGTTAGTTATTTATTAGCTATTACTGACGTGTACCAAGTTGTTTCACAATAACTTGCAATAATCTTTCAAATTCTTTATTGGTTAAGAGTATTACAAGGAAAAGATAAAACATATATATCATAAGAATTAATCGTAAAAGCAAGCGTTATAGGGGCCTATATAGGCCTACTATAGCTGAGAAATAAGTTTGGTTGTCCGACGATGGTGTACAATTATCTTCTCTTAAACCGAAAGGAAGACCATCAAACAAAGATATCGATCAGTCGCCTTTTTTTTTTCACCTTGTGTCATATTTATCAATATATACCCTTGTGAAAATTATGCTTTTCTGTATGCTGAATGTTGGTGGAATATGCTTATTTTCAGTTGTTTCTTTCTTCTATAAAGGAATTTAAATTAGATGCTCACATATTTTAGGTATAGGTTTACAAGATGCTACATGATGATGCAGATATACTGAAAATGGGGCTGCAAAAATTCGACATAGACCATAATTCTCAGGTGTGGCATAATGAAATAAAAATGGACAAAGAAAGCTTCACAAATACTGCAACCCTCTCCTCTAAATACCTTTGAGTTAGTAGATAAAGTGACAAGGCGCTGCCGAAATTCTGACTTTTTTTTGATAAATTCATTAAGATAAACACAAAAATCCCATTGGCTGTTAACGTATAGGTAAATGATGTCGCGTCACGGAGGAGTTTATTTTACGTAAACTTATTTAACCTACATTTTCTTTGGGAAAGCCAGCCCCATTCATTCGGAAAATATAACTTTACAGTTGAATACATAAAAAAATACCCAATTTGGTGCAAACAGAAATATATATAGCATTTAGTACAAAGAAACTCTCTTTAAAATTGGGTTCCATACTAATTAGAAAATAGGCTAATTAAGGCATCACCACGAAGTTAGTTGTTTTTGAACACGTGCTTTCGACACCTATACCGGTGTCTTCCTCAAGTGTAACTGCTGTTTTTAGACAGATAGTTTCTAGACCTTCTTCGAAGACCTTTCCTTGCAATAAAGCCCTTATATCGTTAAAAAAATAAATCTGCATCCGTCAACGAAACCTTCTGCAGAGCTCTATGCGAAAACCTTTGCCACCGTAGCCTTTCTAACAATTATAATTTTTTTTTGGTCTGGTGAATGCCAGGAGGTTTTAAAAAATAATAAAATAAAGCCTTACTCTGTATGGCGATCCAGTTCTCTTGGCACCTGTTTTCTCAAAGTCATTTAAGTTAGGTTGTGATGCCAGCGACACTGCTGCTGCATATGCATGGTGCAGTTTTATACTGTAAGAAGATCGGGTATCGATGAGCCAATTTATTATTTTTCGCGTAAATTTTATAATTTATGCCAACGATCTTATTCAACTATTGAGAAAGAGTGTTTTCGGTGATTTTGGCTTTGCAACATTTTGAAATTTATATTGCCTCAGCAGATCAAGCTGTTGTTGTTTTACTGATCACCCCCTAGTGTTTTTGAACAAGTTGAGCGGTAAAAATACTCTACTCGCTGTTTGTTTATTACTGACTGTCAGACAGAAAACAAAGCAACAGGGAATTGTCCGATAAATAACTCTTTAAATGTATATTTTTGGAGGAAAGTCGACTTACAGTCTTTCATCCGAGATTGATCACTTCCTATTTTTCTACTAATCTGAAGGTCATCGAAGAATTCCAACAAACTGGCGTGGTGTCTCCTTTTGAAGGTAAAGGTAATGTTATAATATTACTGATTGCTTACCTGGAGTGTAAATAACCCAACATTTATATATTTCTTTTTCTGAAAGGGGAAGGTATTATACACAAGACATTCTGCATGTTAAATGATGTGGTCATTACCATGCAGTGTCTGATATCGGAACAAAGGACCTATAATATGTTTACAAAAACTTACTTCATGGTGATGATTAAATTATTTTCTTTATAAAGAGCTAGCGCTTTAACACTTTGTTTGTTCAGTTATACTATGTATATAGGCCAGCGGCAAGCCCAGTATATATTCCCAGTTGATGTCTCTCGAGATGATCTGGAATTTACAAATTTCTAAAATCATAAACCATTCTCACAACTAAAAGGGCATGAGCTGCCAAAACTCAGACTTTTTCATAAATTCCGATCATCAAGTTTGGAGTAAGGCGCGTTCCTTGAAAAGTTATTGGACTGACGTTGATAGGCCTGCCCCTATATCATAATAATAATAAAAAATATATATATAAATAACGGCCAAAATTTAAATAGCCGGGATATATGAGTATCCTACATTTTTAAAAACTTTTTGTTACTTTTGTTACTTAAAAACGTACATATCTCAGATTATTATCAGCGGAAAGTTCTTATTTTGTAGGCCTATAGGCTATACTTCTCGATAAAATTGACAAACAACGAGGCTAACTTGAACTTTCTGCTTCACCGAAAAACTCTTTAATTTTAACTTACCATGCCGCAAAAAAAAAAATAATAATAATAGGCTAATAATCTTCGAAATGCTCCGAAGTTTGCTTTATATTAAATTTATCTCAACCACTGATCAGTGATCTCAACTCATAATAACTCTTTACTCCGCAGTTCAACAACTTTCAATAATATTAAATTTCTACAGGTAGGCCTGGCTCGTTATTCATGTTTGGATATATATTGGTCGGTACCTGGAAGTCGACGACCAATAAATTCAAAAAAAAATATTCAATTACGGAGGAAGATCTTTACTTGAGTGAAGTAATGAATTGGCGTATTTAAATCAACGGTTGTCAGTCCTTTTTTGCTTGAGACGGACTTTCGTCTTATGTAGTAGTTATACTTTTCAATGTACCCCTCCGTTACCAGCGTAAACAAAAATGGAGAAGCCCCCATTTCGCGTGGAAATTGTCGGGCTATTGAATGATGTTTCGTTTACCATGGCCCGATTCTGCCTTGAGGTAAGTGTATCTTTTATGCTTCTTTCCTAATTATATTTACTCTTCATGAAAAATCCCCATTTTATAATTGTCAGTACTGTCTAACATCTCTGTTGTCGTGTTGACTCTGTTGTGCTGTCACAAGTCGTCACGACGTCAGCTGTAGACACAAACTGGTAGTATTACGGGTATCCTTTCAGTTATCGCACACTTTCGCTGTTTTTTTCAATGCTAGAATTTATACCAATGTATGCATTGACAAGAAATTTGACAGAAGTGAACCTGGGCTCAGCCGACTCTTGTTAACATAGTTTTAGGGACCGGTCATTCACCTGGTCGCCTGTCTGTTTTTGTAGAGTGACGGAAACCAGTTATCTACATCCAACGTTAAAGCTATTGATGTAATTTTTCTTCGAAAATTACCTGACACGACTGAAGGCGACTATTCTGTAAATGTAATGATTCCATTGCTATTATTATTATTAAATTGGAGGTTGAAATTGGGGAGGACGATGCCTTGATAAGTAAGCCGGTTGTTATCGGTGGTAGAGTGTGATCTTAAAACTTAGGTTAAACACGCATGAGAGTTGGGTGTATGACAATTGGTTTTGTGCGATAACTGGTCATACCCATACGGTAGTATATACAATACAAACTTTACAATCTATACAAATACAACTTACAAGTACATGTACTGTAGTACTAGTACTACTACCGCCTCTGATATCTGATCAGTATAAAGTAGTACATGTACTCGAAAACCGCTAACATTGAGAGAAAGCATGGCCTATTGATGGGGGGATGGAAGTTGGAACTTAGTCGAGATCACAACAAAACCCATGTGATAAGACTGAAAAAAATAAGAATAAAT
The DNA here is from genome assembly GCA_963971465.1 of Lepidochitona cinerea. Classification (NCBI taxonomy): domain Eukaryota; kingdom Metazoa; phylum Mollusca; class Polyplacophora; order Chitonida; family Tonicellidae; genus Lepidochitona; species Lepidochitona cinerea. The sequence continues at coordinate 97,079,539 of OZ020551.1, read as the reverse complement.
GCAATATGGGTCCAAAGTGGGACAAAAATCCACAGCCTTTAAGATAGCAATAAACCTCCAAAATTCTATTTCTAAATGTCTTTACTATAGTATACAGTTTCAAACTTTGCCATATAAAGGTTTTGTAATCTGTCAAAAATTAGATTAGTTTGCTTGCTAGAAAGGGTACAACTCTAGTAAGGGGAAATATCAGGTTAAGAAGTCAAATAGTGACTTGCCCTCAATTAATTTGTCACATAATTATTTTGTGGGGGATATGTGGGATGGTTGCCAGTTACCAGCGGAAGGTCGTGGGTTTCCTTCGGGCACTGAGCCCGGTTACCTCCCACAATAAAACTGGCAACGCCGCCATATAAGTGAGATAATCTTGAGCTCGGCATAAAACACCAAACAATCAATCAATTTTGTGGGGGGTGGATTGATCAGGTCTTTGGTTGGTTTTTATTGCACTAAGATTATTGGCATATTTTAGCATTACCAGGTCTCTTGGTCAAGGAAATCAAAACTTTTCTGACCTTTTGACACAAACAATTTTTTTGACCATTTGTATAAAATTTCATCCTCAGGACTTGGAAAAGAACAATCCTCTAACATTTATAGATGGTAAAGTAACAGGACTTCTGGAATTGGACTGGGAACTCTATAAAGAAAACAAAATCAAGGTAAGGACGAGGCAACAGGAATATCTAACAAACTGACAAACTCAACGTAAAAAATGTAATCTTTTAACTGATATCGTGAAATCTCTGTGGAAAATCACAGGTCGTATTAAAATGCAGTTTTAATTTTAACGAAGAGTTCTATTTATATTGATGTTGGACTGTTTTTAAGTAAAATAAAATAATGTTGTTTTATATGTTTCTTTGGGGTTTTTTTCTTCGTATTTCAGTACTTTATTTGCTAATAATCACTAAAGGAGTGTTTATTTTTCAGTCCCATTCAAAGGCCCTACACTCCAGGGTTAATAATACTTTGCCGCCAATAGATGTGTGTTGTGTATTAATATCTAAAGTTTAGTTTTTCCTTAAAGGATAATGCTAAGTTCTTTCTGATCACCTAAATATGTATCTAAAAACATAATGTTGAAACAATACAAACTTCCTGTAAGGTTCCAGAATGAATGTTTTTTCCTCACCTTATAAACATAGTGTCACACCTTCACATTTGTAAGGAAAATACCCTGAAAAATGTAGAAGAATTACCAGATACTCGCTTAACGGCAGACAGCCAAGTATCCATGCCGCCCATATATGTGAAATAACCTTGCATGCTCTGTAAAACATCAATCAATCAACCTTGATGTAGGCTTCATGTCCTGATTATTGTCTAACATACACTTTAATATAATCCTGATATTTTCTGTTGTAGGATTTACAAGGGGAGACATGGGCGTTTAAAGAAAAAGCTTTTGTTTTTGTAAATGGTCAAATAATGGGTGGTCCTGAAGTGTTTATAAGCTGGGCTGAAGAAAGTCATGACTACGAGGAATTCCGACCTGACCCACTCTATCAAACTCTCACAGAAGAAGCCTATATTAATCATATGAACTCCAAAAAGGTAATACACACGTTTTCTTCTGCTCTACGATTGGATCTTTCAATGGCATTTAAAAGTTGAAAGGTTACAATCAGGTGAAGAATTACTTATGGATAACAATTTCTTGGTTTATTGGGTGACGACATTTCGATTTTGTTGTTTGTCATTGACTTTGATAAGGATCTAAGAACTACAACAGCGGAAATAGTCACCCAATATACCAAGAGGTTGTTATCCAAAATGATAAGTAATTCTTCACCTTATTGTGCTCTACGATTGGAAGACTGAACTAATTACCGCCGAGCCTGATGATGTCACATAGATTTACGCAAAGCTTTCTGGGTAAAATCTACCTCAGTTCGCCATTTTGTTTATTGGTATGACATAACCTGTTTTTATCCACACATGTTTCTAGCAACTTTAAGCCTTTTACGTCTTCTTCTCGATATAGTATTTTTTCTTCCGCCAGATTTTAAAATTATGTTAGCATCCCTCAATCCCCGAAATGCTTTGCGCGTAAATTCAAAGTGATGTCATCAAGCAATCGGTCAATTGAAGTATTTTTAGTAAGGGCCTATATAGGTTTCAAATTCCTCCAGTCACAAACATTCATAACACCCCATCATTTGATATAGGCTTACCCATGACAACCTTCCACTGATTGGTCACATGGTATCGATCCCACTCACTCTCTTCTCCAATCATTTAACAAGACCTAATGGTCTAGGAACCAAAGAGGGGAATTTTCTCCTGGGCCCTCTTACAATAGCTAGCATAAGAGGATGCAATCCTCTGTTGAAACTCTGCAAGCTTAACCCTTGGTTGCAACAGGACCATGTCGTTTTGCCAGTTTTATAAAAGAGAGTGCAGGCATGAGCTTTCTGTCTGTACTAAATCTGTAATTATATTTGTCTGTAAATGCATGCAATGTTTAACAGGATTATAAATTTGACAGGCTCCTATTAGATAACTTTCAGTTTGAAATAAACCAGACTGTGTGTGTTTTAATTTTTTTTTTTTCATTTTTCAGCATGACTATGTGTTTTTGGCCATTTCTATAGGTTCAGAACCTGCTGACCAACTGGTCATCGAGGTAATGTTTCCACTTAACTATATTGATGATGTAAACTAGAAAAACTTAATTAAATACAGCCAGCTGCCAGCCCCACACAAAGTTAAAGCTAGTTTTTAACAACAAGTATCATCAACCTAGGTATATTTGAAAGCAAAAACCACAATCAATGCCCTACTAGGAAAATTATAACTGTAAAACGGTTACATAGAATGGAATTGAATTTTTTGAAGAAAATTAGCCACCAGTAAAAAAAAATGATTTTGTTTTCTTTTTTTGTATTCTAGTTATTTTCAGATAAAGTGCCCAAAACTTGTCAAAATTTTCTGGAACTTTGCACTGGTGGTAAAGGGCACACACAAGATGAAGAGCATCAGTTACATTACAAAGACACAGTAGTACATCGTATTGTACCCTGTGGTTGGATACAGGGTGGTGGTAAGTAGTATTTATAGCATCAGTTACATTACAAAGACACAGTAGTACATCGTATTGTACCCTGTGGTTGGATACAGGGTGGTGGTAAGTAGTATTTATAGCATCAGTAACATTACAAAGACACAGTAGTACATCATATTGTACCCTGTGGTTGGATACAGGCTGGTGGTAAGTAGTATTTATAGCATCAGTTACATTACAAAGACACAGTAGTACATCGTATTGTACCCTGTGGTTGGATACAGGGTGGTGGTAAGTAGTATTTATAGCATCAGTAACATTACAAAGACACAGTAGTACATCATATTGTACCCTGTGGTTGGATACAGGCTGGTGGTAAGTAGTATTTATAGCATCAGTTACATTACAAAGACACAGTAGTACATCATATTGTACCCTGTGGTTGGATACAGGCCGGTGGTAAGTAGTATTTATAGCATCAGTAACATTACAAAGACACAGTAGTACATCGTATTGTACCCTGTGGTTGGATACAGGGTGGTGGTAAGTAGTATTTATAGCATCAGTAACATTACAAAGACACAGTAGTACATCATATTGTACCCTGTGGTTGGATACAGGCTGGTGGTAAGTAGTATTTATAGCATCAGTTACATTACAAAGACACAGTAGTACATCATATTGTACCCTGTGGTTGGATACAGGGTGGTGGTAAGTAGTATTTATAGCATCAGTTACATTACAAAGACACAGAAGTACATCATATTGTACCCTGTGGTTGGATACAGGGTGGTGGTAAGTAGTATTTATAGCATCAGTTACATTACAAAGACACAGTAGTACATCATATTGTACCCTGTGGTTGGATACAGGCTGGTGGTAAGTAGTATTTATAGCATCAGTAACATTACAAAGACACAGTAGTACATCATATTGTACCCTGTGGTTGGATACAGGGTGGTGGTAAGTAGTATTTATAGCATCAGTTACATTACAAAGACACAGTAGTACATCGTATTGTACCCTGTGGTTGGATACAGGGTGGTGGTAAGTAGTATTTATAGCATCAGTAACATTACAAAGACACAGTAGTACATCATATTGTACCCTGTGGTTGGATACAGGCTGGTGGTAAGTAGTATTTATAGCATCAGTTACATTACAAAGACACAGTAGTACATCATATTGTACCCTGTGGTTGGATACAGGCCGGTGGTAAGTAGTATTTATAGCATCAGTTACATTACAAAGACACAGTAGTACATCATATTGTACCCTGTGGTTGGATATAGGGTGGTGGCAAGTAGTATTTATAGCATCAGTTACATCTGGGATGAATATGAAAGGGACATGAAACGCCTTTGTGTTATAGTCAGTCTACTAGCAGCCTGTTTGGTTCGCTATTGTTTGTCCCAGACACCCTGTGACGGCATTCCGAACCGCCCTAAGAATAGCCGAAACCTGTGTTGTGTATTCCGATTCATTCAGGACCTTACCGATGTCGTGAAGTGTCAAAATGGCGATTGTTTTCTGTTGCTAGCTTACAAATAGGCATGCTCAGTCCATATATCCACGAGATCGGTAAGGTTCGGAATGAATCGGAATACACAACACGGGTTTCGGCTATTCTCTGGCGGATCGGAATGCCGCCACAGGTGTCGGGGACAAACAATAGCGAACCAAACAGGCTGCTGGAAGACTGACTGTAACACAAAGGCGTTTCATATCCCCTTCATATTCAGCCCAGGTTACATTACAAAGATTGATTGATTGATCGATTGTTTGGTGTTTTACGCTGCGCTCAAGATTATTTCACTTATATGGCGGCGTTGCCAGTTTTATTGTCGGAGGAAACCGTGCTCTATGGCCGTAGTAAACCCACAAACTTCCGTTGGTAACTGGCAATCACCCACATAGGTCGTTTGAGTGAAAACCCAGTCAGAAAATTTTTCTATTTTTTTGGACTGAGTGGGATTTGAAACCCACGATCAATTGGTGGAAGGCTGTTCGGATTGAGCGTCCAACGCTCTACCTACTGAGCCACGAAGGTCCCTACATTACAAAGACACAGTAGTACATCGTATTGTACCCTATTGTTGGATACAGGCTGGTGGTACATAGTATTTATAACATTCCCAAACCTCCATACGGAAATTAATTAGCTTAAGCATCTCGTCATTGGCTGCTAACGAAAAGTCTCAAAAAGGTTTTCTACGGGACTGAAACGGTGTCTGCCTTGCCGAAGCTGCCTTGCGAGACTCATTTTTGCAACTCTAGTACGCCATAGCAGATGCTACACAAACTATACAGTTCAACCGAGAAAAAAAAAGATACACCAGTACAAGGAATGGAAGGGCAAACTTGTCAAAAGCTTTTAACTTAACAATTATAAATGTTTACTTGGTGTTTATTTCAATCAATTTCATACACCTGTTTACTAATTTGATCGTTCGAGTGCACTGGGGTCACAACCGTCTTTTGTGATTCAAATGAACAAAGATATATTTATTTTTTATCTGAGAAAATTCTTTTTTTTTTCATCCAATTTACCTATCTGATATTGCAGCCTCATTCATGTGATAAATTATGATGATGTAAGCATTTGTATCGCCAAATTTTGTCTCTCCTTAAATCTGACCTACAAATGTGGGTTGTGTAAATTAGAATTAAGTATTTCTTCACTGACAGTCTTTCTTGTGTCATAGCTCAGCTAAATTTTTCTACCACAAGGTAACTTAGAGTGTAGATTTCGAAGTTCAGTGTACGCATGCGCTCCTGTTCGATTGTGTGAGTGATTTTTAAGTCACCCCCTGCTAGTATTAAGTAATTTTAACGAAAATGAAAGCATTTGGGATACTCGTTAATGTTTATTTTAAATACTGGGGTAAAAAATCAACAACAAAAAATCTAAATGATGATGCTGAACAGTAACTGTTTTAAACCAGGCATAAGGGTTTTGGTGTCACTGTGCAAAAATACCTTTTATTTTTGTTTTCCAGATATATTCTATGGTCGTGGAAATTGTGGCGAGTCTATTTATGGACCTGTGTTTGAAGGTAAATACACAGTCTTATTTATATACTGTAATCTCCATATTCCTACAGTTTTTATGCTCGGCCAATGAAGTTTTGCCCATGCGTACAGTTGTGCCATTTATGCATTCTATATTTGTTGCACTATTATTTCCAGAGTTATTGCCCTTTGTCAGGCAAAATTCACTCCTGGGTTTGGTCGTATCACAACTTCTATAGCTCAATGGCTACGTAAATCACTGACATTTGTAGTAGGGGTTTTTATTCTTTTTAGATGAATCTTATCCCTTGTTTACAAATTTGTCGTTTTATAAGGACAATGTCAACATGGGTTTCAATGACCTTGGATAACTTTCATTAAATCAAAATATGGACATTTTTCTCCTGAATTGCAAATCAGTTTTTTTTTTTTTTCATAAACATTCAACTCCAGGGAATTTAAAGTTTAGATCTAAAAGAAATAGGAACGTTCATCTCTGTGACCTTTGACACAGACTGCATCCTGAAAGTATCTTTAAATTTGTCACTTTAACTAAATGCTCTGTCATCATACTTGATGAGAGAAATGATTATTTTAGCAGCTCAGTAACCTACACCAGAACTGTTGGATGAAAAATAAGAATGATGGCATTATTTTCAGATGAGAACTTTTCCATTGCTCACAACCGTCGGGGTATAGTTGGTATGTGTAACAAAGGACGACATACAAATGGCTCACAGTTTTACATCACCTTACAAAGCACACCCTGGATGGACAGAAGACAGGTGGCCTTTGGGTGCGTAGGTTTACACTATTTTTTGAAGGCTGACAGTGAGTGTTTTTATTTTAAGGCATTTTTCTTTTGATAAGAATTTCCCCCCTTTTTAAACGTTTTGTGACCGTAGCGTTCAGGCCTATAAAAAAATTGAATGTGGCCTACCGCAGATAACTTTTATCATGAGTAGATAGGGGACAGGGAATGTCAAGGATTTTGCTTGGGAATCTCTAAGGGTTGTTACTTTTGACTCCAGGGGTCACTGTCAAAGTACCCCCAATATTAATCTAACAAGTCCTAATCTATTGTCTCGGATTTTTAAAGTTCATCAAATGTTCCAAGCCAAGAATGGTCTAGTTAAAGCTATTTTAAGGCCATATCAAGTACATATATATAAGGCCTACAGCGAACTTCGAAATATACACCCAAATTTGCCTTGTACTATAAAAATTTAGCTGAGCTGTGACGTCACAGAAGTAATACTGTCAGCGAAGAAATGTTTGATCCCATTTACACAACCTGCATTTCTAGCTCAGATATGCAGAGTGATTAAATCGATAAAAATGCCTATAACATCATAATTTTTACATAAATTAAGCTGCATTATCACTTTAGGGTATTGGATGAAAAAGTAATTAATTTTTTTATTGAAAAAGTAAATACATATCGTCGTCCGTTTGAATCACAAAAGACGATTGTGACTCCGCGCACTCACGCTATCAAATTCCATGAAATTGGTTGAAATCAAGTAAACATTTATCATTGTGAAGCTTTAAGCTATTGACAAGTTTGCCCTTCCATTCCCTGTAATTGTGTATCATTTTGTTGTTTACTGTGCTGAACGTAGATAGTTTGGCTGTGACATTGGCTATAGCATAGTGCCCTTGCGCCACTGCCCGTGAAGGGAGTCTCACCAGGCAGGTTCGGCAAGGCAGACACCGTTCCAAACTCGTACAAAACAGTTGTCTTTTTTCGACTTTGCTTTGTGCTTTGGTTCCTTAAATCACTTGAACAGATTCACATCGTTTGAAGTCCCACTGGTAAACATACCAGAATGAAAAATTTACTAATAATGTTGATAACTTGTCCAGAAACGGTTACAGAATTAAATGATAATAACGTTACTGCTGATGGCTGTCTTCCCCCAATGACGCTTGAAGCTTGAAAAATTTTTTTGGAGTGGTGTTGACTTCAGGCTGCAATATCTGCATAACTATGCGGGTCATGCAAATAAACCTCATATGTAATTTATGACCAGGAAAAGTTCTTTTTAATGAAATTCTCTATATTGCAGCATTTCTGATACCCTTTAAGTCCTATGTTGTAGACATACACTAAGAGTACTCTAAGTTAAGAGCCCTTTGTGCAAGTGGGTTCTGAATTCCTTAACCAACTTTAGGAGTATATTATGCATGTGTCACACTTGGTGGTGCTCACAACTTATACTGGGTGGTATATAAGTCCAGCGATCTGTGCAGGTCACACATTCTCAGTGGAACAGTTCAGAACTTACGTTCATTGTTTGCTGTTTTACGTCGCACTCAAGATTATTTCACTTATATGGCGGCATTGTCAGTTTTATTGTGGGAAGAAACCAGACTCTATGCCTGGAGGAAACCCACAACCTTCCGGTGGTAACTGGCAACATCCTACATAGGTCGTTCAAGGGAAAACCCAGTCAGAAAATTTTCCAATTTTTTTGGAGGACTGAGTGGGATTCGAACCCGCGACCGATTTTTGGAAGGCTTTGGATTGAGCGTCAAACGCTCTACCTACTGAGCCACGGAGGTCCCCCTCATCATAGAAATATTCCTTTTGTTGAACCCCCCAAAAGAAAAACAAACGGTTTCCTCAATTTTTTGTCGTTCTTTGTCTGAATCAATTTAGATACCAGTTTTTTTCTCCATTTTTCCAGACAAGTGATTGAAGGTACAGAGACGCTAAAGAAGATTGAACAGTTGGAAACTCGTAATGAAAGACCAGCCCAAGAAGTTAAGATTACAGACTGTGGGGTTATTAAATATGAATTCTGATAACAACATACTACTTTGACTGGTGCAAACTGATTTTTTTTTATCTTTAAAATTAATATATATCCTATTTATTGTTGTCGATATTGAGATTTCATCACATTTTTAGATATTTGAACAATAAATTCTTAAAAGAAACAAGAATTTGTTGTTTTATTTAGAAAGGAAAAACTCAAGATTCAGAAACTTTAGAAAACGTATATTCTTGATTGTACATGTATAATTTTATTTCAATGTAGACAGCAGTTACCTACAATGTAGATACACAGAATAAAACGTCATATCAATAAAGATAATAAAGGCCGCAATACTTGAGCTGGGTCATCTTGGTTTGGACAATTAGTCGATTTATCTAAAAGATTTAGGTATATGACCAGTTATATTCTGCTGCATAATAGTAATGAGATGTATGTATATCAAACAATTTTCAAATGAATGGTAATATTTGTACATTATTTTTTCAAATACGTTATTGTAGATTTAACATGATGTATGCATGTATATTATTTGGTGGTATGAAAAATGTTTAAACATACATAACGTAGACCAAATGAAAAGTTAGCGTGGTGAGAATTCCACAAATTTACAGGCACCAATAGTAACAGCAGATCATAGTATAAGTCATGGACACCATATTCTGACCTTCGTATCGTATACTAAACAATGCTCAGGTTTGACAGCAGACAAGAAACACCAAAATTATGTTTGCTTCCACTGTTACATACTTGGTGAGATTTCTGGGATAAGTGGAACAGGGCCTGATGTCCTCTCAAACCCCCTTGGGTTCCTGGTCAACATCCCACTTTACATTTCTGGACAAAGACCCCATCTCGTGCTGAATAAACTGCTGGTGGAGAGATGTGATCACCCGCCTGATACCTTATAAACTGTCCAGTAAGACACAGTTATTGTCTGTCTCATTGATGCAGCTTGATTGATTGCTTGGTGTTTTACGCCGTGCTCAAGATTATTTCACTTATATGGCGGCGTTGCCCGTTTTATTGTGGGAGGAAACCGGGCTCTATGCCCGGAGGAAACCCGCGACCTTCCGTTGGTAACTGGCAACCGATGCAGCTTGAAGCTACTGCTGTATGGCTATTGTTGATGTACTTTATAATTAATTATAATATCATTTACTGGCATTTTGTGAAGACATTTTATCACTGATAGTTGTTACTATTTATTATTCACAATGTCTATCCTGCTAAAGTTGAAACTGACAAATCTGTAGAGGTCTGAAAGAATACATAAAAAACACGAAAAACTTGGCAAATAAGTTTTTAAACAAATCAAGATTGATAACATTTAAATCTTAAAATATGATAAAAAGTGTTGATACTTAACAAACAGCGTTAAAAGTAAATAACAATAACTACTAGTGAGAATTAATAACTCATTAACTGTGTACCTTTAGAGATATGTGCGATTTAGACAAAGGAGACTTCCTTTTACATGCAAAGCATCAATTCAAATTGAAAGAATCCGTAAAAAAAAACAATTTCCAGAAAGCTACTTGACAGATGGAGGGTTCATAACGAGGTATTATCATAATACAGAAACTTCAGATAAAAGATAATATAAAATTCAATGCTGATTATTTCATAGAAAAGTAAAATAGGATGAATATATCATAAAAACATACAAAATCTGAAGTTTTATCATTAAGATAAATAAAAATTCACAAATAACAACAAAAAATTATCATACAATAAAAAATATTTACAGCATTTTTATTATAAATTTTGCAAAAAAAAGTCTCAGATCCAAAGTGGAACTTAGTTCAATTGTTTAGTCCAGTTTAAAAGTGCGTCTTTTTTCATCCTCAAGTCGAGAAGCTTCCAAAATGGCCTGGCCTGTTAAATGTTGTTCTCTTAACATTTGAATCTTCACTCCTGAAGGTATATCAGGGATTAAATAGGATATCAACCAAGCAAAAACAACAATGAAATTCTGAAACAGAAAAATAACATACCATGTTTTACGCCACACTCAATATTGTTTCATTTATAAATCAGTGCTGTCAGGTTAAAACGGAGAGGAAACCAGGTTCTTTGCCCAGAATAAATCTCAGACCTTGAGCAAGTACATTGTACCTGTAGCTGACAACCATTTCAGTTAGAGCAAACAAGTGAAATACCCGTTCGAAATGTTTGAATTCAAACCACCTGACACTCATCGCTTGAATATTTGTGTTGGTCTGAGAGACTATCCCTCTACTGACTGGGCTACCTTGGCGCACCATTTGTAAAAACAGTTGTCTTGGTAGAAGATGAACAATTTAATACCACCTGCATCAACATAACCCTAATTTGCATACAACTCATTTAACCTTTTGAGAGATCTGATAGAAAGCTTTATCAGTTTACTAAATAACACATTGGTCACATAGTGTGGCAACAGACAGACATTATACTTCAGTGAATAACATCAACTTTACATCAAATAAAATCCCATTATTTGATCACTATAATTGGAAGTAAATAGCTGGAAATGTTAAGAGATGATTATACAAGTATAATATAAGTAAATATGCTTCTTACCTCAAAAATAATAACAAAACCAAATTTAGCAGCAATGATATTCCAGTAGAGTTTAGTATATGTATAGTCCAGGGGACTTCCTGTAGGATATTCTCGATAGTCACGATATCTGTAAACAGTGAATTATGTATCCAGTTAGAGGGACTTCTTGTCATGGGGATATATCGTACAACAGTTCTCCTATGTGTGTTGGCTTCCATTACATTATAGAATTTATCAAACTTTGACTCATTGATTGATTGTTTAGATTTGCACAACAGATTATTTTGCAGATGTGCAAATTTTGCTGGTTTATTTTAGGAAGAAAAGCAGGCTGTTTACCATAAGAAAACCACCATCATTTTTGGTAACCAGTTTACTCAAGTCAATCAATCAGCCAAATGAGCCAATTTTCACAATTTTGTTTGGACTGAGTGAGAGAATATTCAGCGCCCCTTTCAACATTATTTCAGTTTTATTATGACAGTTGTTTGGACTGAAAGATTGTTTGGTGTTTTACGCCGCGCTCAAGATTATTTCACTTATATGGCGGCGTTGCCAGTTTTATTGTGGGAGGAAACCGGGCTTTATGCCCGGAGGAAACCCACGACCTTCCGTTGGTAACTGGCAACCATCCCACATAGGTCGTTTGAGTGAAAACCCAGTCAGAAAATTTTCTAATTTTTTGGACTCAGTGGGAATCGAACCCGCGACCCATTGGTGGAAGGCTGTTCGGATTGAGCGTCCAACACTCTACCTACTGAGCCACGGAGGCCCCTTGGACTGAAAGAGATTCCAATCTGCATGAAAAATAAGATAACAGACCCTAGGTTTCAGTGCAAACTTTGAAACAGAATTGAAGAAATGACTGAGGGAATACTAAATTGGAAATAAAGAGGGTCCTAGTGAGCAGTTTGTTGTTGCTCATTATAAGGTATATGGCTGAAGATACCACTATTTGAGGCTGTGCGATTAAGTCATGACATAATTCCTGAAAGTTAGGACGCTGAAGAACACGCAAGAAGCTAAGAATATGTGCAGAAAAAAGTACCAACCCTCCAAATTTCACAACCCTCCACATCCACCCACATATAAATTTTGACATTAGGCTCCATAGAACGTCCGGTAGGCTAATGCATTTAGCAAACTTATTGGGTCAGTAAAAATGGCTAAAGCAGAGCCACAATGCTCCAGCCGCAGGGCCAGAAAATAACGAAGAACTACCAGTAATATTAATAATAAGTAAAAATGGAATTTTATTTTGTATGACCATTATTACCTGCACATGACTTCACCGTTGCTTTTTTCTGGTATGCTGCGTTCTTGAAAATCTGAGACATTGAAATAAGACAGACTGTTGCTGATGTATCCATTAAGTGTTTCATCATCACTCACTTCATACTTATAGATCAGTTTGGGGATGAAATCTGATGTGATGGCAATGATAAAGGCCTGCAAAACACAATAAAATAATATAAACCAATAGTGTCTTTAAAAACAAAACCTGCCAACTAATGATGATTCCTTGATAGAGTTTCCTTTATTATTTGGTTGATGTTTTATGCCACACTGAAGATTATTTCACTTATATGGTGGTATTGCCAGGTCGTTCGAGTGAGAACCCAGTCAGAAAATTTTCTATTTTTTTTTTTTGGACTGAGTGGGATTTTAACCCGCAACCCATTGGTGGAAGGCTGTTGGGATTGAGCGTCCAACGCTCTACCTACTGATCCCCGGAGGCCCCTCAGATTATTTGGAATAGGATTGATCCTATTGCTTTATCTTGGAAAATAAACAAAGTCAAGTTTGCATAGTGATGCTACCACTATCAGTGTGCCTCAGGAAATAACCTTTCCTAAAATGTCAAGAACCATGATAGTGGCAGTAACTGTATCAAGTCACTATTGACAAAATGTCAGGATAAAATGGACGGCTAGTGAATTACAGGAAGTTTTTATATGACTTTCAACAGCAAAGATATAAACTTTTATTACCAGATGATACACCTAATTTCATATTACATTGTGGCATAATATTGATTGATGTTTTAATCAATTTGTGGTATTACACATCATGATTAAGACTGGAAAACAGCTTTGAACCTTTGCCTTTGTTTTAAAGTACATGTAGCAATTAACAGTTACTTGGGGTTTTGTTTGATCAATGCCAGACACTCACGTTTGAAATAACAGCCACAGCAGCAACACCTTGTAAAATTCCAAACCAAACACCTACAAATAGAGAAATAACAGCAAAGACTGATTGATTGTTTAGTATTTATCCTTTTTGATTATTTCATTTATATGACAGTCTGGACAAGTTTATTGACATAGAAACCGGGTATAAATGCCACTGTGATAGTTTCTCAGTTTGATACAGGACTGTGAACCTGACTCGCACCACAGCAAATTGAGCTTTTTGAATGTGTATGGAAGAAAAGCCAGGTACTCGCCAAAGGTCTGGAGTCTTCTCAGGGCAATAGGTCCCGTTTCATCTCCCATTTTATTTAACAATGCCGCCATATATAAAGTGAAATAATCTTGTGTATATAATATCAATTAATTATATTAAAAGTTAAAACTGTTTGCATTTTAATATCTCTGATTAACAGATAATAAAAAAAATATCTACCAGGTAGCTTTTCCTTCTTCATAGACATTAAATGGGACTTGTTTTGGTTGGCAATTAATAAAAAAAACAAAAGGTAGATGTAACAGAAAATAATGCAGGCTTTATGAGTAAGAAGAAAATATTACCAATATCCTCAGCTCTCTCTGCAAAAGGGCGTTTCCACTGGGTACAGAATTTATATGCATCTAGACGAATCTCCACAATGTTATTTAGAAGAGCAAAGAGAGGAGCTAGGGGGAAGGCTGCCACAAAAATGGTGACAAATCCAAACTGTATAACTGTTAAAAACAAAGTAGAATGATGCGTGAAATTGCATAAAAACAATATGGACACAAGACATTTAACAAAAATATGGTGTAAGTTGTGAAAAATATGCCAGAATAAAAACACAATGTAACTAGAGATTAAGTGATTGCACGCAATCACTGGAGATGGCTCCGCGAAGGAGGGGAATTGACAAGGGTATTAGAACCGGCAGTGTAGTTTGAGAGGTGACATAAAGAAGAAATGAAACAATAAAGATGATGTATGATATTCTTGGCATTAATTATTTTAAAAGATGGCTGCCATCTTTAAAAATCAAGATGGCTGAAAACTTATAACAAATAATGCCTTATCACAAGTTTACTCCCTATAAAATATTGCTCATAATCTAATATGCTTCATGGCAGCCATGTTGTATTGGGCACATGGCTGAAAATTTATCCCAACCGTCCTCTCAATAATGTCAAGGCACACCCCAAGTTTGAAGTTGATCGGATCAATCATGCACAAGTTACAAGTATTGCCCGGACAAGAAAATCATGCTCATAATCCAATAAGACCGATAGCGGCCATATTGGACTGAGCATATTGCTGAAAATCAATCCCAACCGTCCTCTCACAAATGTCAAGGCACACCCAAAGTTTGAAGTTCATTGGATGAATCATTCATGAGTTATTGCCCAGACAAGAAAATCATGCTGATAATCTAATATGGCCGATAGTCGGATGAATCATCCACAAGTTATTGCCCGGACAAGAAAATCATGCTCATAATCCAATATGATGGATAGCGACCATATTGGATTGCGCACATTGCTGAAAATCAATCCCAACCGTCCTCTGCCCGATGTCAAGGCACACCCCAAGTTTGAAGTTTATCGGATGAATCATCCACAAGTTATTGCCTGGACAAGAAAATCATGCTCATAATCCAATATGACGGATAGCGGCCATATTGGATTGCGCACATGGCTGAAAATCAATCCCAACCGTCCTCTGCCCGATGTCAAGGCACACCCCAAGTTTGAAGTTCATCGGATGAATCATACACAAGTTATTGTCCGGGCAAGAAAATCATGCTCATAATCCAATATGACGGATAGCGGCCATATTGGATTGTGCACATTGCTGAAAATCAATCCCAACCGTCCTCTGCCCGATGTCAAGGCACACCCCAAGTTTGAAGTTGATCGGATGAATCATTCATGAGTTATTGTACGGACAAGGATGGAAAGACGGACGGACGAACAGACCAACGGCCATATTGGACTGCGCACATTGCTGAAAATCAATCCCATCCATCCTCTCACCAATGTCAGGCACACCCCAAGTTTGAAGTTCATCGGATGAATCATCCACAAGTTATTGCCCGGACAAGAAAATCATGCTTATAATCCAATATGACGGATAGCGGCCATATTGGATTGCGCACATTGCTGAAAATCAATCCCAACCGTCCTCTGCCCGATGTCAAGGCACATCCCAAGTTTGAAGTTGATCGGATGAATCATTCATGAGTTATTGTACGGACAAGGATGGAAAGACGGACAGACGAACGGCAATATTGGATTGCGCACATTGCTGAAAATCAATCCCAACCGTCCTCTGCCCGATGTCAAAGCACACCCTAAGTTTGAAGTTCATCGGATGAATCATCCACAAGTTATTGCCCGGACAAGAAAACATGCTCATAATCCAATATGACGGATAGCGGCCATATTGGATTGTGCACATTGCTGAAAATCAATCCCAACCGTCCTCTGCCCGATGTCAAGGCACACCCCAAGTTTGAAGTTGATTGGATGAATCATTCATGAGTTATTGTACGGACAAGGATGGAAAGACGGATGGACGGACAGACGAACGGCCATATTGGATTGCGCACATTGCTGAAAATCAATCCCATCCATCCTCTCACCAATGTCAAGGCACAACCCAAGTTTGAAGTTGATCGGATGAATCATCCACAAGTTATTGCCCGGACAAGAAAATCATGCTCATAATCCAATATGACGGATAGCGGCCATATTGGATTGCGCACATTGCTGAAAATCAATCCCAACCGTCCTCTGCCCGATGTCAAGGCACACCCCAAGTTTGAAGTTGACCGGATGAATCATTCATGAGTTATTGTACGGACAAGGATGGAAAGATGGACGGACGGACGGAAGACCCGAAAACATAATGGCTCCGCTTTCGCTTTGCGGAGCCATAAAAAGGCAAAATACCTGCAAATACTTATTTTGCAATAAGAATGCAAAATAACTGTACTAGTTTTTTTTAGTAAGGTGGGGGGGGGGGGGGGGGATTTTATCAGAAATATAAGTACAAAAAAAGTATGTTTCCCAAGAATCTGCTATCTTCCTGTAAATATGTAAATAACAATTAACAGCTTACCCATTTCTAAGTACTCATCAAAAAGGCCATAATTAGGCATATTGGCCAAACAGTAATCTTTTTCCCACCGATTAATTTTGGAATCTGGGTCATCACTTTTGTCATTCATATTCCGAGATTTAAACCAAACACGGAGTTTCCTGAAAAAGTAATGATGGGATGATTGTAAGATCATTTCAAATTTAAGAACCATTATTCTGGTTTCAATTAAATCTATTGCTTTTATAAAGACATTTTTTACAATAAAATGTTTGCATCTCTATCAGCAGATGCACATAAGCCCATCTGTGACGATTTTTTCTAATAACGGAAATATATATTTCATGAATGTGACCATTCCAGACTTTTCCCCGGCATATGGAATGAGTCACTCAAAAATATACTCACATCCATGTTTAAACTTCACATGTCTTGTGAGATACAAGCCTTGGTTGATACAGCTATTAGTATGGTAACAATTATATAATAATTCAATGTGATCAGTTTTAGTTAGAACTTACGGTAAAATGATTTCTTTGAAGTTATTGAATGTTTGTTTTCCCACCATGACAATAGCTAGTTGAATACATAGGCCAATCAAACAACCAGCTGGGTCACACTGAAACAAGATGGAGAAAATTATATAAAAATTCTCACCAATATCTTAAATAGCAGCATTTAAATTTTCTTGTTTTTTGGGAGGGGTTTGAGATGGGGTTGCTTGATCCTCTTTCTTAATCCTTGATATATGATCATAAAGAGATTATACAAATTTGCCCCTTTTACTACTTTTTCCCCCTCGTTGAAGGGGTGAAAGAGGAGGGGGTTTTGTTAGAGGTATATAACTGGCTATATCTTCAATATTAAAAAAAAAACATAGCAGGTATATAGGTAAGACCATCTTCATATCATGAGGGGATTCCCAAACTAAGTTAAATTCTGGCAAATACGGTAATACCTGAGTTAATTAGAGGACTATGCATGTTGCTAAATCCTCAATAACAAAAAGGTTCTGAATGAGATTTAAACTTTCAACACATCTCAGTCCAGGGAGATGATTGACCAGCAGTTAATCCTTGAATGTTTTACAAGCTCTCTCTTGAATTAAGATGAGAATTTGCACTCTTCTACTTTTTTCCAGCACTTGAATTAACTCAGACATTACCGTAGCTAACTTCCCTATAAATCTTTATTTACCAAGAGTATAATAGAACAAAGTATAAACTCTATCAGTTTAAAACAAAACTGTTCTGCCCAGAGGCCCTTAAACAATAATAAAATTACTAGGAGTAATTTGATAACAATAGGTAATTAAGTCCCACCTCTTCCTGTCTGTTATCAGAGAGAGAATAATCATAGTTTCCTGGTCGACCAACAAACCTAACAAAAAAGATAAACATTAATATGGCTATTGTCAATCCAAAAACAAAATACCGTATTTCTTCTAAAGATTCAGCCACTTTTTGCCTCATAAGGATTCCACCATTGGATAAGAAATACGCTAAATGTGACCAGACAAATTTGCTCATTAGAGGTAATTTAAGACACTGTGCAGTGTGTGAAAATGATTATCCTTAAACACAACTCCATGTCTCTGTTTTTGTCTGACTCAATGAAAAATTTAGGCCATTAGAATGGCTGAATCTTTAGAAGAAATACGGTAGGTAAAAATCATGAGAATTTTCTCCAGAAGACCTTGCCTGAACATTATTTTTCTATTTCTAATAGACTTCTTTATATTATCATGGAATAAATGGATTTAGTGACTTCATTTACTTTAGACAGGGCAAACAAATCTTTGTCAGAGCCAACTATGGCCGATAATGAGAGTACAAATATAGACATGCTTACCTCCCTTTGAAAAAGGCAATGTAGAAAATGGTACCATAGTAATTGACAAATTGAAACAGAAACATTTTCAAAGTAAAGCTGTCTTCCCATTCTGTATTTGTTCTATGTTGTTCTGAAAAAATATGAATGATTTCGATCACTAATTGTTATTATATATAACCAAATAGACCATTCGCCAGTTCTTCACGCAACAATGACATGACGTCGTGGCACAAATCTTACACCGGACAAACCAAGCTTCCAATTAGACTTCGGCTATATTCAGTCGATCCCCCGTTTCATGAAAGTTTTTTTTACATTACTTGATTACTTCAGACATAAATTGTCACAATATCAGGTTTCTTTTCTAAAATATGTCACAAAAACACTGAAAATTTGGAATTAAAAAATTAGAATAATGTTGCTTTGCATGTAATTCTTCTTTTTGTTTTAGTTTTTTTGTTGTAATTAACGTATATCCCACTTTTTATTGTCAGTGTTATTAAAGTTAAATGTCCACAATAGTTTATAGCCTTGGCGCACATCATTCATTGAATGGAGACACCACCAACCTAATATCGGACAGTCTGTTTTGAAAAGACATTACAATTTTGGAAGTTGTTTGACAGTTTATATTATATGTAATAGAAACTTGTCTCCATGGTTATTTTAGACAAGAAGATTTTCCCTGTGCCGTGTAATTGTGAACCAAAAGATAAAATGATCAAGTACATACCTATATCCGTTAGCCACTTTGCAATGAACTGGTAGAACTGGTAAATTAAAAACAAAAACGTTTGAAAAAAATCAATCTCAATAATGAAGCTTTTATAAAAGGTAAAATAAAAGTCACAAATCTATACTTACATAACCCAAAATGATGATAAGAACAAGTGAGATAAGAGCAGCTGTTGCCGTGGTGATCAAGGATGCTCTCCCTTGGATGAATTCATCCCCAATACTATAGAGAACCACAACGACAACAATCCGGTACATGATGACAGCAAATAACGCAGCTATAACTATGGCCAACTGGAAAAAAACAAAATAAAATAAGTGGTAACTTATAAAAATAATTTTGGATTGCTTGGTTGACTGATTGAGGTTATATATCAGAAGTAAGATTATTTCACTTTAGCATTGAGGTTATATATCAGACTTAAGATTATTTCACTTGTAACATTGAGGTTATATATCAGACGTAAGATTATTTCACTTGTAACATTGAGGTTATATATCAGACATAAGATTATTTCACTTGTAACATTGAGGTTATATATCAGACTTACGATTATTTCACTTGTAACATTGAGGTTATATATCAGACATAAGATTATTTCACTTGTAACATTGAGGTTATATATCAGACGTAAGATTATTTCACTTGTAACATTGAGGTTATATATCAGAGTTACGATTATTTCATTGGTAACATTGAGGTTTTACATCAGGCGTAAGATTATTTCACTTATAACATTGAGGTTTTACATCAGCCGTAAGATTATTTCACTTATAACATTGAGGTTTTACATCATACATTACATATTTCACTTGTAACATTTAGGCTTTACATCAGACTTAAGATTATTTCACTTGTAACATTGAGGTTTTACATCAGACGTAAGATTATTTCACTTATAACATTGAGGTTTTACATCATACATTACATTATTTCACTTATAACATTGAGGTTTTACATCAGACGTTAAGATTATTTCACTTATAACATTGAGGCTTTACATCATACATTACATTATTTCACTTGTAACATTGAGGTTTTACCTCAGACTTTAGATTATTTCACTTATAACATTGAGGTTTTACATCATACATTACATATTTCACTTGTAACATTTAGGCTTTACATCAGACTTAAGATTATTTCACTTGTAACATTGAGGTTTTACATCAGACGCAAGATTATTTCACTTATAACATTGAGGTTTTACATCATACATTACATTATTTCACTTATAACTTTGAGGTTTTACATCAGGTGTAAGATTATTTCACTTATAACATTGAGGTTTTACATCATACATTACATATTTCACTTGTAACATTTAGGCTTTACATCAGACTTAAGATTATTCCACTTGTAACATTGAGGTTTTACATCAGACGTAAGATTATTTCACTTATAACATTGAGGTTTTACATCATACATTACATATTTCACTTGTAACATTTAGGCTTTACATCAGACTTAAGATTATTTCACTTGTAACATTGAGGTTTTACATCATACATTACATTATTTCACTTGTAACATTGAGGTTTTACCTCAGACTTTAGATTATTTCACTTATAACATTGAGGTTTTACATCATACATTACATATTTCACTTGTAACATTTAGGCTTTAC
The DNA here is from genome assembly GCA_963971465.1 of Lepidochitona cinerea. NCBI lineage: Eukaryota > Metazoa > Mollusca > Polyplacophora > Chitonida > Tonicellidae > Lepidochitona > Lepidochitona cinerea. The sequence continues at coordinate 97,058,729 of OZ020551.1, read as the reverse complement.
ATCAGACTTAAGATTATTTCACTTGTAACATTGAGGTTTTACATCAGACGCAAGATTATTTCACTTATAACATTGAGGTTTTACATCATACATTACATTATTTCACTTATAACTTTGAGGTTTTACATCAGGTGTAAGATTATTTCACTTATAACATTGAGGTTTTACATCATACATTACATATTTCACTTGTAACATTTAGGCTTTACATCAGACTTAAGATTATTCCACTTGTAACATTGAGGTTTTACATCAGACGTAAGATTATTTCACTTATAACATTGAGGTTTTACATCATACATTACATATTTCACTTGTAACATTTAGGCTTTACATCAGACTTAAGATTATTTCACTTGTAACATTGAGGTTTTACATCAGACGTAAGGTTATTTCACTTATAACATTGAGGTTTTACATCATACATTACATTATTTCACTTATAACATTGAGGTTTAACATCTGACGTAAGATTATTTCACTTATAACATTGAGGTTTTACATCATACATTACATTATTTCACTTATAAGATTGAGGTTATATATCAGACTTACGATTATTTCACTTATAACATTGAGGTTTTACATCACGCTTAAGATTATTTCACTTGTAACATTAAGGTTATATATCAGACTTAACTATTTTATTTATATCACTACCTTGTCAGATTTAGTAAGGATTGATTGATTATTTGGTGTTTTATGCCACGCTCAAGATTATTTCACTTATATGACGGCATTGCCAGTTTAATAGTGGGAGGAAACCGGGCTCTATGCCCGGAGGAAACCCATGACCGATTTAGTAAGGAAGAAATCCATGAACCTCTGCGGGTATCTGGAAACTGCTAACACAGGCAGTTAGCTTGAAACATACATGGGAGGCTTGTGTCAGCTCTACCAAGCCACTGAAGTCATACTCCGTACAACAAACAATTAAACTTAAAGTAAACCTACCATGAAGGCGACGACAAACAAAGCAGTGATATATCGCCACACTCTACTGGTAAATGGTAAGTATGGTTCTTCTGCCTGAAAAGAAAACAAGTAAAAATCATACAGTTGAAAATAAAAACACTGGCTCACAAATGACACCCTAAATAGGAAATGTCACGTTCAATGTTTATAGTACCAAGCAGACACAATTTATCAATTCTAAATTTTCTCCTACTGACTTTGACAATATTTGTTCTTGTCATTGATTATGAACTTGTTAGTCTATTCAAGAATATAAACATACTTGGATGGATGTATAGAACAGTCTTGGAGTTAACACTCTGAGTAATAGAACAGTTCAATCACATCAGATTGATTGATTATTGTTTTAAGCCACACTCAAGTTTATTTCACTAAAATGGTGACGTTGCCAGGGTTAGAAAGGGAGGAAACTCCCGACAATCGGCGAGTACCTCACAACTCTTCCACATATGGCGATTGGGTGAAAAATCCACCCGAAATTTTTTCAGTTTTATTTGGTCTGATTAAGATTAAAACTCGTGACGCATTGATGGAAGGCCTGTGTTGGATTAAGGGGCAATCACTTTAACCAACTGAGCCACAGAGGCCCTCCTCGATCACATCACAAGATTTTTAAATAATAGCATTGTTTGGTAACTGAATGCAATGGCACTTTTAGATGACGTCAAAATGACTGTTACTGTAGGAATGGCTTGTTTTCTCATTAAATATTTTTACATTTTCCATGCGTTAATTGATCAGATGTGAATATGCTATGTATTCAAATAGAAATAAATGATGTCTTGGTGAGATGTGTGTTGCTGAATTAAGAGCCAAAGGTACCCTTATTATATGAAGGCTCCGGGCTTTGCCCCTCGCCCTCAAATATTGGTATCTTTGACTGAAGACCAACTGTTCAGCAGCACACAGCTCACCGGGGCGTCATTAATTTATCAAATAAAGAAATAAATAGGAACAAGATGGTTTGAAATTTGTTATAGTTTTAAATCTGGACACTTCCTTCAACTTTTTACTTTATATAGCTTTTGAAAGTTTCATCTACATCTCCTCTGGTGTACCCTTCACATCCCATCTGCCCTTGTTTAGTTACTCTTGCTTTTTTCAGATTATCTCCCTTTTTCAGCAATTATCCCCCTTGTTCACTATACTCCCCTTGTTCAAATTACCTCATTAACTGGGTTTTTTCTTCTCTTTTTAACAGATGTCTCGAACTCGGGTCTCACAGTTTCCTAAAAAATATATGAAAATTTTGGAAAATGAATTGCATTACTCTTTCTAGTAAACATGACTTGACAAAATTAAACTCTAATACATATTTCATGAAAGTCTGTTATATTTAAAACTTCATGTAAGGAGATATTATTTCTGAAATTATTTCAGTATTTATATCAAACAGAAGTTTTATATCAACAGAAGTCTGATATCAAATATGAATAAATACAAACCTCTTCTTCTTCATAGTCATTAACATCCCAGTCATAACCGAGTTCTGCCTGTTTTCTCTTCCAAAACTCCAGGAAAACCACAGCTAAAATATTATCAGAGATTATATCAGAATGACAGTTGTTTTAACCTATCAAATTGATATATTGACCAGGGAACAGTGGTATTACACAGGGCTTATCTGATCAACTAAATCTACATTTCTCTTCTCAATAACCATTGTAATTTGACTAATATGGAATAATCTTATCTTTCAATGGCATTTAGAAAGTGAAAGGTTACAATAAGGTGAAGAATTACTTATGGATAACAACTTCTTGGTTTATTGGGTTTCGCAGTAGTTCTTACATTAAATTGACTTTGACGACGATGTAGAACTACATTGAAACGTTGTCACCCAATAAGCCAAGAAGTTGTTATCCAAATTAAACACTATTGATATTTTTAGTTGTAAACATTAAAAAGATATCAATTATTAACATAATCAATAAGTCGTACGCGTATATCTGGCCATTTAAATTAGGTCTTCATAAAAATAATTTTATCCAGAATCTCCTGACCTTGAAGAGAGAGCAAATGAACCAACCATAAAATACAAATTGGATTGAAAACTCACAGTAGTATAAGCTAATATGGCCCAGGGCATAATCTAGGGCAAAAGTTTGGGCACCCATAGTACGACTTGACAATGCCATCCCAAGGCCCATGAAGGCTGCATGGAGAGAACTCCTACTTTAAACCAGGATTTTTATCTAATATGTCCTTAATATTTATGTTTTAAATACTTTATAGAGCAGTTTTTACTTGTATTCAATATTTAAGGCAACAATCACAACAATTTTTTCTTCTCATACCCTGGTTTGGGCGAACAAACTGCAGAAGCCCAAATCCCATATATGGGGTTCAAAATCAGCCTACATTAGACCCTGTGGCCATATTCTTAACATTACTGATTAATTGGTTGTTGTTTTAGGTAGCACCGCTGAAATTACTTCCTTTAAGGGGCAGTGTATCAAGGCATGTTGGGCTCTATTGTTGTTGAAAACTAAGTAGGAATAATATATTTTTTGGACAAAATGAGACATGAACTGGATACATAATGGATAAGACCAGAAGTCTATGAATGTGGAAGTGTGAAGCGTTCCATTACATAGTATTGAGGGCATTGGCGCCGTTTGACCCAGAGGTCACCATACACAGAGCCCTCTCTCGGTTAGTCAGAAAGCGTGGCTTTTCTTCACTTTCTCATATGAACTATTATGGGATGCATAAGAAAAAACATGGCGAACATTTTATTTATGATAACAGTACTTGATGGAGCAAAAGTTAAAGTTTCCGAAGAACTTCATAAAGTTGAAAATGAGACAAGAAGACTTGTTTGGAACGATTTGAGTCCAAATGGAGATATCAGAGTCGCATGTTCGGTAAAGCTTTTATAAAAACCAATGCATTCTCCGAACTGCGGTTACTGGAATTGCCGATAGATGCAGTAAGTGGAGAATGAATTTATTTTCTGATTTGAAATTGCGCAACCGTTGACAATTTCAAAATCTACCGCGCATAAACGTCACATAATGTAGTATAAGCAGGCTGAAAGCGCCAGTGCCCTGAATATGGGGTAATGCGACATTTCACACTTCCCTGTTCATAGACTTCTGATAAGACTGATTGATTTGGGTGCTGAACCCTGATAAACCTGTACACTCACCCCAAAGAGCCATGAAAAAAGCAAAGGCCACAGTGGCTTCGTTATCAAACAAGTAGGATATCCGGGCATAGTCACACGAGGTAACAAGTTTCCAGTAAGTACAGCGACGGTCACAGCTTGGACACATCGTGATGTTACCTGCCAAGTTCACATCACAAATCTCTTTACTGAAATTATAAAAATGAGAAAAATTATAAAATTTTGGGCATAATTCAGAATCATGACTGAATAGCTTAAATCAGAGGGTGTAAAAGAAACAAAAAATGACAGAAACAGAGTTAGGTGTTTTAGGTAACCAGGGTATGAACTTCCTATCAGACATAATTTGATCAGGCAAGGGGCCAACCATACACTTTTAGAAATGAATGGAAAACGTGGGAAATGCTGCAAGGCTTGTAAAATATTTAATTACATCACCAGTGTGTCATCATTGTGAGGTTCTTCGCAGAGAAAATCCCATCCTCTCAGTGGTACCTGGCAAGTTGTCACTTGCCGAGATTACGGTAAGAATTCCGCTAATTCAAGTACTCAAAACATTACGAAAAGCACTCTAAAAGTTTGAGACTTTTCGTTGGGCGTCTTACCTCCTGCATGGAGCTACCGATAATCCTATCGACCAATCGCTATTGTTGTTGTTTTAGACCAAACATGGCAGAAAGCAGTCTAATAATTTGTTATCTTCACATTGCTCGTCCTTGAATTAGCAGAATTCTTACCGTAGGCGAGTTTCATAGCCAGTGAGGAGTGATCCAGGAGTTTGCCAAGCCCAGGGACTTTACGGGACTATTATCAAACTAGAGGATGTTTGTTATGCAATTTAAGGATTTATCCATTTGACTGATAGCCATTGTTTTCATAGGGAATATTTCTGACCCCAGAAATTATATTTCAATAAGCCAGATATTCATTTAAAAACACATTGGGTGGGTCCGATTGTATTTTATGTTACCTTGTTGGATCTGACCAGACAGTGATGACACCATACAGGAAAACAGCCACGCCCACTAGTGCAGCAGGTATCAACATGGTCGTGTAGAAACCCAGCCAACAGAAATAGATGCCAATCTTCTCACCAAAATACTTTCTGGGAACCAAAATAAAAGCTGTTACAATTTAGTGAAGGCCAAAATACCACGAGGAAGTCGTAAAATTGTGAACTCTTGGCTTTGATACAGCCACTTATAGCGTTTACTTAATAATGCAACTACTATAAAATGCCAAAATAAATTCACAATGAAATCTGTTTGCATATTAATATGAATGTCTAATTGATAAGTAGTTTGCAGGAAGATAAAATTTCAGGACATAGAATACATTTGTAATTTATTGTCATTGGATGGTAACAAAATCAGTTAACAATATTAATATCAGGTTGTGAAAAAGAAATACCATTATAATGTACTAAAATTATCTATTGGGAATGGATTGAAATATAATACATTGATTAATTGGTGTATTTTTATACGCTTAAATTACATGCACTACCAGGCTTAGTGTAGAAATGGGCCCTTTGCCCGCAGGAAACTCACGATCTTCGAGAGTTATACTAAGTAGCATTATAATACAAGTGTGTATTGCAGAAGTCCAATGGGTGTTATCAATACAGTTCATAGTTTCTATAGTCTTCCATACCTAATGAGATCCAAAGGCTGGTATTTGTAGAAGTTCTTTGGTTTAGCCCACACTTCATACAACAGCTAAAATAGAGAGATACAATGATATCAAACACACATAGTCCCTAGAAAAATCTCTTTGAAAGGCAGCTACAGTTGAAGTTATACAGTGAACATTCAACAGGTAAAAATGTTTACGTGTTACAGTATTTTTTGCATTTTAAATAGTGATTTATTGATTGATTGATGTTTTTATGTCAGCAATATGGCTGCATTGGGAGGTTTAACTGGGAGAGGAAGCCAGGCTCTTGGTCATGGCCAGAGCATCGGTAAGTACATGGCAACCATTCACATAGGGCCATGTTGTGAAAACACAAGACCCAGCGATTGATTGATTGGTGTTTTACGCCGCGCTCAAGATAATTTCACTTACATGTGGCGCTGCCAGTTTTATTGTGGGAGGAAACCGGGCTCTACGCTCGGAGGAAACCCACAACCTTCTGTTTGTAACTGGCAACCATCCCACATAGGTCGTTTGAGTGAAAACCCAGTTAGAAAATTGTCCAATTTTATGGGAGCCATCCATGGAAGGCTTATGTCAGCATGAGTGTCTATTGCTTACCCACTGATTGGTCGATTTATATTTTACGCCACACTGAGGATTATTTCACTTACATGGCGACATTGCAAGGTTTAGTGGGGAAAGAAACCCCTATCCTTCAGCAACTCTTCAACAATCAGCAATAGTTTGAAAAATCCAATCTTTCTTTACTTGGTCTGCTTTCTTTGCTTGGTCTAGTTTGTCTGGCATAAATAGTTTCTTTCACATTTGAGAAATATATTAACTTTAGAAATGAGTTGTGTATTTTGTAAGTAAACTTACATGTCTCTCATTATCTGGACCGTGAGAATAAATTGAATGATCACTCTTGAAGTCACCCTGAAAAAAAAATATATTTGTTACAAATTCGTGAAAATATACATTAAAATCATTTTCCCAAAAATCTTTTCAAGAGTAAGCGAGAATAAAATATTTGCATGAATAACTCATTTATTCTTCAGTGAAACATAACTTAGAATTAAGATACAACCTTAAAGGATTAAGTTTTGAGAATCTTTTTAATAGACCCACACTTAGACACACATGCAAGTGCAATATGGTAAATGGTTGATTGCAGTTTTAAGATACACTCAAGGTTATTTCACTTAAATAGCTGGGAGGCTTGGGTCAGAGTGTAAGACTAACACCCTGCCGGCGTTGTCCCCTGATCCACCAGCCCCCCACCACACCCAAAGTCCAATGAGTCTAGAGATACATACCTCATGGAGAGGGAAAGCATCCATGTAGGTCTTACTATTAACCAAACGCTGAACACCTACAAAATCAAATAATTATTCTCAAGGATTTTCCGTTTTGGGAAATAATGAATTTATTCTATGCACAAATTATATTTGTTTAAAAAAAGAGAAACATGATATAGTGATCATTCTAGATCCCCAGTCTCCATTTTTTGATTGATTGATGTTTTACGCCGCACTAAATATTATTTCACTTATATGGCGGCATTGCCAGGTTTAGTTGGGGAGGAAACAGGGTTCATTGCATGAAGGAAAACCCCGACCTTCGGCGAGTACCTGGCAACTTTTCCACATACGGCGATCTTTTTTTTTAAATTTTTTTTATTTGGTCGGAGTGGGATTTGAGCCTGCGAGGCATTGATGGAAGGCCTGTGTCGTACTGAGGGACTATCAATCTTTAAGCCACAAGCCATTTTGACAAAATAATGATTTTTTATTTGGCAATAACAAAATGACATAAAATTGAACTTACCAAATTTTGATTTAATTGAAGTGGTTGGCTCATACTGAGTTCTACAAAGGATCCAGTGTACTATACGACTCCTCTGGCCATTTGTGAAGAATGATTTATCATCTCCCAATAAAAATCTGCATAACAATGAAAACATTTTGTTAAAAGTCCCTAGTGATCATGGTTACAATTCTTTCATTTTCCAATTGATGAAAGTAAAATTAATAAAACTATTTTGAAAAATAGATAAATACTGTATGTTAAATTTTAAAATCTTCAAAATAAATTCATTATTTATGAAATAAAAACAGACTTTTTTTGCTCCTTGAGGTGTTCATATTTTAGATGTTAGATTCATACAAATGAAATAATTAAGTTAACATAAACATACAACCTAACGAAAGTCACAAATAATAAAGCCTTCAACTAGAAAAATAGCTGACCATAGCCAAAAAGATAATGACCATGATACAATATCCATAATGGGAGGATACGTGTTATAACTGACCACAGCAAAAAAGAAAATGACCATGATACAATATCCATAATGGGAGGATACGTGTAATAACTGACCATAGCCAAAAAGAGAATGACCATGATACAATATCCATAATGGGAGGATACGTGTAATAACTGACCATAGCCAAGAAGAAAATGACCATGATACAATATCCATAATGGGAGGATACGTGTAATAACTGACCATAGCCAAGAAGATAATGACCATGATACAATATCCATAATGGGAGGATACGTATAAAACTGACCATAGCCAAGAAGATAATGACCATGATACAATATCCATAATGGGAGGATACGTGTAATAACTGACCATAGCCAAGAAGAAAATGACCATGATACAATATCCATAATGGGAGGATACGTGTAATAACTGACCATAGCCAAGAAGATAATGACCATGATACAATATCCATAATGGGAGGATACGTGTAATAACTGACCATAGCCAAGAAGATAATGACCATGATACAATATCCATAATGGGAGGATACGTGTAATAACTGACCATAGCCAAGAAGAAAATGACCATGATACAATATCCATAATGGGAGGATACGTGTAATAACTGACCATAGCCAAGAAGATAATGACCATGATACAATATCCATAATGGGAGGATACGTGTAATAACTGACCATAGCCAAGAAGAAAATGACCATGATACAATATCCATAATGGGAGGATACGTGTAATAACTGACCATAGCCAAGAAGATAATGGCCATGATACAATATCCATAATGGGAGGATACGTGTAATAACTGACCATAGCCAATAAAAAAATGACCATGATACATGTATTGTGAGAATATAATAATACAGTTTTATCTAAGGGGTATACTTATAACGTATGGGAATATATTGCAGAGATACTCTGTGGGTTGGGGAAACATGCAAGCAAGCAAGCACATAATCTTTTTATTCAAACCTGACTAAATATGTTGCAAGGCAATGAACTTCTTATCGGTAAGAAAATGGTGCCCACACTAAATTTTTTTCCAGATCCTTAATTTCTTATGATTTTACATAATCTGCTACGGAGGACTAAGAACCAGTAATATGTGCAGCGATAGTCTAGTTCTAAATCTAAAAAAGCTGGATGAATGATGTTGTTGAATGATGAATACACCAAAATTGCAGAAAATACAACCAGAGAATGTCCATTCCTTACACATAATACCCAGTCTATAAATTCATGCACATAAAGTCTCAAAATTAAACATTTAAGCTGATTAAACATTGAATAGAAATTTAGATATATGCCAATATCTATTATTTTGAAAATATGAAATGAGTTAATTTGTTTTCAGCAAGCTTTCACTTTTGATTGGCCAACATTAACTAAAATACTACTCCATGTTATCACACATTCTATTTTCACAATTTGTTGTTATATTTGTTGTTCAAACAATCAAATGATTTCTCAGCTAAATGATTTCTCACCACAAATAGTACAAAATCAATAATGTAAATAGCACAAATATAAACAATGATATATGCAGGGTAAAGCTTGAAGTAAAAAGATTCCACAATAATGAACCAAAGAACAAACAAGGGGATGCAACTCTTACTTGATACTTTAACCCGGGTAAGTGGAACAAATTGAAGATCAGTGCAAAGTAAAACAAAGATAAAAATAGAGGTAGAACAGACTCCAAAGAAAGGAGATTAAGAAAAGATCAGCATTTTCTTAATAGTGAAAATCTAAGATTTTTTTATATGCACCAAAACACAGAGGATTCCCCTGTATAAAGGCAGTAGTAGAATTGCAAACTAGATAAAAAAAAAACTGCGAAAGAACAAAAAATATTACCATAGGTTTTACAGTCATTTGAGGAAATTATATTTCAGTTGGCAGGTTACTATATTTGTAAATATATATTTTAAATACAAGATAATTGAAAACCGATATAGCAACTCCTCCTTTACTTACAGAAAGAAACTGTCTAATTTTTTAAAGTGGAATTATGTTGGTAAGAAAAGAGATGGAAATGTTAAAAAGTTAGACGTACTGATCAATCCTGTCCCTGTCAAAAGCTGCCGTGAAATAGGAGGGTTCTGGTTTAACTACTGTCTCATCTAACTCAAAGGGATTTGGACATTTAGAACAGCAGATATCCCACAGGCTTCTGATACTCTCCTCCATATCGTTAGGCTGAAGAGAAAAGACACAGTTAAAAATGATGATATGTCAAAGCTATACTGACCTTTATATCAATTATTTATGGACGAACCGCATTTCTTAAATTTGAATTTAAAAAACCCGAGTTTCAGAGAATAATTCTACACAGTACACAAATGGTGCAGGTGTAGCTAAAGGTTAGACACAAGGCATTTTGATTGGTCATCAATAGGAGATCTTCTCCACATAAGTTGATGATGAAATAAAATATCAAACTGTTGACTTTAATTGAATCCTAGATAATTGGTTTGTCATGGCGTCATATAGCGTAGACGTTGTGGAAGAGCAAAACAATGAATGTGGTTTCAGGTAGGTACTGAACACTTACAGCGAGTGGCATCTTCATATGTAATAGTTCAGCATATTTGATGAGGACCTCCCAGGGGGCATGGATCTTTACAAATGTTGTCTTCCCATCCTTGGATTGCTAATAAACATACATCAGTAACAATAATACAAACATTTTCACTTTGATACAAGATGGAAGAAAATAAAACCTTTGCAATATTTCTGCTTATTTAATGACTTTAAGACAATGTAGAACTTATAAAGTATTGGAGACAAAACAGACCAAATAATTATTTTTTTAAATCAATGTAGTCCAATTTTTTTCTAATGAAAGATCAAAATTTTTTAAATACATTTCTATTTTCTATGATTGAACAGTCAAATGAAGTATGGTCCCAGAAAAGTATAAGTAAAACCATTATTATCATTTTATGAAGCTGAATTTATCTCAACAAAATACATATTCGGAAGCTTTGGGGGGGACATATGGACGATGGACATTAAGCAACATATGTATTGCAATAAACATAGTTCACAGAGATGATAATGATACAAGAGCGCTAAAACTTTGTCACTAATGTTGTTTTAAAATATATAATATATGTCCACAGGAAAAAGATGTTGCTTTCCAAAGAATAATGAGTGAAAATATAATTCAGTTTTGTTATTGAGGTATTAAACTGTTATCATCACGGTGTGGAGTTTTTAAAGGATTGATTGGTACCTTAACCCATGACAGAAAAAATCTGCAATCGATCCTTTGTAACAAAAATTGGTACCAGATCCCAATATAAAAAAAATCGTTGATCCATGACCATGAAATCAGTATCCTATCCTATGACAGAAAATGTGGTACCTGGTCCAATGACAGAAAAATAGGTACCTGGTCCCATGACAGAAAAATAGGTATACCTGATCCGGTAAAAGACAGAGATAATCAGGTTAGTACACAATCCTGATTTTAGTATCTATTCCTATACAACAAAGGGTACCAACTAAATTATCTTTAGTTATCTATGAGGGTCCCTGGTTAATTGTGCAGCCTGTAGGACACTAATTTTGTTGGTAAATTGGTCAGATGATACCCGGGCCTTGCCATGGTACCTGGCAACCACAGAATGAAAACCAAGTCTATTATTTTATATACAAGCACCGGGTCAATCTTCTTGACAATGGATTGATTGATTGATTGATTGTTTGGTGTTTTACGTCATGCTCAAGATTATTTCACTTATATGGCAGTGTTGCTAGTTTTATTATGGGAGGAAACCAGGCTCTATGCCCGGAGGAAACCTACGACCTTCTGCTAGTAACTGGCAACCATCCCACATAGGTTGTTCGAGTGAAAACCCAGTCAGAAAATTTTCCAATTTTTTGGACTGAGTGGGATTCGAACCTGCGATTTTGACAATGGAAACAATTTATGTTAAAAAAGGGGGTCTGTCATTTGGATACCCAATCATAAGTTGTAAAACCCATGATATTGCATTAGGTTGAAACACAGGAGTTTGACTTTAGTCTGTAGAATTTTCTGGAACACTTTGTAATATATTGACATGCCTGTTTCTTTTCTTGGTTGAGAGAAACATCCAGATCACAATTTACAGGCCCCATTTCTTGAATAATTTACAGCTATATCCCTAAGACCAAATGTTATTTTTTTTAATTAAACAAAAACAAAGAACTTAGAAACAGTAATCGCCAGCCAAAACCCAAAAAATTTTAAATCCCATGCTTAGCCAAGACAATCCAGTTTCTAAACACATGCTGGCAACATCTATTAAAGGGTATCCCAAATGTTGCACTATAGATAGTTTCTTTAAAAGGAACTTTTCCTTGTCTTTGGTTACGTCCAGTGTAGCAAACCAAAAAATGATATACACTTACAGGGAATGGAAGTGCAAACTCACCAATACGTTTAAACTTCACAATAGTAAATGATCACTTGGCATCTATTTTAATGTTCAATTGTTCAAGTGTTCAATTTTAGGATACCCTTTAACAAACAGAATAATTCTTATTGGTATCTGGCGTTAGTCAAATGGGCACCAACAAGGATTTATAAATATCCCTTAAAATGGTATTGTATGGCATCAATTTCAAAGTTATATTTGCATATTTTATTCATTCAATTATTATCGTTCATTTACAACTTTATTTTTATATTTTCATCTTTGTGAAGTAACAAGGGTGGGGAACGTCTGGCCGAGGTGGTGAACAAGGCAGGGGTGAAGTGTGTATTTTGTGCATTATGACATCAACATCAAAATTAATACTAGGTGAAGTGAAACTTCCTTGCACAATGGGCTACGGCACAGAGAAGCAGGATTAAAGGAGATATGAACAAGGTTTAAAGCTGGTTTGTGCTTGTTTATTGACTAAATATATATTTGAAAATTATCAGTTGAAACGAAACAACCTTCGCGTTAGTTCCCTGGTAGTCAAAAAACGAACGGGGAGGAAATATGCATATTTTCCGTATTTTTCGTAACTGGGAAAATGACGTCATATGTGTACAAACTGCCACGAAGACGTACTGAGACAACAGAAATCGTTTATTACGTCATCGCTGTGAGGGTACGTACACAACGGAGGTCGTGTTTGACGTCATAAGTCTCTGAGATAATTAACTTTCGTAAGCATTGTAGATCGGTAAACGTAGCTTGAATTTTGTATGTGCTGCGACCAAAATTTATTGTTCTTTTTGATCAGACTTTTAAAGTACATGTTCTCCAACAAACTTAACGCAAATTAGAGAATATTTCCAAAAGCTGTTCATAAATCCTTTAAGCACCTTTATCATTTGGACATGATTTCATTGATTTCCAGGAACTTGTTTGAGTGACTTAATCATCAATTCCATAAATATTTAAGAACCCATATCATAGGTTTGGTATCACCATTGCATATAAATTAGCCCTACTATAGATTGTAAGGGGATATTATTGACCGTGTATAAACTAGCCTACTTCATGCATATACATGCATAATCAGATACTTGAACCCAGATACTATTGAGGGCCTGATCAATGATGGCAAGATTAAATATTTCAAAGATATAATATGCATATATCATATAAATCATGGCCTGTTTAATATGTATAGAGAAATATTCTGACTATTCAGTGATAAAGGATGAGGAAATTGGAGCTTGCCATAGGAACAGATAGATATCATAGTAACAATATAAATTGGCTGTAAATCAACCAACGTCATGGGAAATCAAGGGACTAGCAGTGGTCATATTTAATATGGAATGTAATGGACATCTCATCCAAAAACACACTTCCCAATGGAATTACTGATCAACTCTCGTCCATTTGTTTTCTACTGTTAATTTATGTTTTAATAACCTAGCAGAATTATCTCAGGGGATTTCAAATAAAGGGTAATTCACCATTTTTATAATTGCACATGTAATTGCTGCCATATAAAATAATATGTGAGAACATGTATAGTAAACTTGGTACAGAATCAAAATAACATTGGAGAATGGAAATGACAAAAGAGTTAAATAATGGGAGATAACACTGCATGATAACTAAAGCATCACAGAGAGTGGTATTTAGGATATGACTGAAAAGTCAAATCATTGAAAAGTGCATATTACTTTTATGGAGTTACAATTATGAAGTCTAAACTGAACAAGAAGAAAAATCTTAAAATAAATCAAAAGAAAACTTTTTAATATTAATTTTAACTGTGTTAATCACCATTTCCCATACAATAGAAATTAGCTTTCAGAACTATGTCTGTAACCAATTAACATAGAAAAGTGGACACGCTGACAATAAACACAGAGGAATACAAAATAATACATTTATTGACGTGCATTCAACCATTACCTCCTATACTCACCACAGATATCGGCACAAAAAAGAATCAAAAATCAAAACCAAGAGATGCAATGAAATATCAAGTGAAAAATAAGAGAAAAAGAAAGTCTGATAAAAAAAGAAACACAGGAACTCTTTTAATAAAATCACCAGACCGGTATCAGTAGCATACCAAATTGGAAAATAAAGTTGGAATTCACGCATTCATTTGATTTAAGTTCAAAGGATTTGATTGGACAATATCTCTCATGCAAACATCACAGCTTACCAAAATTATAGATCTGTAGACCTACAGACATGCAACTTTTTTTACACTTTAAGGATCAACAATTTATCAATCTCTAACGCTAAAATTGATAAAAATTGATATTCTAAATCTTTGAAAGCATGCTCATTTGTATACAGTGGTCTACACACATTACTGAGAATCCTCCATCTTTACAAACACAATATTGCATTCTATTATCAACCAATCATGTGTCAGACATTTTCCTCCATATTTTCTAGAGTATGGAGTTAAATATGAGTAATCTTTACCAACACAGTAATTGAACCCTTTGAAATAAGGAAAACAGGAATACGGAGAAATACTCACAGCTGCCTCGGCTACCTCAATCTCCAATCCTTGACTTTTGAGATTTTCTTGGAAAAGGTCGCGTTTCCTGGCTTTATCCGCATTGCCATCGGAGACATAAGCAAGTATGTAGTCAATCCGCCTTTTACCATCCAGAAAACACATGGATTCGTCAGTAGTCTAAAAACAAAAACATTCTTTGACGTTCTTATAACATCTTAAGCAATTATCAAATAATAAAGCATCAAATTTGCTCCAAAATTTGTTAATCTTTTCTACATAAATTTTTGTTTCACTTAACATGAAATTCCTTTTTTAATACACAAACATAAGGATAAGGTGAAAATCTATGACTGTTTTCTTGAAAAATGTACATATGTAGGGCTTTTTTTTCTAACAAAATCTATGAACGTCTGTATTTTATGTTAGGTTTGAAATCTAGGTTATTTTATCAAAAAGATGAAACTTTCTGTGAGATTTAGCAGTTCGTTAGACAGATTCCCTTCTGATGTCATAGGAAGGATAGAATGCAGCATGGAAATAAATCTGCATCGAAAAACTATATATAGGTGTGCAGTCATGCTTGTCACTTGTAAGGGCTTAACAAAGTGCTGGCTTTAAACAATATCCCTCCACCAAACCATAATTTTTTGATGACGGCACTAAGCTTTCGGCCTATAGATTTTGCATAAATCTTATTGTGGATTAAAACTTGTCCAAGTTTTAACCCACATATTTCATGTCCTTGGCTGGGTTGTTCAATGGTGTATGAGGCTTAAGCAAGGTCAAAATGATGTGCAACAAATATATTCAATTGTGATCTTACAAAGTTAAAGCATTATTTAGTCTAATACACTTTTGAACAGCCGTCCCCTGGTCTTTACTTTACTTTGTGAGAATAAAAATTGTTTTTCTTTATGTCCTAAACTCATACTTATTGTGGCATGAGCTGCCAAAACCAAAATTATTTCAAAATATATGGTCAAGACAATAAAAGGATTTGAAGTAAATTAAATGGTTAACTGTGAAATAACAAATAGTCTCTGGTCTGTGCTGCATGTAACACCCTAACAAGTGTTCCAAAAGTATATATAACAAAAATGAAAATTTAAATCACCGAAACAAACTTTCTGTCCTTTTAAGCTTAAATTACTTTTAAATTAACACTATATTCCCAAGACTAGTAGTCCTCTTTCATTAAAATGTTTCAAATTTTTCTTTTTCGAGAGAAAAAAAAACAGACAAGAATTTAGAAATTTTGTTTTAATAGAAAAATAACAGCATTTTGGCAGCTCATGCGTGAATAATCAATTTTAAATATCATCTTAAAGGATCAAACCTGTAGTAAAGGGCTAAAAGATGAAGAAGCCATAGAATCATGCAGACATATAAAATACAACACCAACAAAGAACAATAGTTTATACAATTAGTCATAAGACATGCAAAGCTATATAAAGTGATATAATGCAGATGCATAGCGTTGACAGAACAGTGCACAATATATTGTAGGTAAGTAAAGGCATTATGTTGGGAAAGTATTTAGCATATACATGTGTGGTGAAACACATTGGCAGGTATTGAGTCATGTGCAAAGTAGGGATTCATGTATTAATAAGCTTATATAATAGAAAACATTGCATCAACTTAAAGAGTGTTTGTTAGTGTGTATTAGATGAAGCTTCAGTATGTATAAAAATGAATGTATGTGGCCATTTTATTATATGTTTCTAAAGTATTGAGCAAATTAGTGGATTTTGCAGTACTACACGTAAAAAGGGAGTAGGGAGGGGGCGCTCAACGGGAGCAAAATTCACAGAGCCTATTTCAGGATACATATGGGACAACTCTCTGCTGAGGCAAATTCTTCACTGCTATATGATTACCAAAAGAGATATCAAGGGTCACATGTTTTGGTAGTTCTTCACTACTATATGATTACCAAAAGATATATCAAGGGTCACATGTTTTGGTAGTTCTTCACTGCTATATGATTATCAAAATAGATATCAAGAAGTCATATGTTTTGGTAGTTCTTCACAACTATATGATTACCAAAAGAGATATCAAGAAGTCACATGTTTTGATAGTTCTTCACTACTATATGATTATCAAAATAGATATCAAGAAGTCATATGTTTTGGTAGTTCTTCACAACTATATGATTATCAAAAGATATATCAAGGGTCACATGTTTTGGTAGTTCTTCACTGTTATATGATTATCAAAAGAGATATCAAGAAGTCATATGTTTTGGTAGTTCTTCACAACTATATGATTATCAAAAGAGATATCAAGAAGTCACATGTTTTGATAGTTCTTCACTACTATATGATTACCAAAAGAGATATCAAGAAGTCATATGTGTTGGTAGTTCTTCACTGCTATATGATTACCAAAAGAGATATCAAGAAGTCATATGTGTTGGTAGTTCTTCACTGCTATATGATTACCAAAAGAGATATCAAGAAGTTATATGTTTTGGTAGTTCTTCACTACTATATGATTACCAAAAGAGATATCAAGAAGTCACATGTTTTGGTAGTTCTTCACTACTACATGATTACCAAAAGAGATATCAAGAAGTCATATGTGTTGGTAGTTCTTCACTGCTATATGATTATCAAAAGAGATATCAAGAAGTCACATGTTTTGGTAGTTCTTCACTGCTATAAGATTATCAAAAGAGATATCAAGAAGTCACACGTTTTGGTAGTTCTACACTACTATCATCAATCATTATGGAATCATTAGCATATGACAGTAAATAATCTTAAGGGAATAAAACAGAGAGTTCATCAGGGGCCATTACTCCTATAGTACACTAGCGACCTAAAGATATGTGATCCTTATGTTTGATGCTGTTTAGGAAAATAGCCTTTGTAGCCTTTGTAGCAAAAACACATTATACCACATTTTAAAGACAAGTTTCACCTGGTTTTGAAACAGATTTTGATCATTTCTTGGGCTTTCTTGTTTAGTTTGTAAAAAACACAATTTTATCAAGGAAATGAATTTTTCATTACATTTAAATAACAGAAAACATGCAAGACGCCATAAATCCTTTGCTGGACTTAATGAAAGATACATTGGCAAGAGAAAGACAGTGTGTTTTAAATCCACTGATCAAGAAAACAGCCTTTTTGGCTTTTCTCTCATGTTAAAACAGTGACCAAAATCACTGATGCAATCATGTTTGAAGTTTCATTCAAGATTAATTTCAGTTCACTTTGGGAACTATATGGAAGAATATTTTCCAAATCTTTGAGGTAACTATTGTTCACACTTTGTCTTTGCTTCGTGAGACAGACCACAGTCAACCAACAGACACATTTTTCTAAAGAGATTTTATCTGTAAATGTCCATTTCGGAAATTAGATTTTTGGGGCCCAGGTGCTCATTTCATGAAGCAGACGCATCACAAAACAGACTTGATCATATTTTTTCTTAGCTTTGTGAAACAGCCCTCTGTCAACCCATATTCACATGGAATACTAGATATAAAATGTTAGAGTTAAATAATAACACCAAAATATTTCAGCATGGATCAGTGTGGTTCATTGTTTCTTTATTGTTCATTAGTTCATTGTTTCTTCTTGACCTTATGTGACTAGATGATCTGCAGACAGAATACTGCCATTTTTCTTTTGCCAATTAGTATCAGTCATTAGAACATTGAGTGAAACGAGAAGCAAGAAGTTGTTATGGCTGCATTCACCTTGTTACTAGGAGGGTAGTGAGGTTTACGGGATGAATTGTCAACCAGTCTACAGCTTTCTGATATATCATCGCCAGTCTGAAGAGTTATCATACAAGTTTACTAGATCACAAAAACATAGCTCAAACAGAAAGGACTAGTGCAATACTAGGCAGAAAATACAGATTATGGCAATTAGAAAATAAGCTAAAATATCACATATAAAATATGGAAGTTAAAGTAGAAGCAAAATGAGTAGAAACTTTTACGACTCGTATAAGATAGGAAAGTTCCATTAAATTTATTTTTTCAAGCATTGATTAACATGAAAAGCACAATTATTATTTAAAAAAAACAAACTAGTTTTGTTAGTGATCGGATTTCAAAAGACAGGACATGCTAAATTAGAATATTAATTAGTCTTAGTTTTAAAGTCAAATATATTTAGCAAATACAATTAAAAATGAATTCATGAATGATGGATTTACAAGAGTTTAATTCTCGACCTGTAAACATGATGAAAACGTTATACATTGTTATCACAGAATAACCCTGTTGTATTAAGGTTAAAATACCCGCAGGTAAAAATGAACAAATAACGACACATGTACAGAGGATATATTGACACCTGAACATACCTCGTTAACTTTACTTCCGTGTCCATTATCTGTGATACCTGCAG
This sequence comes from Lepidochitona cinerea, assembly GCA_963971465.1. Taxonomy (NCBI): domain Eukaryota; kingdom Metazoa; phylum Mollusca; class Polyplacophora; order Chitonida; family Tonicellidae; genus Lepidochitona; species Lepidochitona cinerea. Next base: position 97,039,402 of record OZ020551.1, on the reverse strand, counting down.
CGGCACCTTGGGGGGTATCACCTGTAAATAATCAATATTTCATGAGATTATCAGCGCCTAAATTGTTGATTTAGAGGACCAAAAATAACATCAGAGATGACTTACAAAGACCTGTTGACATAAATATGTGTGTTTAGGTGGCTCAAACAGTAAATTATATGTACTATGGCATTCACACATTAAAACATACCTAGAATATGCACTTTAGGAGAAAGCAATAAACTAAGAATACAAGTATCAGTTAAAACTCCTTCATTATTTTAGTATGAATACATTCGATATTAAACATGCTTCCTCATTCAGAAGTCAAGGCAATAGGATAATTATTATTTGTGATATGAAATATCATTTTTTGTCATTTTGAGTTCATTTACGATTCCATCAATATGCAAATATATCAGAGAATAGTCCTTAAAATGTTAAAAAAATTTAACTCCATCTGCACTGAACAAGCAAATAGAAAAGCATCAACTGTGATACAAGCTTTACGTCAGTAATTAAAACATAATAAAAAGACACAGGTGACAAATAATTAAGCATGCAAACAATTTTAGTCAAACTATGATATAATTTCATTCAACCAAATTAGGAAAATAATTGACACAGGATTGAAGGGAGATGTTGTTAGCCACCAAAATAAAAGGTTGTGTGTACGTCCATGGTCACCAGTCCCAGGTCAAATAGATATTGAATTTTATATGGGAACACTCTGTTTTAAGCCTGAATTTAGAAAGCTGGCCAGCGAGTGGTATACGAGTCATACGACTTGATTGATTGATTTATGTTTTATGACGCACTCAAGATTATTTCACTTATATGGCGATGAGGTAGCAGACTCGTACTTGTCCATGCTAAAACACTTCTGTTATGATGGATTCTCAACCGTTTGTGTGTCTGACAGACAAAACCAATAACAACAGGTATGAACCTTTAAGTCAGAGCTTACGATTTCAAACCTTTGGCCTGGCCATGTCAAACTGGCACCGAATTCCTTAATAACTCGTCAAATGTCTGTTTTGGTGAAAAACCCTTCATGTAATGGTGTTTCCACGGACTTGCGTTAACGTTAAGAATTCATAGTAAATGTTTAAGCATAATGAAAGGCTTATGGTGTGAGTTAGCAACACAAAATTAAACTAATTTTACTTTCTACTATGGTACATATCATATGTTTTGTAAAATCAGTTCAGTAACTATAGGATTAATAAAATAAATTTCAAATGCATGGCATCATGGAGTAACACAGATGGATTTGTGTAATAGCTCAGCACTATTAGGAAATCCATAATTAATGTTACTCATTCTATTGCATAATAACGTTGTTGTGTCATAATAGCATGTTGAAATAAATGTCTGTAGCTGACATTTAAATCAGGGGAGGTAATTAGTATGCAATTAGTACCAGTCATTACACATCATCACTTGCTAATCACATGGGCATAACTTAGCTTTTCAACATGATCCAATATCTACATTTAACAGTAGGCCCCTAAATAGGTGTTGTGTTTCAGTTTTATTTGGTCTGAGTGGGATTCCAATCCGTGCAGCATCGATGGAAGGCCTGTGTGGGACTGAGGGCCAATCACTTTAACCGACTGAAGTCTAAGAACAAAACTAACTATATGCTTCTGGTTAATATGAAATCATAAAGCCTGCTGGAGGTAACCAGAGTTGATAATCAAAACTTCAAAGGACATTTTACAAATACATCTGGATCCATGGATTGATTGATGTTTTATGTCTCACTCAAGATTATTTCACTGACATCACAGTTTTGCCAGGTTTAGTTAGGGAGGAAACCAGCTCTCCACCAAGAGAACTGCCCATCAGTTTTTTTTCCCTTGAACCGAGTTGGATAGAAGCCAATGGCACATCAAGGAAATGCTTGTGTTCACATTAGCCACCAAGGCACCTTCCACAGATTAAAGGCTGTCAGGATTGACTAATTGATTGGTGTTTAATGCCGCACTCAAGATTATTTTACTTGTATGGCAGCGTTGCCAAGTTTACTGGGGGATGACATACTACAGTACATAGGACATAGCAGCTACATGTACATGTGAGATAAAAAACTCAGTGGATTGGTATAGGACTTTAAGGCAGTAGGGTTACTGGGTATCAGGTAAAAAAGAAATATTGGTCTGGGTTGATCACCAGTGAGTAGTCTACAGTTACTGTGGTCATAGGTTGGTTGGTTAATAATAATATTGTAAAATGATCATGAAAGCATTAATTAAAAAAAGCTTAATAAATATGAAAACTAACAACCACAGCATGTTACATATTCATAATTAAAAGCTTAATGGATATGAAAACAAACACCCAAAACATGTTACATGGCTCTACTTATTTCATTAAAATATAAATACAAAAAATGCACCACGACAGATGGTAATAAACTGTAGTAAGAAGATAAGGCTTACACTATCGACCATACTGATGTGGGGAAACAGGTATACTTAACCAAGGGTATGAGGTTAACTAGAAAATAAAACAAAAATACTCTCTCTCTGGAGACATGTGGAGGTTCTTTCCATCATCCATTTTTTAAAAATGGATGTTTTATTATAAATGCTCTCACACATAAAAACTAACAAAGCATTTTTATAACAAAAATAAAAGCATTGTGTTAAAAAGATATTTGTAAGACCATATGTAAGAGTCATTAGTTGATCACTTATTGAGTATGGGTGAGTTCTAAGAAGTTATATATACAATGTAGAAACAAGCACCTGATACAGATCTAAAGCCCAGTAGAGATATTCCAACACCTTCAGGTTCTCTCGGACTTTTTCCATCTATAATATCTGGAAAATAATCATCAGTCACTAGGGGTAAATGTATGATGCAGTAAACAATGGTTTCATAACCAGTAAAGAAAAAAACGAACAGAAGAATTAGATAATACAAACTTAAAATAAACAAGGCATTCATAGAAAACAACTTTGATTCGACTTTTACAAACACCTTTGTGTGATTAGTAAAGACTGAAGAGAGTTTGTCAATAATACCGAGACATGGTTGCACTCCGACCCCCCCCCCCCCCCCCCCCTTCTCCAAACATGAATTAATGGATTTTTGATTTCAGTTCCCCTTTACCTGTTACTTATTAATGTAAGATCCTTAACCTGTTGAACATATAACATGCAATTACCGATGAGCCTGATGAAGTCACATAAATTTACGCAAAGCTTTCTGGGTAAACTATGTACCTCAATCCACCATTTTATTCACCATTTTGTTCACCAGTACTTAGCAAGACATAACTTTTTCGGAAAACATTGGTGACATACCCGGTAACAAAACCCGGTAACGTGTTTATATCCACACATTTTTCTGATAATTTTGCACCTATTACGTCTTCGTCTGGATTCAATATCATTCCTTTCGCCCTTTTGTAAAAAGTATGTGAACATCCCTCAACCCCCAAAATGTTTTGCGCGTAAATTCCAAGCGACGTCATCAAGTAATCGGTCAATTCAATCCCACACATAAAATACATGCACAATTTGCATCTTTACACCATTGAAGGCCATCTTAAATATATATCTACATAAATCCCCATCATAAAAGTCTATTTCATAACTGGATGTTAAAAATACATCTTTTAACATAGATAATATGAAGGTGATGCAATCAATTTAAAGAACAAGTCTAGGGTTTAAACAAATATTTGTCTAGAATATCCGTTTTTATTCATTTTATGGATCAATCAAGTTGTAACATTGTAAAAAACGTTTTTAATACATATTTTAAAATAAATCTGTGACTCTAGCAAAATTGAGACATGCTGTTTGAATTTGCGCAGCTCTGTAATTGCATTTGAGATTACGTCATTACGTAGATCAAAGCTCTCTGTTATAACAAACAAGGGTAGACTGTAGACTGATGTGTCAAACCACACACCTAAATTGCCTAATAATATATGAGTAAGTTTCAAGTGCCAAAATGTGTGTGTTGATTTATGCAGTTTTAAGCCACACTAGAGTTTGTGCTGTATTTGCACTATAAAGAGAAACTGTTGGTCTCCAAATTTACCTTAGAGACCAAGAATGGATTCTGTGTTTAAGTATTTTTTACCAATATAGAAGTACCTATTTTGGCAATAATGCTTAGTATCTAAAAATACTGTCAAAACGTTATCTCATTGACACTAGGCCTATTCATCCTATGTGCCAGCTACAAGCTTGTTTTAATAAATCTATGAATATACCAAGTTTGATTTGAAATTTTTGCGTTCAGAGCATTTTGTCCTCTGAAAACAAAAATTTCTTGGGCCAAGGCCACTCAGATTTTTTATTTGAGGCTCATTTAAAATGAAGAAGAAAACTTAGACTCAGCTGTCTCTATGGAATAGCTGTAGTGCAGTCGACATGATACTTGTAAATGTAGGAACAGTTAGAACACCTGGGAAAAGTAAGCAATCAAGCAGTATAGCATGCCATTAAGGCTTTTAGGAAAAGTGAAAAGCAATAAATGTTAGCAAGTTGGCTTCAGTATTTGTTCTTTAAACTGAGAATGTTATTTTTTGGAGAAGGTTTTATCATCAGTGAGAGAGATAACATAACTTTATACTCATGACAAATTGTAATATCTGCACTTGTATCATCTCATCAATTATGATCATATGCAAATGTTATGTATTTATCTTCATAGATATGCCTACATATTTCCTATATACATGCACCACTAGGGACATGCATACTAGCTACCTTGTACTCCCACACAGGTCCATAAACTGAGTCAACACAGGTATTCATTATGTAGGTTAAATAATCAAATATTTCTAAAGTGTGTAAACATTACAAACACAAAATTTCCTAACCTTCAGCTAGAATATTGTATTTTTCTCTTCCCTATTTTGTCTGACAAAGTGTCTCTGTTGAGCTGATAAGTAGGCCTACAGATTATCTCTTTTTTTTTTACAACTTTCATAGACAGAACACGATCTTTCAGAAGGCCATCTCTAAAAATACTCTCTTTATTTAGTATGATATCATAGCTGTATTGAGATTTGTGTTTCAGGTCAGATTAATCTGTGCTTATTAACCTTAAAGTTAGATATAATTATCTTCCTTTCGAATTCCACTATTAAGTGGTTTAACTAAACCCAAAACATCCGATAACTCTTTATTATTAATGATGGTGTATATTTTTGAAAGTCTTGTTCTTTTTATAAGCAATGCTGTCTAGTTTATAAGCAATGATGTCTATTTTACAAGCAATGCTGTCTATTTTATAAGCAATGCTGTCTATTTTATAAGCAATGATGTATATTTAATAAGCAACAATGTCTATTTTATAAGCAATGATGTATATTTTATAAGCAATGGTGTCTATATTATAAGCAATGGTGTCTATTTTATAAGCAATGGTGTCTATTTTATAAGCAATGGTGTCTATTTTATAAGCAATGATGTCTAGTTTATAAGCAATGATGTCTATTTTACAAGCAATGCTGTCTATTTTATAAGCAATGATGTCTATTTTATAAGCAATGATGTCTATTTTAAAAGCAATGATGTCTATTTTAAAAGCAATGATGTATATTTGATAAGCAATGATGTCTATTTTATAAGCAATGGTGTCTATTTTATAAGCAATGATGTCTATTTTATAAGCAATGGTGTCTATTTTATAAGCAATGATGTATATCTTATAAGCAATGATGTATATCTTATAAGCAATGATGTATATCTTATAAGCAATGGTGTCTATTTTATAAGCAATGATGTCTATTTTATAAGCAATGATGTCTATTTTATAAGCAATGATGTCTATTTTATAAGCAATGATGTCTATTTTATAAGCAATGATGTCTATTTTATAAGCAATGATGTATATTTTATAAGCAATGATGTTTATTTTAAAAGCAATGATGCCTATTTTATAAGCAATGATGTATATTTTATAAGCAATGATGTCTATTTTATAAGCAATGATGTCTATTTTATAAGCAATGATGTCTATTTTATAAGCAATGATGTATATTTTATAAGCAATGATGTCTATTTTATAAGTAATGATGTATATTTTATAAGCCATGATGTATATTTTATAAGCAATGATGTCTATTTTATAAGCAATGATGTATATCTTATAAGCAATGACGTATATCTTATAAGCAATGGTGTCTATTTTATAAGCAATGGTGTCTATTTTATAAGCAATGATGTATATCTTATAAGCAATGATGTATATCTTATAAGCAATGATGTATATCTTATAAGCAATGGTGTCTATTTTATAAGCAATGATGTCTATTTTATAAGCAATGGTCAGGTGTATATTTGTGAGCTCTCGAAGTTTGAATTCATCTTAAATCAGAAATACAACATCTGACTTGCAACAAAAATGAATAAAAGCTCATATAAATGACAATATTAACTTATAAAAAGATACACTTGAAAAAAACAAATCTGTTTATTATTGATTCAGGTTTTACACCATACTCAAGATTATTTCCCTTTTTTAGGAGGAAGAAACTCGGCCATGTTTCAGATGAGCCACCAATCATGATGGATGTGAAACCCAGTCAGAATTTTGATCTAGTTTTCAAAGTATTTCTGTGGACTTTCTTATGGAGCCAAACTTTGAATTGAAAGGTGTGTGAATTAGCTGTTATTCTATTTTCAAAATGATGTAAACTCTGTGGGACAGTTGTGTGGACATTAAATACAAGGGACATGGGGTATGGTTTCTTTTCAGATTTAAGAGAATAACATCTCAAAATAAGTGAAATAATCTTGAGTACAGTGTTAGATCCAAACACTAAATGCATAAATTAAAACGAAGAAAAATGAAGCGGGCCATTGGTTGAATCACACATGCTTTAATTGATTAAATAATTTATACGTAATTCATTGATAATTTAACAGTATTTGTCACACGATACTAGGTAAATGTAGTAAAAGTGTTTTGTCTGCTTTTTTCGTTGCATACAAATTTTTTGGCTTTTGGGTATTTCAATTTAGTAAACAAAAGGCCTATAAAATGATGATAACCTCTCGATACACAATCCCCTTTATGGAGCAAAAACTAGAAAGTCTACTGTGTTAATCCTATTAAACAGAGGGCGTATTCTACCAGCATCCAGGAATAGATGATATGATAATAGAATCAATCTCAGTCGATAATAATCTTTATTAAACTCCTAAAAACACTATAGATGTGTCTGATCCATGATGTTGTTTTGATTAACAGAGTCAGTGAACTGTAACAAGGAGCTCAAATGTAATAAAAACTTTCCTGGTCAACCAGATCAGAAGGAGAGTGATAACATTAAGAAAATGTCACTTCTCTATAAGTTAGAAACTTTTCTCCATGGTTATTTTAGACAAGAAGGTTTTCCCTGTGCGGCAGTGCCCGTGTGCTTGAGTGTTCATAAATAAACAGTGGATAATTGTTAGAGAGCTATGAGCTTGCAGAGGCTTGCAATTTTGTGTGAATAATAGGATTTTAAATTTATTGAAAAACTAAATGTTGGTGTTGAAACAAAGAAAATAAATACGGATTTAAATACTAACATTTTATAAGTTATTTTTAGGAATATACTTTCAGGAAAAATGGCCAAATAATCCCAAAAATAACAAAAATACTATCAAAATTTGACAGCTCATGCCACTTAAAGAAATATACACATATGCTAGTAAATATAGTTACAATAATAAAAGTTAACACAGTGTATTCCAATCATATTATATTGATACAAGCAATTCTTGCAATTTCACTTTCCAAATTTATGAAAGCTATTTGTCTTGACGGTTTAGACTTCTTGAATCAGAATTATTTCACAATTGTTGTAAGGTTGAGAAATAGGACAGTATTTGCCTTACTAGTTACAGGTTAGTGCTTAAACTCCGATCCCTTTGACCTAAACATTATAAATGGATATTGTGAAATAGCTTGTGATGTTTGAACCACTCAACATTTCTCTGATAACGATATGTATAATACAGAATTATCAAGGTATGTTGAGTATAGACATTGAGAAATAAAATCTCAAATAGACCTTATACGAGAATGAAGACCACATAAACCTGGCATCACTCTAATTATAAGTGGTGTGAGCTGCCTAAATTCTCATATTTTTCATAAATTCTTACTGTAAGAGGCTTCGAAGGTCATTGGAAAAGTAAATGATTGGAATGAGGAAAATTCATACATTCTGTGGCCTTTATGAGCAGAAATAGTTTGAAAAATAAACAAAATTTAAATAATCGAGACGAACATGCATTCATTCTAGCAGCTTAAGTTAGTTAAAAAAAAATAGCAGTATTATAAAGCATGTCTTGAGAAAAATAACCAATAATTCTGTTTTAACGGTAAAATATCAACATTTTGGCAGCGCATACCAATTTAAAATCAAATAAACCTTGAAATGTGGTAGGCATCCTCAATTCAATTCAATTCCGTTCAATTAATTTTATAGAATAGCAAGTTTTAAGATTGACACTTCAGTTCACTATATCAAAGTGTTGATTGGAAATGTTTATCACAAATCAAAAACCCCAGAGTAATAAGCTGTTATATAGAAAGTCTAAATATCATACAAGACCTTAAATATCAACCCAACAATGCAATGCCCATATGTAACTGGGCGAGGAAGGTTCAAACAGGTATTTGTTTACATAGCTTAAAGTTTTAAGAGCACATACTAATAGTTAAAGCAAAGTATGTGTATAGAATGTGAAAGATAGAGTGCATAAATATGTACATTATTGCATGAGCATTTACTTAAGGATAACATAGTGAAGATAAAAATGTGTTACGACATATATCAAAGATATGAAAGGTGTGTCTCTGAGCCCCAAGTTTCATTATGTTTTTCTACATAAGAGTATATGGATACTGGGCATACTGCAGATGTTTGATAGACTGATTGGCGTTTTACGCCGCAGCTCAAGATTATTTCACTTATATTACGGCCTTGCCAGGTTTAGTAGGGGAGGAAATTGGGCTTTTTGCGCAAAGGAAACCCCCAACCTACGGTAAGTTCCTGGCAACTCTTCCACATACTGTCTAAAAGAAAGCCTGTAACAAAAAGCACCATTTGGCTGACATAGTAAAGCAGTATTTGAGAAACTTGTATGGATACACAAGCATTTCTTATTTTAACTTTCTATTCAAGCAGATGTTAAATACAAGAAAGCAGATGTCTCTGATTGTTTAATGAACCATGAAAATATTGATACTGAAAATATAGTTTTGGTAATTATACCCTAAAATAATAATGTGCATATTCATTTTCAAAGCTGAACATGTGCTCATTATTCAAGTGATATTTGGTTGATTAATGAATGTCTTATGCCACATTCAAGATTATTTCACTTATACAATACATGTACATGTATGATCGTGTTGCCAGAATCAGTTGGAGTTTCTTTGACTGGTCCCAATATAGGTCAGCGATTAAAGGCTCTCCTAATTTTTCTGATTTTTAATTAGACTCAAGTGGAATTTGAGTCAGTGACCCGAAAATGGAAGTTTCTTGTAGGATGGAGAGGCTATCACACGACTGAGTGGGCCACTTTGGCCCCACTATATTCAGTTTGAACGTTATACATTTAAAACACCACTAGGAAAGCAGTTTCTTTGTTTGTTGAATCATAAATGACAACATAAATGTTGTGTTCTATATAAACTATACAGCATGTGCAATGAAGAAAACATCACAATTGTTGTTGTGCATTTGGTTTGCAACAAACCATATCAGCATGAAACTATACAGCCATCCATGAGTTTGTGAAGGCTGAATCACTAATAACTAAAGCCTGCATATAATTTGTGCATGGGTTGTACATTTGTAATATTATATAGACAAATTTCAAGTGTACAGACTTTGGCATGAGAAAGCACCAGCATGCTGTTAGAATAGGGCTGAGAGTGATCTACATGAATATATTCAGCTGTATGAAAGTGATACTTGTTAGTTGGCCTCATGCTGGTTACCATGGAAACTGTACTAGGTGTTACCTGTATCTAGTCTTCCTTTACGACCAGGTACATCTTCCACATACCCGTCATTGTCAACACCACGAGCAACACTATCATCCCCTGATATATAATTAAATGGTTCATGCAGGGAAACTGTCTATAACAATCAGTCCATTTATAAAATCATAATGAGCTGACACATGCATCTGACATGTATACATGCAATTTCATTTGGTAAAACAAAGAATTTGAATTTACAATCGAAATCAAGATAGCACTTGGCTGCAGCTTTAGATTAGGTGATTGAAGAGTTTTAATGTTTATATGCTTTATACTGCTGTATTGTTCCTGAAGACAAAATGTAAAAGATCTTTCAGATTGTGTTTTAACTAAATCAGATCTAGTCAAACAGGCAACGATATAAAAAACGTTTTGGGGAGATTGCCATTCCATTTGACATAGATGTAAGCATCCTGTTAGAATGAAAAACACTCAGCCACATGTTCAATGACAGCACAGGTGACAGGAAATTTGTGGAATTCTGACGAGACTTGTGGACCCTATGAAAAAGTATGTCCCTAAGTCACGGCTAGAATTTACTATGACTTGATCAATAAGAAATAAAAAACAGACATGCAAAAACAAATTCTCAACATAAACTGGATATAAAGAAACGACACTATATAACAAAACAGACCATGACTTTTATCTCAAACCCTGTACACTGACTAAAGCCAGTGACATGGTTTTGGGGAAATAAAAGAAAACATCAAAGTCACTTTGGAAATAAAGCCTACCCCTTTGTGCAATATCTTTATACTCTGGTAGATTTACTGATGTCAACCCTGAAAAGTTTTTGGGAATGGAAACAGTTTTTGTTTATGATCAAACAAAATGACTAAAAGTGTCAAAAACATTTGGTATCTATTAGTAGATAAGGACTAGTTAATGATGGGTTAAATCTTTTCCCGTCGGATAATGGTAGTTAGTTATCGATAATTCAATCATGCGTTGGCGTACCACATTCCTTATTTTTTGGGGTGACAAGTTCCGCATAATTTGAGGTGACAAGTTCTGCATAATTTGAGGTGACAAGTTCTGCATTATTTGCGGTGCCAAGTTCTGCATAATTTGGGGAGCCAATTAACGTATTATTTTTGGAGGTGACAAATAATCACAAGATGCTCTCAAAGTCTTATTAGATACAGAATCGGGTGTTATTTTAATCAAATTATTAAAATAATGCATGTATCATGAATTGAAAAGAAACCAACATTTTCCAATCTTAGATTACAATAATGGTATCTTTGACCAAGCATGTTCCAAAATGAACTTATTAGTAAAATTTATTGGTCAGCTCACCTGAGTGTCCTTCAAAGCCTATAGGGACAGCTGTTTCTACAGGTGATGGGGTTGGTCCATTAATGGGTGGATAAAGACCATCACTTGACGGAGCAGGGGCAACATCTGCAAAATAAAGACTGAATATCACATACATGTACAATAAAATACATGTACAATAAAATACACATACCAATTCAAGTATTGATCGATTGAATGATGTTTTAAGCCTTACTTAAGATTATTTCATTTACATTGCGGTGTTGCCACACTTAGTTTGGGTAAAATTCAGGAAAATAAATGGTGAAGGTTTGGACAGAATCTTGGAATCACGATATTCAATGGAAAATCTGACTTCATTGGACAGGGGTTGAGGGAGGGTTATGAGGGGCTGTGGTTGCTTTGATTTTCAAGTGACTAGGAAACCTAAAGATATTCTATGTTATTTTGATTAGGTAAGCCAAGCAATGAAAACCACAGCGTATTTTTTTCTATTCTCTAGAATATTAATGTTGACAAATATTAATATCTCTTACAGCCAGTTCGGATACTATCTGGAAATACAGGAATTGGGCACTTCTGATATATTAATAGACTCGTTTCTGATGTATTAATAGACTGGATGTAGGTCAAGGAGCTAAAATAAATACACTCATGTCTACAATTGCAGTCTTCAGTTGAATCCCCATTTTACATGCCGGTTATAGGTTGATTGACTGAATGATGTTTTACACTGTATTAAAAAGGTTATTTCACTTCTATGGAGGCTATGTCAGGTTTAGTGGTGTGGAAACCAGACCCTTTTATCAGAGGAGTACCGGACAACTCTTCCATATAGGGGTAGAGGGGGGTCAAGTGAAAAATTCACTCAGAAATAATTACATTTTTTAAGGGACTGAGGGGGATTACAATATGAGGTACATCGATGGGCTGAGAGACTATCACACTACAGACTGAGCCACCCGGTAGTCTTTTCTTTAAAGTGGCATGAGCTGTCAAAATAGAGATGTTTGGCCATTATAACAGAATGTTAAACGTATCGGCTATTTTTCTCAAGATGTACAATTCAGAAGCTTTTTAGTACTTATAGTCTCGAGAATGTACGATAAAGCATTGTTTTTTACTAACTTAGGCTTAGAATGAATGAATGGTCGTCCCGGTTATTTAAATTTTGTTTACTTTTCGAACACTATTTCGGTTTGTATAGGCCACATACTGTATGGATTTCCCTCATTCCATTGCTAATCATTCAGTATTTCGATGACCTTCAAAGCCTCTTACTGTCGTGACAATCCGAATCTATGAAAATAGTCTGAATTTTGGCAGCTCATGCCACTTTAAACAAAATAAGGAAATTGTCAACTATTTTATTAAAAAATTCCCGGTAAGATACCATGCAGCCTCAAGAAACCCATAATGATAAATTATACGAAAACCTATTCCAGAATCCTTAAAATCATTTTGTTGCAATTAAAAATTAATGAAATTATATTTAATATGAGAATGAAATTGCACCAGTTATTTCTTGAGTAAATAATCAGAACTTCAATCATTAAAAGAAAATAAGTATGGATTCATTGGACAAGCTATTAATAAGTAGCAAACGTTTTCATTTGATCATTATTTTCTTTCTGGGACACACACACCCTAATTAAGAAAATTTTCACTGATTGATATGCATGATTGACCTCATCAAAACCATCCAGGCATTACAGACTGAATCATGGGATATCAGATTCATTTTTATAAAAGTACATCACTCTTTACTAATAGTGTTTGTTTATGTGTGAGACTTATTTTCAGTTTTATTATAGGTTTATTTATTGTTTTAGCTTGACCAGCTTTAAAATAGTTATCAAGCTACAGCAGTTATCGAGCCTGTTTTAAACAAAGAACATCTATCTATCTATTCAGAAATTGCAATACAAGTTGCCAATTTCCGCAAATCCTATGCTAATTTCTTGAATCAATATCCTAGATTATCAAATTTTCCTTTTTACATTGGTATACTTCCTGGTGGTTATATTGATATACCACAATACACTGTCCCAATTGAGCTATAAGTAACATGGTTTTACCTTGCCAATAATCATCAAGGAAATAAAATCATTAGTACAGAACCCTTGATGAACAACATAAGCAAACAATTAAGGCTTACGTGTTCTATAAGTAAAAATAAAACTCAAGCCTAAAAAAAAAAAAATTTAATGAGAAATTCACACTGTAACAGAGTAAACTCTTAATTGGAAAAGGTTGAATAAATGCATTCATTTAGGCCTACTTGTTATTGGAGAAACTTAAAAACCAATGGATTATGCACAGGTGAGTGAGCTTATAAACAGCTCTTTACCATTCAAAATTGAAAAGACATAAGTGTGAAATTTATTAGGAGATAAGAATAACATAAAGACATTCTATAAAAAAAGCCTGAATATGGAAGAGTAGGGCCTAAATTGAAATAATGAGAAAAAAAAACATAACTTAAATCATTTAGACATTTTAAAAAAGTGAGGAAAAAAATGTCTGGAGAATAAAACTTACGAATCATTCTGAAAAATACAATACAGCTGACTATCAGTGAAGGTAGGTTAAATGCTTTTGACCATTTTATGTACAAAAATCCCTGTTGATCACATAAATGCACCTAGTTGTTTGACACATATGAATGTAAACTGCACTTGAGAGTCCTTTAGTTGGGAAATGGCCAGAAGAACTGTTGACTTACTTGTCCATTTCTTTCTAGAGTTCATATTAATCCCAGGGGTTGTAAATCAGAAATGTTCAAACTGAGAAACCAAAGATAAGCGGAGATTTACGTATGTTTCCTTCAGATAAGCTTACCATGCCAACAGATGCATAACAGTACTTCTGTGCATAAGAATGGTTATAATAGAAGAACAATAATATATCCTACAGGCGAGTGGAACTTGTGACAAACTTATTACAAAACATAAATGTCTTCTGTTTTCTTAAGATTACCATTGGCCAAGTCTTTGAAACCTATAAATCCAACAGGCAGTCCAAGCTGTAAATTAGAGCGTTAATCCACTACCAACATGCCATCATCATTGCTTAAATGTTTGGAGGGAATTTGTAAATATCAACTGATCCTAATTGTAGGTATTGAATCGGTGGGCTCCAGACTACATCTTCTTGTTTAAGTTTGTAACAAACTCTCTAGAAGGACATGTATCTGAAGTGGTGATATCATACAGGCCTGCAGCTTAAAGATGTGGTGCAATCCAAATGGCTGTATCTGAAGGCAATTAATACTGTACGGTAACTCACAAACAGAAATTGAAAGTCACAAACACCAGGAAAATAAAAGCCATCTCAAACCTCAATCTGGCATTTGTCGGTAAACATAATATAAAGCTGGTCAACTGAGCTGATTTGCCACTCTCCCTTTGTAAAAAGTGTTTGAGAAAAGAACCCATGGTCAGAAGTAAGCCATATTGCACGGGAAACTATACAAGAAATGGTGCTCACATCAGTTAAAATGTCTTAAATGGTATTTGTCCATCTTACAATTATTTAGATACCACACAGTTGATATGGTCTATCAATATTGAGAACAGTTCATGGTAACTATGGACAACACTATCATAAACAACTGATAACCTGTTTAATCCATAAACGGTAATGTTTTCTTCCACACCTAACTACATCAATATTGTAGATCAGAACAAATTGAAACATTATAATTACAAACAGGTAAATCACATTTACCAAAATACTATGTTTGAATAGTAAAGTTTAAGCAAACATTTACAAAATGTATGTTACGGTTTCACCATGTAGAAGCAGAAATCAATGGACAGTTCTAAAAAGTAAAATGTGGTAAAAAATCTATTAAAAACAAAAATAAATTTTTATTTTCAAATAACTCTCAGTCTGGTTGAACAATGAACAGTATGCATTTGCTTTTGTAACCGAATGATTGTAGGTCTGATTGCTGGTTGCACAAATACATGTATCATTCAAATGGCAATAAGTATTGCAAGATAACAGATAATCACTAGACAAATGTACTTTTTGTTCCTCCAACAGAATGAAACTTTGATAATGTGTCTAATTGAAGTGAATTATCTTCAAATTAAGCATGCAATTTTTGTTTTCAGAATCAACATACTATTATCTGGGTATCTGCATAAATACCAAACCAGATTATTGGGAGGAGATATAGTTAAGTAACAAAATTATCACAGTCCGCAAAATAAGGGCTATTTGTTTACATTGATATCCTAGATAGGAAAAAACACCAGATGGTGGAAGCAATAAAAATACATATTTATTGTTTTTGATCAAATTTATGACTTGTACTGACTCAACCTGACTAACGGTAGGATGTTGCTTTTGATGAACATCTTGACTAAGAAACAGAATATTAAAATTGAATAGAATATTTATTTAAATATTTATTTATGAATAGGGCCTGTTAAGTTCTACAATACACTTGAAGCAAATTACAAAATATTGCCAAGGGTTGTTCATCAAGCCTTTAGCATTGATTTAAATTTACAACGAAAAACATCAACACTTTTTAAAACTATTGACTGATTGAGTTAAAATCATCACACACACAAATTTAGACCTGATCTACAGAAAAAAACATTGCAATACAGCAGAGAGCTATTTCTTTAGGGTGAATAACTTCAAAGTTTGAAGAGTACAGTATAACACCCATAGCATTTTAGTTTGAAACATGTCGAACAAGAATATGACCTACGTATATAAGTGCTCATAATGAGTGACAGTGGCTAAACAAATGTGACACTGTGTTCAGACAACATGTACGCCTTTCTTTGTTTAAAGGTTAGTGTGTACAGAGTGTAGAGTTTAAAGCTTAATATTATTTTTTTTTATGTGTACTCAAACTAATAAGACATTTTTCCCCCGGTTTCCTCCCACAATAAAACAGGCAAAGGCGCCATATAAGTGAAATAATCTTGAGCGTGGCGTAAGACACCAAACAACCAATCAACCATTTTGTCCAGCAGGTATATTGTGGATTTTAATAAATATATTTTCAGGAAAGCTAATGATGAAAAAAAAGCAATTTATCGAGATTGAATGCTGACATCCAATTGTCTGTGTGCAGATTCTAAACAAACGTTGCATCTCATAATCAAAATTCACATTATTCGGCATTGCAGTTTTCATTTCAGACAATAATTCACATATTTATTCCAAAATGTTTGTGTTTTTATATTTATGAACACTAAAACACACAGGCACAGGGAAAATCTTCTTGTCTAAAATAACTATACATGTACATACTGCATTATGGAAACATGAAAGCTATAACAGAACGAACACAGTAGACCAGGATAGTGTACATATAAAAGACGTAGCCAAGAAACGATCAAGGATACAGATGCTAGTGCTAAACTGTTAGGTTAATTGATACAGCCATAAAATGGGAGACAAATGGATGGGCTGACAGAATTTCCCAGTCGTGATCTACTACAACTACGATGAAGACAGTATTAGCCGATCAATATTCTTACACTTCTCAAGAACCAGCTAGTGGAGTCAATATGGCTTGTAGGGAAATATTTTTTAATTCAAAATGAGGGTGCATTTTTCAGGAACGGGCACTATTCTAAAAAGTTATATCCTTTAAAATGAAGTGAACGTGTAGTTAATGGCATTTTCAGCTCATATTAAAATTCAGTTTATGTAAATTTGCATCGCACTGTAAATCTGAGAGCTATCATAAATGAACAAATAAAAACAAATTGTCTGTGTACATGTAGTACGGTATGAAAACTCAAGTATTCTGACAAAACACATGGTAATTTTGTTTTGCTTAGCTGAGTGATATTGTCACTACAAAACTGGATGAGATTTATGTAGAACTGGTATAGATATTGAGAATAAGGTACATTGGGCATAGGAGCCGTAGAAATTGTCACGTTGTTCAAAAAGTAATCCTATTTTGAATACATTTGAAACTGATATAATATAAATAAATTCTCAATTTATTGAGACTATGTATACCTTATAGAGGAATGGACATAGACTATTAATATAGCCCTTCAATTTAGGTTTCACTGTATAAGCCCTGTATATATTTTCAGACATAAAATCAGGTCTATATTATTCCTATTATGGTGTAACTAACATAACATTAGTACTGAAGAGTGGCACTATACGAATTGTACGAAGAGTACCTATTATATGGTTTCATTATTATGTTAATAAGGACATATTAAACCCATTGAACGAGCACAATATTACATAGCTGCTTGGGAAAAATTAACATAGAAGGAATTTCAATAAGTTTGTTTGGCTCTGAGAATTGTAGCGTTTACTTCCACACTGTCTGCCATTATTAATGTCGTCATAACAATCTCAAGAGGTGAAAAATGTCAAAGAAAAAAAATTTGTCAATTTCTGACAAAGAACCTTATGCTAGACAAAAAACAGATCAAGTAAAATACAAAACAAGGCAAATTTCACAATGGATTAAAATCCTCAATAATTCATAGATCAGTGAGAAAAAAAGATATCCTTCATGTACATCATTTTGTACATGGTAGTAACTATTTCTAAGTTTCTATCTGCAAAAAATAATACAGAAAACAGTCTTCTTTTTAAAAAGCAGTTTACTATATAGTGTTTGTGGCGAGGGGGCTTTAATAGTTGTTTAAACCAGAGCTAACACTGTAATGATCACTTTTCAATTTCTAAAATCCAAGATTCCACCGTCCAACAAAAAAACTGGGCGAGCAAGAGCAACACATATAAACCCAGTTTATTTCAAAGCATATCATATTGCTAATTATTTGTTTGTGAGGCATATTTGGGTCAAGTTTTGAAAAGTTTTTTCTTTTGGCTGAAAATCACTTTGTATCTTGCATTGCTTTCAACTGTTCGAGAAAAAAAGGAGTCCAAATTGTTGAACTGCATCACTGAGCAAATTGAAATACATGTATCAGTCAGCCATATGAAAGTGTGCTACTGGAGACTGGAAAGAAAACCTCTTTAAATTTTAAACTAGAAAGCTCTTTCTATGCAAAAACAGGGCATAAATCGAGCATCTTGCAATTAGTTTTATCTCATTAATTTTAATAAAAAATATCTTTGATGAAAAAGCATTTGAGAATTCCTTTTAAAATCATATGATTTAAATAATTCTATATGAAATATTGTTAACAATAAATCTAGTGAAGAAAAAAAACATGACATTTTTCTATATTAAATCATTCTTACTACCTTGGTTTAAATAATACTATCTATTTGGATTTTTACAGATTTCATGCATTATGACATATGCATGTAGGCTTATATCATTAGTGTATAGACTATGTTCTTTGTTACAATTTACTGTTTCAACTTTTCCAGAATATATTTCCGATTTGTACTGTTCACTCACAAATAAAACCTTATCAACTACTCTTTGTAGATAAAAGTTGGATAAAACGATAGTGCACAACAGGGAAATGTGATAGCTACATGTATGGCTACACCCACTGATAATAATATTAGATCTAAACAATCTTATATTTACCTTGCAATTTAACAGCAATATGAGTAGCTTAATAAGTACTAGATTAGTATATATAGACAAAACAAAACAAAAATATTTACCTGGGGGATATCCGCCCTCTACTGGTACAGAGTGCATCTCAAACCCGATCCCTGGGGGAGGGGGTTGAGGGGGGTAGTTAGGGTTCATCCTTCAAAAGGTAAGGTCCAATTCAAGAAATCCCAGCTGCCTATTCTAGCATGTAAGATTCCTTATTATGCCAACACACTTAACCGAAATATTGACAAAACCATCTGAGCCAAATACCCAAGGCGTATTCCACTGTGTTAAAATGCTGTGTGTTATGATCAGCAGTCCTTCTCCCAGGCTCAACTCCTTCCGAATCTTCCCTGCACAAAAATAGGTTAACGTTTTAGCTGTTGATCAAGATGATTGATAACTTTTCTCACTAAACAACATTGACTTTACTCCTTCATGTCATAAAACTGTAGCATCTTTGTCACACAACATACAGAGAAGGCGACAGAGCTATATAAACTGTCAGCTTTTACAGTAGCTGTAGGATACAGTCTATAGCCTTGGACTGGTCAGCTAATAGTGCAGTGGTAAACAGATATAATAATCCTTTCCTTGGCTAAATACCAGTTCTACTACTCTACAGTCCACTAGTTATGGTGCCTGTTTTCTTTCACACACATGGACACCCGCAGTCTTCCACAGGACCTAATAACACTATCAAAAGATTTGGCCTGTGGTTAACATGGACCAGTGAGTATATAAATTGACTTGACAAGCTACAGTGCATGTACATAGATTGAAGACTACACTGTAGGCTTTACCTTTAGTGTCCTCCTTGACAGTATATCATTCATTGAGCCACACCCATATATCAGCGAACATATCAGTAAAGGTACACCTAGAAGTAAAACAATATACATTATACCATTCATAAACATTTGATTGTACTTAAGTGTTAAGCTGCTTGATTAAAAGACACTGTACACATGCTCTTAAAGCAACAGTTAAATGTCTACAGATACCTCCTTATTTATGTTTGTGATATATATTATCTTAGTAAACTCACACAATTTTACAAATTGATTGATGAAATAATCGTTTTCTTGAAAAATAAAGGTGCTCCAAAGGCCAAACCCACTGCTGTTCATATTATTTACTTTTGAGTTTTTATATTTATAGGTCATTATATTGTATGGTGTTGAATAGACATATCTCAGTTGACCGAGAAAGAGATGAGCATGATTTATAACTTTTTTGCCTATATATTTAACATACTGTATTTAACTATTAATTTATGAATTTATTTATTTATCCATATGTTTACATATATATTATAATTATGGACAATAAAACACACAGGCACAGAGGAAATCTTATTGCCTAAAATAACCATGGAGACAAATTTCTAAAACTTTTGTTTAAAATGGGGGTCTACATCTGTCGCAAAATAACAATTCAGTGGTAATATGTTATGTTCTAAGCGTTTCATTAAATAAACTCGTAGGAAAATTCATCTCCATTTTTCTTTTATCATCTATTATTCAAGTATTGCAACTAACTAAACTCTCTGGGTATACCAAGGGACCATTTAGTTTGCAACTCACTAAAAGTCCACTTATAAGGCTGATCCCTGTGCCTGTGTGTTTTAGTGATCATAAATATAAAGCTGAAGTTTGTGATATTTCGGCGCAAACCATACAGCAACATTTATACTATCTACTGTGTGAAGCCTGCAATGGAGAGCACCCTATAAACTGAAAGAGACATTTTACAACCCGAAAGCATTATTCTACTACTGTCATAAGAAAAAATAGTTATTAATCATTATTACATTTATAAGAAGCCAATCTGACTTAAGTCAAGATGTTCATTGAAAAGAACATCTCGAAGTTAGTCAGATTGATAAGAAGTATGCATATAAATGGCAGGTCAGTGGCCTGTTTCACAAAGTGGCGTAGCGGAAGTTTTTACGTAACTGTCATGGCAACCCATACTGTACAGTAGTGTAGCATTGCAAGCATTACCATAACTCGCAGACGTAGAGCGACTTGTATATACTAAGTCGCTATATGCCTGCAATATATGGTAATGCCTGCAATGCTAATTAATAGGTTGCTAAGAAAGTTGCGCCAAAAAAATACATCTACGCCTTTTTTAGTTGGCCACCCATCATCAATATACGTCTTTGGTCACATGGTTTGGAGATCTCCAACTACACCTTTTTTTATAAAACCAGCATTGTTGTTGGCATACTTTCTAAGTGACAATGTGCTATAGCCTAGGCTATACTGCTATAGTAATAGTATAGGCCTATATATACCTATAGTTGGAGATCTCCAAACTCTGTGGCCAAAGTATATTGATGTCAGATGGGTGATCAACAGATCATCAATATACTTTGGCCACAGAGTTTGAAGATCTCCAACTAAGGCCTATGCTATACGCCTATACTATACCCTAGGCTATACAGTTTTTTTTTTTTTTTTCGGTCATTCTTGAAATTTGAATATAGAAGTTAGAACGACCCTATATTTTATTTCCATTTGAACTGCATTTTGAAACACTGCATTTTGTGCAGAGTGAAAAAGATCATCCAACTTTACTTTTTGTGTACATTAGAACTAACACTGGGCAGCAATGACACCGATAAGCGATACTCCGATAGTGACTGCTGACTGACTGTCCAACACATGTGACACTGGACATCGACAGCGAGCTGGAAGTTGATCATTATTTTAGAAATTTACAAATCCCGAAATGGTACAATCAAGCTTGAGCTATCTATTTTAATCCGGATGCAAAGTAAAGAGCAAACGATTTAACAAAACGCATCCTAGCCATTGAAGTTTCGTTCTGGGAGTAATAAATGCAGACCAAACTCGTAAACTGATTTTACCGACCATTTCCCTCGCTCTGTCTTTCCGTTCACCAGGGGGCGTTGTGTTGATATTGATCGATTTTTTCTCGTGGCTTGGCCTGGCTGGAGTAAACTCAACACACGCCATCCGCTATGACTCTGAATTATCTGAATAAATGGCAGCAATTGAAAAGCTATGTTCATATGATTTTTTTTATTTCTCTATTCGATTAAATCCTTACCGGCAAGTTAGTGCAATTGAATTGAAAAAAAAAAGAGGATGACCCACATGGGCGGCTAGGCCTACTATTCGATTGTGCAGGGTGTCCTAAAATTCTAAATGGTTTCCGAAACACCGTCTACCCCTTATGAAGTTATGTTATGTATCTAACTAACTAAGCCTATAATCTGAAATTTTTTTTTTCAAGATCAGGTGAATACTAAAGAACATATGAACTTGAACTAAAAAAAAATATTACACAATCCAAAGTAGGCCTATATTATATGTTATTAATCGAGTGTTTTCGTATTGCCTTGGTATTGGCTAGCTCCGGTATGTAGGCCTAGCATAATGGTGACGCCCGAAGGTCATTGGCCTGAGGGTGGTCGAGGGCCAATACAACCACCCGAAGGCCAATACCAAGGCAATACGAAAACACTCGATTCATAATATTTTTATTAATAGACTGTAGAAGTTAATTTAATGCAAGCTGTCAAGTTGAACAGGAGGTCGCCCACTTAACATTTAATCCATGTCCTAAACAAAATGACGTCCGACCTTTTTTGCGCTCTTTTTTGTTCCTGGATCAGTAGAGAAGTTTCTTCCTCTTCCGCTGTCCTAAAACGGCAATTAGTCTGGGAGCCCATGGAGATTTGTTTAGCATTGCGAGTACAAAAGGTTTGAAGCTGGCAATAGGAAGGGGGAGGCTGTGGGACCTTCAAATAGCCATTCTTAAGTTCCATCTCCTGTACCAATCCTGGCAGCGACCCCTCAAAGTATCCGAAATTCATGTTTAATTAGCATAGTCGAGTACACCGAAGAAACCAATGCTAAAATGTCCATGTTGGTAATGGGAATCAAAATCTATCATTCTTAAGTTCCAACACCTGTACCTTATCTACTTAAGAACGCCCGCAATTAGAGCTAATTAACACTTTAATTAGCATAATTGAGTACATCAATGAAACCTTTGTAAAAATAATCATTATGGTTCCTTCAATGAGGATATGCAGTTCTTAAGTGACAAAGCCTGTACCAAGTCCACTTAAGAAAAGGTCAAAGGTCGCGATTAGAATCAAATAATTTTAATTAGCATAATTGAGTACATGAATGAAACCTATTCTAAAATGTCCCTACTGGTGGTGGGAATCCATATCTATCATTCTTAAGTTCCAAACCATGTACCTTACTTACTTAAGAACGCCCGCAATAAGAGCTAATTAACACTTTAATTAGCATAATTGAGTACATCAATGAAACCTTTGTAAAAATAATCATTATGGTTCCTTCAATGAGGATATGCAGTTCTTAAGTGACAAAGCCTGTACCAAGTCCACTTAAGAAAAGGTCAAAGGTCATGATTAGCATCAAATAGTTTTAATTAACATGCTTGAGTACATGAATGAAAGCTATGCTAAAATGTCCCTACTGGTGGTGGGAATCCATATCTATCATTCTTAAGTTCCAAACCATGTACTTAATCACCTTAAGAATGACCATATTTAAAGCTAATCACCACTTTAATTAGCATAATTGGGTACTGTCACTACTGTGGCTATATTTTTGTTCTTCTGAGTTGTTTAAGTTCAGGTAAAGGGTCGACTTATTTCTTTTGCTTTGCCCAGACTGGGGCGTGTTGTTGAACAAGCCTGTTAAATACTACAGTGCTCCTTATTACTTTCACAGTATATTTTAGTAATTCCTGCTTCAGCATACTACAGCCGTTCTCATTTTGGTCTGGTGAATTTCAGAGCTTTTATTTTGAGCATTCAGTTTTCCAGGAAAATTGAGAGACCTGACTGAGTAGGTAGAGCACTCAATCCGAACAGCCTTCCACCAATGGGTCGCAGGTTAATCCCACTCAGATCGAAGAATATTGGATAATTTCCTGAATGGGGTTTCACCCGAACGACCTATGTGGGATGGTTGCCAGTTACCTCCGGAAGGTTGTGGGTTTCCTCCACGCATAGAGCCCGGTTTCCTCCCACAATAGAACTGGCATCACCGCCATATAAGTGAAATATTCTTCAGCGCGGCGTAAAACATCAAACAATCAATCAACCAGTCTCCAAATAGGTATGGTAACTGTGGGTTCATTCAGCATCAAATACAAGGGCCGGTTATGTAACAGACGAAAGTCTTTTAGTACGCCTGTATCGCTTACATGTAAATCCATTGTGCTGGATAAAATAAAGTTCAAGTTAAAAGGCATCAAAAAAAATATATAAAAATATCTTTAAAATCATTTGGATATTGTCTTTCAATGGATTTATTCACGGGTAAACTGCTCCAACACAGGGCGCTAATTAATTCTAAACCATTTCAGCATATATCAGTCCTATTTGACCAGGTACAGGATTTCGGTAAATACTTTTAAGTATTCAAAATGGAGACACACTGGAGTGTGTGACAAATGTGGATCTGGTTAGATAGAGAACGAATTTCATTATATTCTTGCTTGTCCACCTTATCAAAACTTGAGAACAAAATATACGCAAAGAACAAAGTAAGCACAACACCCCCCTCCCCCCTGAAAAATCTGCAACGACAGATAAAATCATTGGTGTAGGGAGACTGTTGGAAAACTGATATTGCAGAAACGACTGTGATCATATAAAGGGCAACATTCTGGCGATAAGAAATCACCATTAATGCCAATAAGCTATACAATTTATTCAGGATATCGTTAATCAAATCAAAAGTGTATTTTAGCAAAATAAAAAGATGCTTGTAAATATGAAACTTCAGAGCTTACTGGCTTCACAGGGCGAATATATTGAAGTAAAAATGTCACTTTGAGTGTGTAGAACACATCCCTAGAACAGAGGGTCAATAGCGCGTATAGCCTCCATAGTCAGAATGATAGCTCCTTACCTGCGTCTCATCCCTCCAGTGAGACGTCGGATCTGTTTAAGGGGTACCTGACGCCAATACCGATGTAATGCGGCTTCCAATTTCCGTAGATTTTGCACAGGAGGCTCTAGGGCTTGAATGCTTCTGGCCATCCTATCCCAAATGTGCTCTAATGATTCAAATCCGGACTCACGGCCAGCCAAGCAGAGTTGTGACAGCTTTATTTTGGAAGTAGGCTATTACTGCCCGGGAACGATGAGGTCTGGCATTGTCATCCATGTACACAGGTCTTGAGCATAACGGGTGGTTCTTAAAATGAGGCACGACAACTGGTTGCAGAACCTCCCGAATGTACCGGGGCCGCAGGTTTCCTCGTGTAGTGACCAAGTTCAGTTTGCAGTCGCGAGAGATGCACCCCAAACCATTACAGAGCCCCCTCCATACGCTGTGTTTCGGTGCCTCCAAACCCTCACTCGTCCATCCGTGACGTTGAGCAAGAAACAAATTTTGTCCGACCAATGGATTCTTCGTCAGGTTCTCAAATTCCAACCTCGTCGTGCTAAACACAAAGCCAAACGTATCCGTTGATGGCGATCTGACAATAGAGGTCTTTGGTGACTCCTTGCCCTCAGGCATGCAGTCGGTTTCTCGCGGTTCTTGTGCACAGGCGTCGGTTGGGTAGCCCTTGCCGCTTCAAAGATGGACTTGATGCAAAACACCGTACCAGTCGGATCAGTGCCCTATCTTCACGCTGTGATGTTGCAGGTGGTCGCGGCGAGCGTGGTCGGTCTTTCACAGCACAAGTTGCACCGTGTTTTCTCACAAATCTGCTTATCACTGTATAATGGTACCCTAATTGACGCCCGATAGCTCTGTACATCCCTGTGGAGTGTATACCGACAATTTGCCATTGTTGCCCCTCTAATATCCTCCTTCGTGCCATGTTCACAGAAGATGAGTCTACGTTGCACAAAACCGGCCTTAAGTACAAAACATTTAAGAGGAAGCATACTGAATTTGCGTAATTACACGAAAAAAACAATTTTCCTGTCGCATTACAGGCAGTTTTTGCGTTACTGCCAACATGAATTGCCACAATTATTCAATAGAACATCATTCTTATCATCATCAAAACTGGCCGTACAGTTAACATTAATGCAGATTTATAATAATTAATTTTAGCATGGGGTGCTTAAGTTTTACCTTGTGTGTATTTAAAGCTGTTATACAGATGAAACACAGCTATATCCAAGCTAGTACAAGTTTAATACACAAACAATACGAAAGAACAGTCATTTTTGTATACCTTATCCTTTGCATGCTTTATCTATTTTTAACGTGTCCTTTCTCGTAACCCCCCCCCCCCCCCCCCCCCCCCCTTCCTCTCCTTCCCAAAAAATGTCCAGGGACATCAACCAGGTCTCTCAATTTTTGTGGAAAACTGAATGATCAAAATAAATGCTCTGAAATTCACAGGCCAAAATGAGACCGGCTGTGCAGTATGCTGAAACAGGAATTACTAAATATCCTAAAATTAGAGACCATGCTGAGAAAGAAAAAAAGTATTGTTTTACTCGAATGTATCAGACGTTGAATGCACAAATGTAAACCTGATATAGTACTGCATTTATATAACATGTACAATAAAGGAAGCCGATGAGAAACCCAAGCAAGTCCAAATCGTTTACGTTGGAGAAACACCTTGTCAGCGAGTATTACAGAAACAATTATTTCTTATTCAGGGAACCCTAATAAATACTTTTGCAAAGGTTCCAATGATGCTAATTAAGGTGGTAACTAGCTTTAAATATGGTCATTCTTAAGGTGATTAAGTACATGGTTTGGAACTTAAGAATGATAGATATGGATTCCCACCACCAGTAGGGACATTTCAGAATAGGTTTCATTCATGTACTCAATTATGCTAATTAAAATTATTTGATTCTAATCGCGACCTTTGACCTTTTCTTAAGTGGACTTGGTACAGGCTTTGTCACTAAAGAACTGCATATCCTCATTGAAGGAACCATAATGATTATTTTTACAAAAGTTTCATTGATGTACTCAATTATGCTAATTAAAGTGTTAATTAGCTCTAATTGCGGGCGTTCTTAAGTAAGTAAGGTACATGGTTTGGAACTTAAGAATGATAGATATGGATTCCCACCACCAGTAGGGACATTTTAGAATAGGTTTCATTCATGTACTCAATTATGCTAATTAAAATTATTTGATTCTAATCGCGACCTTTGACCTTTTCTTAAGTGGACTTGGTACAGGCTTTGTCACTTAAGAACTGCATATCCTCATTGAAGGAACCATAATGATTGTTTTTACAAAGGTTTCATTGAAGTACTCAATTATGCTAATTAAAGTGTTAATTAGCTCTAATTGCGGGCGTTCTTAAGTAGATAAGGTACAGGTGTTGGAACTTAAGAATGATAGATCTTGATTCCCATTACCAACATGGACATTTTAGCATTGGTTTCTTCGGTGTACTCGACTATGCTAATTAAACATGAATTTCGGATACTTTGAGGGGCTGCTGCCAGGATTGGTACAGGAGATGGAACTTAAGAATGGCTATTTGAAGGTCCCACAGCCTCCCCCTTCATATTGCCAGCTTCAAACCTTTTGTACTCGCAATGCTAAACAAATCTCCATGGGCTCCCAGACTAAATCGGATTCACTTACACTAGTTTTTTCTTCTAACTCTAATATCCGGTCAATAAGACCTTGTACAACGCGCTCTGGTGTAGACATTTTGAAATCAACATCTGTCGTCTGCGTCTGTAAAACTCTGTGACATCACATGTTACAATTGCGCCTTTCAGCCTCGGTGAACTCGGCCAATATGACTTGAACTCGGCCTATATGACTTGAACTCGGCTAATACAGCCCTACGGCTAATACGAACTTGATTCGTCTGCTGATATCACCCGGCGGAAAAAGGTCGCATTCTATGGAGGGGGATATCCGCCAAAAGTCTATGTGTGTAGCTGTGTCGGTTTCAATGTGTGTAGTGTTTGTTCACTCTGCTTCTTCTGTAATGTCACCACCGAGACCCTGCTATGTGGCTTGCAAGCAGGACTGTATGAGTGTAACTGTGTCAGTTTCAACGTGCGCAATGCTTACGTTTGCTGTAAGCCTGGCTATGTCACTACCGAGATCTGCAATGCGACCACCGAGGGGCGAGTACGGCTTGTAGTTCGGTCATGTCTGATAGCTGCGCAGTTTTGGCCCTTTTCTTTGGAGATCTTGCTCCGCGAAGCTAGACAAATACAACCGCGTGCAGGCTTATCCACATATGTGGCTAAGTACCATTATGACGACAGGGGGCGCTTTTAAATAAAATATTGGAAATTATAGACGACCCCTTTACGTCTATGACAGTATTTCCAGCGTGAATAGGGGGTGCCTACGAATGATATTAATAAAATAATACTATTTAATAATAGGCCTACCTAAGTTAAGTTGAAATAGACCAAGGCCTTGATTTAAAGATTAAAATAATTAAAGTGGCATAAGCTGCCAAAATGTTGATATTTTGACGTTAAAACAGAATGTTGAAATTATTGGCTATTTTTCTCAAGAGACGTATAATTCAGAAGCTTTTTAGTGCTTTTAGTCTCGAAAATGTACGATAAAGTATTGTTTTGAACTAACTTTGGCTGAGAATGAATGAATGGTCGTTCCGGTTATTTAAATTTTGTTTACTTTTCGAACACGTTTTCGGTTCGTATAGGCCACATACTGTATGGATTTTCCTCATTCCAAAGCCAATCTATTAGTTTTTCGATGGCCTTCAAAGCCCCTTACTGTCGTGACGATCAGAAATCATGCAAAAAGTGTAAATTTTGGCAGCTCATGCCACTTTAACTTTTAAAATAATTCGGCCTGGCCTAATCATTATAGCCTATATTGGTAGTGTGAATACTCAAAAACTTAGCTCGTTATCTGGGCATATATATACATGTGCAACAACAACAATTTATGAATTTCCAATTTGATGTATGTATATATTTATGATCACTAAAACACACGGGCACAGGGAAAATCTTCTTGTCTGAAACGTGTACATAAATGTATATACATATATGTAAACAGAATGAAAATACTTCTTTAACTAACTCTATAGCTACTCTCGTTCATATTTCTAGTCCATATATATTTCTTTGGTTTGTTTTTTTCTGAGTAAAAGTTTTTTTCTTTCATTTTTTTTGCTCCCTTTTCTCAGTATCGTCATTATTATAGTTAATATCAGAGGAAAAATAAAATTGTGTTTAACCAGAAACTGTTATAATTTTTAACTGTTTCACTGTATGTTCCTATATGGCCCTGATGACGTAAAATATATCGGTTCACTTAAAGTGGCACGAGCTGCTAAAATTCACACTTTTTTCATAATTTCTGATTGTCACGACAGTTAGAGTCTTTGAAGTCTATCGAAAAACTAAATGATTAGCGTTGGAATGGGGAAAATCCACACAGTATGTGGCCTATACGAACCGAAATAGTGTTCGAAAAGTAAACAAAATTTAAATAACCGGGACGACTATTTATTCATTCTAAGCCAAAGTTAGTTCAAAACAATACTGTATCGTACATTCTCGAGACTGGAATCAGTAAAAAGCTTCTGAATTATACGTCAAGAGAAAAATAGAATATAGTTTCAACATTCTGTTTCAACGTCAAAATATCAATATTCTGGCAGCTCATGCCACTTTAATTATAGAAAAAATGCTATTTTTCTATCTTGCATTTTTACTTCATCATTTTGCACATATGTAGGGAGAGGGACTCGTAAGTTTCAAGAACTTGTGCCTCATGTCATTGAATATCATTTCAATAAAAAAAAGTTAAATTCAACAATAACCAAGTTCCGAGCTCGACTTAGGGGCCGTCTATAATTTCCGAAACATTTGTCAGCAGCTCCCCCTGTCGTCATAATGGGACTTAGCCAAATATGTGGGTAAGGCTGTATGAGCTCCCATTCGTCTAGCTTCGCTGTCTGGAATGCTGCCGCTCTCGTGCGCAGTTCTTGACATAGCCGGAGTACGAACCATGCTCGCTTTACACTGGCCACTGGCTGTAGCCCAGAGTCGAAGCAAGGAATGTAGGCGCTGCATTGGACAACGTTTCACGCATTCAAGCAAGAGTATCGCAAGCGACACAATAAACGTAAGCACTGCGTACACTGAAACTGACACAGTTACCCACATAGACTTTTGGCGGATATCCCCCTCCATAGCATTCGAGTAATAACGTGCACAGTCAATTAATAAAAACTGCTATAGCTAGGAGCCTAGTCGTATAGATGCCGTACACTGTAGGCCTACTATAGGCCTATATTCAACTGATCAAAGATGCCTTAAATGGTTCATGACACACCCTCTTATCTACCCATAAAGTAGGCCTATATTTAACTTTTTGAGAGCCAGAAATATGACTGAAAAGCAATACTATCAAGATAGCATTGCGAAAAAAGAAAATATATTTTTTTTTCGCAGTAATCAAAAAGAATAGGGCTTTATCCTCTTATCAAGTAACAGTTCGTGTAGGACATTGAACTCAAGGGAGTCGCTCAAACGCAAGACGTATTTACTTTCAAATATGTATTCTCGGTCCGCAGGTGGGAAGACCAACAATGATAATTTCTTACACTAAATTTAAAGGCACACTTGCCGCGAAAATCAGGAATATTGTTTACATTAAAAAAGAAAGACCGTATTCTGTATTTTTCCCAGACAATATAAGTTAGGAACTTTCTATTTTTACCAAAATTTAAAAGTTTGGACGTCACTTTGTATTTTTAATTTGAATTTGAAAATTTGAATTGTTACGTACCCGGAACGTAAACAAACCGATCTGCCCCCTATTGGCGATTTTATGTTTCAGTCGAGTGAGTGAACTAACGACACAGTGTAATTTTACGTAGGCCTATTTATCTGAGAAATACAGACTGACGATCGGTTAACAGCGACTGGAAAAGCCTGCTGATAATTGTTTGAGTGTAAGCCACAGATACAAAGGCCTGAAAGGAGGGTAGGCCTAATCCAACACGAAAGTTGACCGACACTGATCGTTGTTGTTGTAATCAGGCTTCGATTCTTCGTTTGTTTTTCACCTCATTTTTACAGTCTAAAGCTAACTAGACATGTTTTATGTGTCCTATGTTTAAGTTTAGTGGTATTAGTCGTAGTAAGCTCATGTAAATTGGTTTTCTTAGAAAATTTAAACAGGCTACGGCGGCATGTGTGCCTTTAAGAATTTAATGTTCCAACCCAACTTTATTGTATAAACCTATCATTTCTCTTACACCTAAGCTTTATTTTTTATTTGACAGTTAGTATGTCATACATATTTAAAGTGGCATGAGCTACCAAAATTCACGCTTTTTTCATCATTTCTGATCGTCACGACAGTAAGAGACGTTGAAGGCCATCGAAAAACCAAATGATTGGCGTTGGAATGAGGATAATCCATACAGTATGCGGTCTATACAAACCGAAAATGTGTTCGAAAAGTAACAAAATTTAAATAACCGAGACGACCATTCATTCATTCTAAGTCAAAATTTGTTCAAAACAATACTTTATCGTACATTTTAGAGACTAGAAGCACTAAAAAAGCTTCTGAATTATACGTCTTGAGAAAAACAGCCAATAATTTCAACATTCTATTTTCACGTCAAAATATCAACATTTTGGCAGCTAATGCCACTTTAAGATAAAGAAAAAAAACTTGTTGGATTGATACCCCAAATCGGTAGAGGAATTTCTGCCATTTTCCCAGAAAGTGTAATCCCAAATATTCCCAAAAGAATAGGGCCTATTGTTATATTCACTTTCTAAAAGACAATAACGAATTAAACTGATTGATATTGTTGAACCGAAAGCTGAAACAATCGTTACTTACATATGGATTACAAAAGAACGTTTTTCCTTTTAGTATATGACAATGTTGCAATCTAAATTTATTATCAAAAATAGTTTGCGTTGTTTCCAACGATCTTTGGAAAAAACGGAAAAAAAATCGTTGACCAATATCAATCCTGTGCTAACATTATATCATTTTCATGCATTGTTATTATATTTGAATGAATCACTGGGCTTATGTGCACAAGGATACAGTTTGAGGACTGTTATATATATTTATGAACACTAAAACACACGAGGACTGAAATATAGGCTACGTAGCTATAAATACGATCACATTTACAGCATCTTGCTAACTTTTCCTGGTTGGATTTGTAGACATGGAGCCTGGTATCTGCCCGAAATACCCCCACCTCTCTCTCTCTCAAGTATTGATTGATTGATTGTTTGGTGTTTTACGCCGCACTCAGCACCCACACAAGTACAATGTAAGTGAAACAAGGCATCGCAAACGATACAAATCCCCTCGCGTGCTAACACAAGAACTCTGACGCAAAATGGGGGGTGGGGATGAAGTTTGGTCAGAACCCATTTACAAATGAAGTCCCAAAAGCGGTGACGCGTTAGAGGCATTGCCATGCTGGACACATATAGGAAGTTTGGTCAGGATCCATTCAGAAATGAAGTCGCAAGAGTGATGACAAAGATTTTCTATAAATAGTAATGGTGACCTTGACCTTGACCGTGGCACCCTGAAACACGAACTCGTTCGGGGTATTCCTATGCTGGACTCATATATGAAGTTTGGTCAGAATCCGTTAAAAAATGAAGTCGCTAGAGCGCTGACAAAAGGTGAACATATGTACGTACGATTTTCTATTAATAGTAACGATGGCCTTGACCTTGGCACCCTGAAACATGAACTTGTTCGAGGTATTCCTATGCTGGACTCTGTGTTATGCTGTTAAATGCACTGATTTAGTGCCATTATTGTTCATGTTCGTTTTGTTTTATGCCCTGTCCTGAATGGATGTTTTATGCATAATAAATTGAAATTGAAATTGGACTCATATATGAAGTTTGGTCAGAATCCGTTCAAAAATGAAGTCGCTATATAGAGCGCTGACAAAGATTTTCTATAAATAGTAACGGTGACCTTGACCTTGGCACCCTGAAAAACGAACTTGTTCGAGGTATTCCTATGCTGGACTCATATATGAAGTTTGGTCAGAATCCGTTCAAAAATGAAGTCGCTAGAGCGCTGACAAAGATTTTCTATAAATAGTAACTGTGACCTTGACCTTGGCACCCTGAAAAACGAACTTGTTCGAGGTATTCCTATGCTGGACTCATATATGAAATTTGGTCAGAATCCGTTCAAAAATGAAGTCGCTAGAGTGATGACAAAAGGTGAACATACGTACGTACGTACGTACGTACTTACTTACGTACGTACAAACGCAACGCTATATCCCTCCCCGACTTTCGTCGCGAGGGGATAACAATCTGGAGCGCCGCATCAAACACACTTTAATTTGTTCTGCTGCTTGGAAGAGAAAAAATCGAACGAATACAACAAAGACAATGTAAATATGCACAAAATCATGATTACAGCCAGGGAATAGGCATATAGCAGGCTCCATGTCTTGGAAGCCGGGTATTTTTTTCTAATGTGTCCCCCACTTATTATAACCAGTTGGCGCACCTGGGCCTGGGGGCCAAAATTCGGCCAGAGCATAAATTAAAGATAGCATTAAGGCCAAATAGCGACACCGCTGTGTATTGATGGTATTTAGCCGAGAAATCTTGTCTGTAGTTTTTCTTAATTTCTATATCTATGGTGCTAACGTCAGGGGGTGTAGGCCCTATGTTAGATTCTCGGCCACATGGAGGCCGCGATTGTTGGTTGGGGCTATGACGGTATTTGTAGTTGTAGTGTAGAGTGTAGACCAACACGGCTTGTTGCAAAAACTAACTACGTCTAGCCCCCAAAACTACAATCT
The DNA here is from genome assembly GCA_963971465.1 of Lepidochitona cinerea. Lineage (NCBI taxonomy): Eukaryota > Metazoa > Mollusca > Polyplacophora > Chitonida > Tonicellidae > Lepidochitona > Lepidochitona cinerea. The sequence continues at coordinate 97,005,801 of OZ020551.1, read as the reverse complement.
TGGTTTCCTTTTTGATAAAAATGATCAATGGTAGGTCTAAGGTTATTTTGTTTCAATGATTAAAATGTCCCCCAGCCGTAGGCATATTTGGCAACTCGACCAGGTGACTTTAAGGGGAGATGTTGTCAGATATTGTTTACAATTTTCGATCATTTGGGGGCTGTTTTACCGTCAAGGTAACATAACATTACCGACGTTACGACCAGGCACAGAGTTACGACGGGTGTAGGCCTGTGTTGAGAAACAGCCGCGCTCAAGATTATTTCACTTAAATGGTGGCGTTGCCAGTTTTATTGTGGGAGGAAACCGGGCTCTATGCCCGGAGGAAACCCACGACCTTCCGGTGGTAACTTGCAACCATCCCACATAGGTCGTTCCAGTGACAACCCAGTCAGAAAATTTTCCAGTGTTTTTGGACTGAGTGGGATTTGAACCCGTAACAATATGGTGCCTGTTTCACGAAGCGGCGTAGAGTAAGTTTTTACGTAAAGTTTTGTCATAGCAACCAATACTGTAGCCGCACTCGTGTGTCTCTATCCTGGTTTACTTACTTTGACCGGTCAGGTAGATACCAATACTGTAGAGATACATGTAGGTTACAATGGCAGTTACGTAAAGCCTAGCCGAGAAATCTGGGCTCTGCCGATTTTTTTTCTCTCTCCGTATGACGAACACTGGAGCCCATATTTCTCGGCTAGTCTTACAGATACAGGCTGTAGCGGACGGTTGTACATTCTCATTGGCACACACCACCCCTGATCCATCGGTTATAACTGTGTGCAGTAGGCTATACTTGGTTAGTGAATGACACGTGCTCAAAACAAATAGTCCTCACATAACCACTAATTTAAATGAACGTTAAAATTTTTTAGCAAAATGATGTTACTAAAAGTACGCCTATCGCTGGCTCAATGCCAGACCGACAGTTGTCCAGCTATTCACGGACATCATGAAAGACCACGATTGTGCCATTGCCAGAAGGATTGATTGTTTGGTGTTTTACGCCGCGCTCAAGATTATTTCACTTATATGGCGGCGTTGCCAGTTTTATTGTGGGAGGAAACCGGGCTCTGTGCCCGGAGGAAACCCACGACCTTCCGCTGGTAACTGGCAACTATCCCACATAGGTCGTTCGAGTGAAAACCCAGTCAGAAAATCTTCCAATTTTTGGACTGAGTGGGATTCGAACCCGCAACCCATTGGTGGAAATTGCCAGAAGGATACAGGGCCAACAGAAAAAGACCCTGGTCAAAGCATTTTACTACTTTCAGATAACCACTTCTATCAACAATATGCCAAGTTGGCAACGATAGATATACGATCAACCGACACAGTACCAACAGTTAAACAACATTGAACCCAACATTCGCCAATGTCGGGCCAACTAAGGATGGACGTTAGCAAACCAAAACTTAACCAAAACTTGTTGGGCCACAATCAGCCTTAAACATTGCGCCTTTGATCAGTTTGCTTGTAAGCAGTTACCTTTTAATTCCGATCCAATGCAATGTCACCAGTGCTGTATCCATAAACGTGGGAAATGAATGTGCTGTCTTTGCACTGATAGACATTCGGGACCAACATTTATGGATCCAGCACTGGTGACATTACATTGGATTGGAATAGGTAGCTGCTTACAAGTCCCAAGAAGTTTGATGGGCGACGATGGACCCAGATTTCAGCACCATACTGACAATAAATTGTCAATAACTTTGGATAAGTCCTTGCTGTACCTTTCCATCATTTCCCTTGCTAAACCTTCAAACTGAATGACCTGCCTATAGGATAGAGATGTTGTGGCTTAAGGCCAGTTCTCACAGTGCGATTTGTCGTGCCGACTTGTAGAATGCGATTGAAATGGATGCTTTTAATTGGTCGATAAGATTTGTCAACCAATCAACTACATTCATTTGAATCACACGATACAAGTCGGTATGACAAATCGCACAGTGGGAGCGGATCTTTAGGGTTCGTGCCTACTTCCAGTACTAGGTCAAAGAAGTTGAGGCCCAGTTCAAGTGGGTTGACAGGAAATTCTGACACATGAATTGAACAAGGTCTTTGACGTTACCAAAGATAGGGGAGTTACATCTGGAACCAAGCTGTAGAGATTGGGTCCCGAGGGCAGATTTGGGCTATTTTCTAAAGCGATATTTTATAGTGACCTCTAATGAAAAAAATATGTCCCCTTTTCTTGAAACTCAAAGACAAACAGACTGTTATGAACTGCCATTTTCGTTTCAAGCTGTTCAGTGAAAGAAAACCAAGAAAAGAGGATTAATATCCTTACAGAGGAAAGCCTGGACCTTCCCATTGTTCCTTGCATATATACCACTCCTAGTAAAAACCCAGTCAGAATATTTTTTTCAATCAGTCTATCTAAAGGGTCACTGTTCCCATCATCATGTAAGAATAAATTGTTTCACATTATATGCCGCTCTGAAGACTATTTGGTGGTGGAGGAAACCGGGCTTTTTGTTCTTCAGCGAGTACCTCACAATTCTTTCACATAGGTTGATTGAGTGGAAAAAACACTCAGAATTTGTAACAATTTTGGAACCGATCGATTGAAGACCTGAATGGGACTGAGGGACTATTACTCTATGACTGAGCCAAAGAGGCCCCTGTAAGAATCGAGGAACATGGTGATAATGATACAATAAGAGAACTTAGAATCAAGAACTATAAACGATATCGTCTCAATGAATAACTGACATATAGAATTTACTTCCTAAAACAAAGAATTGTGAATACAAAGAATTATAGCACTAATATACAGCATCTAAAAAGCGACTAAAACTATTAAAAATTTTTTTTTCAAATGGAGATTATCAAGTACTGCATGCATACTTGTTGTAAAATGCTTTGGCCCTCCCTTTAGTAAGAATTCAGTACATATAATATCTACATTTATTTGAAAGATATTCAGAAAAATTAACATGTTAATATAGAAGGCCTACTGGCTAATACAAATGTCAAATTTGTTACAACATATTTTCTAGAAACAAAGGATTCACTTTGACAGCTCTATTTCATTTTGGCAAATGATTATTGGGCACTAAATGGCTATTTTGGAAAGTTTAGCCAATAGTCTTTTCAAATGCATTAGATAAATGCATCTATGAACGGTTGCATTATCGTTCACCTTCAATGTAGTACTTAAATAAGATAAAGTTTGTGTAAAACGTTTGTGTAAAACGAAATAATTCATTAAACTGGATCAGCAGCTACTTATCTGAACGTTCTCAAATCGTACAATATAATTCTACTTTATCTGCTTCATCTTCTGTTAACTATGGCGTTCCCCAAGGCTCCATTCTTGGACCCATACTTTTCCTTATTTATATTAACGACCTAACTGAAGTTTCTAAGGAGACTAATTTTACACTCTTTGCAGATGACACAAGTGTGTACAATGCTTCTAAAAATAAACATGACGCTATTAATACAATGTCAAAAGAACTAAATAAAATTAAAGACTGGCTAATATGTAACCGACTATCACTTAACATTACTAAAACTAAATGCATGCTGATTAACCCTACTAAATCCAGATCCGTTTACTGTCCACCCCTCTTCCTAGCCGGATCTGAAATTACCTACGTCAACGAATTTAAGTTTCTTGGTATCATCTTTAATCATAATCTGTCCTGGCTCTCTCATATCAACTATATAGGTAAAAAAATAGCACGAAATATTGGAATCATAAACCATATTAAAACAACTGTCAACAGGAAAACTCTACTAATATTATATTATTCTTTAATCCATTCTTATCTATCCTATGCCAACGCCCTTTGGGGATCCACCTACTCAACCCATCTCAATTCTCTAAAACTCCTCCAAAAACGTGCAGTTCGCACGATCAGTCTATCTGGACGACTAGAACATACAGGACCTCTTTTTACATCTCTTAAAGTACTGACTCTTGAACAGCTCAATCTTTATTCATGCCTTCTTCTTGCTCACAAATTTCTTCATCATTTTCATACTTTGCCCTCAATGTTTAATCAACTCTTTCTCAAACAATCCTCAGTACATAACTATCCCACCAGAACGCAACACTTGAATCTTCACAAACCCTTTTACTCATCAAATCTGTCCTTTTTCTCTCTCCGTGTTAAGGGACCTAGAGAATGGAACAAACTCAGTCTACATCTAAAATCTATCAATTCAATCTCTCTTTTTAAATCAAAAGTCAAAGATCTTCTGATCAGTTATAATTGATTATCCTATTACATGTTATTGACAAGACAATCTGTTTAACCTATAATTAGACAAATATTATTATAAAGATCACCATAAATGTTTAACTTGCTATTCAATACCCTTTTTTATCTCTCTAGTTTTCCCTTCCGCTCTACAAATTATAATGAACTTTGGGATAGATCAAGTCCATCTAGGACTTTATTCCCGCCAATTTGTTCCTTATATTCTTTTTTGTATAAATTTGTTTATTATGGTGAATAAATGAAATGAAATGAAATGAAATAATTATAACTTTCAATAATGGAGATCAAACAAAACAGAGCTAACAAACGGGTTGGAAAGACAAGTTCTGTAATTCTGTATGTAATTTAGTATTCAAATCATAATCACCTACAACTTTTAAACTACCTATAGACCCTTTTGATGTAAGGATTGACACCTGCCCAATAGCCTTGGTGTATGGCAAAATGACGCTACGTTGAGTTTAGGGATCAATCTGACGTTAAAATCGTGGTCATTTTGTCTATGACGCAATGCGATAGAGGCGTGTCAAAGCGCCTGCAACAGAGAAATGACGTCAATGCCATACAATTCAAACATCATCATGAAAAACATATTCTATTGCAGTCAAAGATAAAAATGTGACAATTTATTGCATAAGGTTTTGCAATAGTACAGTATTAAACATGTGGACAATATTCTTGAGATGTTTCAGAAAAGCTGCTACTGAACTGATATTACATGTTCAATATACAAGGTAAGAGCTGCAAAGTTTATATTCTCGTCCAATCTTGTCTCGTGTTCTGAAAAGTATGGTGGCAAAATACAACAAGGCATCGCAAACGATACAAATCCCCTCGCGTGCAAACACAAGAACTCTGATGCAAAATGGGGGCTGGGGTTATTGCAGGACATTGAAATAACATCAGTTGTCATTTGCACTAAACTGCAATAGACATGTTATCAGGCATGGGCTAATTGCCTGATAAATATGGTATATATTATTATTCATTCAACAATATCTGGTTACGCATCACACCAACAGCTTGATTTCCTGAAAGTGATTATAATTATGCATGTATCTAAGTGCATTCTCATTTGTGCAGAAGGTGTAATTGTCATTCTACATGATTATTTTCTTGGATGGAGACCCATTAAAGAAAAATATAGAATGCAATATAGTCACATACAATGTATATGAAGTTTGGTCACAAACCGTTTCGGGAAACTCAAAATACGCCCGGAAAGGCAGTCACTGTAGCCATACCAAAACAAATCCTTCCATATAAATATTTTTGAATATATGCAATGGGTCCTTCAAATATGAAATCTCATCTGGTGTTAAATGTCCAGGTCTTCAGCTTGGAGTCCAGCTAATTCTGACTGGTCAGTGGGTTCAATCACTGACCAGGATGTTTGCCACATTTAATATAGCTATATTTGAACAGAGCCTAATCTCTGAGATGGTCAATGGTGTGTAAATATACAAGTCTTATCTGTTTACACTTACAACCTTGTCAAACATATCTTTAAGCAGCTATATTTGCTTTACCATATGGGTAATAAAACTGAATTGAAGAGCCTTTAAAACAGAGAAATAATTATAATTCTAAACTTTTTAGGTTTTGGCCACCATAGCTATCACTAAATTATCCAAGGAAGCTGACACACTTTCTACCCATAAGCTATATCCTCAGAAAAAATTGTCCAGATGGAATCAAAACTTTGAAAGTTATAGAGCGGAAGGGAATATTACATAATCCAATATAACTCCCATATTATGTAACCAGTGATGTTTAAAATAGTTTGTGACACACCTTCTACCCATAAGGTATATACTCAGAAAAAATTGTGCAGATGGAATCAAAACTTTAGAAGTTATGGAGCAGAAGGGAATATTACATAATCCAATAAAATTCCCATATTATGTAACCAGTGATGTTAAAAATAGTCTGCCGGACAGCTGGACGGATGGAGATAATACCATAATACAGCCCGCTTTTCAAGCCGGGCGTATAAAAAATGAAGTAGCTAGAGCGCTGACAAAGATTTTCTATAAACAGTAACGGTGACCTTGACACCCTGAAATACGAACTTGTTCGAGGTATTCCCATGCTGGACCCATATAGGAAGTTTGGTCAGAATCCGTTCAAAAATGAAGTCGCCAGAGCGCTGACAAAGATTTTCTATAAATAGTAACGGTGACCTTGACCTTGGCACCCTGAAATACGAACTTGTTCGAGGTATTCCCATGCTGGACCCATATAGGAAGTTTGGTCAGAATCCGTTCAAAAACGAAGTCGCTAGAGCGCTGACAAAGGGTGAACATACGTACGTACTTACGTACGTACGTACGTACAAACGGAACGCTATATCCCCTCCCCGACTTCGTCGCGAGTGGATAAAAAGGGAATTCTGAGATACTTTAAACATCAGAGACAAAGTGTTTCTACAGACAAAAGTCTTCAAATATGAGGTTATTGTTGTCATTTCCAACATTGAGAAAAGCTACAACCTGGACTTCAGGTCTCCTAATTTCCACACGAAGGCCAATTGTTGCAGGCCTCTTTAAGGAAAGTATGATGTCTTTTGTTCCGTTGTCCACTCATCAAAATATGACCTAAGCTTTTGAGTAAGAGGTTAATACCAAATCTATCTAAAAAAAAGTCCACCCTTATTGCCTCTATGCCTTATATGTTTTTCCAGGTTGATTGATACCACCAAGGCCTGCTTTTGAATTTGGTAATTATCCTTCCAATATCACAGTCATCTGATAATGGAATCTCAGATATAGGGAGACAAAGCATGCAACAGATTTCTAAAGACATATATACAAGACAATCTTAATGTCTTCAAAATTAGCAGAAAACAAATAACTGTTCGACCAGATTGAAACCATGTAGTAATAAAGTTGTTGATCACAATATTTAATAGGATATCTTACTTTTCTCTCAGACCTATATTGCCATGATTCTACAAGACACAGCCCAGTTGCTCTGATATTTCACTTATCACTTGCATTGCATGATTTATAATTATATCTCTAACCAGACTCTCTGATCGTAGATAGCCTTTCATCATCATTCTTCCACCATACACTGCAATTTGACACAAGCATCTCAAATACAAGGTTGGAAACCTTGGATAGAGTTTGGGCAGTTTTTAACTATTTTCTGTACCTATTTGAATGTACTGAGATGTATAATAGTCACTGATTCTTTAATCACACACTGAATCTCAGATATAAGGCTGCCAACCAGGAAAGAGTTTGCAGAGGTTTTTACTGTCCCTGGCTTCCTGTATAAGATGGTTCACCTGGCCGGACACACTTAGTTGGACACCATCTTCAATGCCCTGTAACTTCTGATGCAGGCGAAGTAAAACTCTCTCTGCTAATTTGTTAACTTTATCAGCAGTTTCAACTGAAAATAAAACATCACAACAAAAGTTACACATAGTAGAAAATGTCAATAAAACTAAATGTGGATATAAGTGGGCTATTAAAGTCAAGGGTGAAAAAGGCAAAACAAAAGAGACTCAAGTTACAGTATACTCGTTGAATACTTTTCTAATTTTACGTGTCATTATAGGTAATAACTATTTCTATTGGCAAATACCACACCTATATAGAAAGTAAAATAACATAAAATAACATGTTTGGGCAACATCTCAGATAAGTAACAGAATCTTATAAACATAAATAGAGGATCTATTTTGAGTGTGTTTCGAGCAACGAGCTTTTAAGTTAAAGCCACATTTTCTTGAAGCGAAACTGCTTGTCCAGCTGTTTCGAGTTGTAATTGGCCTTTCCAACACCGCCACATGGCCAAGCCAGACAAATTCATTGACGTAACATCGGATCTGTAACATGTCAAACTGGAGACATTGAATTTGTTCGATCTTTTCAAATGTTTGGCTTGGCCACATGGCACTGGTGAGAGAGGTGGATTAAGATATAAGGAGATGAGAATGGTATATGTATATGTATCTGACATACCATTATTTTCCTCGTCATCCATTAGGTCAGCAGAAGTGTTGAGATCTGAGGTGTCAACATTCTGTCTATCTTGTTGAAGGTTGTAAGCTTTGAGTGGAGAGATTGTCCAGGTGTACAGAGGGTCGTACAATAACACCTGTAGAATGGTTAATAAGGATTCCTGGTTTTGATGCATCACTTCCATCGTCTTCTCACAGCATCTAAGAAGAGATAAGAAAGCAAACTACATGTATAAGCTACAGATTATTGACATACCAAATTAAACATAAAACTATGGTTCTGGAAAAAAATTATCCCAAGAAGTGTGTAAATGATCAATTGATTGATTGATGTTTAAAGTTGCACCCAAGGTTATTTTACTTACATGTATATGGCTTCGTTGCCAGGTTTAGTGGACTCATTGACTGTAGGAAACTTCGGCGAGTACATTACAACAGCCGAAAAGTCCAATCAGAATTTATTTAATTTTTCTATCGAGGGAGTGGGATTCAGAACCTACTGATGAAAGGTGTACACTGGCCAGAGACTATCACTGTGCTGACTGATCCTATGAGGCTCAATAGCTCAAGTTACATGTCAACTTTTAATCCCCTAACCATTCCCACCAAAACAGGCCTGATAAACTAAAGCAAAAAAACAGGTGAAGTCAGAATAGTTGGAAGTTTGCTGAATACAGTTTAGATTTAAATACCTTCTGAAGACTCCCTCCACACCAGTCACTCCCATTCCATCTACTATATCTCGGGTCAGTCGGAACGGCACGGTCTCAGGGGTGGGTAAAATATGACCTTGTTCAAAAGCAACTCCTGAAAATACAAACGGCATCACATTTAATACAATATATGAAGATAGCTTTGACAAGATTGAAAAAGATCCATATCCCTAACAATACAAAGTTTAAGAGTTTGACAAGATTGAAAAAGATCCATATCCATAACAATACAAAGTTTAAGAGTTTGACAAGATTGAAAAAGATCCATATCCATAACAATACAAAGTTTAAGAAAAGTCATGAGCTATGCCGTTCATCAGACAGATTTCACAAATGCTTGGAGGGATGTTATTTTTTTTACCAATGACAGTATTACAGAATGGTCCTCAGAATGGTTATATGAATATTTTAACTAAGATAAGTCCAGCAATAAGTCTTACCCAAGTCAATGTGGATAAGCTCGGCAGAATTACAGTCAATAAGAATGTTCTGAACATGACGATCACCCAAACCCAAAATATAACCAACTGAAAATATAACATGGTACATATTCCAGTGACAGATTTGGAGGTAAAAATAAATGATCAGCTTAATACAAAAAGATAAATAAACACACAAAAATAAGAACAAAATAACAACAGACAAATAGACTGATTGATGTTTTTTGTTACACTCAAGATGTATTTCACGCATATGACAGTCCTGCCGTATTCACTGGTGTAGGGTACAGGGTGTTTTGCACAGAGGTTACTCACGACTTAAGGCCCGCATCTGGCAAGTAATAGATAAAAGAGTTTGGGAGTTTGATGTGAGTCTACAAAACTGTCAACACTGAGATCATAAAACTTAAGGGTTTTTCTTTTTCATGATATATGGAACAGTAAACATACCTATAGATGTTGTGGCCACACTTTTTGTATAGGCTAATCGTTTCTCATACCATTTGGTGGGATCCAAATAGTTCTCCAGAAAGAAATGTCGGAAAATTGGTTGAAATTGAGAACAAACTTCCAAATATACTCTGTGTTTCTTCTCTAATCTTGGTTCACCTTGAACAGTCTAAAATCAAACAACAATATCAACTTTCTAAAGTTTGCAAAATAACATAAGTTTGACAGATTCTTTAAAGAATATCAAATAGAAAAATTAATATTAAAAAAAAAAGACGAAAATTACTCAAAATATCACAACGACTGAACACCAACAACACTGTCAAAAACTATTGCATCATATGGATAGAACATAATTTTTTTTCTTTAACAAGAAATTCAAATGAATTGACAAAGGGCCTCTGTGGCTAAGTCATCATTTGATTGATTGACGTTTGATGCTGCGCTCAAGATTTTGTCACTTTTATAGCTGTGCTGCCATGTTATGTGGGAGAGTAAACGGGTTATTTGTTTGAAAATCCCAGACTTTCAGAGGGTACCTGTCAACTCTTCTACATTGGACAATGAACTGAAAAAAAAAACACCCCAAAAAATAGGTGAAATAATCTTGACAATCAACCAACCATGAGATAAATCCTGCATATATATATAACTATCATGCTTCCAACTTACAGACATCTTTCTCCGACAGTCTCTTGCAATAAGGTCATGTGGTCTGTAACGAGAATGTGCTCCCTTTGGCCCCACCAGGTATTCCCCAATGGGTTGTGTCCCTTCACACCATTCCAATAAACCACTTCTCTGAGACAGAGGTACCACCTATCAATGGCAGCCAAAATAAGAATATTAAGATTAATTGATCATAATCTAAGACGCCTTTTGCAAGCTGGGAAAACAGTAGCATGAAAGTTAGTTTGCTAGGTCTTACACAAGTTTGTCTTCCTAGTCAAAAATCAAGTCTAACGCAAGTAAAAGATTGACTTCGTTCCAGATTTCTTAATATTTCTTACTTTTTCAAATTTTTTTTCTTAGTTTTTCTAACTGACATAAAGCATGAGAAACACTTTGATTACCCAGTTATGTTCTGACCTTATATGTTCTGATACTGAGAGCTCTTTGTCTGGTTTCTGATTCCTTCTGTAAAAGAGAGTTGACCATTTCAAACACTTGCTGCATAACTGCATCTTGTCTCAAATCGTCTCGACCCTGAGGAATAATTGAAGATAAGTTTGATACATGATTTGACAACAGATATTTACAGTCAGAAATAAAACTGTTTGTAAACTTGACAAAAATCTTTTAGGATTTTTTTTTTTTTTTTTTTTGGGGGGGGGGGGGGGGGGGGCTGAGGGGTTATGACTGATTCACAAAGTATGCCTAGTGACAGTAATATTCCTTGTTACAGTCTACCCTGACATTTCAAGTAGCCTTGCCAGGTTTAGTAGGGGAGGAAAACGGCCTCAGTGTCCGAAGGAAACCTCCAACCATCGGAGAGTACCTGGCAACTCTTCCACATACAGTGACCGAGTGAATAATCCATTTTAAAATTTGTATTGGCTCTGAGTGGGATTCGAACCTGTGCCGCATCAATGTAAGGTCTGTGTGTGACTGAGGGATGGACCACCGAGGCCCCTTTTCAGCTCAGCTACCAGCTAATGATGTCACTAACATGACAGGGGGAAACAGTAAAACTACCAGCCACAAATCGCCTACAGCCCATTTGAATGCTCTCGAATGCAATAAACTTGAAACTTTCTTTAAATTGATTTGTCAACACAGAGCTATTAGATCTGAGTTACAGGTATTATCCTGACCTTAACGAGTTGTTTACTCCAGGTACCATCTGAACTAATACAGGTGATTATCTTAGGAAGGTTAACTCCACCTGCCAGTTTGAAGGTTGGTTGGAACCCGATAATGTGAGCTATATCTTTGTAATCACAGCTTGGATCCACCTACAAATAAATCAACAACAATCAAAAACATATCACAAAACATACACATTGGACGGCTAATTGACCTCTCTGCCAAGGTCACATGGACAGGTCAAATCCAACGTGGCATATTTGGGATGTTACATATGTGATGATTTTTTTGTTTTTGTCGAATTTGCCTAACCGATTTGGATGTTTTGCCTGGCCACATGGTGCTGGCGGAAAGGTCAATATACTTTAAGGTTGAAGTATTTTTGTAATTTACAATTAAAATATTAATTAATTACTATATTTTAGCTTATATCAATGTATGAAAGTTCAAGTTAAAACAAGTTAATTTATCCTTGGAAGGAGTTCTATTGGAACTACCACATACTGTTGGCCAGCTTTTTCAGACTGACCTTTTGACAAAAGAAATGATATGCTTACTGGGATGACTGAGGTGGGACTGACAACTGAGGTAAGGTTCTTTATTTGGGTTAACTTCAATGCATTCGGCAAGGATATTGGTTCTACAATAATTCAAAACAACATAAACATGATCAGTAAAACTTATTTAAACTATGATGGCAAGAGATAACTTATTGCAGCATTGTCTCATTTTTTTAATATATTAAACATGGCAATGATAGCTTGAGGAAATATAAGTAAGACCAAAAACCTTTTCTAATCACCAATCAAATTGAAGTAAGGCCTATAAATGGTCATTGGAATACTGTAAACTTACTTGTTTCAGTTTTATATTTCTCCACAGGCCAGTTAGCCAGTTCTATATAAGCCACGCAGAGTTTCTCAATCCCTTGTAAGATGCCACCTACAGTTGAGGAGCGTAGTTTTTCCACCATAGTCTTAGCGGCACGAACTCTCTCCTAAAATCCATAGAAAGTAGTTGGCAAAAAAATGTTTTTTAGGATTCACAGTTTTGGTGAATGCAAAAAGACACACATATAACACCACACTTGAAATGATTTAAATTTCCTTGGCTAGGCCGGGACCTCAAATAGTAGTTGTAGCCTTGGCAGTACACAAATCACATCATTATAACAATATGATATCAACGATTTTCATTGCCAGCAGAAAATTCTCAAAATAACATAACACTTGCCACTCATCAACGTAAAACGAAGTTTAAATGTATTAGAATACCTCATCAGGTGTGTCCAGATCTGATGTTGATTTCTTCAGCTTCCCTCTCCGGTTGTCTCCCCTACCTTGGTTCAGTAGTTCAGTATCTTTATTGGCATGAGCAAGAGCCAAGATGATAAACAGGGTTTGGTACGGATGATCAGTCGACGTACGTTCAATCAGCTGAAAACATTTTCTTGAATTAATTACTTTGTTCAATCCATAAAGCGCACGAGTACATTAATATGGCCTACTCTAGGTGTGAAACCATGTCTGAACTATCCATGCATCATGATATTAAGTCTACAAATACGTATATATTAATTTTCCTCAATTATTGAATGCCAAAAAGCTGGGTGACTGTTTTGGTCGACACATATACTAAGACCCCAATTTACATTTCGTAAGGGACACATCGTCGTTTCGTAAGCTAGATATAAGTGGGAAAAAAAATTAAATCCATGGAAGAGTTCCTGAGTTAGTGAATGCCAAAAGGCTGGGTGACTGTTTTGGTCACCACAAATATCCAGGCCTCAATTTAGTTTTGGTACATGACACATCGTCTAACCATAAGCTTCATTAATCAGAAGAAAACAATTAAATGCAGATAATTTAAAGTTATGTAGCGGACACGAACCTGGCACGGACAACAGTATACCAATATGCGCCCTCTTTAAGAGAGGGCGTATAAAACTTTGAGGATTTATTTAGCTGGCACAGGGGTAAAATTGTTCATAACTTGATGAACCGAAGAAGTATTGAAATCAATACTATGTAAATTACCCCTTATCAGGAACAATAATTTAGAAGTAAGAGAGGTGGAGGGAAAAAAAAACAGACATTGACAAGAAACAAACACACAATTAGGGGTTACATGGTTCCTCATTTAGCACAGATGTTAAGATTCTCCAAAAAGAGATTACTTACTTTAACATAATATTTCTTAATAGTGAAGACAAAATCTGTTGTTTATAGCCATGTACAATATCTTACCCTATCAAGGGTTGGTTTGAAGAGTTGGTTATGAACTGAGTTAATACTCATCCTAGCTGCGAGCTGATACATTAACGGCAAGAACTTCTGTGATTTGACTCCGTCTAAAGTCTCCTGAAATGAAGATAGAAACACACATATATGTTAGCTGTTGTGCTATTCAACGCACAGCTCTTTTTTTCCCTTTTGTAATTCAGGGGTCGGTTGTTCAAAAGTGTACACCAGTTTAACTTTTGAATTTCTTTGTTACACGACATCATTTAGACCTGTAGTAAGCCTAACATTGGATCAGTGTAAATGTCCTGTACAAAATTCCCAGGGTCTCTTTTTGGACATGACATTTTGCTTCCTTCGTAAAAAAAAAACCCACTAGCCTTTTGATCATGGCAGAATACATAAACAGCCATAAACAGTAGCAGAGCATCCAATAACACATATAGCACATACAATATGGCTCATGTATTGAACATTCAAATATGACCTTTGCATTGAATAAGATGTGTATTATAAAGACATTTTAATTGACTTTGAGTGATATACTTTACACATACCATGATCATCACATTAACGTCTTTCAAGGACGCATTATCAAACCAAAGGGAGATAACTCTAAATATCCTCAGGTCATGTTTATCTCCACACTGTAAACATTTGATGTAGTTCTGTAAGGCACGCAGTAAAAATGACTTGCGATCTTCTTCCATCTGTTTTAACTCCATGTCATCAATCTGGCTCTGTTTCTTTAAAGTACTCAGATAGCGGCTGAAAACATAAGCAAATATCCATTGTTTTGTAAACCTTTTTGTATCAAACACTCCTTGTGTACTTTCATACATTGCAACAATGCTCTGAACACCTTCCAAACAGAAGCGTTATATGAGAAAAAATAAAAGATTTCCTCAGTGTTTCTTTGATTGATTGATGCTTTACACCACACTCAAGATTACTTCACTTATATGGTGGCATTGTCAGGTTAAGAGAGGGGGGGGGGGCTGGGCTCTTTGCCTAAAAACCCCAGACAAAAACTTGAACACTCCTCTACAACAGGGGATCGAGTGGAGGACTGTCACTCTAGCCGACCAAGCTACCGAGGCCCCTATCTTTGATTGGAAAGCACATAGATAGACTATATTATAAGTACATGTATTTAACAAAATGGAACAATCGTTATTTGGAACTAGTCTAAATGTTTTTTTTTGTTTTAAAGCCATAAGATATTCCTTGTACCAGTGTTTTTAATTCGAAAATAACAACAGAAAATTACAATAAGATACTAAGACATACTCTCTTCTTTCCGCCAAATTTTTATATTTTTCCAACTCTTCTTTGGCTTTCTTCATCAAGTTCTGTTTGGACTCGAATGTGTTAGACTTCATATAGTTGACAATGTTTTGATACTGTGCATCAGCGTAACGTGCCACGGAGAGATGGGCATCCAGAGCCACGCCAGCACTGTCACCATGGGATGATAACCAATCAACCGCCTGAAATGAGTATCAAGCTATCAATGGAAGTTTTATACAAATATTGCGTTTCCAAACATGTTAACATACAGAAAACACATTAATTAAGATAAATGCTATATAAATATAGTTTATAATTTGAATTAAGACAAAATATAGATATACAGAGTTATAGAGTTTGTTCGATGGGGGATACGGAAATATATGGGGGTCAACGAAGACCTAACTTGTACGATATTCTAGCCTTCTTTCTCAAACTTGACTTTCATAAAAGGCAGAAAATGAACTCTGAAAGCTATTTTCTCATATGTATGGCATGACCTGACTTAATGATAAAAAATTAAGACATCACCACGTCATCAGTTGTTTTTGAACCCACGTTTAAAGAGAGTTTCAAACATTTCTTATGACCAGACTTGATTGACAAGTGTCTAGACACGCCATCACGAGCCATATACGGTAGTCGCCTTGTATGGATCAGCACGGCGACATACTATGGAGTATACAGGGTCTCCACGTGACAGGTTTGAACCAATGAACAGGAAGTATTCAGTGTGAGGTGGGATAACAACATATACAACGTTTTTAAACACTGCCCGAAATGCAAGAAAGCTCACCTTATCTAGGTATTTTTCCATTATAACATTTGGACTGTCTGAGCGAGTATCAGCCAACCAGTTTCCATATTTCATCAACACTAATGGATACAGTCTTGCTGCTTCTAAACTATTCTGTTTTACCAACTGTGAAAAAATTAGAATTAAAAATATCACAAAAAAGCACTAATTTGTTTGGTAAAATTCTATGTTAAAAAAATGAAACATTGTACATCAGTTAGTTTGTGATATATTTTTGCATCATATATTTTCCATAGATAATACTGAAGTAGGTTTGGTACTTACCACTGAGAGTTTATCAATGAATGTTTTAAGAAGATGTTTGCCTGTAGTTTGTTCTCCTCTATCCCAGTATAGACATGCCTCCTCAACCTGCCAACTAAAGCTGTCCTCAACAGGTAAGGATTTCAATTCACTCAAGATATGACCAGATAGCTGTAAATATGACCTTTATTACATTACATAATATGGTACACGTATCTAAAAAATGAGAATACTGTTAAAGCCATTTTCAAAAATAAACAAATTAAACACAGTAAGTGTCAGCCAGTCCAAATTTTCGTTATTTTGGGGATTACACTTTTATGAAAGATGGCAGAAATTCTTCTGCCCATCTTGGGTGACGTTTGAAACGGAAATCAAACCTGGCTCCCAGAGTATGGCAACTATCACATGCACTAAATGCCGGTTCTCTCATCCATTCAGACAACCAACCACCTCTTACAGCTATTTATTTCTCTTTCAACTTAATATCAGTTGCCTGTTATCAGCTTAATTGACACACCTTCTACACAACCGCACCAATGGATCGCGGGTTCGAATCCCACTCAGTCCGAAAAAAATTGGAAAATGTTCTGACTGGGTTCTCACTCGAGCGACCTATGTGGGGTGGTTGCCAGTTACCAGCGGAAGGTCGTAGGTTTCCTCAGCGCATAGAGCCCTCCTACAATAATACTGGCAACACCGCCATATAAGTGAAATAATCTTGAGCGCAGAGTAAAACACCAAACAATCAATCTACACAACCGACAGTTTCTCACCTCAAATCTTCCTGCCAGTCTGGTTTTTGAAGCTACATGACATAGATGTTTGACATAAGTGGTGAGAATCTCCTCCTGAGATGGGGACTTTCTATATTGAGCATTCAATAAACAACTCTGTACTTGAAGTCCTAGCTCTATATAGTCAAACCCGTTTAGGTCTACAGCACGGTAACTTGTCCACTTCTCCAACAGTTTGCTCACTAACTCCATTCTGTAACGCAAGAAGAAAACTGTAAAAATCTAATTCTGTACAGGGAAGGGAATATGGGCGTAACATAATAAAACCTGATCATAACAATGATTGGTTTATGTTAGGTGCCCCATACAGACTTCTGTGTGTGGAGAAATGCCCCAGCCTCCTGCAGGTACCTGGCAGCCACATGGGGCTATCAACACTTTTTTTATTTATTTTTGTACTGAGCTCTAGCCAGTGATGAACATTCTGTGAAATAATACCTGTTGTCAGTATAAGCCATATTTTCTATGTGGTTAAGACCAGACAGGTTACTGAGAATGGGGTACAGGGAACGACTACTCTCCCAGCTTACTTCTGTCATCTTCTTTAACGATATACACCTACAGAAGCAGAAAATATATAGAATGGTGAAATAGATTTGGATTTACTATGAAATCACATAAATCCCTCATAGAACAGCTGACATTTATGAGCTAAGAAAAATGTAAACTTGATCTGGTAGGCACAATAAATTGGGTTGATGTTTGAAAGTTATTGATTCCTCAGGAGCAGGTATCAACATCACCGTTCAATGGCCTCTATACTATTTGTACTTTGCGTAGGAGTGATTGATTAATTGCTTGGTGTTTTACGCCATACTCAAGATTATTTCACTTATATGGCCGCGTTGCCAGTTTTATTGTGGGAGGAAACCGGGCTCTATGCCTGGAGGAAACTCACAATCTTTCGGTTGTAACTGGCAAGCATCTCACATAGGTCGTTCGAGTGAAAACCCAGTCAGAAAATTTTCTGAATTTTTTTGGGACTGAGTGGGATTTGAACCTGCGACCCATTGGTGGCAGGCTGTTCGGATTGAGCGTCCAATGCTCTACCTACAGAGCCACTTTGCGTAGGAAACACCATGACTTAAGTTAACTTTTAAAATAATGTCCAAATTCTGCTGAGAGAAAGGTTATTTCCCCTCTTTAGCAAGATCAACATAGCAACAAAAGTAATTAATTCAATGGGAGTTCATGATAATGCCTTTATAGGAAAAATAAACAATTAGATAAGTTTAACAAGTGCTGCTCACCTGGCCACGGTACAGGCAGCTCCAATTACCTCCCCTTGTTGATTTTCATGGAAGGCCTTCAAGGCACAATACATTGACTTATGGAAGCCCACTGCAGATTCTTGCAAACTAACAACAAACATGACAATTTACCTTGTGTTGTAACTGAACCAAAATATACTTATAAATATAATATATAAAACGTATAATGTGTGGATTATTACTTTGAATAATAATTAAAAAAACCCACTAATTTCAGTGGAAGTTTTTAAATGTACCTTTCCAAAAGTATAAAATAAATACTTGGGCAAATTTTTTGAAGACAGAGAGTGAAGTTTCTGGAATAATTGACAAAACAATTTTCTGATAGGATCACAGACCGAAAACTTGAGTTAGGTCATCATGATAAAACTAACACATACAAAACTTCAATTGACCAAAATTGAGTGAAACACTTTATCAGGCATTTCAACATCATCAAATTTGATGATTGACTGTTTGTTAGTTGTTGTACACTGCACACAAGGTTATATGATGCTGTGTTGGTAGGTTGATAGCCCAGAGGGCTATCCTGATCGATATCAGGTAACCAATGCACAGTTATAACTAGAAACTGACTGACTTGTTTGGTACATCCATATTCCACTGTCCCAGTCTCCAGGCAGATTCATATTTGAGTTCCTCTAATTGTGGGTTAGATGTCAACGAATCCTCATTCATCTGGTCCAGGTATTTACCCACCAAACTGTACGAGCCACAGTTCTTCATTGACTGAAGGGGGAATAAACGTGCCATATGAAACAATGAATAGAAGGGTTAATAGATGATTTGCCAATTACTTGCAAATGATTCCACAATTACTACCCAAAGTAATAGACCAGACAAAGGATCCGACCTGTTTTTAACATAAAATTTTCCATATTTTACAACAGATACAACAAATGAAAAGCTATATTCTGACAGTTTATATCCGAATGAATCTAGAAATGCGAGAAAAAAATTGTGGACTTAAAAGGCTGCTGGGCTTGTCTGAAGTAAGATTTATGCCTCGACGTCATTTCATTTTTGCACGCAAAACTGGCAAATGGTGTATTGTTTTTAGAGATATACTGATAAGTGAAGAAACGTAGCTTGTGTACAGCACTTTTTATCATTAAGTTTAATTGATATGATATGAAGTTTATTACTAAAAGCCAATTGGCCCATGAGCATAGATTTCAAAAACATTTATGGATGGCGAATTGAAAAAATTTAATACAAAAAACATTGAGAGGTTTTATGCATACGGAAAGCCTTTTCACTGAACATATTTGTTCCTTAACAATGTGATGTTATAAGAGCTTAACAATTGTACACATTTGTTAAGGCTTGCAGGACAATAAAAATAGGAATACACATTTTTCTTAGATCGTTATAAAGGGAACAAATTAAAGTGGCATGAGCTGCCAAAATTCAAACTTTTTTCATAATTTCTGATCGCCACGACAGTAAGAGGCTTTGAAGGCCATCGAAAAACTAAATGATTGGCGCTGGAATGAGGAAAATCCGTACAGTATGTGGCCTGTATGAATCAAAATCGTGTTTGAAAGTAAACAAAATTTAAATAACCGGGACGACCATTCATTCATTCTAAGCCAAAGTTAGTTCAAAGCAATACTTTATCGTACATTTTCGAGACTAGAAGCACTAAAAAGCTTCTAAATTATACGTCTTAAGAAAAATAGCCAATAATTTCAACATTTTTTTTAACGCCAAAATATCAACATTTTGGCCGTTCATGCCACTTCATCTTCCACTGAATGTTTGATATAGTGGTGTTTTGAATGACTACCATACCTGTAAAAATCCAGTTTGTGTTGAAGGATCTGGCTGATTCATCTTCACAGCATAAGCTACAGCAGCTTTATCCCACACATTCTCATGTTCATAGGTCTGGATTCTAAATAAGGAAATGTTTATGCAACACAATGTAAACTGATCAGCAGCAAAGTATAATATTCTATTTTTTTTAAAAATTGATCAAATACTTTCCCAGAAATTCAATTTTTATCACACAAAAATAATCATGCTTGGTAGAAGAAAAAACCTTTTCAAAGAAACCTTTGACCTTCCATTGGTTCCTGGTGACAATCCAACTCACTCAATATACTAGGAGAATAATATATAAATAGCATACCTGGAAGTGTTATCAGCCCTACGTCCCACACCACAACCATACAGTCCATCAGGGTCACCTATAGACAGGTATGTCTGCAGTAGAAGGTCTTCTGTATTCACACCTGATGGTGTAGGGATCGTTAACTGAGAACACTGACTAGAATCTGTGGAACTTTCAGACAGCTCAGAATTCTGGGAAATTGTTCTACCAGACGTGGAAATCCGCCGTCCACCCCTACGACTATCTGATTGGTGAAGCCTGTAAATGATATCGTAGGTTATAAATGATCTGCAAAGGTTATAATTTAAACGACTGGGTAAATTTTTGAATGTACTAATAACTAGAAAAGGTCAATAGTTATGAAATTACAATATCTGTCTTTAAATCGGCATACCTGCCAAATTCACACTTGGTTTGGCAATTACGGGGGTTTGAAGTTGATCAATATATCAGAATCAACATTATCACAACGTAAGGAAAATTCATACAGGCTATGGACTTTGCTAACCGATATACTGTTACAAAGTATGCTTCTAACATGCACTTCTTATGAAGATCGTTTAAATGTAAAAAAAAAATCAACAGCTCCTGTCCCTTTATACTCCCAGAATAAAACTGTAGGCCAAACAATAATAGTGAAACTATTATGTCTGGTTCCTTAATTACACGTAGCACTGAATTTTATAGACCTTTGAATTTCCCAGGCTATTTCTGTGCAGAGGAGAGACGTAAAAAATGCTGAACAGTTGAACGCTGCTTTAGCCACTTCACAGTAATTTATATTCAGCCATAAATTGTTCTCAAACTGGGTCTTCTTACTGAAAAAATAAAAAAACAGCAAATAAACAAAATGTCATCAATACGCTTATTGTAGTGGCCGCATTGTACGCTGAACTATTGAAGAAGATGACATACATAAAGATAGTCTAGTTCTGTTTATTTGTCAATGTTTTTTTTTTCTAAAATGATACATCATCATAATAATTTGATTTATGAAAAAAATCCAATCCTAACGTTAAGTTCAAATGTTTGAATATTAAATTTGTTCACTATGCATAGGCAAATTATAGTCTGGTCTACAGTTAAGTCTCTTTGTAGGTAGGGGGCACATGGTTGGCTTACACTTTCTCTTTTTTCAACATTTGTGTGCGTAGTAGGTTCGAAAGGAAGAGGTTCTTACAGATAAGACTTTTATCCAAGGGGAATATGAAAATTATCTCTCCACTTTTCAGATTCCCAGCAATAATACATACTTTTGTATTTTTAGTGTAACAGGTATATTTTATCTCCTAGTATCAATGAGGCATGTGTTTGCACAGAAGTAGGTATTATCACTGGGAATTAGCGTCAAGCCTGATGACGTCACATAAATTTACGCAAAACTTTCCGGGTAATGTATGTACCTCCGTTCACAATTTTATTCAACTGGTACTTAGCAAGATGTCACTTTTATGGAAAACATTGGTGACATAACTTGTTTTTATCCACACATTAGCTTTTTACGTCTTCTCTTGCAGTACTATTCCTTCTGCCATATTTTGAAATTATAAAGAAACATCCCTCAATCCGCAAAATGCTTTGCGCGTAAATTCAAAGTGACGTCATCAAGCAATCAGTCATTTGTGGCAATTTCTATAATAATCCTAATTTTAAAAGTATTAAGTGTACCTGTCATTGAAGCGAGCTTGGTGTCGGAGATACTGTATCACAGATAATAGAACCTTAACAGACTTTTTATTACAGCAGATGGATTCACCTAAACAGTATAACATAATGTCTACATCAGTGTGTCCATTGAACAAGAAATTTATCATATAACGCTACATATAAAAGCTGTATAAATATTTTGTACTTGATGACAATCAGCCCTCCCCCCCCCCCCCCCCCCCACCCTCTGGAAATATAGATTGAAATTAAATTAAAAATAGTGATAAAAATGTTTCTTATAGGTTCAGATCATATTATGATAGAATTAATCAATCCTTCAAGGAACTTCTGGTCATTTTAACTGGTCCAAAACTGTGTCATGTCACTGTTACACCATCGTTTGGCAGGACCAATCATACTCCACGTGGATTACATAACAAGGAAATCCATCCTTATTATTGGTCAATTGTCAGAAGGTATACAGCTTTACCCACACCATGCATAAATGATTCTTGTAAAAAATAAAAGACAAAGCTGAAAGGACGTATTAATTAATAGTCGTGGGGACGAGTCTTTAAAAGTGTTATCATTACTATATGATACAAAAAGATTTCCTAACAAAAACATGTATAAAAAAAAATAACATGCACACCCACTTTTATTATGATGAGAGCTTGACTGACTTGATCCCTCAGAATCCTCTATCTGACAATGAGTTGTGAAGAAATTGCTGATTTGTTGAGAAAATATTTTACTCTGTTCCACTGAACCGTTTTGTAAAATGTCATGTATAAGGTATGGTAATACCACCTCACAGAACTTTGTCTGAAAAACAAACATAACAGAAACTTCAGTGTTTTCCATGGTTCAAGATCATTTCCTTTTCATGTATATGTGGTAGTGTTACCTGGTCAGTTTTTGTGTACCACACTGGAGAGATATGTGTATGCTATTATGATAGTTACGCCAAAAACTTATAACTAAGCTCTTTTTCAAACCGGCTGAAGGTTTATTGAGATAGAATACAAGACTAGATGACATCTGCGGAGTGTCTGCTAGTACCTGCTAGAGTGATTGGTTGATATTATTCACTGCACTAAAGATTATTTCACTTATAAGGTGGGATTCACAGATTTACTGAAGGATGTAACCATGCTCTTTGCCTAGAGGAAACCCTCAGCCATCAGCCAGTATCTGGGAACTCTGACAAGTAGGGTGACCGAGTGAGAAACCCTCAGCCTCTCAGCCAGTATCTGGGAACTCTCCCACGTTGAGTGACCGAGTGAGAAACCCTCAGCCTCTCAGCCAGTATCTGGGAACTCTCCCACGTAGGGCGACCAAGTGAGAAACCCTCAGCCTCTCAGCCAGTATCTGGGAGCTCTCCCACGTAGGGCGACCAAGTGAGAAACCCTCAGCCTTTAGCCAGTATCTGGGAGCTCTCCCACGTAGGGCGACCAAGTGAGAAACCCTCAGCCTCTCAGCCAGTATCTGGGAGCTCTCCCACGTAGGGCGACCAAGTGAGAAACCCTCAGCCTCTCAGCCAGTATCTGGGAACTCTCCCACGTTGAGTGACCGAGTGAGAAACCCTCAGCCTTCAGCCAGTATCTGGGAACTCTCCCACGTAGGGCGACCAAGTGAGAAACCCTCAGCCTTCAGCCAGTATCTGGGAACTCTGACAAGTAGGGTGACCGAGTGAGAAACCCTCAGCCTCTCAGCCAGTATCTGGGAGCTCTCCCACGTAGAGCGACCAAGTGAGAAACCCTCAGCCTCTCAGCCAGTATCTGGGAGCTCTCCCACGTAGGGTGACCGAGTGAGAAACCCTCAGCCTCTCAGCCAGTATCTGGGAACTCTGACAAGTAGGGCGACCAAGTAGGGCGACCAAGTGAGAAACCCTCAGCCTTCAGCCAGTATCTGGGAGCTCTCCCACGTAGGGTGACCGAGTGAGAAACCCTCAGCCTTCAGCCAGTATCTGGGAGCTCTCCCACGTAGGGTGACCGAGTGAGAAACCCTCAGCCTTCAGCCAGTTTCTGGGAACTCTCCCACGCAGGACGACCAAGTGAGAAACCCTCAGCCTCTCAGCCAGTATCTGGGAAATCTCCCACGTAGGGCGACCAAGTGAGAAACCCTCAGCCTTCAGCCAGTATTTTGGAACTGTCCCACGTAGGGCGACCAAGTGAGAAACCCTCAGCCTTTAGCCAGTATTTGGGAACTCTCCCATGTAGAGCAACCAAGTGAGAAACCCTCAGCCTTTAGCCAGTATTTGGGAACTATCCCATGTAGAGCGACCAAGTGAGAAACCCTCAGCCTTTAGCCAGTATTTGGGAACTCTCCCATGTAGAGCAACCAAGTGAGAAACCCTCAGCCTTTAGCCAGTATTTGGGAACTATCCCACGTAGAGCGACCAATTGAGAAACCCTCAGCCTTAATAGCCGGTATTTGGGAACTATCCCATGTAGAGCAACCAAGTGAGAAACCCTCAGCCTTTAGCCAGTATTTGGGAACTATCCCATGTAGAGCAACCAAGTGAGAAACCCTCAGCCGTTAGCCAGTATTTGGGAACTCTCCCATGTAGAGCGACCAAGTGAGAAACCCTCAGCCTTTAGCCAGTATTTGGGAACTCTCCCATGTAGAGCGACCAAGTGAGGAACCCTCAGCCTTTAGCCAGTATTTGGGAACTCTCCCATGTAGAGCGACCAAGTGAGAAACCCTCAGCCGTTAGCCAGTATTTGGGAACTCTCCCATGTAGAGCGACCAAGTGAGAAACCCTCAGCCTTTAGCCAGTATTTGGGAACTCTCCCATGTAGAGCGACCAAGTGAGAAACCCTCAGCCTTAATAGCCAGTATTTGGGAACTATCCCATGTAGAGCAACCAAGTGAGAAACCCTCAGCCTTTAGCCAGTATTTGGGAACTATCCCATGTAGAGCGACCAAGTGAGAAACCCTCAGCCTTTAGACAGTATTTGGGAACTATCCCACGTAGAGCAACCAAGTGAGAAACCCTCAGCCTTAATAGCCAGTATTTGGGAACTATCCCATGTAGAGCAACCAAGTGAGAAACCCTCAGCCTTAATAGCCAGTATTTGGGAACTATCCCACGTAGAGCGACCAAGTGAGAAACCCTCAGCCTTAATAGCCAGTATTTGGGAACTATCCCATGTAGAGCAACCAAGTGAGAAACCCTCAGCCTTAATAGCCAGTATTTGGGAACTATCCCACGTAGAGCGACCAAGTGAGAAACCCTCAACCTTCAGCCAGTATTTGGGAACTCTCCCACGTAGGGTGACCGAGTGAGAAACCCTCAGCCAGTATCTGGGAACTCTGACAAGTAGGGCGACCAAGTGAGAAACCCTCAGCCTCTCAGCCAGTATCTGGGAGCTCTCCCACGTAGGGTGACCGAGTGAGAAACCCTCAGCCTCTCAGCCAGTATCTGGGAACTCTGACAAGTAGGGCGACCAAGTGAGAAACCCTCAGCCTTCAGCCAGTATCTGGGAGCTCTCCCACGTAGGGTGACCGAGTGAGAAACCCTCAGCCTTCAGCCAGTTTCTGGGAGCTCTCCCACGCAGGACGACCAAGTGAGAAACCCTCAGCCTCTCAGCCAGTATCTGGGAAATCTCCCACGTAGGGCGACCAAGTGAGAAACCCTCAGCCTTCAGCCAGTATCTGGGAGCTCTCCCACGTAGGGTGACCGAGTGAGAAACCCTCAGCCTTCAGCCAGTTTCTGGGAACTCTCCCACGTAGGGCGACCAAGTGAGAAACCCTCAGCCTCTCAGCCAGTATCTGGGAAATCTCCCACGTAGGGCGACCAAGTGAGAAACCCTCAGCCTTCAGCCAGTATTTTGGAACTGTCCCACGTAGGGCGACCAAGTGAGAAACCCTCAGCCTTTAGCCAGTATTTGGGAACTCTCCCATGTAGAGCAACCAAGTGAGAAACCCTCAGCCTTTAGCCAGTATTTGGGAACTATCCCATGTAGAGCGACCAAGTGAGAAACCCTCAGCCTTTAGCCAGTATTTGGGAACTCTCCCATGTAGAGCGACCAAGTGAGAAACCCTCAGCCTTTAGCCAGTATCTGGGAACTCTCCCATGTAGAGCAACCAAGTGAGAAACCCTCAGCCTTTAGACAGTATTTTGGAACTATCCCACGTAGAGCGACCAATTGAGAAACCCTCAGCCTTAATAGCCAGTATTTGGGAACTATCCCATGTAGAGCAACCAAGTGAGAAACCCTCAGCCTTTAGCCAGTATTTGGGAACTCTCCCATGTAGAGCGACCAAGTGAGAAACCCTCAGCCATCAGCCAGTATCTGGGAACTCTGACAAGTAGGGTGACCGAGTGAGAAACCCTCAGCCTCTCAGCCAGTATCTGGGAACTCTCCCACGTTGAGTGACCGAGTGAGAAACCCTCAGCCTTCAGCCAGTATCTGGGAACTCTGACAAGTAGGGTGACCGAGTGAGAAACCCTCAGCCTCTCAGCCAGTATCTGGGAGCTCTCCCACGTAGGGCGACCAAGTGAGAAACCCTCAGCCTCTCAGCCAGTATCTGGGAGCTCTCCCACGTAGGGCGACCAAGTGAGAAACCCTCAGCCTCTCAGCCAGTATCTGGGAACTCTCCCACGTTGAGTGACCGAGTGAGAAACCCTCAGCCTTCAGCCAGTATCTGGGAACTCTGACAAGTAGGGTGACCGAGTGAGAAACCCTCAGCCTCTCAGCCAGTATCTGGGAGCTCTCCCACGTAGGGCGACCAAGTGAGAAACCCTCAGCCTTTAGCCAGTATCTGGGAGCTCTCCCACGTAGGGCGACCAAGTGAGAAACCCTCAGCCTCTCAGCCAGTATCTGGGAGCTCTCCCACGTAGGGTGACCGAGTGAGAAACCCTCAGCCTCTCAGCCAGTATCTGGGAACTCTCCCACGTAGGGTGACCGAGTGAGAAACCCTCAGCCTTCAGCCAGTTTCTGGGAACTCTCCCACGCAGGACGACCAAGTGAGAAACCCTCAGCCTCTCAGCCAGTATCTGGGAAATCTCCCACGTAGGGCGACCAAGTGAGAAACCCTCAGCCTTCAGCCAGTATTTTGGAACTGTCCCACGTAGGGCGACCAAGTGAGAAACCCTCAGCCTTTAGCCAGTATTTGGGAACTCTCCCATGTAGAGCAACCAAGTGAGAAACCCTCAGCCTTTAGCCAGTATTTGGGAACTATCCCATGTAGAGCGACCAAGTGAGAAACCCTCAGCCTTTAGCCAGTATTTGGGAACTCTCCCATGTAGAGCAACCAAGTGAGAAACCCTCAGCCTTTAGCCAGTATTTGGGAACTATCCCACGTAGAGCGACCAATTGAGAAACCCTCAGCCTTAATAGCCAGTATTTGGGAACTATCCCATGTAGAGCGACCAAGTGAGAAACCCTCAGCCTTTAGCCAGTATTTGGGAACTCTCCCATGTAGAGCGACCAAGTGAGAAACCCTCAGCCTTTAGCCAGTATTTGGGAACTCTCCCATGTAGAGCGACCAAGTGAGGAACCCTCAGCCTTTAGCCAGTATTTGGGAACTCTCCCATGTAGAGCGACCAAGTGAGAAACCCTCAGCCTTTAGCCAGTATTTGGGAACTCTCCCATGTAGAGCGACCAAGTGAGAAACCCTCAGCCTTTAGCCAGTATTTGGGAACTCTCCCATGTAGAGCGACCAAGTGAGAAACCCTCAGCCTTAATAGCCAGTATTTGGGAACTATCCCATGTAGAGCAACCAAGTGAGAAACCCTCAGCCTTTAGCCAGTATTTGGGAACTATCCCATGTAGAGCGACCAAGTGAGAAACCCTCAGCCTTTAGACAGTATTTTGGAACTATCCCACGTAGAGCGACCAAGTGAGAAACCCTCAGCCTTAATAGCCAGTATTTGGGAACTATCCCATGTAGAGCAACCAAGTGAGAAACCCTCAGCCTTAATAGCCAGTATTTGGGAACTATCCCACGTAGAGCGACCAAGTGAGAAACCCTCAGCCTTAATAGCCAGTATTTGGGAACTATCCCATGTAGAGCAACCAAGTGAGAAACCCTCAGCCTTAATAGCCAGTATTTGGGAACTATCCCACGTAGAGCGACCAAGTGAGAAACCCTCAACCTTCAGCCAGTATTTGGGAACTCTCCCACGTAGGGTGACCGAGTGAGAAACCCTCAGCCAGTATCTGGGAACTCTGACAAGTAGGGCGACCAAGTGAGAAACCCTCAGCCTCTCAGCCAGTATCTGGGAACTCTCCCACGTAGGGCGACCAAGTGAGAAACCCTCAGCCTCTCAGCCAGTATCTGGGAGCTCTCCCACGTAGGGTGACCGAGTGAGAAACCCTCAGCCTCTCAGCCAGTATCTGGGAACTCTGACAAGTAGGGCGACCAAGTGAGAAACCCTCAGCCTTCAGCCAGTATCTGGGAGCTCTCCCACGTAGGGTGACCGAGTGAGAAACCCTCAGCCTTCAGCCAGTTTCTGGGAGCTCTCCCACGCAGGACGACCAAGTGAGAAACCCTCAGCCTCTCAGCCAGTATCTGGGAAATCTCCCACGTAGGGCGACCAAGTGAGAAACCCTCAGCCTTCAGCCAGTATCTGGGAGCTCTCCCACGTAGGGTGACCGAGTGAGAAACCCTCAGCCTTCAGCCAGTTTCTGGGAACTCTCCCACGTAGGGCGACCAAGTGAGAAACCCTCAGCCTCTCAGCCAGTATCTGGGAAATCTCCCACGTAGGGCGACCAAGTGAGAAACCCTCAGCCTTCAGCCAGTATTTTGGAACTGTCCCACGTAGGGCGACCAAGTGAGAAACCCTCAGCCTTTAGCCAGTATTTGGGAACTCTCCCATGTAGAGCAACCAAGTGAGAAACCCTCAGCCTTTAGCCAGTATTTGGGAACTATCCCATGTAGAGCGACCAAGTGAGAAACCCTCAGCCTTTAGCCAGTATTTGGGAACTCTCCCATGTAGAGCAACCAAGTGAGAAACCCTCAGCCTTTAGACAGTATTTTGGAACTATCCCACGTAGAGCAACCAAGTGAGAAACCCTCAGCCTTCAGCCAGTATCTGGGAGCTCTCCCACGTAGGGTGACCGAGTGAGAAACCCTCAGCCTTCAGCCAGTTTCTGGGAACTCTCCCACGTAGGGCGACCAAGTGAGAAACCCTCAGCCTCTCAGCCAGTATCTGGGAAATCTCCCACGTAGGGCGACCAAGTGAGAAACCCTCAGCCTTCAGCCAGTATTTTGGAACTGTCCCACGTAGGGCGACCAAGTGAGAAACCCTCAGCCTTTAGCCAGTATTTGGGAACTCTCCCATGTAGAGCAACCAAGTGAGAAACCCTCAGCCTTTAGCCAGTATTTGGGAACTATCCCATGTAGAGCGACCAAGTGAGAAACCCTCAGCCTTTAGCCAGTATTTGGGAACTCTCCCATGTAGAGCGACCAAGTGAGAAACCCTCAGCCTTTAGCCAGTATCTGGGAACTCTCCCATGTAGAGCAACCAAGTGAGAAACCCTCAGCCTTTAGACAGTATTTTGGAACTATCCCACGTAGAGCGACCAATTGAGAAACCCTCAGCCTTAATAGCCAGTATTTGGGAACTATCCCATGTAGAGCAACCAAGTGAGAAACCCTCAGCCTTTAGCCAGTATTTGGGAACTCTCCCATGTAGAGCGACCAAGTGAGAAACCCTCAGCCATCAGCCAGTATCTGGGAACTCTGACAAGTAGGGTGACCGAGTGAGAAACCCTCAGCCTCTCAGCCAGTATCTGGGAACTCTCCCACGTTGAGTGACCGAGTGAGAAACCCTCAGCCTCTCAGCCAGTATCTGGGAGCTCTCCCACGTAGGGCGACCAAGTGAGAAACCCTCAGCCTTCAGCCAGTATCTGGGAACTCTGACAAGTAGGGTGACCGAGTGAGAAACCCTCAGCCTCTCAGCCAGTATCTGGGAGCTCTCCCACGTAGGGCGACCAAGTGAGAAACCCTCAGCCTCTCAGCCAGTATCTGGGAACTCTCCCACGTTGAGTGACCGAGTGAGAAACCCTCAGCCTTCAGCCAGTATCTGGGAACTCTGACAAGTAGGGTGACCGAGTGAGAAACCCTCAGCCTCTCAGCCAGTATCTGGGAGCTCTCCCACGTAGGGCGACCAAGTGAGAAACCCTCAGCCTTTAGCCAGTATCTGGGAGCTCTCCCACGTAGGGCGACCAAGTGAGAAACCCTCAGCCTCTCAGCCAGTATCTGGGAGCTCTCCCACGTAGGGTGACCGAGTGAGAAACCCTCAGCCTCTCAGCCAGTATCTGGGAACTCTCCCACGTAGGGTGACCGAGTGAGAAACCCTCAGCCTTCAGCCAGTTTCTGGGAACTCTCCCACGCAGGACGACCAAGTGAGAAACCCTCAGCCTCTCAGCCAGTATCTGGGAAATCTCCCACGTAGGGCGACCAAGTGAGAAACCCTCAGCCTTCAGCCAGTATTTTGGAACTGTCCCACGTAGGGCGACCAAGTGAGAAACCCTCAGCCTTTAGCCAGTATTTGGGAACTCTCCCATGTAGAGCAACCAAGTGAGAAACCCTCAGCCTTTAGCCAGTATTTGGGAACTATCCCATGTAGAGCGACCAAGTGAGAAACCCTCAGCCTTTAGCCAGTATTTGGGAACTCTCCCATGTAGAGCAACCAAGTGAGAAACCCTCAGCCTTTAGCCAGTATTTGGGAACTATCCCACGTAGAGCGACCAATTGAGAAACCCTCAGCCTTAATAGCCAGTATTTGGGAACTATCCCATGTAGAGCAACCAAGTGAGAAACCCTCAGCCTTTAGCCAGTATTTGGGAACTATCCCATGTAGAGCAACCAAGTGAGAAACCCTCAGCCGTTAGCCAGTATTTGGGAACTCTCCCATGTAGAGCGACCAAGTGAGAAACCCTCAGCCTTTAGCCAGTATTTGGGAACTCTCCCATGTAGAGCGACCAAGTGAGAAACCCTCAGCCTTTAGCCAGTATTTGGGAACTCTCCCATGTAGAGCGACCAAGTGAGGAACCCTCAGCCTTTAGCCAGTATTTGGGAACTCTCCCATGTAGAGCGACCAAGTGAGAAACCCTCAGCCTTTAGCCAGTATTTGGGAACTCTCCCATGTAGAGCGACCAAGTGAGAAACCCTCAGCCTTTAGCCAGTATTTAGGAACTCTCCCATGTAGAGCGACCAAGTGAGAAACCCTCAGCCTTAATAGCCAGTATTTGGGAACTATCCCATGTAGAGCAACCAAGTGAGAAACCCTCAGCCTTTAGCCAGTATTTGGGAACTATCCCATGTAGAGCGACCAAGTGAGAAACCCTCAGCCTTTAGACAGTATTTTGGAACTATCCCACGTAGAGCGACCAAGTGAGAAACCCTCAGCCTTAATAGCCAGTATTTGGGAACTATCCCATGTAGAGCAACCAAGTGAGAAACCCTCAGCCTTAATAGCCAGTATTTGGGAACTATCCCACGTAGAGCGACCAAGTGAGAAACCCTCAGCCTTAATAGCCAGTATTTGGGAACTATCCCATGTAGAGCAACCAAGTGAGAAACCCTCAGCCTTAATAGCCAGTATTTGGGAACTATCCCACGTAGAGCGACCAAGTGAGAAACCCTCAACCTTCAGCCAGTATTTGGGAACTCTCCCACGTAGGGTGACCGAGTGAGAAACCCTCAGCCAGTATCTGGGAACTCTGACAAGTAGGGCGACCAAGTGAGAAACCCTCAGCCTCTCAGCCAGTATCTGGGAACTCTCCCACGTAGGGCGACCAAGTGAGAAACCCTCAGCCTCTCAGCCAGTATCTGGGAGCTCTCCCACGTAGCGTGACCGAGTGAGAAACCCTCAGCCTCTCAGCCAGTATCTGGGAACTCTGACAAGTAGGGCGACCAAGTGAGAAACCCTCAGCCTTCAGCCAGTATCTGGGAGCTCTCCCACGTAGGGTGACCGAGTGAGAAACCCTCAGCCTTCAGCCAGTTTCTGGGAGCTCTCCCACGCAGGACGACCAAGTGAGAAACCCTCAGCCTCTCAGCCAGTATCTGGGAAATCTCCCACGTAGGGCGACCAAGTGAGAAACCCTCAGCCTTCAGCCAGTATCTGGGAGCTCTCCCACGTAGGGTGACCGAGTGAGAAACCCTCAGCCTTCAGCCAGTTTCTGGGAACTCTCCCACGTAGGGCGACCAAGTGAGAAACCCTCAGCCTCTCAGCCAGTATCTGGGAAATCTCCCACGTAGGGCGACCAAGTGAGAAACCCTCAGCCTTCAGCCAGTATTTTGGAACTGTCCCACGTAGGGCGACCAAGTGAGAAACCCTCAGCCTTTAGCCAGTATTTGGGAACTCTCCCATGTAGAGCAACCAAGTGAGAAACCCTCAGCCTTTAGCCAGTATTTGGGAACTATCCCATGTAGAGCGACCAAGTGAGAAACCCTCAGCCTTTAGCCAGTATTTGGGAACTCTCCCATGTAGAGCAACCAAGTGAGAAACCCTCAGCCTTTAGACAGTATTTTGGAACTATCCCACGTAGAGCGACCAATTGAGAAACCCTCAGCCTTAATAGCCAGTATTTGGGAACTATCCCATGTAGAGCAACCAAGTGAGAAACCCTCAGCCTTTAGCCAGTATTTGGGAACTCTCCCATGTAGAGCGACCAAGTGAGAAACCCTCAGCCTTTAGCCAGTATTTGGGAACTCTCCCATGTAGAGCGACCAAGTGAGAAACCCTCAGCCTTTAGCCAGTATTTGGGAACTCTCCCACGTAGAGCGACCAAGTGAGAAACCCTCAGCCTTAATAGCCAGTATTTGGGAACTATCCCATGTAGAGCAACCAAGTGAGAAACCCTCAGCCTTTAGCCAGTATTTGGGAACTCTCCCATGTAGAGCGACCAAGTGAGAAACCCTCAGCCTTTAGCCAGTATTTGGGAACTCTCCCATGTAGAGCAACCAAGTGAGAAACCCTCAGCCTTTAGACAGTATTTTGGAACTATCCCACGTAGAGCGACCAATTGAGAAACCCTCAGCCTTAATAGCCAGTATTTGGGAACTATCCCATGTAGAGCAACCAAGTGAGAAACCCTCAGCCTTTAGCCAGTATTTGGGAACTCTCCCATGTAGAGCGACCAAGTGAGAAACCCTCAGCCTTTAGCCAGTA
Organism: Lepidochitona cinerea; assembly: GCA_963971465.1. Taxonomy (NCBI): domain Eukaryota; kingdom Metazoa; phylum Mollusca; class Polyplacophora; order Chitonida; family Tonicellidae; genus Lepidochitona; species Lepidochitona cinerea. The sequence continues at coordinate 96,972,635 of OZ020551.1, read as the reverse complement.
TTTGGGAACTCTCCCATGTAGAGCGACCAAGTGAGAAACCCTCAGCCTTTAGCCAATATTTGGGAACTCTCCCATGTAGAGCAACCAAGTGAGAAACCCTCAGTCTTTAGCCAATATTTGGGAACTCTCCCATGTAGGGCGACCGAGTGAGAAACCCTCAGTCTTCATCCAGTATCTGGGAGCTCTCCCACGTAGGGCGAGAGAGAAACCCACTCAGGAATTTTACAATTTTTCTTGAACAAGTGTGATTTGGAGCGGCACCTGGCAAAACGAATAAGTACTGTATTTGAAGTTTGGACAATGGAAAGAGACTGTTCCAAACAATGGGGTCACCATTAAAATCTATTTAATCCTAACATAACTAGACTCATGGTAATAGATAGAACATTTAATTCCTATTCTGCTTCTATAAAAGACACTCATACCTTGACTTGACAAACAGGTTTGAGAAGAGTTAAGATTTCATCCTTTACAGCACCAGAGTCGAGTATTCTCACCACCAGCCCACAGATCCAGTCTTTATGGTTGGTATGATCCGGGCACCAAATACTTGTATCGTCTATATGAGAGGGCTCAGTTGGTTTTGGTACATTCAATGCCTTTCCTCGAGATGACTACAGGTAACCACATAAAAATATTCGTAAGCAAATAAAGTTCACAAAAATGGACAGAAAAAAACATAATTTTTAATGAAACCATTCCTAACATAGAGTAGCTACAATAAGTGGCTACATTTCTGTAAGGATAGAATTATCTTAGATTGACTACTGTATTACACCCATTTATGGGGTTGCCAAGTTTAGTGAAGGTGGTAACTAGAACAGAAGTAGTAGTACGGACAAGATTGAGTATACAGTTGGACAGACAAAAAGACAGAAGTAGAGAGTCCCCCACTCCTAAAACTTAAAGTACATGGTGTCAGCTGACTTGGTAAATTTAACAACTTACTGATTTTTTGCTCATCTGAAATGGATGAAGGTAATGGAAGAGAAAATCTTTATCCATCAATTTGTTTTTGTACTCCTCACAAAATCTCTGTCCACTTTGTGTTGATAAGGTGGCTTTCAGAACCTGGGATGCGGATTGTACCACTTTCATACTAAAATCATCATTCAAAACATAATTCAGCATACTGCCAACAAAAGCTTTTTTAAAAATCACTTTAGTAATGCTATGTTGCTGTATGAATAAGAATGAACAGAAAGTCCAATCAACTTTACGACTGTACAAAATGAGGTATTATAGAATTACTCAGGGGGGGAGGTTGCCAAATGAATTTTTGCCAAGAGCTACTTATTGGAAGGTAATAAGTTAATAACCAAAGGGTTGAAATGTGTCGCAAAGTATGGGGGAGTATGGTGGTCAAGAGCTACTAAGGGAGGATGTATTTAAGGTTTCCAAGAGCTGCAATTGGAGGATGCATTTAAGGTTTCCAAGAGCTACTAAGGGAGGATGTATTTAAGGTTTCTGAGAGCTACTAAGGGAGGATGTATTTAAGGTTTCTGAGAGCTACTAGGGGAGGATGTATATAAGGTTTCTGAGAGCTACTTAGGGAGGACGTACTTAAGGTTTACAAGAGCTACTAAGAGAGGATGTATATAAGGTTTCCAAGAGCTACTAAGGGAGGATGTATTTAAGGTTTCCAAGAGCTACTAAGGGAGGATGTATTTAAGGTTTCCAAGGGCTACTAAGGGAGGATGCATTTAAGGTCTCCAAGGGCTACTAAGGGAGGATGCATTTAAGGTTTCCAAGGGCTACTAAGGGAGGATGCATTTAAGGTTTCCAAGAGCTACTAAGGGAGGATGTATTTAAGGTTTCTGAGAGCTACTAAGGGAGGATGTATTTAAGGTTTCTGAGAGCTACTAGGGGAGGATGTATATAAGGTTTCTGAGAGCTACTTAGGGAGGACGTACTTAAGGTTTACAAGAGCTACTAAGAGAGGATGTATATAAGGTTTCCAAGAGCTACTAAGGGAGGATGTATTTAAGGTTTCCAAGAGCTACTAAGGGAGGATGTATTTAAGGTTTCCAAGGGCTACTAAGGGAGGATGCATTTAAGGTCTCCAAGGGCTACTAAGGGAGGATGCATTTAAGGTTTCCAAGGGCTACTAAGGGAGGATGCATTTAAGGTTTCCAAGACCTACTAAGGGAGGATGTATTTAAGGTTTCCAAGGGCTACTAAGGGAGGATGTATTTAAGGTTTCCAAGGGCTACTAAGGGAGGATGCATTTAAGTTTCCAAGGGCTACTAAGGGAGGATGTATTTAGAGAATTACAAGAGCTTCTAAGGGAGGATGTATTTAAAGTCTACAAGAGCTACTAAGAGAGGATTGATTGATGTTTTACACCACACTCAAGATTTTTCACTTATATGGCGGCATTGCCAGGTTTTCTGAGGAAGGAAACCAGGCTCTTAGCCCGGAGCAAACCCCGACCTTCGGCAAGTACCTGGCAACTCTTCCACTCGCGCCGCATCGATGGAAGGCCTGTGTCAGGTTAGGGTTAGAAAAATAAACAAAAAAAGCCGATAAATTTGTTTAAACAGAAAAATATCTGCATTTTGGCAACACATGCTAACTCAAGTCTAGATACACAAAAAGAGCAACAAATGAAATCATTGCCTGGAACTGTTGCATACTTAACACATTTATTAGAAATAAAAGCATATCTTGTTTTGTATAGAACATGTTAGATTTAAACTATCTCACCAATGATCTGAGAGACAATCATCCAATAATGAAAAGATGATGGAGTACTTCTTCCCATGAGGATTGTCTTCAAACTTTTCCAGAGCTATTTTCACTTTGGGGCTGAGGTGTGAAATAGGCATTGAAACCAAACCTAAATTCACTGGTCCTATCTCCCCAAGACATCGACTTGCAGCTATGCGAACTCTTTCATTTGTGGAGGTACAAAGTTGAACTAGTTCCCACACCAGCTGACATAAAACACTTTGTTTTGGGTTCGCTTCAAACAAAAATTTAATCCCACATTATGTATTCTTTTTACAATTAGATAGAATAAATGCTATTTAAAAAATCTTTGATTACTTTTGTAGTTTGAAATGTACTGTATACATTCAAGCAGTGTTTATTTCAAGAATAAATTTGGAAAAAATATTTTCTTGATTCACCTTGGCATTCAGTCAGTAGTAGACTTAACTCCTCAGACCTTCGAGACATTTGTTCCTGGAGAAACTTCAGCCCACCCAAACGACTTTCAGGGGCAGAGTTGTGATACAAGGAGGCCCGCAGAAAATGTTCAATCTCCTACAGGAAACAAATACATGTAGAACAAAACACCAAAGGAGCCCACTGATAAACTGAGCAGGATTGGATATACTAGTGGTGTGTTGTGCTATTGCATGTAAGAAACAGGATCATTTCACATCTATGATGCTAGTGCTAAAGAATATTATCTCCATAATTTATATTGAGGGTTCTATCCCTAGTGAAAACCTGACCTGAAGGTGGTCCATGTAGCTACATGTAGCATAGGTATTATATAGCAGTGCATAGGTTTTGATTGATGTTTTAAGCGGCATTATTTCATCTAATTGACAGCGTTGCAAGGTTAAACGTGGAAAGAAAGTAAGCTCTTTGCCATGAGGAAAGCCTGGCAACTCTTCCACAGGGTGATCAAGTGAAAAACCCACTCAGAAATATTTAGAATTCTATTGAAACCGCAACTCATCGATGTTGGCTTAGAGATTATCCCTTTACCGATTGAGCCATATATGTCCTGTTTGGTTTAGGGACCAATTGGTAAACAATTTTTAAAAAAGTTAAATCCTCTTTTAAAATGTGACTAGTTCTCAAACAATGGCGGATCAAAGAAATCCTTTTACTTGTTGAATATCACTATCACTATAAAGTGATCAAATTTGTATGGAACATATATCATTATAAGGGGATGAAATGTGTATGGATCACATAAAGAGATGAATTGAGTTACAATATGTGTATGGAACATATACATGTATCATGTAAGGTGATGAAATGATTTGCAATATGTGTATGGAACATATATCATGTAAGGTGATGAATCGAGTAACAATATGTGTATGGAACATATATCACGTAAGGTGATGAATTGAGTTACAATATGTGTATGGAACATATATCATGTAAGGTGATGAATTGGGTTATAATATGTGTATGGAACATATATCATGTAATGTGATGAAATGAATTGCAATATGTGTATGGAACATATATCATGTAAGGTGATGAATCGAGTAACAATATGTGTATGGAACATATATCATGTAAGGTGATGAATCGAGTAACAATATGTGTATGGAACATATATCATGTAAGGTGATGAATTGAGTAACAATATGTGTATCGAAGATATATCACGTAAGGTGATGAAATGATTTGCAATATGTGTATGGAACATATATCATGTAAGGTGATGAAATGAGTTACAATATGTGTATGGAACATATATCATGTAAGGTGATGAAATGATTTACAGTATGTGTATGGAACATATATCATGTAAGGTCATGAAATGATTTGCAATATGTGTATGGAACAAATATCATGTAAGGTAGTGAATTGAGTTACAATATGTGTATCGAAGATCTATCATATAAAGTGTGGAATTGAGTTACAATATGTGAATGGGGGTACATGTTGGAACATACTATATGTAACATAAAGTGAGTGTGTTATAATTTGAACTCACTTGTTCTAATGTGAAGTCTCCAGAGGCATATTTTAGTTTCTTGTGAACTTTCCTCAGTTCCTTCAGATTCAAATCTTCTGAGAATTGGTCCAGGCTGGCGATTGATCTGGTCAGAGAATGTGCATTCTCTACACACAAAACATGGAGAAGTTCCAAAATCTACAACCATTTAAATGTTAATATATTTCCATTAACAAAATAATTACTTTCAAAGATCATAAATATTTCAATAAAAGAGACAGCTTTATGCTGACCATGAAAGTTTATTGGTTTACGGACTAATTGGTTGATTGGTTTTGAGTATGATTCAAACCCTTGCCGCATTGATGGAAGTTCTGTGTGGGCCTGAGGGATGATCACTCTAACCCACTGGACCACCAAGGCTCCCTACGGACTAAGAATCCAAGGACCCAGTAATATATTTTAACCATGATATTGTGGGCAGAGTACAACACCCATGAACAAATTAAGTTTCTGCAGCTCTTCATGGTCTCTTATCTTTTTTAAACTGGGACACAATAGCAGAAATTACTTCTACAATTATCTTGATTGTCGCGTAAAAGAACATCAATGAATTGTTTACTTAGCTTACCTTTGTACTAACTCCAGCTCCCAAATGAATATAACCAACAAGATGACTGACTATCCACGACAAGTACTTTCCTAATTCCTAGAATTGAAAAAGTACATGTTCTGAAATAGGACAAAACTAGTATATATGCAGAGACCGCAATGATCGGTGATCTGACACAGAGCGATGTCATCATATTTATGACAATATAGAACATGAGATGATAGGCTGCTATATTTTTCTTGCTTTTCACTTCTTTTAAAAAAAATTCAAATGAAGTCAAATTGGGAAAGTTTAATTAAATTATATATTCTTCAAAACTACCACGTACTCTGTAGAGATATAAAGAAAATAAGTCCTTTGAATCTAGCACCCCTGTCATTTTGCAGGTATAGAATCTTACGTTATTAACCTCATTTATAGAACAGAAAAAGATTGATTGATTGATTGTTTGGTGTTTTACGCGGCGCTCAAGATTATTTCACTTATATGGCGGTGTTGCCAGTTTTATTGTGGGAGGAAACCGGGCTCTATGCCCGGAGGAAACCCACGACCTTCCGTTGGTAACTGGCAACCATCCCGCATAGGTCGTTCGAGTGAATAGAAATAGAGGATTGATTCTTTGTGTATAAACTTTAAAGCTGCAAGAAAAAAATAAATCCATCATTTCTTGATTACAATCTTGAATAGTTTGAATTAAAAAAGCACTTTTTTCAGGTGCCACTACCAGGTAAAGGGTTTCCTCCAAGAAAAGAGCCCAGTTTCCTGTCCTACAGAACCTAGAAACCGGTCATATAAGTGAAACAAAATTATGTGTGGTGTTAAACACCAATCAACATAAGTAACAGACTTTCACCAAAGCTTAACCAAAATACCTCAGCACAATTGTTTAAAGCGGCCTGACACATCAGTGAGAGGATGTCAATACACTGGTGTTCTAATGCATTCTGGTAAGGAGAATCTAACGAGGCCAACATACTGCTGCAAACAAAAAATACAATACATGATTGACCAATCTATCATTCCATGAAAAAAAAGGACATAAAAGATAATAAATATATTTTTTGTTGCATATGTACTGAACTAAAATTTCTCAAAATTCAATACTAAAACTTCTCGTAAATCATATATTCAGTCAAAAATCTCTTTGAATTTTAAAGACAAATAAGTTGTTTAAAGTAATAGATTTAATCAAACTTGAACATTTCAAGGAGTTCATATCATAATCAACTACACCTTTTTGAACCAGCCACATCATTAAAGGTATGAAGCATTCTGTATATGACTTCTCTCAGAACAAAAGCCCAGCTTCCTCCCAATTGATGATGAAACTCTTGTGCCAATAGCTCCACAAACACCCGGTACATCATTAATATGCGTAATTTCTCATTAGCTCTACGCGTCTCCGATATGTGCACAGCAAGGGACATAAGTATATTTTGAATAGCATCCTTTAGAAGTTGGGGAAAAAAAAATGATCATTGGTTAAATATTGCAAAATTCATGCTTTTTCCTAAATTCTGATTGTCAAGACAAGAAGAGGATTTGAAGATTGAAATTGCAAAAAAGAAAATCCATTCATTCTCTAGCCTGAACAAACTGAAGAAATAGTGTTAAAAAGTAAAGAAAATTTAAATAACCGAGAAAAATGTTCATTCATTTCAAAAGACTTTTTTCACATACATTATCATGACTAGTACATTAAACAGCTTTTAAATTGAATTTTAAATAATTAAATAATTATTTTTAAATGGGGAAAATATCAACAGTTTGGCAGCTCATGCCACTTTAAAGCTTTAGGTTAAGCATGTGTTTTAGTGTTAAAATTATACCATAACCAATGGACCGACTTGATTACATACCTGAGTTTTAGAGAGAACAGATACAAGTGTTTTATGTTTGACAGGGAAACTTTTAGTCAGGTAACTAAAGGTAGCAGTTATGACATCAGAGTTGTAAAAAGGAGGGTTGGGTTCAGGTTCTTCAAATCTAAACAAAGATAACAATTGTTATGCATTTATGATAGATTGATTGATGTGGTGGCATTGCCAAGTTTAGTGGGGGGAGGAAGCCGAGCTCATTGCCAGGAGAAAAACCCCCGGCATATGCCGACCAAGTGAAAAATCCATTCAGAAATTGTTCAATTTATAGTTGGGGGGAGTATGATTTGGACTCGCACCGCATAGATGGAAGGTCTGTGTGGGACTGAGGGACGATCACTCTAACCCACTGGTCCATAGAGGCCCCCAATTTATGATAGAATGTATATAGCTTTTTACTCTTATAATGGACTTTTCAGTAAGGGGCTGTTAAACAAGACATTTATCCTCGGTGTTACTTTGTGAGTGCTGATGCCAAAATGCTGAAGGTATAAGTTTCCATGATAGTTTGGCTTATACTAGACTTATGTTGAGGGGTAAATAACTTAAAAACAGTCCCCAGTGAGTAAAATATCATTTACCCACCTGTCACTTTCTCCAGTGCCATTGTCAGTCTGATACAGGGTCATCAGTATGTTCACCACTATGTGGTCCAGGTTAGACACGATGCACTTTTCTACAACCTATAAAGCAAAATTATAGCTCATAATAAAAGTGATTCTTCAGAGGCCCTTCAACTGCATGCCATTTTGAAATATTATTTGTTCAAAGTTCTACATCTGGTCTAAGAGAAATATACCAACTTTTATATTTGGAAATAGAAAATAACTGTCATGGAAAACAGATTCTTACTTAAATAACATACATAATACATGCATAACATGAAGAAGAAACGAATAGTATTAGTCGTCCTACCTGCGGAGTGATATTTTGCAGAAGCATATCGTAACACGCAGATGCCTGGGCGTACTTCCTCTTTGTAGCATTGTCAGGGGAGCGTTCTATGTTATCACACATGGCAAATATAGGAAACACATAAACAAGGGTTTCTGGGATACACTCTTCCACTAATTTCAACCAATCAAATTTGAGCTCCAAACAGACATTTTTCAACTTCTGTACTTTGTTTCGGATGAGCAAACAAGGAAAAATAACTTTGTAGTGGTTTCTAAAAACACAGAGAATTAAACAGTATTTGTAATTTGTATTGTTTGATTGATTAATATTTACACCACACTCACAATTTGTTCACTTATATGCTGACATTGCCAGGTTTAGTGGGGGAGGAAATCAGGCTCTTTGCCTGGAGGAAACCCCAGACCTTCAGTAAGTATCTGGCAACTCTTCCAGTATACAGCAATTGAGTGAACAATCCACACATCATTTTTTCTATTTATTATTTGGTCTGAGTTGGATTTGAATTTTGTATTGGAGGATTTGGAGGATGAATAATGATGTGACGTTGCGACATCAGTATCCTATCAGAACAGTGTAATATGGGGAAATATCTGTATAGTCTGCCCTTCAAAGTCACACAAATAAGCCTTGGTATGTTCACATAAAAAGCAAAGAAAAAACTTTGTCAATAACATTAACATCACATTTTCTACATACTGGAAGAAATCTTGTTGAGTTGAGTAGTCCATCAGATCGTAGGGGAACTCAGTAATATCATAACCCACATCTAACCAGTTACTGACAAGGAACTTCAGGTGGCTTGGTAGATACTCAGACAAGGATTTATAACCCAGGTGATTGGCTGCCAGGTTAAGTCCCTATTTAAAACAAAAAGAGTAATCAAATAGATATTATTATTATTAAGAAAACCAAATATTTTTAGCTGTAATAATGCAGCATATATAAAGTTGCATTCAAGGTTGCTCATAAATATGTACTTTCTATCATTACAAATATTCTGGATCTTTTTTTGGCTGTAATAATGCATAGAAGTTGCATTCAAGAATAATCCATTAGTGCGGTATGTACTTTCTTTCATTACAAATATTCTGGGTTATGAAGGTATAAAATTAACATTATCAGTCTGAAAAACAGGAGCCCATACAGAAACTATTAAGTCTATATGTCTACTTATAATCCAGTATAAGATTTATTCTTATAAGATAATCCCATAAAGATTTCATCTTTACTGTTATTCTCACCTTTTTGACTAGAGGGAGACTGAGGTTCTTTTCTTTAATCAGTTGTATACATGTGAAGATGGCTTTCTTCTCACAAACCAGGCAGTGACAGACCACATTGATAAGGGCGGTCAGAAGACTGGAAGTTCTGTTTAATGTTTCATCCAACTGTTCATCCACTGTCAGTTTACCCTACATGTAAAGGTAGCAATGTTTCAATTCTGGTCTATGCCACAATTACATTGATATTACATAGACACTCGAGATTATTTCCTTTATATGGTTGTGTTGTCAGGCTCCTTGGGGGGGGGGGGGGGGGGGGGGACATTGTACTCTTTCACTGCGCTGAAGAATATGTTTTAATCCATACAAATCGCTTCTTTTGACTGAAAATTATAATTAAATTTGAAAAAAAAAATATTTCAATGATCTGTAGCGATTATTCACAGAAAGTTATATTTATATCACTACCATGATTGAACATTTAGCTATAATTACCAGTATACATGTGTTATGAAATACCTCTAAATCCAATGTGTCCTGGATGAATTCATACAACTTAGCAAACACCTCATGGGCATTGGGCAAGTTCTCAGAGGATGGGTGCTTGAAAAGACTGTATTATAAAAGAAAATGGAAAACTTTTATAAACTACTTTCTGGGTAGAAACTAAAAATGAAATGTAATAAATAAACTGCTTCTGTAAAATCTTGAGCCATGAAGCTAAGGTATTCTCAGTCATTTCCTGTCATTGTGTTGGGCGAATAAGTATGAACAGTCTTTGAATCCCACTCAGCCCAAAATAAAATATTGAAAAATGTCTGAGTGGATTTTTCACCATACGTGAATTGGTTTTCAGTTACTCGTCATATAAGACTTTAAACATAAATCAATCCTCCCCTTACACCTTTTGTTTGTACCTGGAAACCATATTAAAATATAAATGTGTGGCACGTACCAGACCTCTGCTAACAAATTTGACAACATAAATAAATGATTCAGACTTTACCACGTGAGTGAATTAGCTGTGTATCTTCTAATGGGTAAGGAGTTGTCACTGATAGAGAGAAGAAAGGCCTCCCATACAGTCAGTTCATCAGAGTCACCACTACCATCTATCACCTTACACTCCATTGACAGTTTACTCTGAACAAAGGAAACATTACATATGATTAGATACACAATAAAAAACGTCAAGGAGAAAATACACAGAAGCCAGTCTCTTTATAAGCTTCAGAGAATTCCCTGTGTCTGTAATAATTTAGGTTGAGAAAACTGAGTAAGCAATAAATACCTTGAGAATTGCTTCAAGACATTTGCTGAGGGACAGACGGACTTTGTGCATAGCGTCTCCACCATCATGAAGTTTCCTGTCCCATAAAATAACAAGTTGTCATAAATGGGGGGACAAATCTGCAGGCTAATTATTGTATGATGAATTTGAATTTACTGTTTTCTCCATCACTGCAACATGTCATGAATGATTATGGACTTTAGAAATAGTCAAAAGAAATAGGCTCAGGCAACAAATTGCTACACAAACCTTAAGAGAAATCTGGAGGGCTGTTTACAAAAATGACCTTTAATGAATAAAAAAACATTAAAGGTTTGCAACAGATTGTGTAAAAATATTACAAATGCGTTGAAATCTGGAAGTAATCGTAGTAAGAGCTTACCAGTATGCTGCTAATAGCTTCATCATGATTTCCAGACATTCTTGTCTAATGTCTTCGTCAATGTCCTCTACTGTAGACATACACGGGATGATGACAGAGAGTAAATCTAATACGAGAGCACACACATCTTGATCTCGTCTATGGTACTTTGCAACCTGTCTAATTAGATAAATAAAGCACTTTCAAAATCCAAGTAGAAAGCTACTTGTAAAAAAGCTCAAAACACCATAAATAAGCACAATACATAAGAAAAGTTGTGACTGATTGGGAATTAACATTGCACTCAACAGCTATGACAACAAAACTACCAACCATTAGAATAGCTGAAACTTGTCTCAAATTTTTTTCAGACTCTCAGAGTTTAAAACGCTTATTAAAAAAGATTTATTCAATGTTTCCATTTGCTTGATTTTGATATCAGGATATTTCAGTCAAAAGTTGATACCACGCTGCACTTGCAACATGACGAAATAAACAGATTGAGTACTACATTGTAGTAAATCTCAACATTCTGTATTTTCCGGTATATGTAAAACAAATAATTTATACCAAAATTATTAAAAGAAAAGAAAAATTGTTATTTCCTCCACAGATTTAGAACACCCACACCACGGAGAGTTCCCTTGTTCACAGCCTGCTGACAGCAGCTATCGCTGCGCTGTTAGCAGGTGAATCAAGTACGGCATAAGTATTTACCTCAGAGCATCTAGAATCTTCTGTAAGTTTTCTCCGGTTAACTGACATTGGAAAGCAAATCCCTGTAGAATCTCTCGTAACTGGACACATCAAATAGAAAGAGAAAGAATGTACACATAAAAATATAGAGAGAAAAGAAGATAAGAAATACCATATAATTTAAAAAAAATGAAGCAAATTTTCAGGCCATAAAAATATACTTTACAGAAAGTTTTTTTTTTTTTGCAATTTGCTTCTTTGGACAATTCTGACAGAAATTCTTCAAAAACCTTAATCAGCATGGAAAACTATTAGCAAGCTAATGAGTTAAAAATTCTTTAAAGCTCTTTAAAAATGGGTTCATTATAACAAGTAATAATTAAGGCATCACAACGAAGTAATTGATTTGTGTTGTTCACAAAAACCTACTTGTTGATGATTCCTTAATGATTTCTCACTAAAACAAAAGATTTGTGACCTTTTTTTCGGCTAATTTATTGGCCACATTACAGTAAAAGAATACAAATTTCTCTAAATTAAAATAAAAAATTCTCTAATTTATAATCTGAGAAGAAGTTACTTACGATGTGAATATGTAGGTTTATTGAGGGATCAAAGTGCGGGTCATCTACAAGGTCCTCCAGTTTCTGTCGTACAGCCGGACCCAATGATTCTCCTTTACTGACCTTAACCAGGATCCGAATAACTTGGAGCCGAGTCATGTGACTTTCACTTAAAGCAGCTATGGATACAGGACTGACACAATACGCTGTGATAAAATAATAGAGAAATTAGTCAACACAATAAAACAATGATCAAGATCTTGAATAATACTAAGAACTTTTAACCTTTATTTTATAGATGCTTTCTTTCTTTGGTTTCAATTCCACAATTGGAAAATTTCTGAATGGGTTTTTCAATTGATCGCCGTATGTGGAAGAGTTGCCAGGTACTTGCTGAAGGTTGAGAGTTTCCTCAGGGGATCGTCAAACATTTAGTTCTTTGATTGATTGATGGTTTATTGACTTACGCCACACTCAATTATCATACCTTTGGAATCATCAATGGTGTCTTCAACGTCTTGTGGGGAGTCATCCAAACTCAACTCTTCTGTGTTGTTGTTGTTGGAAAATTCTGATTCCAAATCAAATTCATCTATAACTCGGTGCCTTTTGGACAAGCTACTGGAAGAATTCAGTCGACTGTTTGACCGCTGTCTACAGGTGGTTTGCTGTAAATTACCAAGTCAAGATAATAAATAGATAGACAACTTAGAATTTGTTTGTGTCTTGAGTTAAGTTTCATCTCAAAATATCACATAAAATGAGGAGGCAGCTTACTCGCAAGAAAGTTGTTCTCTCAAACACTTTGACAAATATGTATTTCTATGTGTTTTCAAAGAGAAAAATGATAAAAGTTCTAACACATTCATACATAGAAAGTGAGTAAACGTTTACTGGAGATTCCATGTGTTTGACATATTTTGACATTAGTTGATTGATTGTTTGGTGTTTTACGCTGCGCTAAAGATTATTTCACTTATATGGCGGCCTTGCCAGTTTTAATGTGGGAGGAAACAGGGCTTTGTGCCTGGAGGAAACCCACGACCTTCCGGTGGTAGCTGACAACCATCCCACTTTTGAGTGAAAACCCAGTGTTTTTGACATTACTTAATACCATAGTTTCAGTTTGCATGCGTTTTGAAAAAATGAATATTTCTTAGTACAAAATGTACCACAGAAAGTACGTTCTATGAATTTTACTTTTGTCACATTATTCATAAATGTGCCTATTGGATAATAAACAAACCTGGAACGCCTCCTCTAAAAGAGTGTTGATCAAAGAAGAGGGGATAACTGTGTGGAGGAGATGTAAGCTAGAGTTATCTCCTCTTGCAGATTCTAGAGGACAGACTTCCATCAAAGACTCCAAGATGGAGAGAGTACATTTCACACTACAAATTCCATCTTTTTTTATCTTCTCAGACAGATGACTAGAGAATTTTTTCAGACAAATCTGTAGAAAGAATACATACTAGAGTAATAAACGCAACATATTAATAAAAACACAGTGTACAGGTAAATGGGACTTTGGACCAGTCAAGACTATTCCATATATGTGGTGGGGGTGTTAGGGACAGGCCAAGAGAGAACGAAACAAAGATCGTTAACATGGGTGCGATCAGACTGTTTCCAGATGGCCATTTACAACCTTCCATAGGGGGTTTCATTTGGGATTCCTTTGTCTTGGACAAGTTAACCGTATCGCACAGGGTTATTGTACTAGTAGATGTGTGTGTGTAGCAATTTACCCTGTGCTGAACGTCAGACAGAAAACAAAAGCACTAGGGATTCCCTTAATAACTCTCAACTGATGAACTTTTTCTACGTTCACACAAAGTGATTCTTACCTTTAGATAGCTAACTAATGGAGTCTGTAAAGCCAGTTCCTGTGATAGAGCCCCACTAGAAATCATTGAATATAGTAGACTGAATATTCCAACACATCTATGGGCCATCCATTCCAACGTCTGTAACTGAACAACCACTTCAACACATATACAATTACAATTTTGACAATATATGTCCATATCATCTCTATGATTTTGTAACTTAAAGGATAACACATAGTGCTCATTTGCTATTGTAAATTAAGTAAATATTTATCAGAATCAGAGATTGAAAATATGCATATCTTCCGCCACTAATCAGAAATAGCTTCGTTATTTGACGTTATAATTGACATTTGAATGCTTTCGGCGTCGTTTCAACCAACCATGAAAAGCCCTGGCTCAAAGACGTTTGTGTATGACGTAACAATAGAAATGTACATATCAGATGTCAACTATGACGTCACGGAGCTAAAGTGAATTAATTTTCATAGGTCTATACGATGCAAGGTTTTAAACAAATAGGAGGCATTGACTTAAACTTGTCATTGACCCTTTAAGTGAGATTGGATGTGTTCTTGAGCATGACCATTTTATTACTTTGAGCAAGCTCGGGCATGGAGGTTGTACAAACATGCAGTATTGTTGGAAAAAAATCTTAATTTGTACAATAAATGTTTTAGCAAAAATCTTGCAGAATAATAAAAAGAGAAGTGATATCCCTTCAAAATGAGAATCTTAAAAACAGAACCAAACTGTGAATATCCTCAATTCAAAAGACCTGGCAGGCTAAGTACTTACTTGAGGTTCGCAGATATCTAGGATGGATTTTTCTTCAGCACCTACCAGAGCATATATGTGATCCATAAGTACAGAAATACATGGTGAACTGATGTCACCTATTTCACTTGGCAAAATGACATCACCATTTCCATCTAAAGGTTGATTAAAGGTATACGACAAATACAGATCTTCAATTTTATTATGCACATGTTTTTTGGTCTTGGAACCTTCAAGCCATTTTTGTCTAATAAACTTGAAACTCTTCTGAGAGTCTCTGTGTAATAAGGCAGCAAGAATTTCGCCGAGCAAACATCCATTTGATAGACAATAATGTTTGACTGATTGGTCCTTTATGTTTGAGTCACTGATGAGTAGCCAATCACAAAGCTGTTTTCTAAGATTGAAGGACCCCCTGTCAGCTGAATGTGTAAACCCCAAAACTGATGGCTGATAGTTATCCGGAATATCCTGCTCAGATAAACATATGGTAAGAAACTCCAGGCTGTCTTGTGCAGGTGTACAGATGTTTGAGAAGAAAAGGTTCCACATATCTGTATTGGGTTTAATGAGGTGACCTTTGATCAAGGCTGACATCACACGGAAACTCTCATTTGTAGATTGATGGAGGCTGACCAATCTGTAACAGGACATAAACACAATTTTAAGAGAAATAATAGTTAGTTATATATTAGGCATATTATCATTAAAGTGGCATGAGCTGCCAAAATGTTGATATTTTGACGTTAAAACGGAATGTTGAAATTATTGGCTATTTTTCTCAAGACGTATAATTCAGAAGGTTTTTAGTGCTTCAAGTCTCCAAAATGTACGATAAAGTATTGTTTTGAACTAACTTTGGCTACGAATGAATGAATGGTCGTCCCGGTTATTTAAATATTGTTTACATTTCGAACAGGTTTTCGGTTCGTACAAGCCACATACTGTATGGATTTTCCTCATTCCAACGCCAATCATTTAGTTTTCCGATGGCCTTCAAAGCCTCAGACTGTCGTAACTATCAGAAATCATGAAAAAAAGTGTGAATTTTGGCAGCTCATGCCACTTTAAACTAGATTTTAAAAGCGAAACCCGACCACCCAATGTAGTATGGTTGCCCGGCACCAATGGGTTCCTCTGTGCAAAGAGTCTGGTTTCCATCGCCATTAACCAAATTTGAAATAATCTATCTGTATGTGTAGCGCTTAAGATAAGTTGATAGCCATTTTTACAGAATAAATTTTGGATAGGTTATGAAAATATAAATTGACCACAATTTTAGAATCAGAGTTAAACTTCCTTTGACCATTTTAATATAGCATACAGCCAGTTATCAAAATTTAGGTTGATTTTAAATACCTTAATGTTAGCTAAGAAAACGTGGACCTTTTGTCTTTTAATCTGAGCCTTTTACTACTAAGCTGTTATGTTACCATTGTTGCAAATATATTTCAAACTATAGAAACTTCTGCATGTGACATGTTTTAAGGTCGCATATCCATGTTGAAAACATATGTGTAACTACACCAACTTAGTAAAATGATCTCTAGATATACAGTTAAAGAAGCATCCACATATTTGGTCATTGGGCAATCATCTTTTTAAGGAGAAGACAGAATACCTGAGTGATGCTGCCCAGACTTTGTTCCACAGAGACATGGTGTGTTTCAGGTCATCTTGTTTACTTTGTAGTCGGAGAGCTACAGCATTAGCAAGGGATTCTGTACAGCTTAAGCAATGACCCATCACTTCATTCCTAGTACAGAAAAAAACTATTTAAGTCAGGATGCCAGCATTTCTTGTGTGATACCCCAAAAAATAATAGATTAAAAACTAAAGATGTACAAGAATTATTTATATAAATAAGTCACATTGATCATGATGTGAGGGATACGGTTGATACAAATATATTCTTTGGTTTTACAAGATTTTTATAAATTTATAAATTACTAATTAAAGGAAGTCTTGTTTTCAAAAATAATAAATCCGTGAAATAATTGCTAAATGATGTCATAGTAAGAAAAAGTGGTGCGTGGCAATTAATTTGGGGTGAAAAAGTATGGGTGTGCAGTCATGTGTATCGCAACAAAGGGCTTAACAAAATGGTCACTTCAAACAAAATCCGTCTTCAACCCATAATTTCAACTGATGTTGTTAAGCTTTTAGTCTATTAAATGTATAAAGTAGACATCTACATATCTGCTGAAAACATACCTTTTACATTCTGTGATGATTTGAAGTAAGACGTGTAGAAGTTCTGTGACTTCACTCTCAGGTAAACTCTCAGGGTATTTGTTCAGTAGACAGCCTAACAGTTGAAGCCTGGAAATAGATCACAAAATGAATAGTAAGTTTACATAAACTAATCAAATTGTTTTTGTTTGATGCCTAGCTTGGCAGCATGGGACTTACGATTTTATAACCGTATCTCTCTTTACAATAGTCAGTTGTAATTCTTGCTTTGTCTTGATCAATGGTTGAGCGATAAAAATCACAGTCAAGTGAATGTCTACATATTGGGTTAAAAGCACCACAATAAGGAGATTGAAACCAGTTGGCGAAAACAGCTATTTGTGTTTTGATATTCATTTGAGAATAAAGGTTTAGTACCAGGGGACAGACTGCATGGTGAGTGCTGTGGAGGACACTGCCTCTCTCAAGGTAGACCATCCTGACTCCAATCGTCTTTTCTTCGCTCCTGGTCCTCCATCCAGCGTACTCGCCTGGGTTACTTCTATAAACCCTCTCTCGCTGGTAAACAGCTACAGACGTTAATACAAGAAGTGTTATTCAAACAATATACTCCCAAGCAAAAAATATAAGATGAAAAAATGAATCAGTTATTACACAGTTTAATGTCGAAGCAATCTTTTGAGGTGCAAAACTGAATTCTTGTTTGTTTTTACTTTAATTTAAAAGAAGAGCACCTCCTTTTCTTTGATGAGGACAGAAACTGCTGTTGTTTTTTTTATGAAAAAAAAATTCTTCAAATTATTATCACTGTTTTCCGATGGCCATTACCTTACTTATGTTAAAAGTCCCAGTTTGTTCTTTGCTCACTTACCTGGAGGCATAAATCTGTTATAAGTTCCAGGTATGTTGGATTCAAAATGACATCTTTGAATCTGAAACCATAAAGGGCCAAAGGTTGTTTGGTAAATCTATATAAACTTAAGTCTTGTGTATGAATCTCATTTAAATATAATACGCTACATTGATATAAAAACATGTTTTGATAAACAAACATAACACATGATAGTAAGCTTAAGGCAGATTAACAGTTTTAAGAAATATTCTTTAATCTAACAATCAACTCACCCTGAAGAAAATTTATTCCTGCCTCCCATCTGTTTGAGGTCAGCATAAACAGTCTCATACAGCTTTCTCAGGTGGCTCTGTTAACAAAAATATTTACTTTATGGCTGAAAAATTCCATGGCAGTAAAACAACAACAAATAAGTGGCTGTCGCCATCAGGACCCCTCGGGTCTGGGCCAAAGAAACCGAAGATAAATTTATTTTCCAGACAATTTGTTGCGAGTTAAAAAATTACTCCACATACATGCATCACATTTACAAGGAGGTTTTTGGCTGACAGTCATGTAAGGGGCATAACTCTTGAAAAAAACATCCGAGCGCGTCGATTTTAAATAGGCTTCTTGTACTTGCTGTATTAAACAAATGTGTGAAGTTTCAAAGTTGTAAGTTAAAGACTTTTTTAGATAATGTGTTTACAAGGCTTTTTACAGCAGCGGTAATGTAAGGGGCATAACTCTTGAAAAAAAAACATCCGAGCGCGTTGATTTTAAATAGGCTTCTTGTACTTGCTGTATTTAACAAATGTGTGAAGTTTCAAAGTTGTAAGTTAAAGACTTTTTTAGATAATGTGTTTACAAGGCTTTTTATAGCAGCGGTAATGTAAGGGGCATAACTCTTGAAAAAAACATCTGAGCGCGTTGATTTTAAATAGACTTCTTGTACATGCTGTATTAAACAAATGTGTGAAGTTTCAAAGTTGTAAGTTAAAGACTTTTTTAGATAATGTGTTTACAAGGACCAATGGACAGACGGACAGACAGACGGACGACGGAGGCAATGACAATACCCTTCGGGCAAAATTTGCCCGAGGGGTAAAAACCAACAAAAAAACCCCCCAAACATACAGGTTTCATTAAATTGGCATGAGCTGCTAAAATTCTGACTTATTTCATAAATTCCAAATGCCAAGAAAAGTTAAGCATTTTGATTTACGTTGGTATGAAATATATTGCCCCAGTCCAGTAAGAACCAAAGAACAGAGCAAATGACGGACAAAATTCAAATAGCGGGGATTTATGAGTGCATTTAGGGGGTTTTGTTGTCTATAAAACTAACTCAACGTATTAATATCAATGAAAAGCCTTTATTTTGTACTTTTTGACAAAAATAACAAACAATTTTCTCTATATTTGGCAACTGATGCCACTTAATGTGTTCACTGACCTGCCAAAGTTCCCAATCATGTGCAAATGCTCCGGTCTCTTCTGTACGTGCCCCATAGGGATGGTGAACAATCATCTGTAGGTGGAAGAAATACATAATCCCATCCTGTCAAAACAAAGGCAAAAGAAAGACAGTTTACAAAATTTACCAGTCAAGATACAGTCTAGTAGTTTTACAACAGTACAGTGTAAATTTGCTAGAAAAGGCGAATACAGCATTAATAAGAGAACTGCGTACATTATGTTTGTCAGAACTGCAACAATAGCTTGCAAGCAGTGAAATAGTACTGAAAATGTAAGTTAATAACTTGAGAAATTGAATAATATAAGAAGGTCTTACCTTTAATGTTTCTGAAGGTCTATTGTTTAACAAAAACAGTAGATTGATAAAGACTTCCTCTCCAAGACGACAGAGTTGTTTACGGCCGTCATTAGCTGTGAATTCTGAGACTGTGTTTAACGCCACCACTAACTGTTCTACGACAACTGTGCTCTTCTCATGGCTGATAAAATAAGGATAAAAGTTCAGTGATTCTGATTGTAAGAGGCTTTGAAGGTCAAAATCCATACAGTATGTGGCCTATACAAATCGAAATAGTGTTCGAAAAGTAAACAAAATTTAAATAACCGGGACGGCCATTAATTCATTCTAAGCCTAATTTAGTTGAAAACAATGCTTTATCGTACATTCTCGAGACTTTAAGTACTAAAAGGTGAAAGGTTATCTATAACTAAATAATCAGATTTCAAATAAGAAAGGAATCAGTGAATCATGTTATTCAATTACAAATGATTGATAGCATAACAGAATAATAAAACAGCACTATGCCCTAACATTCTTCAATAATGAAAGATTAAGTTCACTAATATATCAGACCAGATCATTTCTGTGTTGGTCAGAAACATTGAATCGTTTCAGTATATTCAAATGCTCGGAACCAACCGGTACAGATGCTAGTTTTGTTTTACATCTTATCCCACCTCACACTCAATACTTCCTGTTGATTGGTTCAAACCAGTCACATGGAGACCCTGTATATTTCCATATTACGTCGCCGTGCTGATCCATACAGGGCCACTACCATACATGTATATGGCTTGTGACGTCATGTCTAGACGCTTGTCAGTCGTGTCTGCTCGTGCCATACACATTAGAAAATACCTTTCGGAGTTCACTTTCTGCCTTTTATGAAAGCCAATTTTCAGAAAGAAGGCTTGAACATCATACAAGTTAGGTCTTCGGTGGGATAAATTCGTTACAGGGTTTGTTCGAGGGGGGATACGGAAATATATTGGGTCAGTAAACAGTATATTGGTTTACTGACCCCATATATTTCCGTATCCCCCCTCGAACAAACCCTGTAACTAATAATACCATATACTAGCCTTCATGATGGGTAACAGATTTTTGTTTCGGTAGATTTATAGCAACGGTAACAACAGGCTACCGGGACCGATCATTACTGTGAAATCCTATAGCCTGATATATACCAGGATAAATTTTCGTTTTAAATTTATTTTGAAGTAAAACTCTCACATTTATAATTCTGTAAGAACCGGCTTAAAGATTTTCAATGTAATAGAAAACGATATGATAAATCACAAATTTACCGTATGTGTTTAAAAACTGTGGAGAAAAAAGACAGTAATTTCCTTGGTCGGACATCTAGTTGTTGAGATGCTCCCTTAACAAAAGTACATATTAACTTGGCCAGAATACTCTTATTAAAACCACTGGGAGGGGACTGGAATAGTTTACAATAGATGTTTATCAGTTCTAAAAGACAAAAACATACAAATACTAAATTTAAAAAAAATGAAAAACAGAAAGAAGAATGCAATCTTTAATACTTATAATATAGTTTGTCAGTTTTTGCTTTGAAGATTTTGTACAGCCCATTATATTATGTAAGTTCTGTTAGTTTTGGACATAAGGAATAAAAGTAATACATGGGGTTTAGAGGCATTGGGACAGGTTATGTCCATGAAAACGCAGATCAGCGTAACTCAATCTAAAATGTTGAATGGAATGGCATATACATACTCAAACGCTCATCATCAACAATACCAGTACCTAGGTATTGCAATTCTAGGAATTCCAGATCTAATAAAACTTTACTTTGAAATTAAAACGAGGCTTCAACTATTGTCAGATTTCTTTTAATGTGTCCCACAATTTGATTCTGGGCTTAACCAATTTGTAGCTCTGAGTTTCTACGCTTCACAATGGTGAAAGTATACCACTAACAATCCTTCAAAAATCAACATGGGCTTTCAACAATCATGATTTTAGAAGAAGGAAAAGTGCTTTACCTTGCCACATTTTAGTTGATAGTTCTGTAGCATATTTTCTCACACATAGAATATTCTTGAGAAGAAGACTACTGTAATCTGGTCCAAATGCCTGACAGGTAAACGGATCTTTAAGTACCTGGATTATATGCTGTATAACACTGCTACTTCTCAATCTCTCACCTCCTGGCATAAAAAAAGCACAGATTACATCAAACACATTTGAATGGTATGAAAATCTTGTATGGTTTATGGAACTCGGAGAATCCCTTGTGCCAGAAACATCTTCCTACCTAAAAAAAACGTCTCTGACAATTTCTTTTATTCGAAGTCTTAATAAATGTCTTACTTGCATCAGTCAATCTTACAACAAATTTCACCAGTCCACTTATTTCTTGTTTCTTTTTCTCTCTGTTATTTAATGTAATGCTGGAACTGCTTTCTTTGGCTTTCTTTAAAGCTGCAATTTCCAGCCACACTAAATCAACAATAACCTGCAATAAATAACAATTACACCATTTACAAAATATTTCAGTTTCCTTTTTGAAAAGATAATATCAGGACCAATCTAATACCAAAACCGGTTGCCCGTAACGAAAAGGTTTTGAAATTGACACTGACAAGGTAATTCTTTGTCAGTTTATTTCAGTGTCAGTTTCTACAGATTATGAGTAACTTATAAATACAAGTAGTACAGTAGGGCCATTTCATTTTACAGGGATGCATTTGATGATGAGATTAACAGTAGACGGACTCCTTAATGAGGTCATGGGAGAGATAGAATTGTGCAAGGAAGTTAATCTTGTCCTTAGACATGCCAGTACCTTGAGGACATCATCCCAGGCAAACAATCTTCTTTCCTTGCTCATTTGTTTAGCATCTGTATTTTCATCTAGAGATTTCTGGATTGCGGTTTTTCCTAAGAGCAGCCTTAATTTGTCTGTCTGCTTCTAAAAAAGTAAAAAGACATCTTTAGAAAGCTCTTTAGTTATATGATGTTGACACATAGGGGAGACTAAACCTTTGGTTACCTGACCTACACCTTTTTTTTAAAATTTGTTCGCATGGACTTTACCTCACACAACACTTTGTTAGTTCTCGTAAGCGGCCATCTGCGTAACCCTTGGTGTGCGCAACGGTTCTCATCAATAAAGCAAGTGTCTCTCAACTAATCGTTACCAAAAATGGCTTAGTATAAGTGAAGTTTATAATTAGCATAATGTTGAGTGTCACAAATTTTTAAATCATTTGTTACGTCTGATATAAATAAAACATGATGATGATGAAATAATTCAGATATTAGTTATACTGTGAACATTTGACAATCTGTCAATTTTTGCTTTATGGGTCTCATATAATTATAATTTAATTTCCAGTGTGTTTACGACGAATACTGCAATTTGATTGGCTAATCTGCTTTCGTTCATAGTCCGATGAACGAACCAGCTCAGGACTACTTTTGACAACGACATACGTGACGCACTGCCGTACTGCTATTTATTGAAACATTGAAACGGAGAATGCAATTAATTTGAAAATATGTTGAATATATACCTGCTCATTTATTTTTCATTCCGATAAGATTTCAAAGAAATAAAGAGGAACTTATTATGTTGGCATACGAAAATGTTTGCTCTCTTGTCAGCACAACTGCATTGACATGCTCAACGCTATGACGCGAGATGATGTCATCACGTACAATCGTCTTTGCCTGCGATTGTGACGTCACTTGGTAGATAGCTTTGTCATTACGTGTAGCTTTGCGCGCGTTTGTTTGTTTTGATTCTTGAAAATAAAATATATCATTTATTTTGGATATTTTGTATTGTTTACGAAGTATATGGGATAGTAATTAAATTATAAGGATTGACTTCAATGTTTCTTCGGTTCATCGAGTTACGAAGGATCTGGC
This sequence comes from Lepidochitona cinerea, assembly GCA_963971465.1. Taxonomy (NCBI): domain Eukaryota; kingdom Metazoa; phylum Mollusca; class Polyplacophora; order Chitonida; family Tonicellidae; genus Lepidochitona; species Lepidochitona cinerea. Next base: position 96,949,152 of record OZ020551.1, on the reverse strand, counting down.
CCCTGTGCAAACTTTTCATAAACCGCTTCGCGGATTTATTTAGTTTGCACAGGGGCAAGTTCGTTCATAACTCGATGAACCGAAGAAACATTGAAGTCAATCCTTATTTGACCATTTGGATAAAAACTTAACGAGGGAAATTTTTCAAACACTTATATATTTTTCCACCTTTATAACATTTTCTAGAAATGAGTGAACTGAACTTTTCTGTTGTTCATTTTACATTAATAGATAAGCCATTAAGCGATAAGAATACAATGATTAGAAGGGTGTTTCTCGTGAGTTTATCCGTACCAAGATTTGTGTTGGCTTTGTGATGCACTACGAAGTTACAGAGACATTTTTCTGAATACATCTATTTGAGAAGGTGTGGCGGTAGCCAGGTGGTCAATCCATTGTGTAAACGAAGTAAAGGATAATGAAATATATAAATTATACATCCCCAAACTTCATAAAAATAGTTAGCAATTATTCTTGCAGCCACAATCAAGTAACATAACAAGAATGTGCACTATCTACTACCCCCCCCCCCCCCCAACCCCTCCCTTAAAAAAAAAAACACACAATTAAAAACTTGTCTTCATAGTTATTTTAGTGAAGGAGGAGATTTTCCATGGGCCCCTGTGTTTTGGTGCTCATAAATATAAAAAAGATGGTTTAGTCTATTAATCAACTATGTTAATACATGTAGAACGCTGAGACAATAAATGAAATCCAACAAACTAATGCAAAAATGATGTAAGAACAAACATATTGAAAAATTCAGACAAAAATAACACACTTTTCTCTCTGTAACTTTGTCAGTGTCCAGAGCCCGACAACAGCTCATTAATTCTCCAATGCTGTCCATGATTTCACAACAAGTGCTTGATTTTCAGTTTCTGTATCAACTACATGTTACCAGTTAACCTGTTTAAATAAAATAAAAAACACCTTAATGATTTATAGTTTATACTCTTTATTGGTATAATTGCTGTTTTTTAACTGGTATGGAACTAAAGTGCTTAACTAGATATTTATGTTCAACTTTAATCACTTTAAAAGTGTAACTTGAATGAAAAACAAAAGCTAATAACTTCTATAACAAAAAAAAAAAGCTTAAAAACATAACATTGGATACAACTTATTAATATCATGGTTTAAAATGAGATTCAGCGATCCTAAGCTTTTTGTTTTTATTATTATCTGATTTTATACTACTTACAATGTATCAAACTGCAAACAAAAAAGTCATCAGAATTTAGACATATCCCAAGGACCCCACATTAGATTCATCAATGTCATAAAGTGGATACTTCTTGCTTTTAAGGGTTAGATAACTATTCTCAATCGACAGAGTTTTGAAAACCCTGCAGTCACGCGATGTGAGGATTCCGTCAGTGACGTCCAATCAAAGAGAGAATATTGACTACTTGCTAGTCTTTGGTCAAATGGTTCAGCCTATGGGGAACTGAGGCCAGTCCCGTGACACATTTTCATTTATGAAGAGAGTTTGAAATCTGTCTGGCCAATTTTTACTCTGTTTTTTTTTTTTAACAAAAAGGGAATTTAGCCAATTTACAATGAAATTCAACCAAATTGGAAAAGAATTTTGCTCAAAATGTGTGTTGGAGGTAAAATCTCAAAGGCAGGTGGGATTAATACATAATCAATTTTAAACAGGCCTTGAAATCTTAAACGCGATGTCTTTCCAAATAATTTTTTTAATTTTAAAAGCTGTAGCTACATGCTGAACTTAAATTGCCTGGATTAAGTGGAGTAGAGCTTTCAATGATTTAGGCTTTGATATTAGATTATGTCCCTTGTGTTAACTTAGTGGTGTCAGAATCTAAAAAAGGTCATTTAATTATATTTTTAATAAAATGTACGCCGTACTTTAAAGTTTAATGTACTTTAACTTAGTTAAGTTTAATTCAAAGTTTAAAACCCATACGACTATGTTGTAATGCCAATGGCGAATGTTTTCATCTGATAAAACCTGATCCATGGATTGTATCTGTTTGCGAAAAATATTGAATCAGTGTCTCCTAAAGCCTGTTACCTGAAAGAAAAGTTTACAACAAAATACTTTCATTTAACCATCCATCTTTCATCCAAGTTTGCACACGAGAGATTAGTGTCAAACGTTCGCGCGAGAAAGATGTTAGGCATGTACACTAGATTTAGCGATAGATTAAAACCTAGTTTCTATCCAAAAGACGGCTTTAAAATATGCTGAAATCATATATCTTTCCTCAGAATGTTTTATTTTGTCTACTAAGCTCAAAATTATATTTTCTTTGATATATTTTGGCTTTATGAAAATAATGTTTTATCAGTTATATATATTGCAAGTGCGATCTTCGCGCATCTGTCTCGCGCATCTAGCAACCACCAACACCGGCAGAATAAAAACAAGACGTGGTGGAAAAGATATTCAGAAACCACTTGGCGTTATTTTACTTTCTCAACCTGTACCATAAACCACAGCACACTGCCCATTATGTCTAGCTACAGAGTGAGTATCCCTTTTCTTCCTCGTTTGTTCCTTTTGCTTATTTAACTATTGAGAAACCACCCGAAGACAACTTGTTGTTGAAGCATGCATCGTCGCTGACACATGTTGTTGTTGTAATTTTGATTTAGCTGTCAGTAAGTTCAGTTACTCAGACTAAGAGGCGTATTTCCAAACGTATAGCTTTCAGTTCTAAAGAAAATTTGGCGACTGTCAATGTGTCTGTGCTTGGTTGAAAGTGGTCTCCGCTTTAGGGGCTAGGTCCTGACCGGCAAGTAAGTAACACAGGAAAGAGACACGGCGAGAAAATGAGTGCGGCGAGGGGCTAGGTTATTCAAGTTAGAGAAAGTCGCTGATTTTCATGTTGTCTACCGATCGGTGGGTAAACAGTACTCCGCTCAAGTAAAGGTCTTTCTTCGTTATTTATTAGTTTCTGACATTTATTGACCGTCGACCTTTACTTGTTGCCATGGTGTTACTTCCTGTGAGCAGGACTTCCGGGGACTATCGTGAAATAATTATGTTAAAAGAGGACTGCCAATCAAATCGGAACCGCATGCATTGAACCGTCGCCGACTTCCCCTGGCATAAATTAGTGTCGGGAAATGCTATGGTAAACGGTCTGAAAAACATGCATATATGTATCACACTTACATTTAAAACATGCATTGGCCACACATGGTGCTATAAACACATTGAAAGAAAACTAAATCATATCTAATGCCAAGAAATTTTATTCATGTGAGCGCATGAAATAGGGAGTATTTATTTATTTTGATTATACCTCTTTTTGCATGAGTGTTCCTCACAAAGCTCTTTACTATTTGAAGTAATTTGGATGCTCACCTCCTTAGGACTTGCTTCTGAGAGACTCTTTTAAAAGTATGGTCATACAGTAACTCATAACACATAACTGTTATCCTTATTTGCATAAATTTTTACTCCTGCGGACCATTCGATCACATACCTACAGTGACTGTGGGCAATTGAAATTTCCCTCTAAGACTTCGAGAAATATTGATAAAACTTCAGTGCCTATTTTATTAGTAAAGATACAAGAAGGTCACTGTTTTCGACGGATCATGATTATTTGTTTTTTGTATGAAATTGTTTTTTGATGGGGTGGAGTTTAGTTTGGCTTAATACGACTAAAATCTATATATTTGTCAAAATAAATATCGCCATGGTATTTTTGGATGCGTGTATCTGGTGAAAGGTCAAATCATTTACAACAGATAACGATTGGATAATAAATGACAATTTCCTCTCTATCTAGGCCCAAGTAAGATTTGTAAATGGTTTAAAAAACGGATCCAGATTTCTATTACAGACTTTTAAAATACATGTTAAAACCTCCGTTGATATTGTGTTTTTTTTATAGAATGCCGATTCCAAGCGAGAGGAGTTTAGAAAATACCTTGAGAAAGCTGGTGTTTTAGATGCATTGACCAAAGGTAACTAGATGTATTTTGGCATATATTACCACTATCAGTCCTTGTGGCTTGAAGTTAGTGCTATGCATTGTAATGTGAGGCCATAATCACACAAATTGTCTTCATTTTTGTATGACCTTTAAAAATACCCTTATAAACAGGTCAGGATAACATCTGACTAGAAGAAGACATTCTTGTATGTGTGATGTGTCTGGGCCTTGGTGGCTTAATCTGTAAAGAGTGACAGTTCGTCACAGGCCTTCCATCGATGTGGCACGGGATCGAATCCAACTTAGAACAATAAAAATCGATAAATTTCTGGTTAAATTTTCCTTTGATCGCTGTATGTTGAAGAGTTGCCAAGTTACTCCTTGTAAAGAGCTCAGTTTTCTCTCTGTTCAAACTTGGCAACGCTGCTATATCAGATTCATGCTGCTATTACAAAGTTAATTAATCTTGAGTGTTGTGTAAAACATCAATCAATCAATTGATTCACTGGTGGGGTTTTTTTTCTCGTTTTGGATACATGTACTGTCATGTGCACTGCAAAATTAAATTTGTTTACAGAAACTGGTGCTGATACCATATAAGTGGGAGGCAAGAATGGGTGTTTTGCTTTGGGGTCTATCAATGATTGGGTGTGTCACTCGTGAGGTGTTTCTCAAACCTGCATTAGTTTATTCTTCTTCATTCTTCTATGTTTTCATTCTTTTCTGATCAGTGTCAGTCAGTTAAAATGTTCCATTGTTATTTTCTTTAAGGATTGGTGGGTTTGTATGAGGAACCAGAGAAGCCAAATAATGCGTTGGAGTATCCTTTTTGATGACATCATTTCTGGAACCAAATGTTAAAAAAATGCTAATAACACACCATCTCTTCATCCAATAATAGGATACCAGACCCTGTGTAATATTCCAAAGTGGAACAAATTTCTCTGTATATAAGACGCGTATGATTATCAGAATGGTAATAACAATTCATACACCTAGGGTAAAATATCGATAACTAATGATTTACCTGTACATGTACATGTGTAATATAATGTACTCAGTTGCACAGCACACTATAAACACATCACCTGTTTACCTTGGCAATGCCATGGTATTAGGGAAATATTCTAGAGTTGGACGAAAAACAACAATCAATGTCCTGATTAAAAGAACTTGCGTTTAACGTTTTAAGCATAATCCTATAACATAAAGCTAGATGTAGTTCATAATGTCATCATTAAAACACATTGTATTCCTTGACACAATCAGTTTTCTCAAGCACCATTTGGGTGCTAGTGGTCCTGAGACTGCTGATGTAGAGGCTTTAAAACTTGAAGTGACAGAACTCAGACAAAAAGTGGAACAACTTTCCGAGGAAAACACAGAACTCAGGACAAAAGTAAGATTTCAAAACTTATCATTATTCTCTAGAGATCAACACACTATAATGATCGTATCCTTCCCAATAATTCTGCCAACTAGTTAATTTCTGAAGATTTTTTTGGGTCCTCCGAGTGTAAAAATACAAAGCTAACAAAGAATTATTCATTTCCTTTAAACTATTTGTTTCCATTACTTTAGTAACAAAGACTTTTATGTTGTTAAAAAAATGGGTCGCGGGTTTGAATCTCACTCAGTCCAAAAAAAAAAAAAGGAATATCTTCTGACTGGGTTTTCACTCAAACGACCTATGTAGGATGGTTGCCAGTTACCACCAAAAGGTCGTGGGTTTCCTCCTACAATAAAATACTGGCAACGCCACCATATAAGTGAAATAATCTTCAGCGTGGCGTAAAACACCAAACAATCAATCAATCAATCCTATTTTGTTATGAACCAAAGAGTAAAAAGAAATTTGTGGCACAGAACTTATAAAATTCTAGGCATTCTCTTGCTCTCTACAACCTCCCCACAACATCTCCGGAAATTCATTAGCATAGTGCCGTAACGTCATAGTTGACATCTGATATGCGAGTGTTGTCATACATGACCTACGATGAGTCAGCACATGATTGGTTGAAATGACTACTACAGCTACTTCGACTACTATGATTTCCAATAAAGTAAATACAAAAATACATGTATTTCTGAGTGGTGATGGAAAATATGCATATTTTCAATCATCTTTTCTTTTACATCCAGGGGTTTTACAGGAAGCTTGTTATGTTTTAATATTATGTTTTAGAAAATACATATTTAGCCAATTTACAAATCACTGTTAGTGGTTTAGAAAAAAACTAAGCATTTATCCTATAATTGGTTTTTTTTTCTGTCTGATTTCAGCTTCAGCAATATGAGCCAGAAGCTGCAGAGACACCAGCAGATAATTGAAAAAGACGGACTGTAGTTTTATTTAATTTTAGTAACTTTGTTCTCTCATCACTATGTATTCACTATTTATCATCTGACGTACATTTGAACTCCAGGAGAGATCATTATTTTCACATGACGTTGACTTTTTATTTAAATTCTGTTAATCTTAAGATTTATTTAATGAACATTTTAAAATGAGTTTTCAGGTGAGGAATGACATTACCTTTGCTTTATTTTACCTGTATTACATGTGAAAACAATAAAACAGTCAGACCTTTATTTCATACTATTGTTATCTCGTATTGTACAAAATGATCTTTGAAGCATCCTACCTTATTGTATTATAACTAGGCTGTAATATTAATGATGAACAAATTACCAAACATATGGTAAATCCATTTTGTCGTATAAAATAAGATTTGATCATATATTTGAAATGACAAGCAGAGATATGTATGTTTTAAATATTCTTGTTTGATTAATCATTTATCTTACTCCAAGAAAATGTGTAAATCCATTCGCTCGAGCTCTCCTTTGGACAACTGGGGCCCGGTTGTTCAAAAGAAAATAAGCTTAACTGCAGGTTAAATGAACTGAAGTTCATGAACTTAAATAAAAGGTCCGTTCTCACTGTGCGATTTGACGAACCGACTTGTAGCATGCGATTTAAAGGGATGCATTTGATGGGTTGAGAAATTAAAAGTATCCATTTTAATCGCATCCTACAAGTCGGTACGACAAATCGCACAGTGAGAACGGACCTTCAACAAAGAAATTCCTTTCTGGAGCGACGTCATCTGACCTGTCTTACGAAAGTGGCGTAAGTTACGCCAGGTTTAAATCAATGTTAAAACTATACAGGTCACAACCGGCCCATGCTTTAGGCCTTTGCGCAAATTTACGCCAGTTTCGCAAGACATGCCCCTGGTCATCTTCGCAAGCCAAGTTAAAATCTTCATGTCCCCATTCCGTGTTTTACCTTGGCGGACTACTCCACTCCAACATGTAAATCGAACAGCGCCCACTGGTGAGAATGTAAGAGTTGTCTTTCCCAGACTTACAGGGTCTTGGCCAATCAGCACTCGTTAAACAAAAGTTCAAGGTATACACAGCCGCCATTATGTTATTTTCAGTGTAAGCGCTCGAGGATTTGATTAGCTGCGAGAAGTTTTACTCGCATCCAATCAAAACGAGCTGTTCGATTTACGGTTGGAGTGGAGTCGTCCGCCAAGGTAAAACACGGAATGGGGACATGCAGATTTTATCTTGGCTAGAGAAGATGGCCCCTGGTAAGCTAACTTTCTTTTGAACAGGGTGCCACGGTGGTCCAGTGGGTTAGAGTGATAGTCCCTCAGTCCCACACAGACCTTTCATCGATGCGACACGGGCTCAAATCACACTCAGACCAAATAAAATTTGAAAATCGTCTTAGTGGATTTTTGTACGTGCGACTAAAAAAAAAAAGTCGGTCGTATGATGGTATCACCAGCACCGTCCGCCCCGGATACCCTAACGCACCTTAACTATGGGTTTTGATCGGATCTTTACAATTCTTTCAAAACCTATTCCTTTGGGTATATGAACCATGAACCATTTATGACATTTTTTGTTGCATAATGTTCGGTTTATGTAATATTCTCTTTTAGTCTATATCTGGGTTCCCTTTCGCTCCATAACTTGAAGAGTTTTTATCGGATCTTTACAATTCTTTCACAACATATACCTTTTGGGTAGAAGGTATGTCGTGAACCATTTATGGCATCTTCGGTTGCATTATATGACATCTACATAACATTGGGTTATGTAATATTCTGTTTTAGTCTGTCTTGGTTGCTTGCGTCCTTTGTGATCTTAATATCTTTCACCGCATTTACATGTAGCCTACCTCATATAGGTGGTGTGTTGTCAGCCATTTATGACAATTTTAGTTGCATGGTTGCACAATACAACATCTAAATTAGATTATGTGATATTCTTTTTTAGTCCATATCTACTTTAGTTTTAACCTGATCCTGACAATTTTTAGGGTATATTTATCTACCCAAGGGGTAGATGATGTGTCGAGAGGACGTTAACAGGTACTCGCCGAAGGTCGGGGGTTTCCTCCGGGCAATATATATATTACGCCCGTCGTAACTTTGCGCCTGGTCGTAACGTAATGTTGAAGGTATATGTTGCCATGACGTTACGACTAGGCGCAAAGTTACGTCGGTGTCGAGAAACAGCCCCCTCCAGGCTACACCTGTCCAAATCCCACTGAGACAAAATGAAATTCAAAACTTTCTGTGTGAAAGAGTTGTCAAGTACTCTCCAAACATCGGGGGGTTTCCTGCCGGCAAAGAGCATTTTTTTCCTCCTCCACTACATCTGGCAAAGCCGCCATATAAGTGAAATTATGTGGAGGAGTACACCTTATATAAGATTTCCTTCAAATTCGAAGTGTGGGATGGTGGCCAGTTACCACCGGAAGGTCGTGGGTTTCCTCTGGGCATAGAGCACGGTTTCCTCGCCCAATAAAACTGGCAGCGACGCCATATAAGTGAAATAATCTTGAGCGCGGCGTTATTGCAGTTCATGTTTACAGTTGTGCATTCAACGTCTGGTTCATTCGAGTAAAACAATACCCTTTTTTCTCAGCAATTTGAGGATGGAAATATTATTTCTCTGGACAGACTGTAATTTGAGTTAATAACGTATGCTGTAATATCGCAAGCTTTCTTTCATGGTGTCGTCTTAAATAAAGCTTCACTTAATTGAGCGACTTTCTTAAGAAATAATGTCTTGTTGGAACAATAGTGTGACGTCACAACTATCGTTTACCAGAAGAAAACCCAGACCTCGGGTGAGTACCTAGCGATCCAGTGAAAATTCGCCGAAATTTTTCCATATTGATTTGGTCTGAATGGGATTTGAACCAGCGCCTTATCACCTGTCGAACTGAGGGACTGACGCGGAGACGCGGAGGCAACAATTATTACCGGGCAATTTGTAATTTGGGGATTATATGTCCCAAAACTACTTTTTTTATGATTCACGTTTTAAAATTAATATGAACTGCGAAAATACAGAAAAACAGCTATATAAAATTGTTCGATATTTTAGGATAATTAAATCCAGTAATGAATCGAATGAGATAAAGTGTATATGTGTCAAAACCTACAACTTCAACATTGATAGACTTTTCAAAAGTGAAGGAGTTACGGTCAGATTTCACAAAGCGTAGTTCAAATTCCTAGTCTAGTGTTAGGAAATTCGATAATATACCGTACATTGGACAATGAAAGAGATAAAAGGCTTAATTCAGATTTCAGATATATCTGTTAGACTACATGTATTCTATCACAGAAATGAAACAAGTATTTACATATAAATTATTAAGTGCAGTCTAATCTTTACAAAGTATGCACCAATTAGAGATCGAGACAGTTAAGACATTAATAACAAAATTGTTATTTCAACAGGAAACTTCTTATAGTTATATATATATAGATCATGTTCATGTCACTGTGAGTGATAGTATATCTTTTGACCAATTCATTCAGTCCCCACCACATCCATATAATCGTAAATGTTCACTAACAAACGAATTGGGTCAATTCTATCAGCATGGTATACATTTCTGAGTGGGCAGGTAACACCCCCCCCCCCCCCCCCCCCCGCCCCTGCCTGTTTCGAATGGACACATACCAGTTTACCGCTTGGTTGCTGTAACCAACCTGGTAGCCGAAAAATGTTGTCTGTGTGGGTTTTCTTTATTTTTATATTAACACACGTCAGGGAGTGTATGTTAGATTCTCAGCACCACAGAGGCTGATTATTCGGGCTACGAGCCTGACACTGTTAAAAAAAACACAGAAGGCCAGTCATCCAATGGCCGCACTTCGTAACTACCAAACAATGATATAAGTAATACAGTTTGAAATTGATCATCAACTCCATTAAATGGGTTTTTTGCACTTTCTTTACGCCAAATTAAAGCCGTTTGATCTCCATTGCAATTTTTGGGATAATGTTCCATTGGATTTCTGCTATACAAGTGTCACATGCAGTTCACGAATATGTCACTGAGGGCAAGTAATTGAACGTTTCCCCCGATGTCTTGGCTCGTTTGTAAGATAAACTAGCCGACTCATCTTCAGATTGTTTCCGTTTCACTGTATCATTTGGAATATCTATTTGACATTCTATTGATGGGTTAAAAGTTTGATACACCGATTGTCCATTCATATGCTGCACATTGTATTGTTGTTGTCCATTGTATGTACCACAGCCATAGGTTTGATAGTTAAACTCACTCTCTCCCGGTGAAATGCAGGATGACGTCGGAACCTCCATCCTAACAATGTTAAAACATGTTTTATCGTCAACAAGGAGTGAGGTTAAAACGTCAAAATGACATGCATAAGAATAAATATAACTGGAAGTGGCATAAGCTACCTTTTTTAATTCTGATTGTCGAGAAGATTCAATTGTTACTGCTAAAACCTAATGCTTGGAATTGAAATTGAAAATATTCAATAGCCGAAGTGGTCACAAAATGTAGATAACAGAGAAACACATTAATTTATACTTTGCCCAAGTTACCTCTTAGCACAACTTAAAAAATGCTTGTTTTAGAATTATCAGATTATATCCAAAATTGGTTTCAACGAAAAAATATCCTCATCTGGCCGCCCAAGAGGGTTACAACTGAGTCCAGCAGGGTTACAATTGTGTCGTGTGCACCACTTGTACTTTTTTTTAGCATGTTTTTTTAAGGACATTTCGTATGATGCATTACCAATGAATGTCTGCAACAGTACCATCCTTGAGTAAAACAGCCACAATAAGTATAATACACACCTTGTTCTATCGGAGGTACTGTATCCCCTTGTGTCGCACGTTGACCACTCCTGGCCTGTAGCCGTATTCATTGCTCGTCCACTGACATTACTACAATTCCCAGAAGTGTACTGAAACAGATATGGAGTATTGTCATTTTCAAAGAACAAACGAGAAAAAGGTTTATAAAAATACACCATAAGTTCCGTTTTATAAAGACATGTCCAACCTTCCATTTTGTATCTACTTTATGTTGGCCCAAAGAGCCAAACCTTTGCTGCAATTTAACATTAAATGGTCATGTGTTATGGCTTCTGTATTCATCTTATTTGTGTAGTACAGGTATCTCAAAACATGTACCTGACCAGGTTGTTCAGGTTGTACAGGTGTAAGAAAGATTCAGAGAATCCTAAGTTTATAAACTAGAATGGAAGAATGCTACGTAGTTCTGTTCCATTGCTGTGTATAATGAATATCAAAGGTATGTAACACGTGAATAGAGAATGTATGGACCGTCCTCTGTTATGATATAGAATGGTAGTATGTATGTTGTTACCTGTACATTATTGGAATGGAAGGGATAAGTGTAACCAGCAGGACAATCTTGTGACCCGGATGTTCCTCCATTGAAATAGCTATATCCATAATTATCAAATCGTTGATCACTGAAGACAAACAAAAAACCACATTCTTTTTATGAGAGAATTCAAACAAGATGTACTGCGTGTACATACCCGGCAGGCCGGCGGGAAATTTGAAACACAATAACAGAAATAATAGTTTTGGTTGTTTAAAAAAAAACAACAAACATCAGCGAAGTTGTTCAAAGGGAAGACGAAAATTTTCGGAGTGGATTTTTCACTCGGTCGCCGTATGTGGAAGAGTTGCTAGGTACTCTTCGAAGGTCGGGGGTTTCCTCCTGGCAATTAGCCGGCTTTCCTCTCACACTAAACCTGACAACGCAGCCATATAAGTTAAATAATCTTGAGTGCGGTGTAAAACTTCAATCAATTAAACTATCAATCAATAAACTCTGGAAGTTAAAATTGGCCAAGAGAAATTGCTTTTAAAATATATCGGTTGTCTATTTGCTTTAGCCAATCCTCCAAATCACTTGGATAGTTTAAATTTAGTACAGACAACTTACCACGAGTTTTGTGAGATCCCCGTTGTTTGGTTAAAGTCAGGGTTTGACATCTGTGGGGTTCCTTCCGGAGAAAAATTACTAGATACTGATGATATAGGAGAGCTATCATTGGAGTAGACATCGTCAAAACGAGTTGAACAAAGCGGGGTAAATTGCTCACCTAGACCAGAAGGAAAAGTTATGTTTATCCCATAGCCAGACAAATACATATGTCCCATATACCGTAAACAAATGAATAGTAAATTGTGCGCCTGGTACCATTTTACAACTGCTAGTCAAATGCATGATATTCACTAAACAAGGCTTAGAGAATAACAGCAAAATCCATAAACAGAGCTCGTTTACACACGTTTTTTTTTAACATTGAAGGTAAAACACATATCAATCAACATCTATCGAACAAGCTTGTATCGATAAATTTATCACCGACGCTCTGGTTTTCATCTACTGGTCACGTGTTCGAATATCACTCCAACTAAAAACTTTTCTGCCAGCTTGCTTATGGTGTAAGGTTGAAGAATCCAGTAGGCCTACATACGTATTGAGATCCTTTACCCAAAACAACCATACTCCCAAGGTGAAATAATCATGATCAAGGGCTTGTGTATCGTACAATTACACTAAGTGTGAATTCCACGCTCAAATATTGTAATGAGCCTTGGTTTACACTAGAATATAGGCCTACCTGATAAGGGATAATCCCGCCCATTTGTTATGACTGTGGACCGCTCTAAACATGACCGTGAACTCTCCGACTGAACGTCCAAACCCAAACCGGTTGACTCTTTGGATAAAACAGGGTTAGGTAACACCATTTCGTCTGACAAATCTGAAGCCATGAAAATCCATCGAATGAATAATTAAAACAGTGGTGATTTTATTATATATGGCCCATAGGAATAGGCCTATATTCAGGCCAGGCTAAAATTGGTGAATTGGTTGGTAAAAAGATTAACTCCACACTCAAGATCATTGCATTTAAGCGTCGGCATTGTCAGATGTATTGAGCGGGAAACTGGACAAAATGTCTTGTGCAAAGAAACAACTTTGGTTTGGAATCTTCCAAACATGAGAAACGAAATATTTTCTTTCTATAGAATAACTCTGTGATTTATTTTCTGGACAATAGTTTACCTGTGAACTCTTCACCTTTGATGATAGCCAGATATTCCCGGGTACGTTCTTGACTATGAAGATTCTCCACCAAATATAAAACATACTCATCAAACATCAGGTGTAGTAAATGAAAGGAACCTAAACAGGAGCAAACGTAAAATCATAAAGTATAGACTTTGGCGGAGTGGAATTTTCCGGTAAAATGTATAATCATGATCTAAATAAGACGTCCAAGGGAACTTAAATAAGATCTATTTGCGTGCAATTCTTTCCAAAATGCTGCAAATCGTTGACTTAATTTTTCAAATCTCTTTTTCAAATTTTTAAGAATACATACATGCTTATACAGGGCATAAGTGTTATATCAGTCAATACAAGTTAATTTGTATTCTGAACATGTAACTACCTATAAGGTACCTACCAAAACTGGGAGCACTGTATAAGGTCATATCTCTAATAACCCGAGTTCCGAAACACGACCACATAAGAAGAAACTGGCGGGCTAACTTTCGCAAACTTCCTGGTTTTCTCTCACTCGGCTTTAACATAGAAATGATTTAATTATAAAGATTATTACAATATATTTACTATTCATACATCGTGGTATAGTTTGATACAACCTGTTTCCACCTGAATCAATTAAAACTGGTTGAGAACTAACAGTTTGTTCATGGAATTTTCGCCTCTGAGAATCCAAACTATCACCGACTATCCAAAAGTCATTTAGTCCTGAGCGTATATTCACGCATGTTTCAAAGAAGAAAAGACAGAAAGGTTGGTAATTGGGGGCCGGGTGGGCCGCAACGTATAAAATAAGCTCCAGAAAAAACTGTTTACAATTTATTTGTGGGATTTACAATATATATCCCGATGAACTGCATCTAGAGGTTTCTAATTAACTACATGTACATGTAATTGGGCTTTAATGGGTAAAATATAAAGTGGTATTTATTTGTATTTAAACTTACCGTTGCCACACATCTGTCTACCATTGATTCTAACCAAGCCACGTAGGATTCAATAGGGGCTTGATCCTCCAGCAACTGTTCCAACTCCTTACACACTATGAGAAAAAGATTGAAGAAAGTTTATCAATGTGTTCAGTGTTTTCTTGATGGAAAGCCTAACGTTTAATTAAAAGGAGAAACAAACTTCTGGGATGCATACCATTTTTATTATTTCAACAAAATGAAATTTTGAATTTCTTACTTCCATTTCATTATATTGACTAATTTTATTCTGTTTGATTACAAATTTCTTAACCAATAAGGAACTTTCTTACTTACGATTAAATATAATTTGATGATCCCGCTCACTGTATTTGTCCATGGTGTATAGAGTCTGTTTTACGATGCTTGATAGGTCAATATTCAACCAATCGTCGATCATCTGTGACGTAATCTCGCTGTTGTGAATAACGGATCTGGCAGCCACACAGAGATGGTTTAAAGATGTCTGACGTCTTAATACCTGAGCAAATCTCCTGGCGACTGATGAGATAGAAAGATTCATATAGTATTTCTTGCAAAAAGAACACTTTAAGAACAGAATGTATTGTTCTCATATTCTGAAAGCTACTGCGAAAGAGCAAAAGAGGAAAAAGAACCTATAATCTATATTCATTATATATAATAGAAAAATAAAAATGATAAACTTACGGTCAAATTTAAGTTTGATTAGCTTTTCTGGAACCCCATGTAGAGCCACCCTCAACCATTCATCCAATTGTTTGGCAAACCGTCGTATCACCTGGGTGAGACTGGAACCAATCAAAAAGAGACATTTCTGATGATCAATTTTATAAAGATATTGTTTGCCAAAGGGCAGTGCTTACATACCCGATATTTGATGAAACTTACAGACAAAAGGTAGACTCTATGCTATGATTTTAACACTCTATCGGAATAGAATAATATCTAACTATTTCAGTTGATCATGATCACTTGATTCAAACTCATACCTGTCGGGTAACGGTTGGAAGACTGTAGGCATCAATACCGCTGCTATAGCCTTGTACAACACCGAGTCACAGACACCTACTAATGTGGCGATGGTCTGACACTCCAAGATTGGAATGATATGTTGAGGCATGGCTTGCCAGAAATGCAACAGAAAGTTCTGCACCTAGAAGTGAAACGAAAATCAAAATGAAAATTCAAACACTCAATTAACTACCGACGAGTTGAACAAGTCCACAGAGAACAGAATTGAACAAAAGAAAAAAGAGTGATGTACACAATATCGCCCTATGGGGAAGGGTTGTCATGTACCCGCCTAACGTCGGGGGTTTCCTCCCAGCAAAGAGCCCGGTTTCCACCTCCACTGAACATGGCAAGGCTGTCTTGTATTAAAAAAAATATTAATCTAATTGTTTACCTTAATTTCTTTAAAAAAAATCATGTAATATAGAATGACATACCTCTTCAAAGTTAGCTCTGATCACGGTATCCAAAATTCTCTGGCAATGGGCTCGATACATCATCAGAAACGTCATTACCTGTAAGATTAACCAAGTATTTGTTTAAAACAATAGCAACTTTGCCATTTTACTAACATACAGAGACATTTTTATTTACCTCAAAGTTAAAATAAAATTGGTTTGTAATTAGATTACTTGACAAATGTCGCTGTTGTTGAAAATCAAACAAAACAATATTTGTTAACCAAATTATACTAATAACTCTCTGTTAATGGCAGAACGGTATCTTGAAAGGGGAATTAATAATCTGCGACAAGAGAGAAAGCCTGAGAAAATATGACTGTGGTTTTTTACATACCTTTCCTTCATCTACGTTTGGAGGAAGTTTAATGTCTTTTAATTCAGGGAAATCTGGCAATAATGTTCCTAATTTGGATCTTGGAGAATACGCTACCATCTACAAAAAACATCGGAATATACATAGAGCCTATATAAACTATACCAACAGTGATGGCTGACAGAAGATTCAGTCTTAGGATCAACGACATATGAGATAGCAGCTAGAAAACCATCGAATTTTGATTAAAAATAACGTTTATTAATGAATTAATTGATCAGTCGATACAAATCTGAGTAAAAAATTCAGTAATCAATCATTGAAATCTAGTATTTATATTTTTGAGCAATATTCATTTGTAATTGTGAAGCTCCATGTAGATATTAAAATATAGAAGATTTCTTCTAGTCTTTACTGCTCAGCTAAACTGGATAAATTTTTTGTTTGAAAAAGGATGGCTCTTAAGTTTATATGATTGATTGATTGTTTGGTGTTTTACGCCGCGCTCAAGATTATTTCACTTATATGGCGGAGTTGCCAGTTTTATTGTGGGAGGAAATCGGGCTCTATGCCCGGAGGAAACCCACGACCTTCCGTTGGTAACTGGCAACCATCCCACATAGGTCGTTCGAGTGAAAACCCAGTCAGAAAATTTTCCATTTTTTTGGATTGAGTGGGATTTGAACTTAAGTTTATAAAGTAAGCCTCACCTGTTTTACGGGATCTTTCTTACCATCTCCTGACCTAAAACAATAGGATAGATTATCAATACAGAGTTATCATGTTTGTTTGGTGAAGTAAAGGGATTAATAGCTTTTCGAAATTAAATCATGTCGTTGTTTTTTATTATTTCATTTACCTCCTGTTTACCGGTAGACATTTGAAATTTTTTTCCGGTTAAAGATTCTCATCTACTTAAAGGCACTTGCCGCCGTAGCCTGTTTAAATTTGCTAAGAAAACCAATTTACATGAGCTTACTACGACTAATACCACTAAACTTAAACATAGGACACATAACCATGTCTAGTTAGCTTTAGAATGTAGAAATGGGATGAAAAACAAACGAAGAATCGAAGCCTGATTACAACAACAACGATCAGTGTCGGTCAACTTTCGTGTTGGATTACCCTCATTTCACGTCTTTTTATCTTTGGTTTACACTCAAACATTTATCAGCAGGCTTTTCCAGTCGCTGT
This sequence comes from Lepidochitona cinerea, assembly GCA_963971465.1. NCBI lineage: Eukaryota > Metazoa > Mollusca > Polyplacophora > Chitonida > Tonicellidae > Lepidochitona > Lepidochitona cinerea. The sequence continues at coordinate 96,931,885 of OZ020551.1, read as the reverse complement.
TAACCGATCGTCAGTCTGTATTTCTCAGATAAATAGGCCTACGTAAAATTACACTGTGCCGTTAGTTCACTCACTCGACTGAAACATAACATCGCCTATGCGAGCAGATCGGTTTGTTTACGTTCCGGGTACGTAACAATTCAAATTTTCAAATTCAAATTAAAAATACTAAGTGACGTCCAAACTTTTAAATTTTGGTAAAAATAGAAAGTTCCTAACTTATATTGTCTGGGAAAAATACAGAAAACGGTCTTTCTTTTTTAATGTAAACAATATTCCTGATTTTCGCGGCAAGTGTGCCTTTAAAGTTTACAATAACCATATAGAGAGGAAATTATCCAAGTTTATAATAAACTACAAGATAAGTAATTCATAACGTTACACCAGTATTTCACTATTATTTCATAAGGAGAGGTCGATTCTATGGATTTCAAAGGCAACAGACAGTTATCAAAGACAGCTTACATTTGAACTCCTTTAGCGGAGTAAATGACGTCATAATAAGCCGACGATTCTCGGACACCAATCCCATAGTAGTGATATCTGAAAGTCAACAAAAATGGGGACAAAATGAATTCGGTTCTTGGCCAAAAGAAGGCCAGGTATAGTTATGGCTTTAACTCATGATACATGATTATATTACACTTTTTTTCCACCAACAAACGGTTAAGGGCATTTATATTGTACGATTTGTGAGAAAAACTATTAGGCCTAATATGAATTTGTAAAGACAAAGGGCTAGCACAATGTAGTTTCTTTATTCTCCGTTACCCTTTGTAACAGACCGTATCATTACTTCACTAATTAGAAAGCTTTTCAGCAATTGACCGAGATTGACGAATAAGATAAATGATGAGTTTTGTCTTACTTAGACTGTCCCCTTGTGCCAAGTCTGCGAGTCGTAATCTGAGGAAACTGTTGTCTTATTATCTGAAATAAAGAGAATCCAAAGTTAAATTAAATTAATTAAGACGTCAAATCAAACAACTATAATTTAAACAATCGTGAATTAGAAATAGTACTGTTTTACTGATTGTTGCATTCCGAAATTCTGTAACGTACATAAGATATGTATCTTTTCCCCAAAGCCTGGTCATTTTTGTTGTTGCGCAATAAGACAATAAGATGCCTTGGTAACTAATGTTATCGCATCGAACTGTAACTGAAAATCTTTTAGAACGTGTTTTCCATAAAATGAAATGAGGATTTTCGTAAAATTGTCCTTTCCCACTTTTTAAAGTAAATAGGCCTACTTTTGACAAAATGATTTTTTTTAGCATTTTCAGGCAATTTTGAATTGTAAGGTTATCAACTACAAGAAGCGAATAAGATGTAGGCTGAAGATTTCTAAAATAATCACAAATCTATTGAATGGTTCGAAAAAGTTTTTGCTTAAAACTCTTTTTATTCGGTCTTTAAGTCACAACAATACTTCGTCATTGAAGGGGATAGCTGAACTTAAATTAGAAAAGTAGATACATCCACACAGGTAGTGCTTTAAAACTGACCTTTCCAAAGCTGGCCGCGTTAACTGGCTGTGTATCATTCCTCTCACAATAGTCCAAATAATGATAATACAGCGTACTTCTCGGTATACACACACCCTCTGCTAATTCATAATTCTCATCTAGCCTGTACAATTGAAAATTAGCCTTTAGAAATAAACCAACATTTGTCAATTTACTCAACACTGATTTGTTGAGCGAATAGATATTTAATATTGAAGATCAAGTTAAAAGTCTACATTTATATTTCATATTACAGACAATATCCGTCTGCTTTCATTAAATGGTTGGTTGGTTGTTTTAGCTTTATTGACGCGTCCATTCGTATGAATGCCGCCATACATCTGCTTTGATTATTTCTTATCATTTATCTCAAATAAGTCATGTACAAACAGAAAATAAACTATTTATATTTTCACTTTGGGAGGACCAAATATTGGGCTATACCACGTTAAGTGTCGCAACAATTTGTGTAAAACCGCTAAATTTCTTTTGGAATTCTGCATTAGGTTCAAAGCATAGTGCCTTATTGCAAAGTAAGAAAACTCTCAGTCTATATATAGTATGCATCATTATACCTGGTAAAGTATATATAGTAACTGACGCCATAGATAAAATCCCTCCATTTCAATATGCCTTTATCCATTGAGATCCCTCTGATTATATTTACCCAAGACAAAAGCTGTTCATGGGTTTTACATAGTAGAATGTTATATTATTAAGATAACAAGCACAAACAATTATTTCCCTTTAACAAAACTTTAAAGAATGACTGGCCAATAAACCAGGTAAGTGACACAACGTGTTGTCATTGATCTAATGCATGTTTTCCAGGTCTCGTTCATTTAGCAAATTAACAGTTCAAAATAGCTGTCACTCATCGGAAAACACTTCTGTACAAATTCCTTGATAAAATAACATCACTTGTACAGTTTCATATCAATTCAAACCTTACAAAAATAATACTTTTCAAAAGAGATTTATCCGTAAGGTAACATTTTTTGCGGGTTATCGATTGATTCATTATCGATTGATTCAATTATTTCCCTTTAACAAAACTTTAAAGAATGACTGGCCAATAAACCAGGTAAGTGACACAACGTGTTGTCATTGATCTAATGCATGTTTTCCAGGTCTCGTTCATTTAGCAAATTAACAGTTCAAAATAGCTGTCACTCATCGGAAAACACTTCTGTACAAATTCCTTGATAAAATAACATCACTTGTACAGTTTCATATCAATTCAAACCTTACAAAAATAATACTTTTCAAAAGAGATTTATCCGTAAGGTAACATTTTTTGCGGGTTATCGATTGATTCATTACCAAATGAAATGCTATTTTTTTCTGAAATTTTCCGTAAAAGAGGATGCCTATAAGTGTGAAGTAAGGTAATTGATCCGTGTAATATATAAGCTTACTTACCACTTCAGTGTAAGGGGCGTGGAGTGAGGGCGGGAAGCTTTTCGCCTCTTTACCTCCACTGAAAGAAGGAATGAGATAGGGGGGTTTGATTTAGTACAATTGGTTGACACCAGTTGAGAAGCTGAGACATTTTTATTCAAGATGTTACCTTTCGCCATGTAGGCTTGATACATTTAATGGCTTTGCTGGAAAAAAACCTTCTTCTGAACGAACGGCGTGGGTTGAGTTTACCCCAAAAAATACCATCACTTTAGACATTGTTATTATTCTGGAGTTCAGGCTACTTCTGACGACTTTCTATAACAACCCCACTCTCTGTCTCTTTATCATTAAAACTAGAGATATTTATCAGAGGTATAAAGGATTTAGTTTTATCAACTCAAAATCCTCGATCCAAAATAGGTCATTCTTGGTGACCATAAAGGTGTTGACACACCCAGCTCTCCTCTCCTTGGTCAAGTGAAGTAATTTCATCTGGTTATTCCTTTTATGTGTTCAGATTTTTTATTCTGGCGGATGACTAAACAAACTAGTGCACCATCCAATAGATGCTAATTTGTATCGGAAAAATAGTTGAAAAAATGGAATTCTGAAAAGAGTTCAAGGCGGCAGCCATTCTTTGCCAGGTGTGGCCATCTGACATGTTTTGCCGACGCGTTGTCCAGTATATCATCCAGTTTTATTCTAACAGCTTGCTTGGATATTCTGAATTTAACATGATTGCTTATATCCTTAAACATAAAATAATAACACTGGTCACTGATATAACAAATAAGAGACGGCAAACTGAAAATGGGGGTGTCTTGTGCCTACTGGAATAGGGTGCAGAATATATCATTTTATTAAGTTTTTCTAAATTTACTAAAGTATCAAATATAACCTTTGTTATTTTCCCTTTATGATTGAGTATAAAACCAGGTATCTTTCGTAGGTTGAGTGTAGTGAGGTATAATGGACGCGACGTGATGAGAGTTATTTGACTAACAGTCTATAAGTATATGCATTTTAAATGAACATACCTGAACTGATCTCCTCTGCATCAGTATAGCCAGGCTGGTACTTCCCGTCTTCATCAAGCCCTTCCATGTTCTTATTGGGGTGAAAGCATTGCTCCAACCAGTCGTCTAGAACAAAACACGTATACTGTCCGTAACATTCAAAAGACACGTTACTAGCATCTTTCCCTATTCATACATTATCTTGTGCATTTAAATAACGCGAAGTTAAAATCATCGACGAAGTGTTCAAAAACGTCAAGTGAGGATCACAACTGCCAGACCTTGTATAAACCCGTTTGTGGTGTATTGTACATATACAGAAGCCTCTCAGCTCTAACTTTATTATTTACTATCATTGAAATAGCTTACAAAACTTTTATGCTAAACTCATAGATATAAAAAAAACTCAATGAATTCGGCTTTTTATTCAAATGACGATTGTATTTATTCCCAAAGAAGCCATAACATTTCGATTTTACTTGCTTGAGTGATTCCGAGTAGATTTTCTGTTGAGCGGAGCACAAGTTTAAACTCGGAGTAAATTCTCTTATTCGCTTCTGGGAGGTTCTTAATAGAAGTACATAAACGATAAAGAAATACAGCTTGCTTGAGAAAACATTCCATAGAATTTGAGGTTGAAATTAGACTTGCAAATGAGGAAAACTGGAGATTCGGTATTATAAAAGACTTATTTTTAACGGCAAGACTATTCTAAAGAGTCAGTTTTTCGCAACAGGAAATCAATTTGCTGGCAAACAATAGATTTTCAAAACATGTACCGGCGTAAAAATGTCCTTGTATTTGAGATAAAGACCTCTTTTTGTTTCTAGTTCAACAGTTTCACCAAAGTTTAACATGGTTTCTTAGAATCGTTTAGGTTAACATTTTGGTCATCTGCAATTCTCTCCCTCCCCTAGTCCGGGTTTCTGATTCCAAAGTGACTATTTTTTATACTTTCCAAAATACGGCCGTCAGTATAAAAAAAATAGTGATTTTGGAGTCAGAAGTCCGGACTATCCCTCCCCAAGAAACAAAGAACGAAATTATTTCTTTTAAAAATTCAATGAATAAGACTTGAATTTAGGTGAGGTTGCTGCTGTTTTCCAAATTTTCCCACAAATTTCGCCAAAGCTAAAGTCGGTTGGTCATTATAGGATTAAATTAATAGCATCTTAAGGAGGGGCTGCCATGTATACGGCAATATTGTAAAGTATGTGTAGAGGTTAGCTGTTGTTGTATATTTTTCACAGGTGGGGTATAGCATTACTTGTCGGTTCTTAATACCTTTTATATTCCTCCCCTTAACGCCTCGCCTTTGTTGTAAGTCTTTTCACCATATTGATGGGCGACCTTCTTACTGCTCGTGTTGAATAGCTCTTCACAAACTCAAGTCAACGTCGATTTACAGTTACAAAAGGCAACATTCTCTCTCAATTATTTGCCCCATTTAGCTTCTGTTCTCTGTGGATGGTATTAAAAACTCACTTCTCTAATAGCCAGATGACAGCTACCTATTGCCCTAAGTAGGTACTATAACTTCAACATTTAGTCCTTCCCATGACAATTTATCTGTTGAATTTAATATCAGTCGAAATTGGCTTTAAAAGTTAACATTGTTCAATAGGAACGTTTTACCTAAACGAATGTATGAATGGGAAAACATCAAGGCCACATCAACTGCAGATGTTCAGGTGTTGAAACCAAGGAGTATCGGTATGGCTAAATATATAAGCCTACGATTATCTCCGCTAAGATTAGACAAAAATTGTTTTCAAATCAATTGGATACCGGCTGATCAGTATGGGGTCATTTGTTCTATCTCATTTAATCAATAGATAACCACTTTCCTAACACCCTAATTATATTTATCCATACTACAGTATTTGACCAATTCCAACAATCTACCTGGGGCGTTAATTAAATCGAGCAGGTGATTTGGAAACCCCGCACCGAAAATCAGAGATTTATCATTGAAGTTTGGCAAAATCACTTCTTTTTTAATAAATATATGTTATTCAATTCATTAACTAGATATATGAAGGAAAGAACAATTAAAGCACTTATTACAGAGGTTTGAAAACTTAAGTTATAAAACACAGAGCAGGATTTTTTTTACCATTTTAACTTTTTGTGAATGTTACAGGCATTGTATGTATATTCCAAAGTTATTTTAACTACATTTAAACATATCTTTTGGCATATTGGAGAGAAGCAAAAAATGATAGAGAAGTGATCGCCCGCTTTTCATATTGTACCTTTTAATTATATATTTGCTGAACTGAAGAAGCAGCCAGGTTGACTAATATGCTATAATGTACACGCCATTATCATGTGGTATTGTCTAAATGTACACGGCGATATCATGTGGTATTATCTGTAAATTTTTAAAGTAACTAAATTTCTTAAAAGGAAGAAAATTGAGGTAAATTGACAATTCAAATATTAAGTTTGTTTTGAGTTTATATACGTATATAATTGTATCTAATTAGAATAGAACATTTAAATAAAAGTATATATATTCAATAATTCACCATTTACAGGGTTAATTGATCTTCACAAAATATCTCCATATACAACCGATGTGTGTAAATATTCCATTTTAGTTAAACTAGGTTTATGATAGAATAAATAATCTTTATAACATTTGTTAACTGTCCATGTTTACCAAACAGTCCAAATCATATTGTTATTTATATATTTATGAACACTAAAACACACCGAAAAATCTTCGTCTAAAATAACCACGGAGACAAGTTTCTAATTGTGTTAAATACGTTATTTATATACATGCTTACCAGTATTGCTTGTTTCCATTCTCCTGTGTTTTAGATTCGTTCTTTATAAAATCTTCAGTAACTAAATTATTTACTGGAACTCCTGCAATGACTGGAATCACTTTACATCGTTATATCGTTAACGTATTCATACGCCAGATAAGCAGTATATACCTTCGTATACGGAATCTGTATAGATCACTAAAACTTCCGAAAAAGTTCAATAATATCTAAACTTTAGTCGATTTAAGTAGAGTAGCACACTTTCTTTTACGTTTCTGTTGTCAACTTTTTAAATCCATGTGAACATCTTAGAACGAAAAACAGTCATCTGATTCTAGTTTACACCGTCAACTGACCAGAGAATGAAACCCCTATCATTATAAATAATGGTTTAGCACCTCCGTGTGGTTAGAAGATATCGTGGAACATTGAGAGGCCGTACCGTCACGGCCACATGAGCACATAACTGACAGGCGCTTCCATTGTGCCATTCGCTGATCCGGGTCCTTCATATTCATGAGGCATCAACAACCAACACACGATATGTTCGAACAAGACTACGATGAATTCAGACACTCAAGTATGTCCTGTTTGCGATTCTTAACTCGACCAAATAATAATAATTATGTAAAGTATAATTCCAATAACATTATGGGAGAGAACGTCAACAAGTGTATAGTTTTTATGTCCGAAATCCCGTTTACCTGATATTAACTGTAAAAAAGAAAAACAAAAAGCAAATAGGCCCTAAATAGAAACCAGAGAAAGAGAGAGAAATTTGTTGTTGAGTAGCCTATAGTCAGATCTATTAACACTAGAGCAACTGAAGGAAAGATGGAGGAACTGTCGCACAGACAATGATTTACCAGAAATTTATTCAAAGTCTAACCTAACTTTCAAAATGAACCTAAAAGTCCCACAACTTGCCAATATGTAGGCATTTCTTCAGATTGTTTAGAAAAGCAAGCACCGGAAAGGTGATTATTCAAATTAGAATTATTTTTCAAGTCTACTTAACAGTCCGAAAACTTGTCTGAGAGACAAAATTGAATAGCTAAGACGATTATTCGATTTGGTGTAACTTTTATGTTCGTCCACCTTTTTTGCTTAGTTTGCATGTGTTCACGAAAATCATCTTATTCTTTCTATGAGAAAATCCTTGACAGCTTATTTTAGCTGGCCCCTGAATGTACGATAAGACAAATCCTAGAAGCAACTTTTGTTCACAAATATGTACTTTGTAAATACTTGTATGTTTTATTTAGCTTTTGAAACTAATGGAATTCTTTAAAAAAAATGCTCATTCCGGCAGCGCAGTTCAAATCGTTTTGTAACTAAACTACTTGGTAAGCTTTTGATAAATGCAGATCGCTATCCTATGCCAAAGCACAATCAATTCAAATCCAGTGGGAGGGGCATATAAAACTAGACCTTAGTCAATGCTTCTTCTATCCCTTAAATTGACAATTCATCGAAAGGCAGAATTACGACAACATCTACAACAGTTACCAAACCCAGAGAGTTGTTAACTCGGCATTACCAATAACACTGGGCCATAAATCAAACTGCAGAGTAATCAGTTAACACCGACATTTCATCCTCAAATAAACAACTTGATTGCACCTTTCTTATCGGTCATTGATGGCGACAGTATAATCCAGATAAATTCATTTAACCACCTCTTAAGAGGCTCTGCCGATGGATTGACTCAGTATTAAGATAGTTAGTTACCTAAACGAGCACGCAGTAATCTGTTCTCCACACGAGCTATTGTAACATTTCTTTCAACAACCATACACAGATCTGGCCTTCTGTTAACTGCTTGTCATCGTCAGGTGCTATGATCGATTGTGGATTAGTGCCATTTGTAGTCTTTGTCCCCAAAAAGAGCAGTAGTTCAAGGGCCCCCGAAATCGGACTAAAGTGTTTGGAGAAAAAACTCTGGCTTACGAAAAACGATTAAGAATGTATTTGAAAAGCTTCACTGACAAATCTTAACCGCAATGTTTCATTGCCCCTAAAACCCTGGTGTAAATGTGGACAAAAATGCTACTAGGAAGAGACAGATAGAAGGAGTCGTTAGGAATTGGAGAAAATAGTTCCGGTTAATTTTACACAGAATGATATTATATAATATGAGAAGAGCAACCGTTTAGTGTCGTATATAGTTTACTAATCCAAATTATTTCTCTATGCATCGCGTGTTAAATAAACCACAGTACCCATAGTACCCATAGCCCCCCCCCCCCCCCCCTCACTATAAACAAAAACATATATATAAAGAAACTGATATATTTGAAACGGGCGACATTATGCCTTGCATCTAAACCAAATGTTTAAAGCACTAGGGCTTAAAAAAGCTACTTTTCCTTTTTGTCTGTGCTTCATACAAATATATCTCAAGAATTTTGTGAAACAAATATCATCCAGGCGTTTAAATGATTGCTTAAATTCTCCTATTAAATCCTATAGATTAAACTCTGTACAAGGCCTATAAAACCCAACTGACTTCGGTCAAAACCTTTATTGACATATACCAATATACTACAATGTCAGTCGACAACCCAATGATATGTCATGGGTATAGTTTATTACAACTTATGAGGGGGTATAGGTCTAAAGGATATACCCCTTTTTAACACAGTTAGAGACTTTTCTCCATGGTTATTTTAGACAAGAAGATTTTCCCTGTGCCCGTGTGTTTTAGTGTTCATAAAAATATACAACAAATTGTTATTAAAGAAAATAGTCGTTATTGATAAAACCGGGTTCAGTTAATTTCTCCTGGTCTCTTTTTAAGCAAGCCATTCTGGCTTACCGATTTAACAACCGTATTCCACTTGATCAATCTTAACCAACAGCTAATGGTACATAATGTAAATATGGTATATATTATATTTATTTATCAAAGAACCAACTTTAGCCAACAGCTAATGGTACATAATGTAAATATGGTATAAACTATATTTTTTTCTCAAAGAACCAACTTTAGCCAACAGCTAATGGTACATAATGTATAAATATGGTATATATTATATTTATTTCTCAAGGAACCAACTTTAGCCAACAGCTTATGGTACATAATGTAAATATGGTTTATACTATTTTTATTTCTCAAAGAACCAACTTTAGCCAACAAACTATGGTACATAATTTGAACATGGTATATATTATATTTATTTCTCAAAGAGCCAACTTTAGCCAACAGCTAATGGTACATAATGTAAATATGGTATAAACTATATTTATTTATCAAAGAACCAACTTTAGCCAACAAACTATGGTACATAATTTGAACATGGTATATATTATATTTATTTCTAATAGAACCAACTTTAGCCAACAGCTAATGGTACATAATATAAATATGGTATATATTGTATTTATTTCTCAAAGAACCAACTTTAGCCAACAGCTAATGGTACATAATGTAAATATGGTATAAACTATATTTATTTCTCAAAGAACCAACTTTAGCCAACAAACTATGGTACATAATTTGAACATGGTATATATTATATTTGTTTATCAAAGAACCAACTTTAGCCAACATACAATGGTATACATAATGTAAGTATGGTATAAATTATATTCATTTATCAAAGAAATGGATGAGTGAACAGGCAATTGTTATGGTGTATAGACTATCACAATTGTAGTAAACACATAGAAAAGATGTGCTTATAACCGTATTACTTTAATTTGTCACAATCCGTTTGAGTTTGCTCTGAACTGCGTATATTATTATGTTCGTATACAGTAAGACATGGATTTCTGTTGGAAAGTCGAATTTTAAACAATCATTGTGAAGATTTTTAGTGTTAAGACCTTACAGAGAATAACGTGAAGGTAAATCTCAAACTATGGGGAACTTTTTGGGGGAAAGTTCACAAAATAAACTGTATAACAACATCAACAACAACTGCTGTAAAATGACACAACTCCAATTCAGAATAGTATACATCTTATTCTTACCGTTCAAATAATACTTAGGGCGGTTAATTTGAAGATAAGGTCAAAGTGCATGATAATATTCTTGAGTGGTCGGAGTAATGCTGCTCTGTATGTTTCGATTTGTATCAATCTTTTCGTGTTTTTTATATTTATTTTGGTTGATATCTCTTCGTTTTACAATGTCAATTTGTACTTTGGAATTCAGAGTTTTTCACGACGAAACAGACATGTGTTTTATACCGCTGGATGATGAAAAACAACCAGATTTACTTTTTCAAAAAGATAGGTGTACGGTTGTCTGGATCGCTAGCTATCGACATTGTATAACTCTTTATCCGATTCCGCTGAGTTTCTCAACTGCTCTTGAGACTCTTCGACCGAAACGAAACAGGAGAGGAAAAAAAGTAGTTATGATTTATAAGCATAGAGTAACATCGGGTTGGAAGAGGAACATAATTCTGGTAATCAGTTGCCATAGAAATGAACAGGCATCTCGCTGTAATTCTCTCCGTTATATTCTACTTTCTATAGCTTGGCAGCGAAGCGAAAACATTTTGTGGTGCGGGCCCTCTGGTTTCTCCCACCTTATTGTAAAGACAAGGGTGAGAGGGTCGTCCAGATCAGCCTTACCAAAGCGGAGAATGGCCAGCGCTTTCTTTACTCATCATCCATACAGCTAATTGCCCGAAGACGCTTCAATAGGATCAGGCAATCAGAAAATCAACATACACGTGAGTTATTGACCATCATAACAAGGTCCTTTACTAACCTCATATCAATAGCACTACCATAATAACATAATCAAAGATTTCAATCAAGTTTGGAGACATCTATCAAAGATTTCCATCAAGTTAGGTGACATCTATCAAAGATTTCCATCAAGTTAGGTGACATCTATCAAAGATTTCCATCAAGTTAGGTGACATCTATCAAAGATTTCCATCAAGTTAGGTGACATCTATCAAAGATTTCACTGAAGTTAGGTGACATCTATCAAAGATTTCACTCAAGTTAGGTGACATCTAGCAAAGATTTCACTGAAGTTAGGTGACATCTATCAAAGATTTCCATCAAGTTAGGTGACATCTATCAAAGATTTCACTCAAGTTAGGTGACATATATCAAAGATTTCACTCAAGTTTGGTGACATCTATCAAAGATTTCAATCAAGTTAGGTGACATCTATCAAAGATTTCACTCAAGTTAGGTGACATATATCAAAGATTTCACTCAAGTTTGGTGACATCTATCAAAGATTTCAATCAAGTTAGGTGACATCTATCAAAGATTTCACTCAAGTTAGGTGACATATATCAAAGATTTCACTCAAGTTTGGTGACATCTATCAAAGATTTCAATCAAGTTATGCGACATCTATCGAAGATTTCACTCAAATTAGGTGACATCTATCAAAGATTGAACGATTTTGTATATTTTGTTATTTGAACTAATGTTGTTGTTCAACCATTGAAGGTTTTATTAGTTGTCATAGATGTCCTAGAAAACAGTTCTTCCTGAAATATTGAAGGTTTTATTAGTTGTCATAGATGTCCTGGAAAACCGTTCTTGTTGAAATATTGAAGGTTTTATTGGTTGTGATAGAAACCCGTCCTTTTTGAAATATGGATAGTTTTATTGGTTGTCATAGATATCCTAGAAAACCGTTCTTGCTGAAACACTGAAGGTTTTATTGGTTGTCATAGATGTCTTTGAAAACCGTTCTTGCTGAAACACTGAAGGTTTTATTGGTTGTCATAGATGTCCTAGAAAATCGTTCTTGCTGAAACATTGAAGGTTTTATTGGTTGCCATAGATGTCATAGAAAACCGTTCTTACTGAAACACTGAAGGTTTTATTGGTTGTCATAGATGTCCTATAAAATCGTTCTTGCTGAAACATAGACGTCCGAGAAAAAGACAGGTCCCAATCTATCAAACATATTACCTTACAATTTACTACGGATTGACTAACGCTTTATAACGTTTTTACATATTTTTTTGTCTTATTTTTTCAAGGAGTGATTTTACCGTCTTTCGTAGAGTAAGTTACTGTATTATAAAGTTTTAATGAACCCATTTGTCCCTAGGTTCTCAAGTAGTCACCCCACCAAATATTTATTTCAGTTAAAGCCAAATTCTAATGTCGACATTGAACAGAATACCCATTGTTGGTTTTGCTAAAAAAAGGTAACTATTGAAGATCATACCACAATGAAAACTGTATTTTGAATTCTAAGAAAAAGAATGCGTCAATAAAAAATGGAATTGCGCAAATATTGTTGTGGCGCACATGAATGTAGACGTATAACGATAGCTATAATTGCGTTTATTTAGCAAATATCCCATCGGGAATCAAACCAGAAGAAATAAACGAAGCATGAGGAGTTTAATAAAGAAAGCGTAGTTGTTGAAGTGGGTGTCAGAGAAATGTCTTGATCACTTAGTGAGGCAGTGGCCATTCTGCCACGTGAACACAATCATTGCCTCTATTGTGTAGATCAATGGAACCGGAATTAAAACTCGTCTTCATTTCATCCATCAATTAATTAAGGAAATGTGATTGTTCCGAACAGCTTTTCAAAGCTCAACAGTATTATGTGGAAAAGAGAAAAAGCTGGCATTGATGGCCCTATAATCGCTTGGTAATGCGTCATAAAGAATTTCAACAGGCAGTGTTCCTTGCAGGCGACTAGGATGTGGGGAGATTAAGTCAGGACATTGTCTGCTTGTCCCATGACCATACGGGAGGAGACTTGGCTTTATGAAGCTATAACCAGCCTCGCTTATTGGATGCTTTGAGGATAGCTTCTCTTGTTCTCCAATACCGCTAGGAATGTCATGAATGAAGCCAAGCGACAGGAGACAGAAATTGGCAAGAGCGAATGATCAGGAGAGGAATGCTTTCCGTTGTTTTCCAAACGGTAAAAGGGGATTCGGTGAACAATACAAGGTCTTGCATCCCCTCTGGTTTATATGGAACTCACGGAAATCAAGCGCTAGGGTCTCTAACTAATTCAATCCGCAATACATCCAAGAAAAAGAGATCTCTTCCAATGTTCAATATATTGCCCGATTCACTAATGACTTTCTAAAGTTCCATTATTTGTGTTAATTGGATCTCCATCAACACTGACTAAAGTCGAGGTAAAAACATGCATTTGACAGAATATATGCATCTAAAATTCCCACAATCATAAACAATATAATTGCCATATTAAAGAAATTTATCATAGCCGCCTAATGACGTTTTCTTGGGGTTATTATGTTATAGTATCATTAATTGTGACCCCGCCCCCTTTCCCGTCAATAGAAAAATACCCAAATATTCACTAGAGTGAATACGTAACGCAATAGTTGTAAAACGTATTGCCAAATTAGTGCGAATGTTTAATTAATACTTAGCGGCTAATTAATTCCCAATAAATCTAAAGTAACGAATATATTACATATTAGGAGATGCACGTTATTAACATCAATCCAATTGTTCTATAATAATCAGCAATGAAATTCTTCACATGTTTGGAATTCCTCGGACCCAATTAATCATTGATTAAATTCCGAAAACGAACGCCGTATTGTTCCAGTGTTGCGTCTTTATCGGGCCATTAACCATAATTTATTGAATCCTAACATCAGGTAATTGAAAATACCAAGAATTAAAATAAAAAGATATCATAACATTCTGTTTCTTTATGGTAAAAAAGATATTAATTGAACATATACGAGCTCTAGAATTTGTGGATGTTTTCTGAAATTCCGATTATTCAGATTCAAATATTAAAATTAAATAATTTTCGTAGTATTGATTGACTGATGTTCTACGCCGCACTCTTTGGCAAACATAAAGTCGACATTTCGAGAAGACATTTAGAAACAAACTGCACAGTTTGCTCGGCACAAAATGTCCCCATGCCCTATACTGCAGAACCCCGTTTTTTGTCGTCTTCAATTCAGGTGATTTTTGTTGCTCAAATCAAATTCGAATTACCTAAATGAAATTACTGAAACGAGCTCTGAATGGATCTTTCACTCGATCGCCGTATGTGGAAAGGTTGCCAGGTACGCGCCGGAGGTCGGGGGGGGGGGTGTCTTTGGGGCAAAGAGCCCGTTTTCCTCCCCCACTAAACCTGGCAACGCCACCATTAAGTGAAATAATCTTGACTGCAGCGTAAAACATCAATCAATCAATCCCAAAAAGTCAGAGCCTTATAATCGAAGATATTCCAATTAATTCCGGACGTCCCCATCGATTTTGCTCACGTTTTATCGCAATTTGTCCTTAAATTTCAATAATTTAGAAATGAAAATTGGTTTTAAAGAAAAATACGCATCGGCACCGATTACAGATAAAAAAAAGCCGAAAATGGTGGATTTATTCCGCGACATTGGTATGTAGCTCAGTCGTTAGAGGGATATTCTTTCACATCGACACTAGCCGTCCATCGATGGGTTGCAGGTTTGTATCCCATTATTAAATTAATCAACACTGAATCCCATTCAGCTCACAGAAAATATTCTCAAGTTTTTTACTCGATATCTCAATATCCAAGGTACCCTTGACGGATGGTTTCAATTAGACAAAGAGCCCTGTTTCATCTCCCAGTAAATGGAAACGCCTTCAAATACACATAAATCAATCAATCGATCTTTTCGACAATTTGAATTCTACCATCTCCGATTTCAAGATGAAAGTCGGCTTATCGGACTAAATCTGTCATTATTAATACAGAAATCAGATAAATACTTCTGAAGCTATTCTGCAACCAAAACATATAATTAGCATACAGGTTTAAATGACCCCCCCCCCCCCCCACTTTTTTAACACACTAAAAACTTGTCTCTATGGTTATTCTAGTCAAGATTTTCCCTGTTTACGTTCTTATACATTTATGAACACTAAAACTCACGGGCACAGGGGAAATCTTCTTGTCTAAAATAACCATGAATACAAGTTTCTAATTGTGTTCAAAACAGGTATATCATTTAAACTAAACCCATCATATTTCATTAGGTTGACGACAGACAGGAGCTTGGCCTGAGTCAGTAGAACTTTCTGGAACACTTTGTAGGCTATAATAAATTGACAATGAAATTGAAAAAATCCTTCAGTTTTATAAAAACATGTAACAGAAGATTTGTTGTGAGTTTATTTCCACAGGAGTAGACACTACAGCGATTTAAGACGAAACCATTGATATTTGATCGTTCGAAAACACCCGGAACTGCTTTTACAGTCGATATTGGATAATCCAGATTCGATGACAGCAATCAGAGGGAAGTCATTGCCGTACTTCTTCTTGACCTAAATATCTCCCCCTCCCCCCTCACCCTTTTTACCTCGCAAAAGAGACAGAATCCTCATTGCAATATATAACGGAGCAATTCGAAACCCCTAAAAATCTACAGATTTCTCGACTCCGACGCGGATCGTCAGCTGTACATGTTTTGGTACTTCGTTCGGCTCAATTCTCTGATACCTGGATATCGGGAAATAGCTTACCGGTTCTATTTATTTACTTCAGCCCTCTAATCCCAGAGTCCTCCACCCTCCATAGCCAGAGACCATTTCTTAGTCCCTGTCCATCATTTTCCTAATTAGTGGACATTTAGTTTTTACAGTACGAAGATCTTCAGAGAGTAGGCCTATATCACAACACTGGGTATAATAATACATGAACGAAGAATGGTCGAATGAAATTATATCGATGCTGAAAGTCAATAAATCGTTTGTTCCTGGAATGAGGACAATAGATGTTACCTGTACTATTTTTAATTGGAATCCAATAAGCGTAAACGAACACTATATCCTGATGCATTTTTCTACACACAAAAATAAACTCCCACACCGTTCAAGACTATCTTTATGAATATTCTCGTGACAATTTTATATTATCAAACCTGCTCGTTTGGGCAGTGCTCCAATTTGAACACGGTATGAGCGACCGATTTTCGGGACAATACGAGGGGTTGCTGCCCCTGAAACAAAAATCAATACAGTCTCGGTCTGTGTTCTTGGGGAATAGTGCCTCTTCGAAACAAATGAGCCTAAAACAAAAAAAAACAAACAAAAATATATAGTTGAGAATATAATCAGTTTGACAACTCATAACACTTTAAACAATCCAGGAATTCAACGTTCGGGCGAAAGAGAAACAAAACATTTTAGGGACTAAAATGTCCACCTATACGAGATTCGTTTTTGTCGTGTAATATACTGGCTCGTATTGTAATGATATCGTCAGATGAATAAAAGGAAACGAATTTCCTTCGCGGCTTTATATACATTGTTTCCCAAACCTGTGATTTGAGGGAAAACAAAGTATTCAATGGATCGATCCAAACTAGCTCATATATGACATATTATTCTGTTTCAGGGCCCGGTTGCACAAAGGTGTATTAAGCGTAAAGCCTGCCGCAGACGAGAGCTATCTGCTGAGCTAAATTTCATTCGTGGCACTTGCCTTAAAGTGGCATGAGCTGCCGAAATTCACACTTTTTTCATAATTTCTGATCGTCACGACAGTAAGAGGCTTTGAAGGCCATCGAAAAACTAAATGATTGGCGTTGGAATGAGGAAAATCCATACAGTATGTGCCCTGTACGAACCGAAAACGTGTTCGAAAAGTAGCAAAATTTAAATAACCGGGACGACCATTCATTCATTCTAAGTCAAAGTTAGTTCAAAACGATACTTTATCGTACATTTTTGAGACTAGAAGCACTAAAAAGCTTCTGAATTGTACGTCTTGAGAAAAATAGCCGATAATTTCAACATTCTGTGTTTACGTCAAAATATCAACATTTTGGCAGCTCATGCCCCTTTAAGCACATAGCTCACGTTAGCGGTGAACTTTTGGTGAGATTTTCGTCAGTCGTGGCGCTGCGTCAAATATCCAACGTGTTTGATAATTTTGTTCATTCGTGCAACTTACCTCTCGTGTGCGGTGGACGTGAGCTAACTGCTTACGACTTTTTACAACCTCATGACGCCATTCTGAAGTATTAGCTATATGTATCTTATATTAAGATATCTATGATACATGTACCAGCAGCCTCGTATAATGGGCTCCACCTTTCCCCAAGCTGCAGTGGCAAAATACTGATGGACTACCCCTTTTTAGGGCTATATGTGATATTTGGACCACAAATCCCGAATAATTGAATAATTCAACACTATAAGTAGTTTTGATTGACATAGTGTTGAATATTTCACGTTTACACGTCTCAGATTCTACTGTTGAGGAATATAACTTAACATTAAATTTTAATTCTTTCTATTTACCAAAAGACGATCGCTTTAATGGATTTTATTTAAAATATGTGTAAATTACAGTGGCAAAGGTCGCTGGTAGTCTCGTGACGTCATGACGTTGCAAAAAGTCGTAAGCAGTTAGCTCACGTCCACCGCACACGAGAGGTAAGTTGCACGAATGAACAAAATTATCAAACACGTTGGATATTTGACGCAGCGCCACGACTGACGAAAATCTCACCAAACGTTCACCGCTAACGTGAGCTATGTGCTTAAGGCAAGTGCCACGAATGAAATTTAGCTCAGCAGATAGCTCTCGTCTGCGGCAGGCTTAAGCCTGGATTAAACTTAATACACCTTTGTGCCACCGGGCCCTGATACCTGGAATCAATATTAAATGGACATGTTTAAAATGTCATACCGGTTTTACCTGTAGTACAACAGACGACCAGTACCATATGCGTATCGTAGTTATAAAGGATTGATGGCAGATGTTCTTGGATATCAATTTACCACAAAAAAAATTCAAGTAAATCATTATCAAAATGTGTCAGGCTGTTTTACAATTATCCATATTGAAGGTGAAAACTGCTCGTGTAGTAGATTTAAACCTGTCAAGGGCATACTACAAAAACCTCTGTGTTTTCAAATTGTTTTACCGAACTCTTCTGCAGAAGACGGAGAATGCAGATCGCTTTACACGCACCTCGCTGGAGTTTTCTCAAAACACTCATTACCGTTCTTCTTATCGGAATGATGGTCTTTATGATTGTTAACCTGAAGCCTCTGTCAACAAGCTCCCCTACCGGTAAGATACGAAATCAGCTATATAATTGTCAAAATATTTTTTCTCACTGAAATAGCCAGTTTCTTAAAGATTTAATGATTTTAAGAGAGGAGCTTTGTGTATTTATACTGAATCAAATGGACATCTACAAACTGTATATGGAATTATAATACCACGTTTGACCGTATATAGTTAAGAAGAAGAAAAAAAAAAAACAATAAGCAAATGACATTCTAACATGTTCACATTTTTCTCCAGTTAATTCTTGGTTAGAACGAGTTGCTGAAGGGTTCTCCCATGAGGCTGCACCAAAGGTGAGTGTGACAGATAGAAGAACAATTATTTTATATACAGGATTTCTTTCAATAACATTGCTTGCCCCGATCTAATTTAATGGTACGCATTTAGACAATGTATTATGTAGAAAAAAGGGCGTCGTCATTTTGTACTTCTTAAATGATTGTACAGAAACCCCAAATTCAGTGTTCGAAGAATTTAAAAAAAAACAAAAAAAAAAACACAAAGTTTTGAATGCTCATAAAAGCACGACTTTTAAATTAAATTAATATCTATTTATCAGAATCAAACGTGCTTTAAAAGGGCATCCACAATCCGATCGTTATAATGACTTCCGATTGTTAAAGTGGCATGAGCTGCCAAAATTTACACTTTTTTTTATAATTCCTGATCGTCACGACAGTAAGAGTCTTTGGAGGCCATCGAAAAAATAAATGATTAACGTTGGAATGAGGAATATCCATACAGTATATGGCCTGTACGAACCGAAAACGTGTTCGAATTGTAAAAAAAATTAAATAACCGGGACGACCATTCATTCATTCTATGTCAAAGTCAGTTGAAAACAATACTTTTTTCGTACATTTTCGAGACTAGAAGCACTAAAAAGCTTCTGAATTATACTGCTTGAGAAAAATAGCCGATAATTTCAACATTCTGTTTTAGCGTCAAAATATCAACATTTTGGCAGCTCATATGTCCCTTGAAACAAAACCCTATCGGTTGGGCTAGTTACATGCATGCATACACTGCGGATGTGCAAGTATAAAACATTAAAAAACCGGAATATTCATTCGACTTACCTTACTTCTTTAGCGTACATTTTCAAGACTTATATTACCTAAAAAAAGTATTATATCTTGAACAGAATACACAATAATTTTTGGCTATATTATAATCAAATAAGCATTCGTTACAAAAAGTAGTTATAATAAGTACTTAGTTGAAGCAAATTCCATACAGGAACATTCCTTGCTGGTTTTCACCCCTTGGTCCAGTGCTAGAATATACACAAAATATTTAAATCAAAGATATTATAAGCTCATTATAACAAGAATTTCCAAGCTTGAACTTAACCAAAAAAGTAAAAGGTAGTTAAAAAATTAGTCTATCTGTCTTTTTGTTTTACTCATTCATTGATCGCACCACGAAGACTTTAATGGAAATATTTACGAAGCTAATTACTAACAATTGCTCACCTGTCATATACCATAATTTGTTCTAAATTATAGCAAAAACAAACACATACAAACAACAACGCCAAGGGTACCAGGTTGGTGGCCGTCTAAAGAAGCATTTGGGTGTTCACATTAAGAATACAGAAAAAAGATCAGAGGATATAGTTTCACTTTGAATAATACACAAGAAGAAACGTGTTCTTTTGTAATACACAAGCAGAGTCGTGTTCTTCTGTACAATATTCTAGTCAAGCTCTAGTAGGCGAGATATACGATGAAAATAAGCTTACCAAATTCATTCCTTTCACAAATTTTTAAACAGGGAGCATCTTGTGAGGCTTGATTCATATAACAAGCCGTATAATAAGGTATGTTGTATTTAAAATCATTAAAACCTAAAAAGTAGAATTTGTAAAAATAATGTTGTGTATCCTGGGTTAAAAAGATTTTATTCTGACATTTCTTGTGTATGTTCTTAAATTATCTGTTGTAGGAGAATGAAAACATTTACGAAAACAGACGGGCTACTCTTCTGAAAGCATGTGAAGGAAAATCCGCAATCGTGCCTAACACTGTGAGGGGACTTTTGGCAATAGATCATCAACATCAACTCATCTACTGTCCTATTGCCAAAGTTGCTTCCACTTTCTGGAAAAGGGTTATGCAAGTTTCATCCGGAGTAAAAGAAGGGAAAAGTCCGTTTGACGTGATAGGCGCTCATGACAACACTCTACTAACTTTAAATCGACTATCAGTCCAGGACGGAAAACGTCTTTTAAAGAACTATACAACATTTCTATTTGTCCGAGAACCCTATTCCAGACTTTTAGCCTGTTACATTGACAAGTTTTTTAGTGTTAATCCGGAGTTTTGGGAAATTTCAAAAAAGATGATTGCTTTGTTTCGACCAGAGGCCTCGAGACTTGCTCTTTCATGTGGCCATAACGTCACATTTCACGAGTTCATTCAGTATGTTATTCATACCATGAAGACCGGAAAAGATATAAACAACCATTGGGAACCGATGTCCCAAACGTGTGCACCTTGTCAGGTTCGCTATGATATCATTGGTACACTGGAAACAATTAACCCAGATCTGGAATATTTTCTAAGAAACCACCTACAAGGAGATGTGCAGATTAATGACAGCGAAAAAGAAGGACAGACTGATATTCTAAACCGTAATGCTCAAGGGACGTTTCAGAGATATACACAAGATGCTGCGAATTGTATGACATTGACTCAAGCTCTTTATAGGTTTCTTAGGAAAGAACAGATAAGAGGCTTTCTACCAAAATCTGCAAAATTTCCCGAAGCTATGGAAAATAATCCAAGTGTAACTGTAGATGAATTAAAATCGTTCATCAATAAAGCGTACAACGCAAATGATGACAGAAATGAAAGAAAAGGGAATAGAATTGAAGCGTTACTTGAAGCGTACAGCAGCGTTCCCATGGAGGATATGATAAAGCTACAAAAGTTATACAAAGACGACTTTCAGATATTTGGGTATGATCCAAAGCCAAAACTTTTATATTCACCTGAGGCCAGAAAATATAATCAGAAATTTTACTTTCAAATTCCTTAGCCAAATAATGATTAAAAACTGGTATTACCATAGTATATACAGGAATCATCCGACAACGCCTTGCATGAAAAATTCATGATTACTACCTTTTAGTACACTTTGTTTAATATAAAAGCGTTGTAGTTTGTGGCAATCAAATACTTCAAAAAACCCAATTTAAGTAGAACGTACTGCAGTATCCTAGTTAGAAACTTTCAAAAGCGTATCATTTAATAAGGGTGTAAATAAAAGTGAACAAAATTGTAGAAAACCGTATTCAACATTTGATATGGTCTTAATCTAGGCGGCTTAGTCTGTGAGTAACAGTAAATCGGTCCCTCAGGCGTTGGTCATATGTTACTTCGGTCACTCGGGGATTGGTAATATGTTACTTCGGTCCCTCAGGGATGGGTCATATGTTACGTCGGTCCCTCAGGGGTTGGTCATATGTTGCTTCGGTCCCTCAGGGATTGGTCATATGTTAGTTCGGTCCCTCAGGGATTGGTAATATGTTACTTTGGTCCCTCAGGGGTTGGTCATATGTTGCTTCGGTCCCTCAGGGATTGGTCATATGTTACTTCGGTCCCTCAGGGGTTGGTCATATGTTACTTCGGTCCCTCAGGGATTGGCCATATGTTACTTCGGTCCCACAGGGGTTGGTCATATGTTACTTCGGTCCCCAGGGGCTGGTAATATGTTACTTCGGTCCCCAGGGGCTGGTCATATGTTAGTTAGGTCGCTCAGGGATTGGTCATATGTTACTTCGGTCCCACAGGGGCTGGTCATATGTTACTTCGGTCCCTCAGGGATTGGTCATATGTTACTTCGGTCCCTCAGGGGCTGGTAATATGTTACTTCGGTCCCCAGGGGCTGGTCATATGTTAGTTAGGTCGCTCAGGGATTGGTCATATGTTACTTCGGTCCCACAGGGGCTGGTCATATGTTACTTCGGTCCCTCAGGGATTGGTCATATGTTACTTCGGTCCCTCAGGGGCTGGTAATATGTTACTTCGGTCCCTCAGGGATTGGTCATATGTTACTTCGGTTCCTCAGGGATTGGTCATATGTTACTTCGGTCCCTCAGGGATTGGTCATATGTTACTTCGGTCCCTCAGGGATTGGTCATATGTTACTTCGGTCCCTCAAGGATTGGTCATATGTTACTTCTGTCCCTCAAGGATTGGTCATATGTTACTTCGGTCCCTCAGGGATTGGTCATATGTTACTTCGGTCCCTCAGGGGCTGGTCATATGTTACTTCGGTCCCACAGGGGTTGGTCATATGTTACTTCGGTCCCTCAGGGATTGATCATATGTTACTTCGGTCCCTCAGGGATTGGTCATATGTTACTTCGGTCCCACAGGGGTTGGTCATATGTTACTTTGGTCCCCAGGGGTTGGTAATATGTTACTTCGGTCCCTAAAGGATTGGTCATATGTTACTTCGGTCCCTCAGGGATTGGTCATATGTTACTTCGGTCCCTCAGGGATTGGTCATATGTTACGTCGGTCCCACAGGGGTTGGTCATATGTTACTTCGGTCCCTCAGGGATTGGTCATATGTTACTTCGGTCCCTCAGGGATCGGTCATATGTTACGTCGGTCCCACAGGGGTTGGTCATATGTTACTTCGGTCCCTCAGGGATTGATCATATGTTACTTCGGTCCCTCAAGGATTGGTCATATGTTACTTCGGTCCCTCAGGGATTGGTCATATGTTACTTCGGTCCCTCAGGGATTGGTCATATGTTACTTCGGTCCCTCAGGGGCTGGTCATATGTTAGTTAGGTCGCTCAGGGATTGGTCATATGTTACTTCGGTCCCTCAGGGATTGATCATATGTTACTTCGGTCCCTCAGGGATTGATCATATGTTACTTCGGTCCCTCAAGGATTGGTCATATGTTACTTCGGTCCCTCAGGGATCGGTCATATGTTACTTCGGTCCCTCAGGGATTGGTCATATGTTACTTCGGTCCCTCAGGGGTTGGTCATATGTTACTTCGGTCCCTCAGGGATTGGTCATATGTTACTTCGGTCCCTCAGGGATTGGTCATATGTTACTTCGGTCCCTCAGGGGCTGGTCATATGTTACTTCGGTTCCTCAGGGATTGGTCATATGTTACTTCGGTCACACGGGGATTGGTCATATGTTAGTTAGGTCCCTCAGGGATCGGTCATATGTTACGTCGGTCCCTCAGGGGTTGGTCATATGTTATTGTTTTCTTTTGCTCTTGAAATCAAAGGTATGGACACAGTTTGGATGATGAGTATACGACATTAGGTATTTAAATCCATAAAAAGTATTGAGTCACTTTGGAAATTCGCAAATTACGTTGAGTAAGAAATGTGATCGTAAATGATTTTGTTTTCTTTTTTTATATTATCTGAGTTCAAAAACGTAAATAGTTGACGTTTAGTTGAGTGGCAGAGGTTAGCTTTTCTCATTAGCATATGTGTCTGTGATTGGACGGAGTTGTGGTATCGGGCTACGCGGTGCGGTATGCTGATTGGTTTGCCGTTGCACACTTACTTTCTTCTTTGATTTGTGTTTTGCACGGATCGAGTCTATTCCATCACGCCACTGATTCACGCAGGTTGTTTGACATTACCCACTGCCGTTCTGAATTCACCTCCAGGTTGTGTTGATGAAACAAACAAATCCAACGTTGATTTGAATACATGTTGACTGTCTCCACGGTCGGTCGAAATTTTCGAGTTTCTTGCCGATTAGAACCCTGTTACATAATTTGGCGCCCGAAATGGGACCCCGTGCTGTACTAGTTGTGTTATATTCAGATACAACAAAAGCCTTCTAGACCTGGGATGATGAGATAAGTTCCCATTCCCAAATCTGTGATATTTATTGGTTGAAATACTTCTTTTTATAGGTATTTTACAATTATACTGCGATCACCGTGGAGAAAACTTATACCTGTTGTAATATTCGCTTATTTTTTTTTGCCATATAAGTGGCACAGTTGCCAGGAACCAACCGAAGGTCTGATGTTTCCTCTGGCCAGATCACTGTTTTCTTCCCGTTAAACCTGTCAAGGTCACCACTTAAGTGAAATAATCTGGATTATGGTGTAAAACACTTCACGATGACTTGATTCAACCCCCCCAAAAAACCCCGTAAAGTAGGAGGTTTATTAGTGTTATATGTATGCAATTTACGGGTGTTGGTTGCTTGTTTGGATTTGATTTGCCCACAGCAAGATTTTACCGAACTTTTTATTAGGCCTACCGCCCTACCGCGCGTGTTGCAAGCTGCTATAACCGCTGATCCAATTACAGCCATATATATACATATATTTTGGGAGAATTTAGGTTTTAAGGTTTCATTTTTTTAATTTATTTACTTTTTTGCCATCAGCGTCATTATTATTATTATTTGATCTTCAAGCTGTTTAAGCTTTCTAACCTTAAATTCGAATTCAAATCAATAACCAAGTACTTCAACCATAGATGAAAGTGATGTCCAACAGCTTGCTAAAAGATTAGGTAAGATGAATGTTAAGCCAAAGTCAGATACAGCTGACTCAATCAATTGAATGAAAGATTTTATCGCTTCCCAAGAGGAAGGCGAGTCATTTGATGAAAACCCTAAGCAGAAAATTAAAATCCAATTCCCAAGGCTTTTACTGGTGAATGAAAAAGTCAACCAAACTCCACTAGTTACGATTTGTAGAAATATGAGGTCAGTTGTTTGATTATAGAAGGTGTATATCCAGATACCGTTCTAGCTCAGGCAGTTAGACAATCCCTGCGTGGTGAAGCTGGGAGAGTTGCTATGCGCTTGGGACCTGATGTAAGTATACAGCAACAACTAGACAAGCTGGACAGCGTTTATGGTGTTGTGGAACGACACGAATCTATTCTCGCAGAATTCTATAGTGCTCGCCAGGAAGACACAGAAAATGTAACAACCTGGGGATGTCGTTTTGAGGACATTCTGTCCAGAGCTGTTCATAAAAGTA
Source organism: Lepidochitona cinerea (assembly GCA_963971465.1). Taxonomy (NCBI): domain Eukaryota; kingdom Metazoa; phylum Mollusca; class Polyplacophora; order Chitonida; family Tonicellidae; genus Lepidochitona; species Lepidochitona cinerea. Next base: position 96,906,168 of record OZ020551.1, on the reverse strand, counting down.
TGATCACAATTTCTGATACTAACGAAATGTTACCCTCTATGTTCTGGATAGGTCTAAAAAAATCACTTAAAGATATTTCAGGACATATGTTCGACTCGATAACAGATTTCGATAAACTCAGAATAGCTCTACGCCAATTGGAGTTTGAGTTTTCATCAATCATCTGCCAAGATCTCCGGCACCTTAAAATCTTCAGAGCCACCGGTCGTCAATGGAAACGAAAACGAGGCAAGAACTCCGAGGAATGGTTCATAAACTATCTAATGAGGTAGAAACAATGCACACAACCAACTAACGCTTTTCAACATCATATTGTGGTCATTTTTCTCGTAATTTCCAGGAGCCAACTTGTTATCGTTGTGGACTTAAAGGCCATATGAAAAAAGGTTGTAGGGTCAACATTAACTGGAGGGGACCTATGGGCAGGGGCCACCCATAGGATGTGTAAGTAATCTTTTCACTGTAAGTTAAAGTTTTTATAAGCAGAATTTATCACATCTAAATATCAATAAACTTGACACTTTTCTGAAAATTAAATGTGCGGATGGTCGGTCATTACCTTTTTTTGAATACGTAGAAGTTTTTGTTGGAGTGAACGGTCTTCCAATTGGACAGCAAGGGTGTTTATTGCTGGTGGTTCCAGAAAGCAAGTACTCCATGAGTGTACCAACTATTTTAGGACCTAATGTCTTGAAGCAATATATGTCTATATGTCAGGAGATGTTTTTGCAGCACGTCAGTATGCACACGCCATGGTACCTAACATTCCGATGTCTTGCACCGAGAGAGCGTGAATTTAAGAAAAAATAAATTCAGACTAGCTGTAATTAGAAGCCATGAAATACACTCTATCAAAATAAACTGACGACCAAAAGAAACTTTACAGCAAAAAATTATATTTTAACAAAACAATACACGCACGAACTATAATGTATTTGAAGCGCCAATGTTTTTAGGTCACCAATGTCCCAAGTAAAAAAAAACATACATTAGCCCTTAGAAAAATCAGAAATGCTCAATTAGGTGCGGTGTCAAAAAATGCCTTTGCTTTTGGATGGTCAATATGGTTAGGAACAAAAACTTTGTCCAAACGGCAAAAACACTTCATCAATACCGTGTATGGCCACCCCTTGCTTCGATGTATGCAGCAATCCTTCGACGCACAGAAAACGTCAGTCCTCGGATGACGCCACGTGGGATGCGTTGCCATTAGTCTTCTAGGGCATCTGCCAATTCTTGTCGGTTAGTTGGAAGTCGTGGTCGATTTCTTACGCGACGATCCATGACATCCCATATGTGTTCTATCGGTGACATGTCGGACATATCGGAGTACGTGCAGGCCATGGCAAGACGTTGGCGTTGTTGGCATCAAGAGTTGCTCCCATAGCGGCCATACCCAAGACCCTTTGGCGTTGTTCTGGAGTAAGCCGTGGCATCACAATAGTGTTTTTCTTTCTCTCTGCAAGTCTGACATTCTGTTGGCCCGGTTTTATACACATGAGGAATGACCGGTTTGAGCCAGTCATGAGTCACGTGGTTTTGTAACTTTCCTCGTTTCCTCAGCACAGGTTGGTGTAGCCGTACACGAACCTTGATCCATATATGGAGTATGCTTGTACTATTTTTGTTTATATTGATTTAGTCAGAAATTGCTTCTTATATTTGAAAAAAATCTAATTCTGAGTGGTAAAGTTTCTTTTGGCCGTCAGTGTATTATCGAGCAGCTTTATTTATGTAACCGGTAACCTGGATATACGCTTACCTTTCAATGATGGGCATCAAATATCGTTCTCGTACGTAAAAAAACCCCGGGGAACTAAGAGTCTGCGTTGATAACAGGCAACTGAACAATCGATTGATTGCTTGGTGTTTTAGGCAGCGCTCAAGATTATTTCACTTATATGTCGGCGTTGCCAGTTTTATTGTGAGAGGAAACCAGGCTCTATGCCCGGAGGAAACCCACGACCTTCCGTTGGTGACTGGCGACCATAGGTCGTTCGAGTGAAAACCCAGTAAGCTGAACAATCGAACCACTAAGAATATTATGCGTTACCTAGGGTTGATCAACTTTTGCATTGTAGCACATATTTCAGTGTCTTAGATTTGAAAAGTGGGTATCACCAAGTTGAGGTAGAAGAAGAGCATAAACCACACACTGCATTTACAGTTGGACCTTCAGGGTTTTGGGAGTATAATAGAATGTCTTTCAGCTTAGCCAAAGCTCCAGCGACTTACCATCGCCTTGTGGAGAATGTCCTTAATGGTTTAAATTTAAAAATGTGTTGTTTACATAGACGACTTATTAATATTTTCTGATACTTTTGAAGAACATGTAAGCCGACTCAACCAGATATTTGATAGACTCCGTAGAAACCATTTGAAGTTGTCCCATAAGAAATGTGATTTCTTCAAAGATAAGATCCGATATGTCGGACATATCGTTTCTCAACAAGGCATTGAAACAGATCCTGAAAAGGCAGAAACAGTAAAATCCTGACCAACACCGACAACCCCTGAAGAGGTAAGTGAATTCTTAGCATTCGTAGGTTACTATCGGAAGTTTATTCCACAATTTGCCATTATAGCTAGACCGCTTTTAGATCTCGAAGTGAGTCGAAGTCGAAACGTCGAGAAAAACATAACCGAACCGATGATTCTGTGCAATCCTGGTTGTGGGGTGAAGAACAAGACAATGTGTTTAAGGTCTTAAAAAGTCACTTGATATCTCCACCTATTTTGGTGTTCGCAGTTGCCAGGTATTCGCCGAAGGTCGGGGGTTTCTTCCGGATAATGAGCCCACTAAACCTTACCCACTAAACCTGGCAAAGCCGTCATATAAGTGAAAAAATCTTGATTGCGGCGTAAAACATCAATCAACCAACCACTTTTGGGGTTCGCGGACTATTCAAATACTGATGCCTATGGAAAAGGACGTGGGGCAGTTTTGTTTCAGGATCGAGAAGCAGGTAACCGAGTCATAGCCTATGCAAGTCTCTCAAAATTAGAAAGAAATTATTCTGCCCATAAACTAGAATGTTTGGCTCTAAAATCGGCAATTACTGAAAAATGTCGTGATTAATTGGTATGGTACGTTTACCGTTAAAACTGACAATAGCCCTTTAACATATGCCCTAACAACAGCAAAGTTGGATGCATAGATGGTTGGCAGCTTTAGGTTCCTTCAATTTCAGCATGAACAATCAAGAGATCCTATATTGTCCGTTTGGTGAAAGCATGTAAGTAACAATGAAAAACCTCCAAAGAACGAGTAGCCGTATGATTGGGAACATGCTGCCTTAATGCGTTCTTTTCAAAGGTTGATTATTGCCAAGGGTGTCGTCTACAGAAAATCAAGCATTGAAAATCATCCCAGACAGCTTCTTATTCCGAAGTTCATGATAAACAGCGTTTTTGAAAAAAAAATTTCTTCCGTATTCGTCATAGCCCAGATCACTTCCATAATGGAAAAACGATATTTTTTAACTTGTCCCGCCAAAAAAAACGGCGGCACAAATTTCACAACAAATAAGCAAAGAATAAAATATTTACCACTGCATTCCGATAGTATAGACCACGAAGAAGGAGTTTGTCAAACTTATGCCGCTGTAAAGTGACTAAAGATATATGAGTGACGTATTTCCACGACGCCCCGCACAGTTTAACTGGTCGTTTAAATGTTTTACTATGGCGGTTACGTCAGGTTGAAAGCCAGTGGACTTCGAAACAAATATTGACTGCATAAGGGAAAGTTTACCACTTTACAGCGGCGTAAGTTTTACAAACTCCTTCTTCGTGGTCTATACTATCGGAATGCAGTAGTAAATATTTCATTCTTTGCTTATTTGTTGTGAAATTTGTGCCGCCGTTTTTTTCGGCGGGACAAGTAAAAAATATCGTTTTTCCATTATGGAAGTGATCTGGGCTATGACGAATACGGAAAAAAAAATTCGGCTAATAGTTTACTAAATTCGACATTTCTTTTAATTTTCTAATTTTTTTATTGTTTGAATAATCAGACTGACAGGAAATAAACGAAATAAAGATGAAGGAAATTTAGTTAAGTGAAACAACATGAGAAATTGGATAAAATCGAGACTTTCTGGTCCAACCATAAGCTAGACCATCGTCATTAGCAGCACGTTTCTGTTTAATTTTCATTCCAGGTTTAAGATTCAAGTGTCCCTTTTTGTCCATCAGGTATTCACTAATAACTGTGACGTAAACATTTTGTGTGTTGGTCAGAGGATTTATGACGTCACCTCTTGCATCCTCTTCGCAAATGTCTATTTCCATTGATATATTATGGATGTATATTATCCTTTGCCATTGGGACAGTTGTTTCTTTGTCAGCCATTTCTCCGTTGATGAGCCAAGCGGACACATTACTATCCGTTGGTTTGAGGGACATAGCTGTGAACATGTTGTAGTTGACATGTTTGTGGCCGTCGTTGGTTGAATGACAAGGATCTGCACTGATGGAATTATTTCCAAATTTGCCGCCAAACAGGCGCTGTCTCTTACAATCATTTAACATTCTTGATAAGGTACTTTGAGAAACGTTGGTCTGTGACTTAGGCTCGGTCACACCGACTTCCATGCCTTTCATCAAGGAAAGCGTCAACTTGGCAATTTTTGAAGTTTGAAGTTTGGTGTATACGAAGCTCCCTTCAGACGCTCCTCGGGTTAATTCCTCCAATAATCGGCCAGTAATATTGGAGACAGTTCATCCTCTTCTTTAACTCCCCGGAAATCAACGATACACTGGATAGTGGTAAATACTGTCCGTTTTCCGCTGAACAAATGAAGGAGTGATTGTCTTATAGCTCTGTAGCAAGCTATCGTCTGACGAATACAATCCTCTATTAAGCGTTTCCTCTCTGACTCTATGAAGTCATCACGTGTCGTCCTCTGAACTAGGGTAGGTGCCACTTTTCTCATAGTAGTTGACATCTTATAACGATGTACGTTCGTGAATATGGAGGCTTTATCACGATATTTCTGTAACTAGCGCCAACGTAACTAGGAATAGACTGTGACGTTTTTTTCATTTGTGACGTCGGTTGCGAATATAGTATTATAACGTCATCTGAGTGTGAAATAGATAGGCTGTCACCAGCAGTATCCTGAGCGTAAGGGGTGGACACACTAGGCGAATTTTACTCGCCGGCGATTCGGCCAAAACTCGCACAGCCGAATTCGCCGGAGAAGCGAGGTGGACACACTTGGCGAATTTCATATGGGAATCCCGGAGATTTGACATATTGACGCATGCGTCAACGTAATGAAGGTCACGGCGTTCTATATTTCCTAACTCTAGAATCTCCATCTCAGTGGAAAGATTCCGATCTCTGACCCGACTTTTGTTTATCTGTGAAGCATTGAGGAGTTTTTGCTCTTTTAGCAAATCCGCTGTTGGAAGCTTCTTTGTTTTCCCTACCAGTTTTTGCAAACCTCTCAGATGCTTTTTAAGGCGAGTTTCAAATGAGGCATTGACTGTGTCTTGAAGTTTGGTGTATACGAAGCTCCCTTCAGACGCTCCTCGGGTTAATTCCTCCAATAATCGGCCAGTAATATTAGAGACAAGTTCATCCTCTTCTTTAACTCTCTGGAAATCAACCATACGCTGGATAGTGGTAAATACTGTCTCTGTCCGATTTCCGCTGAACAAATGAAGGAGTGATTGTCTTATAGCTCTGTAGCAAGCTATCGTCTGACGAATAAAATCCTCTGTTAAGCGTTTCCTCTCTGACTCTATGAAGTCATCACCTGTCGTCCTCTCAACAAGGGTACGTGCCACTTTTCTCATAGTAGTTGACATCTTATAACGATGTACGTTCGTGAATATGGAGGCTTTATCACGATATTTCTGTAACTAGCGTCAACGTAACTAGGAATAGACTGTGACGTTTCTTTCATTTGTGACGTCGGTTGCGAATATAGAATTATGACGTCATCTGACTGTGAAAAAGATATTAAGAAATGACATTCACTTGATAACGATGTTAGTTTCTACATCGAAACGTTGTGTACAATAAAATCCAGGAGTTGCAAAGTTGCAAAACTGTTCATGACATTCATGAGTGCGGCTGAAAGACACAATTAACAACATTGTGACGTCCAGAGTGACAGAAGCAGACGACAGATGTCGATATCAAAATGTCGACCATAGAGCCCGTTATACAAGCTGTTATTGGCAGGATATTAGAGTTGGCAGTAAAAACTACTGTAAGTGAATCCGATTGCCGTTTTAGGACAGCGGAAGAGGAAGAAACTTCTCTACTGATCCAGGAACAAAAACACAAAGGGCAAGAAAAGGCCGGACGTCAATTTGTTTAATTCATGCCTATTCATGACCTCCTATTCAACTTGACAGCTTGCATGAAAATAACTTCTACAGTCTATTAAAGTGGCATGAGCTGCCGAAATTCACACTTCTTTCATAATTTCTGATCGTCACGACAGTAAGAGGCTTTGAAGGCCATCGAAAAACTAAGTGATTGGCGTTGGAATGAGGAAAATCCGTACAGTATGTGGCCAGTACGAACGGAAAACGTGTTTGAAAAGTAAACAAAATTTAAATAACCGGGACGACCATTCATTCATTCTAAGGCAAAGTTAGTTCAAACCAATACTTTATCGCACATTTTTTAGACTAGAAGCAATAAAAAGCTTCTGAATTATACGTCTTTCAAAGTTCTGTTTTTAAGTCAAAATATCAAACTTTTGGCAGCTCATGCCCCTTTAATAAAAATATTATGAATCGAGTGTTTTCGTATTGCCTTGGTATTGGCCTGAGGGTGTCCAATTGAGGCCGCAGGCCGAGGGTCAATGCAACCACCCGAATCTCCAGAGTTTCTTATCGAAAGCGGTAGGCCTGTAGATGGAATCTTGTCTGTTGGTGTTGTATAGTAAGTAATCATTCTTAAATATAAAGTATAAAGTATATTTCTTGAGACTTTGACTCTTAAAGACACGCTCGCCAGACTCTCAACAGAGAGTTCATTTTAAAAATCTTCCGATCTTTTTTCTTCTATATTTCTTCATTTTCTGACTGGGTTTTCACTCGAACGACTAATGTGGGATGGTTGCCACACTCATAGGCCTATATGCTATGTACACACTATGTACACACTATGTACACACTATGTACACACTATGTACACACTATATGCCCGTTCTTTGAATATATTTAGACAAGACCGCTGAAAATTGGTAGCGTGTCAGCAAAGAATTGTCCCAGTGACAGAAAAGGACAGGTGAAATTAAATGCTGGCGGAGTGATAAGTATTTCTCCTGACTGGACACAGCATACTATGGGTCATTCTCGGTATATGTAGGACAGTCCTATTCCTAGCTGATCAGTTTTTGTTAACAGCCAAATTCTGGTCTAAATCAGATACACAGAGGGCTCTACCATCTGTATTCCATTTGTTATTGGAAACCAACTCACCAATCATTATCCGAAAAAGCCAAAAAATCTGCTGTTAACAGCTGGCCTTCAAACGGAGTGATACAAACAAAAGACAATGCAGATAGTATGCAGCGCCAGACACAGTCTGGTACCCTGCCCCTAAAGGGGCTTTCACAATTGAGACTTTTGCCGCACGGTCAAAATACTGAAATCGATCGCACGGTGGAGATAACATTTTTCGGGCCGCAGTGGAATCGGAAAAATTAGCGCAAGAAAATAATCCATTTTACGATTGGCCGAGGCATCGCAAGGGCGTGGCAAGGTTCCCGCACGTTTTAATCCACGAATCTCTTGCGGCGAACCGCGCGGATTGACGCAAGCAACGCACGTCTAGCGCACGTGATCCGCGAGACAGTTGCGCGGAGGTGCTACGTGATTGGTTGGAACGTGCGGCGTGCCGCAAGATGCATCGTGCGTCATTGTTTTTCGCCGCGCACCAATGAGAGGGCGCCTTACGGCGTTTTGTCAAATCGTGCGGCGATTTTGGGCTCCGCAGACGTGATTGCAGTATGAAAAGGCGCAGAGATCCAAAAAACCGTTAGAAAAATATATACCTGTACCACACCTGAGGGTATTTTTCGCACGGGGAACGCAATGAATCGTTCAAAGGTTTACGACTGCACTGTAAAATGTAACCCGTAAATTTTACGGTAGAATACTGGCAGCTGGGCTGCCAACTTTCTAGCGTAAAAATAAGGGTAGACCGTAAAATCAACTAGCCACATTCCTAATCAGTGAATGTGAAAAAACATTATGAAATCAGCAGGCTAAGAAATACAGGACTTTAAATCGTCAACCCCAGCATGGATCTGTTAATGTAGATTTTCAAATGTTATGTACCCCCAACGAAATAGTAAAACTGACTACTTCTGCAAGTTGACAAACATATATTTATTTGAAAAAATTTGAAAATTCTCACTTAGGGCAGGTATCTCAATCTACGCTTTCAAATACAGCTATGTTAAATTAACTATCTTAGCCTATAATGACAAATGTTTCTTATATTAAATCGCCTACGGCGGGATTCGAACCTCTAACCTCCCATACAGGAGCTGCGCAGAACTACGTGCGCACTAGCCATAACCGTAGCCTTTAACCACTACAAAATCAAAGAGACCCATCACCTTTTCTCATAACCTTGCCATTCATAGGAAAAATGAGCTACCAAATCCGAAGACTTCTAAAATCCTTAGCCAATATTGACACTGTTTTTTCTACAGGAAAAAGCTTAAAAAGCCACCTTAATGCCTCTGGAAAACGACCACCATCTGTGAAAACTGACCCTAAAGGCTGCATTTACCAAATTATATGTTCCTGTGGTGCCCACTACATTGGGGAAACAAGCCGCCCCCTCAAAAAGAGAATTAAAGAACATGAAGCTTCTGCCAAATATGGTGACACGAAGTCTGCTATCTCCGAACACTTAATTTCCCACCCAAATCACCAAATTGTCTGGAAGGATGCAAATATTCTCAAAACAAACATCAGTAACACCACCACCAGAAAACTTATGGAAGCCATCTTGATAAGAAAAACAAAACCAGAACTAAACCGAGACCAGGGCTTTTTTATCCCTACTGCTTATGATGACATTATCAACAATACCCCCCGCTAGTGTATTATCTCCTTGAGACCATTACTGTAAAACCATAGGCCATTCACCCCTTACCATGAAGCCAGTTGTTAATTTTAATGTTTATAATCCTGCTGTTTCTCACTGTATATATTGTACTTGTCTTGGTTTACCTGTCACTTTGCTTGATAAAGATGTTAGTATCTACATCGAAACGTTGCAACCCAATAAAACCAGAAGTTGTAATCCATATAGCCTCCATTGTGTCACTACACTATCTACAAATACGAAGATATGATGGCCACATTTCCATGCCTTACTAGCGCTTCGGTGTGCGCATGCGCACTTCCGTTTTTTTCGCACCCTTTGATCCGCAATGACGTATTTCGGACGAATCCTTCACGGAAATTAAAAATATTAAAAATTAAGAATATTAAAATATTCTACTGTAGAATTGACGGTAAACGGTTACAGTGTGCCGCAAGGTTGGCGGAACAAGAAATTTCACCGTATGGAGCATCTTACGACACAAAAAAATCGTGCAACAACCGCGCATCAAGATACAACGGTGTACGGTGAACGTACTAGCGCCCGCACGGATCAGAGGTAGTAAAAAAAATTCACACGGCCGAAAATTGGATTCCATGTGCACACCAAACTTTTCTGCGGCTCTTGCGGCACAAAAATTCCGCGCGGTAAGGTGCCATCGTACGGAAGGCAAAAATTCATGACCGCAAGAGCTGTAAACCCGCCGTATCTCAATTGTGAAAGCCCCTTAAACTCGTACAGGATAGCTCGTTATAACGAGTAATGTATGCCATTTAGCACACAACCATCTACCTTGAAGAAATACCCCCATTCCATGACCACCTGAGGCATCAGTGTATAATTGCAAACTTTCCCTATCTAACCAGGGTATATCTAAGAACATAGTAACCTCATTAAAATGCTAAAAAACAACACATTTTTAGCTTTTAGTTCTTCAGTTATAGGAATGAAATGGTGAGGTCTAGAAATTGTTTCAGTAGCATCGATTAATTGACGTAAAACGCCCTACATAGTGAGACCGCTCGACACGTGAATTTTAATGAGCCAATTATAAACTGTCATTTTCGAAGAGTATCCTTCTTATGGCCCAGCACCCAGCACTAAGGTGGTTAAACTATAGACGTCTGACATGTTATTCGACACAATGGGGGGGGGGGGGGGGGGGTACGAATAAACTAGCCTCCAGAAATGACCAATTGTGTCGCCACATATTGGCCCCTACATGTACCAAAATTGGAAAACGCAGGTATTGCAGAAGATTTGAAACAGCGTTTCTGTTAATGTGCTGTTATGACTGTAAGCAAATTCCCAACTAAGAATGTTCAAGTACGACACAAGTGGTCATTGCGATATAGTTGGTCAAGTCTGGCCAATGATGTCTAATGATGCCAAACAAGACAAAAACCAAAAAACAAATATACTTCCAGATTAAGTTTGATGATTTGCGACACAATTGTGATTGGCCGGCGGAAGTGACCAGTTAGGTCTCAATGTGTAATGGGATACAAGACAAAAACAAAGATAACTAACTTTAAAATTAAAAAGTGAAGGCAAGCAGAAGAAGAAGTTAGGTTCAGTCGTTTTTTTTTCTATTACTGTGTTGCTTTTTGAGACTATATAACTTTCAGATTAACATTTTCGACACAATTGGTCGTTGTGACCATTGAAATATATACGTGGAATGGACAGATCCCATTGGCTGGTTTGCATCTGAAATTCTAAAAGGCGCTGCCATTGCTTCTAGATTGGCGAGCGCGTGATGTCCAACACCTTGGATTGAAATGGTGGGCGATTTTTTCTAACAACCATTTCCATGTCCCGTTCTCCGCTTGCGCTGACCTATATAGAAATTAATAGGTCATCGCTACTCGATCTGAATGAATGTTTACAGTATTCTACATTGTTTTAACCGCAGTGGAAACGTGCTAATTCTGAAAAAAAAAATGTTTATAGCCTCACCGGCCAATTCAACATATCTCAACTTCTTAAACTGACGAGTTCATCTAAGCAAAACCAGGAAATTATCATCCGTATCCTCTTGATCTAGGCCTACAAATATTACTGTAATCGTTCTATATATATAGTACTAGTAGTAGTAGTAGGCCTACTACTAGTAGTACTAGTGATAATACTATGGATTGTACTTCTCAAGTACAGAATCGCAAATTTACCTTCTTGAAGCAATGAAGTGTTGAGAGGTAACTAACTAGCCCTAGAATCTATATTACTCCCAGCTAGAATGAATGAGCGTACATTTAGCGTTTATTTGAATTTCATTCACATTTAAAAAAAAAAAAAATTAAGGTTTTTGTGTTTTTGAAGCCCCCAAGAGTATTTCGGTGTTTTTAATCAGATTCTGCGGACCCTGAAAACATAAATTTGTAAACCTCACCCCAGAAATACCTTTTTCAATTTTTCAACACCTTATGTCTTATGTTTCCCGGAATGTGTTTCCTGTTACATATGTATCCCCATACCTATGTATCGCAGTACCTGTGTATCCCCATACATGTGTGTCCCCGTACCTATGTATCCCTGTACCTATGCATCCCCGTATCTATGTATCCCGTTACCTTTTTATCCCTGTACCTATGTATCCCCGTACCTATAAATGTGCCCCGGTACCTATGTATCCTCGTACCAGTGTACGCCCATACTAATGTATCCCTGTACCTATGTGTCCCTGTACCTATGTATCCTGGTACCTATGTACTTGTATCCTGGTACCTATGTACATGTATCCCGGTACCTATGTACATGTATCACGGTACCTACATGTATGTACATGTATCCCGATACCTATGTATATCGTCGTACCCATGTATCTCGATATTTATGTGTCCTGGTACCTATGTATCCTGGTACCTATATGTAAAGGTCTACATGATATACCTCTTTTTGACACAATTAGAAAAGATTTTTCCTGTGCCCATGTGTTTCAGTGTTCATAAATATATATATCCTGGTACCTATGTTTGTCTATACCTAGGTGTCCAGGTACCTAGGTTACTAGATACTTATGTATCCTGTTACTTTTGTTTCTCGATACTATGTATCTCGGTACCTATGTTTTTGATACCTATGTATCTAGGTACCTATGTTTCTCGATACCTATGTTTCTTGATACCTATATATTTCTCGATACCTATATTTCATAGTACCTACATGTATGTTTTTCGATACCTATTGTTCTTGGAGCATATGCTTCTCTGGATTAGGGCGTGTGGTTCCCATTTTACTGGTCCCAGAACTTGTGTCTGGACATACCTGGAAACAGACTAGGTACTAGGAAACATAAGTAGGTTAGGTTTTGATTGATTAATGTTTATCGCCGCTTGCAAAAGTAATTTCACTTATATGGTGGCGTTGTCAGGTTTAGTGGTGGAGGAAACCGGGCACTGAGAGACTATCACTCTGCCAACTTAACCACCAAATACCATATACCCCAGTACCTTATTACGGTGAAACATATATTTATAAACACTAAAACACAAGGGCACAGGGGAAATCTTCTTGTCCAAAATAACCATGGAGACAAGTTTCTAATCGTGTTTAAAGTGGGTATAGATAGGCCTACTAGTCCTAAGAAGCACAGCAATAGGTCTATGCTACATCATAAAGCTTATGCCACTAATTATGACCTAGACCTGGTCAATTAACTTGCGGTAAGCGAATGAATAACTCTGTTAACTTTTAGTTTTAATACAGTAACTGCCTATTTTAAATAATACTTCGACAACAAGTAAAATAGTTATCTGGTTATACCGTACCATATTAAATAGCCATACCTTTGAGTTTGATTGAGTATGGTCAAAGTTTTGGCTACATATTAAATAGGCTAATTAGTAAGTCCATATGTAGTATACCGGGTACCATATGGTGTATACAGTTATAATCTTATATATATTTATGAGCACTAAAACACACGGGTACAGGGAAAATCTTTCCAAGGAGACAAGTTTCTTATAATCAATATATAGGAATGTATGGTCTACCTCACTTGTCACCTTTTTGTGCACTTAAATGTAAACCCTTTGAACATGCCTTTGTCTAGTCTTTATCTGATTGGCTGAGAGGTTACCATTACTGGCAGCCTTAGCATTGTTTGATTGGTTCTAACAGCTCTCAGAAGCCAACAATCGAGGCAAGTTTTCTTATGGCATACAGCTACTGTAATGGCAACGTTTGAAGGCTGATTTTTCAAAATCTCGATGTCCTGATGCAGGTTTGAAAGTTTTATGTAAACAACTGAGGTTATATCTATTGCCTAAACTTCAAAGAGCCTTCAATCTTGAAAATGTAAAATTTGACACTACATCCCTACATTCAATATACCGGGTAGACCTACATGTAAATTGTAATCTGATAATAGGATTTAATTTATAAAAAGAAAAATAAATTGCCTCCTTTATTCACCGAACATAGCCTACAATCAAATTATATCAAATTGGAAATTAATTGGCACCGAAAGAAATATTTCATTAGGTTGACGACTGACAGGAGCTCTGGAACACTTTGCAATACATTGACAATGCTTACGCATCTTAAGCTATAGCTAGCATATCGGCAGACTGGGATTTAGCCCCATATAATCATGGGAAAAGACAGTGAAAAGCCCCCCCCCCCCCCCCCCCCCCGAAACCTAGGTAGAAGACGAACAGGGTAGTTTCGCCCTGGCCAGTATATCTTTCAAACACTTGTTCTTTTTATAAGCAATGGCTGGCCTTTGGGTCAGAGGTCGAGCAATTTTACTTTGAAGTAGTTTGCATTCTTCTGCCATAGCGATGCTGGCCTTGAAACACTGAAACACAAGGTATTATAGTTTTTTCACCACATCTTCCCGGGTCCAAGTTCAAACCCAAAGGATAAATACTTTGTAATGTTTGAATCCAAAAACTTTCCCTTTCCAAACGTTTGTGCTTGGTATTTGCAGCGGAAGCGAGAAAAAGGATTTTCTCAATATGCATGATTTCAAAATGATCCTTGACCGAATGACCTTGAGTGTTGAAACGTTGTGCCACGATCGCGTTTAAGTCTAATACTTAGATAAATGGTTGGCTGCTTTGAGACTATATAAACCTTCCAGATTAACTTTCATTATTTTTGACACAATTGGTCATGGTGGATATCATTGGTCGCCATAAGTTACCAATTACGTCGCAATATGTAGAGAGAAAGCATTTGCTTTTTATTTTTGCATTGTGTGTTTTAAATACAAGTGGGAGCAGTATGATCAACTAAATATATTTAAGAACACTAAAACACACGGGCACAGGGAAAATCTTCTCAGCTAAATATAGTACACAACTGCCTTCTAGAGGATTCTAATGGTAGAGTTCATGGTTTTCCGGGCGAACAGTCTTTACATGCAGACATCCGCCCATCCCACACGGAAATAACGCGGTTGAATAGACCTATACAAAGCACAGCAAAGACGTTAATATATTTTAGAAAGTGTGTCTTTACCTTTCCATCATTTCCACTAACTGAATTATTCGAGACAATTTAAGCCAAAATATATCTATAAATACATACATTGGGATTCGTTTTTTGAGATAGCTCAAAACACTATACTTAGAGTGGCATGAGCTGCCAAAATGTTGATATTTTTACGTAAAAACAGAATGTTGAAATTATCGGCTATTTTTCTCAAGACGTATAATTCAGAAGCTTTTTAGTGCTTCTAGTCTCGAGAATACACGATAAAGTATTGTTTTGAACTAACTTTGGCTTAGAATGAATGAATGGTCGTCCCGGTTATTTAAATTTTGTTTAATTTTCGAACAGTATTTCAGTTTGTACAAGCCACATACTGTATAGATTTTCCTCATTCCAACGCCAATCATTTATTTTTTCGATGGCCTTCAAAGTCTCTTACTGTCGTGCCGATCAGAAATTATGAAAAAAAAAATGTGAATTTTGGCAGTTCATGCCACTTTAAGCATACATGCGCGAGACTAATGCCACAAAAAGCTTCTTATTTGTACTTCTCGATGAAAATATCCGAAAATTTTAAAATACAGCTTTTGTGTCCGTTAGTTCTGAGAGGCAATCGCTTATTAAATCACACTTTACTATGATTGAACAAATGTACAAGTTGAAAACTTATGCCTTATTCTGTCGACTTATTCTGAACATACGTCAGATGATATCCAAATACAATAACAAACGTACAGTGACATTTTTGAACATAAAATAACACTTCCTAAGGGACCAATACGGCTCTAGGTAATGGGCGGCCAAATGGTTGTCATGCGAAGATTTAATTGGATTAGCTTTCACGTGTATTATAAAGGGCTTTATTTCATACATATAAAAAAATACATGGACAACAAAGGTTCGCGATAAAATCACAGCTTAAGGAAACATTTTAGGACAACCCGGAAAGTAATAAATGCTTCAAGAATCAATAAGAGCCATCTGGAAATAGTTTTTACCTGGGAGTGGATATCTACTTATACATGTAAAGGACAGGTGTAGTCAAATACTAAATACGTCTAACGTTTATATTCCCAGTGATATTTATATTTATACGATTGTTAACATTATATGCCTCACATGGTGGACACTTCTGCAATTACAGGTATGATTAAATAAGATAATTAGCATATTTCAGATATTACTCGACAATGCAGACAGGATTGTTTTCAGAACTTGTTGCAACAAAGTGTGTTTATTTTTGTGTTTAAAAATGAAAACATATGTGTCATACATAGGACTACATTCAGTGAATACTATAGTCATTGATAGCATACGTCTTGTATACTACTATCTTTCCACTGTTGATCAAGCCTGAACTCGGATTCTAACGTCTGTGTCTATATGTATACGGGTAAACGAGGCAACAAGAAGGCTTTTTAGACAAAATGTAAAATCTATATATGCCCAGCATTCAGGTTTTTGTTCGTTTGTCAACGTTTCTATCAACGTTTTAAAGGAACATTTGAGCAATGAAACCCTTCCAAAGTCACCAAACAAGGGTTAAACTCATGTCTGACTCGAGCACCAGTTGGACCGAATGAATAAAGATTGTGCATGTCCTTAAGGTCATTCGTGAAATGATTCCCATTAAATTATGATATCTCGAATTCATTAAATGGTGTAAAACTTAAAAAGCGCCTTCTTCTTATACTTTCGTTTGATTATAGTGCACTTCATACAATGAGTAATATCAGAAGTCTATGAATGGTATTACGTTAGGAAACTGAGTAAAATCTTTTTTTCAGTGAAACAGAGCCAATTTGACATAGGGTTCAAACTGATTAACGTCACATGAATAATGTGATGTTTACACATGTCAAATTCCATAAGGAATGTTTTTCATCAACATGACGTGTATGTCGAGTGACGATACAATTTATATCAATGCGACAGGTATGATCGGAAGGGGCCTGAGCGACATCTCTTTGCTGGTTCAGTTTCATGGTAACCACATTTTCTATTCGTTGGCAAAAGGTCCTGTATCATTCCGTGTTTTGACTACATTCTGTATTGTGACCATATTTTCTTTTCTTACTACATTCTGTGTTCTGACTACCTTCTGTGTTCTGACTACATTCTGTGTTCTGACTACATTCTGAGTTCTGACTACATTCTGAGTTCTGACTACATTCTGTCCTCTGACTACATTCTGTGTTCTGACTACATTCTGTGTTCTGACTACATTCTGTGTTTTGATTACATTCTGTGTTCTGACTACATTCTAGTCTCTGACTACATTCTGTTCTCTGAATACATTCTGTGTTCTGACTACATTCTGTGTTCGGACTACATTCTGTCCTCTGACTACATTCTGTGTTCTGACTACATTCTGTGTTCTGACTACATTCTGTGTTTTGATTACATTCTGTGTTCTGACTACATTCTAGTCTCTGACTACATTCTGTCATTTGACTACATTCTGTGTTCTAACTACATTCTGTGTTTTTATTACATTCTGTGTTCTGGCTACATTCTGTTCTCTGAGTACATTCTGTCCTTTGACTACATTCTGTGTTCTAACTACATTCTGTGTTCTAACTACATTCTGTGTTTTTATTACATTCTGTGTTCTGGCTACATTCTTTTCTCTGAGTACATTCTAGTCTCTGACTACATTCTGTCCTTTGACTACATTCTGTGTTTTGACTACATTCTGTGTTCTGACTACATTCTGTGTTTTGATTGCATTCTGTGTTCTGACCATATACCGTCGGTTCTCCCTGCATCCTGTCTGCTTTGTTCACTAAATAACCAGCATCTAACTAAAACATTATTTTCTTCACTAAAAAAATTTAAGCACCCGAGCTCTTTAACTGTTTTCGAGAACACATGCAGATAGGCACTCCAACATTTCAGGGGTTTACTTGCTCCAAAATGGCAAATAAGTATTATATGGGAGTCTTTGGTACGATGTCCTGAGTATTATATGGTGGTCCTTGGTGCGATGTCCTGAGTATTATATGGTGGTCCTTGGTACGATGTCCTGAGTATTATATGGTGGCCCTTGGTGCGATGTCCTGAGTATTATATGGTGGTCCTTGGTACGATGTCCTGAGTAGTATATGGGAGTCTTTGGTACGATGTCCTGAGTATTATATGGCGGCCCTTGGTGCGATGTCCTGAGTATTATATGGTGGTCCTTGGTACGATGTCCTGAGTATTATATGGTGGTCCTTGGTACGATGTCCTGAGTATTATATGGTGGTCCTTGGTGCGATGTCCTGAGTATTATATGGTGGTCCTTGGTACGATGTCCTGAGTATTATATGGTAGTCCTTGGTATGATGTCCTGAGTATTATATGGTGGTCCTTGGTACGATGTCCTGAGTATTATATGGTGGTCCTTGGTACGATGTCCTGAGTATTATATGGTGGTCCTTGGTATGATGTCCTGAGTATTATATGGTGGTCCTTGGTACGATGTCCTGAGTATTATATGGTGGTCCTTGGTATGATGTCCTGAGTATTATATGGTGGTCCTTGGTACGATGTCCTGAGTATTATATGGTGGTCCTTGGTACGATGTCCTGAGTATCATATGTTGGTCCTTGGTACGATGTCCTGAGTATCATATGGTGGTCCTTGGTACGGTGTCCTGAGTATTATATGGTGGTCCTTGGTACGATGTCCTGAGTATTATATGGTGGTCCTTGGTACGATGTCCTGAGTATTATATGGTGGTCCTTGGTGCGATGTCCTGAGTATTATATGGTGGCCCTTGGTACGATGTCCTGAGTATTATATGGTGGTCCTTGGTGCGATGTCCTGAGTATTATATGGTGGTCCTTGGTACGATGTCCTGAGTATTATATGGTGGCCCTTGGTGCGATGTCCTGAGTATTATATAGTGGTCCTTGGTACGATGTCCGGAACTCATCGTACATACCTCAATAGTTTAAACCTGAAATTGTTCTTACGCCAATAGAGTGCCTGGAATTCATGCAATTGAACTGGAAATATGTTGTCTTTCAGGATAGCCACAGCTGACGATGCGGACACTGTGGCTAACGATATTGGGTTTTTGCATCTGTACTGTTGCAATTATGTTCCTTCGAGTACATAGGCCACATAGTTTAGGTAAGTGTTAAGCAAGCTGTGAAATTAGATTCATTTTAATCAAAGCTGTTGTTAGCCGAGAAATCTTGTCTGTGTGTTTTTTCTTTATTTCTGTATTACGTCAGGGAGTGTGTTAGATTCTCAGCACCACAAAGGCTGATTATTCCGGCTAAGCTGTTGTATGCCCACTGCTTCAGTTTTAAGCTTTATTTATTAATACCGGTACTAAAAAGGCCTAAAGTTATGTCGATCGTTCCACTGATTTTGGCTGTCAGTAACGACAACGCTCCAAAACTCAGAAACTTGCCACTTTAACACTAGTTGGTAGAGAGCCTTTAAAGCTTCTTTGTTTAGGCCGTAGCCTTTCTGACATTTGTGTCAGCGAATTTATACCAGTTTACTGTTAGTAAAATCCCTCACATTAAACATGGAACATTAATGTCCACAAATTTTTAAAATGTGTAACTGGTGATGTGAGGGCATGCCCAAAACTGAAGTCCGAACGTAAACATCGACCAGAAAACCCATAAGTTCAATGCGGGAATATACTCATTTCAGATCTTTTTGTTTTGAATTTACTGTTTCAAATTCATCGGAAGGCCTTTTATGTGTCCCTCAAATTAACACGGTCGTTTGAATTATCAGGTTAGTTCCGCAAATTAGGTCAAACACCAATTCATTTTTCAAGCCATTAAAGGAGCATATATATGCATATTGTCGGGCTCGACCTTTGGTTATATTGCGGGTACCTACAAGTAAGATTTTTATTTTCAAATTAAAAATATTAAATGATGTCAAAAGTTTTGAATTTTGGCAAAATAATTAAAAATTTATAATTCTTCTAGCTGGGAAAAAAAACCAGAAAACGGCCTTCATTTTTTTTTAATGGAATCAGTTTTCTGGCTTTTAGCGGCATTATTTTAAAGTGAACACTTTAGGTAAAATACAATATACTTCATCTTAAAGACAATATCTACCTGGTCCCAAAACATGGTTTATTTATTTTTTATGACTTTCCTACAAGAAGCTATGGTTAATTATTCTCAGATGTCTGGTGACTGGATGTCACTGAAACATGTGCACACCTTACAACTGGCAGTATGATAGGTTAGCATACCAGGTGTGCACATGTTTCAGTGACATCCAGTCACCAGACATCTGAGAATAATTAACCATAGCTTCTTGTAGGAAAGTCATAAAAATAAATAAGCCATGTTTTGGGACCAGGTAGATATTGACTTTAAGATGAAGTATATTGTATTTTACCTAAAGTGTTCACTTTAAGGGCGGTAAAGTCACATGGTAGCCTACTTGAACCCAATGGAAACTGGTATGGGATATTTGTGTAGAAACACAGAATTCTCAATTATGATTGGTTTAATCTTAATGACTGCTAATTAGAACTGAAGCGGCGGTTGCGGTGAACGAATAGATGCACACCATGGAACGATGGGCCTCCTGCCTCCGGGGCTCAGTAGGTAGAGCGTTGGACGCTCAATCCGAAAAGCCTTCCACCAATGGGTCGCGGGTTCGAATCCCACTCAGTCCAAAACAAATTGGAAAATTTTCTGCCTGGGTTTTCACTCGAACGACCTATGTGGGATGGTTGCCAGTTACCAGAAGAAGGTCGTGGGTTTCCTCCGGGCAAAGAACCCGGTTTCATCCCTCAATAAAACTGGCAACGCCACCATATAAGTGAAACCCCAAAGAATCAATCCTTTTCTGGAATGTCATTGAGGTCCGGTGTAAACTTTTAGACATCACAAATTGGGAATTGGCTCTCATCGCAATGGGGTACTGTGTTTCAGATCACACAGTTTGCTACTTACATTGGTCCGTTAAATTCATGGCGGGGAAAATTCAGCTATATTGTGCATTTTTGAATTAGTGAGACTTTTCTACCACAAATATTTAGTATATATGCATTGTTTTTTCAGGCATTGTAACGATACCAGTCCAAACGACGCAGGTTTGTATTTTGATCATTTGAAACTACTATACTCTTGAAATATGCTGGAAAGTATGGACAGGGAAGATTGCAAAAGTCTACAACAACAAATGAGCTAGATTAGCTAGGACACGAAAAAAACAAGCAACAAAAACTCAAATCCCTTTGCGAGCATCCAGGATCCTTTCACTTCCCAGGGAGGTAAACACCGTTAGTCAATAGTCGCCGATGGTGCTAAAATTCTCACATACACGATTACGAATTACTTTTACTTTCTCTCGGACCAAGGTCTATATTCCGCTTAAATTCTCCTATAAAAGGACTCAATGTGTAGAGCTGTTTACATTTTTCATAAAACCTCTACTAAATAGTGAAATAAGATTTGATTGGCTTTGGATGAAAGGTGGTAGGTTCATCTTTAGCTAAAAAAAATTTGTTATATATACATAGGCGTTTATTCATTTATTGTCACGATTTTACAAGCTAATGTCGTCATTCACGTGGGCCGGAAGTGCAACATTTGTGAGTTGTAATAGAGACCTGCCAGGTGTATATGCTGTATCTTATATAACAGGTTACGTTATTTATACCTCTACTAACACAATGTAGAGGGCCTATAAGAAAGACTTAGGTCCACAACCAAAGAGAAAACGTGACAGTATTGTAATTACACTCATTTGCCAAACATAACAGAGACAATATTACACACTATTACGCAAATTAACAAAACATGACAGAGACCGTATTACACATTATTACACACATTCACGAAACATGAAAGAGGCCCTATTACACATTATTACACATATTAACAAAACAGAATTACACAAATTCACAAAACATGACAGAGACCCTATTTTACCGTATTACACACATTCACAAAACATGAAAGAGACCCTATAACACATTATTACACATATTAACAAAACATGACAGAGACAGTATTATACAGAATTACACAAATTCACAAAACATGATAGAGACCCTATTTTACCGTATTACACAAATTCACAAAACATGATAGAGACCCTATTTTACCGTATAACACATTCACAAAACACGAAAGAGGCCCTATTATCATATTAACAAAACATGACAGAGACAGTATTATACAGAATTACACAAATTCACAAAACATGATAGAGACCCTATTTTACCGCATTACACACATTCACAAAATATGACAGAAACCCTATTACACATATTAACAAAACATGACAGAGACCGTATTACATATTATAACACACATTCACAAAACATGAAAGAGACCCTATAACACATTATTACACATATTAACAAAACATGACAGAGACAGTATTACACATTTACTCAGATAGACATACCACAACGGGACAGTATTTCTTATTGTTACTCATCGAGTAATTAGTGGTTCATTTGTTTTCTTTATATTACAAAAGTAAAATGAAAAATCTATATTTTCATATTCGAGTAAAGAAGCTAAAATGGATTCAAAGAATGCTTCACAGATCGAGCTTGCTTCGTTTCAATGTTGTCACTCCCAATTCGGCTATCAAATAATTCTGATATCAAACTATAATTATCATTTACGCAGTTTTGTTTTACAGCTAATTCTCTGAAGAGAAGCCTGCATAGTTATTCGAAAATAGAACATTGACAATGGTTTTAATTTCACATGACATCCATTTTGTTTCAGAATGATTACGCTACTTACCAAAAGCGACGCTTAACTCTTCTGGAAAATTGTGAAGCCATGTCACTTCCATATAACCGACAACATGTGGAAAGTAGACTAGCTCTTGACCATAAACACAGGCTCGTCTACTGTCCCGTGGCTAAAGTTGCTTCAACTTTCTGGAAAAGAGTAATGCAGATTTCTTCTGGAGTGAAGAAAGGACATAGACCCCTTGATATTCGACACCCGCATGATAAGTCTCTTCGTACAATCAGTCAGCTACCTTTGCAGGATAGAGCCTGGGTTTTAGACAACTTTACAACTTTCCTCTTTGTTCGTGAACCATATTCCAGATTATTAGCATGTTTTATCGATAAATTTTTAACACCAGTCCCTGGGTATTTTATGCGTATTGGTCACAAGATAACTAGTTTCAGTCAGCGTAAAAACTTTGAACGCTCAAACCCTTGTGAAAACGTGGCCAATTTCCCGGAATTCATAAGGTATGTTATCCACACGTTGGAAACTTATGGAAATGTGGATGTTCATTGGGAGCCAATGACGAAGACATGTGGTCCGTGTGAAATGAAGTATGATGTCATTGGTAAATTGGAAACTATTTCCACGGATCTGGATTATCTGGTTTCTCATTACTTTCACGAAGACGTAGAATTCAATAATATGGAAACGGAGAGTGAAATGGACAGACTTGAGAGTAATCTAGGATTAAATTTCTTCCAATATAAACATGTTAAACATTGCATGTCGATGCGAGAGTACCTTGTCAGATTTTTAAAGAAGCAGCAAATTAGAGGCATATTGCCCAGAAACATTAACTTGCCTGAAGGTATGGGACTATCTGAGAACGTATCCTTTCAGGATTTCAAATCATTTGTAATAAAGTCCTATGAAATTAAAGATGAAAGAAAAACAAGAAAGGCTAATCGTGTGGAAGCTTTAAGAGAAGCATATAACAGTATTCCGATAGAAGACATGGTAAAGCTGCAGAAACTATACAAAGCAGACTTTCAGATATTTGGTTATGACCCAGTTCCACAGGTCCTCTATAGTACCGATGCCAGGAAACCAATTGAACCGTTTTATTTGAAAATCCAAAATGTATAGCCTTATACCTCATCCAAATAAACTACTTTTGTTTCCAGTTATTCGTGATGTTTATAATGTATTTTATACTGATTTGAGAAAAATAAATGATACTTTTTGGGGGTCTGTACACGGTATTATTTTTGGCGCATGTGTTTTCATCATTTTCATCCGAATTCTACCATACGTCCAATGACTGTGCACAGGCCATTCAACTGAACACCCCACACTCACCATTTAGACTTGTTAACTCACGCAAACATTCCGACATCTAAAATCTCCTTTTAACAGTTTTGAATGCCTATAAATCTGGCCATGTACATTTACTGTCAAAGACTCGGTTTACCTTGTGGGGTACGGTTCCGTTCTCAGTATAAACTTTTTATCTCTCGTATTCCTCACTTAGGACCAAACCATCAAGTTTAATTACCAGTTTAGGCTACAGGGACATGTCTTATGTATCAAGAGATTGCCAAATGAATTATTTCCCTTCACTGTTTCTGGATATCAATACAAACGTTTGGATTATTATTTTTCGGGGAGGTGTGTGTGGGGGGATAATATTGCGCAGGAAAACATCTATTTTCAAATGAATCAAAATCTAAAAATGGAAAAACCAAAGGCCAAATTCTTCCTACATCGAACGATAATGTTCCTAGGCAAAGGGTGTAACTCTGTGCGTCGTCTGTCTTTGTTCGATCTGTTTAACTGAGGTTCATACTTTTTTACGTTAGCTGTATATGTGAAATATCTCCATATATTAGCTGTCACAGACAGAATCCACGCCATAGAAATAATGAGAGACAAGCTGACAATTTGCACAAACAAAGTCATATCTCTGATTAAATTAACATTATCAAAAGTCACAGTTAGGCCTATATCTGTGGAACAATAAATCTGCTAAAATTCTCCGACTAGGGGTTTCGGGATAATAGATTGATACGTCATTGATATTTTACCCTAGGTGTTTGAATCTTTTAGGACCTCCCTGTTCCCCATACATACATCATTCGCCTACGACTCAGGGCGTATGCTTATCAGATTCATGGCGATTCATTTACACAGGGTAAAATATCAGTAATTAATAACATTCAGTTGTAAACTCTGTACAATCTGGTAAATTCAGCAATACAGCTTTCAAAAAGATTGCACCACCGGTTATGGTTTGACAATACTTAATAGCAATCTGAAACACCAGGCAAATGTGAGTTATGAATTCGTAACTGTTGGAAGTGATAGATGTCAATGTAATATCTAGCTGCAAATGATTTGGGTGTAAAAACAAGATCGGGCTTTCTCATGGGTGTCTGGCCACTGCTATTGACGCTGTTTAAGATGATTTTCGATGCGCCAATGTGTTTTAGTGTTCATAAACATATATGTAAGACACGTAAAGTTCGTGGAAGAAGTAATTCTGGAATAAGACCAAATGATGTATACCTACCTTTGAAATAAATATCAACCTGACAATAAACCTCTGCACCGTGCATATTCAATAGTTCGTCGTCCCGTGTGCGATGAAGCCAAGGCCGATCTTCAAGATCTACTGTCAAGAGACTGGGTATCCAAGTCATATTCGCCGTATGCATCTCCTATTGTGTGGATCCGTTTGAAGTTCGGTGGTCTTCATATATGTGTAGACTATACAGAACTCAACCGCAAAACTTTTTCCGACAGGTATGTAATCTCATGTATCCAATATTCAATAAACTGTCTTCAGGGTAATTCCTAGTTTCGTCTACTCGATCCAATTAAAGCCTACCGCCAAGGCTTTTTGAGAGAATAGTAAACCTTTAACAGCATTCGTCCCTTCATGGTGACTCTTTGGGTGGAATGGGATTCCATTTGGCCTCATGAACGTCCCAGCTCACTTCCAAAGACGTAAGCATTTGGTATGAAAACCCAAAACAGTGGGAGAATTTACAAAACTTTTTGGACTGATAGGACATTATGGAAAATATTACTGACTTTTTAACAATTGAAAACCCACTGTAAGATCTATGAAAAACCCCACCATTTGAAAAACAAAAACATAAACATACTTTGAACAAACGAACAAGAAAAGAGGTAAAGCTAAAAGTGGGCAATTGCCATCAAGCCATCTTATCAATTGACCCGAACTATGTCAAGAACGTTTTGAAATACAAAGCGAAGGCTTAGGGGCAGTCCTTTACCAGTATCATGATGACCACTTACGAGTTATTGGATTTGGTTCCCGCACATTGAGTCCATCAGAGCACAATTACCACCTGTACGCTTGTAAGTTACAGTTACTGGCTCTCGGTATAAAATTAATGGTTTTCTACTTGAGTGTGGTCATCACTTTCTGACACTATACATTGTGTTTCGTACTCAAGATAATAAGCGGAAATGAATGATTTTGGTTTGTGTTGAATACCGAATGACATGTCGTATGACGTCACATCTCCATTCGTCTACTGCTTCCATTTTATAGTAAATTAATCTTTTCATATATTTGTTATCATTTAATCAAAAGGGAATGTACGTAGTAACTCACAAGCGATACTTTAGTAATAATTACTGCTGGATTTATATGTAATTTATTCATGATAATTTACTACATAAACTCAGTGGACAGTTCGGTTCAGTATTATCAGAAGTCTATCAAGGGCTTGATAGACTTCTAGTATTTTCTTGTTGCAGGAAGATGCAGACAGTGTGACGTTTCGGAGATCACCAAGCTAGTTGAACTAATTTCTTCTCCCATCGCCGGGGAAAAGTTAGCATTGCAAGCATTACCATATACCGCAGGCGTAGAGCGACTTAGTATATAGCCTACTAAGTCACTTAGTATATATACTAAGTCGCCCTACACCAGCGTTATATAGTAATGCTTGCAATGCTAACTTTTAAGTATACAATATATTCATACGTTTCCTTTCATCATATTGATGTACCTAGCTTCAAAGTTGTTTCTTTTATCTTTACGTTGTTGAACCTTGGTAACACTGCTGAACATTGACAAAGATTAGACACTATTAATATGAACTATAGTGGACAAGGTAACTTATTTAAGAAATAAATGACGTCCTGGGCCTAGTTTCACAAAGCAATCTTAGCTAAGAGTGATCTTAACTACCATGGCAACCAATGTTAAAGGTATACGTTGCCATCGGTAATTAAGATCACCTTAAGCTAAGATCGCTTTGTGAAACTGGGCCCTGGTGAGCTGTGTCGTGGTGAATACAGGGTCAGTGGCGGAAGACATCGCTATTTGAAGACGAGGGGCGAAAATGGAACAAGTACAGCCCCAGAAGTGACGAACAGCCCCACAGATGATGCTAAGCTTAACGATGCATTTGGGAGTCGGTTGATAGATGCCAGTGGGCTTTTTCAGTTGATTAAAGTATACTGATAGCTTTTTTTTAATGATGGAAATCTACAAAAATGAGGTATAGTCCCACGTGACGAACAATCCCACATATTTGATGCTGAGCCCCAGGTAGAATCTATGGGTAAGGCGATGGATACCACTGAGCTTTTAAAGTTGATTACACTTAGGGCTACTAAAGTGTATTGATAGTTTATTTTTAGTGGTAGAAATCTCCAAAAATGAAATAATGTCCCACAAGTTATGAACAGGCCCACGAGTGTTGAGCCTCAAGGTGCATGTGTGGGTAAGCTGATGGATTTGCCTCTTAACCTTTTCAGTTGATTACACTTATTAAAGTGTATTGATAGCTTTTTTTAGTGGTGAAAACCTCAAAAAGTGAGTTAGAGATCCACAAATGAAAAACAGCCCCCACATGTGATGCTGAGCTGCAGTGCATGCATCTGGGGTAGATACCACTTAATCTTTTCAGTACCACTTATCATCTATACCACTTAATCTTTTCAGTTGATTACACTCACAAAAGTGTTTTCATAGCTTTTTTAATGATATAAATCTTCAAAAATGAAGTATAGCCCCAAAAGTCACGGACTGAAACAGTGGTCAAAGGGACGCAACCATGTTAGCCGTTCCCTGGTACAAAAGCCAATGGCACCATACATTTCCCTTTTCGTCCGTACGTCAAACAGCTGATTTGTGTTTTGCACATGTCTATTTTAAAATCTACGCACTTCCACTGTGGAGCTCCTCGCATGTGAACGATTTGATCCCAAACAGAATATGTAACAAGGTCTACCAGGCAGCTGTTAGAAAGGTTCGGTACATGCAATGGTAGTAGGTGTATACTACTACTAGTATAAATAGTAACATGTCGGTATGGTAGTGAGCCAGAAACCTCATTTTAATATTCATGAGATGCGGAATCGATGCCTTGCAGTATGCATATTCTAAAGCAGACTATCCATCCAGTCCATCGTAGCTCGCCTAGCTTCCTTTCTAGTGAAAATTGTTACCAGTTAAATGTGTCAATGGGCTTTATGTCTAGTACTGCTGTGTATAGAATATACTAACAAATGATAGGCCTATAATTATAAATAACATTAATTCCTGTGTGTGGAAAATGGCAGTATTTGCTGGAGTGGGATATCACGGTCATCATAGCGAAGATAGATGTGAGGGAGATGCTGCCATACTGGCTGAACTAAGAAAGCATAAACATAAGCCAGATATAAAGCCATTGCCCTCGGTAGGTCTATTTCATATTGATAATGTATCCTAGTGCCTATATTGGCGATCAAAGGGAGAGAAGCATGCTATCTATT
This sequence comes from Lepidochitona cinerea, assembly GCA_963971465.1. NCBI lineage: Eukaryota > Metazoa > Mollusca > Polyplacophora > Chitonida > Tonicellidae > Lepidochitona > Lepidochitona cinerea. The sequence continues at coordinate 96,878,159 of OZ020551.1, read as the reverse complement.
TTAATCGGATTGGTCATATGTTGCCCTTTAAGGGGCATACCCGGAACCAGTGAAACAAGGATCGTTAAAATGTGTGCTACTCGACTGTTGTTTATAAAAGCTATGAGGTTTCCAGATGGCCATTGGTAACTTTCCTCACTCCCTTGCGCCGCTTTGTTTTGGAGAGTCCTTTGTCGGCTTTGTTTACTGACTGAGAATCGACCTGGGTTACCCGCGCTGTTCGAGTCCGTTGTGGGTGCGCATGTTGTGCATTCTCGGCTGTTTGTGTACTGGCTGTCAGACAAAGCGACACGGAATTCCCGAAATAAGACTTTAAATGTTTAATTTTGGCGATAAGACGACTTACAGTCTATTATCCGAGAATGAGCTCTTGTTCATTTTCTACTAATCTGAAGGTCAACGGAGAATCATTAGTATAGCATTACTCGAACCCGAATGGCGGCTTAATGTGTGGCTCTTCCTGGTTGGCAAAGTAAGTAAAATAGGATGAGAAAATGAGACACATGAGTGCGGCTTAAAAAAATACCAAACACTGATGCATTGATGTAGTACCCCTGTTCGGTTTTGGCAAAGCCATAAATCGCAAGCCGATTTTAAAATTAGTAAATAAAATTAAATGAACAATCATTTTTTTTACCTTCCAAATTCCAGATTGGCGAAGAGAGGGGGGGGGGGTCAAATATAACATCTACAACCACGTCCAGAAAAAATAATTTATCTATTAGACCCCCGCGTCTTTTATGTTCAGCCAGCCACACAAAGAAAAAAATCATTCGTCGTTTAGACCCCCACGTCTTTTACGTTCAACCAGCCACACAAAGAAAAAACAAACTCATTCATATATTGGAGTCCAAAATATTTTAACCACGGCCAGAAAAAACTTCATTCATCTTGCCCATCGTCCTTCATGTTCAACCACGCCCAGAACAATACAAATTCAGCTACCAGAAACTCAAGTCCTTCATGTTCAACCACACTCAGAGCAATATAAATCCAGCTGCTGGAAACTCACGTATTTCGTGTTCAACCACACCCTGGATAATAACTCTGCAGTCCCACGTATTTCGTGTTCAACCACATCCAGGATAATAACTCTGGAGTCCCACGTATTTCGTGTTCAACCACACCCAGGATAATAACTCTGCTGTCCCACGTATTTCGTGTTCAACCACATCCAGGATAATAACTCTGGAGTCCCACGTATTTCGTGTTCAACCACACCCAGGATAATAACTCTGCTGTCCCACGTATTTCGTGTTCAACCACACCCAGGATAATAACTCTGCAGTCCTACGTATTTCGCGTTCAACCACACCCAGGAAAATAACTCTGCAGTCCCAAGTATTTCGTGTTCAACCACACCCAGGATAATAACTCTGCAGTCCCAAGTATTTCGTGTTTAACCACACCCAGGATAATAACTCTGCAGTCCCAAGTAGTTCGTGTTCAACCACACCCTGGATAATAACTCTGCAGTCCCACGTATTTCGTGTTCAACCACACCCAGGATAATAACTCTGCAGTCTCACGTATTTCGTGTTCAACCACACCCTGGATAATAACTCTGCAGTCCCACGTATTTCGTGTTCAACCACACCCAGGATAATAACTCTGCAGTCCCACGTATTTCGTGTTCAACCACACCCAGGATAATAACTCTGCAGTCCCACGTATTTCGTGTTCAACCACATCCAGGATAATAACTCTGCAGTCCCACGTCTTTCGTGTTCAACCACACCCAGGATAATAACTCTACAGTCCCACGTCTGTCATGTGGAAACAAGTCAAGCAAAGCTTAACATGAAAGATATTAAAACCTCATGCAAGGTATATATTCCTGGTTTGTTTGCATAGAAAAGAAAAACAATTGAAAAGTTTTGACATAATATTTCTGACCATGGCCTTGCTCCACTCCCAAATCTCTCCCCGCTCGACGGGTAGCCTAAGTGGAAAAGTGTGGGTGAAATAAAAAAACACCAAAGGAATGTAGCTGAATAGCAACAACAATAAAAACGTTTTTGTTTTCTGTGTATCGACAAAAGGTGTTTCTATTGATACCAATTGGAAATATACCCGGAAAAAATAATCCAAATGTTACGTTTTGCCGCATATAGTTATCGTCTAAGAAATGACAAGTTCACCAAATTCATCTTAAAATTATAGCGATCGAATTATAGGTTTTATGTGCTGATATTTGTTTCATAAAACTCATTTTACCGACTTAATTTATGAATATGATACCCGATCAAACTATTTATAACCTTAAGACCGTTGAGATACATATTGTGAATTTTTATCATATGGCAGCATACGTTGGAAGACCCTCATATTTTCATTAATACTCTTAATTCCCATGACCCCAGCAATAAACTACAGCCTATCATTGATCACAATTCTGTGGGTTTTTGTAACTATTTACAAGGGTCATAAATATCAAACTACTGGGTATCTAGATTACAAAGTATTCTTCAAACCTACTGACACGCATCAGACAAAGAGCAGCTAACCATTTATCGGGTATTAGCCTGTGGCACAGCATTTCAACTCTCTAGGACGTTTAGGTCATTCAGTTAAGGACCATTTTGAAATCACGTCTCTTTAAAAAATCCATTTTCTCACTTTCGCTACACAAACGTTTGGAAAGGGGGCGGTTTTGGATAAACTATTTATCCTTTGGTTTTGAACTTGGACCCAGGAAGATATCTAGAAAAAACTATAATACCACTTGTGTTTCAGTATAGCAAGACCAGCATCGGTATTGCCAAGAATACAAACTTTCTGTGTTTAATATTGTCAAGCAAAAATTTTATAATATGATATATACCCTAGGAGAATGTGGCCCCACACAAATTAGAAAAATGAGTAAAACAATTCATAATGCTTTTTGGGTGGACGTTTTTATGTCATGGGCGAAATTCCAGGAATCAATCAAATGTAAGACCTGGCGGGATGCGATACTTCAGCCTTTGTGGAATAATGACAATTTCAAAATTGGAAATAAGCCGGCCTTTTATAAAGCCTGGTATGTAGTGGGAATCCGTTATGTTAATGATATACTAGATTCAAACGGAAATGTTTTGACTTATCTTGATTTCCAAGCTACACACCAATTTAATTGTAATTTTATGCAATTTGCTAGTATGTCAAGTGCTGTTAACAGTTTACATATGTAAAAACCAATGTGATCTATCCAGCTTTACCTTACCCACTCAGTTTATTACTGAGTAACAAACAAGGCTGTAAACCCTTTTACCCTATTTGGGTTTCAGAAAAAGTACATAAGCCAAAGGCAGAAGCTAAGTGGGAAAGGATAGTAAACAATGTAAACTGGATGGATATACACCAATTACCCTTTGTATGTATAGCTGATACCAAGCTAAGGTGGTTTCAGTTTAGAATTGTGAATAGAATAATTAGCACGAATACATTCCTGGTTAAAATCAAAGTAAAAAGGTCTGACCTCTGCGACTTGTGCCACAGTGAAAGGGAAACTCTGTAACACTTATTCTACTATTGTCCAATAAGTACTACTTTTTGGAGAGACCTAAAATTGTGGATTGAAAGAGTTGCCCTAAGGCAAATTACATTAACTCTTCCAATGATTTTCTTAGGCACAATTTGTGAAGATATGGCCTTTAATACTTTGATGATATTAGCAAAGTTTTACCTTTATCAATGTAAATACAAACAATTGACACCACATATTATTGGTTTTCAAAATATTTTATTTCAATATTGGAAAACTGAACAGGTTTCATATATATGTAAGGGAAATCGTCTGTTATTTGATGAAAGGTGGAAAAAATGGAGTAAACTTTTTGAGACCCGGTAAAGGGCGAAAAGAACATAGACAAGAAAAAGTTGTATAAATAGTAATACTCTATCTTATACTCTGTCTTTTATTCCGCTTTTTTCTTTTTTGAAAAATTTGCCATTGTATGCAAAGTGAATCTCATAACTCTGAATGTACATGTATGATAGAATGTAATGTCGTGAATAAAAAAAATAAAAATAAAAAAAAAAGAATACAAACTTTTTCGAAGTAAAATGACTCGACCTCGAACACAACGGCCAGCCATTGCTAATGAAATGTAATGTTTGAAAGATATACTGGTCAGGGCTAAACACCCTAGCCTATCTTTTACCTAGGTTTTTCTGCGGGAACCAAATTTTTCCTATGATCACATTGGGTTAAATCCTAGTCTACATATATATTCTTGCCATAGCTGAAGATGCGTAAGCATTGTCAATGTATTACAACGTGCTCCAGAAAATTATACTGACTGAGGCCAAGCTCCTGTCTGTCGTCAACCAAATGAAACATCCTGGGTTTTAGTTTAATACAGCAACTTATGATTGGGTATAAAGGTCTAAATGATATCAATCTTTTTAACACAAATAGAAAGTTGTCTCCATGTTATTTTAGACAAGAAGATTTTCCCTGTGGCCAACTGTTTTATATAGTGGATTATATATCCGTGGAAGGATACAATGAGTGGAATTGGAGTGGCTGCTGAGTTGATCTCAAGGAGATAGCACGATGAGTCGAATTGGAGTGGCTGCTGGGCTTGATCTGAAGTAAATGGCATGATAAGTCGAATTGGAGTGACTGCTGGGCTTGAACTGAAGGAAAGCACATGAGTAGAATTGGAGTGGCTATCGGGATTAAGTTGAGGGAAAGCACATGAGTCGAATTGGAGTGGCTGTCGGGGTTAAGTTGAGGGAAAGCACATGAGTCGAATTGGATTGGCTATCGGGATTAAGCTGAGGGAAAGGACGTGAGTCGAATTGGAGTGGTTGTCGGGGTTAAGCTGAGGGAAAGGACATGAGTCGAATTGGAGTGGTTGTCGGGGTTAAGCTGAGGGAAAGGACATGAGTCGAATTGGAGTGGTTGTCGGGGTTAAGCTGAGGGAAAGGACATGAGTCGAATTGGAGTGGTTGTCGGGGTTAAGCTGAGGGAAAGGACATGCGCCGAATTGGAGTGGTTGTCGGGGTTAAGCTGAGGGAAAGGCTGTCGGGGTTAAACTGAGGTAAAGAATTTGAGTCGAATTGGAGTGGGTGTCTTGCCTGAGGGAAAGGACATGAGCCGAATTGGAGTGGCTGTCGGGGTTAAGCTGAGGGAAAGGACATGAGTCGAATTGGAGTGGTTGTCGGGGTTAAGCTGGGGGAAAGGACATGAGTCGAATTGGAGTGGTTGTCGGGGTTAAGCTGGGGGAAAGGACGTTAGTCGTATTGGAGTGGTTGTCGGGGTTAAGCTGAGGGAAAGGACATGAGCCGAATTGGAGTGGTTGTCGGGGTTAAGCTGAGGGAAAGGACATGAGTCGAATTGGAGTGGTTGTCGGGGTTAAGCTGGGGGGAAGGACATGAGTCGAATTGGAGTGGTTGTCGGGGTTAAGCTGGGGGAAAGGACGTTAGTCGTATTGGAGTGGTTGTCGGGGTTAAGCTGAGGGAAAGGACATGAGCCGAATTGGAGTGGTTGTCGGGGTTAAGCTGAGGGAAAGGACATGAGCCGAATTGGAGTGGCTGTCGGGGTTAAGCTGAGGGAAAGGACGGGAGTCGAATTGGAGTGGCTGTGGGGGTTAAGCTATGTATATTCAAATTTTCATTCGTGGGGAATTTTTTTTCGGATCAATCAGTAATTTCCCTGATGAGCATTGCAGCTTGCTTTCGAAACACTGACTTCATTACGTATGAAAATTTGAATATACATACTCCAATGGGCTTGATTTAAACTCTGTGTGTATAAGAGAATCTAACAAGCTAACCGTTCCCAGCAGGGCCGGGTGGCTCAGCTGGTATCGCAGTGGAACGGTAACCCTAAGTCGCGAGTTCGATTCTCACCCTGGCCCGCAATTTTTTCCGGGTTAATCAGTGTCAGTTAATTTACTAATTCAGTAGTTTAGATGGCAGGTTATCTGAAAGTTGGGTGCACTTCGGCCTGCGGTTGAAATTAATTTTGTTAAAAGCGACTTGGCTAAATGCAAATTTGGGAATGTCTGGTCAAAACGATAACATTGACATCTGTCAGAATATGGAACACGAAATGAGCATTATGGAGAAAGCGGAAGTTTTGCTCAGGCCCGGCTAGATATACTCTTCTAAAGAAAGCAAATTTACATCATAGCTTCATGACTATTTTAAAATTACTAAATTAAATACCGGGAACATTACATGTAGGTCCCCTTTTGTTTAAAAGGGCCAAAAGGCATGCGTAAAATGAGGTTCTAACACCGACTGCTGCATCAGAAACTGTAACTATATATATAGGCCCATATGTATATACGATTGGCCCTTTTTGACGACACAACACTGGTTCAAATCGGCATATGTCCAGGTTCGTCGTTTGATGACGTTTCGAGTATAGGAAACCTATAATTTTCCATTTAAAAAATGACGCAAAAACATTTACTGGAATTGGACTGTTTCCATTAAAATTTAAATCACGCGTATGGTCTCTGGAACGGCTAACATTGGTAGATCCAGTTAAGAGGAATACTTACATATATATATTAAAATTCTTCCCGACAGTAGGCCTAACAGTCTTTATTTAAACTCACTGTCGACGCAAGATTTTCCAATTACTTCAAAATGGCGTTGCGTGCGCAGCATTCGGCTAGAGTATTTGGTATACTCAAGATTTTCAGCATTTTACAACATATTTTGGGAAAGAAGCCCCCTATTGTGACAGTATTCGCGCCCAAGTGTATATAATATACAGAGACTGTTTGATTGTAATGATAGAAAGCAATTGTTCGACCTTTATAAATTCATTACAGAAGGTATGAAATTGTACATATAAGTCTGTATTTGTATATACTCCGCCATTTATCACTTATTATGTAACTTGTTATCCTCTCGTGCCACCCTGAGTGGCAAAGAGTGAATAAATGAATTGAATTGAATTGACAGTATATGTCTGAAATAATCAAGTAATGCTAAAAAAATGTCATTGTTGCGGAAAAAAAATGGCAAATGGTCTACTGCCAACTTCTGGACAGAGGCTGGTTTTGTCCCCAATTAAACCACAAGATACCCCCCCCCCCCCCCCCCCCCCCCACACTCCAAAAAATAAAATAAAAATAATAATAATAAAACAGACAAAAAAATAATAAAAAATATCAACCAACGGGAACAAATTGATGTCTCTCTTAGCCAAGTCTTGTCACCATTGTAGAAATTTAAATCGGGATGGGACAGTAAACAGTATATACATGTATCTATAACGTGATTCACTATTAAGGTAGGCCTATTAGAACATCAATTGACTGAGTTAAGTCTTAAGATTCTCTATAAAGCCTTAAGCATATGTGCTCATTATAAAGCAGTTGGAATAATAACAATAATATTTCATATAGTTTTAAGTGTACTGAAAGTAACGCATATAGTAGGCCTAGGTGAAACATCGGGTGAAACTAATTGGTCCTGTTTTGTCATACTGATGAACTCTGAACCACGAGCACCAGAGGGTATCGTAAGTGGATATCGAATCGGCAGGGCCGAAAACCCGGCTTTTTGATGCAGCAGAGGTGGTTTCACAGTTACACTCATCTAGCCAGCCAATCAAATCAATTATCGGGTGTATAAAGTAGGTGTTGTGCGTCACTTGACGTCAAAACTTGATGGACAGCTTGTTTGATCACGTGGCTACGCCATTTCGATAGTTAAGACCGCCCACTGCCAAGATGGCGTCTACCAAGCTGAAGGGACAGTCGGTAAGATAAACGGAATCAAACTATTCCATTTATAACAATGATTAGAGTATTCAGAATGTGTAGATATAACTGTTGATTTCTTCGTAGAGAATAGCATATAAAATGCAGTCACTACCATAACCCAAAGGGGAAGCATTTTCTGATCCTTTATGTACCGTACCCCTGCCCGGCACGTTAGATTGCAGGTTAAAAATGGCCGAATCGAATGCTATCGATATTTGGTTAGTGTTACGGAAAAGTGTGAATCCTGTTTAATGTTTTCCCTTGTAATATGACACTGGGGTTTATTAACATAGTTCAAATACGGTGGTTGCGTTTACTTTAGTTAAAATGTTATTTCAATCTTAAAATATATCTTAATACAGATCATGTCACTCGCACCGGCTTTGGACATTCGTTGCGTGCGCAGCATTCGGCTAGAGTATTTGGTATAGAGCCAAGGCCACACGGGTTACAACTAACGAGACTGGTTTACTACAATCCACATGTTAGGTTCTATTCGGTGCTCTTCATTCTGGTTGGAAATATCTTAACTATATGGTCCAGTACAACATCATTATACTTCGGTAATCAAGGCACCATAGAGTTTGGATATTTCCAACTATGTTCACTCAAAATCAAATGTTAAAGCAACTTAGTAGTTACAAATTTGTTGAACGTTGGTTTTAATAAACCTGTTCCGTAGTAAAATAATTGATTCATCTGTAGCTAGTTCATTGACCGATTGCTCGATTACGTCGCATGAATTTACGTGCAAAGCATTTCAGAGGTTGAGAGACTTTCACAATCACATAATTTTTCAAAAATAGCCGAAAAAATAATACTGTAAACGAGGCATAAAAGGCGCAGATTTAACCAGAAAAATGTGTGGGTAAAACCACTTTGTCACCAATGTTTTCCAAAGAAGCGACGTCTTGCTACTTTAGGCAAGTACAGCCTACAGTACAGGTAAACAAAATGGCGAACGGAGGTACTTAGTTTACCCAGAGAGCTTTGCGTAAATCTGTGATGTCATCTGGCACTGCAGCCATTTCTTATCCCTTTTTTTTTCGTCAATAAATTGGCAAAAAGCGAATTTCCAACCGTATTAAATAAAACTGCCATGATGTATGCGATTTTTTTTAGAATGCTATAAATCCCTGGTTACGTTCATGCAACAAAATGTAAGTTGAGCATGAGCCTTAAGTGTTAGATTATTTTAGAAAAGAAAATTCATGGAAATTTCCTTGCCCACTTCAAGGGACTTGTGGTTTTATCCTTCTAGCAAGCTAGCACTTCCACATATGATAATCACGGAGAGTTTCTTCTCCTGTATACATTCTCATCAATGGCATGTAGTTAAGATTAAATCCCAATATTGATAATGTGTAGCACACTGTAGGCAAGGATGTACCTAGAGGCATGTCTCTGAATCAATTACTATACCTTTTCTAACTAGTAACTGTTAACAACTCTGGTATAGAAAGACCTCTCATGGTTAAACCTGTATGGAAAATAGTACTTAAAAGGTTTAACCAAGGGTCGGTGTAATAGCAATGGATGGAGGACCAGTTAAACAGACTGAAAGACTCAAAACGTCTCACAAAAAATCTTAAGATATTTCATTGATATTATTGGTTGGTTTAGTCCAGCCAGAGTCTATGGCAACTTACAAGTCAATGGAGGGTATGGGCATTTGTTGAATGTGTCGCTGGACTGGTGGAAAAGTGTAAAAAAAAAATAAATAAAAATACCTCAATAGTGAACTTGCTGGAACAAAAAGGATTTTGCAAATTACTTAAAATTCCCACATGTCTGAATTTGCAATAAATTTAGCTTTATAACAAAAAAGAAAGAAGTGAAAAATAAGTGTTATTTGAATGTACAATGTACGTCAATAACATGGGTTTCTAAAGTACTGATTTAACATATATTGGTTTTCTCTTTGACAATAAATTATGAATTCATTAAGGTCCAAAAAATGGAGAAAGGAAACTTAGGTGAACACCTGTTAGAGTATTGTTACCTTTGCTTTCAGAATTAATTTAACGCATGAAGTGCTCAAACCTGTTTTGTCATGATTATATATTCATATTTGGGGACTGGTGCTAACTTGTCTTTGACATTTTGTAATGCATACATGTGGTTTTGTTTGGGGAGGTAAGCTTTAGGAAATGGGGGAGGTTCTTTTCACAGTTTGACAGTCCCCATGAAAACCAGCCTCTTTGTCTGGCTCCTTCAATCAAATTGCAACTTAATGTGACAAGTTTCCCGGCTTTTATATATCGCATTCAGAGCAGGACCCATTCTGGTCCTATGTACATGGTAGTGAGACTCTAAAGTTAGTTCATGGATATCTAGCGGAGTGTGTAGGCCTTGTTCAACTTTTCTCTTGTGCACCCATTCTTTAGGACAGTAGTGTAGTACATTGGTACACACACACTAGGTCCCAGATTTTAGTTTAGGGGGATTTTACCCTAAGGCAAATATGCCTAATCGCTACAAAGTTACTGAAGATAAGGTGAGTGGTTCTGGTGTAGTTTTAGTGATCCATAGGTACATATTACTAAAACGATATTCTGCTAACTGCATAACAATTCTATTCTATTATTTAAATACTACATGTAAGTGCTGAAACTGTCTTAGCTGATAGCATTAATATATTAGAAATGGGTTCTATCGAGATCATTGTCATGTAGAGGTTAACAGTCTTGTTGATTTCATAATGACTCAGTCTGACAAAGTTCTATTGTGAAATCTGAAGGTCTCCATTTTCAGGATGTACATCATGTATGATTCATGGATATTTACTGTACATTTGGAAAGTTTGTGAACTGGTATATCCTGTTTGATAGGAAAGTTCATCGGTTAGTCTAGGATATACAGCTGTTGTACAATGCTCTTAAGCAATTATGTATATTACACCTTTATAATTCTAGTCAGATTTAGCCTGGGACAACCTTGATCAGTATAGTACATAGTCATGTGTATTGTAATATTTTGCCATGTGAGGTGTGATTAAACCTGGCTATTCTCCATACAATTCAAACCACTTTATTCCAGTCATATCTCAATTTGTTCTTGGGTCGTAAAATGTGTTTCTTTCTATAAATATACCCCATTGCTTTGTAGCTAACAAACATGCCCAAGAAAAAAATAAAATAAATTTTAGTATGTTTCATACTAGTACTAGATATCATGAGTGTTTTTTAAACCAATATGGCTGACCTATATACTGGTTGATTCAGTAATGTTAGGTGGGATGTTTAAACAGGTAAGAAGTTCACTTGAGAATTGCAGCTCACCTTTCTGACCTAAATTTACACTTAGACATTGTATGAAAAGCTTTGTTCACCTTCTACTTCTGGGTGACCCCAATTTCAGAAGATATTCATATGATACGTATGAAACTGCAATAGTTAGTTTAACCAACACCCTTGCCTTTTCTGGTTGCACAATTTTTTTTGTCTTGTCTCAATAATACTGACCCACAATTTATTTGAACCCGCTTTGGTACTAGCGTCCCTGAAATTTGCCCATAAGCCTTATTACGTCCTATTTCCAAGAGCATCATTAAGTTTTTAATTGTAGAAATTTTATGCCTTTTTTATGTGAGTAAAGAACTATTTTCTGCAAGATTTAGTACTACCAGCTAGTTTTATTGACCTATTAGTAGTAAGAAAGGCCTGTAATTTTGTCTGCACACTTTTCTCCCTCTTTTGAATCTATAGCTACTGAAGTAATGGTTTAACCAGATACTGTTACTGTAGACAGACTCACTAGATATTGATCCTGGCTGCTATTAATTATCCTGATTGATCAAACATGTTTCAACGTGATGTGCAGGCTATGATTGAATGTCATCATGAACTGTGTATAAAAACCGTGCTTGGGCAATGAAATTGAATACATGTATCTGAAATTGCAATTTGAACACTTATTTTAAATAACTTCTACTAGTTCCCATTATCCTTGAGAATGGATTTGGATTTTCATGAATGCAAAACCTTGTCATTTTTTTTTTGTTTTGTTCCAAGACGGTAATTTTTTCCAAACAATAGGGTTTCCAACACTTAACATAATGCCATTAAAACCAGTCTTACAACTTCTGGGTAGCTTTATCCTTAACCACTGGGGGCAAAAGGATATTACATCACTTGTAATCTGGCAGCTTATTCAAGTCTCAGCAGGCATAATCTTTCCTGTTTAATTTTCACACACCAAACAGATTACTGATTTTAGTTTTATTGAATATAAGAAGTTATTACTTCTTATATGAGATGCATGTGCTTCACTCATGCCAATAGCTATATAGGTCAAGGTCATGATGTACAATTACATTTTGTTTTCCAATTCGGCTTGCAGCTCATGTCGGACCTTTTGTAACTAAATTCCATTTTGATTATGTATTGTAAATTTGTATGTTAACTTAAAATATTGTATGTCTCTGCTGAGTAACTATGGCATAACATTCATATTAAAGGTATCTTTTGTGGCTGTACTCAAATCACTCCCAGTGCAGTTGACTTTTCCTGAACCAGTTGACATTTAAGAGACTATATTATTTTAGGTCTAGCCTGAACGTGATAAATACTGTACAATGCTGCTGGATGATGTGACCACTTTCCTGATAAAGAAAATGGTCACCCGGTTTTCCAAAACTGTATAATATTTCAAAATGTAGAGCAAGTGTATAGGTTTTAAAGCGGTTTCATTTAGGCTTTATCTGATGTGATGTAGCCTGTTAGCAAGTGACCCACTTAAAAAGTGAATATGAAATCTGTACAGGTAAAGGACAACTTGAGCAATGAGCTGGCTAGTTGAGGTTCTGCTTCACTAGTTTAGAGGTCACAGTCACCTTCACAAAGCCCCAGACTAGCATAGCCAGGCTCATATAGCTTAAACACACAAGTTGAAAATAGCTCCTGTATGTGATCTGGCAGCTGATTTCACTAGTGTATTTACATAGGTCAAGGGTTGAAACTTTTAAGAACACTTTCCAATATATATTTCAAATTTTGTTAAATCCCATTTATGCAGAAAGAGTTCACATTGGTTGCATAATTAGTGCACAAGTATTTTCCGAGAAATATTTTTGCTATAATGCTCTGGTATTTTCTCTATTTTCAATTGTGCAACAAATGACTTTCTCAATGTATAAACCGGTGTCATAATTGATTATTTTACCTATTCAACCTATTCACACTAATGCATAAATAGTTTCAAGAGTATGTCCTGGCCAAAGGCTATTAATATAATAAATTAACATTGACATAGAATTTTTGACATTCTGGTTTATGAATGATTAAACAAGCAACTTAGGTGGTTGTAATAATAATAATAAAAGATTGGATCTCAAAAAGAAATAATTTGGAGTTGAACTGGCATTAGCTGCAACGTTCATATTTTCTTGTCAAAACTAAATTTGAAATAGCTTCTCAAGAAGTTCAAATGGAACTTTATTCACTATACTTGTCTCTATTCTCATGTGTGTTAAATAAAGTACTTTTAGGAGAAGCTTAGACCTAAAATGAAACGATTCATATTTGTTAATGGTTACATTTTCCACACACTAATACTTTTTGCATAGGCCGTTGCCTATGGATACGTTTTATACCTTTGATTAAAAAAGTTTATACCTTTTTTATAGTTCGGTGAAGCAATTGCTTACTGAAACAGTTTATTGCAGTGTATTGCAGGTCATGTACTTTGCAAGTCTGACCAAAAAGAAAAGTTGTCACTGCAACATGAGTCACTCTTCAATGCTTATCTCTGTGACATATGATATGACATAACTTAACCTGTCTTTAAATATACATTTAATCCATAAACATACACAAACCAGCTTTAAGCCCTGTTCATAAATTCTTTAAACAAAGTCTGGAAAGTATGGTATTGACTACTATTACAAAACTTTGCTTATTTGAATAAAACTGACTCTAAATTTCGTACCCGATAGCAACACTTTTTGTGCCGTCCCATTTGATGATTTTTCATGATTGGCATTTGCTTACAATCCTATTTTGGTGAAAATAACTTTGACAGACGTATCTGGTTCTTTTTTAAAACCATGTTTGCCAACTTGCGCAATTTTGGAAGTCCATGTTAAAAAAAAATAGATGGGATAGGATTATGGCTTATGCTTTTCAGTTAATTTATTTTACGTGCCCATTAAAACCTTATCTCTTGAAATTCATGTCTGTATTAAACCATATTTAATCTCTTCACCTCTGACATTGTGGTCATTCCTGCATGTATACGGATATGTCAATCATCATCTTCTGCATCATTATCCAGATAATCAATAAAGAGACCTGCTATAGTGTAAGAACAAGTTAGATTAAACTCACTGTAAACGTGGAAATTCCGACTTTAAATATTAGGTAATTGAACTATCAATGTAGGTAGTCTAAAGGACCAATGGTTAATGTAATTTTAATTTCTTTCTGTATTTCAGGATCCGCGAGCAGACAGCTATCGTTATGCTGTCACTCCGGGACAAGAGGAAAAGCTGGGCAAGAAGGCCAAGAAAGCCAAGAAGAAGGCCAACATGGATGAACTCAAACAAGAGTTGGAGATGGTATGTAATTTTTTTGATAAATCTGCATATTTATGATATTTATGTGTCTTGGACAAATATTTTGTTTTCCCTCAAAAATCCTTTTTTATAGTAAAATTGAAGTCTGCAAGAACTATTAAATAAATTCTACTTTGCAGAACTGTGTTAAAAGCATTTGAAATTTTCAATCTTTCTTTCCACAGGACGAGCACAGGGTTGCGTTGGAAGAGTTGTACGACAGACTGGGAACAGATCCTAACATGGTAACCAACTTCTATTAACACCTATGCAAAGAATTATTCATTCACAAATCATATTTAAGGTTTTTGTAACCTATATTTGGCATGGTTTATTTTTTTGAAATCTCCATTGATTGATATACTTGAGATGTGACCAGGGGCATCATGGTTTTCTCTTTAAACCTTGAAATATTGTGTATTAGTGAAGTGTACACAGTAAGACCTCAAACAATCCAATACAATCTAAATCTTTGTACTATATTTTGTTTTCTAAGCTACATGTTTTGTGTTTTTCCATAGGGTCATACTGTTGAACAAGCCAGAGAAATCTTGGCTAGAGATGGACCAAATCAATTATCTCCCCCTAAAACAACTCCAGAGTGGGTGAAATTTGCCAGACAGTTGTTTGGAGGTTTTGCCATGTTACTCTGGCTAGGGGCATTACTATGTTTTATAGCCTACTCAATCCAAGCTGGGACATTTGAGGACCCACCCGGTGATAATGTAAGTTCAACCAATATTTACCTGAATTTAAATAAATTAGTTTTTTTGTGAAATCAGTTGATAGAATGATTTCTATGAAAATGTCTAATGCATTTTTGTCCCTTTTTTTTTCTTTGCAGTTGTATCTTGGTATTGTGTTAGCTCTTGTTGTTATAGTTACGGGTTGTTTTTCCTATTATCAAGAAGCTAAGAGTTCAAGAATTATGGAGTCTTTCAAAAACATGGTTCCTCAGGTAAGTAACTACTTTAAATTGCCACCTTTCATTATTGCAGAAACTTCTACAAAATATTTATGAAAGATACTGCTGTTAATTTTAGATTAAAGGCTGAAATGATTTCTTATACCTTTTTGAAATTAAGCTAAAATACATCAAAGGCTATTCAACGTAATGCACAAATTGCACAGATTTGTCTTGGTGTTTTGACTGGCTTTAAACCACTTCATTAACTTAACGTCACAAAATATAGGAAATTGATTTTTGTTTGTAGTATGCCATTGTTGTAAGAAGCGGCGAAAAGTTAAATGTCCGTGCTGAAGAACTTGTAGTAGGTGACATTATTGAAGTAAAGTTTGGTGACAGAGTACCAGCTGACTTCCGTGTTATTACTGCCCATAGTTTCAAGGTAATTATACGTAACAACTCTCTTCATCTATGCTATGATGATTCTGTGTTATGTTCTGCTTACTTCTATTGCTGAACTCCATGATTATTTACACACAGCGCTCTGAGCATAATTATATTTCGTCTAACTGAAATTTCTTTAATCTCATCACTTCGTTGATATTGTGGGGCTATTGTGGCTCATTTTGTGCACCGGGCATGGTTAACCCATTCACGCCGAGGCGCGGCTTTAGCCGCCGATTTTTTGGCTTTCTCTTGCCGAGAAGCGACTTGAGCCGCACATGTTTTAGGCTGTCTCTTGCCGAGTGACGGCTAAACCCGCAGAATACACAAGCTTACAGCAGTGTAAATTTTCATCGACTTTCTTGATGCCAAAATCATAAAATTATGAAAACGTGGTTTAAAAGTGCTTTTCCTAACTGTTTATGCCGTTTTTCCCGAATAAAACTTTTAAAAAACCTTTTTAGAAGACTTTGAAAACGGGAGAAAAAAATTCACTTCAGGGAGTGGCCGTCCGACATACTTCCTGCATTTACACTGTCTGTGGGATAAACACCGGCTACCAGCGGTCATATTTTCGGTCATTTATATTGAAGACAAAATTTAGAAATTATAAAAATCAGACACATTAGTGTCTTTCTTTTCCTTTTCATACAATTTTTTTTAAATAAAACGGTAAAACTTTCTTCTGGAAGACTTTGGAAAGCGTGTAAAAATATTTACTTTGCCGAGTCATGACTTGACCTACATTTGAAGTACAGATAACATAGCTACTTGCTGTCGTAATATGGATCCATAATATCAAACCAAAAATTATGAAAGTGTAAAAATCGGATTAAGTAATGCTTTTCCTTTCTTTACGTATATTTTTTGGGATAAAAACAATAAAAAAATCTCCTTGAGAAGTTTTGAAAGTGGAGAGAAAAAAATGCTGTTTTCGGATACAAAATGGCGTCACGTAATCGAGTGAAGTCATTTCAACAGAATTCACTGCTGATGTCGATATTGATAGCATTTCTGTCAGAAACAGTGATTAAAACTCAGAGTTTACTATTTCTGATACGGGTCAAACGATTGCAATATTCCACCAGATTTTTTGTGGTCCAGATTTTCTACTGAGACGGAAAACGGGAGCGAAAACTAATCGGTGAAAACAACAACGTTCAGAACTACGATAAAATGAGAAAAAACTTTGCCTGCTAACTTATTTTCGGAGCTTTGTTAATACTGGACCCGTGAATTTATTACACCCAAATGAGATTGAGGTTGTTTTCTGCCTTTTTTGTGTTTTCTAACTATGAAAACAATATTTTTGTCATACAAAACTTGATCTGTCAAAGTTGATCTGTCAAATGACATTAAAAAATGCATGACAAAAAAATCCATTTTAATCAGTAAAAGAATTTGTAAAATGTAGATACCCTACATTATCAAAACACCAGTAAAAATTAGAGAATCTATTAAGTCACCAAGTGAATTAGAAATGAATAAAAACAATAATCAAATCAATACTGTGTAAACTGGCTAGTCATAGTAGTACAAAATTTGCAGTTGTTTATAACTTTATTGATTGTAATTATAAATTTATAATTCCTGGAGAAAAGTAAAATTTCACGGAAAACACACTTATGATCTGAAGATTATTTTGATCTTTTTATATTTCATTATTTATAAACGAAATAAAGAAAATTTCCCATAATAGTGACAACAAGTAACATAGCATGAACAGTGAACTGAGTAGGTCTACTGCTGTTAGGCAGGAGGGAGCTTAGGCTTCAGCTGAGCTCTAGGCAGGACAGCCTGAGAGACTGCTAGGAGTGAATGAGTTAAGGGACCCATTGCTTCATTTCAGGTTTACAACATACATTATTTACGGCTTTAGTTTGTCTCAACCAACCTCCGAGCTACAAATGAATTAGAATTTGACAGCTGATTTGCCAATACATTTCCCCCCTTATTTCATATTTTTGTGTTCTACGATTTCAGGTGGACAACTCTTCCCTGACTGGAGAATCTGAACCTCAAACTAGAACCCCTGAATTTACAAATGATAACCCACTGGAAACCAGAAATTTGGCTTTTTTCTCTACCAATGCTGTGGAAGGTAAGGGCCCTTCAGCTTCTAAGTGGTATTATGAACACTTTTATAAAAAAAAAATATTTCTTGATTCATCTGTTTTGTTCTATTGACCTGCAAGGAGCTTAATGCATGTTCTAATTTAATTTAGGTACGGCCAGAGGAATAGTTGTGAAGACTGGTGATAAAACAGTGATGGGACGTATTGCTAACTTGGCCTCTGGCTTGGAAGTTGGAGAGACCCCCATTGCCAAAGAGATTGCCCATTTCATTCATCTTATCACTGGTGTTGCTGTATTCCTTGGCGTGACTTTCTTCATCATTGCATTTATCTTGGATTATCATTGGTTGGATGCTGTGATCTTCCTTATTGGTATCATTGTGGCCAATGTACCAGAGGGACTCCTTGCTACCGTCACAGTAAGTTCTCACCTAACTCACTTTTTATGCTTAACAGTTTAAATCAAATTCCACTTTTGTTACTTTATTTGTATATTGGGTTGCATTTAAATGTTTATTCATTATGTTTGTTTCATCATTATAAGTCAGACCATAGATCCTAAGGATAAGGGGTTGAAATTTCCATGACTCTGAGGACACTGCTCTTGTTTACAGGTGTGTTTAACTTTGACCGCCAAACGTATGGCCAGTAAGAACTGTTTAGTGAAGAATTTGGAAGCTGTAGAGACTTTGGGTTCTACTTCAACCATCTGCTCTGACAAGACAGGAACTTTAACCCAAAACAGGATGACAGTAGCCCACATGTGGTTTGATGGGAAAATCATGGAGGCTGATACCAGTGATGATCAATCAAGTATGTTATTCCTACTTCTGTAAAGGCCAAGGTGTTTGGTGACAGTTTAATTGTTGAAATTGCAGCTAATCATGATGGTTTTTAAAGCAATCTGTCGTATTATGCTATGATGATATTTTAACTCCTGAGTTCTGATTTCAAACACAGCGCACTGAGCATATTTCTGATTTCATCTTTTAAAATTTCGATTTCCAGAAATAAGTATAATGATTAACTTGTTTATTTTTTTTACCAGATGCCACTTACGGTAAGGATAATCCCAACTGGATTGCTTTATCACGAGTTGCTATGTTGTGTAACCGTGCTGAGTTTAAGACTGGACAAGATGATGTGCCTGTATTGAAGAGGTAAGCTGTTTCGCAATATTCTTTTAATGGTCAGAACTGCTGTAAACTATGGTCTTTCAGGTCTCTAAATTCAGAAATATTTTCGAGTGTAATACTATTTCTGGCTTATGTAAACTGAACAAATGTATCAAAACTTATCCCATGTAAGTCCAGTGCATTCAGGAACACTCACCTGTATCATTTTGTAATTTTAATAAATGTAATTCTTTACGTTTTTCAGAGACTGTAATGGTGATGCCTCCGAATCTGCACTGTTGAAATGTGTGGAGTTATCTTTAGGACATGTGTCTGACTTTCGTAGACGTAACCGTAAAGTCTGTGAAATTCCATTCAACTCTACCAATAAATACCAGGTTTGTCCAAATTAATATTCCTCTTTCTGACCAGAAATTTAAAAAAATTAGTTCGATCACATTATTTTGAAAATAACTGGGTGTCCTAATTCACCCACTTCAGTATTTATTGCCATGTTCATTTGGGAAATTGGGAACGTCAAATTTTAACTACAGTGTGTTTGAATTCAGTTAGTTGCCACTGTGGCTAATAATATGAAAACTTGTTACTATTTTCATGATCTGACATTCAAGATTCTTATTTTGTAAACTTGGACATTTATTTAAATTTTTGTGGCTTAATTTTTGTAAAAATCTTTGCATTACAGGTGTCGATCCACGAGACAGAGGATCCTGATGATCCACGTTACCTGTTGGTTATGAAGGGTGCCCCTGAGAGAATCCTAGACAGGTGTGGAACAATACTGATTGGAGGTGAAGAATATACTATTGATGAGAAATTCAAGGATGCTTTCAACAGTGCTTATTTGGAATTGGGAGGTCTTGGAGAACGTGTGCTTGGTAAATATCTCTTTCCTTGTCTTTTGTAACTGAAGTGTAATGATAATAGCAACATTCTTTGCATGCCAGTGTTGCCCTGGGCCATATTGGCGGATGTTTGCTGCTTGAATTTTAAGTTGACTTCCAACGCTGTGGAATGTTATACACCCAATGGAGTGTTTAGAAATGGCAGATCCTTTAGTTAATAGATCCTATTATTGCGTTCAATTGAAAATGGTGTGCAGAGCATGTGGCACATGTATGTAAGTGTGATGGTCACCAGAGACTGACTGTAGAGTCTGCAAAACTGGATGAAATAAAGGCGGTGTTCATTCATTTAAAACTTCCTGTTTTTGCTTCACTGATGTAATATTGAATCCTCTGATGTTAATGTTTCAGGTTTCTGTGACTTTTTCCTGCCCTCTGAGAACTACCCCCCAGGATTTCCATTTGACGCTGATGAGCAGAACTTCCCCCTTGAAAACCTCCGTTTTGTTGGTCTAATGTCTATGATTGATCCACCTCGTGCTGCTGTACCTGATGCCGTCGGAAAATGTAGAAGTGCTGGTATCAAGGTATGTGCGATTTTCGACTAATCTTGTACCTAAGTGGACAGTCAGAAACTGCAATTATTTGATTTTAATTGTGCTAAAGTCTACAACCTATTTTTGATTCAATAAGAATTGACCCAATATGAAAAGACTTTTATCAATTAATTTTTGTGGTTATTTTAGGTTATCATGGTAACCGGTGACCATCCCATCACTGCCAAAGCTATCGCTAAAGGTGTGGGTATCATTTCTGAAGGCAGCAAGACTGTAGAGGATATTGCTAATGAGAGAGGAGTACCGGTTGGAGAAGTTGATCCCAAGTAAGTTCTCTATCCAATCTAAAATTAGAATCACCACCCAAACAGGCCATTTTAATCCATTGGACGTTCATTTGACTTTTAATCATTCAACAAACCAACTTCCTGCATTGTCTTTTACTTATATATTTATACCTTTTTCACCTTTTCCCTTCAGAGATGCGAAGGCCGCTGTCATCCATGGCTCTGATTTAAGAGACATGACCCCAGCAACTATTGATGAAGTGCTGAAAAACCACTCTGAGATTGTGTTTGCTCGTACCTCCCCTCAACAGAAACTGATTATTGTAGAAGGTTGTCAGAGACAAGGACAGATTGTCGCTGTAACTGGAGATGGTGTTAATGACTCGCCTGCTCTGAAAAAGGCTGATATCGGTGAGAATTTTTCTGTTTTAAAATGATATAAAGTAGTTCAGATTGCTGAACTCTCATAGCTTTCTAAAATGCTATACTTTACCTTATGACTGAAGTCAGCTGTCCAAATTTAGATGGCTACAGGAGTTATAACAAATACCCCCGTGGTCGTTTTTTCTATGCTATGATGAATCTGTGTTATGTTCTGCTTACTTCTATTTCTGAGTTCTGATTATTCATACACAGCGCTCTGAGCATATTTCTGATTTGTTTTAAAACCATTCCTTGATTTTCTTACAAAAGCTGTTGAAATTTAAATTTCTAAATAGTTTATTTTGAAGTTTGATGTTTAAATAGCTATTTCTATATTACAGGTGTTGCTATGGGTATTGCTGGCAGTGATGTCAGTAAACAGGCAGCTGACATGATTCTCCTGGATGACAACTTTGCCTCCATTGTCACTGGTGTTGAAGAAGGTAAGATTTAAAACCATTCTATTCTAAAAACGAGGTCTTACAATTTGAAATAATTGAAATATTTTAGTTTTTTAATTAGTTTCCTTTAGTTTCAATATAATGAAATATTTGCTAAAACTCAATGGTTAAATTCAGTTATTACCCTCAAAGAGGCCTTCAGTGTATAGGTAAAGCTTTACTTATGCCTTTTTCTTTCCCTAGGTCGTTTGATCTTTGACAACTTGAAGAAATCTATTGCTTACACTTTAACCTCCAACATTCCTGAGATTAGTCCATTCCTTCTGTTTATTGTGGTTGACATCCCACTACCTCTTGGTACTATCACCATTCTCTGTATTGACTTGGGAACTGACATGGTAAGCCTATTCTTGTCTGTTGTCATTATCAAGTTTGTCTCTTCAGCTCACTATTAAGAACATTGAACACTCGAAGCGACCAAGTTTGAAATCCTACTCTAACTGTCCTAAAAATTAGTCCTAAATATACTAATAAATGCTTTGTTAATCTGAATCGTTTTTTTGTTTTCCACTGCCAGGTTCCAGCTATCTCCTTAGCCTATGAGTCTGCAGAATCTGATATCATGAAACGTCAACCTCGTGATCCAGTCAAAGACAAACTTGTCAATGAAAGGTAATTTCTTTCCCATATATTAGATCTTGTTAGCAGTTGACACGTCATTGAGGCGCCAAGTTGTACATTGACTAAAATGTTACCATAGTCTCAAAATTCTCTGTTGTGCCAGCCTCTTGAAAAGTTCATGAGGTGCTTAAAAATGTCTTCTGCACATGCCACTGTGTGTGCGTATAAAATATTGCCGTGTTTTACCATGTCACTTCTTGTTCCCACTACAGATTAATCAGTATGGCATATGGACAGATTGGAATGATTCAAGCCTCCGGTGGATTCTTCACCTACTTTGTTATCCTGGGTGAGAATGGTTTCTGGATGTCCCGTCTTGTTGGTATCCGTGTTGAATGGGATTCTCTGGGTGTCAATGATCTGGAGGATTCCTATGGACAAGAATGGGTAAGTACTTAAAGGTTCTATGAACAACCTTTGACAATATTTTCTGTGTTCTGTTGTAGATTACGTACTTTACAAGTCTGGCCTTAATATTTCTGGTACAGAACATTAATGCTACATTTGCGCTGTACGATGGTTAAGAAAATTAATTATCTCACTCGTAACTTATGACTAGTTTTTCCAAGAAGTTACAGAAAAAATGCATATTTCTTGGCTACTAAGGAACTAACTCGAAGGTTGATTTTGTTCATTTAGTCCATAAACACAGACCAGCTGTAAGCTGTGTTCATAAATCCTTTAACACTGTTTTTTTATACTGATTGTAACTTTTTAATTTACTCTGTGCTCTGTGTTATATTTGTAGACTTTCCATCAGAGGAAGATTCTGGAATACACTTGTCATACAGCGTTCTTTGTAACTATTGTGGTTGTGCAGTGGGCGGATTTGATCATCTGTAAGACTAGAAGGCTGTCTCTATTCCACCAGGGAATGAAGTAAGTACTGCAATACGTTTGTCTCAGACAAGCAATATGTATCGAACCACCTTTTTAGCAAAGTGGCAGGACAGTCAGCATGTAATTATGTCAATATGTTTGTTCAATTCTTGCTGAGGCTATCAGCATTTCTACATTTTACATGTTATGATTTACTGCTTTTCTGTCAAATTTTTTATCACAAAAAACTTACTTCAAATCTATTAATAAATGAGTGCAAGATTTCTAACAAAACCTTGTTTCCTCTTTTCTAGGAATCATCATTTGACCTTTGGTCTGTTCTTTGAGACTGCATTAGCTGCCTTTATGACGTACTGTCCAGGTTTGGATAAGGGACTGCGTATGCAACATCTTAGGTAGGTTTTTTCAAAACATTTTGTCTGTCAAAGTAGTGTTTACTGTAATCTTTTTATCGAGAGCAACATAAAACTGTCGTCAATGACTCAATAACAAGTTTATTGGATGATGGGTTTTGAGGTATTATCTAATAATTGTTTTTCTAATTAATAAGTGGAAATTGTCAGATCCATAAATTAATTTCTATTGGCCGGTTTTCATGTTTCATTAAACTGAAATATATCTGCTAGCCGGTTTTCATGTTCCATTAATTAAAGTTATATCTGCTGACAAATGAATACTAATTGAATTGTTTTATCTCTCCACAGACTTTCATGGTGGTTCCCTGGCATCCCATTTAGCTTGGCTATCTTCATTTATGATGAATGTAGAAAGTTTATCCTTCGTCGGAATCCAGGTGGATGGCTGGAAAAAGAAACCTATTATTAACGACACGCCACCAAGCTGTAGGAGTTGTTATTTTCAGTCCTTTTTTTTCACCAAATGAATTGGAAATTTCCATTTTGAAGTATGAAGGCAGTCTTGTTTTAGGGTCCACAATGTTATAGTGTGACTTTTATGTGATTGTATTAATATTTGATCTAGGGTTGTTGGTAGAGAATTGTTTGCGAGTCTAAATTGAAAAAAACAATAATTAATCAAGAATAAATGTGAATATATTGATTTTAGATGTAATTTATGCTTTGGAGAAGAAACCCCCCACAAATGATTTTATCAACAATGATCGACATTATGTCTTGTTATAGAAGGCTGGTATTTTTACCTCTCCTGAACATATATTTCATAATGCTGTCTGAGACATTTTATCTTTGTAACCTGGATCTTAACTCATTACTTTATGAATAGTAGCACTTTAGAATTTATGAATAAACTCAATTTTTAATGTAAACATTTAGTTGTGGTCAGCCTTTTGAATGTCCTAGCTTAAGCAGTTTTAATTGTTTGTAGCCTCGTCTAATCTCGTTCATTCTTTACGTTTGCATTCTTGATTGGCTGTACCTGTACTCCAGACATCTCATGTTTTATTGGATCCCACCTTAGTTGGGTACGCTTTTTGTATTGTCTTTATTTTTTTGTCCTTGTATGTGTTATAGCGTTTATTATTGTGATTTGATTGTTCTTATAGAAATAAACTGAAGCATATCAGTAATTTGTTAAAGTGATATACTCCCGGCAGATAGACCTTTTATTAGAGTCCTCTGTCTACTCTGGTTAATACTTAACCTTTCATTTCGATTTCGTCAAAGTCAATTATTGGTCACAGACATAGTTTCTATCCAAGTTAAAAGAATTCTAGAAAAAACATTCCAACAAAGAAATCCTCCAGCTTGTTTGGTTTCCCACAAGTTATCTAACTTAGTTATTAGGCGTTGTTCTAATCTGTGGTAAAATAGTTCCAATTAACTCTGTATATGTTCCGTCAAGGTGACACCTTTGACAACAGTAGTTTTAAAACAATCTGCCAGGCAAGTCTGAAATAAACCTAGACTTATTGCATTTACAATTCTACAATTGTTTTTAACTTGTGATAATCATTTCACTACGCTGTATTGTATACGTTATCATGCATTGCTAATGTATTTGTTTACTAATCAGGAATGTTCATCTAGTTTTATTACGTTTTTAAGATTGTTATCTAAATGTTAGCCTATTTCAATGGTAGATGAGACAGTGGAGTAACTACAGTCGGTTTGATGTTTGTTAATCCTCACATTTTTATCAACCTTCCACTCAGAGGGCTAGAAATATTAGAAAAGAGGGTCGTTGTGACGTGTTCTAAGCACTGTGAGCTGAAATTCTGTACATCTTCCGGTGTCCAAGGGTTTACTGTATCATCTGAACGTCTGTAGTCTGGGGACATGTTCAAGAACCAACATCAAGTCAAATATGCACTGAACTTTAGCTAATAAAGTCTTTAAACAAAACATTTTTACCCCTTTTATATTTACTTATTGAACACATCTAGTCCAATTCCTTATCATTAAGCATATCACCCACTCGTTACGTAATGTACTTTATTTGAATCTGTTTTGTCTATATTATGAGGCTCCCTCGACTGGTAAAAATATAGAGCTGCCAATTCCACAAACCACTGAAGCTGTCTGAATATTGATTGGTGGCATTTGGACGTGTGAATTTGACCATGAGGTTGTGAAAGCTTGAAGATTTTCCAATCAATGAAAGTCAATCGTGATGTTTAGGGTTTGTCGGTCTGCTACAAGGTTTCACACCAGCTAATGATCAAACCATTCGTTCAAGGTTTACAACGGTATATATGCACCAACCTCTTAACACTGTTTTTTTAATGTTAGACCTAACCTCTTCAATGCGGATGGTTCGATTCCCACTCAGTCCAAAAAATTGGAAAATTTTCTGACTGGGTTTTCACTCGAACGACCTATGTGGGATGGTTGCCAGTTACCAACGGAAGGTCATGGGTTTCCTCCGGGCATAGAGCCCGGTTTCCTCCCACAATAAAACTGGCAACGCCGCCATAACAGTGAAATAATCTTGAGCGCGGCGTAAAACACCAAACAATCAATCAATCAATGCGGATGTTTCTGCATGACTGTCGCTCTATCGGACACTCAATAGAGCGATCGCATTTCTCCTAATATCTGTCCCAGAAGATACTCCATTCATGGAGTTTTACTTGCTTCATCACACTTTTAAATGGCTTCAAAGTGTACCGGTACCTGCCCATGTAAATTTCTTATTACTCTTCTTGGATGATCTGATGCTTTACCGCAGAACATTTCCTCATATAGCGAGGTATAGGTCTTACGCAACAAAAATACGGCATTTAAAGCCTATGTCACAAACATTGTTTCGTGATAAATCTCTATTGCCCTCAAGATTTCATTGGCTTGCTGTATACATGGGTGAAGAAACGAACCATTTCCGTTTTCACTGGCAACGATTCCGCTAGGATACCACTTGGCCTATTATCCATGGAAGGTTTAGATTGAGCTTGCGGTCTATCAATGTTCTTGGGAATCTGCTTCAGTAGACCACGGTGGCTCAGTGGGATAGTCCAACACAGGCCTAACGTCAATGTGGCGATGGATTGATTCTCACCTCGATCAGACCAAGTAAAAATTGAAAAAAAACTGAGTGGATTTTCCTCTTGATCACTGCATGTGGAAGAGTTGCTCGCCGAAAGTCGGGGGTTTCCTACGGCCAATGAGCCTTCACCACTAAACCGCCATATAAGTGAAATAATCTGCAGTGCAGCGTAAAACCTCAATCAATCCATGGACCATGATGGGACGGTCCTGTTTTTGGGGAGAAGTTATGTTTTTCTAAGATCTCCTGAGCAATATTTGGTACAATTTGTTATACACCTCTGAGCCGAAAGTGACACAGGCGTCCGGTCCCATCGCCTTTTTTTTGTGATTTTACTTTCACCTTCATACTTCCGAATTAGTGGCTCAGCAGGTAGAGCGCTGGACGCTCAATCCGAACAGCCTTCCACCAATGGGTCGCGGGTTCGAATCCCACTCAGTCCAAAAAAAAAAATTGGAAAATTTTCCGACTGGGTTTCACTCGAACGACCTATGTGGGATGGTTGCCAGTTACCAACGGAAGGTCGTGGGTTTCCTCCGGGCATAGTGCCCGGTTTCCTCCCACAATAAAACTGGCAACGCCGCCATATAAGTGAAATAATCTTGAGCGCGGCGTAAAACACCAAACAATCAATCAATCCGAATTAATGTTTCGCAAAAGTACCGGTACATGTATTTTTGGAATCCCCTAATGCATATAGCCTGACAACAAACTGCGGAGAATGCATTGCACAATCAGACAGAGAAGTGTGTGAAGGTTGGCCAATCTTCACAATAATAAATAAGAAGGAAAGAATTATTTTATTTAGCCTCTTCCCCTTGATGGTATCTACGTATATAGAAACAAAGTTAAATGAAACCTGTTAAAATAGTGTAAAACACCATTTTGGATAGGTAAAGGACAAAATAGTCACTTCTGGGAAAAGTATAGCTCCGCACATGAACTGCAGTTATGTAAAATCGATCAGCGCATATAATATCAAATTTTATTGTCCTGGGCACTTTAACAAAGCAAGTAAAATTAAAAAGGGCAGTAGGCCCCTAACATTTATAGTATAAACTAAAAAGTTAGTGTTATTTTTAATTCGAAAGATGCCTTATTCCAAATGTGTCTGATCAGCAAGGGACATATAGACGGGAATGGTCAAATCGTAGTGCAAATAAATAAATAAATAAATAAAGGGAACTTGGTTTGATTTTGTTTCGATCGGGGCAGTATAGGCCCTGGGTCTACAAAGCTGTGCGTCAAGCTGGTATTGACGATTACCAGACTTAGGACAAGCTCCCACCACCTTGAAATTGAGAAGGGACGACAAAAGAATATCATACGGCAAAATAGAACCAGCAAACAATGCAACACCACAGCAGTTGAAAATTAACAACATTTCCTACTTGAATGTCCTGCACTTAACCACCATAGAAAGCAAATCCTAGACCTTGTCCCACCAGAAATCAAAGACAAAAACAAACAACTCAACTTTTTATTCAACCCACCTGACCATCTGCTCCTCAAAACACATACTGCCATTCTGGCATTCACAACCTGTATCTATATAGACTGGGGATTTTGTCCGGCTGAGCACCGACACCTAAGCCTCAAATGGCAACGACTTCTATATTAAAGTATTGTTTCCTAATGTATATATGTTTGTTTGTATTACCATACTCTTGTAACTACAAGGTCGTGTAATAAAAAGTATTGTATTGATTGAGGTAAGGGAGATAACTATGTGCGTTTTTGGGCAAGGATGCTGTTTTGTTTGGTTGTCGATAGGGGCATTTTGTAAATATTCCACCTCACTTAAAGACACAACTACAGGTGGCGTTTCCAAAGCGTAAGGCCAATATTCGTAAATTGATCTAATTAGGTCGATGGAAAACCAAACTGAACAAATCATGTCAATGAAACATGTATCCACGAACGTGTTCTGACGTGTTGTTGTTGCAACTCACAAAACTTGAAGTTTTACTAGTTTTAGTTTTACAGAATCGTATCGCTGTTTCGGCCACCCGGATCTATTGGAAGTCATAGCTTAGGTGACTGTACTTCCTTTACTGTTAAGTTTTATGGATTAAATTCCTGTGCGATAATCTTGATAGTACATGTTACGATGTAGCCGCACACAATCATGTCACATATCATTAGTTCAATTTACCGAACTTATGGTGATATTACATATACCAACGTTCGGTATACGAATTAGAAATACAAGGTGGAAATGATGCTTAAATTGCAAGCCATGAAAATATTATTGTAACTCCTCGGTATGGACGATTCCTACCTCAGACTTCTTTAAAACTCATAAAAGATTATTCTTGTCCGCTTTTATTACATGTAGCTATTCCAAAGGGCGTACACCTGGTCTTAAACAACAACAAACTGTCATTTCTTGGAGACTTTGCCGCCATTTTGCGCGACGTTCGAACTGGGTCAAACGGTGCATGTCAAATAAATAAAATAAATAAAAATAAATAAAAGAGGAAAGAATAATCTTTTATGAGTTCTAAAGAAGTCTGAGGTAGGAATTGTCCATACAGAGCAGTTACAATATTATTTTCATGGCTTGTAATTTCCGACAAAAGTTTGTTGGAGTTTTCCGAGCAGCATTTCAGAATTCACAGACTGAACGTTGGTATATGTAATATCACCATAAGTTCGGTAAATTGAACTAACATATCATGTGTCTCATTCTGTTACTGTTAGTTACAATGTATAATTTATATTCCAGAAGTGGCAGTGCCAGGCAGTAGACCTTCCTTTATACTGGTATCCGATCAGTTATTGTACTCGTAGTCATAGGCCTGACCGGCAAGTAAGTAACATAGGAAAGAGAGTAGTTCAATTTACCGAACTTAAATGGTGATATTACATAGGCCTATACCAACGTTCTGTCTACGAATTTTGAAATGCTGGTCGGTAAAGTCTTGACGCACTTTTGTCGGAAATTACAAGCCATAAAAATATTATTGTAACTGCTCTGTATGGACGATTCCTACCCCAGACTTCTTTAAAACTCATAAAAGATTGTTCTTGTCCTCTTTTATTACGTGTAGCTACATGTATTCCAAAGGGCGTATATCTGGTCTTATACCACAACTAACTAAACCAGTTCGAACGTCACGCAAAATGGCGACAAAGTCTCAAAGAAATGGCAGTTTGTTGTTGTTTGAGACCAGATGTACGCCCTGTGGAATAGCTGCATGTAATAAAAGCAGACAAGAATAATCTTTTATGAGTTTTAAAGAAGTCTGAGGTAGGAATCGTCCATACCGAGGAGTTAGAATAATATTTTCATGGCTTGTAATTTAAGCATCATTTAAACCTTGCATTTCAAATTCGTATACCGAACGTTGGTATATGTTATATTACCATAAGTTCGGTAAAACTGAACTAGAAAGAGAGTACCGGTAGTTCAATTTACCGAACTTATGGTGATATTGTTGGTATATGTAATATCACCATAAGTTCGGTAAAATTGAACTAGAGATGAGTGCGGCTAACACTTTTGCCGGGTTTTCAATGCTAGAATTTACATCTATGTTTGCATTTGAGAGAAGTGAAGCTGGGCTCAGCCAACTTTTAGGGTCATTCCATGTCATTTCAGCCGGCTGTTGCGCTGACCCTCTTGGATTTTGTTTAAGAAATTCACAAAAATTCTTTGGCATGTATTAGGAAGGTTTGCCAAGTTATAGCCCAATATTCCAACAGGGACTGATCCAGGGAAAATTTGGGCATACCATTTCGGTTCAAAATGTTCCAACAATAAAACAAAAACAACATCTCTGGCCCAAAATTCAACATTAAATGCTATTTTGACATTACAATCTGTTGTTTTCAAGAATTTGGGCGGATTTTTTGCTTGTGAGTTTGGGCGCCCATACCTGTATACAGGTATCAAAATGTCTCTGGATCAGTCTATGTCCAAGTAGTTTCCGAGATATGGTCATTTAAGAACACCCTATGATGTTCATTTTCGACACTAGCAAAATGAAAATGGGCTTTGGAGAGGTATTTGAATGGCTGTAATTTCTCACTGAAGAAGGGTATTTGTCTGAAAATCTATCTACAGGGTATTTTCTACCCTGGCTTTCAGAATATGGTCCCAAGAAAGAACTAGCTTCAATAGTTTTTGAAATACAGTCAAACCTGGTTTAAGTGACCAGCTACGGGAATCCTGAGATGTGGTCTCTTAAGACAGGGGGTCTCTTAATTCAGGTTTGATAAGCGGTCCGGTGATGTTTATTCGACGAAGCTGTGCTTCCTGGAACCATTCCCAACACAAAAGGGTTATGTCTTCATTACCCGTGACCCGATGTCGCCTTTTCCAATCACATGACATGTTGTTCTCGTAGTCTTCCATAACGTCTCTCTTTCGTTTCAGAACATTTTGAACTTGTGTCTTCCCGACTCAAATATCTTGTGCAATCTGCCGAGCGCTCTTTTTCATTTTTTCAGACATTTCAATAACTTTTAATCTTTCCTCAAGGGAGATGACTTTCCGAGTTTTAGGCGAATGTTGACAGTTTACTGATTTAGGCCTATGTACATCTCCTCGATTCAGTCTTTATATATAGACAACTAAAGTACCAACTTTATTGAGAGTTTTAGTTGAGATGTGTTCTGTCAAGCCCGTTTATTATACACAATTGATGGATAATTTTGTGTAAAGCAAAGGGCTAGTAGCGGGCTTGGCACGTCGGCTTTAGTTATTACGACAACCGTGGGTTTACCTACTGCAGGGGGATTAAGCATGCGCTGTCAGGCCATGTTGTTTGTTTTTCCAAGACCATGTGGGGCGCTCTACAGTTTATGGACCATGTTTTGGTTGCTTAAAATACAGGTTTAGTGTATACTTTATTAGTCTCGGTCGCGTTAGACAGGTGGTCGCTCTATACAGTGTCTTAAGTATGGGATTTCGTTCGGGGGCGTCGTGGGGTGGTCGCTTAAGGCAGTTGGTTGCTGTTTACAGGTGGTCGTTTGTCCATGTTTGACTGTATATGACCCAAAACATCATGTTTTATACAGCGCATCTGTTAAATGTTTCGTTTTTGGTGGCCCGCCACAGGTCTTGTGATAGGTAAAGGAGATATTTGATGCCCGATCAATATTATATAGGCACATGACAATTTTCAGCAGAAAGACTGACCACTTGAGGGTTTAACTTTTGATAAAATTGGTGCCTGAACATTGCTCCAGAAAAATCGGACAAATATTTTATCTTAGTTTTGTCTTAACTGTTCTCCTTGTTGAGAGTAAGAGAGCTGTTTGAAATTTTTCCCACATCAAGATACATCTATTAGCCAGCTATGGTAGAAAATTCAAGAGTTATTCTGAACTCCTTCTATGGAAATTATATTTTTGAAAAAAGTCAACCTAATATAAACGTTTGATGCCATATTATATACAGACGATGTACATTGACCCTAGGCACATGAATCACTTTACATAATAAAACTGTTGGCTTTCAGGAAAGTCTTTAATAAATTTACTGAACAAATTGTTAATTTCTTTTAAACAAAATGTAACAAACACAAACTTTTGCCGTTGAAGTATGTACATGTTATACAAATACGTTTTATAACCTTTATTAATAGGTCATTTGCTCACAATCATTTGCTTTAGGCAAGTATCAGAGTGGGCTAGGACTAAGAAAAATTTAGCAGTTTGCTTTTTATTCTTTCAAATCACTATCTGACAGAGTAATGCCTTGCACCAAGACCGGTTACAGATTGATTGTTTGGTGTTTTACGCCGCACTCTAGATTATTTCACTTATATTGCGGGGTTGTCAGTTTTATTGTGGGAGGAAACCGTGCCCTATGCCCGTAGGAAACCCACGACCTTCCGGTGGTAACTGGCAACCATCCCACATAGGTCGTTCGAGTGAAACCCCAGTCAGAAAATTTTCAAAATTTTTTGGGACTAAGCCCACGGGTATGTGTTTTCGAGCGCTGCATGAAGTCCACCAGAACATCCTGGTTTTCATCAGACCTTTCAACTATGCAACCAATGTACCACTTTGCACCATACATACAAGCTATGTATTTTTCAGACTGATACAATTAGGTACCAATGCTAAGTTTTTCAGCAATGAAAAGCTGCCTGGTTATGCTTTAAACTGTCAGAAATTATACACACTGACATGAATTTTAAGGTCTCTGATTCTTTATAGTATATAGCAAAGGGATGGAGAGTGGCCTGGCTTTTGTCCCAGTGGTGCCCCTGGACAGCACCCTGTAACCAAAAACTAATTTTCTGCAAAATCTAACAATACCCTGTCTTGGTCAGACAAGAGTCAAGACCAATGTTGGGTGCCATTCGTCATATCATCTGCATGATTAGTGTACCTTCCTCGTGTTACTAAGATTTCCTTCCTCCTCTAAGTTTGGGACTACATGCTTGAGTAATTAAAGGCACTTTTGACTGACTTTAAATGGTGGTCATCTTTGAATGATACGATGTTGTTAGTTTTATTTCCAGGAAAACACTCATATTCATCTTCAGTCATCTAGGGCCTCAGGGCTTCTAGGGCCAAAGTGGCCCCTATTTGGCTGGGATAGTGCACCCTCCCCAAGCCCCACATTCCAATACATATCTGCTAATATGCTTTCTAAGTTGGTTTAATTTTTCCTGGTTACAGGTACATGTACGATTCTTTTGTGAAAGAAGCACTGATATATTCTTGATTACTTGGTAAATGCAGCCTTCCACAACAAATGAAGCATTGTGCTGCTGTGAGTATCAGAATGAAAATGGTGAAAGAAGTCATATTCTAGGATGTTTATGTGATTGTGAGGCATTAGATCAAACTTTTGATAGGTCAGTTTTTTTTCTCCTACATTTTCATATATGCGATTCCAGTTTCTGAAGCTTGTTAAATATGATACTTGGTACGGAAAGCCCCACTTGCCGCCGTAGTCTGTTTGACATTTGTCAAGAAAACCAATTTACACGAGCTAACTGCTTACTACAGCTACAGCCACTAAAATTAAACATAGCACACATAAAGCATGTCCAATTAGGTTTAAATTTAAAGTGTATAAATGAGGGTGAAAAATAAACGAAGAATCGAAGCTCGATTACAATAAGAACACCAATCAGTGTCGGTTAATTTAAGTGTTGGATTACCCTCATTCAGGCGTTTTTGTCTGTGGTTTGCACTCTGCATGCTTTTATAGTCCCTCTTACTCGATCATTAGTCTGTATTTCTTAGATAAAGTTCGTAAAATTATACTGTGTCGTTAGATCGCCCACAAGACTTAAACCATTAGGGCACTTGTGCGCATGCTCAGGTTCAAAGTTTGTTTCCATTGCGAGTAGGCCTACGTGAAAAATCTGTTTTTCAATTTCAAATGAAAAATACTAAATGATGCCAAAACTTTCAATTTCTGGTAAACATAGAAAGTCCCTGGGAAGAATACAGAAAACCGTCCAGTACTTTTAATGTTAACAGTATTCTGGATTTTCGCTGCAAGTTTAGCTTTAAGAAGAACTATTTCTATTTCTAATGTTTCAGATGTATTACTTGTCGCCCTGTTCCTGATGCATTAAAAAGAAGAATGTTTAATACTATAGCTGATCGATGTCGTATCCCTGGGTTTACAGGGGCCAAGAAAATGGATTTGGAGTTTGTTGTTCCAATTGTGGCTGTCACACTAGCTCTGACATTCGCCACTATCAACTTTTATGTCACCGTGGTAACACTAGCAGCTTTGCCATTAATCATGCTCCTATTTTAC
The DNA here is from genome assembly GCA_963971465.1 of Lepidochitona cinerea. Taxonomy (NCBI): domain Eukaryota; kingdom Metazoa; phylum Mollusca; class Polyplacophora; order Chitonida; family Tonicellidae; genus Lepidochitona; species Lepidochitona cinerea. Next base: position 96,844,095 of record OZ020551.1, on the reverse strand, counting down.
CGATCATGGAAAATGAAGCAAGATAGAACTCGAACAAAGTTTTTCTTTGTATGGGCGGTGTATTCTGTTTTTTTCTCGTACCTGATGTTCTTTTGCTTTACTGTGCCGTTTCGTGAAATCTACCTGTGGGAGAACCTGCTATTATTTACCTGTGTTGCATTGATGTTTTATTTTCTGTACAAAGTTAGACAAAGGACAAGTATTGTTTCTGTCCAATCTCATCGAATGAAGGAACAATCTCATAGAACAAGAGAATATGATAAAACAGTTACTGATAGTGAAATGGGGAACTTTTTACTTTCAAACATGGGATTTGAAAAAGATTCCTTTAAAAGAAACTATGAAGAACAAACAGCCCCAACAGTTGATGAGGCCAATGTTACATGGGTAGATTCAAGACCTATCAAAAGTAAGTTCATTTTTTTAGTATCATTCCTGAAAGGGACCTTATAAAGTTGACATCTTCGTCATCGCCACTTTTTTTGGCCAAGCGTACCAAAAGGTCAGACAAAGGTTAGAGTGATTGCTTGTGACCTTGCAAATACCATGACATCACAAAGCTGTCTAACCTTGTCGAACATTTGCACTGGATATGTGGTGGTGCTGACGGAGATGTCATGTGCCTTTGCCAGTTGAACAGGTAGTTCCTCCTGTTATCAGCAGCTTTAATCAATAATGATTGATTGATTGCTTGCTGTTTTACGCCGCACTCAAGATTATTTAACTTATGTGGTGGCGTTGCCAGGTTTTGTTAGGAAGGAAACCGGGCTCATTGCCCTAAGGAAACCCCTGACCTTCGGCAAGTACCTAGCAACTCTTAAACATACAACGACTGAGTGAAAAATTCACTCAGAAATTTTTAAATTTTTAATTTGGTCTGGGTGTGATTTGAACCCACTCTGCATCGGTAGAAGGTCTGAGTGGGACAGAGGGATGATCACTATAACCCGCTGGACCACAGATAATTATTGACCATTAATCAATAATGATGAATACAAACTGATAACTATTACTGTATAATAAAATTGTTTACTTTTAAAATTTCAATGTTTGGTTTTATCATAACCGTCCATTAAGGACAAGAAAGAGTAAATTTGTATGATGTTTTGTTTCAGATGGTCAGCTGGTAACATGGTGTGAGAAATGTTGTATTGTAAAACCACCTCGTTCTGGTCATTGTAATATTTGCTCTGCATGTATCTACAATAGGGATCATCACTGTGTGTGGTAAGTTACATCATTTTGCCCTTTGTACTGTGAGAGACACAAATGTGTGGTGGATAGTTCTCGCCAGGCTGGATGTTTTCTACATGTTACAAAGATTTTGATAAACGTAACATATATACAGGCATGTTACCGCCTAGTTTATTACTCCGGTAAATATTTACCTTAGACCTACTGATTGCTAACATCCCACTCGTTCAAAAAATTATACTATTTTTAACTCTCCCCCCTCCCTTCTTAATTTCGCAATTCTCTGACTGGGTTTTCACTCGAATGACCTATGTGGGATGGTTGCCAGTTACCAACGGAAGGTCGTGGGTTTCCTTCCTCCCAAAATAAAACTGGCAACGCCGCCTTATAAGTGAAATAATCTTGAGCGCGGCGTAAACACCAAACAATCAATCAACCCTTATTAATTCCGCAGTAATTATAGAGTGCAAAACATAAAAATGGATTTAGTATTTCACGTGGCATTAAGTTTGAGATATCCAGATAAGACATTTTTTTAGAACAGTCTTTTTTTTTCTTTTTAATATCTTCCAGTGAACATGGGCAATATAATAGTCATTTTGTGGCAAATTTTTATCATGTTTTTTTTTTTAAGGATTGATTGCTGTATAGGGGCGTACAACCATAAGTACTTCATGGGAGCTCTGACTTTGTTTGTTTTCTGTGGATTTTATGGGGCCCTCCTGACTTTGACTACTGTTTGTACACCAACCATGTATTATGATTGGTATCTACTTCCCACCAATTGTAATCTTGTCTATGAAGACTTTGGGTAAGTTTCACCAGTTACCCATTTCACTTTGTGAAAACATGACTTGGTTTGATAGAAAAATCATTCTGTCATTTACATAAAAAAGCATGTATAACTGTTAGGTGAATGTATGCATATTTTGCAAAACAGGACTTGTCATTGACTAATTATTTCTTCCAACATATAAAATTTCTTTCCTTATTTTTTAAGCACCTTGACTAATATTTGATCACGACCGGGCTTTTTCTTCAAACATTTATACCCAATTTAACTTGTTGACTGGTGTTGCTGTTATAAGTATAAATATATCGAGTAAGGAATTCAGGTCCATGTGTAGCTAGGTGTTTGAATAGCAGCTACATGTATATGTGTAACAACCTTGATAAAACGTCTTAAGGTATCAAAGCCTGTTTTAAGATGACCTAAGTTACTGTGTTGTTAATCTTGTCTTATTGTATTTTCCTCAGGACTGCCATCAGTTTTGTATGTGCTTGTTATGCCATACTGGGTTCCTGTATGATGTGTATGGCTTTGTTAGTTCAATTCTCACTAATAAGTCAAAATGTCACATCTCAAGAATTCCACCAGGCATCATTTAGAAGAATGACTTCAATGGGACTTTATGTCAAGAGAAATGTCCACAACAAAGGATTCTTCTCTAACTGGTTAAACTTTTTATTCTCGTCAAGAAAGCCTTCAGTTCAAATCACAGTCTGATGTTCATCACAATATGCTAGTTCTGCCATCAAGATCTCCTCACAATATGCTAGTTCTGCCATCAAGATCTCCTCACAATATGCTAGTTCTGCCATCAAGATCTCCTTACAATATGCTAGTTCTGAAATCAAGATCTCCGCCGGCCCTGAATTGTACAGTAAACAAATGTAAATTATGTCTACATGGAAGTGTAATAAAACTCTCTGGTAACACAAAGCTCTGTGTTTATGGACAATTGTCTGGGAGACCAAATGTGGTGAAAATGCAATTTTCAAAAGCATAATAAATCAATTTTTGACCCGGAATTGGTTTGTATTCACAAAAAAGAACCATCAACATTACTTAACTGTATTTTGGATGTTCAAATTTTTGGTTGAAAAATTCACCTGTGTTTTTTTCTATTCTCTATGAAATAGTGCCCCAACCGGCCCAAGCCAAGTGACCTATATTTATCACCAGAGGTGAATGTCCAAAAAGATGGTTTGGCATCAGCCTATGATTTTATATTTTGATGCAGGTTACAAGTCATTTGAGTTTACAATAATGCTGTATATGTCATGAAGATAGTAAAATACATTCCTCTATGAAGTGATTGTAAATTATATATGAAACAAACTCTGATGATTATTCATAAGGATTTTACTGGCCATATTTGCTCCTTAATACATGTCCATATATTGTCAATTATTAGAATAATGCTATTTTAAGTTTTTCTAAAAGATGTTGCATAGCAATTAAAACTACTATTTCCAAGAAATTCCGTGTTATTGATAATTATTTGATATAGAAATTGTATCCTAAAGTAATAAGTAAGCAGTATTGGGAAAAGATATCACATGTTTTGATTATTTTTGTAACTTCTCAGCCAGGAGTAATGATGAATATTTGCAGAGGTCAAGTTTGTCAACATTTATTTCAAAAATCTCTGCACAAAATGTCTCCACTAATGTCTGTAAGTCAAAGAAATAAATGTGTTATATCTGAAGTGTTCTTAAAGTAAAACATTTGGTCTTACTCTTTCTATTTTTTTTGACTACCCGGTATTGCCAAACACCATGGTTTGGAGTAATGGTCTCACATTGTCAGGCCAAATGTTCGAAAAGGTCCCACAATCTGAATAATTTTTTCAAGGTTTTGTTAGCGAATACTGAGAATTCGGAAGTTCTGTGATCACACAGACTGAAGCTAAATCAGTGTTCAAGAACATAGCTACTTCTGCGTTCTCTTGTTCTTTTACCCTATGGAATTTTAACAAAATTGGAGTGTCCGGCCTATTTGCAGTGCTTTCTAGTAAACCAATGATTTTGAAGGAAAGTTTGTAGACATCACTATTGTGCTAAAAATAAACCTACTCAGAAGAGTTTTGTTCAATCACATGGGGCTCCCTGTATCCTGCCATCACATGCCAGAAAAATGACAACGAAAAGTGTCTTAACTGGGGCAAAGGTTATAACTTTACTAGCGTAAACATACTCTGTCATATGAATCGTTCTGGGTTTTTAGAGCCCGGTTAGGTATAGTTCCAAGAATTCAGAATTTTCTATGCCTGTAATGCAGGCCTTTTACCAAAATGGTCCATATAACTTATATAAAATGAAATGGTCATTGAATAAAGATGTCACAGATTTATCCTGGGGGATTATCCGATCTCCCACATCTAAGTCAATTTTCTTTTTGGGATCTAAGTGTTATCCCTTAGGAAACCTTATATTGAAGGTCTTTCATCAATCAACAAAAGAGAAATAGCAGTCTGGTTTCGCAGTTATAAACAAAATATTATTACACTCTGTCTTATTTGACTGTAAGGACTAAGACTTCAAAAAGTCACTTGTGTTATGTATACATCATTCATCAAGGGTATGTACATCCGTCTCGCATTCTTTCGAACCCGTAATATCTAGCATTGATTCAATTTCAAAGTATATATTATTTATACGGTGTTTCAGTTACATAATGTGGCGTCCATGTTGAATTATGTAGTTTACCCTTTAGCAACTAAAATATACAAGTTATGAGGCAATTTCAACCAATGGTTCTGAGTATACACCATATGGGTTTTGTGACCTCAACTAATGGTTCTGAGTATACACCTTATGGGTATTGTGACCTCAAACAATGTTTCTGAGTATACACCTTATTGGTATTGTGACCTCAACTAATGTTTCTGAGTATACACCTTATGGGTATTGTGACCTCAACTAATGTTTCTGAGTATACACCTTATGGGTATTGTGACCTCAACTAATGTTTCTGAGTATACACCTTATGGGTATTGTGACCTCAACTAATGTTTCTGAGTATACACCTTATGGGTATTGTGACCTCAACTAATGGTTCTGAGTATACACTATATGGGTATTGTGACCTCAACTAATGTTTCTGAGTATACACCATATGGGTATTGTGACCTCAACTAATGGTTCTGAGTATACACCTTATGGGTATTGTGACCTCAACTAATGTTTCTGAGTATACACCTTATGGGTATTGTGACCTCAACTAATGGTTCTGAGTATACACCATATGGGTATACTATTGTGACCTCAACCAATGTTTCTGAGTATACACCTTATGGGTATTGTGACCTCAACCAATGTTTCTGAGTATACACCTTATGGGTATTGTGACCTCAACTAATGTTTCTGAGTATACACCTTATGGGTATTGTGACCTCAACCAATGTTTCTGAGTATACACCTTATGGGTATTGTGACCTCAACTAATGGTTCTGAGTATACACCTTATGGGTATTGTGACCTCAACCAATGTTTCTGAGTATACACCTTATGGGTATTGTGACCTCAACCAATGTTTCTGAGTATACACCTTATTGGTATTGTAATCAACAAATGCTTTGCAGTATATACCTTATGGGTAAACATTGTGTCGAAGGTATTGATATCGTGAGATGATAACAAATTCTCTTCAACTTGTTCAAATCTTGACTATTTTTCCAAAAAATAACCTTCCTACCAAATGATGTGTTAAATGATGAAAACTGAAACCCAACTCCTCAGTAACAGTATGCCATGATTTTGTTACATCTGAATTTGGAAGTTATGATGATCTTTCCCTGTTTATAAGGGACACGCCCTGAGAGACAGCAAGAAAGATCAGTAAAATGTTTGCTATTCCACAGTTTATGAAAACATGAGGTTTCCAGATGGTCATCGGGGGGCCTCGGTGGCTTAGTCGGTTAGAGTGATAGTCCCTCAGTCTGACACAGGCATTACATTGATGCGGCAGGGATCAAATGCCACGAGTCTAGTGGATTTTTAAATGTTGCCAGGTCCTCGCCGAAAAGCGTAACTTTGCGCCTGGTCTTATGTCGAAGGTATATGTTACCCATGACAGTTAGGCCTTGCATTGGACTTAGATGGGGCGTAAATGTGTTGACAAACAGCCACAAGAATATCACTGTATTGAAAATTATTAAAGTTAGAGAATGATGACCTATGATTTCCTTTGTGAGTCACTTTCACTGCAACAAGAGTTTATACCACAAAAGTGTATAGCTTTTTTACCTGGCATCTTTGAGGTCAAAAGGCCAGGCTAAAGGTGGAAAAACTATCCCACAAATGCAGCGTGGCCGTTTCATTGAATCTGTTGAACATTTGACTGGTCCACATGGCAATGAAAAAAGATAGATGTATCGCTATCAAATCTCATTCATTGTTTACAACATTAAATACAGTCAACCGTTTAATAAATTTATCCAATCTGGAAATTAATCCTAATTCGGTGGTTTATGTGGATCCACAGGATGAGTTAGATTTTAAAACAGGTTATAGGATATAAAAAGGATATCACTGCATTTTAGATGAACTTTGAAATGTCTAGGTAGACAATGTATCTCATTTTCCTGGGCTCCTCAAACTTTTTAGCTGATGTTTAATAAAATTAAAAAAAACAAAGAGTTGATGTATGTTTAGACTGGCATATATATATTTCTTGCAAATAAGTGCAATATTACATAAAACCATAACAATAGTTGTGTATACATCAAATCACTTGTTAGACGATCACATAAATAGCATGGTGAAGAGTTAAGTCCTCAATAAATATCACAGACTGATCATAATACATTATAGCAATTCTCCAAATAAACAATGAAATAAATTTGTTTTAATGTTTTCATTATCACTTAGAAGCAGAAACCCAAGCTTATAAACTTGCAGACTGTGGCATGGGTGGTTGAGCTGGAGGCAGTATATGGCCACCTTTCCTGGAGAGTAGAGTTATCTCCTCTTTGAGAGCATCCACCTCCTGTGCCTGTAATTGTACCAGTTGAATAAGTCTCTGTTTCTCACGTACATCAGATTTTCTTACACCGCTATACTCTCCTCCCTAGAGAAATATCAAAACACACGGAAATCAAACAAGATCATGAATTGTTGCAATTTATGGTTTAAAGACACATCCAGAATTTTTAACAAACATTGAATCCTGGGACAACAAACGTTGAGAAAAAACTTTCCCCCATGATGAGTGTTTCAATGTTCATGACAGTTGCCAGGTACTCGAAGGTCGGGGCTCTGCCCCCCCCCCCCCCCCCCCCCCCCCCCACTAAACCTGGCAACCCCGCCATATTAGTGGAATAATCTTGATTGCGGCGTAAAACAATCAATCAATGTTCATGACACATATCTGGCTTTGTTTTCTATCAGACTTGACATAATTTCACTGATACGGTGGAATTCCCTGTTGGTTTCTGGCAACCACCTTACTTGTGATGACCTGATATGAAACCAGTCAGAGAATTACAGCCCCCTCATATGTTTTCAACGACCAGTATCTACTATTTAAAGAAATATACTTGCAACTTACCACATGTTTTTGGCGTGCATCTAGGGAGGTCTCTAAACCTTTCTTCTCTTCCATCAAAATACACAGCTGATTCAGTCTAGATGTATTCTCTTTTATCAAATGTGTTATTTCTTCTTTCTTCATTTCAATTTTATCCTAAGGAAATATAACAATATTGGTTTTACTGAAACTGCTCATTAGCACCCATATGTTGCCCCTTTTTAACACAATTAGAAACTTGTCTCCCTGGTTATTTTAGACAACAAGATTTTAGTGATGAAAAATATATAAATATATATAAAACCATCAAGCATGTACATCTGCATCACATGTTTGGAGACTAAATCCCTAACTATAAGTTAGTACTGACAATCTTCTCAAATAATAAACAGAAGAACTATGATCTATCTTTAAGGAATGTTTCAAGGTATTCTACTTCTACATGATAAAAATTTTCATATCAAAATGAGACTCACCCTCCAATCAACAAGTTCTTCTGTATTTTGGATTTCTGTGGCTCTTAACTTTTCCTTGAGTTCTTCGATATTTCTGTTCACAGTGATAGTTTCTAGTTTCTCCAGGTCCACAATACATCCAAACTTAGCTATCATCGTACTGTTACATTCATCATCCATATCCCCGATTCTGGACTCCATGTTTTTTCTATCTTTTATCAGCTGGACATGTTGTTTTCGAGACTCTCTGAAATTGATTGACAAATTTCAATTACTGCAGAAGATAAACTGAGATTAAACAAAACATGATAATGGGAAAAGAAAGTGAAAATATGTAATTTGGTTCCTAGGTAGCCTTGAACTGGACTCATGCACTTGTTCCAGCTGTTTTTAAGTATTATGATATGTAATTGATTGATTGGTATTTTGCATTACACTCAAGATTATTTCACTCATAATGCGGCCTTGCTGGTTATATTCATGGGTGGTTAGCCCTGACCTCTTGTCAGTGACTGGCCATAATTCAGAACGAAGATACAATATATTTTACAATTTGTCTGTTTGGAGAGTGTGATTTTGATCCATGATGTACATATCTATGTACATATCTCTGATGAAATATCTAGCATGATACTTGACAAGTGACAGGGGCTACGTATGAGATAGTAAGTCAAGAATCAAATAAAAGTTATTTTTAAATATAATACAACAAAAAATGTTCTGTATGCCTACTAAACTTCTACTAAAAATGTTTTTCTGACAACCTACTTCATTTGTCTTTTCTGTAGAGATTTTTCATGTTGAAGTTCCTTGATCCTTTGCTGCAGTCTTGCTACTCCTGTTGATTCAAACACCAGGGTACTGGACAAATCAGGTGGCAATACTCCATTCACCATGTATTGGATCTGATGCAGTTTTAATGTTACAACCACATCCAACTCATTTATCTTCTGTTGTTTCTCCAGCTACATAAAATAAAAACAATGGTTGAACTTCATTCAGCATATATAATTCTTAGACAGTAATTGTTCATTGATTCCCCTACACCAGACATAAAATAATTGAGTCATTTTGTTGAGGTGGATTGCTGTTAATTTACATAATAATACAATAGCACCTATCAATATGAATAATGAACAGTCACTTGTAACCTACACTATTATACATTTTCAAAAACAGCATTGCCAGTTTTATTGTGGGAGAAAACTGGGCTCTATGTCTGGAGGAAACGACGGCCTTCCGGTGGTAAGTCACAAAGTGGAAACCATCCCACATAGGTCGTTCTAGTCAAAACCCAGTCAGAAAATTTTCCAATGTGTATGTGTAACCTGCTATGGCTCTATGGGCCAAGAGACTACATGAATACATGATAGATGTAGAATTTGATGAGAACATGATTTTAGATACAAATCACACAAAGAACTAACAAACCTGGAATGCTTCTAAATCATTTTCAGCAGTTTTCAAACCAGCATCAATTATTTTGGATTTTTTCTGTAAACTTTCAAGTTCTTTTTTTAGAACTTCACTGGCTTTCTTTTCTTCAGCTAGAAGTTCTTCAATGTCCAGCTTCTTCTCCCTCATTTGACATGTGTTATCATAGAGGGCCTGGAAAATAATGAAGAAAGGACTTGTAATTATGGTAATGACTGATTGATATTTTACGCCACATCTATAGTATTACTTCACTTATATAACAGAACATAAACCCTGTCAATCAATTTAACATTTGGTTTGTCAATTTGAGATCCCTATGGGGAGCGGGAGTAACGTGACCATTCCACACATTTCCTGTCACCGGTGTTGTCATTACGCAAGTGAGGAGCCTTTATCGTTCGAATATGACGCTCATTGATGACGTTATAGAATAAAAAACGTCAATCGAACTGACAACGTCATGAAAAAACGTCATCTGTCACCGGATATCTTGAAATCTCTCGGTAGACTCCCAGGCTCTATTAAGGGTAGAAGGTAACGTGTTTATTACCTGGTCACATCCAGAGGGACAAACATCCAGATCTAATCCCCCTGCCTCCGATTCACTTTCCTCATCTGACTCCTCCCAGTCTGATTCATCATCACTGTCCTCATCACTTTCTTCATCTGAACCTGGGAACAATCATACAGATAATCACTGAGAAACTCTAAACTAGTGAATATAGGTCATCTAACGAGAACCAGTGTGTTACCGTGAATATCACTTTGAGTCTATAAATTTTCAAAATCACAAGAGTGAAAATTAATAGAATAAAGTGATATCCAATTATAACACACTGGCTCGAGTTGGATATTTTGTTCTAAAACTACACAGCTCTAGACTTCTTAAAAATAGGTGATGAATTGTTTATTTTCATGATAAACTGGAAAGCACATTGTAACGTTTGAAATGACAACACGGCATCCCAGACCTTTCAATATATGGTTGCTGCTGGACCTAAAAACATAACAACCAAGATAGGTGCACACTATCCACAGCGGAAAATGAAATAGATTACTGGATAAAAGTATATATATTTTAAATAGCCTTTAATAAATATATCATTCAAAAGTTTAGGTCTTTTATAATGTTATTTTAAAAACGATTGCTAATTTCTATGTATTACAGTTTGTCTATAATACATACCGTCAGCATCAGTAGCTTTCTTTTTCGCACGTTTGATTTTTTTCTTGAAGACTTTTGTAAGGTAGTCTGCAAATTTGTTGTTGTCTCCCAGAGATGTCATGAATGTTGCCAGTAATGTCTTCTCCTTCTCCTGTAATTTCTCAATGTCTTTCTTTTTATTTTCTAGTTTGGTTTGACAGTCCAAAACCTGAAAACAAACACAAAAGTTATTATAAAGAAAATTCGTGTGAAAATTAGGCAAGTTGAAATTCTCATATCAACTTAACATGAAAGTTTTAAACAATGGCAATACTTTAAGCACTTGTATATATATTGAAAAGGTGCTTTATATGCTGTGAATTGTTTAGGTGTCACATTTATTAAGATTAGTTCAACAATTGGCAATATGAGACAAAAAACCACAGAAATATACCATGAAGTAATGAGATAATAATCCCAAGATTTCAAGGTGTAATAACACTCAATTTATGACCACAAAGTATCCCATGTGATTATATAAAGATAATCTAACCTTAGTTTGCATATCAAGTTTCTCCTGTTCTTTGCTCTCCACTTTTGCTGCCAAAACATCCTCACTTTTCTCAAATTCCTTCAGTAAAACTAACTCTTCAAACAATGTGACATGCCTATAGAGAGGTGTGAGGAAAATGGAATTATAGTCATGCTGGTTAATACTAAATACCTTTCACCAATGTCAAATTGTTAAAAGATCTCTATGGATTGTCTCATTAGAAGGAGTAGCCTAATCTAAAATTACAGATTGTTTAACAACTTGACCAAAAGACAGATACAATCAGCCCATTTACAATACAATTATACATCAATACATTATACATTCCTAAGATTGACCTGATTTAACTGTACCCAAGATTTCTTACAGAAACCCAGACTACATGTATGCTCAAAGAAAATCCCTGATCACACATTGATACCTGGCCATGGTGAATCAGCTAAAAACACATGCCTCATTGATAGATGGCTTTTCAACTGAGCATTAGATTTCCTCAGCCTCTGTAAACCCAGTAGTCTTTAAGCAAGAGGGCTTATCTCAATAGGCCCTTCAAATAAAATAAATTCTTACTGTTCTATAAATTGGTCACCTACCTCAAATCAGCATTCTTCATAACAATGTCCAGTTTAAACTTGTCGTGTCTCAGTAAACGTAGATCAGCATCAAAATGTTGTTTTAGTTCATCAATCTGGTTGATCAGCTGGTCTCTCTCATATAATAACCTGTTATCAATATTCACAATTAGTCATACATTCATTCCTAAGTTTTAGCAATATTTACTATGCTATGGCAAAGTCAACTTTAGATCACAAATTACACTGCAAGGTCAACTAACAATGATAAACTTAGAATATTTAAACATTTCAATTATGCGATTATCATTCTAATGTACAAACATTTTATTATTTTTCAAAAAGTCCACAAGCACTCGCTATTTTTCCTTCACTTGAACAGTGATATTTAGAAGAACAGATTAAAACAAAACAGTCAGGTCTCAAGGTTTAAATAGATTTCGATTCATCTTTGATTGACATTTTACTCTGCTCTGAAGATTATCTCACTTTTATGGCGACATTGCCAGGGTAAGTTGGCCAGAAAGTCAGACTCTTTGCCCAAAGGAAACCCCTGACCTTCGGCAAGTATCTGGCAACTCTTCCACATACAGAGATCAACTGACAAATCCACTCAGAAATTGTTCAATTTTATTTTTCCCAAGGGGGATTCGAACCCACGCAGCATCAATGAAAGGCATGTGACGAACTGAGGGACTATCGCTAGCCAGAGACATTGAGGCCCTTATATTTTATGAATGAAACAGGATAAATGTTCATACCTGATTTCATTAGCTTCTTTGATTTCCCTTTCCAAGTCTGAGAGTTCTACGACCTGTTGTGTTGTATCTTGAGCTGGTGTTGCAGTTCTCATGGTGTTAGATCGAGATTTGTTCAGACCACTTGTCACGGATGTTCCATGTTTGGGTGTAGATGGAGGTGTGGCAGCCTAAATACAGAAATTACCACACATTACCACAATTCATATAGGATAACAAGTGTACCAGAAACCTCTTCCAGACTTTTGTAGTCAAAGACAAGTTACGTAAGCTGAGAAAATTTGATTGACTGGTGTTTTACGCCATGCTCAAGATTATTTGGCTTATATGGCGGCAGTTTAATTGTAGGAGGAAACTGGGCTCTATGCCCGGAGGAAACCCACAACCTTCTGGTGGTAACTGGCAACCATCCCACATAGGTTGTTCCAGTGAAAACCCAGTCAGAAAATTTGGAGTTGGATTCAAACCCGCCACCCATTGGTGGAAGGCTGTTCAGATTGAGCGCCCAACGCTCTACCTACTGAGCCACGGAGGCCCCTAAAGGTCTGTAAAAGGCACTATGATATAGACTGCTCTGGCTCAGACAAGTTCTATTACACATCATCAAGTTTATCTATTTTGCAATGTCTCACAAAACTTTTGGTAAAATTTTCATACAGTGCAAGTCTGATATAATTGTTATGTAACACATAAAATATCACGGTATTAGATACATGGTATAAACAGAAAAACTGGAGTAAATGTGATAGTTTTAACACTTGATAGTATTGCAGTCTTTACCTTGGTTCCTTCACCGCCACCAAAACCACCAAATCCAGATTGACTTGTTCCTTTCTTGGCGGCTAATTCTTTATCAGCAAATTCTTTTTTAAAAGTTAACAAGGATGATCGAGTGTACTCTAATTTTCTGGAGGAGAAACGAGAAAATCATTTTTATTTTGACTACATGTAAATTTCACAGATGATGGTCAAGCTAATATTGAAAGATTGAAAATTGAAAACCTAATAGGACTGCTTATCCACCTACACAAGTTATCACAGAATCCAGGGTGAAAAACAGAGGGATCCTGCTTTCCTTCACCAAAATGGACACACCATAAAGTTTATTTCTTCAGTGGAATTCCCATGTCAATATTACATCGTGTAATTGGGGATTTGTTAGTATATTTATGGAGGAAGTTGAGTTCTTATCCAGAGACATTACAAAACTATCCCAAAATGAACTAAAAAAAAGCTAGGTAAAGAAAAGAATTGAAGATTGATTGATTACTTGGGCTCGTTTCACAAAGCAGTCTCAACATAGCCTAGTTGCCAATATATATCATAGTGAAGAGATACAATGTTATGACAACTGCAATTGATTACAATTTGTGACGGCTTTCTGAAACGGCCACATTCCACATTATTCATTTATCAAGTGGGAGAGTAAACCAAGCTAAATATATGTGCCCAGAACACATAAGGATTTTGTGGCATTATTTTTTTGACTAGAGGAATCAAAATTTGTTATCCATGGATGGAAGGCTATTGAGTTGCCAAACAAAGAAATCTTACCTTTCAGGTACCTCATCTGGGTGCATCTCTGGTATATGAGGTACAGGTAATACATTAGATTCATCCAACTGACTCTGTACTTCATTTAGCTGACCAGTCAATTCCTTCATCTCATCAATCAATGAGATTTTACGGTCTCTTATAGTCAACAGTTGATAATTGAAGTCATATTGATACTGGTGAATCTGAAAAAATGGAAGGCAGAGGAAAATTCATCCAAAGGAAAAATAAAAAAAAACCATGGAGAGCAAATGGATTTTGTTTCTTATGAAGTGCACAATTTGATTGATTGTTTGGTGTTTTACGCTGCGCTCAAGATTATTTCACTTATATGGCGGCGTTGCCAGTTTTATTGTGGGAGGAAACCGGGCTCTGTGCCCGGAGGAAACCCACGACCTTCCGCTGGTAACTGGCAACCATCCCACATAGGTCGATTGAGCGAAAACCCAGTCAGAAAATTTTCCAATTTTTGGACTGAGTGGGATTCGAACGCACAATTTGAAATGACACCTTTCACATAGAAAGTTTAAAAATGTTTCTAACATTGTTACTGGAATATGCTTAGCTAAACTTTCTAAGAGGATCTTATGCACAAAAGAAATGGTATAAAGATGTGTAACTGAAGCCCAACTAGTTTAGAGGTACAGTTGTGTATGATGACGCTCATATTTTTAGTATTGACAAATAAGATGCCCTATATTGATCAACCTGGGGACACTATAGGGACCCCCTTTAACCCAAAAACTTGTCTCCATAGTTATTCTACATGTAGTCAAGAACATTTTCCTGGTGTTTGTGTGTTTTAGTGTTCATAAATAAAGACTATGTGATTGTCATTGACCAATCAGATTGCAGTATTCTGTAGCTGTGTAATAAACAAGTCTTACCAGATCTTTAATAACCAGTAATCGACCACGAGCTTTCTCTACGTTCATCCTCATGTGATCTGGGACAACGTAATCAGGAGCTGTCTTTAGTTTATAATCTCCCATATTTTCTTTGGCTTCTCGTATAGCTGCTACATCAGCTGGGTCTTCATAATCATCGTCAGGTTTACTGGAATACAGCTCATCCCACTGATAAACAAACCAGTGAAATATTTCAGAAATGTATATAAGAATTAAGGCGAGGACAAAGCAAATGAAAGCATCTAAATTGTTTTACCACATTCAAGTTAATTTAAAGGAGGAGAAAACAAATAAAACAGGCATATACACTAAACGGACGGCGAATTTCCCTTTCCAATGGTACCATAGACATATTTTTACGATTTTTCCCCACCGCACAGTCCTAAAGTGAAGTTATATAAAACCGTTGGATTTCGACTGAGACCGACTTACTAACTTGGCCGCCATCATCACAACAGTGCTTAGGGGTGTGTCTCTTTCGGCCAATCAGTAGACGCATACCCAGCAATTCAAAGCGCACGTGCGAGTGAAATTGGTCAACTTTCTTAGTCTGCCATTTAAGCCTAGGTTAATTGCTAGGCACATCTGTTTCCGGTCAATTTCTCGCTTTACAAATGGCGGTCCCCATCGTTTTTGTGACCCAATTTAAACATGTGCAATTTTCTGCATCACCATAAAACGCAGGTAAGATTTACGGCTTAAAAATTGATACTCTAAGGGTGATTGTTCGTTACAATTTCATGTTGTTTGTTTGTTTTCTCCTCCTTTAAACAGAAGGGATCCCATGAGATATACCTGAAGGAAGAAGTACTAGGTTGGTTTTACAATGAGGTATGGATTGATTGATTGGGGCTTAACGTCGCACTCAACAGCTACGGTTATATGGTGACAAAAGAACCAACTGACCAAAAGATCTTACCCACCCCCCATCCCACCTAAATTTTAACATTAAAACCTCAACAGACCATATGAGCGTCAGGAAGGCTGATGTACAATGAGGTATGGAAAGCATGTTCTTATCAATGTCAAGTTTCTAATTGGCTGAGTGCCAAGAGACCAGCATAGCCACACACAGTTGAGGAATAAAAAAATAAGACAAATGATACACCATGGTATATGTTCAACAGTTATAAGAGTTTATACCTGTGCTTTTCGTTGAGCTCGTAGTCGTTTCTTCTCATCCACCTTGTGTAACGACTGACTGATTCTGTCGCCCATACTACCCTTTAGAGTCGTTTTAGCCTTTGTATCTCCACCGTCAGTGACATCAGATAATTGTTGATCACTCTCCTGAGCTTTTGGTTGACCTAAAATAAGACATATCAAATAAATACCAAGTCAAGATTACCGATAGAAAACATTCCATTGGTGATGATTGTTTTGCCTAATAATTTGCAAACATGCCATTTCGTTAAATATTTATACAGTAGGACCCGCTTAAACGCATAGGCTTGGTCCGGACATAAAATATGCAATTAAGCGGGTTAACCGTTTAAACGAACCTAGCAAATTTGGACGTCCGCAGTTGTACCCCTTGACTTCATGCACTATCGTAAGTAAGACTATAGGACACTGGCCTATAGCCTATAGATTGCTGTAAATGGATTTATTTCCTGGTTTCATAATAAAACATAAAATAAAAATTTACTTTTGGATAAAGAAATTTGTTATTGTAGATTGTTTTACTCGTTCCTTAACAGTTTTCAATTTAAAGCTGCTGTGCTATTTCCCGGGCCTTAGTTATCAACAGTGGCCCTCTGAGTGGTACGTCACGTGGTACGCTGTGTGTGCAGTCCAGCTGTGAAAGCGGGTTTCGTAGCTAGATCGGATTAATCCCGTAGTTTTTTCGATCTCGTCTGCCGATTATCCGGGTAAATTCTCAAACCACGGGATGTTTGTTTTGCAATTAAGCGGTTTATGCATTTAACCGATAACCGTTTATCAGGACTTAAAACAACAGGCTGGTATAGGGAATGATTCCGTCCCCCGACATTATATTCGAATAAGCAGGTTATTCGTTTAACCGCAATTCGATTAAGTGGGTCCTACTGTATCTATTGGACGGTAAATAGAGTGACATAAGGTATATTTTGCTTTACCTGTTCGTAACTCTCTGGTAAGATCCCGTGAAGGACCGGATACAAAAGTTGTACGACGTCTTTCAAAAAGAGCTTTCATGTAGAAGAAATCATCAGACAGTTTAGCTGTACGGAAACTGGCAACCTCATGTGGAGAATTGAAAGACTTCACTATTATCTTCTCACATTCAACTACTTCTTTAAAACTGAAGAGGAAGAAAGAAATATTAACATATACTTCCTTTGTCAATGTTAAACAATAAGACAGTTGGTAAAAGGAAATAATGTTTAATACAGTTTGCTAATGTTGAACAATGGCTTTGTTTTGCTGGAAAACACAAAAAAACACAGCTAGTGAATTTAGATCACATTTTATCCAATAGCCTTACTTTTTGCGAAGTTTTTCCAAAGCCAGTCTATGTTTCTCTGAATCCCAAGCCATCTCCTTCTTCACCAAGTCTATCTTGTCTTCTATTTGTTTCTTTAATTCCTCTTTTATTTCTTTGTCCATCTCAAACTCCTAAACACAAAAAAGAATACAATGCCCTTAACCAAAAGGAAATAAACACTTGGGCAATCTTTGAATGCTTTACATATGGTTGGAAAAACCTTGAAGAATAATCTTTAAATAAGTGTTAAGCCAATGGAGGATTTATTTACATTTTAGAAAATTTGTTACATTTTTTTGTAAATTTTCAACTTACATTTCTATTTAATTGTAGATGAGATGGAAGTGTGTGATTTTTTTCTATTAAAGATTTAAAGTCTCTTCGTAGTTTAGCTATGTGACGACGGACATCCTTCTTCTTTTCCTCAGCTTGTCTCATCATTTTATCATGCTCAGCTTTCTGTTTGGCATCCTCTATACTGTGAAGGAAAACATTCAAGGTCATTAATGTTGATATTCAGTGACACAGGGTTCAGGTGACACAATGTTGATATTCAGTGACACAGGGTTCAGGTGACACAATGTTGATATTCAGTGACACAGGGTTCAGGTGACACAATGTTGATATTCAGTGACACAGGGTTCAGGTGACACAATGTTGATATTCAGTGACACAGGGTTCAGGTGACACAATGTTGATATTCAGTGACACAGGGTTCAGGTGAGTACCTGGCTTATGTCAGGCAACCTCTGGCGAGTACCTGGCTTGTGTCAGACTGAGAGGAAACCATAAAACTAGTGGAAAATAGAAATGAATAAGTAATCATTGAAATAGGAGAACTTACCTATAGGCATTAGGGTCATCTATATCATCAACTGTTTTCTCCTCATCAGCAACCTAAGTAAAACAACAAAAAATTTATTTAACTCATTATATTCTGAAAGTACAAAGTATTCTTAATATTTGTGTTTGGAAATCAAGGTCAATAGAAAACAGTTAAATTGTATTTAAAAAAGGCGAATATATAACAATTGTAGAGTTTTTACAAAATATTTATGTAGTGTATTTCTGATGAATTTACACGTATTGGTAATTATGGGAAGATTAGTTTGAAATCTTACCTTCGCTGATGGAATTCTGGCTTTAGCTTCAGCAACCTTTTCTTTTAATTTCTCCTGATCCATTACATTAAACGAGAAGAAGTTTCCATCAGCTCCCACAGTTAAGATATAGGCATCATCATAACTGGTGAGTAAGCTTGTGATATGTCCATAATGGTTATCATGGATATTTAACCTCCAATATGGACCCATTAAGGCCAAGTCCTGTTCAGTGGATTCTGGGTCCATCTGCTGGATTCTAATGGCACCATTTTCCATCCCCATTAACACCTGATCAACTTTGGAACTGTATTGAAAAAAGTAGATATAAAAATGAATTTCTCAATCTCGATTGATTGACAGATTATTAAACGGACAGTATTTAGTAATGAAAAAGTAAAGCAATCCCAAACAAATAAACTGATATTGTTATTAAGTAACTTTTATGTTAGATTGATTGATACTTTAGGTTTAGTGGGCTCATTGCTCAGAGGAAACCCCCCAACCTTCAGCAAGTACCTGGCAACTCTTCCACATATGGGGAGTTAGAGAGGAAACCTGTCAACATTTCATGTTCGAAACTGAATTCAAAGATTTAATATGATCAATACACATGCAAAACCTAGAACTTCAAAATCCTGAATGTCAACTGATCCAAAACCTCATAATAGTTGGAAAAAATATTTTACCTGAATTTGATTTGTGTGACAGGAACATCGTCTGATTCCAGAACTGGAATAGCACGGACAGGTTCATCGACTTTCTCAGCTGACATGGAGGCTTTCTCCTCTTCACTTAAAAACTTACACTCATAGAAATAGCCAGCATCAAAATTACCCTGAAGGTGACCAAATAAATAAATATTTTTAGTGTCTGACAACAATTGAACCGAGATTGATTGACTTTTATTCATGAGTATTTCACTTAAATGGCGTTGTTGCTAGGCTTAGTGGGGGGGAGGCTACCGTGCTGTTTGACCAGAGAAAATTATGTATTTAAACTGAATGGGATTCAAACCTGAATCCATCAATGGGAGGCTTGTGTTACAGAGACTACTGTCAACCACTCAGTCACCTAGCTGCCTTGAAGGTACATGTAGCTGTGATACAGTGGGGACAGATTTAACACCCAAAAATAACATACCATAGAAAGCCAGAATTTGCCGTCTTCTGAATAGAAACCAGTTAAGATCTCACTGGGTTCCAGGGGTATGTACGGTTTCCAAGGCTCTTCCTTCTTACCACTTTTCTTGGTTTCAGCTAAAAATACAGCACAATAATGATTGTGAGTTTGATCCAAAATATAAAGATGATTGAGAAATAGTCTTATAAACCAAACACATAGCATCATGTCAAATGAAAGAAACAAAATTGTATTTACTTGTTTCTTCTTCTTGATCTGATTCTGTCTCTAATCCTCTCTCTATCCTCTTTCGTCTCTCCTCCTCCTCACGCTTCTTTCTCTCCTCTTCCTCTTTTGCTTGTCGAGCTAAATCTTCCTCATGCTGAAAATTATCACTTCACGTATGAGGAAATTGTAAATATGATTGGGACAGTCTTGCATATAAACTAATTAAATGAACCTTCATCTCAGAAATAGTCTTCAGCAAAGGAGACACAAATAAGAAAAAATTGATACTTCGTCACTGACAGTACTGTAGGTTTTATACCAACTGTGTTTGGCGAATAAAAAGCTGCTGAGAATAAAAGGATATACAAATGATTTTATTTTCTTCTTTGTCTGCATCAAAATGATTTCACTTATACGGGGACATTACCAGGTTTAGTGGGGGAGTAAACTGGCATTTGCGTCTGGAGGAAACACTCAACCTTCTTGTGGGATATGTGACAATTGCAATGCCAATGATCAATGAAGGCTTGCATCGCCTGGATGACCTATCTGTTTAACCAGCCGAGGCCACTGGCTGTAATATGTTGTCACAAAAGAGATTACAGATGATGAGTAAACACTCACCCTTAAATGTGATTTGATGCTCTTGAATTGAAATGTTTTCATCTCCAGCCCTGTGATCTGGAAAGTGTGAGATGTGTCGAAATGACCTGGTTCAGGGGCAGATAACTCCACTGCACAACCACCTTCACAAATTATCAACAGTGTCTTCTTTTTCTGTGCAAAAACATAGCAATAGAACAGCTTTCATTAAACTTATACAAAAATATGTACATGAAGAAATACATCCAGAATAAGTTATTTACAACCAAGAAATGTATAATGCCCAGTTCTTTTTACAAAAGTAAATATACACTTATAAATGACAACGTTGAAGAAATATAAGGAGATGGGAGATTATATATTTATTGTTGCAGTCAAAACAAGATAAAAAAAACCTGATAAATCAAAAGTTGCTTTAGAAGTAGAACTTACAAATTTCTCTGGTGCCCACTGGATGGATTTCACTGGTCCTGGCATTTTCACAAAACCAATAGGTTCATATGTCTTCCCAATAGACATGAAGAAGATTGTCCCATCTTGACTCTACAGTCATAAATCAAGCAAACAACAAACTGTCAATTTATAACATCAAAAAAAATATACAAAAAGTTGTCTTGATATTCACATTTTGCATTTTTCCGGTAAAAATACAGCCGTAACTTGAGATGTCCTTTTAACAATTTGACAAAAAGCTCTTACCCCAGAGACTAGAGTCTCTCCTTTTGGATCAACCACCAAACAATTGACAGATCCTGTGTGAGGTTTGAACGCCTGTCTCAATACAATTTCACACTCTTCTGTAACTTTATGACCACCATGATGTTCAACAACACTGAAGACTGTGAGAAGTCGAACAACACCATCACCAAAACCAGCAATAATGGTGGAACCTTTGGGATCAACCTATAATTAAAAGAAATACATAAAAACATACTAAAAAAATGAAAGAAAGAAAAGACATACACAGCCAGTTGAAAGATTGATTTATTTTATGTCTTGCTCAAAATTATTTCACTTTAAAACCAAGCCTATGATAAGGCCATCAAGTGAAAGCTCACTCAATTTCGGCTCCAATTTACAGATACTGAGAGAATACTAACTGAGCCATGGAGGCCCCTCCATTTAAACACAAGACAATGATAACAACAGTTTCCTTTAATCTTGTTCTGTAGACCTATCCAGCAGACCAGAGAGGGAATAAAACATATTTGTTAATTATTCTTATTCAAATGTAAGTTATATTATTATAAACCATTTCTTTTTTATAAAATGGTGAACATGTAAGCAGAAAACTTTTAACGAGGATTGTACTCACAATTTGGGGGGCCCACAAAATACTTGTACCAGGGCTTAAAAACCTTGCCTCGGACAGCTGTTTTCTAGCCACATAGTCAAACACACGGACGGTGCCTATAACAAAAACAAAGTAGTGTGGCCTTACTAATAAGAATGATGACTGCCTGGTGATGAGAGAAACAGCAATGTGGTATTAATGTATCAAATATAATCAATAGTTTAATGTTAACTCGCTAAGAAAAAAGACAAATATTATAAACAAAAAATTGATAGAAATAAAAGTAGAATTTCTTACAGTCCTGTCCTGTAGTTGCCACTAGATGGGTAAGTGGAGAGTTATCAGCACACCTGATAGGACCAGCATGGTATGTCATTAACTTCTCAGGGGACAGGGAAGTATGAGAGAAGGAGAGATCCAACTTCCATATACCACCATTACCATCCTGAAATAAAAGCAGGATCAAAATGTGAAAAAAGTCAGCTTTGCTGTGAATATAATCAACGATGTTTGAGGATTAAAAATCAGCCCTGACGAATGAAAGCAACAGGCCAGATCAACAAAATAAAGAAGACACAGCATAAATCCGACTGAGATGGAAATCTTGATCTGATCTATCCCAACAAAGAAGTAACATTGCTGGACATGCAGTTAGGATATGTATGTACAACACGTTATTACTAGCTAGTTAGTACAGTTTTTGTCAACAGCACAAGTGTTATGGAAAAAAGACATTTCTAAAATGGAGCATTTGTTTAGAAAGTAAAAGCAGGGTTTTGTATATACTGACCTGAGCATACCAGATGGTGGGTTCATTCTCAACATCTACAGATTTCACGATGGATTTGAGACGGACATCATGTCCCACCTCCAGTTCATTCATTGGTTCCATTTCAAAACGACCAAGTTCATCTGCACCTTCTGCTGTGTCAATTGTCTCAAAATCCCATACCTTAAAGAAAATAATCAGCAATTCAGGACATGATATCACAATGATTTTTCACAAACTATGCTTCCAGTAACAGTAAAAAAAGTTTTGAAATTAAATTTTACAGGCAGAATATTCATTAACACTGCAATTTAATTATGGACAGTGTAATGTAAATTTGAGATCAACAATTACGTAACGCAATATATCTTTTTAGCTTAAATGTTGATTTCTGTGTGAAAAGTAAGATCTATATAACATACCCTAATATGGCCATCAATTCCGACAGTCATCAACTCCCCTTCATCCAATAAGATTTGCTGTATAGGTCCATGATGACAGGACTTGCCCTCTTTCCTGGAGATTTCCACTTTAATAAGTCCCCCGTCCCAGACTAGTAGGTTCCCCCACTCACACCCAGATAACACTTTACCATCAGGTAACTCAACATAGCCCTCTATATCAGAGATTTCTGTACGTCCAAACTTTCCTAACTCTCCTTGGAGTTTCAGGCCTGTGAAGGTATCAGCCATTTTCCAAAACCTGTAAAACATTAACATTATAAGTGTCACCTAAACTGTTTTTAAAAACATTACTTAACATAGAAAATATTTAAGTTAAATATTATTGAAAAAATCCAATTTTAAAAAGGTTTCAATAATCTTGTTTCTTAAAACATAAATACTTTGAGGTCCTTTATTGATTAATAGTTGCTGTAAACAACAAGAAGCATAGTCAATCAGAAACTGATTTATCCTTTACTTAAGAATACTGACTTGATATGGCTGGTTCCTGCAGTGGTTAATTGTCCCTCTAATTCTGTAGAAAATGTGGCTCTGAAAACTTCCTGTGAGAAAGCCTTTGATCTGAGTACAATTTTCTCCATTTTCCATCTCCAAACAGTTAACATGTAATCAGATTCTCCACCTTGTGATGCAAGTAGCTCTCCATCAGGACTGAGGGAGAAGTAAATATAAACTAAAATATACTTCTTAAACCATCCTCGTTAAAATTTTCGTTACTTTCTAATTTATAGATTATAAATATAAACAGTTTATATTCATAATAAGTACAAACAATGAATGATAAACCACCAGTACATCAAAGAGTAAGCCCACAGAGGCCACACACATTTTTTTCAAATTTACAAATGGACAAAGAGCAAGATATGGACTGGTTATATTCACCTAAAATCCACATAAGAATAACATTGTTCTGTGCCAGCTCTCAGGATTCTGTAAAGTTTTAAGGAGGGGTATTCATATATGAGAATACTGGGTGAGTTGCCTTTCTCAGCTACTGCAAAGTATTTTCTGCTGGGGTGAACCTGGGTATAAAAAAATATATTTTCCAAAATTTTCTCATCCGTTTTCATCAGTAAATGATTTTAACAGGGAAGTTAAACCTAATAAAGATAAAATCTTATTCAATAAAGTAATGCGAAATTTGAAGTTTAAAATTTTCACCAAACTTCACTGAGCCTCATAAAGTGTTACATCTAAGAAGCCTGTGGGATTTATATAGGAACATAAAATGGCTATGCCTAAACAATAAAGTCTTTTTGAGGCATGTGTTTAGTTGGAATGTTAAACTTGAATTCGTTGATTGTTTGCTGCCATTTAAAGGCTTATTGCAACGCTTAGTTATCTATGGCTACACCTTTGCCCCCCCCCCCACCCCCCCCCCCCACCCCAACCCTTACTCTAACATATTTGTAATATATTTGTACTTACAGCAATTGCTCCGATTCCTCCACCACTTGAACTCCTGATATATGTCTGTTCCTTTGTTGAAAGATTCAACAATTCTACAAGGTTTCCAGCAACAAAACATACAGTGTTCTCATCCAAAATGTGAAGATTGGCTCGTTTTGTACAATCATAACCATAGGAATGGCTGAGACAGAGTTAAGGCTAAATTGTGCTTATAACTAACTGAATGTAAAATACACTTTATTTTTAAGAGAATTCTGCGATATTTTATACAATGTATGATTATCCAAGGTATTCTATTATCTAAAAGGATACTTGAGTGTAAGAAGGTCCTGTGGTAATCCAGATTCCTCCTGGACCACAGCACCAGACATATGCTCCTCTACATTATAATAAAACTCCTGTGAAATAGTTTCTTTCAGGTCATCTTTACTTTCTCCCCAGGCATTAACAGCTTCTTCATCTTGTTTCTCCGTGTTCTCTTCATCACCTTCAGACTGTTTCACCTCATCAGTTTCTGTTTGATCAGCATCACCACTAGTCTTTGTATCAGCTGTCTCTATAGTGGAATCTGGTGCAGTTGTTTCCCCTTGAGTTTGTGGGGTTTCCAGGCCAGGCTCTGCTTCTTGATTTCCCTGATTGTCAGCTGTTGAGTCGGTTTTAACTGTTGTCAGAAAAGATATGAAACAGTGTTTCTAGATAATGTTTAATGCAATGGTGATAATGACATTTTGAATTTGACACTCTTACTTCTAAAACTTATTTCCATGACAAGCAGCAGCTGAAATAAATATTTGATGTGTAAAAGAAAGACTACAGCTAACAATCCATGGAAGTTTTTATGGGAAAAGGTCCAGATTCGTGACTAAACTTTTGAGAAATGTGTATTTAATCTTACCGTCTTGTGTTTCTGTGTCAGTAGTTTTTCCAGTGCCAGTGTCTGCACTATCCCCAGTCCCAGGTGCACCCTCAGCATTTTGACTCTCCCCAGGGTCCCTCCCGTCCTTTGGACTATCATCATCCTTTACTTCGCCATCAGAGTTTTGTATTTCACCAGTCTTAGGTTCTGTTTCAGCATTCTGATTCTCCTGGGTCTGTGGTTCATTTTGACTATCTTCAGTATTTTGTGCTTGTGTAGATTCAGGTTCTTGGCCACTTGTCTGAGATTCAGGCTGTTGTTGTTCGCCTGGATTTTCAGCTGTATCTTGCTGAGTCTCTTGTAACTGGGGTTCACCGCTTTCTGCTTTCTCTTGGGAATCGGGTTTTATATTTTCTTTTGTTGTAACTTTTTCACCATCATGTTCTGTTTCTACAACATACACATAAGTAGCTGCATAAGTCACATAAAGAAAAATGGTAATTACTAAAAGGGAAGGCAGTAGATGGAGGGGATCTAAAAGCTGAGTACCTTAGGCTTACAGCCCAATTTTATCATAAGTTCCATTTCTATCTTTTTATAAGGCCTAAAATATTAACTGATTTGAAATATAGTATTTAAATATATTGTACTTCTAAAACCCCCTAAAAGGTGATATTAACACATTCGGTCATCTAGTTTGGGTGGAAAGGGTCAATGACACCAGTTGCACCCCTTGTGTTATGAGAATATGTTTGGATTAGAGTGTTTTTCCTTATGTCTACGATGTTTCATACTATTCATTAATGATTAACATTAGCAGTAATTGATAAAGGCTATCAAGGCAAACCTGCATTGACTGAGAACTTTTAAGATAGTATTGGACAATGAAAACTAAGGTAGTTTGTAGATAGTGCTACTTAACAACATTTGCTTTATAGATTGAGCGCCCAGGGGCTCGTTCTACTAAGCTGGCGTAAGTTGCGCCAGTCGCAAACGCGTGTTAAATTATATGAACTTGCGCATGTTCGCAAGTCTGGAGGCGCAACTGTATGCTGTAAACCTATGCGTAACTTTGCGCCAGCTTAGTAGAACGAGCCCCAGGCCCAGAAAAACAAAACAGGGATAAGTATATTGCACAGCTATGGTCAGAAAGAGGATAGATAGAGAAAAGAGTTTAGAAATAAGATGATCTACAATATACAGTAAGAAATCCCTTTATCAAGCAAGTGTTTGTTTTTGAGATAGAAAACTAGTATTATTTTGACATGCTTTTTACAATTTTTCCCTTGCTTAATAAAGTGAACAAGTCTACAGGTACTATGTAATAGACATCTATACATGATATACCTGTTCCCATGTCAATCAGACCTGAAGTTGGTCTACTTGTGTTTAACCCCTGTTCAACCACTAAGATTCAAACAAAAGCAAACCACAAAATTAGAAATGATTATTTTTCGTTCCCTTCTGATTTCTGGTCACAATTTTATATATACAGTTTAATCTTATTTATTTTACTTATTTTTAGCATTATCTGAAACAGTAATTTGGAGGCCTTGATGAAAGCACATAGAATATTTAGATTTCAATTCAATTATAAATAATACAATTTGTAATTCTATATTGCTATTCTAGATTTTTTCTTAAAATAGCATTGATTGTTTACCTTGTGGCAAACTTGTTTCTTCTGATTCTGGTGGAGAAACTTCATTGTTTTCTGCCTGATTATCCATATTTGTGACACCCGTTTCCTCAGGCTGATTGCTATTGACAGAGGCTAAAACAGACATTTACATAATAATGTATAAATCAAAAAATGTAAAGATAATGATTTCGTATCAGAAATAATTTAAAACACGGGTTAGACTTAATTTTCATCAATAAGAGTAACAATTTACAGGCTAGAAATTAATTGCCAGTTGTTTTCCTGTTATCATAAAACAAAAAATTATTATAAATTTTTACTGCTTCAACATAACTTCTTTTTTTGCTTGTACACTTACATCTAAATTTAAATCTTGTTTCAATTTAAATCCATTTTATCATGCATACATACATGTAAAGTACAATATTGAAAGCATCTTTTATACATGAGCCACATACTACATGTAGTAGATCACAAAATTTAAAGCTCTACAATCACACACTATATTGTAACCACAAAATATAAAACTATATATATATATAGTCAACACCAAAATTGATTTAAACATTTTTATTCACAGAGAATGATAGGTATAAATCCATTGTGATTTACTAAATAAAAACTTAAATATTGACACATCAATTGCAAAATTGAGCTATGTAAAACATATTGCAAACACAAAAGTAACAAGGGAACAGCCCACAAGAAGCCATACCAACTTAACAATACAGTACAAATCAGACAAACAATAAAATAAGGTATATCAGCAACATACATTCAAAATGTAACAATAATAATACTCTAAACTAGTCCATACAGTGGCATGACAGACAAGCTACAAGATAAAACAATATAATGCTTCTGGTCTCTATGAAGCTTCAATCCAAGACATGCTCTCAAGTACCTCGCAGTTTAAATGATGTATCCACATTTTTGTTTTCTAGTAGAGCTTGAAAGTGAGGAGACATGATGTCACTACCGGGAGTTTCCATGTTGAGATATGACCCTGGATAAGACAATTTTGGCGGCGCAACGCTAACGTCAAGTAGAGAATCATCACTTTCAAAGCCAAACATTTCATCCTGATTCTGAGCTTCAATATTAGTGTTAGACTGAGAGAAATGAATCAACCCTGTATCAGTTGATGAGATGGACAAACTGCTGCTGCTAACACCCAGTGTAACCAAGTCATCATCATCGGATATCACATCACTGGTTGTTGGTTGTAAGACTGGACTATTCGTCAGACGTGTCAAGTTATCCTGGTAGACGACAGATCCATCAGAAAGACCACCAACCTTCCCTTCAATATCATTATCAATGCTTTGGCTATTTCTGTGTAAACTGTCTTTTGTAACATTTGGTGGACTTTCAGAGGCCGACTTGTTTGAGACTGAATGTGTAGGTTGAGTATCTGATACCTCTCTCTTATCATAGTCTTCTATGTCAAAGGAATGCTTTATGCGATATCTACGTAGAGCCTCAATTCTTAGGTGAGATGTGGCTTGTTTTAAATTATTTGCTTTATTTAATGCAATTCCATCTGGATCAGCTTTGACTTCTACTGTTTGGTCTGCTTGGTCCTCAATACCTTCTTAAAAAGAATATTTGTTAACTTAAACATATTAAATGCTGAAAAATGTTGACTTAAAAAACCCCAAAATATTTCTCTGAATAGATCTGGCATCAATTGCCAGGTTTAGTGGGGAAGGAAACTAGGTTTACTTTTTTGGAGGAAACCCCCAACCCTGGGCAAGTAGACTACCTGGCAACCATTCCATGAGTGAGATACACACAAGTTTGTGTGGAAAACCCACTCAAGATTCCTGACTTTAGCTTTTAAATCACTCTGCTGACTGGGCACATCTGTGCTGGTAGTGGTAGAAATGGCTTTAAAATGTATTATCCAAAGATCTAACTGTCCTTGATAAAGACAAACCAATGTGCATTAGGATCACAAAGATTCCACAAGAAACAATGGACAATGGAGTCTGATTCTGTTGTCATTGTATGTATAATGATTAATGTGATATCTGCTATTAAACATTAATGCTGACCAGAAACTTTATTTAATATTCATAAATTACAATGATGTTATGGAAACATTAATACAGTCATTTTAGAAAGGTAACGATGACTGAAGTGGCCAGGCATTTTAGTTGCCTAGATTGCTGACATACAAATAGGATCAAGGCATAAGTCAAAGACAAAAATTGACACGTTTGATTTAAATTCACACACTTTTCATTGTTTTTTTACAATACATTAAGTTTTGTAAATACTCTACCCAACCATTTTTGTCAACTATGAATGCAGCTTCTAAAAAACTAGAGATTAAGTGATTGCACGCAATCACTGGAGATGGCTCCGCGAAGGAGGGGAACTGATTGACAAGGGTATTAGAACCGGCAGTGTGGTTTGAGAGGTGACATAAAGAAGAAATGAAACAATAAAGATGATGTACATGTATGATATTTGGCATTAATTACTTTAAAAGATGGCTGCCAGAAAAGATGGTGAAAACTTATAACAAATAATGCCTTATCACAAGTTCACTCCCGATTAAATATTGCCCATAATCTAATGCTTCATGGCAGCCATATTGTATTGGGCACATGGCTGGAAATTGATCCCAATCGCCCTTTCCTCAATGTCAAAGCACACCTCAGGTTTGATATTGGATTGCGCAGATTGCTGAAAATCAATCCCAACCGTCCTCTGCCCGATGTCAAGGCACACCCCAAGTTTGAAGTTCATCGAATGAATCATCAACAAGTTATTGCCCGGACAAGAAAATCATGCTCATAATCCAATATGACGGATAGCGGCCATATTGGATTGCGCACATGGCTGAAAATCAACCCCAACCGTCCTCTGCCTGATGTCAAGGCACAATCCAAGTTTGAAGTTGATCGGATGAATCATTCATGAGCTATTGTACGGACAAGGATGGAAAGACGGACGGACGAACAGACGAACGGCCATATTGGATTGCGGGCATTGCTGAAAATCAATCCCATCCATCCTCTCACCAATGTCAAGGCACACTCCAAGTTTGAAGTTCATCGGATGAATCATCCACAAGTTATTGCCCGAACAAGAAAATCATGCTCATAATCCAATATGAGGGATAGCGGCCATATTGTATTGAAACATTGCTGAAAATCAATCCCAACCGTTATCTGCCCGATGTTAAGGCACACCCCAAGTTTGAAGTTGATCGGATGAATCATTCATGAGTTATTGTACAGACAAGGATGGAAAGACGGACGGACGAACAGACGAACGGCCATATTGGGCTGTGCACATTGCTGAAAATCAATCCCATCCATCCTCTCACCAATGTCAAGGTACACCCCAAGTTTGAAGTTCATCGGATAAATCATCCACAAGTTATTGCCCGGACAAGAAAATCATGCTCATAATCCAATATGACGGATAGCGGCCATATTGGATTGCGCACATAGCTGAAAATCAATCCCAACCGGCCTCTGCCCGATGTCAAGGCACACCCCAAGTTTGAAGTTCATCGGATGAATCATCCACAAGTTATTGCCCGGACAAGAAAATCATGCTCATAATCCAATATGACAGATAGCGGCCATATTGGATTGAAACATTGCTGAAAATCAATCCCAACCGTTATCTGCCCGATGTTAAGGCACACCCCAAGTTTGAAGTTGACCGGATGAATCATTCATGAGTTATTGTACGGACAAGAATGGAAAGGTGGACGGACGAACAGACGAACGGCCATATTGGATTGCGGGCATTGCTGAAAATCAATCCCATCCATCCTCTCACCAATGTGACGGACGGACGGAAGACCCGAAAACATAATGGCTCCGCTTTCGCTTTGCGGAGCCATAAAAATTATAAATTCAATATGTTTACCAGACAGAAGATGACGGAATTACATTAACTTATGGACTCTCTTCCCAGAGCAGGTAATGTAAATAAATAACAATTAATCAGTGTTAATAAACTTCATTTATTGTTGTTGACCTTTGCTTGTCGCTATGTTACCAATAGTGAGCGTAGCGAATGACCGGTAAAGCCTGGTCAACTTTGTTTTTTGTCAACATGTTCCATTTATGGCGTTCGAAACCGCCGGAATTTTTGTTCAAATACTGATTCCGCTTTCACGCCTCTTTTTACAGAAGAGTCCATTTGATGCCGTGATGGGTTGTTTAAAAAAATTACACTGAGATCAATTATTGACTTTAAGTTTACTGTTAAGTTATTTTCTGCGCTCACTTCTAGGCTTTGCCTATTACCAGAAGTCTATCAAGGGGAAGTATGTAACTAGCTATCTCCCCGTGTAAACGGCATTGTCCACAAGCCAGCTGAAATAACGCATCATATGACGTTTGTGCGCACATGGCAAAAGTCCTGGTATCCCCTGCGCATAAAACAATTTCCGAAATAATTACTCTGGAATTGTGGGAAAAGCCTTTTTGCGCAGCAGTGTTATAGAAACTTTTGAATATAATATCTAAATACATATTCATTATATAACATACATGTAAAAAATTTCTTTAGCAACGGTAAAGTTATTGATAAAAAAATTGAAATCCGACACACAAAGTCGCTTCGCAGGAGATGCTATCGCTCATGCGCTGGGCTCGCCTCTGTCAGACGAGGGCTGTTTGCCGGAGGCCGGTGAACTGTCCAGGCAGTGATCGAGGCCATTCAACACAAGCGACTAAATCAAACCATAAGAGTTTGGCGATTGAATTCACTGTTCATTACTTCGCGATTGTACCACGTTTATTTTCATCATCACTGCTAGCTTGTCAACTACCTTGTCATCCGTAGTGTTTATAGGCCTACTTTCAGTTTCAGTCATATAAACCAGGGGGCGTTTTTATATTTGGGCAGGATTCGATCAAAACTGGCAGAGGGCGCTGTAGTAGTTAATTGACTCCAGCTGGCTTGTGGACAATGCCGTTTACACGGGGAGATAGCTAGTTACATACTTCCCCTTGATAGACTTCTGCTATTACATATTAACTAATACATTTGACTTTGACAAAACCGCCTTTGAAGCAACTGAGAGGCAAAACAAACATCAATTTAGGCTGAAACCCATTCATTGAGATATAGCCCCAGGTGAATATTCTGCCATTCTGAATCATGGTAGGATAGTCACCTGGGGCTAATTTAGATATTGATATGCGTTTATTGAGGTGGGTAAGGCCGATTAAATGTCGACCAGGTACCGACTAATATATATCCAAACATATATAAGTTATAACGAGGTACCTGTACTGCAGTAGACATGATTTAATGTTCTTACTGACCGTCAAGTAAGTGAAACTGGATGAGACACACGAGTGCGGCTAGATTTAACGTCAACGAGTGTTGGTGTAGAACCTCGTCTTAACAGAATGAGGCGGTATACCATAAACCCCTTTTCACTCTAGCATGAATAACCGTATATCAAAAAAAAAACATACCCATGAAATGAATCGTTTTGAATTCCGAGAAATTATACAAAAATACCTTGTTCGCCAGCTGAAGGGTCTCCTGGTTTTGTTTCGTCCTCCATTTTGCAAGTGACAGCGTTACTATGGTTGCACACGCAAGCGTATTGGTGACTATCCGTTCAAGGGAGACAACTCTAGCTCTGGGTTTTTTTTTTTTGCTGCGCAGAGTTCTATGACTACGGAAGCCTATTAGTGCCAGCGAAAATTTTTTTGAAAAAAAAAAATCGTTTTGACGAATTTCTTGAGCTACTAAAAATAGAATCTAGAAATAAAATTCGTTATAACGATTTTCTATGAGAAAAATATTGTTTTAACGAATTTCTTGAGTTACTAAAAATAGAATCTAAAAATAAAATTCGTTATAACGATTTTTTTCTCATAGAAAAATCGTTTTAACTAATTTCTTGAGTTACTAAAAAAAGAATCTAAAAATAAATTTCGTTATAACGAATTTCTCTTATACACACAGAGATTAAATCAAGCCCTTTAGAATATGTATGTTTACCTTTTCATACGTGATGAAGTCAGTGTTTCGAAAGCAAGTTGCAATCATCATCAGGGAAATTACTGCATTAGTAAATTAACCGACACTGATTGACCACAAAAAAATTCCGGGCCAGGGTGAGAATCGAACTCACGACTTAGGGTTACCGTCCCACCGCTCTACCAACTGAGCTACCCGGCCCTGCTGGGAACGGTTCGCTACATTAGATTCTCTTAATACACAAAGAGCTTAAATCAAGCCGATTAGAATATTTATGTTTAAATTTCCATACATGATGAAGTCAGTGTTTCGAAAGCACTCTGCAATCATCATCATGGAAATTACTGAATTAGTGAATTAACGGACATGATTGACCAGGAAAAAATTCCGGGCCAGGGTGAGTATCGAACTCACGACTTAGGGTTACCGTCCCACCGCTCTACCAACTTTCAGTAATTTCCCTGATTGGCAAAGTAAGTAAACCAGGATAGAGACACACGAGTGCGGCTATCTATGCTACTGACTTGCAGCGTAGATAAACATTGAGGCCCAGTGTAGCATTTTTATCAGAAAAAATACAAGGAATTAATAGCAAAATCAGACCACCAAGAACTATGGTATGGGATACTGTCTCGTGTAGTCCGCATTATGTTGAGGGGATTGAAGTTATTCTGATACGACCGCGAAGGCTTCTTCAATACCGAAGAAGCCCGTGCGGCCGTATGAGAATAACTTCAATCCGCAGACTATGTCTCGAGGGGAAATGATGCTGAAGAAATTATCCTTGGGTCTGGGTAGACTTATTGTCGTTTGAGGGATGATATCGGTACCGCTCTTTGGACTATTGAACCCTTCTCAATTTAATGAAGCTCATAGGCTCTCTGCGAGAGTTAAATGTTAAAACATATCAGAGGATATGCCCAAAACACGAGTACAGAATGCATATCCACGTTAGCCCTTAAACCAAGGGTAACATTAACCCGAAAAAATCGGTCTCTATGGTGCTGAGAATCTAACATAAACTCACTGACCTTGTAAAACAATGTGGTGTTAGAACATAATATTTAACGACAGGCTATACAAATCAATACAAATTTTGTCATTTCAAAACATATTAAATTAATGACTTTGAACACTTCCTCAATCATAAATAAAATGGTTTAATTTGGCAATTTACCAACAAATGGTTTTGATACAGTGAAACGTTTAATGAACTCCATCAAAATCAGAAGCATGTTGGTATTGTCCGCTGAGTCAAAGTTACTCCAATAAAATAGCTCTAATGACCCAATCTTATTTACATGTACCAGAGCATTAATATTGAGCCAACCCACAGTTCAGTGGTATCAACCAGTGTCTACAAGGGATCTGATCTGCTGGTGTCCCATCATGGTCGCAAACATGCATTCAGTTACATACATCTTGGTTAACGCTTTACAGCATCAATGTTGCTGCATAAACCATCATTACCACAATCGGCACATAATCCACATCAAGTCATCATGTTAAGTATCAATCTTCAGCTAGTAGTGGTAGGGGGTGGTTCGTGTAATGTTGAGAGAGCTAAATCAGTCCATTTCTGTTCTTGTTCTTTCTGAGTCTCACTCGTGGGTCCATTATCAGGTTCCAACTCGGGCAGTTCCATCTGAGGTACAGCCACATCCTCCATGGGTAATTTGTCTTCTCTCCATTTCTCATCAATGAGGTCCATCACACGGCCATCACGAACAACTTCACTGTCCATTCTCAAAACCTGTACACATAAAGATATCATTTGTTAAGTTTGTTACAAAGTTTAATTATTCATTATATTTACTTTAGTTTAATACATTGGCAGAGGACCAAAAAATCAATTGAACAATAACACTATCAAGAGATAGAACCGCAGCTCAGCAACCCACTTCATTACCAAAAACTTGATGAGGAAATATGGCCTAAAAATGGCCCAAATTAAAGATGTGCTATGGGGAAACGTTTTAGTCCTACCTTTGCCTCTATTCTTATGGCTGAGTGGGAGAGTGATATTATACACCTTTGGTATCTGGATGACATTTTTATCATTTGGGAGCATACAAAGCCCCTCATATTTTCATTGATACTCTTAATTCTCACGACCCTAGCATTAAACTATAGCCTACTATTGAACACACTTCTGTGGATTTTTTGGATGTAACTATTTACAAGGGTCATACATAAATTACATATCATACTACTGGGTATCTAGATTACAAAGTATTCTTCAAACCTACTGACACGCATCAGCTGCTACATGCTGGGTCATACCATCCTCCCCAAACTTTCAAGGGAGTCATTAAGTCTCAGATTTTTAGCTTCTTTAGAAACTGTAGTTCTTTAGATTATTTTAATCAGGCTTGTTCTGTTCTTTTTAAAGCTCTTATCCCTAGGTGGTATTCTATTAGGTTACTCTGAATCTGACACATTAAGACAAATCCCTTCTAACCCTTCAGCCCCTGACACTCTCGGTTCTCCTTCACGAGTGTACCATTAGCATTACCGCCCAACATTTTTCTCACGTACATCAATGAAATGAAATAAAGACGGGATGCAAACTTGATGTATACGTGCCAGATCGCGGCACCTTTTTCGGAGAACAGAGGATCTTCTAACAAGTTCTAGCCGCACTCGTGTGTCTCTATCCTGGTTTACTTACTTTGCCGGTCAGGTAGAAGCCTTAGACCAGCTTTAACTTAAGTTTAACAGTTTAAGTTTAATTAGGTTTGATTATATTTAAAACAAGAGTTTGGATATCTCGAGCTAAGGCAGCATCGTGATTATTATCAATTGACTCATTTAGTGATTTACATT
The DNA here is from genome assembly GCA_963971465.1 of Lepidochitona cinerea. Lineage (NCBI taxonomy): Eukaryota > Metazoa > Mollusca > Polyplacophora > Chitonida > Tonicellidae > Lepidochitona > Lepidochitona cinerea. Next base: position 96,808,453 of record OZ020551.1, on the reverse strand, counting down.
GCCTGACCGGCAAGTAAATTTGTAACACAGGAAAGAGACACATGAATACGGCTAATTCAGTAATTGCCGAGATGCACACCTGAAAAAATCACTGTATCTATTTAAACTATCTAGTGTAAGTGTAAACTACGCCGTAGCGGTCAGAGAACTTTGCTACGTGCCGACTGGGAATTATTAGATTAGAAAACCTAGATAAACTTACGTAATCCAGGATAAATTTAGCAACGGGAAGTCAGGTTGGCCCAGTTTTACTGGAGGAGCACATGCGCAATGACAAGGTTATTATGGCCAGTTATGTTGTTGACTTGAACGAGTGAGCAGTTCGTCACGTTCTTTTGGTCGACATAATCACTCAAACAAAACCATGGTCGTGAACTTTTGTCAGAGTTCACTTCGGGTGTGCCTCCCTGGATTAAGAAGAATTTTGCGGCATGACACTGTATGCTTATCGATTGGGCGAACAGATTATTCGACCGATTCCCTAGCGCGAGGTTGTCAACATCGACAACGTTCTCCAGCTATCAACCCCATTTGGTGGCGTCACTTTAAACACAAAAATTATCCAGGCAAGAGAAAAATGTCTTCCATACCAAGTCAACAAGATTACTTACTCCGACAGGTAACTTGATTATGTGCGTGTAGGTTGATGTCAAAGTGACTTTAGCTGAAATACATTCGGCTTAACTTTAAAGTGGCATGAGCTGCCAAAATTTGCAGTTTTTTCATAACTTCTGATCGTCACGACAGTAAGAGGCTTTGAAGGCTATCGAAAAACTAAATGATTGGCGTTGGAATGAGAAAAATCCATACAGTATGTGGCCTGTATGAACCGAAAACGTGTTCAAAAGTAAACAAAATTTAAATAACCGGGACGACCATTCATTCATTCTAAGCCAAAGTTAGTTCAAAACAGTACTTTACCGTACATTTTCGAGACTAGAAGCATTAAAAAGCTTCTGAATTCTACCTTTTGAGAAAAAAAGCCAATAATTTCAGCATTCTGTTTTAACGTCAAAATATCAACATTTTGGCAGCTCATGCCCCTTTAAAAGCAATATTTATAGTTATTACATTACTCATTATAGTCTTGTTATAATTTATATAGGCCTATCATTATTATATTAATTATAATAGTTATCTGTTAAATGATAAAAAATTAAGACATCACCACGTCATCAGTTGTTTTTAATTTTTTATCATTAGTATGGAACCCACGTTTAAAGAGACATTTCTTAGTTATCTGTTTGTTTACATATGATGTTTGGGTTTTTTTCTTCAGATTTTTCTATCGCAAGCTTTGATTTATTAAAGCCAGGTGCAAAAACCATGCAAACAAGGCGATTTGGAGCGGGCGACACAGAGTCGGGACTCACTTATTTATCACACATTAGGCAATTATCTGTGACGTTGCAGAACTCAATTACGTTATATTACAACAAGCAATAAATCCAATATGAAGTGACAACACTGACAAGTAGCATTGCAAGCATTACCATATACTAAGATGATCTACATCTGCGGTATATGGTAATGCCTGCAATGCTAAGTGACAAGGATCCTGTTTCACAAAGCGGTGTAGATGTATTTTTTGCGTAACTTTCATACTAACGTATCTCTACAGTATGGGTTGCTATGGCAGTGAAACAGGGTCAAGGTCTAAAAACTTATAATGTTACATTTAGTTTCGATCCGATGTACTAGATTTTGCCAGCCAACTATCTTCTGAAAATCCAACATGTCAGATGTCTCTGCGACGGTGGCCGATAAGCATCACGCATCAGGCAATTAGCTAATTGGCCACTATGAATCTGCTAGTGTGCGCCTGGCTATAATGTTTTAATTAGCAGGCAGAAGTATAACGTCTGGTTCCTCGTCAATAACCTGGGGCTCGTTTCACAAAGCAGTCGCATCGCAAACGACACATAGTTGCCAATGGATACCATTGTGAAGAGATACGACGTCATGGCAACTGCGATTGGTCGCACTTTGCAACGGCTTCATGAAACGACCCCCTGTAGAAGCTATAGGCAAATTTACGGATTTGATACTATTGGGAGTAAAACAGGCATAGTCCATTCCCACATAGTTCGTTCGTGTGAAAACGTAGTCAGAAAATTTTCCAATTTTTTGGGACTGAGTGGGATTCGAAACCGCGACCCATTGATGGAAGGCTGTTCAGATTCAGCGTCCAACGCTCTACCTACTGAGCCACCATATCTGAAAGCCAGAAAACTAGAAAATTGTTGGCATACCTGAGGTGGAGGGGGCGGGGAAGTTGGCAGTGATCATGGGTTAACATGAAACAATCAAGCTTTCTCATGCTTAATTTTCGACTTTTCGAAAATCAGGTCCGACACAAGCGTTTCATTGATAGACTGTTGACTCAGTCCCTCTCAGTGCAGAGAAAAATTAAACAATTTCTGGGTTGGGTTTTCTATCTCCCACTAAACCTGACACCGCTACCATTTCATTAAAAGCCATGATGTAAGAGTCAGACATAACTTGATCTTTTTTGTCATTTCAGCTTTTTGATTTTAAATCCTATACATACACATATCTTTTGGCGGACACCACATCAAGGGAGGCAATTCTTATTGACCCAGTGCTGGAGCTTGTTGACAGAGATGTACAGCTTGTGAAAGAACTTGACCTCAAGTTAAAATATGCAGGTATTTTGTCTACAGTATTTATTATTTTTTTTCATTTACTTTAGGTGGGTGTGTTAAGGGAGGGGGGGGGGGGGGTGAGGGGGGGGGGGGGTCCACTTATTAGCTTATTTTAATCAGTTGTTTTTAATCTTTCGTTTTAAAATTCATAGCTGAGAAACAAATTTTACTAGATAAGTTAATGGTTTTATTTTCAGCTTTAAAAAATCTTTTTGAATTCTCACGAATATTTTTATTTCTTCTAGTTAACACCCATGTCCATGCTGACCATATAACTGGGTCCGGGCAAATAAAGAAACGTATTCCTGACTGTCAGAGTGTCATCGCACCAGTAAGTGGTGCTCAAGCTGATGTCAAAATTGAACATGGAGACAATATTAAATTTGGCAAATTCCAAATTGAATCCAGAAGTACTCCAGGGCATACAAATGGTAATTCATTCTCTTACCATTGAAATGAATGTTCATTAAACTGAAATAATGAAACTGAGTCATTCACTGTATTAAAGTGGCATGAGCTGCTAAATATAGGGAACATTTTAATAAAAAAAAAAGGAATTTTAATTGTTGGTCACTTTTATAAAAAAAAATTGGCACGGCTACTTACTCAACAATATTTTTTATTTCAACGTCATTACTTTTTTTTCAAGGCACTTTGCATGACAATCAGAATTTATGAGAAAAAATATCTGAATTTTGGCACCTCTATCACTTTAAAGTATGCAGTATTAAAATATAGGTAGAGCAAGTCTTGTCAGAATTACACACATTTCCTGTCACCAGTGCTGATATTGCACATGTGGGTGAGTGTTTTTCATTCTAACATGACATTTGAATACAATTGACATGGAAAAATAATTGGTCAAGTCGAATTTCAACGCCAACAAAAGCGTTCTTAATAGCGTCACCTCTCACCTGATATCACCAAGACTTGTGTGTTTGCCACCAAGGGTTTTGTCTGAAATGGTATTTACACTGTAAATAACTCCTCTCTGCAGGCTGTATGACGTATGTTTGGCATGAGAAAGCTATGGCTTTCACCGGTGATGCTCTACTTGTCAGGGGATGTGGTAGAACAGACTTCCAGCAAGGTCAGTCCACATGGCATACCTGTCACTTATTCTCTACCATTGGGATATGGGGTTGGGGGGGTCATCAAAACCTTATGAATGATGTACCTGGTCACTGACAAAAGCTTATCATGAATTTGAGTCTATGAGGTTCAGGTCCCTCTCTTTCCTTTTCAATATTTTGCTATATATGTATGTCTTTTTGAAAAAACATTTTTTCATATCATAGTATATCTGGCCTTGCTCAAGTGACATATCAACAATCATAAATCACGAAAAGCTCGGTGAAGTACGATGTCTTGTCATGCAAATTTAGGATTGCCTAAAACTTTATTCAGTGTAAAGAGGAAAATCATATGCTCTATTTTATTTTTATTAACTTTCCTTTATGTAGGTGATTCCGGTCGCTTGTATGACTCAGTTCATAACCAAATCTTTGCCTTACCTGAACACTTCATTTTATTTCCTGCTCATGATTATACAGGTCAGTATTGCTATCCTGCTATATTTATTCTTTTTCTATAGGTTGATTGATTGTTTGGTGTTTTACGCCACGCTCAAGATTATTTCACTTATATGGCAGCGTTACCAGTTTTATTGTGGGAGGAAATCGTGCTCTATGCTGAGGAAACACACAACCTTCCGGTGGTAACCGGCAACCATCCCACATATGTCAGAAAACATATGTCAGAAATCGTCAGTGGTATGGTTTTGTTATGGATGGGGTTTTACGTATCTAATAAAGTTGCTATCGCCTTGATTGATATAAATGACATATTTCAGGACAAACCTCAACAACAGTGGATGAAGAGAAACGTAACAATAAACGTCTGAGAAAATCTAAAGAGGATTTTATACAAACCATGAAGGAGTTAAATCTGCCTTATCCAAAACAAATTGGTAAGTGTTTTAACCAGTCTCTTGGAAATGACATCAAATGGAAAAAAGCACTTTATTATCTTGTACCGTAATCGCGAAAAATTGTTAAACATGTAAAAAAAATTTCAAATTTTATGTTAAATATTTCTATACCCTTAGCCATCGTGTAAACAAAGATGTGTTAGTTCCCTGTGAATGAAATTCCTGTACGTCTTTAGTCTGGAAATCACAATGATAGGCTACCGGTAACAATAAACCAGAGACCTTATACAGTTAATAAAATATATTTTATTTGTCTTTGGCCCCTAAGCCTTTTTAATGGTGGATGAGCTTAAAGGCCGGTTCTCTCGGTGCGATTTGTCGTATCGACTTGTAGCATGCGATTGAATGGTTTTAATTGATCGATACGACTTGTCAATCTATGAAATGTATCCATTTTAATGGCATGCTACAAGTTTGTACGACAAATCGCACCGTGAGAACGAGCCATAAGGACTGTGTATTATTTAGGGAAAGGCACACTCTCCACTTACGTGTTGTTATTTTATAATAAAGGTGTTTCACATCATTTGATAGAGTTTCCTGTTTTTGTCTTTGTAGATCGCGCTCTTCCAGCTAACATGGTTTGTGGTATCTTTGATGAAGAAGCCAAATAAAGGACCTTGACCTCCCATCACTCTGTGTTGGACTATCTTTACAACTATCTGCAATGTCTAATGCATATCAGCTCCCAAATAGTTGAGAAATTTTCTGCATTCCTGGACTTGTCAACATATTAATATATTTTGCTAATATATACCGGTACTTACATTTCATAAAATGGAATGTTTATTTGGCTTTCATTACCTTTACATTACTTTGTGTTAGATGTTTGTTTATTGGAGACGGCTTGTTAATTTTAAAAATCATGTAGGCCTTATTACATGTGCTTTCCGACAAAAGTATGGACATGTACTTGCCTGCTTCCTGCTTTATATGTGGTGTGTGTTATCTCTTAAAAAATCATCTGTATGTAAACCCTTATCCATTTTTTTTTCCAGTTTATTGTATTTTTAAATTTTTTATGACTCATGATAAATACTACAATGTAATAAATTAACATTTAAAATAGTTTTAATAGAAAAAAAAGTGCTTTAATGTGTAAGATGTTCAAACAACTTAATAATGTGATTCAAATCAAGAATGGTAGAAAGTTTTTTATGCTGTGAATTTCTCCCTGGTGGGAAAGAAATATTTACAAATCTTCTGCTGGCGTATTAAATATGTTTTATAAGAAATATTGTGTGCTGTATTCATTTTTTCACATCTTTTCATAATGGGAAACAAATTTTCGTCTTTTCAATGTTGTGTGGATGTTTTTCATGCATAGTTTTAATAACCCAAACTCTTAAGTGAGTATAACTGGCAAGTAATTCATCGCTGTCTTATAGGAAAGGATTGTGGAATGTATCACTGCAAACAAGGGGTCTCGGTGGTTCAGTGGGTTAGAGTGATCGTCCCTCAGTCCCACACAGGCCTTCCATCGATGAGGCAGGAGTTCAAATCACACTCAGACCAAATAAACAATTTCTGAGTGGATTTTTCACTTGGTCGTCGTATGAAGAAGAGTTGCCAGGTACTCGCTGAAGGTCGGGGGTTTCCTCCGGGCAATGAGCCCAGTTTTCTCTCCCACTAAACCTGGCAACGCCACCATCTAAGTGAAATAATTTTGAGTCCTGAGTAAAACATCAATCAATCACTGCAAACAATAATTATTTACAAAATTAAAACATATACAGTAGAGACCCGCTTATATGCATATGCTCTGTCCGAAAATTACAGGAGGACGGGCGAGTACGTTAGCATCAGGACTCACCTCTTTATATGTCTTTCATAATCAAGGGAGCCAATCAACTATGTGCTTGTGTTATGGTACAAAAGACTGGCATCATCATTTAAATTATTATAATCTTTTTTGCCTCTGAGCGCTTTGGTTTTGATTGACAAACTCATTAAAGAAGTCAGTTGATCTGTTGCTGGAGATGTACCATGCTTATTAGCCCCGTCCATGCTTTTTTTTACACGATCAACTTAGAAAAGCTGATAGATTATATTTTTTTCAGCGTCATTCGTCCACCCAAGTTCCCTTCCGATCCATAACTTGTTTTGATCCGATCTGTACGATTTTTACACAGCAAATACTATGGGTAGATGGTTTGTCATCAACTACTTATGACATCTACGGCTAAATGACATCAATATTGGATTATGTAATAATCTGTTTTAGTCTATCTTTCTCTTCCACTCTTTAACTTAGAGTTTTCATCCGACCTTAAACATTTTTTATCTCACAACCTATACTTTATGGGTAGATGGTGTCATCAACCATTGATGACATTGTTGGTTGCATAATGTAGTATCCATATTGGATTATGTAATATTCTGTTTTAGTCTATATCTTGGTTCCTTCCACTCCATAACTTGATGAATTTCACAGCATATACATGTACCTTGGGGTAGATGGTGTGTCAACTATTTATGACATATTTGGCTGTATAATACGTTGTCTTTATTATATTATGTAATATTCTCTTTTAGTTCGTAACGTATCAGGAGCGGTAGATGGTGTGCAGGGCAAAATTTAGGACACCGTGGTTACATAATGTGGCATCCATATATGTTGGTTTAATAGAGAAATGCAAAACTTTCAATGATCATAGATTTTCAATTGCTGGAATTTAAACAAATATGTTCTATAATGTAGAGTGATCAGCGGAGGGCATATGTTGAGTTTACTAAAACTCTTGTCAATGTCTGGGTATCATATTTGTTGAATTTCCGTCATCAATGGAAGAACACTGTAACCACGATACAAGATAAGGTAGTTAACTCATTGACTGTCAAATTCTTGTCAATCAACATATTTTAAGTCATCTTATTGACTAAACATCTCTCTTGGTAAACTTTCATGATTAAAGCCAGGGCTGGTGACAGATTAAATATTTCCTCAGTTTCAGTGTCAGACCTGCTCCCCTCCTCCTTGCAAGATCAGGGGCCTCTGTGGTCCAGTGGCTTAAAGTGATCGTCCTTCAGTCCAACACAGACCTCCCATCTATGCGGCGCGGGTTCGAATTACTGGCCAAAATAACAAATTCAATAATTTCTGAGTGGATTTTTCACCTGGTTGCCATATGTGGAAGAGTTGCCAGGTACTCGCCGAAGGTCCGTGGTTTTCTCCGGGCATTGAACCCAGTTTCCTCTCCCATTAAACCTGGCAACGCCGCAGTATATACAGTGAAATAATCTTGAGTATGGCGCAGAACATTAATCAATATATCAACCTTGCAAGTTCAACTACGATTAAATTGGGCTGATGGGCCATTCACAAAGAAATTCCATTATAATGTTGCCCTGAGCTTAATATGCCTTTGATTTTCAGTCTGACACAGGAATTCCATCGATGGGTTATGGGTTTTTCTTTTGTTCATCTTGTGTGAAACGGTTGCCAGGTATTCACTGAAGGTATCCTCCACCACTAAGCCATATAAGTTTAGGGAGATGTATTGCATCAATCAATCTATCCTGTGGTAATGCAATCAATTGAAGATTACTAGTATAATTAGATAGCCATGGGTCTTCATCAAAGTGACATCAATGGAAAAAAGTGGAATTTTGTTAGCTCATTTAATTTTAACTGATGGCAACTTATACGAGGAATCTTGAGAAATTGTTTTAAAAAATCTATCGAACCCATCACAAAGGCCTTCATTTTCTATCCAAATTCTTAAGCATTAAAAAAAAAGTGGAACAATTCATAAAACTTATAAATTATATTTTAATATTTACGATAGCCGTCATAGACTCATAATGTACATTTATATCAAAAGTAGTTTCTCAGTATATACATGTAATCGACAGTATGAATATCACAGAAAGTGGGGACACTGGTGAAAGAAATTTGATTTTTTTGAAACCAATAGTTTCAATTTGAAAAATATTTACTGTCTTTTTAAGGAATTGACAATCTTTTGAAAATCTTTGCTGACTGCCTAATACTGATTTGTTAAATGTCTCTTGGCCAGGATGACTATGGTCTGGCTATGTTTTCCATTTCAATGAGGTAACCATGTTAATCGGAATCTGGTAGCTGTAACTGTTGTATTTCATTAACTGCCTGTAGAGTTTCTGATACAATAGCAGGGTCTAATGACATTGATAAACATGCTGGGGCTGACCGCATTCGTCTCTCACGAGATCCTAAGTCTTTCTGGAAAACAAAAACAACAAAATTCACAGCTTGAAAGAAAACATTTTTCTTCAGAAATATTATCTGACCTCTTATACCACCATTCAATTTTAATAATGTGTTATTAGTTGAATAGGACGTCACTTGACAGTTTTGCAAGCAGTTGACATCAATGCATCAATGCCTGAATGAACATGCCTAAATGCCATTCAGAGGACTAATTTTAATTTTCCATAACATTTAGGATATTTAAGAAAATACCTTAATTCTGGCCTGTCTTTGTCGTTGAAGTCTATGGAGGTCCTCTTCTCTACTTTGTGAAAGTCGGTTAAGTCGTTGAACTTCCTCCATTTTTTCAACAGTTTTTGCACGTAGTAAAAATTCTTGTAAAGCTGGAATGATACAACATTACTATTCGTAAATATTTTTTGTTATCATCAACTTCTAAAATACTTCTCAAATAACTAATACTTTTTGTTATCATCAACTTGTAAAATACTTCTCAAACAACTAATACTTATTATCATCAACTTCTAAAATACTTCTCAAACAACTCATACTTTTTGTTATCACCAACTTCTAAAATACTTCTCTAACAACTAATACTTTTTGTTATCACCAACTTCTAAAATGCTTCTGTAACAACTAATACTTTTTTGTTATCATCAACTTCTAAAAGGCTTCTCAATCAACTGATACTTTTTGTTATCATCAACTTCTAAAATGCTTCTTAACCAACTGATATTGTAATATTAATTGGATCATTTAGACAAATGAATCATTCTTAGAATTTTTTTTTCTCCATTGGTCAACTCAAATTGGATAATGTTAATCATGTATAGTTGATTGTAGTGCGGAGAGCTTCGTTTTCCATGAGCATGGTGAATCATTGTTTTTCACAGAGGACATGGATGGGCAATCATAACATCATTCCATAACATTTCTTGCTCAACTGTATAACACTCTACATTACTAATTCATTTTCAGTTTGAAAATTGATTTATTAGCGTAGTGGCAATTTTAGGTCTGGCATGAGGGCAATAAGTGTTGTCAGTCAGTCAAATTAAAAATGCGAAATGCAAAATTTCCGCTTGGTCACTTTGTTACATACATGTAAATCATAATACTGTGGCATCTTTTTACCATCACCTTGTCCACACTAAAGAAAAAATCGACACAAAAAATGAAAAGTGTTTGTTATCTTTCATGGCACATAAAACCACAAATTTACCCAGTGTGTCGTCGTAGCAAAGTATAGCCTATGGTATGGCTTGATCGTGTCAAATTACACTCTGGCTAAATGCAAATATACATACCAGGTGGATCTTCTCTGGGGAAGGTCTGTGCTCTATTCACACCTTTAAAGAAAAAAACAAGGTTTGAATATTTAAATCTTGATCCAATTTTTAATATTTTCAGATGTTGAATTTGAATGTATTTTTCTTCGCAAAATTCTCAATGGCCAATGTCATGAATTAAATAAAACAAAATAAACCGACACTGATTGACCCGGAAAAAAATCCGGGCTTGGGGGAGACTTCTTTCCGAGTCAATCGGTGTCGGTTAATTTACGAATTCAGTAATTTCCCTGATGATGATTACAGCTTGTGGACATTATTATGGCCCGTACATAGTGACTATTATTAGCCTGTGGGGACCAATTACCGAGAGTAAATGTGATAATAATTTCCACACATAAGCACGTTTATTGAATATAATGGACATTCTACAGTAAACTAGTCAAGTTCTTACTTTCTTTTTTACGAAAAAGGCAACTTTAAAATGCCAAAACCTCACACTGGTAAACGAAAACCATGAACAGAAAGAACACTTTTAAGGAGCGGTCATTTATGTTTTTTGCCCATACTATGAAGGTACTTGAAATGGATATCTAGACTAAAAACTCACTAACTGCAAAATTTTAATAATTATTTTTCATGCAGCATAATGATATGTGGTTTTAGGAGTTAATATTTGTTCAACTTTTTCAAACTTGATTTGTGTTGCACCGTCTATTTTTTGCCGATCGATTGATGACAACATCGTCTGCTCAAATAATTTAAATCGTTGACCAAATTGGCAGACTATAGAATAGGTCCATCAGTCTCAAACCGCTATAATCGTCAGGGGGGCAAGCCCCCCTGGAACCCCCCGTTTTATTCATTTCTTCTAGAACTTATGACTAATTTAATATTACAAGCTTAAAACTAAGCTATCCCTACTAACAGCTAACAGAAATAACATCTAAAAGACGAATTTGAAGAGAAGTTGAAAACGACGGACCTATTCTATATTTGCACCAACCAAATTACAAAATCTGTACTTTGAAAATGAAGGTAATTGCGAATTGTAAGTACGTGTGAAATTTTGTTTTATTCTTAAAGGACTTTTCTGTCTACAGATCAATAATGTACCTGGCCCTCGATAACTGGTACCCCTATGGCCCTAGTACAGTATTAGTTATTACTATTATTACCTTGTGAACCGACTGAGGCAACTTTAAGTCTTTGTCTTATGTCACTGGATACTAATCTGGATTCCATTGGCGGATGTAATTGTACCGATTGCCAAAATGTTTTAGCAAAGGATACATTTTCTTCAGAAGATCCACTAAATTCCACTTTAAGAGGCTGCTTTGTTAGATCGATCAGTACGGCGGCCATGTTGGTTGTCATCAACAATAATGGTTGTCACAGAGCGCCCTCTGTAGGAGAAAATAGAGCGATGTTGTTTACCTCCCTTCCGCTAATGCCTCGATCGATCGCATCAGAAATACTAGTCCGCAATATGTTGAGTGGATTGAAAGATAATTTCTGATACGCCCGCACGGGCTTCTTCAATACCACGTCAACATAGGGTGCATTTGAAAAATCTAAGAGTTGCTATCGGAATTTTAAAAAAATGATAACTCGCAATTTTTAAACATTACTCACCTAAAATTTTGTCCGAAAGCATCTTTGATAATCCCTTCGTAGAGCTAAACCATCATCTGTGACCATACGCATCGCCAAACAACAAAATTCTTAAAGTTTAAATTCCCTTTGCGTTATCACCGATCTTCCCCGACAGCCGCTACCGGTTGTAGTGGCGAGCATGATTTGAAAGTTCGCGGTAGATGGCGGTGTGATCGCCCGAGAAAATTTAGTGAAAACAGACAAAATTCAAACTTAACGAAATTCGTTGCTAACAGATTTTAAGGTCACATATGATGGTTTAGCTCTACGAAGGGATTATCAAAGAAGCTTTCGGACAAAATTTTCGGTGAGTAATGTTTAAAAATTGCGAGTTATCATTTTTTTTAAAATTCCGAGAGCAACTCTTAGATTTTTCAAATGCACCCTATGTTGACGTGGTATTGAAGAAGCCCGTGCGGGCGTATCAGAAATTATCCTTCAATCCACTCAACATATTGCGGACTACAGAAATACGTGAAACTAGACGGATGCTTAGAATAAAATATCCAACTCAGTGGACGAAATATATAAATTGTGTAAGCTGTGAGGTTTGATGGACCACGCCATGGATTCGAATATCATTCGTTATTATATTTGCCCCAATACAAATATTTCTCACCCTCAGTCTTAATCGAGATCGATGTTGAAAATCAATCACAATTCAATAATGGACGTTTCGATCTCTTAAAGTGGCATTTGGAGATTTATTATCATTTTGATTTGAACGTTTGGTATAGTTATTCCGACCACTTTCTTATAGAGCGAAAGCTTAGAAATACACATGTATTTATATCTCGATAATTAAAGTTCTATCATGTTCATATACCAATAGAAAACTTAATTTGGCAGGAATTGCTAGATTTCGGATTCCGATTTTCACAACGATGCAATTGTTTGAAGTACACCATAAACTAAAAGATAACACATAAAACCCGAAGGTAAGTGCTAATAGCGGACAAGATTCGAATAACCGGAATGCAAACTCACATTTTAGGATATTGGCTATTGGTTAAAAATAACGTATCGTACATCCTCGAGATCTTTAACAATAGAAATTTCCCAATTTCGTAGCATTTTTGATAAAATAAAGTCACTTATGGAAGTTTGTCAATAGCGCCTGTATAATAAGTAACAAAACACCATTCTGTATAGTCAATGCTAGCTCATCTGTTACATTTAGCTAACACAGACTCTAACATTTAGTGTAATGAAAAGTTCATCATATAAACCTGTTACTTTCAAGTATTGTTTGTGAAAAGTGCTTAATTATTGTATAACAAAAATCTATGGATATTACGTAATGATACATTTTCAATGTGGTTAATTGTTATTGCCCCAGGGTATAAAACAGATTTTCACCATTTTCGCCTGTTTTTAATCACATTGCAATATAAATCAATCAAGTGAACTTTATATTACTAATTTCATGATTTAGTGGAGCATATCGGCATACGTCTAAGGATTGAGATGTAGAAACTGTATTTAGTTGTTCAGATGAAAATCAACTTGAAAATAATTAAAAGGCTTACATTTGTTCCAACCGTCAATGGACCAAATCACGATTAGAACTGTGAAAGAAGACTCAGTTTATATCTTTAAGACATTACGCTTATTCATGTTAATTGTATAAGACAACTGTATGTCCCAGTTTTATTTATCTATTTTTTGTAGAAACTGGTCCTATCAAGAATGGAGAAGTTTTTCGTTTTCGCCGTTATTATCACGGCTGTAACAACGGAGTCAGGTACATACTTAACACCATGAGTGTTTAAATCATAAATTGAACTTGACACACAGTGATGAGATTTTTAACTATATATGGAAGAAAGACAAGTCATAAATGCTCATGTATCAATGTTTCTATTTAATTACATGTGGTTTGTGACGGTTCCAAACAAAACATAGTTGTTGATTTTAAACATGATAGCAATATAGATTCTTAACATCTACGTCCAATGTTGCATGGCAACCAAGCCAACAGATTATTTTATGCACGAACCAATCAACTTAACAATGGTAATATTTTTCCTATCCTATTGCCTTTCAGCAAAACCACAGAAAAGTAAGTTGTTCAATTTTTAAAAGCTTTTGAACTTTTTTCTCATCTCGGCCACCGCCCCCCCCCCCCCCCCCCCCCCCCCCCCCTCCAGGTTTATAGGTGATAATGTAATGAAATCAGTTTTTCTGTTTATTCAGTTTCACCTTTTAACCATTCATATGGTATTCAGTTCTTAATTTTGACCAATTTTAGCCAACATATTTAATAAATAAGCCAGATAAACTTCGAGCGACTATGTACTGGGATTTCCTCGATCTTAGCATGTTTCAGCTAATTCAATATCATCATATAGAGCTAACATTTAGTTTGTCCAAAGGTTATATATTTGGTCGGAACGAAAATCATGTCAATCACAACCTCCGTTTGAATAAGAAGATAATGAACTATCTCTTGAAACCAAAAACCTTATGGAAGAGTTGCAAGTAACTCGCCGAAGATCGACAGCTAGGCCTACCTTGGGAAAAAGTTTAGTCGCCACCCCACCTCCACGCCCATCCCGCACTAATCCTTTCAACCGCCACATAAGGGAACTAATATTGAGTGTGGCGTGAACATCCATCAAAAACGAAATTTTCATGATGTCTTAATTTGACGACAGTTATAATATCATCTCCTGATAATGGTAGCCTATGATATATTGGGTGATCCATGGAACTAGTGGTGTTTTCGGATTTTAACATTAAGAGGTGTTTCCCCCTATAGAATGTATCAAAGATGGTGACGTCGGGTTCATTCTTGATGATGGACCTGGTGTCGAACAGAAAAACGTGGAAGACATGATGACGACCATGTTGGATTCTGTATCTTATCTGCCAGTCAACTCGGACAATGCACAAGTATCATTGGCTTCTTTTGGGGGAGATAAACCAAAGATCCATATGCAATTTAAAACGACAGCCTCAAATCAAAAGGTGACGTATTTCTGTTTAAGCTCTGGATCTAAATGTTTGTTTTACACCTCTGTTGAATCCTGGCAATGCATGGATTGTTTTCGATGTTATTACACACATCCAACTCTGTTTAGGAGTTCAATAGCGTTAGATGCAAGGAACCGGTTGACCAAATGATATTATAGACTGAGATATGGCAGGTGCCAAAATGGGTTTTCTATTAGGCCAATTGGTGTAATGCATGGAAATCGGACATTTCCATTGGTTTTTGACCGAAATTCTAAACCAGTAGGAACACTGTCGTCAATAGTTTATAGAAAATCAAGGGTGCACCATAAAAACCACACCTTAAACTAGAAAGATTTGCACAGAAAATCGAAATTCGCATGTTGACTGTCAAATTACAAGGAAAACGTTTCCATCGAGGTGAGGGCATTTTCTCCGTCGTGTTTTATATGTGTGGGGGGGGGGGGACTTTTTGTCCTCGTTTGAAAGCGTTCCACTGGGGAGAAAAGTTCCAACCACGGATCATTTCCACCGCGGAGAAAAGGTTTTCAACGAGGTAGAAAAGTTTTTCATGCGACTTAGCAGTTTTCACGCGTTTCTTCGAATTTGTTCGCAAATCGTTTTATTGTAGGGTATGTGTTTTATTTTCTTGGAGATACAGAATCCCTCGTCTAAAAAAGAGTGTCCACGCTAAAAAACACTTTAATTTGAATGGGCGGTATTCAGATTAAAGGGTAATTGTGGAATAATAAATGATTGCACGTGGCCTGGGGGTCGAACTATCCTTGGTCACTCCTTTCCCTTACTAATTTAGTTACGTCGCTGCTGCAGATTCCAATTGTAATTTATGTCTACCTTAATATTACACATTTATATCACACATATTGGCATTGGAACTTTTGCGTTTCTGTTTCGTGAATGGTTTGTAATTTATTTTTGTCTCAGACTCAGCGCATCCTCTCAAGTTTGTCACTGAAGGCTCAAGAAGGCGGAAGTAGATTCACCGGGTTTGCTCTTGGTAAAATTGCAAGCATGATGTTCAGGTCGGAAGCTGGAGATCGTGTAGATCGTATGGACTACTTGATTGTTTTTCTCACCGGTGAATCCAGAGCCGTCCCTCTTCTGTTCAGAAAGTCCAAGGAGTTGAAAGACAAGGGAATCACTGTTTTGGCCGTTGGCCGTTTTGACCCTCAGTTCCACAAGAACAACTAGCAGCTGTGGCATCATCTCCAAATCTCATTTTCACCTACAACAGTTTTTTTTTTTTTTTTTTTTTTTTCTAAACATCTTTATTTTGTTTAATGACTGTACACTTAAGCCTTAGGCTTATGATGTGTACCAATAAGAAATATATTTAAATCAAACAAGCGAAAAGAACATATTTACAAATGTTTGATCTTAAACACAAAGTGAAAGCATTACTGTCCAAGTTGGTACATGTAATTATATGTAAACATATTTCATGAATGAACTTAGTGAATAAATTTACATAGAACGGTTGAAATTACAGGAGCTTACACAGCACAAGGTCTGGTTGATCTCTCGGGGAGGGTTACGCGAAGCGTTTGCTTGCCGTGATATATTTGCAAACGGATTCCACTATTAATTGGTTTTGGGGAAGTGACAGATCAACAGATCCGTATAATCAGTTTTACTGAGTTGAAAGGCTCCTTTCCTCTTTTTTTCAAGAAAATGGTCGTCCACTGCAGTGAGTAGGTTTTAGTATTTTTTTTAAAGCGGGAATCGTTATATGTAACGTTTTACTACCAAGTGAGATGTCATCTTCTCCAGCCAAGTTAAAATCTCCATGACCCCATTCCGTGGTAGTAAACATTACATATAACGATTGTTAAAAGAGTGTGAAGATGGTGGGGGTGTACGCGTTGTCGGAAAGTATGGCTTTGAAGAGGGCTATGGAAGTGACCTTAATATTAACTTATTATCTCTAACAGTTTGTCTTATTTCTCCCTTTACACAGACTGTATGAATAAAGCTGATATCATGTTTATGTTGGACACTTCAACTGGTTTGGATAAGGATCAGTTCAAACAGATGAAATCCGCCGTAAAGACTATTGTTTCCTGGGTTGATGTCGACCAAGAGAGTGCCCGAATTGCCCTTGCTTCCTTTGGCAAACATCCACGCCTTGCCTTTAACTTGAAGAGAGCAACAAATAATAATATGGTAAGCATGTGGTACTCAATTTACTGGCATGGGCCTCAGTGGGTTCGGGTGATCGTCCCTCTGTCACACCCAGACCTTCCATCGATGCGGCGCGGGTTCGAATCACACTCAGACCAAAATAAAAATTGAAAAATTTCTGAGTGTAATTTTCACTCGGTCGCAGTATGTGGAAGAGTTGCCAGGTATTCGCCGAGGATCGGGGGTTTCCAGACAATGAAGCCGGTTTCCTCGCCCACTAAACCTGGCAACGCCGCCATATAAGTGAAACATCAATCAATTTACTGGATTGAGTAAAGCTGGAGCGCACGTTATTTGAATAACCGTTCTTGGAGGTGGCGTCAAACTCAAATCAAGTTTCTGATTGATTGCATAACAACATCTTTATTCTGGCTTTTTAAATCGAACATCATGGCTGGCTTTTAAAGTATTCGTTGTATATGTTTGCCTTTTCCAGGCGATGAAAAAAATCGACAAATTCAACAAAATGATTGGAGGACAGAGAAAGATGTTTAAAATAATGCGATTCATGAATAAGAAAGTTTTCAAAGTGTCGAAGGGAGCCCGTGATGACGTAGATCAATACGTCATAATATTCATGACTGGACCATCGATCCGGTCCCATAAGTTTATGAAGCAAGCCAAAAAGTTCGTGAAAGAAGGAAAGAAGGTTATGGTAGTGGCCATTGGCAATGTTCCAGATGAGCAGCTTACAGCCCTTGTTTCCGGTCCGAACATGGTTTTTATCGCCAAGGACTTCGATGAGATTCCAAGCGCAGTAGAGAAAATCAAGACAGCAGCTCTTAACTGTGGTGAGTTATGAGCATGTCCTAAATTTCCGTGATGTTTTTTTCTCTTCTCGTTTTCCATAATTCTTCAATTTAAAAACAGTTTTATAGCTATGAAACCCGCTTTGAAAATATAATGAATTTTAGCTATCATCCACGAGACCTATCTCTCTTTTAGTAAATATTTATGATCACTAAAACACACGGGCACAGGGGAAATCTTCTTGTCTAAAATAACCATGGAGACAAGTTTCTAATTGTGTTAAAAAGAGGTATATCGTTTAGACCTTTATACCCCATGAATTGTTGTAACAAACCAAACCTATGATATTTCATTAGGTTGACGACTGACAGGAGCTTAGCCTTGGTCTGGACTTGACCATTTGTTATGAAATTACTCATTATGTATTCTCATGTTTTATCTCTACAGGCGAGTAGGAGGTCCAGTCTGACGCGTCTTTCTGTTCACACACGGATGCAATTCTCAGGGACAGGAAAATTCTCTTTTCGACATGAATCTCTTCTGTCACCCCACCCCACTAATAAAAAAAGACAAAACAATATTTTATTTGATCATGGGCTGTTTGACTCTCATCTCTGTTGGAGACTGCGGGGTGTAAATAAAGAGATTGATATATATCGATGCATTTTTGTTTGTCTGTCTTTTAAACAACCATGCACGAAATTATGTCCAAATGTTATGTTTATCATGGGAACATTGTCGTCCGAAGTTTAAAAGTTATAATTATAATGTTAACATTGCGGTCCGAAGTCCAAATGTTACGTTTATTATGTGAAGATTGCCGTCCGAAGTCCAAATGTTACGTTTATTATGTGAAGATTGCCGTCCGTAGTCCAAATGTTATGTTTATTATGTGAAGATTGCCGTCCGAAGTCCAGATGTTATGTTTATTATGTGAAGATTGCCGTCCGAAGTCCAAATGTTATGTTTATTATGTGAAGATTGCCGTCCGAAGTCCAAATATTATGTTTATTATGTGAAGATTGCCGTCCGAAGTCCAAATGTTATGTTTATTATGTGAAGATTGCCGTCCGAAGTCCAAATATTATGTTTATTATGTGAAGATTGCCGTCCGAAGTCCAAATATTATGTTTATTATGTGAAGATTGCCGTCCGAAGTCCAAATGTTATGTTTATTATGTGAAGATTGCCGTTCATTTCACATTATAAACATAACATTTGGACTAATATTATTTGGGGCAGTTATTTATTGGGGTATACAAAACATGGAATGGAAGGGTTGCCCAAAATTTGAACCGGGGAAAGCGGCCATTTTGGATTTCAAAATGGCGGACCCCAAATTTTCAATTTGTATGTGTACCTTGGCTGTAAATTGAAAACAGCAATCAACCTAAGAACAAACAAGATTCCCTTGATTTTTAATTTTAGTACACATTTAAAGCCGCACAAAAAATCAAGAACGCCATCATCAAATGTGGTAATAAAATTGAGCAAATGCTACTATCGTTTTGCCGCGAATTGACACAAACAAATCAGGGGCCGCGGAACGCTGGACCATCGCCAGTTGCTTCGGGATCATCAATCCCTCACATCCCAATTTTAAACGTTTAGTGGGCCATGAGCCATCTTGTTAAAGGGGCATGAGCTGCCAAAATGTTGATATTTTGACGTAAACACAGAATGTTGAAATTATCGGCTATTTTTCTCAAAACGTATAATTCAGAAGCTTTTTAGTGCTTCTAGTCTCGAAAATGTACGATAAAGTATTGTTTTTAACTAACTTTGGCTTAGAATGAATGAATGGTCGTCCCGGTTATTTAAATTTTGCTACTTTTCGAACACGTTTTCGGTTCGTACAGGGCACCTACAGTATGGATTTTCCTCATTCCAACGCCAATCATTTAGTTTTTCGATGGCCTTCAAAGCCTCTTACTGTCGTGACGATCAGAAAGTATGAAAAAAGTGGGAATTTCGGCAGCTCATGCCCCTTTAAATTAAATTTCTTTAAAATCTATATTGTTTAGATAGTGGGGAAAAACCATCAGAGCTCAAAGGATGTGGAATGTTTCAACAGCTTCGAATGTCAACTGTTCTTGAATCGACTGACGGGGCTATTTTTCGGGCCAAAAAAAAAAAAAAATCGAAGAAACACTCAAAGAGCATCTCACGGGATCTAGGGTCTGGAAGCTGCAAATGATAGCCTTTCATTTTTAAGTACCATGTCGTTGAAACCTATATAGGTTTGCACTCCGTCCGTCCGTCCGGCTAGTCCGTTTTCCGGATTCCCCCCCCCTAAACTCATGGAGATATTTAGTTGATTTTTGGTATGTTAGTCCATCATGGTGTGTTGCAGATCAAACTTACGTTTTGTTTTGTTTTGCTTCGCGCATTATTACGAAGTAATCGCCCTTGAACTTCAGAAATTTCACAAAAATAACAGTTTCTCGGACTTTTTTTCTAGATGCTTTAAGATACTCAATTCATTTTTGGGTATGTGGGTAGGCTAGGCTACACCATGGTAGGTTGCAGATCAAGTTTACGTTTAGTTTCGCGCATTTTTCCCAAAACTATCGCCCTTGGACTTCAAGCATTTTATACAAATAACAATTTTTCGGACTTTTGTTCTAGATGGTCGCACCTATTCAAATTGTTGTTAGTATATATGTGAGTGCAACATGTTTGGTTACAGATCAAGTTTACGTTTTGTTCTGCTTCGCACCATTTTACAGAAGTTATCGCCCTTGGACTTTAGAAATTTCTTACAAATGACAGTTTCCGGACTTCTTTACGAACTGTTTAGACGTTTAACTGATTTTTAGCATACATGTGAGTACACCATGGTGGCCTATAGGCCAAGCTTAGGTTTTATTTGTCCTCGTCCTTTATTTCTTGGTATTTTTCTCATCAAGTGTCAATTTAGAACTTCTTATGATAAGTTTGAATGATTTCAAGGATCTTCCTGAACAATAGATTAATCCCTTAATAAAGGATATCCCAAATGCTGCAATATAGATAATTTCATTAAAAAGAATTTTTCGTGGTCTTTAATTACGTATGAGGTTTATTTGCATGCCACGCATAGTTTTGCAGATGTTGCTGTCAGCTCCACTCCTACAAAATTCTTCAGGCTTCACGTCATTGGTGGAAGACAGCCGACAGCAGTAACTTTATTCTCATTTGGTTCTTTAACGGTTTCTGTCAACATCATTAGTAAATTTTTCGTTCTGGTAGATATACGCTTAAAGATATATATGTTTATTTTTTTAATAATAAAATTCTTTTTTTTTCCCATCCAATACCCTTATGTAATATTGCAGCTTCATTTATGTGAAAATTATGATGTTATAGGCATTTATTTCGATATAATCCCTCTGTATATTTGAGCTAGAAATACAGGTTGTGTAAATGGGATCAAGTATTTCTTCTATGGAGAGGTGTTAATATAGGCCGTAGGCCTGTTTACCAATCCAAAATTTCATTTCATTGAAATAAAATATTGTTTAAACTAAACATTTCTTCGCTGACAGTGTTACTTCTGTGACGTCACAGCTCAGCTAAATTTTTCTTTGCACAAAGCAACTTTGGGTGTAAATTTGGAAGATCGCTGTAGGCCTACGGATATGTTATATTGCGTGGGTTATTTTTAAAGTCATTTTCTGCTAGTAAAAAATACAATTTCGAGGAAATTGCAGGCATTTGGGATAACCTTTAAATGGAAAATGAATATTGTTAATTTTGGGCACCATTTTAACTATTTATTGAACTTCATACTAATTGTTAACCATCCTTTTTTTACCCCCTGTATTTGGTGGGACCTTATTATAACCTCAACCACACTACATTTTGACTAATTTCCTTGTTGCTGATTGTACATGTCCATCATTTAATAAGAAATAAGATGGCACTTTAAATTTTATATTGCGACAAAATGAATTCCTGGAAAAACAAACAGATTTGATTCATTTAAAAGTAAATTTTTATTGATATGTGGTACCTAAAAATTCAATTTTTCTGTGAAGTATGGCTCTTGTCCAGAAATGATACGAACATGACCAAATATGAAGATAGCTGGCTAAATACATGTGCACCCATGTAGGTTCAATCTCAGTCCACCGATGTTCTTGCCATAGTTAAGATGCGTAACCATTGTCAATGTGTTACAAATCCAGAAATTCTACTGACCAAGGCTAAGCTCTTGTCAGTCCTCAACCTAATGAAATATCATAGGTTTGGTTTGCTGCAACAATTTATTTGGTGTAAAGGTCTAAATGATATACCTCTTTTTAACACAATTAGAAACTTGTCTCCATGGTTATTTTAGACAAGAAGATTTTCCCTGTGCCCGTGTGTTTTAGTGATCATAATAGATCCTCCTTGTGGTGGGTTTTGGGTAACTCGTATAGTAACGTTAATTTCTGCCGGTAGGGGACTATGTATTGTTGGATTGATTTGTGTTTTGTTTTGCACTGAGTCAACGTTTAATGGGAAGGGAATCGCGGTCTCTGTATCCGTAGCACCCCTCCCCCACCCCTACCCCGATCATCCGCTGGTATCTTTTAAATAACCCACAGATGTTTTTCGAGTGAAAATCCAACGTTTTTCATATATATAATTGTTAATTGTTGGATGAGGTTTGACGCGTAGAAAAGAAGCGTCGGTATAATGGTGTGTGTAGTAACTACATCAGTTAGAGTTCTTTATTGATATACCACATCGATTGAACTCAGCCATGCTTTTTGTGTACGATACTTCGGAGATTTTTTAGTCGCCATGGTAACTATAGTTGTTTATTGAATGGGATTAATAATACCTCCGTGATGGTGGGCACATTTATCCGAGAATGTATTAAACTCGAGTGAACAGAGTGTGTGAGGGAATGTTTATGTAGGTAGGTTAAATTGGGTTTCCTTGTTGGGTATATTCCTGTCAAGTACTTCCTCTCAAAGAATTGGCCGTATATATCAACTGCAAAGTTTCGACTTTGGTTATATTTTGTTTCTATATTTGCATATAGGAAGAATTGTTTCCAATGTGAAATTTGTGTTGATTGACTCAAGCGTCATTGTTTTGGGGGTTATTTGCTATCTGGGTGAGTTTTGAATATATACAGTGATAGTTGCATGCAAATGGAATTGTTTGTGTCAGATAACTGTGCTTACTAACTCTTGAGAAATAGCAGACATTAGTGATGTCTAAACCGAGAAATGAAACTGCCTTCCACAGTAATGCATATATTTTTTTGTCAAAAAATAGTCTGAAATTAGGAAAAAAAACAACGATATTGTGTTACCTTTCGTCTAAAACTATTTTCATCAGAGCTAATTAAGGAGGACCCAGCTATTTCTTCGTCGATTGGGTTTTGGTTTGTCGCGAAAAAAATCGCCTTCGTCATAATTACTATAGGATTGTTACGGAAATTTGGTTCACTTTTTGAGACTGAAAACAATTTTTATGGCGGAAAACAAGTAACGCCATTGAGGCGGTGAATGGCGCGATACTTATAATTAATTCATTTCGTTTACATCAGTGACTGGCTAAAGCATCGGTATATCTGCTGATGATTACGCCCCAGGGGTATCATTACTGATTGCTCATTATATGATATTACCATTTCATGTCTGGGTATCAATTTAGTCATTCTTAGCACCCGGCATTGATTAGTGGGTGTGAATCCATCGGCTTCAGGTAATAACTCAACACCTGCAGTCCCGTCAGCCCCAGCACTGGCATTTTGTTCTCTGTTTATACGGGGAAAATTAAGCGCGTTTTGATTATCAATGTCGAAGATTTGGTTTGGCCTGACAGTTGCGTATCTTTGAATGAATTTATCTAAAGTTTTTAAGAATTTAGTGAAGAAGCACATCGTATCAAAAAGGCACACGTTTTGTACCTAGACAGAGATTTACTAAAATCTCATCAACGAATCGATCCTTTTGTCACAATATAGCATGGAGAGGAATTTTACTAACTTCAAAATCTCCCAACTAATACAATAATTTATCCATCTTCATTCTTTATAGGTATTATCAGTAGAAATGCTTTGAAACTCAGTGTCTCTTGTGTGACAATCCTGAAATGGTCGACCCGTGTATTGTATTTACTTTGTTCACTGGTGTTGTACACGGGGTATTTTGACCGTCCTAACCATTTTCTCCGTGTTTCAACAGTACTCATGTAGTATATTTGTCCTCAATGATCAAGAATACTATCGAATAGAGTGGTTGTTAGTTCAGTACATGTACAACAGGTCTTCTTCGCTTTAACAGGTATGGGCCTATTTCCTTTGGATAGTCTCCTATCTGCGTGTGGCATTTGGTTACAGCTCTATGACAGCAGTAGTTCATGTTTGGTCTCGCCCCATTAAGCACAACCTATTTCCCACTGCTAGCGGATTTTCTCCACACTCAATGTGACGCTCTTTCCCTATCGACCATTCGGATTCCTGGCGCGTGCTTTCTGTTTGGTCGGCGACAATTTTGCTTGGATACAACATGGCGGACATATACAGTGGTTACATGACAGGTGTGGTCCCATGCTAAACCTGTCAAAAATTTCTCCTTCTCGACACCGATCTCTTTTACCCGAAGAGAGATGGATAAGGTGGTCACACGCAAACCTGGTGATAAGTAGAGACGCCTAACCAAGTACTCTTAGTAACTCTAAGTGTTATATATATATTACCTACGGTTGATTAATACTTGATAATTTAGGACCCACTTGTGGATAGCCTATCTACTTTCGATAAATGCTGTGTATGTAAAGGCGGAAATTGGGGTGAAAACTGTTGTATCATTGGAAATATTACCAGGTGAAATGTCGTTATTGGGGACAGTAAAGATGGGGACGATACGAGTGTTATTGATTATTGTGTGCGTCAGTACCATCTTCCTGGGAGCGGTGAGTATCTCACAATTACCTGGCCGTCATTATTCAGACCATCTTATATCAATATAACTGAGTAAGGCCATTTCATTACTAACCTGTTATCTATCCTTTTTACCTTGAACTTAAAATGGTTTGTTCAGGTAATATCTTTTCGCATGTCAGCTATGCATTCTTGGAACCTTATACCCAACGCTCACCTGTGTGAATAAATAAATAGCATTCTGGCCTTAAATCGACAGAGCCTTATTTCTGTTCAAATCTCTATTTTTTAAAAACTTTTTTATTAGTTATAATTCTTGTTATTTCTCTGTATTTCCGCTTAAGTGAAGTACTCGATTTTGAGGGTTAGGTTTAGCTTGCGAGATGACATTAAAACAATTTCTAACAAACTGACGAAATTAACCATCATTTACTGGCTGTTTATTGCTTTACCACCCAGTGAATTCCCAAGGGTCGAATTATTGAGTTATAGCCGTTCTGTTCCGGAATAAAGACTATGGCAACGACAGTCTCAGCAAACAATGCTAATAATTCCGTCTGATCTAGTGCAAATAAAACGAGAGGTGGAAATCTCATTTTCGAATTTTTCTTGATAGCCCATTATAGCCGAAGAGTTAATTAAAAATTGACTATAAAACTATTAGCTCTTGACAAACTAAGAATGGTGAAGCCTTAACGTCGGTGTTTGTCTATTACGTGAATAGAGATCTCAGTTTACATGTTTGGATGAAATGTAATGTTTGTTTAGACTCAAACCCATTAAGCAAAGCTAAGTTGTTTTACCTAAAGTAATATAAACACGCACAGTACCAAATATGCTCTATGTATTATCTCCGTGTATTTTACATAAGCATCTGTGTTTTTGTCTGCGCATTTTGACTAAGTTACAAAACGACAAATGGTTTAAAAGTTACTACTAAGTGTGTAAGCTATACAAACAATGCATGGCTTACGCCAGTGGATTAAATGTGCGATCGAGTACTGACTTGTTTTTGTACTGATTGGTTTCTCGTGTTAATCATTCAGATTACATTACACTATACTATTGTTAGCTATAATAGATCTTAATACTCGAGCTTAATCACAATGTTAGGAGGGTATTAAGTTTCGATTATTATTAGTTCTAGACATTCACTGATTTTACCCTATATATCTCCGAGGTTAATTCTTTTTTCACCTATAATGACTTCGTCAAGAAAGTGAAAAGAATAAAAATTTAGTCTTTTTGTCTGATTTTTTATATCAATAATGTACAGTCCGTGGCGTTATATAAAATAAAACATCATACAATTGCTTTTCAAGCCTATACAATTTTCGCTTAACAAATTTAAAATAATAAAATTAGGATTCGTTAGAATGGAAGGGGAAAATGATAACGGAAAAAGAAAAGCAAATATTTCTGCCAGATGGGGACATCTTATAAAGTCAAACTTTAAACGCCAATCTGATTGTTATAAACACGATTCGGAAACATTAAGTGTACATCGATGACTATTGAAAAATAATTGTTGCTATATATTTTATTTGTCCACTGTATATAGACACAGCTGAATTACATGGGACATCTGTTAAACAAAGACTCCAGATAATCGAAAATTTAATCACATTTACAACCACATATTCTTTAGATTTCAAATTTATTAAAACAAAAATGAAGATAAAACAGGGTTGATTTGAATAAAGAATTAAATTAACCAACTCTAAAAACTAGAAGGTGTGGGATAATCTTTTTGAAAAGTAAATAATCGTTAAAATATACATAATGCATGGCTACACCGAGACAATCCGAACCGAACGGAGTTAAAATATATTATAGTATAGGTTAAAGGATATCAATTTGCAAATGATCATGAAAAGAAGAACCGAGAGTGTACACACACACATTCCTCTTAAAACTAAAAATAAAAACATTTCCAGACATTTGACATTGTTACATTTTTTTAATGTTTATATTAGAATTAGCCACTGTCATCAGAAAACGCACTGAATTGTATTCATGGGGCACACGTTTTGCAATATAAACTTCATGATTTGGCCTGGGCGCGTATAAAGGTCAGAAGATCAGAAATGTCCACACTTTAACAGGAATCTTGTTACAATGGCGTCTGGGATTGCTGTTTGGGTAGTGACCTGAAATTTACAAACTTATCTTCAATGGGTTGACCTGAACCCCATTGTAGGCCATATACCCCAACCAAAGACTAAATCATATAAAATGAGGTATCCAAGGCAAAGGAATTCCCAACAGTCATTGTTATACGGAGCCATAGAGTTATAATACTGAACAGACTGACAGAAATGGGAACATTTACGTATTATTATCCCTTTTAAGTGACAAAATTAACAAATATATGAGCCAAACTGATCTATGGGACTTCATTCCGTAGAAAAAAAAACTCGTTAACAAAATATTGGCGATGAAACTAATATCTGCACAACAAGTTCTCTCTGCCTTTATCGGTGTTTGGAGATTCTTTCTTAGTCTAAATCCGGCTATTTTCTGGGACCAATGGCACCACCTTAACGGTGGAACGAACCGTGAAAAGGGCTCAAGAAAACAGTGCAATAGATCAGATGTTATCGGAAATCTGATAAAATCCAACATAATATATTCTGTGAAAAGTTAATGACTTTACTACCAAGTTTTATCTTAATCGGATAGCACAGAACGCTTATCATGTTAATTGTTTATGTTATTGCAGAAATCCCAGAGCCTTAACTTGGTGTGTCCTGAAGGTATGTTTTTCATTTTATTTTCAATACACTAATTATATCAATTGGTAAGACAGGTTGGACTTTCTTGAGTTTTGGAATTTAGAATAAAATGCGCGACGAAATGTTATAGATGACATTTATATATAGAAATGTGGATCATAAAATATAAATAACATACTGGTACAAGAGCTTACAGCTATGATATACCCATTTTTTATACAATTAAAATCTTGTCTCCATGATTATTTTAAACAAGAAGATTTTCCCTGTGCCTGTGTGTTTTGTGATCATGAATATAATATCCTACTACTGTGTATCAAATGTCCATTTACAGGCCCAAAGAAAACCATTCCTGAAAGTGAACATTATATCGCATGGTTAAAACAGCATTATAGACTGGCTCCAGAATATGTTTTCTAAACAAAGAGCTTTCAATAATTTAATTTTACTGTCAGTGATAATTGACCGCGTCAGTAAACTCTTTTGCGTCATTGGGATTCAATATCATATTGCCATTAAGCATATATGCGGAAATCTTTTTAGTGCATAGGTAATGTTGACAATAAGTTTAAGCTATGCAAGGCAATATATGTAATACAGAAATTTACCATCCCGAGCCAGGACCTGCCAGGGTTGAATCCTATATATCGATGGTTTCTCTTCTAACACACATGCACATTCTCGATGGGGAATGCAATGTGTAGAACCTCACCCGGGTTCGCGCCGATATATATATCTACTATAATCTATGCTTAAGTGTCAAGTTACCCAAATTCTCAATTTTTTTCTCTCAAGAATTTCGACTTTCCCGAGAGTGCTACAGGGAGTTAAACTGTTTCTTGAATTTAAATGATTGCGTTGGTATTAAAAGGTGTGGTCTGTGGTCTTGAAATTGGACTGTGGTCCATTCGTGTCTTGAGTATAATTCGGCGTCTGGTCGTGCTGGGGCTTCACATTTCACATTTTAATGTCGGTTTTATCAACAACAGTGTACAGAAGTGTATCGACGACATCAAATGAACTAACGGACAGTCAGTCTGATGTTCAGAACGCAGACACGCAATACTCAAATCGGGCTGCTCTCAATCAGAGGACACTTATTTATCCATTATCATTTTTATGAAAACTGAAACATGTACAAGGACACTGGGAAAATCTTCTTCTCTAAAATAACCATGGAGACAAGTCGCAAATTGTGTTAAAGGGGGGCATTTGGACCTATATACCCAATCATAAGCTGTTTTTAATCTAAACCAACCGTGTGTTCACGGGCTTTCAAATCTCCAAGTATGCAGACCATAACTACATCTACAAACGTTTTATCCAACCTCATCGATGAAGAAGAAAACATTACAAAAACTCATTCCAACGGTGTTATCTTCTTTACATATAGATATAGACCTACCTATGTATGGATAATTCAAATTGTTTTATAATCTTGATCAAACTATAGGACCAAAATGATCATCAATGTGCTTTAAACTAGGCCCTACAATACGTTGTAAACCCACAACTTGTAGTTTGTTCTATATTATGATCACCTGTTTCGTCAAATCAGCCACGGCGGTTGCTGTATATAATTTCTTCAGGATGATCATATATTGAAGGGTATATCTAATATATCCTTTTAACACGTTTTAGATTGGACGATTTACGGTGGGAAATGTTATTACGTTGTCACAGAGAGAGCTGTTTGGTATACTGCCAATGTCACTTGTCAAAGGTAACCTATTAAACTTTCATATGTGTAAAACTATTGTCATGAACATCGTTCTGATCCAATGGTCACTGACTTATATCCATACACTATAGATGATATATAATACACGTATAGAACTTAGGAAGCCTATATAAAATGTCTCCATGCTAGTGTGACTTAATGTTGTTCAAAATATGTGTTCAAAATATACATCTCTTTGGTATTGTCCGTACCATTTTTGTATTTCATGTCAATATAGAGGAAGCGATAAGCCATCCAACTTCCTGCTCTATTCTATATTGGTGATTTGATTTCACGTTCTCTTGTACTTAGTACCAACAATACAAGGTATTGTATAAGGCGATGCAGGATGTGACGTTATCACTTGTCAGAAAATCATATAGCTCGAAGGTTTATAATAAACATTTTGCCGTATCTGGAACGGTATATAGAGATGAGTATGGCCTTTACATAGAACGGTGGTGGTTTGGTCTATAAAATAGTACTGCATTCAAGATTACACCAGGTGTCATTGTCCAGAGAAATGTGGAAACCACAAACACGCTGTGAAGAAGCCACACTACTAATAAGTATTTGCTGAAGTCCCATTAATATACTTCTGGTATTTGCATGAATTTACTAACCCATCTGTATTATGAATCCCAACTATAGTGACAGTCAGGAACCAGAGATTATACATCCAAGTCGTCCCCATGTAGTGCTATGAACAGAGCCAATTGATGATGTATGTTAACTACATCACACATCCAACCGATCTAACCAGCCTACTCTAAAGGAGTTATCATTGTTGACGTGAACATGTAATGCAAACTTTGGACACACTTTTGACCTACGACTTTTGCAATTTATCAGTGTGTTATATCTGGGACCAATATTCATATTAGTCTCAGGCTATATATAGCATATATGCATTATTTTATAAATCATAATTTGTACTAATTTTAGTTGCTCAAGATAATTTAGCAGTTTGAAATATTGAGTGTAAATTCCCTTGTCCTTATATACGGTAGTTGTGAGACCTAATTAATTTAGAGGACAGTAATCTGACCATTAAGAGACAACCTGTCCTCGCCATATCAATCAGTGAAGGATAAATTGCGCCATGCTAATCGATCTAGACACTTTAAGCTCTTTTGCTGTTCTTCTATAGATAGAATTATTGGCATTTATATGAACGGTCTGGAAGTATTATATAATACGTATATATAGGCCTTGGTGTTTAATCGGTCTATTGCATAAACTCGTCCACATCCGAATAGACTTGATTTTGCCATTGCCACCCTTGGGACACTTAACTACCAGGTGCCCCCCCCCCCCCCCCCCCCCGTCCCGTTCTCCTTATATAAACGTATCCATAATTAGGCGAAACGTATAATAAATTTTTATTGATATTATGAAGTTATCAATATTTTGTTACCATCAGATCAATATAAGTTGTCTACTTTTAAACCTGCCAAATTAAAGCCTACCACGCATACCACGGTGTAAGCGCTGATCCCGTCTTCACGATACATACATGTACCATATGCCCGTGTTTTATAAAATTTAAACATTGAAGGAGAAATTATCAAGATCTTATACAATCTTAATCAAACACAAGGGTTGGTTGGTTGGTTGTTTTAGCTTATTGGCGCGTCCATTCGTATGAATGATGTACGCCATACTAGTGAATAATTATTACCTTGAGCGATCAAACACAAGGGGCTTATGAAAGATTGGAAAGCATGCAGTCACAGACATACCGAAGAAAAAAAAACTTTTTTCGAACCTTGCATGTAGGCTTTCCCTTCAGTCTACCACATTCTAAACCCCTGATTTCAAATACCTTACATTGATCTATTTCTTATAATTCCTTATGGTTGGGATGGGATAATTCTTTATGGTTGGGATGGGATAATTCCTTATGGTTGGGATGTGATAATTCTTTATGGTTGGGATGGGGTAATTCTTTATGGTTGGGATGGGATAATTCTTTATGGTTGGGATGGGGTAATTCTTTATGGTTGGGATGGGATAATTCTTTATGGTTGGGATGGGGTAATTCTTTATGGTTGGGATGGGATAATTCTTTATGGTTGGGATGGGGTAATTCTTTATGGTTGGGATGGGATAATTCTTTATGGTTGGGATGGGGTAATTCCTTATGGTTGAGATGGGATAATTCTTTATGGTTGGGATGTGATAATTCCTTATGGTTGGGATGGGATAATTCTTTATGGTTGGGATGGGAGGCATTCCCAATACAGATAGAATCATAAACAACGACGGCTACATGATCAATGCAGGGTTTTGCTTATCACTCCCTCTGTCATCCATCTGGCCCTGAGAGAGGCTCCATCGCCCCCATGAACTTTTCCCTTTCCATTTCAATCATCGCCGCTACGAAGGAACCAATTAGCCGTTATCTAATCAGGCTTATTAATTAGCCCAATAAGGTATATGTAGCTGTTCATTTTCTCTCGTTCTTTAATTGGGACAAAAATAACCGATGTAAGTTTATCAAGACCTTTGTTTCTGTGTACAGGAATGGTGGAAAGTTGGCAGAGCCAGCTCCATATGATGTGAATCAGTTTATTGGAAACCGTGCTGGTTCAATAGGAGTTAGTAGCTACTGGATTGGTAAGTACACCGGGTGTGTAATGTCGATAACTCGGCCATTTCATTAAAGAAAATCATTTCGAAGTTATTGTGCATCGGGTTCACCTAACGATCTGGGTATATCCTTTACGAAATACTATGGTTTATAATTCCGTTTTGTGTCCGCTCTTGAGATCTGGCGTTTGTGTCTTCATGATAAATTGAAAACTCCATATATGTTAAAATATCAGGAGAATATCATCGATGTTCACTGTCCTGGGCGCCGTTTCACGAAGCATTCGCAGTTGCCCGTCGTATCTCTTCACTGTGGTATCCATTGGCAACTAGGGTTCGTTCGCGATGTGACTGCTTTGTGAAACGAGCCTCAGGAGCCGTAATTTGTTTACGTAACGGTCATGGCACACTGCAATCTAAAATAGAGATTGATCCTACCGCCATTCGTTGAGATCCATGTCTCGAGTTGAAGATCTCGTAGAATGGCACGAGATCTCGATTGACACACTGTAGATATACGTCTAGAGGTGTCAGTTACGTAAAAACTTACGCTACTCCGCGCACCATTGCCCCACCCAGTCCACCATATAGGCCCTAGATATCTAAATCATAGAGCTAAAGTGAAGATCACTTTTACCAGCAAATGTAGCCCGGATTATCGGTCTTACGGCTGGTACTATATGGCTGCTAATCTCGTAACGCGTGTAGCACCTATAAACTATAGGTCAACTGAGGCATTGGGTCGTTATTTCGTGTTTTCTTGATTTATATTCTCGCAATTTCTTGTTTTCGCCTCCGTGTTTCAATTATTGTACCCGAAGCGAAAGTAAGAAAACACGAAATTTTAGCTCTAAAACGTTTTCTTATTCTCGCCAAGCGAAAACGCGAGAATAAGAAACGGCACAAATCACCCACCATATATATTATAGGCCCATTTAGTCCGCGATATGCTGAGTGGATTGGAGTAATTCTGATACGGCATGAAGCCTGAAGGCCTTGCGCCCGTACCAGAATGACCATACTCCACTCAGCATAAACTTATTGCGGACTAAGGCCAAGTTTTAATAAGTTTTGTAGTTCGTTGGCGTACACTTTCGGACAGACTATAGAATAGGTCCGTCAGTCTCAAACCGCTATAATCGTCAGGGGGCAAGCCCCCCTGAAACCCCCCGTTGTATTCATTTCTTCTACAACTTATGACTAATTTAATTTTAATATTACAACGCTTAAAACTAAACTATCCCTACTAAAAGTAAAAGCTAAAAGAAATAACATCTAAAAGAAGAATTTGAAGAGAAGTTAAAAACGACGGACCTATTCTATATTTGCACCACACTTTCTAGTATGAAGTCTGTAAGAGCCGTGTTTTCATACTTTATTCTGCAGGTAATCTGTCACTTATTGCCACGTGATAGCAAATCAGGTAATAGGCCCCTAATTCTGGAAACGAGTTGACCTATTTCCGGGCTCCAATGATCTCAGTCAGATACTAGAATTTAGACCGAGGCCCTACGGCGTGGTGCCACAAACTGAAAAAATAACTACTTCCGCCTAACCGTTCACAAAACTAAAAAAGTTGCAAAAGGTCAATTTTCAAATTCATCTTATGTTTTTCATCTTTGTCTGATTCGATAGACACGTCTCTATTTGGCACTTTTGAGCTACGCGGATTGACGTCATTCTCAATCTGACTTGAGTCAGATTGCGTCATTCTGTGCCAGAGTAGGGCCTAGGCCTACCTCCCTTTGCTTCGGGTTGGCGGTGACTTTAAACATGGGAGAGGATGGAGAAAAATCAACTTTTCGTGTGTGGCTTAAAATTTCCTGCAGAAAAAATATTCCAAACTTCAGTAATACAGTATGATAATTTATATACCACAATGTCCACAATGAGTCCCTTTGAGTTTGATATCTTGACAAGATCCCAATTTTATCTTACAGCCAAAAATGTGCTTTTCTCCATTCACTCCCATGTTAAAAATCTATGGCAGATTGAAGTCAATGGACGTTAACTCTATTCTCTTTTAGGGAAATAGCAAAGTTGCGTCCCTTTGCAAATCCTAGGTGGTTGAAAAGGTGGTGAAAATTAACATGGGTTTAAATGAACAAAATGCAAATTTCAAATGTACCTGTAAGATAAAACTGGTTCCAGGATAAGAAGTGTAGCTTTTGTTTGTCATCTGGAATGCTATTTTCTGGAATATATTGAAGTTTAACGATGTTTTCTTTACAAAGTTTGAAGCTTCTCTAAAAAAACAAAAAATCCCCTATTTAGGCCTAATCCGCGGTTAAAACTAATGAAAGCTTGGTGAGTGCAACTGGAGGTAACTTAATAAAGCGAATAATTATTAATTACTCTATTAAGCCTACCCAATTCTGGGAATTAAGCGACTTGAGGTACAATGGAATCAGTAGGGGGGTGGGGATGGAGGGGGGGGGGGGGGTTGTCTTACAATGGAATCATCAGTGGGGGATCTGAGCCAAGAAGATTGCCATACGGGAAATGAGCAGTAAGTGCAGGAGAAGGAGGGGGGGGGGGGATTGTTCCTGTTCGCCCACCTTGTGAAGGGATGCTATTGTAGGTCTACTTGCCCAAAGCTAACAGAGTGGAGGAACGTTATTTGTTGAAATACATGTACATCTATGTTTTAGTTTTTAAAACAACAACATCTTAATTAACTATTTGCTGCTAGATAAGATATCAGTCAGTCAGTGAGTGATGCTACCAGTAGTAAGGCGAGGGACTCTCAAGATATAGAAGAATTTGGGTTCAGCCAACTTTTTCTAGCAACACACAACTCACCAGTACACCAATGGCTTGATAAATAAATACTATTGTAACATTATTGAAGGTTTATCTACAGTTCTATTGACTATTGTTACAAGTTGGCTAAAGATGCGATTGAAAAAATAGTTAACAGAAACTTTATTTCTAATAAAAGGTCTAATTTAGATTTTCCTTATTTTTTACAGGCTACAACAGAATTGGTTTTGACGCCAACTCACATACACAGTTTGATGGCCAGTGGAGTGATTTGAGGTTAGAAAAGGCATACTTTGGCCACTGGGGGGCTTACGAGCCAAGTGCATACAGCAGTGGAAGCTGTGTGCATGTTACAAATAATGGAGGCAACTTTAAGTGGTCCTTTGATCATTGCCATATGGAAATGCCTTATATTTGTCAACTATCTCCATGTCCACAAGGTAAGCAATATATAAACGGATGATGTATTGTTTGGTAAATAGGGCCTACGCTTCACACTAAACAATCTCACTTATATAGCCAATGTCATTTGGGTGGAAGAAGTGAACCCACTGCACAGAGGAGACCCCTAGCTCAAACACCCCAAAACCCCAAACTGATGATGAATAGCTAATAATAGAATGTCATATTTGGGTCTGTTTGGAATATAAAACCTGCAACCCACAGCTGGAAGGCTTATTAGAGTCAGTCATTAAGGCCACCAAATATACAAACAAAACAAGGGCCAAGTACAATTGGAAACGTTCTTGCAAAATCCTGTTTGTATACTTGTTCACTGGATATTTATTAATCACAATTTTTTGTTTGTTTTGCTTTCAGACAATTTTCGATGTCTTTTAACAAATCGCTGTCTTCCTCAGTCTATAGTTTGTGATGGTGTTGATAATTGTGGTGATGGCTCAGACGAAGCCAACTGTAAGTTTGGCAGCATTATTTGTAGGCCAGCTATATTATTAAAAACTGTGATACAAATTTGTATGTTTTATGGAATACAAATATTTTTTATGGGGGACGGGGGAAAGAGCTACACTATTACCATCTCCAAGACAACGTTTTTGTGTATGTGGAATAAAATTGAGTGTGTCGCAAAACACAAATAAATTTAACTTTAATTAAAACATGCTTAATTTAACTGTTAGCCTGATGCCCTCCTCCTTCGCCCACGTCTTTTGGAGTGCTATACCTAGAACATGGTTCATAGTTCAAACAAAGAGAGTAGATTGACAAGAGTGGTCACTTAGTCCGCGCCATGTTGAATTTGAACTGACACGATTCGATTATTAGGAACCTCCTTTCTGTAGGGGGCGCCCTACAGTCGAATCGTGTACAGTCGGAACACACTTCCGCTAGGGGGTCAGAAGAACATGCCGGGAATGCTGATTGGACGAAGTGACCACTCTTGTCAATCTACTCTCTTTGGTTCAAACTCAATATTCTAAGGAAAGTAGTCCCATTTGTGAAGCACCTTGAGTTTAACTTAGGGTCCTGATTACCCTTAAAACTTATAGCTTATTTTTCTTACAAATCTGTTAAACATTGCATTGTTTTTGTTTGTAGGTGTTGGTCGATGTAACTATGTAGTTAGAGACACTGGGGTTGATATAGAATCCACTAACTATCCAAGTGCATATAACAATGATGAGAACTGCCAGTGGATACTTATTGGACCAATCGGATCAAGGATAGAACTTCAGGTCTGACATTCTGTTAAATATATAATTAAATCAATCTATATGATCAATTAAATAATTGAAAATCTTTTTGATTTCCATATCAAATTTCTGGTCCAGGAAAAACAAACATGTTTATGATTTTACAATTGACTGGGTTTTTGTCTGCTCAACTCTATCACTTAATAAGCACCCAATCTTTGTGGGGATGAAATGCGGTTTTCAGCTTTTTTTTTTACCAACCTTTACACGTGTCGATTTAAACCAACAAAATGAAGATGTGAAGTAATTTACCTATGTACATGTAGTCTCTTAAACTATAGTCAGTCTTATTGTTCAACTGAAATGAGCAACATCATAAAAGACATTTTGTAGAAATAATTAGCACACCATGCAAAACGGTTATAGATTAGTTTTCAGACAACTTTTTCTGAATTTTTGGTTGTTATTTGAAATGATTTTCTTACTCTGTTTACAGTTTACCAATTTTAATACTGAAGAAGATTTTGACAGTGTTGAGATTCGGATAGGAGGTCAAAGTTTATCTACGAGCTCTCGGCTAGCCTTACTGTCTGGCTCCAATGTAGACACCACCTTAACATACGTCAGTTCCAATAATCTGATGATGATACTCTTCAAAACAGATTCCTCCACATCCACTTTTGGATTCTCTGCAAAATGGTCAACCAGTAAGACTCCAATCATTTTTCCAATAAAAATCCGTGGACATTTTTTGTAAATTTAAAATTTGTAATAATTTTTTTAATTTGTCATTATTAATTGGTATTTCAATATTACTGGATCTTATGAATTATGTTAAAGCATGCGTTGAAGTTTAATAATGCTAACAACTTTGTGAAAGACCTTATAGCCCTGGTTTATTAGACTGAGTTTCCGGATACCTTGCATGGTCTGAAAAGAAAACATTTCATGTCTTTAACTAAAGTTTTTTTATTAAACCTGGAATAGGGTTTTATTACATGCTTGAAGCTACTAGCCCATACCTTATTTTTCATATTTTTGTTTCTGTATGAATTAGGAACATAAATTTAGACACTCTTAAAAGCCTAATATGGCTGACAAACGTCTGAATTTTTAAACAAACTACTTAAAATATGTCTACAATTTGTTGTTGTTTCAGGTTTCACCTGTAGTATAGTGAAGTTAAGTGGCATGAGACCGTTTGATTGGACCTATAGTGATATGCAGATAGTATCTCTTAATGCTCAGCAGGAGTTATCCTATTGTGAAAATCTCTGTGTAGCGCAGTCTTGTCCCATGTTTTCATACGAAGAAAGACGTAGACGATGTACTCTGTTTGCTCAGCCAATCAAACCTATCCCAGATGTCCAGTACGATCTGTATGTGAACAGGTGTCCGAATAACACAGGACCTCAACGTAAGTCAATACTTGGTGTATTACCACTTAGGGGCCTCACTGCATCAGTATAAAAGTGATGTTAAATCTTCCCTCACTCAGCCACTCCAATGGCTCAGTGTAAAGGCCATGTTAAATCTTCCCTCACTCACTCACTCTAGTGGCTCAGTGTAAGAGCAACATTAAATCTTCCCTCACTCAATCACTCTAGTGGCTCAGTGTAAAAGTCACGTTTAATCTTCCCTCACTCAGCCACTCCAGTGGCTCAGTGTAAAAGCAACATTAAATCTTTCCTCACTCAGTCACTCCAGTGGCTCAGAGTAAAAGCAACATTAAATCTTCCCTCACTCACTCTAGTGGCTCAGTGTAAAAGCCTTGTTTAATCTCGCCTCACTCACTCTAGTGGCTCAGTGTAAAAGTGACATCAAATCTTCCCACACTCAGTCACTCCAGTGGCTCAGCATAATGTGATGTCAAATTTTGCCTCACTCAAATCTTGCAACGTTAAATCTTGCCTCACTCATTCATTCCAGTGGCTCAGTGTAAAAGCAACACTAAATCTTCCCTCACTCACTCACTCCAGTGGCTCAGTGTAAAAGCCACTTTAAATCTTCCCTCACTCAGTCACTCCAGTGGCTCAGTGTAAAAGCCCCTTTAAATCTTCCCTCACTCAGTCACTCCAGTGGCTCAGTGTAAAAGGGATGTTAAATCCTCCCTCACTCAGTCACTCCAGTGGCTCAGTGTAAAAGCCACTTTAAATCTTCCCTCACTCACTCACTACAGTGGCTCAGTGTAAAAGCCACTTTAAATCTTCCCTCACTCAGTCACTCCAGTGGCTCAGTGTAAAAGGGATGATAAATCCTCCCTCGCTTAGTCACTCCACCAGCCCCGATAGCTCAGTCGGTAGAGCGTCCGCTTCAGGCCTGGGAGATCCGGGTTCAAGCCTGGTTCGAGTCAGACCAAAGACTTAAACAGTGGTAGCTGTTACTGCTTCGCTTGGCGCTCAGCAATAGGAGTTAGAGCAGCGACTGGTTGGCCCGGTGTCAGTATACTGTGACTGGGTGAGGGGGCTTGCTGGTTGTCTTCGGCAAGTCGTCTCGGTGAGACAGCACCTGAACGAGCGGTGGAAATCCGCCCTGTCACAAGGAGACAACGTCTTCATATAACCGAAATACTGTTGAGCAGGACGTAAAACCCCAATCACTCACTCACTTAGTCACTCCAGTGGCTCAGTGTAAAAGCCACTTTAAATCTTCCCTCACTCACTCACTCCAGTGGCTCAGTGTAAAAGCCACTTTAAATCTTCCATCACTCAGTCACTCCAGTGGCTCAGTGTAAAAGGGATGTTAAATCCTCCCTCACTCACTCACTCCAGTGGCTCAGTGTAAAAGCCACTTTAAATCTTCCCTCACTCAGTCACTCCAGTGGCTCAGTGTAAAAGCCACTTTAAATCTTCCCTCACTCACTCACTCCAGTGGCTCAGTGTAAAAACCACTTTAAATCTTCCCTCATTCAGTCACTCCAGTGGCTCAGTGTAAAAGGGATGTTAAATCCTCCCTCGCTTAGTCACTCCAGTGGCTCAGTGTAAAAGGGATGTTAAATCCTCCCTCGCTTAGTCACTCCAGTGGCTCAGTATAAAAGCCACTTTAAATCTTCCCTCTGTCAATCACCCAGTTATGAATCAATTGTTTATAATTTAAATTATTGCTGAAAGAAAGAAAGATTTTCATGTTTGGATTTTGAACTGCAAGGAATTTTAAAAGCATTGGTGAAAATTTGTTTCTTTATTGTTCTTTGACATTTTTCTCTTTGTCAACATTGATCATTTGTAATTTCCAGCTGCCACAACACTTCCCAATTCCGGAGGTTATCTTGTAGCTGTTACAGAGAGACGACAACTGAGTACCCCATTCTACCCAGTCCAATTACCCAGTGGGCTTTGGGTGGAATATTTTATTGAGGCCGATACAGCCTTCACTATCACTTTGGAGGTATGAAATTTCATTGTTTTCTTCATTAGAAATAAACTCCATTGTCAATTTATATCATACAGATTTAAAGCAGTCTCCAGATAACTGTATCAGGATAATTTCTCTTTTGTTTTCAGTTTTATAAAATTGTAAAGCTTATGATCTTGTGCAGTTTATTTTTCACTCCTATAGTAACAGCATACATGTAGTTGCCCAATTGGAACAAATCTTTAACTTGAGTGGCTTTAATCCAGAAGCAATATTACTTTTTTCTTTTTCGGCTGTCCCAATGTGTTTTGAATAAGAAAATATAGATGAATTTTTTATTGTATTCCTTTCCTGACTGACAATACCCCCCTTCTAAAGTTAGAGTTTTGTTGTTACTTTCAGTTATTGGATGCTGATGTTGGGCCACTAGATTACATGTTGATATATGATGGGACTGATGTAGTACAGTCTGCAGTGTTAGCCAGATTCACACATCTTTCTGAGAGACAAACCATTGTGTCAACATCACATATAATCCTGCTTCATATTTATACTCATTCCATTACACATGGTAGAGGATTCCTCCTATCTTATAGACAAGGTCAGTCCATTTATTTCAGTTAATCATCTCTTATATTTCTTCTCTTGAAGTGTTTTTTGGACTTGAACAGACCTTTTGATTGCTTGGCTTGTAGTTCTCTATCTCTGCGTAAATGGAGTCACCAAAATGATGTCATAAAAACAAACATTTTTATCAACACAAATTATTCTCATAGTTTTAGCATTTACCTTTTCATATGTATGATGTTATGGGAACGTCAGTGTCCATGTGAATTAAAACTACTGTTTGTATGATCTACATCTACCAATCATGCCGTTCACATTATTTAAGATACCCATGTTGTGGTGTGTTTGATATTATCCCTTCAGTCATAAAACATACCCATGTTGTTGTTCTGTTATATAACCAGGCTGTAGCTTGGTAATTAGCCAATCATCAGGTACTATTGAGAGTCCGGGATATTTACGTCGCTACCCTTCCAGAGCATCTTGTACTTGGACGGTCACTAACACCCTTAATCTACCACTGCAAATGAACTTTGTTGATTTCGAAATGGAAGGAGATAAAGATTTTGTTCAGGTAAGAAAATAACAACTGGATTTTGATAGTTATTTTGTGTGATCATTATTCACCATATACCTCCAATAATGTAGTTTTTGTTATGTCTATGCACTATGTCTCAATAACTTCATCTGTAGGGTAGATATAGCTTTATGATTCTCATGTATGTAAAAAATAGTGTGCAATACTGCTTTTGATGCAAAAGATGTTTTTGACCAATAAATCTTGATAAAACTGGTTTTAATGACATATATTGTAAGTAAATAAATGCAAATGTAGCCTACTTATGCTTCCATCAATCGAATGGCATTCAGTTATTTTTTGCCAAATTTGCTCTACAAATAACTGTAAATGTTTTACAGGTTTATGCAGGTAGAAACACAAACGGACGGGCATTACATCCCGGACTAGGGTTCACAGGTCAACAATTACCGACCACTGTTATGCGAACTGATTCTAATATCCAGGGTGTGTTTTACATATTAATGGCTACAAGTGTAGCTGGCAATGGTGTTGGATTCAAGCTCAGATATTCTACAGGTATGAAATTTACATTCTATCATACATACTTCAGACATGTTTAGAATTTTCAAGGATATACCTTCTAGTACATATGGAGATAACTGCAAATTATTTTCTGCAATATAAAATTGGGGAAGTCTTTATTATTATTTCTATATCTCTGGGAATAAAGGATAACGTCATAAGTTTCAAGAAGAAGATAATCTAAGAGATATAGTTATTATTGGATTTCAAAGAAGATTATTTATAGGGAAAGATTTATTACATAGATTATTGTTAACCCATATAGCATTAGTGATACCTGTGTTGATATAAAGGAAATATTTCTTAATATGACTTGACATATTTTATTGAAATGGACATTATTATTTACTCAGTGTTGACCTTCGTAAACTAATTTGGCCTTTGATCTTTTGGATAGAGCTCATAACTTAGTCTTGCTTTTCTTTTGTTGGGGGTTAGAGTAGGCCATCATGAATCAACACTTTAATATAAGGGTTAATGGTTGATTTGAAGAACTTTTGAAATTGATCCCAGGTTAAAAATTCAACTTAGTTTGAATTAAAATGTGTACTTATTTTGCTAATTTTTCAGTAAATAATTTAAGAACAGGGAGATTTTTCTTGCGATAAACCTGACAGAAACTTGAGATGTGTAATTGTCTTGCTTTTTAAAACTCCAAGCAATTTTTCAATTTGTTTTTCTTTAGATTGTCCAACAATTAATGCCACAGCGAACAATATTGAAGTTTCTCCTAATAATCAAGCACCAGGATTTGACAGAGTGTATACAATCCAGTGTAAAGCTAGCCATGTGTTTGTGGAAGCCAGGTATCGTCTTCAATCCACCGTTATTGTTACCTGTCAGTTTGGAGGCACGTGGAGTGTCTCACCTATCCCAGAATGCTATGGTAAGTCGGCCAAATTCAAGAGTACGTCAAAGAAAGCTGCTGTAGTATATTAGTGATATATTTGTACAAAATAGACTGTACAATCTGCAGATTAAGAGTATTGGGCTGACTGATAGCATTACACCATAGCTGTTTGTTTTCTAAGGGACACCATGGGCCATGTCATTTATCATTACACAAAGAAATCATATTTTTGTGTAAGATATAATTTCACTGTTTGTT
Source organism: Lepidochitona cinerea (assembly GCA_963971465.1). Lineage (NCBI taxonomy): Eukaryota > Metazoa > Mollusca > Polyplacophora > Chitonida > Tonicellidae > Lepidochitona > Lepidochitona cinerea. Next base: position 96,766,295 of record OZ020551.1, on the reverse strand, counting down.
TTTTCTCTAGCTGTATTCTGTGGCAAGGTACCGTCTGTGGCCAATGGTTATGTGTTAAGTACGACAGGTGTATATGCGGGTAATTCTGTAAGGTATCAGTGTTTACCTGGGTATAATCTGGTAGGTAGCAGTACCATTACCTGTCAGACTAATGGACAGTGGACCGGAGCACCAAGGTGCCAAGGTAGGGATTGTTATTATTCTGATACCATCAATCAATCAATCATTTTATATCTGCAATATGAACATGAATAACATTTTTTAACATTATTTTTAACTTTGATTGATGTTTTACTCCACATTCAAGATTATTTTACTTATATGGTGGTGTTGCCAGGTTTATTGAGGGAGGAAACAGGGCTCATTGTCCGGAGGAATCCCCTACCTTCACCGAGTACCTGGCAACTCTCCCACATAAGGCGATCAAGTTTTAACACATGAGTATTAAACATTTACTTTAATATTACAGCTATATCCTGCAATGTCTTGCCCATTATCACAAATGGCCGCTATGCTGTGGTTTATGGGAGTGGTACAACATATGGGACCGTGGTAGAGTACACGTGTGACCCTGGGTATGAGGTTGTTGGAGTTTACAGACTTGTGTGTGGACAGGGAAGGGCTTGGTCATCTACACCACCTGTCTGTCAAAGTAAGCTTTTATAAAATCATTTAGGAGAGGGAGAGATTAGACTACATGTTTATAAGACGTATAGTATGCCATTTGTAATTTTAAATTAGAATTTTTTTTACCATTTAGGGGAGATTGTGAGTAGAATTATTTAAAAATAAACCAAAAAATTGTCAGATATTCACATATACATGGAGTTGACTGTTGTTAGTTTGTGACAGGGAGAGGGAATATTTGGATAATCTATGGGACATCATCTGTTGACTTAAATCCTAAGTCAAGTAAATTTTTATCAATGGTCAAATATTGAAGTAATGAATTTTTAAGTCTATCAACCATTTAATGTGTAAATACATGTATTTGTAAATCTGTCAACACTTCACTTTAAATAGGACGTTCCTGTGGAATTCTGCCTATTGCTAATGGGTTGACATTGAATGCTGATAGACTGTATACATCTGGAGATCTGGTTACAGTTCAGTGTAATATAGGGTACAGGGTGTCAGGTGTGAACCCTTACAGGTGTGCAGTAGATGATTACCCCACCTGTGTGGGTAAGTACATTTCTTAATATCTCATCTAAAGTAGCCTAAAGTTTGACCAATGAGCCCATTTTCAGCTAAGGTGTTTAAATATGTGATGTCTTTGATATTTAATGGATTATTTTATTAACAATTGAAATGTAAAATATTTACCTTGAATGCTTGATAATTTGACTGTAAAATGTATGACATCATCATTGTTTCCATGGTTAAAACGTGCTGTTAGGCAGTATTGTATCCAGCAGTTTCACTGATTAGTTAGACGTAGTACACAAGTAGTGTTATTTCTAAAAACTAGCTCTTCATACTGACTCAATATTTCTGATTTGATTCAGTCATCATCAGTAGTGAGGTACATTAGCAAGAACAAATAAACTGTATACAGGTACAATATGTATACTACCAATTGAGGGTAATATATTTAAGACTTACTGACTCATGCTTTGTAGATATTGACGAGTGTTTCGAAGGGACGTCAACTTGTCAACAGAACTGCAGGAATCTACCAGGGAGCTACGAGTGTTATTGTTTGCCTGGATATCGTATTGACCCAGACGATTCCAACGCTTGTCTCAGTATGTTTCACCTTGACATGTCAATCTTTAAATTTTTAAAATTAATTTATGCATGTACATTTCTCTTTAGATGCTAAAATGTTATTCTAAGTTTTATTAGATAATAGATTTTTTCTGTAAATGACTTTCAATGATGAATATTGTTTCCTTGACAAATTGTGTTTATACTATATTTTAAAAACCTTATTTTCCTATCCTGTAGATATTAATGAATGTGACGAGAGTTATTGTGACCAGGATTGTGTGGACTCCCCTGGTAGTTATAGGTGCTCGTGTGGACCAGGATATAACCTCTATACAGCCTACGCTCAAGGGGGGCTGTTTACCATAGGGGAAGACGGCACGAAAATCTGGCATATATACTCCATCAATCATACATGTATTCGTAAGTTTAACATACTTATTCACCCCTTACCCACTACGTGTAGTTAAAAGCGTTAACCATACAATTTTGTCTGGTTTTCAAACTTGTTTATATTAAGGTTTAATAAAACATGAGAAATTAAATTGAGAAAAGAACACGGTAGCTTATCAAATTGTTAAAAACGTGTATCTAATAATCTATAAAAGTTGCTTTTAGGTTAGTAAATGAAATTTCTCAATGTAAAAAGAACATCAGTATACATTTTGTACCTTAAAATAATTATGAAAAATGTTTGCTTTTAGGTGTATCATGTCCTGCTAGAAATCTGCCGATTCCAAATGGTCAAGTTTTGACTTCCCAGAACTCTTTTGTATATGGAGACCAGATAGAGTATTTATGTGATATGGGTTATGCTATACAGGGATCTCCTATGTCAACATGTCTCAGTACTGGCAGATGGGATTTCCCAGCACCAACTTGTCAAAGTAAGTGAAGTAATGACCATAGTTTAATCAAACTTTATACCAAGTTTGAACATGGCAGCTTAATTGGCCCTTGTTATTCTAGAAAACAGTAACTTAGTAAGAAATGTTTGAAACTCAGATAACTCTCTTTAAAGGTGGGTTCCATACTAATGAGAAATGATTGTTCACAAACAACCAACTTTGTGGTGATGCCTTAATCATTTCTCATCAGTAACTTAGTAGCCTACGGTAAGATCTCCGCTAATTCAAGGACCAGTGATGTGAAAATAACGAATTATTACATTGCTCTTTGCCACATTTGGTCTATAAAAACAACAACAGCGATCGTTCAATAGGATTATCTGATCGCTCACTCCAGGAGGTAAGACTCTCAACGAAAAAAGTTGAATTTTAAGTGTACTTTTGTTAATGTTTTTCTGGCCCTTGAATTTTTTAGAGTACTTGAAATAGCGGAGATCTTACCGTAACTAGTTAGATTAATAAAATGATGCTCATACTGGTAATGGCCATAACAGAGTATGCCAAGGAAGAAATGATCAAAGAGGCATTATTTCTGTCTTAATAAATAACAACTTGATTGACCTAATACATAAAAGCGGTAGTTTGGTTTCTCATTTAACTGATTGTTGATTTGTTGTTTTTAAAGGTGTAACTTGCCCTCCATCTGTATTACCTGCGGACAATCCACCCACCCCATCCATTCTGACACCTGTCTCGTATCGTCAAACTGTCCAATATACCTGTACATTAGCTGGGGGAGTACCACTTGTTAAAAGTCGTACCTGTCTGTATGATAAGGACTCCAACAGTTATCGTCTTCTAGGAGATGATCTCACCTGTCCAGGTATGTAATGTTTACAACTCACATACATAACCATGTTAGAAATTGATAGCCAGCAAATCAGCTGATTCACATCAATAAAGAACTTTTACATCTGGAACTTATCAAATATAATGTTTGGTCAACCATATTGTTTTGTTCCAACTAATTCCAAAGAAGTGCAAATTATACACTTTTAATGATGCAAAGTTCAGGAATGTTTTGACAGTAGTGTTTAGATTTTGTATATATTTCACCATTACATTCACTTCAAACAGGCTCACTGAATATTCTTTATGAATAATTTACATTCAAATTGTATATTTTTCTTTAGCAAAGCTGGAATAGTTGGCAGCTTTTTTAAATCTTGAAACTTTGTTTTCAGTGGTAGACTGTGGGGCACCTGTTCAAATCAGTGGAACATTACAGTACAGCTTCCCGTCCACCCTTTATCAGTCCCAGTTTACCTTTGTCTGTAGAAATCCTCAATGGGTTATACGGGGTAGAAGTTCTCAGGGAGATAATATTGTTCGTTGTGGAGCAGATGGAAAGTGGGACTACGGAAGTCTCAGATGTGATGGTAAGTAATTGTCATTGCATTTCACATCCTGTTTTCATCAAGTTCTTATACTGTCTGTTATAATTCTTCCTTCCTTCATGTATCATCCATTATGATTTTATGCATGAGTGGTCCTCCACTTATGCTTCCATGAGTGGTCCTCCACTTATGCTTCCATGAATTGTCCTCCACTTATGCTTCCATGAGTGGTCCTCCACTTTTGCTTCCATGAATGGTCCTCCACTTATGCTTCCATGAGTCGTCCTCCACTTATGCTTCCATGAGTTGTCCTCCACTTATGCTTCCATGAATGGTCCTCCACTTTTGCTTCCATGAGTGGTCCTCCACTTATGCTTCCATGAATGGTCCTCCACTTATGCTTCCATGAATGGTCCTCCACTTATGCTTCCATGAGTTGTCCTCCACTTATGCTTCCATGAATTTTCCTCCACTTATGCTTGCATGAATGGTCCTCCACTTATGCTTCCATGAGTCGTCCTCCACTTATGCTTCCATGAGTTGTCCTCCACTTATGCTTCCATGAATGGTCCTCCACTTTTGCTTCCATGAGTGGTCCTCCACTTATGCTTCCATGAATGGTCCTCCACTTATGCTTCCATGAATGGTCCTCCACTTATGCTTCCATGAGTTGTCCTCCACTTATGCTTCCATGAATTTTCCTCCACTTATGCTTCCATGAGTGGTCCTCCACTTTTGCTTCCATGAGTGGTCCTCCACTTTTGCTTCCATGAATACTCCACCCCTTATGGTTACATGAATAGTCCTCCCCTTATGGTTACATGAATAGTCCTCCCCTTATGGTTACATGAATAGTCCTCCCCTTATGGTTACATGAATAGTCCTCACCTTATGTTTTCATGAGTAGTCCTCCACTTATGATTGCATGAATGGCCCTCCACTTATGCTTGTATGAATGGTCCTCCACTTATGGTTACATGAATGATCCCTCCTCTTATGTTTTCATGAATGATCCCTCCTCTTATGCTTCCATGAGTGCTCCCTCCTTATGTTTTCATGAATGGTCCTCCCCTTATGTTTTCATGAGTGGTCCTCCCCTTATGTTTTCATGAATGGTCATCCCCTTATGTTTTCATGAGTGCTCCCTCCTTATGTTTTCATGAATGGTCCTCCCCTTATGTTTTCATGAATGCTCTCTCCTTATGTTTTCATGAATGGTCCTCCCCTTATGTATTCATGAGTGCTCCCTCCTTATGTTTTCATGAATGATTCTCCCCTTATGTTTTCATGAGTGCTCCCTCCTTATGTTTTCATGAATGATCCTCCCCTTATGTTTTCATGAATGCTCCCTCCTTATGTTTTCATGAATGGTCCTCCCCTTATGTTTTCATGAATGCTCCCTCCTTATGTTTTCATGAATGGTCCTCCCCTTATGTTTTCATGAGTGCTCCCTCCTTATGTTTTCATGAATGGTCCTCCCCTTATGTTTTCATGAGTGCTCCCTCCTTATGTTTTCATGAATGGTCGTCCCCTTATGTTTTCATGAGTGCTCCCTCCTTATGTTTCCATGAGTGCTCCCTCCTTATGTTTTCATGAATGGTCCTCCCCTTATGTTTTCATGAGTGCTCCCTCCTTATGTTTCCATGAATGGTCCTCCCCTTATGTTTTCATGAGTGCTCCCTCCTTATGTTTTCATGAATGGTCCTCCCCTTATGTTTTCATGAGTGCTCCCTCCTTATGTTTTCATGAATGGTCCTCCCCTTATGTTTTCATGAGTGCTCCCTCCTTATGTTTTCATGAATGGTCCTCCCCTTATGTTTTCATGAATGGTCCTCCCCTTATGTTTTCATGAGTGGTCCTCCCCTTATGTTTTCATGAGTGCTCCCTCCTTATGTTTTCATGAATGGTCCTCCCCTTATGTTTTCATGAATGGTCCTCCCCTTATGTTTTCATGAATGGTCCTCCCCTTATGTTTTCATGAATGGTCCTCCCCTTATGTTTTCATGAATGGTCCTCCCCTTATGTTTTCATGAGTGCTCCCTCCTTATGTTTTCATGAATGGTCCTCCCCTTATGTTTTCATGAATGGTCCTCCCCTTATGTTTTCATGAATGGTCCTCCCCTTATGTTTTCATGAGTGGTCCTCCACTTATGTTTTCATGAATGGTCCTCCCCTTATGTTTTCATGAATGGTCCTCCCCTTATGCTTCCATGAGTGCTCCCTCCTTATGTTTTCATGAATGGTCCTCCCCTTATGTTTTCATGAGTGGTCCTCCCCTTATGGTTACATGAATAGTCCTCCCCTTATGCTTCCATGAATGGTCCACACCTTATGCTTCCATGAATGGTCCTCCCCTTATACTTTGGTGAATGGTCCTCCCCTTATGCTTCTTTGAATGGTCCTCCCCTTATGCTTCTTTGAATGGTCCTCCCCTTTTGCTTCTTTGAATGGTCCTCCCCTTATACTTCTGTGAATGCCCCTCCCCTTATGCTTCTGTGAATGCTCCTCCCCTTTTGCTTCCATGAGTGGTTCTCCCCTTTTGCTTCTTTGAATGATCCTCCCCTTTTGCTTCTGTGAATGCTCCTCCCCTTTTGCTTCCATGAATGGTCCTCCCCTTTTGCTTCTTTGAATGATCCTCCCGTTATGCTTCTGTGAATGCTCCTCCCCTTTTGCTTCCATGAATGGTCCTCCCCTTTTGCTTCTTTGAATGATCTTCCCCTTTTGCTTCTGTGAATGCTCCTCCCCTTTTGCTTCTGTGAATGCTCCTCCCCTTTTGCTTCTGTGAATACTCCTCCCCTTATGTTTCTTTGAATGGCCCTCCCTTTATGCTTCCATGAGTGGTTCTCCACTTATGCTTCCGTGAATGGACTTCCCCTTATGCTTCTTTGAAGGGTCCTCCCCTTATGCTTCTTTGAAGGGTCCTCCCCTTATGCTTCTTTGAATGGTCCTCCCCTTATGCTTCCGTGAATGGCCCTCCCCTTATACTTTGGTGACAGGTCCTCCACTATATATTGCCTTGTTATTTTGTTTACTCATTGCGAATGAACCAAATGTATCTCCACATGTTTAACATATATATTTGAAATGGTGGCAAAATGCTCATTTGATAATATTTCAGTGGTTAACAAAAGGCTTTTGGGTTTAAACTATCCATTCTTTAGATTCTTAATTGGTTTTTATCGCACCCTTTAACTTTCTTTTTAAGTCACCGGAGCTTCTTAAATAACTTTTTTTCGTACAATCTACATTTAATCCTGAACAAGTGTTGGCTGACATTTCTATATTTCCATTCACTATTGTTAATACATCCTATGTTCCTTAACCTTTACAGCAGGGACTGCTATCAGAGGTATTAAACTCGATTATAATACTATTTCCATTAACCAATAGCAATCAGTGAATAACACTTATTAACCATCAATTAAATCTTGATTCGGTTAATTTTTTATTAACTTCTGAAGCCCATTGGCTTACCAACATTTGACCTGGGATTCGTTTCATAGTGACGACGTCATGGAAACTGCAATTTATCGCACTGTGCGACGTCTGCGCTTATTTCTCTGTTATAAACATACTCTCTTTTTATTGTTTAGTTTGGGTTTGTCTATTTATGAATTTAACGTTATACATGTAGTTTACTTTTAGGTCAAGATTTTGGTTTATATTTATATAATAGTGTAGAAATTTTCCCAATGACTAACACTAATAAAGTTTTTGTTTCTAATTAATTTAATTTTATGTATTTGTGTAACATTAATCCATGTAAAAAGTTGTCACCTTCAGCTATAAGGTCACAGTATACAATTAATACCTGTGCATTCTTGTCCAACGATCTAACAGGTGTTTTAGTCTTAACGCTACTATGGAGAAATGGGTTGATTTGATCAAGCAATTTAATACTTAAACACCAGCAATCCAACACAGCTAAAACTAAAGCAGTATTGAAGACAGAGAAGCAGTGATGATCTATAAGAAACTGTAATCTATTTTCCCTCAATAATCACTTAGTCTTTTTTATCTCAATCTGTACATGGTGTGTGATATGTCACACTAAAGGTATCACTCTTTTTTGTACACCCCATTCCTGGTTATATAATTTTGAGACTAGCTGTAAATTTAAGTAGTATATGGGTCTTGATTGGTTATCCAATCGGACCAATCATAGCTCTTCAGTATACTAACATTCGGATGTTTAGGTGATTTGCTGTTCTGTGAAATATACCTAGTTATTAATACAGTTTTAAATCTAGATCATTGTTTTTGCCAACTCACACAATTAAATCATTCAATATAAAACTGTAGTATATTTTGAGTTGTAAGTTATGTTCGCAATTAGCCGCACACATGTGTCTCTTTCCTGTGTTACTTACTTGCCGGTCAGGAAGAAGTTCGCAGTAAGAAAGTATATGTAATTTTGAAATCCAACAATGGCTAATTCTGAAATCTAATTATTATGACTGCAATATTCCAAGTTCATCAACAAGTGAAAGGTAGATTTGCCAGTTTCCTGTTGTAAGATACTAAAATCATGTTAACACCAAGTGTAGAGTAGGTTTTAGAATTGCCGATTCGAAAGCTAATCAGAATCCCCGCAAGCATTTTTGTAATTTTAGTCATATTTTATGTTTTGATCATACGAATGACTTTATACATTCTCATCATGGGATTGCCCATTGACAGTATTAACCAGAGAAATTTGAGTTCTTATGTTCGTTACAAATCAACATTTCTGGGAATGTATGGTGACATATTAAGTGCAGTAAGCTCTGATAACATTTTCCATCATTGCAATTGTTTTCTGGTAACTTATAGCTCTAAAGATAAAAGTATTAAAAAAGATAACATGAATTAAAAATAAAAAGAATGAATTTTACTACGCCAGCCAAGCAATGCCAAATGTTTTTTATACCCCTGAATAATCTAGTAAGTCTCATTTCAGGGTCAGGTGCCACTTCTTCTGAAATTTTACAGATTAACTTGGACTTTTGCTTGCCAGAAGGGGTTTATATGGTTAAATGTAAAGGATGTTACTATTCATTGTTTTCCAAAAGGTCCTACATGTTCTGACCCTGGTACACCTCTAGATGGGAGACAAATTGTGACCACTTATGAGGAATACAGTGAGGTGTATTTCAGCTGTTTACGGCCAGGTTATATGCCTCAACCATCCACCCCTATGGTATGTGTGTATAACGTCAGTGCTTCACCTGTACAACTCAACTGGGTGGGAGTCGTACCTACATGTGTTGGTAAGTTATTAACCTGTCATAATACAAAAAAAAATTTCGAAAAAAAAATGGCTTAGAATAATAGAATCTCCCATGGACACAATTATTCCATCACTGGTTCATGGGCTTTTGAAGCCCTCTTAGTTCTCAAACTTGCAACAAATCTGCCTGAGCCTATCAACTTGATCACTGGTTTCATTTCCAATAAACTTAGCATCACTGTCAAATATGTGAACAAGTTTTAAGTGTGGGGTAACATTTCAATCAATCAGTCTAAATGTCCCATTAAGAAGGACCAAGTTATGTTTGTTTTTTTCCCCTCAATAATTGACTGTTTTGTATTGTTTAGATGTTGAGAAACCAGAATTCCGTGACTGTCCAACTGATGTGATCTACACGCGTGTTCATCATGCACCGGGATTCACCGTACCCATTGTATATGATAACTCTGGTGCTATTCAAACGTTATCGACAAGTCCAACAAACTTTAATCCTGACCTCCCAGTCTCAGATAATATAGAGGTGATCTATAATGGAGAGGACCACAGCGGCAATCAGGCATTTTGTACAGTAAACATCAAATTGATTGGTAAGTTATGTATATATGTTTTCTTTGGGCCTTGGTTAAAACTGTAACATTTGGTTTCCATATGTCTAACTGACGGAACAATAGACAGATTACTTAATGAAGCATGTAAACCCCAAAATGCATTCATACATCCCAGCTATTGTGAATTGTGTTTGTTATTAGCACACATCTTTGGTTTGTTTGGGCTATTGACTTTACCAATATTTTTAAATTTCAATGTCAATCTTTTAGTTTTTCCAGGTTCTTGAAACGTTTCAAGTCTCTTGACAATTAGAATTAATGAAAAAACATTCCTTTTAAATTTTTTCATTTGTACCATCTTTAGATGAAAAGCGACCTGAAATAAGAGGCCCTAGCTCGTTGAAGGAAGAAATCACTTCTGATGATTCTGTAGTAAGTGTGGATCCGAGCCTTTTAGGTTGGATTGTAACGGGAGAAACAGAGCCGTTTAATCTGACTTATGACCCACCCTTCCTCAATCTTACGAGGTATGACATTGGAAAAATCTATTACATCACTGCAACAGCTACAGATAGTTCTGGAAACTCGGACTCGAGTCGAATTCAAGTGGCAGTCACAGGTATGGTCTTTAAGAAACCGGTATTTTGCTTTATTATTGATTGCATCTTTAATTCCCAATATTTCACGGATCGGGAATAATTCTGTGAAACTCTAAGACAAGTTTATGCGTTGATAAGAATTTCTGTCGTGCATAAATACAAATGGTTAACAGCACGTTCCATAAATATGAAAATATTCAGCCACTTTTTTCCTCATAAGGATTTGATCATTAGAAAAGAAATCTGCTGAATGAGGCCAGACAAATTTGCCCAATAGATGGAATTAAGGCAATATGACCCACTGAGCAGTGTGTGAAAATGGTTATCCTTAAAGACAACTCCTCGTCTCCATTTTTGTCCAACTCAATGGAAAATTTAGGCCATAAGAATGGCTGAATATTTAGAAGAAATACGGTAATTTAAAATTGTTATAAAAAAGTGTTATAATTCTAAAAGAATTCAAATCTGAAAACATTTCATTTGATCAGGAACAAAATGTCGGCCCTGGTCCTTGGTGATACGGAATGGTTCTGCTAAGTGTTTACCTAAGACAGGATTCCAGACTGGCTATGTGTGTGATGTGAAATGTGATCCTGGTTACGGTTTCTTTGAGAACATCAATATTGATGAGCTAAGGATGGATTGTAACGAAGGCCAGGATTGGGACATACCCGTACCAGAATGTGTCGGTATGTAGGACCAAATACGTCAAATACAAGATCTCTCACACTTTTATCCTTTTCCATTTGCGCCCTGGTTTCCAACCCCACTCAACCTGGCAACGTAAAAATTTAAACAAAACAAGCAATTACTGCGACTCTGAGGCTAATAACAAATGTTTCATCTGGCTGCCATTGTCAATATAACATTAGCTGTAGAGACAGAACTTTTTGAAACGATGTAATGTCTTATTATTATATGCAAAATAGTCCTTTATAATAATATATTCTTTATTTCAGCTCTTCATTATCCCACATATTTGATGGACTTCCATATAAGATATTCCCCAGCCCCTGTCGGCTGTTCTTCCACTTACAGACAGCTTATATTGAACAATATAGGACTTCTGACCAATACTCTGACTAATGATGTATGTAATTCTGTCAGTCCATCTGTGACTGTATCCCTGGCATCAGGGGGACTTAATGTCACCACTGAATCAGATGTAAATGGTGAAGTGGTAAGTCATATTACATGTATACATTTTGGGGTTTTAATCTTTATCTTGATTGATTTTTACTTGGATTTGGATAAGCTAAATCAATGCATCCAATGATGATATCTAATTAATATGTATAATTTCACATGTAAATTTCGTTTTTATTTATTATATTGCCTTCATACCTTGATATACCTAGTAATAATGTATATGTTTGTGGTAGCTGTTTTCAAAGGGCCTATTGTAGCATAACTTGCTGATTATATAACCAAATGCCAATTTCTTTTTTTAGACAAAAGCTAAAATAAGCCTTGAGATTTTACCACGAGGCTATGACAATCAACCATATACAACCTGTGCCTCGTATTTGTATCTAGAATTCAGTCGAATGAATCGACAATTCTTATCGAGCATAACCCCACTGAACAGTTTCCAAAGTAATGGCTGCCCTGCAGTACAAGCATCATTTGACGGATTGTTGTATAATGACTTTGAATGTCACGGCCAAGAAGAGTTCCGAGAGCTTCAGAGATATCCCAGAACACACTGTTGTAAGTCTCCGAGGTTTTTTTTACATAACTGATTTCTTTCGACTTTCTAATAAATCATTACATTAAGCAGTATGCTGAATTTGATTGGCCTATTATAATTTCTATATCCGTGGATCTAGGCTCAATATTTCCCGAATGTCACACGCTGCATTAAGGGCTTCTACCTTTATTGAAATATCTTCAATGAAAATCAACATGGTAATTGCTGCATTTTTTTTTCAAAATTTTTTTTATCGTAAACCTTTTTAGAACAAGTCTTTGTATTTCAGTCTCTGCTGTGAAATAATGTGTTGAATTAATGTATATGTTGTTATTTTTAGTGGAGTGTCCATTGGGTTACTACAGTGAGAAAAGACAGCTTTGTGTACCATGTAGGCCTAACACATACAGAGACTCGCTTGGTATGGATTACTGTACTACCTGTCCTGCAGGGTCCAGGTCACTGGTTGAAGGGGCCAAGTCGGTTGATGAGTGCAGCCGTAAGTTACAATAAATACCTTAGTTCTATCATTGATTTTCCAAAAAACAAACACATCTCTTTCTATTTGTATTTGTTCCTGTCTGGTGCATGACTATATATTTATTGCTTGCCTTCTTTTTATATTTCTCCATTGTCATTAGAATAATAACATTCCATTAAAGTGGCATGAGCTGCCCAAATTCACACTCTTTTGATAATTTTTGATCGTCACAGCAGTAAGAGGCTTTGAAGGCCATCAAAAAACTAAATGATTGGCGTTAGAATGAGGAAAATCCATACAGTATGTGGCCTACACAATCCGAAATAGTGTTCGAAAAGTAAACAAAAATTAAATAACCATTCATTCATTCTAAGCCATAGTTAGTTCAAAACAACACTTTATCGTACATTCTCGTGACCAGAAGCACTAAAAAGCTTCTGAATTATATGTCTTGAGAAAAATAACCGATAATTTCAACGTTCTGTTTTTACGTAAAAATATCAACATTTTGGCAGCTCATGCCACTTTAAGTGAATAATTTATTATATACAGTGTAAAAATCACTAAATCTATTAGATTATAGCATCTTTTTTTGAAAGTCTACTGCATGCAGGTGTTAGAATGTGGTGGCTATTTTGTTGAGTGTCTGCATGACTGTTTCCTTGTGTCACATTCTAGTTCTTTAATATATTTGTTCTCAATTTGCAGTTATTGGTTACGGTAGGTTAAACCTGACAGTATTTTGTCTACGACATATGTTGTTCATGTCACAAATGTTCACTATTCATCCCTTCTTATTAACTTACACATTAAATGGTTTTGTTAATAATATTCATCTCAAATTTACAACTGGGGAATCCTCCCCTATATACAAATTGTGATTTTGTTGTATTTAATAGTAAAAAGATTTTGTTATTTAATAGATCAGTCAAACAAATAGTTTTGGCTTTAGAAAATGTTACAGACAAACTTGATTTTGGATTTGTTCAAACTAGGCCAAAACAATGGAAATATAAATTTCTTCATGTAATTGATTGATTGATTGTTTGAAATTTGTTCATCAATTGAGACCATTAGAATATCTGTATATTTTTTGTTTCTAGTGCAATATGTGACAGTGTTGTATATTTTCTGTTTTTTCCATTGGTGTTGTCTTTCATTTCAATTCGAGAGATTTTTACTGCACATTGTTTATATTAAATGAATTTTTGTCATTCATAATCAGGAGAAAAAAAGTATAATGTAATATTGTGTGCTTCAGTAGCCCTTCTAAATGAAAGACATACTATCCTTGCAATACATATAAGATTGTAATAAAGTTAATCGTTAATTCAAGTTCGCCAAACTTTTCAGTTAATCACAGTAAAGGATTTTTCCTTTCCAAACACATATTTAGATTTTTTTTACATCCCACAGTTGAAGATCTCTACAAGCAAAACAAATGGGTCAATTTCTATGTCTGCCATTTAATACTGGATTAATGTAATCCACTGAAAAGCCTTTGTAACTCACCCCTTTTTTACGTGCAGAACAGTTTTTCACAAAGACACATTTCCACTATTACCGTAGTAATTCGATGTCAGTTTCAAGAAAATGAAAGGAATATTTCTTGAGATTGGAAGACTTTAAAAGCGGGAAATTAACCTGGATTTAAATTGGAGATTGTGAAGTTAATCAATTTGTTTTGCACCTCTTGGCATAATACAGTATTGTATGAACTTCCCCATAGGGCATGACAAAATGGCAGGAATATTTGTTTAGTATCTTTGAAAAGGTAAATTTTACTAGCTTCTACTGTTTCTTCTCCTTTAATAAGAATATGACTCAAATATCTATGTCATTTTTATTCTCAGGTACATGTCCTGAGGGAATGGTTTCTCCGTCTGGAGTTTCCCCGTGTACTGAATGTCCTCACAATACCTACTCTTATAACACTACATACTGTGCCTCCTGTCCCCCTTCAACTTACACCAGGGGCTCGGGCAAAGCTTCCATTTCGGAATGTATCAGTAAGTACAAACAGTTCAATTGCAGCTGTTGTCCTCATTGCAATAAGGCCTAGCCCTTTATTTTGCGAATATAAACAGTTATATCATTATCCATAGGAAGAAAGGGAAAATTTATGACAATGATCAAAAAAAAAGGTGGCAAAACTTTACCGAATATTTGGATGCTTCAAAAGGCAAACTTTAAATAGCTACCATATTCTCAATTTGGAGTGAAAATGTTTTTTTTTTATCCATAATGCATAGTTTATTGTTTATTTCCTTTCAGGGTTATGTGACGCTGGTACATATTCTGTAGATGGACTACAGCCTTGTTCGTTATGTCCCAAAAACACCTACCAAGATAAAGTGAGACAAACAAAGTGTATATCCTGTCCCGATACTCAACATACTGTAGGCAACGGCTCAGTTACTGCAGCATCCTGTACTAATGCATGTAAGTATTAAAGAGCAATCTATGTTAGAATAACTGGACAACTCTCAATTTCAACTCGACTGGTTGTCTGCGACTAACCACAGCTAACCAAATTCAGCTTTCTTTCGAATCTCTGAGACATCATCAAACCATCTCAACTGAGAATAGTTCTCTCCAGTTGAACTTGTTCTAGCCAAAATGACCGGACCACTTATCTCAACTACATGTAGTTGATAGCCATATTTTTAGACATACACGTTCTGAAAACCGGTCGAGTTGGAGTTGAGTCCAGTCGGTGTGACATACATGTGTAACTCCAATAGAAAGTCAATTTGAATTTGGCTAATGAAAATTAACAAATTGCTGTCAAAGCCTTTTTCTGAAGTCTTAAAAAGCACAAAATATATAAAGCAAAGATGAAAGATAGTTTATTTTCAAGAACTGTGAGTTTACTGCTAGATTACATCTATCTTTAAACTAAATACCAAGTTTTAATCCATTTGAGTGACTGCAAGCTAATTTTAATAAAGTCTCATTTACTCTTCAATCACATCGGGACCTTGGGGGATAGTTGGTTATTCTCAGGGATAGTCTCTCAGTCTTCCATGGGTCATGTGTTCGAATTCCACTCAGACCAAATAAAATTTGAGAAGTGTCTCCCTCTGTAGAAGAGTTGCTAGGTAATCACTAAAAGTTTCAGTCTAACCCCCCCCCCCCCCCCCCCCCTCCCCCCATCAAATGCTGCCATGTTAGTGAAATAGTCTTCACTAACATCAACCCAATTGATAATGACTTGTGATATCATTTGAACATTAGTTGTCCATTTGATGTTTCATTACATATATTTGTAACATTTTTTCTAGTCCAGTATGTGTTAAGCATGTTTTTTAAAAACATTTCAAAATAATCTTATCTATTTTTTATTGGTTCTTGTACATTGTAAACCGTTTCGTTCACTGACCATGTAATCTATTTTATTTTAGTTCAGCGGTTATGTTTGAACCCTAACCCGTGTGTACGAGGCCGGTGTTCTGTGGCTTACTTTGATTATTACTGCTCGTGTCCATCAGGTTTGTCAATGGTTTTCATCAGAATAATTGAAGTCAAAAGGAAATTTATTTTTGGTTGGTTGAGGGAGGAGGGGGGGGGGGGGGGGGGGGGGAGGGTGTATATTTTGAGACAAGTAAACAACTTGTTAATGAGTGGCTTGAATACTGTTAAAAGACATCAGAACCAAGTCGTCTTTTTTCTAACTATATTCTTTGATGGAGTGGTTTAACTAAAGCCAAGTTCTCAAATAGATGATGAAAAAAATTGTCATTGTTACAACTAGATATTTTAATATTTACTAGTTTTCAGACGATCTTTAGAAAATATCAAAATGTAGCAATGTGTTATGATGTTGATAACATTAAACTAATGGTGTTTTTATATTTCAGGATTCACAGGCCGTAATTGTTCACGGGTTATCAATTCCTGTGACTCGAGTCCATGTCATAACGGTGCCACATGTATTGTCACAACGACTGGATACCGCTGTCTTTGTCCACGTATGTATATTTTTTCTGAATTGCCCGCATTTATTTTATGTCATTTTTTTGTCACAGTAAAATTGGCTACATGTACTTGAAAAACTGGAAAAGTTTTTAATTGTCCGAATTTCCCTGTATTATGGTTGTTTAACATGTTTAACATTGGTATACTGACACTCGTCTAAACCAAGCTTTTCTTCTTTGCCCGAGATGTGCCTGTGTATAGAAGTTTCTCTTTAATTTCTAGCCAAATTAAAACAGAAAAACTTCATTATTGAGTTACTGTGAGATATCTATTTATTGGAAGAGGCTAAGATTTTATTAAATTGGGATAGAATTTTTAGCCAATAGTAGGCCTATGCTTTAAGACATTTCATATTTCCTATCAGCTGGTACAAGTGGAGCTACTTGTGAAGATCAAAGAGATGAATGTATTGGAAGTCAATGTCAGAACGGTGGCATGTGTCAAGATGTAGTCAACGGCTATAACTGTCTCTGTCCAACTTACTCATCATTCTCTGGACCAAGGTACAGTTTCATATTGCTTCTTAACATAATACATGTATTAGTATAAAACTATATGCAGGATAACTTCTTGTAAAACGTTTTACACAGCATTCAGCAAATCTGCTAACTTTATTGGGGGACCATTATAAATGAAACACTCAAAGTTCTTTTGGTTACCACCGGAAGGTCGTGGGTTTCCTCCGGGCATAGAGCCCGGTTTCCTCCCGCAATAAGACTGGCAACGCCACCATATAAGTTAAATAATCTTGAGCGCAGCGTAAAACACCAAACAATCAATCAAAGTTCTTATATTGGATAACCTTTTTTATTTTGCATTCTTTGGACCAAATTGGTGTACAAATTGGTAGATTGAACATGTAGTAACAGATATTTTCTGTAAGTTTCTATGTTTATATCACAGGTGTTTATCTACCCGTCGCCCGTGCCAGGAGAGTCCATGTGCCAATGGTAACTGTGTGTCCTATGATAACATTAGGAGGAAGTGTGAATGTTCTACAGGCTATACTGGAGATGATTGTTCTATCAATATAGGTATATAGCTATTTGTTCTTAGAATACAATATTCAACGATTCCATGTCTAATTTATGGGGTTTTGCGGTTTCATGGCGATTTGCTCTTTTATTTTTTGCACAAATTAAGATAAACTTAGATATAAACATTTCTCATCTGTCACTTGTGAAGCAAATATTTATATATATATTTTTGAACACTATAACACACGGGCACAGGGAAAATCTTCTTGTCTAAAATAACCACGGAGACAAGTTTCTTATTGTGTTAAAAAGGGGCATATCATTTAGACGTTTATACCCAATCATAAGTTGTTATAATATATTAAATATTTAAAAGCATATTTTTAAGAACTTATTTCTTTATTATAACTGAAATTCTGATATGGATTTTTTAAAATTCGTTTCCAGATGAATGTGCGTCACAGCCGTGTCTTAACGGTGGTACATGCGTAGATGACATCAACACGTTCAGGTGTAGTTGTGCAGCAGGTTATCAGGGTAGATTCTGTGAGGAGAGAAGTAATGTCTGTGCCAGTTCTATCTGTGGTATCAATGGACAATGTGTGGATAATTACATACAGGGACAAACTCAGTGTGTCTGTAGCTTCAACTTTCATCAAGGTAAGGGTAGTATCATCTGAACAATCAGTGACACAGTGTATGAAGGGATAGTCTTGGATTAGTGATTTCGTGTGCACATCTCTGATTAGTGATTTCATGTGCACATCTCTGATTAGTGATTTCATGTGCACATCTCTGATTAGTGATTTCATGTGCACATCTCTGATTAGTGATTTCATGTGCACATCTCTGATTAGTGATTTCATGTGCACATCTCTGATTAGTGATTTCATGTGCACATCTCTGATTAGTGATTTCATGTGCACATCTCTGATTAGTGATTTCATGTGCACATCTCTGATTAGTGATTTCATGTGCACATCTCTGATTAGTGATTTCATGTGCACATCTCGGATTTCTTAGTATCTTGGACAAGAAAGCAGTGACTTCGCAAATATGGATGTTATTTACTGCAGGGGTTTTATTTTGTAGTATAATATTTGACCACTTCTCAACTTAAATAAAGCCCTTCCTAATTTTAGACTCAACTACCTGATAAATTATGAATGTACCGGTGGATTTTTTAACCAAGTGAATCCATTAACTACTTTCTGAAAGTTGTGATTATATTACCTTGGTATGTGATTTTATTCTTTCAGTAAATGGTGTGTGTGAGGAGATTGATCAATGTGCCAGTTATCCATGTCAAAATGGGGGCACCTGTCGGAGTTTCCGAGGTGGTTTTACCTGTGATTGTATGCTTGGATATGAAGGGTTTACCTGTCAGAACGATATAGATGATTGTTCACCCAATCCTTGTCAACATGATGGGATCTGTATTGATCAAGTCAATGCCTATGAGTGTTTGTGTACCAGAGCAGATACAGGAGGTAGGTTTTATATGTGTTTTAAAACTACATGTAGTTTTTATTTGATTGCTATGTCATCAGATGTTCTTTGAGTGACATTTAGAAAATGGGATAAGTACGAAAGGAAGGAAGGCTTGCTATTCAATAACAAGTTCTTCATTTATTAGTTAGCACGGATTTTGTCTTTGTACTTAGACTGTTATCAAGCTATGTTTATAATCTGAACATAGTTTGTTAACAATCTATGTATGGAGACTCAAAAATACCTAACCAATAAATGAAGAAGTTACCAATGAACAAGCCTTCCTTTTTTTCAGTGAGGTATTCACCAGAAACGAATAGGATGTTTCATAACTACATGTAGAACATGTATTTCCTGGTGAACCACATAAAAAACAATCCCACAAATCCACTGTGGTCACATTATGCCATAACTGATGTGTTAAAATGAGGCAGTTTAGTAAACATTATCAAACATTTTAAATTTGTTTGCCTGCCCACGTAGCGTTGAGGGTGTCAAATAATATCTAAGGAACAGTCTGCTTGGTAGTGTGTAGTATTATTTTGCACTGATGTTTAGTCATCCTTTTAGGATGGAGCAATTACATCCAACCTTTATGCATTGTTCTCGGATTCTACAGGACGAATTTTCGCTAGCATTATTTCTTGTGCTGATGAATTTGCACGAATTTACTATCTTAATTTTCTGTCAAAAATGAATCTGTAATACTAATTAGAGACTTTTTTTCAGGTCCACGTTGTGAAGACACGAGGAACAACTGTGAGCCATTTCCCTGTGTGAACAGTGTCTCCTGTACAGATCTCTATGATGATTATAAGTGTAACTGTAATGCTGGATGGATGGGGAAGAACTGTACAGTAAGTCAGAACTATAATACTATACTGTTGAGGCATTCTATGAGTATTTCAGTTATTAACCAATATGCATTAGTTTAATTGTGTGTATTAAAAAGGATAACACTATTCTCGTTATTTTTGTTACCCAAAATTCCTAGGAGAATTTCTGCCATTTTTCTAGAAAGTGTAAACCCAGAAATTATGAGAATACAATTTACACTAGCATCCAACTCTGTCATATGCCTCTATAAAGTTTCAAGAGCTGCCAAAATTTGGCCTTTGTTGTTCGAAAGGACACATAGATTTTCCTGATGAACACGGGCAAATTGAAATAAATAATAGAAAAGTCCATGTTTTGGCGAAGCATTGTTTATTACTGTTATGGCATATGTGTTATACATGTACTTTGAATTTTGTTTAGGAGAGAACGGATGACCCTTGTGCAAAGTCCCCTTGTGAACACAACTCTACCTGTATACAGGGTACTGCTCCTTCCTCATTTTCCTGCTCTTGTAAGGAAGGATGGACAGGGAATAAATGTCAGATCCCAGTTGATGGTTGTATTAACCATTCTTGTGACAATAATGCAGTCTGTGTTAATACTGTAACCGCTTACTTCTGCCAGTAAGTAGACCAACTTTCACATCTGAAAACTGTGGAACATTCTCATTTTCAGTCTCAGTCTCTTTGTAGATTATACCCAAGTAAAACGTTTGTTAAAAAAATTCAGAGAGTCATAATTTTGTAAATGTTTACAGAAAGTAATACACATTTAGATCATTTTTATTAGTGTATCTTATTTTTTCATTGTGTATTTTTCTATAATGCCAAAAACCTGACAGTTGAGACAAAAGGCCCATTTTAGCTTTCTTTGACTATATACATTGCAATTTTTGTCATTAGGTGTCCAGATGGTTACCGTGGTGATTTGTGTGGTACACGTTATGATGTGTGTCAAGAAGCCAATCACTGTGTTGGTCCAAACAGTGTATGTCAGGTGGTTAATGGGGAGGCAGATTGTACATGTGCTGCAGGTAAGAGTTGTCCCCCCTTAGTCTGCAAAAGGAATTTTTCAGTAGCTTGTGTTGAACCAATTGTCTTTTTCCTGTTCTATTTTGTTAATGGATAGACTATTGCAGGTTACAGAATAAATAGAAGATGTGTGCTTTTTAGAATGACAATCAATCTTTATTCATGAAATTTAAATTTAGAATATTGAATGTTTGATATGACATTCCTTTTGCAAGCATTTTAATTGACTAGTTCAAAACAAATTTGATATAAGTAATGAAATACAAAAAATGAATAAGGCAACGTTTGTAGACATCCTACCTATTTTATATTCACAGGTCGATCTGGTATAGGCTGTGAGACTAAAGATGTGATTTGCACACCTGGTATCTGTCAGAATGGAGGTACCTGTATAGAGGTGACAGGAGCTACATACGTCTGTGATTGTGTGCCAGGTAAGGGAATATGAAAATATTGCTTTTTTGTTCTAATTCTATCTCTTGTACACAAATGCCATTTCTCTACCTTATACATCACGAAAGCAAATTTAAGTAAAAAAAAGGGAAGTAATCACAATAGAAGACAATAATGTATACATGGGGTTTGCTATGTTTATGTTATTATAAGATGTTTTTTCACATTTGTTTTGATAGGTTACACAGGTAGACGTTGTGAATCTGAGATAAACGAGTGTGGTGTGTCTCCATGTCCTACTGGGCATATTTGTCTGGATCTAATTAATGCATACAGGTGTGATTGTCCTCAGGGCAGGTATGGAGAGACCTGTAATAAAGGTGAGCTAACAGCTAGCAATCTTAGAAAGGGTTTTAACTTTTATCATCAGCAAAATTCCAGATGGGGAAATGTTTTTAGTAAAAATAAGATGACTAGCAATAAGCACAAGATGTTACTAAGATAGATGTCAGAATTTTATATGTGTATATTTTTATTTACTGGTTATATCAATATTAAGATGTTGCTCATGATTAAATGATAAATGTTTTAGATATTCCATATGGAGCAGACTTGGTATTTACACCCATGGTAGAACCTAATCCGGGAAACCTTGTAGACAGTGGAGAACCCATCCTATTGAACTCTACAGGCTTAACTGTGAGGTTCTGGGTGAGATATACAGGTCAAGGTCGCTTCACCCCAGGCACCATTCTTACCCTATATGGATTAGAGTGAGTATTTAGCAATATTTTTTGTTATTTGTGGGAAGGGGATTAATCTTCTTTTCATTTGTGGAATTATTTATAGTTATAAATTCTATGTCAATTTTTCTGACTGATGGTTTTTGTCAAGCTCGATATCTGTCATTGGCTTAGCCATAATGAATTAAGCAAATATAATCTGCTATTCTATTTGCAGTATAAAATTTTATTTCACTTGAATAAATCATTATTTCCATCTGCGTGTTAATTTCCTTTAGTTAATGTGTAATGAACGGCTTGTAATGATTTCAGTACGGATGATATCACAGGACCTAAGACAGAGCTGTTAAAGATGGAAGGCAATCAATCTAGTGTTAGTTTTGGGAATAATGACATTAGCCTTTCTAATACACCTGCTACACTGGCTGATGGATTATGGCACCCTGT
Organism: Lepidochitona cinerea; assembly: GCA_963971465.1. Lineage (NCBI taxonomy): Eukaryota > Metazoa > Mollusca > Polyplacophora > Chitonida > Tonicellidae > Lepidochitona > Lepidochitona cinerea. The sequence continues at coordinate 96,743,895 of OZ020551.1, read as the reverse complement.
GGTATTGACATGGGATGGTACCACAGGTAACGTACAGCTCATTATAGATGGTATACTCACCAGGAGGTTTGTGCCTTATGCCAGGGGCAGGAGACTACCACAATAGTAAGTCTGTCCATTGTGACTTGAATCTAAAATCATGTTTATTTATTTCAATTCAGATAGAAACAGGTGGGGAAATCCAGTTACAGGACTGATAACAAATGATTTATCTATATCTATCAAAATAATAACAGACCAAAAATATCAATGTTAATTGGAGACCTCATTATTTGCTGAATATCTGATATATTTAATATCAATGTTTAAGTAGATTGGTTAACTGTAAGCCATGCATTTAATATTGGTCAAGTTATATGGGCTGCCAGATTTCTGGACTATCTATAAATTCCTGATAATTTTCTTCAATGAGTGCCAAGAAGCTTTCCCTTGTTATCTAATGAATGTATCGTTTTCATCACAATGGTATTTGAGACTGAACTCAAAAGATATTACAGCTGTACTAAATAGCCTTGTGTTTTTTTTGTAGTGGTTATGTTGTATTGGGTGGTGATTACGACCCTACAAATGACACCCTACTTGAAGAGGGCCAGTTTGAAGGTAGACTGAGTCGAGTGGAGGTGATCCCCAGGGCCCTTGTTTTTCCTGCAGAGGTGAACCGTGTATCCAATCAGCCGCCTCCCTCTACTGGGGACAGTCTGGTGGATTTTACTGACAACATACTTACAGATCCTGATGCCACCATTGACTATCAGGGAGAACTGGCCAAAAATATCTGTAGAGCTGGTCTAGACTGTCCTTCTAACATTGATGGTAGTTATTACAACTATTTTACATCTAGTTTACATTTCTGGAAATTTGATAGTTATTCACTTGTCTTAATTTTGGTTATTTAAAACTGAAAAAACCTGTGCCAATGACATATTATTTATAATTGGTAACCATATATTGAATATACATCAATGACTTTCATGTCTCTATTAATTGTGGCTGAATACATTTGTATTTACTTCAGTTAGTTGTAAGGAATGGTTACTAAAGTGACATGAGCTGCCAAAATTCTCACTTTTTTCATAACTTCTGATTGTCACGACAGTACATGTATGAGGCTTTGAAGGCCATCGAAAAACTAAATGATTGGTGTTGGAATGAGGAAAATCCACACAGTATGTGGCCTATACAAACCGGAATAGTATTCGAAAAGTAAATAAAATTTAAATAACCCTGCCGACCATTCATTCATTCGAAGCCAAAGTTAGTTCAAAACAATACTTTATCATACATTCTCGAGACTAGAAGCACTAAAAAGCTTCTGAAGTATACGTCTTGAGAAAAATTCAACATTCTGTTTCAACGTCAAAATATCAACAATATTCACATGTTCCTTGTTTATTTCCAGACTCCTCCTTGGTTCGTGTAAACACCTGTGAGGAAGACCAGATATTTGTTAACGAGAACAGAGTAGCTTCCCTTACCTGGACCCCACCTGTTTTCAATAACAGCCAGAGTGTGGTTTCAACTTACACTTTAGGTAACAGATTGTTCACGAGTACAATTACACTTTAGGTAGCAGATTGTTCACAAGAGTACAATTACACTTTAGGTAACAGATTGTTCACAAGAGTACAATTACACTTTAGGTGACAGATTGTTCACAAAGTGTACAATTACACTTTACCTGGACAAGTACAATTACACTTTAGGTAACAGATTGTTCACAAGAGTACAATTACACTTTAGGTTACACTTTACCTGGACAAGTACAATTACACTTTAGGTAACAGATTGTTCACAAAGTGTACAATTACACTTTACCTGGACAAGTACAATTACACTTTAGGTAACAGATTGTTCACAAGAGTACAATTACACTTTAGGTAACAGATTGTTCACAAAGTGTACAATTACACTTTACCTGGACAAGTACAATTACACTTTAGGTAACAGATTGTTCACAAGAGTACAATTACACTTTAGGTAACAGATTGTTCACAAGAGTACAAATAAACTTTAGGTAACATTGTTCACAAGAGTACAATTACACTTTAGGTAACAGATTGTTCACAAGAGTACAATTACACTTTACCTGGACAATTACTATTACACTTTAGGTAACAGATTGTTCACAAGAATACAATTGCACTTTAGGTAAGAGATTGTTTACAAGAATACAATTACACTTTAGGTAACAGATTGTTCACAAGAGTACAATTACACTTTACCTGGACAATTACTATTACACTTTAGATAACAGATTGTTTACAAGAATACAATTACACTTTAGGTAACAGATTGTTCACAAGAGTACAATTACACTTTAGGTAACAGATTGTTCACAAGAGTACAATTACACTTTAGGTAACAGATTGTTCACAAGAGTACAATTACACTTTAGGTAACAGATTGTTCACAAGAGTACAATTACACTTTAGGTAACAGATTGTTCACAAGAGTACAATTACACTTTAGGTAACAGATTGTTCACAAGAGTACAGTTTTTCATTTATAATGATTTTACTGCATTTTTCCTCCCAAAACTGAGGAAACAGTTGTTGTAATAGTTACATGTACTATATGAAATATTCTGTAACTATAGATATATAAGATTAAAGTACAATGTATGATTATTTTTTCCAGGCGATCAATTTGTATGGGGGACATATTATGTGACTTATGTAGCAGCTGACAGTAGTGGAGCAGCAGCAACCTGTACTATACGTGTGGCCTACAGAAGTATGTATTCACCCATCTATTTATCGTTTTCTCTTTTTTTGTCGCACATACCAGAATAATTGTCAACAATTTTATATTAAAATCCCCTTCTGCTTTGAATTCAATCTATTCTAACTTAAGCAAGATTTTGATACTTCATTTGAATTTTACATTAGAAAAATCTTGTCTTCACAATTGATTCATGGCATATACGGATGAAGAAAACATAGAAGAAAGATAACATGGAATTTATTGGATTGAATCATTGTACAGTAACAGTTGTTATTTTTTAATTGTTGATATGTGCACCATTTATAAAGCTTTTATTCCTATTTCAAGTTACGTTTCATATTTTTATAGATTTAATTTTCAATAATTTTCTATACTTCCAGGAGCATCATGTACACAGACTGAACCTACCAAAACAGAAGGGGGTCGTATATCTTGTACAGATATCCCCAATGGTCGGCTATGTCAGTATGAATGCACTGTGTATAAAACTGATCTGTCTATACCCTCCCCTGAGTTCTACACATGTAATGCCTACTCTATGTGGGGAACACAGGAGCAGATTGTACCTGTACAAATACCAGCTTGTGCCAGTAAGTTCAACGTAAATTAATAACTTTGCGGAACATTTTTCATTTTTAAAAAATATTCTTATGTTCAATTATCTGAACTAAATGAATCTTAGACCCCTCCCCCCACTCCAGCTTGCCAAGTAGAATAATTTTACTTTCATACAAGAAGTGACTTTAAAGATAAAATTAGTTATTTTATGAATGATCTTCATGGGTGGAAAGATGGGAAGAAAGGAAATGATTTGTTATTGGTTATGTTCACACAATTTTACTGTTCCAGTTTTGTCTGATTTGAATCGACAACCAAACTGGAAATCATACATTACAAATTTTCATAACCGATACAAATTTATCGGTTATGAAAATTTGTTCTGTATTCATATCTTATCATATGGATATTCTGTTTTCAGCATCGGAAGATCGTATGGTGAATGCCTTGGTACGGGTTGTTTACAGTTTCAGTACTAACTGTGATAATGTTAAATCACAACTGAGCTCTGAACTGAGAGCAGTTTACAGTCAGTTAAACAACGAGTGGCAGTCAGGTTTTTGTAAGACAACAAACTGTGGCAATGTACCAGTCTTCACAAACTGCACAGCCCAATACATGGAGAGTACGTTTAATGCCATCAAGTAAGTTTATCTTTGTGTTGAACAATCTGTCTTTGATGATATGACTGGCTTAGTGCTTATGTATAACACTAGCTTTAAATAGACTTGTAGGCATAGGTTGCTAGGTACCTTAGCAGCTCATCTGGACAAAGAGCGAAGTTCCTCCACCAATAACCAGGCAACACCAACTTATAATTGAAATAAAGCGGAGTACAACATAAAATACTAACCAATCTTTGTTAAATTGTTTTGATATCCTTTGGACTGTTGAAGTAATGTGCTGTTTATTTTTCTTCTTCAGTGACCCCTTGACCTCTTCTACAATAAATAATTTACTTAGAAGCCCAGATGATATTTTAGAAGAAGAATTTGTGGACAAAAGTAAACTCAATTTTGAGGTAAACCTAATTCATCGTTTGTTCTTTCCATTGAATGTGTTAATTTTTTTAATTAAACAATTTTTAGACAAGCAAGTATAATTCAATGTCATATTTTATTACTTATTTTTTTTAAAAATATTGGAAAAACAACAAAAAATTACAAAGTACAGTATTGTATTGCTCTATTTCAGAGTTCGTTGGGAGCTACTCCAGATGTGCGCACACTTGAAGTCAAACTGGTTCCATATTGTATTCCTGGTAGACAGCTTATTAGAGATACAACCTGTGGTAAGAATAACGGTTTTGTTCACGTTTGTAAACATAGGCTAATATGTAACTGATTTATGGTTAAATTGGTAACGGGGCCTCGGTGGTCCAGTGGGTTCAAATCACCCGAGACAAAATAAAAGACCTTTGATTGAAAATTTCTGAGTGGATGTTTTTACTAGGTCGTCATATGTGGAAGACTTGCCAGGTACTCGCTGAAGGTAGGGGGTTTCCTCCAGGCTATGAGCTCAGTTTCCTCCACCACTAAACCTGGCAACACCGCCATACATGTATACATGTATAAGTGAAATAATCTTGAGTGCAGCGTAAAACATCAATCTATCAATCAATCAAACGATCGGTAACATTGGCCATTCAAGACTTTTCCAATGGGTTGTATAATTAGGCTTCTGAACGGAATCTACACCATCTTGCACCTTTCACACATAGCTTTTGATTGCAATCAGGAAGTTCAATACTTTTACCTTGTAAGGTAAGGCACCTGATTAAGTATACAAAATCTTTGTTTTGATTATAATAACAATCTTATTTTAAAGAAACTTTTTGTAATAATATTCAACTAAATAATTTTGTCATGGTTATTTTCCTTTCTGTTCAGTTAACTGTGCAGCTGGTACATCTTACAACAACGACACTGGTCGGTGTGAGGTATGCCAGAAGGGTTTCTACCAGCCGTTACCGTCTCAATTCCAGTGTATCGCATGTGAATCAGGGAAGACAACTCCTCACACAGGCGCACAGTCAGTGACAGACTGTTATGGTAAGCACTATACACCAATAGGGAGCGGGAGTAACGTGACAATTCCACAAATTTCCTGTCACCGGCATTGTTATTACGCATGTGGGGAGCATGCGTTCGAATTTGACGCTCAATTCTGACATGGCAGAACAAAAAACGTCAATCGAACTGACAACGTCTTAAAAAAACGTCACCTGTCACCGGATATCGCAAAATCTCTCGGTAGATTCCCAGGCCCTATCTTAGTCCTTTAAGCAACATTTAGAATTTCATTTAGGAGTCGCTAAAATTCTTGGAGACTTCAAACTACTTCTTTATTGCCATGCACAATGTTTGGACATAGATACCAGTGTCTGATTATAAACTGTACAGTGAACTTTTTAACCATAGTGGCTTTATCAATGAGCAAATTACGTATGTCAAAAGTGGTCTGGTATGAATGGGGCCTGTATAAAGACTTTAAAAATCATTTGAATAGTTGAACAATTCCTCGTAGATGTTGAGTGTGAAAGAAAGTGGAAAGTATTATTGATTTGATTTGAAACCTCACCAGTGGTATGGTCGATATAATAATGTATCATATACCAGCTCTAAATGCCACTTGGAAAATGACTGGGGTAAGAAAATGGTAGAAACATCATGGCTGGTGAACGAAAAGGAACTCTTTTGCATTGTTCATTTTCATTTTGTTCTATTGTAAAATTAATATTTTGAATTTTTTCTGAATTTGTTTTTGTATAGATTCCTGTCCCCCTGGTGACTATTACAGTTTGATAGAAGATATTTGTAAGGATTGTCCATTTGGAGCCTACCAACCATTTGTCGGATCTTTCTTCTGTATACCATGTACTGTTGATAAAACTACTCTGAGCACACAATCAGTCTCCGGGGAACAATGTATCGGTAAGCTGACTTCAAATTTCACTGAGCTGAATAATGAATGCTTTAAGTTCGGTTTTTACTTTGTTCATTTGTGAAAAGATTTTTTTTGTTTTCAAATTAGCATTGATTTAACAGTTCCACAAAACAAATTAATAATGGCATCAGTGTGCAAATATATTACAGCCACAAAAAGGTTTGCATAACCATATCCAAGGGGTCTCCTTCACACCCTGCCCAGTGCGTCAAGTTTTCTTCAATTACATCATCTTCATGTACAAAGTCATGTTATATTATATTATTACTTACATTATTACTTAATCCGAAATTCATAATATATGTGTATGTGATATATATGTTATTTATTTGAAATTATTTGCAAAATTAATGAACTTCCTTCTAAAAGGACCAAACAACTGTAAATATGTTCATTGTAACTTTTCCCCTTATATGGTACACAGGATAAGCCTACGGCTTAAGTGTACAGCCATTTAATCTGTAATAAAGATGTTTAGAAAAAAAAAAAAAATTAGCATTGTGATGGAGCTCAAAAGTTTCTAGCTTTTGTTCAATAACTTTGACATTATGTGCTGTACAATCTCATTATCTTTTGCTGATTACCAAATAATAGATCAAGTTCAGAGGCTGTGCATGCAATTGGCCTGGTTTTCAATTGAGATGATCCTCAAATGCAGTAGCAAAGTAACTCCAAATAAATTCAACAAACGCTTATTGACAATCTCAATATTACGACAAAGGTATATTTGTCATCTTCAGGAAAATATTCGGAGTTACTTTGCTATTGCATTGTGCTAAGCTATTCAGTGGATCAACAAGTCAATCGTCTAAACTTTTCATATGTATGAAATAATCTCCACATTCAGCGTAAAAAAAAAAAAAATACATGAGAGTTTCTGCATTGCCTGAATAAAATATCAATCTTGTAATCATTAATTGAAAATATTAATTAACTCTGATTTTTAGAATTCGTCTGTTAATCTGTAATGTTGTTTGCTGCAATATTGGAAGCTACAAAAGGAAAATCTCAAACATACAATAAAGAGAAAAGCATTGTATAACTTTTCATAGAAATATTCTTTATTTGAATACCGAAACTATTTTTCCTTTAATGTTTTTTCTTCAGATAATGGTCTAGTTTTTGAGACCACAACGCCACTCATTTTGACAGTTACTCGTGAGTATTGTTTGCTTTTTTCTACCTGTGACATAGACTTCCAAATCTACGTAAATGCTCTAACAAAACTAAAAGAGAATCTTTTTTTTTCTATATTTACCCATAGTGTTATAGTAAAATGTATTTCTCTTATGTAAGACATAACAGCATAAAATAACTTCGCCATATTTGAATTAGGCATATTGTCGAAAATGTTTTTCATGGTTCAGGAAACGTCAATCAATAATGGTTTTGAAAAATTAAATTTCATCTAACGTAATATTATAACAACATAGACAATCTGTCTCATAAAATTTGTGAAAACTCCACATAGTTAATATTAAGCAGAAAATGAGTTTACGGATGTTGGTATTTTTGTTTTACAGCTGCTGTGGGTGAGAGTATAACTGAAACACTTGGAGATGGATCTATAGCGGCCATCATTATTGGGGTCTTACTATTACTACTACTGCTCCTACTTCTACTACTGTGCTGTTGTTGTAGAGATAGACTGGCTGCATGCTGTAAGATATTTTCTATTGTTCTTTTGATGTGAAATGTTTGGCAGGGAACAATCAAAGGCCAAGAATTACCCCCAGGCACAGAGCCTGGTTTCCTTCTTCTGGCCTCTATGGAATCCTGGCTGGCCTGGCTTTCCACCCCCCCCCCCCCCCCCCACTAAACCTGGCAGTGCTGTTATATAAGTGAAATAATCTTGAGTGCAGCATAAAAATCAATAAACCAATCAGTTTCTTATGTGTACAATACTACTCAGTCCATGAATGAAAAAAGGGCTAAATCGTCTGGGTTTTCATTTGACCGACTTGTATGGAATGGTTACCAGGTATTAACAGAGCGCTAACTTTGTATGTGGAAGAGAGGTAAAACTATCACTAACTAACTCCATAACTGTTTTGAAAAAAAAAAAACATTAAATTTTCTTTGAATCCATGCTAAAACTTTACCAATAATAAACAGAGTTAATTATCTATTACTTGTATTGTGGATTTTTTTACTATGATTAGACAAAAACTAAGATTTATCAAAAGCAGTAAAATATAGTGTCAAGGCTATTTACAAGGTCTGAAGAAATTGGAGATTATATGAGATATTTATTTTTCCTTTCAGTCCCATGTTGTGCAGCTACAAAGGTGAAACCTACACAGGATGAAAAATGGAGATACATTAGCAGGTAAAATGATCAACTTTTAATTATGCAATATATATAAATAGCAAAACATTTTATAAAATGTATGCCTGTACTTTGTTAATTCAAAACACTTGGTCTAATGGATCAAACACTTAGTGTAATGTCATTGGTTCAGGTATTTCAAACATTTAGATGCAATATAAAGTTTGGAATTTATGTCAGATTTTGTCTGCTAAGGGTTTTCCATGTATCTTCTTGTTAATCCCTCTTCAGACCAGCCAGTTCGTAAAAAAATGACAGTTGAACCAACAGTGTGTCCTGGAAAATTCATAAAATCCATATTCATATGATGCAGCTTGTACGTAGTTGTTTTGTGGTTTTTACTGGTTCAAAAAGAACACGCTAGATTTTCTACCCATTCAACCAGTGACCCTGGCCAGCAAACTGCTACATGCATAGAAGTCTATGGTTCCAACTAAAAATAATTTATCTAAATCAAATGTGTCCTTATTGGAATATAAAGTTTTGTACCGTTTCATCTTGACTTGTTAGATCAATAGTTGTTCTAAGATAGTTAAACCAGGCTTTGAGCTGATCATAAAGCAGACAAGTTGATATGTTTGTATTGAGTTTGTTTAATTTTCTTCACCCATCCAGGTATGGTGAGAGCAATGATAAATATGTGAACTACCGCCTGAGTGAGTTGAGAGAGAAGGGTAAGGCTAATGGTGGACTGCCGGTTTCACGCTGGACCTTCCATGAAGATAAGGCATCTCTGATGGCTGACCCTGCTAGTGAGGCTTCCCAGACCCCACCCAGAGCAGAGAGTCATGTCCCAATGGTGGCCAGTGCTGCCCCAGATGTAGCTAGTGCTGCCCCTCCACCAGTCCTGCCACCTTTAGCTTTAGACAAGTAAGTTCATTTCTATTGCATTCAAGTTAAATACCACACATTTTTTTTCCTCTTTGGTTATATTTAAAACAGGATTTGGGCCTGTTTATTCAAAGATAAAAAATTATGCTTATGTTGATCATTTGAGAAGTAAATATTTATTTGTTGTATATTTTAATATATTAATAACCCTCATTCTTGGTATTGTGTAATCTATTATTGTAATATGCATATGTTATCAAGCCATCTTTACTCCTAAGAATAAATGATGTGGCTGGCTTAATGGTTAAATTGTTTGTGTATGATGACTAATTATTTGTGTGCATTTTCAGGTCACCTCGTAGAAAAAAGAAGACAAGAAAACACAAGAAACGTCATCGGTCCAGCGAGGAACGCCAAACAACAGAGGTGTCCGTTACAGAGTCTAGTGGCAAAGGTCCTGTAGCATTGCCACCTATTCCTGCTAACGAACTGGGCAATCCAATGATGACAACCTTTGCTTATTGTTTTGAAAAAGCACCAAGTGGTCATTTCCAAACTCTTCCAAAGACTGAAATCTCTAGTGTAAAATATAGTGACTTTGTGACGGAGAAACAAACTTCCACGCCGCGCTCAACTCTCCCGATGAGGAATGGGGATAAAATCATGCTGGAATCGGATGAAGAAGATTATCGATAAAGAAACAGAAATCTAGTTATTTTTATAGCAGTTTTTATATTTGTAAAAATGTAACATAGTGATTGAGTTACCATGCTTTATCTTTAAGAGTGGGCAATTATAGATATTTAAAACACATGTGATTTCACATGATTTAAAGCCCCCAAAGAGAGACACATATGGTCAGTGTTGAATTGACTCTGATTTATCTCATAGATAATGATACATCGAGAGCCTTAGAAGATTTATTTTAATCAAAATGTTAAACGGAAAGGATTTAATGGCTGTGTTTTCCTACTTTATCATTTGTTTTATATTTGTTTGAGATTAGAACAGCAGCTTTATTGTTAACTTCAAATTTGAGGAAATTCTTAAACCCTCAACTTACGTTTTGATGTGTAAATTGTTATACTTTCATTTGAAAGTGCCTTAGAGATGAGATTTTATCAAACAATATTGATTTATCCTATATCGAGAACCTTCTTTGAATCTCTCCTATGCAAAGTATTTAGAATCTCATTTTGTATACGTAATCTATCATATTAAAAGTTATTAAATGTTACTAATTGGATATTTGACCCTGCATGGATTCTCAACGAACGGTGACCACATACTTCTATCCGTCAGGATTGTATGTTGCCATGGTAATAAACATCAGGTTTAGTTTGCAGTGCTTGAAGTATATGATCATGGGTTTAATTTTGTACATATAATATTTATTTAAAAAAAAATATGAAATCTTTATGATAAATATGATTCTATATGATTTGTATAAATATGTTAAGTTTTGAAAGTATATAAACCAACTGTTGATATAGAATTTTGTATTGCATGTATAATTTTTACATGAAGGCGGATAGGGGTAAAGTCTGTAAAATATGTTACAGTTTGTGACAAAAATATAAAAAAACGCCTGACAATTATGGGATATAGAGGGGTGGCTTCATTACAAGCCTCTTGTAGAGATACACATGACTACATGCCTATATACTTTTGTGTTCAGAATACTTTCTGTCGGCCATGTTGATTCCCCAATATAATCAGATGACCGTATAAGGCAATCAGTATAAAACACATATATAATGGTGTAGCCTAAGATATTTTGCTGGCCCCATGCTTGTGAGATTTGAAACTTTTATCTTATTTTAATCCATAGAGCTCCATGTCCATCTCAAGTTATGGTTTGCTTTCTCAGAGATTTCTTATAGTGGCTGTGACTGTGTCACACTATCTTTGTCTGTGATATTTGCAAAAACAGAATTTGTATATATATAAGGTTTAATTTTATGTTATTTTAATAAACATCATATTTATTTATAATACCATATCTGTATAAGCCCTTTTTGTCTTTCCTTTAATCAATAACGTTGGGAGAAGGAAATAATTCAGAAAAAAAATAATAATAGGATAACCTATGTACTAGCTTGTCATTTAGTAGGTAATTGTAAATTTAAGCAAAGTTTATTCTTGTAAAACACGTGACTCGATGTACATACAAATAGAATGGCACACTTCGAACACAAGTGGAGTGGTAAATATTTGATTCTAAAAAGCTGAGGTTTGTCACCCGATGTATTAACTAACCCCCACACACACGTGCACCACAAAAACCATTAAGAGACAACAAAAAAAAAAACAAAAAAACAAAAGATAGTGGTCGGACGGAAGACCGATTGTTTATACATTTTGCTGTAAGTTACAATTTATGCTATATACTGGTGAACTTGGAGTCGTATGCTTGAAGCAAATCCGTTAAATTTGGATTGGATTCCAGTACATTTACTGTCATGTTGGTATGCGTCGTTACACTTCTAATCCTGGGTCCCTTATCGATGAAGTGTCAAATTAGGTTCAAATTACCAATATCATGCCAAGTAGTAATTAAGCCACATGTGTTAGGTTAGATGTCTCACCGAGGATTACTTATAAATGCCTCACCTAACGCCATATTTGTCCGAGTAATCATCTCCGTAATACAAATCTGCCTCAGTTATCGTTTGGTAATAATGTTCTTTTGTTATGAAATATGCCAGGAAAACAATTTCTCCGAGAACAAAAGCCACAAGAAGTATGACACTACCTGTACGAACTTTTCTCATTGTAACACAAATATGGACAGATAATTACCGACTTGTCTGTGAATCGGAACATCAGTACGTGATACACGAAGACACTTTCGCCAATAATCAGTAACAGGTCATGTTGCGTCACGTTCTATTCAAATTTGGCCGAAAATCTGCACAGGATAACATATTTTCTGTATGAGGTGTTGCTTGAAAGTTTGGCTTGTCCTGACGTCGTATATTATAGAGGGACGGTGACGTCTGACGCTAAGGGATTCTTGTTACGTCGTGTCCTAAAAACGTCACGTGAGCCAACGTTTATCTTTCACAGCCCGTGACGTTCAAAACAATAAGAAAGCAGAAAACGTTCCCCCGGCAAAAACAAGACAAAGAAGAAAACAAGTAAATATCCAGCATTCCATCCGAGCCAGGAAAGTTACCAATGGTCATCCGGAAACCTCATCTGTCTATTCAAACAACTATTGGTTGTAAGAAATGTTTGAAACTCTCTTTAAACTCTCTTTATTAATTGCAGTCAGTGTCATATTAACTGGTAACTGGTCCTCATTTTACAAAAAGAGAATGCGATGCACAAAATAAAATTTGTTTCGCTTTTTTATTTTCACAGACAAGCTGGAGAGAGTATATTGTTAAAATGGAAACCATTATGTACGGACTGACAATGCTTGATTTAAGATCGCTAGCCTATCAACTTGCCGAGAAAAATGCCATAACTCAACCATTCAATAAAGCAACCAAACTGGCTGGCACAGATTGGGCGAGCAATTTTCGTAAACGGCATTCCATAATAGCCCTTCGTCAACCTGAGGCAACGTCAGCTGGTAGGGCAAGAGCGTTCAACGGGACAAATGTCAGTGGCGGATTTAGGGGGGGGGGGGGCGCAGGGGGCGCGCGCCCCCCCCTATCAGCCGACCAAAAAAAAAAAAAAAAAAAAAAAGAAGGAAAAGAGAAAAAGAGAGAAGGAAAAGAGAAGAAGAGAGAAGGAAAAGAGTAGGAAAACGAAAATATCTTACATTACAATACTATGAAGAAGGAAGCTTTATATGGAGCTACGATCACATTTAAATTGTTCGTATATTTGCCTCATTGGTACGGGCCGTGCCTATGTGTGTTGAATATTTAAAACACCAGGTTCTTGGAGAAGTGGTAAGGAGAGTGGTTGGAGGGGGGGGGGGGGGGGGGGGGCAGCAAAGCCACACGAAGCTAAGCGATGTGGACTGGTATTGTTTTTACTCACAATTAGACCAGATAGGCTAAAAAGATAATTTCTGGGGTTTCATCAAGAGAGAAATCGCCAAATTTTTGCCGCTTCGCCGCAAATCGTAACTATGTACTCTTATAAAAGCCTATTGTAACTGGGGGAGACGAGAGTCAAAACAATATATAAGCGTTGCAAATGCCGGGCCATTGGGCCCAAGGATAATCGGCCACACACCAAAAAATGCGTTATGAGAATTTAACTGAAATGTTTGGTTTCGTGCATGCACTCGTATAGGACTGTTGCACCCGATTGAAAGCACATGCACTTCCACTGTTCGCTTAATGTTATCATAATTATCAATGCGTCATCACTTAAAAATCAGATGGGATCATTAACTTGTATAGATAGCATAAAATAACATTTGAAAACTGTGGACCACGGGAGAGGAGAGAATGAATGGACTTGCTCATCTGTATGTACATGTAAATAAAGATTTGCCGCTGCATTATTCCAGAGTTATGGATGAATTTTCGCGCAAAAATCGCAAGCTGTCGTTTTAAAGCTCTACAGAACTCTGAAACTGCCATTCGGCCCTAATCTTGACATTGTTTTGAAATTGTTACTGAGAGTATTACGTAAACAGGCAAAACATACACAGTTCCATTTTGATTAATTTTTTCCGCAAATAAAGTTAGCAACCGATAATTCATTATCAGGGACTTGAACAAAAACAATTTTGTAACGTTTTAATTAGGTTGAATTTAAAATACTTGATTTAAATAAGTGATACTCGAGAGGGAATAGAGGTATCACGCTTATGATGTAGGCCCATTGGACCTTCTCGTTTATTCGGACGTGGCTCTAAGCTAAAACATCTTTCTGATAGACATATTTTTCCGCCATCTCCCTTAGAAATTTTTTCACCGGCTATATTTATGAAGATGTACTCTGAAAAATAATGTCTAGTTTTACACGCCGAAATGGCTTAGAACACCTCTCCGGCGATCTAGGATCCCAATTCTAGCTCAACGTGGTCGACGTCAGGTGGGCAGTTTAGTGTCAAGAGAACGGGGTCAACTTGTAACTGTTGAGTGCGACGGGGTCGTTCGTACCACCCCTGTTTATATTCCCACGTGTCAGAATGAAGCCGGAACTGATGAACGGTGCTCCACCTGGGTCCATATCAGCATGTCACAAAAGCGGATGGATGCAGCTTCCAATATTAACCGAATGGTTTGAGTACTTCGTGAGGATATCTGGAGCCTCTAAGGACAACCGCGTTCTACTGATCATGGATGGACACTCGACCCATACGAAAAATCTAGATGTAATCAATATGGCCCGAGAACTGTTGTGTCTTCCACCTCATTGCTCGTATAAAATGCAGTCCTTAGACGTCAGCTTCATGAAGCCCCTCTCGACTTTTTATGATCAGGAATTAGAGAAATGGCTAAAGCCCCGTTCAGGTCGAGTTAAGATCCGATCCGATCGTCGTAAGCTCCAGTCTGTAGTGAATCTGCGATCAATCAGTCGGATAACTTTTTTCGACATTAGGACTCTTCAGATCGATCTCAGACTGACCAGTCTTACGATCGTAAGGATAGAAACATGTTCTATTTTCTCCCGAACTATCTTAAGGTCACAGCCAATCAGCGACCTATACTTCATCACGTGATCAGTTTTTTCTCGGCGTTTCGAAGATGTTGTATTGTCACGTCATTCCTAGTGGCGTGCCAGTCTGCAGAATATAGTGACGAAATTTCCTTCCGATCAACTGATCGCGTCGACCTGAGCGGGCCTAAAGACTGATCAGTCGGTAATCGTTTGGCTGTACGATAAACCAGTCTCAGTCGACATGAGCGCTCTTAAGATTCAATCGCAGACAATCGGATCGGATCTTAACTCGACCTGAGCCGGGCTTAAGGAACAACCCTGGACGTGTGGTGACAACTTTCCAAGTAGCGGAAATATTTGGCCGAGCGTATCAGAGAGCTGCAACAACTCTTACTGCGACAAATGGATTTCGCAGGACGGGAATTTCCCCCACGAACAGGGATATATTCCAACCGGGTGACTTTGCCGCCGCAGAGCCGACAGATCGTCCTGCTCCGAAGATCGCCATTTCAGACCCCCCGATAGTCCCGTTTTGTGAATGTCTCTGCCAACTACCTCAACTTCCACGGCTCCCTCGTCCCTTGAAACCCCTACTTTCAGATTGACTTCAGCAGACACCTCAACCCACGACGAGCCTTCTTCCTGTTCGATTCTGATACCAATCTCGACCCATGATATCATTTCCGTCAGCTCAACTCCGAGCAGATACCCCGATTTATGGTATCCCTTCCTCCAGCTCAAAACCGGCAGTCATCTCGACATAGGATATTCCATCTGTTAGCTGAACTCCGACAGCCACCTGGACCGTACGTTAGTTCCGCCCTCGATGTCCCGATATTGAATTCAATCGCTGATTTCCCGCTACTGACTTCTAACAGTGACGACAGGCCAGACATACTGACACCTACCGTCCCGTTAGCAACATCCTTGGATTCCCTACCAGACACAACCTGTTCATCTATAGTCAGCTTGGGTAATAACTCTTTTCGATCCAATGCTCTCTCTACGCCAGTTGAAGACATTATGGTTCCTACGATGTTAGCTCAGTGTCTGACTACAGCATCGTCCGATCATGGACTTTCAATTTCTCCATCTTCCAATCCAGCGCAGGCTTCCACAGTGAGAAGCGAAACTTACATATCGCCATTTACAATTTCTCCTCCCCCAAAAGCTGTAATTCAAACCAGAAAACCAAACGCAAGGCGTGGAATAGCCACTGTTTTATCAAGTAGTCCTTACAAGCAAGCTCTTATAGGCGCACAAGATAAGGGCAAATACACAAATAAAACAACAAAAACAAGAGATGAAACGTTCAAAGCTGCGCAAAAATGCAAACGAGTGCAGAGTAAACCATCGAAAAAAACAACTCTCCAAACGACACGAAAGATGCGCTGTAGATTCTGTAGATTCATATGGCGCAGAATGTACTTATTGCTGCGAGAAATGGAGCACCAGCATGCAGGGTGGAATGATCCAATGTTCGGGTTGTTTGGAGTGGGCGCACCCAGCTTGCGTCGGAATTGACGATGATGAAGATAATTTTGTCTGTGATCTGTGCATCTAACATGAGTGTCATCTACACGCAGTTATAGTTGTTCTTTGAGTTTGCTATTCGGCCTTTAATCTGCATGGATGAAATTATTTGTACACTTGCTGAACTTTTTTCGGGTTAGTTTAAAACCAGAGATTATAGTTGGTTATAAATTTGACGTTGATTCGAAGAGCTTGTGCTATTTGTGCTTGGCAATAGCAATATGGGGCAATATGAAACGGGTGTTTCATTTTGCCCCCGGATGTGTTTCATTTTACCCCAACCTATGGGGCAAAATGAAACATGTCCATATTTTTTTCTTTGGCTTATATTTCCCATTGGCATTAATAAAAATAAATTTATTACATTTCAGTTTTGAGTTATTATCGATATCAACCAGTATAAGTGTTTTTTTTTACTGTTATTGCACTTTATTCCTTTGATGTACGCACTCCAGGGTCGAGTTGTTCAAAAGTGTATTAGGCTTAATACCAGTCTAAATGACGTCGCGTAACAAAGAAATTCGATTGTGACGTTACAAAGTTAAACCGGTATTAAGTCTGATACACTTTTGAACAACCGACCCCTGTAGTTAAGTGTACCGTTTTGCCCCACCTTCCCCATTTTTGGCGTTTTGGATGGTCATAAAACTACATATTAGTACATGCATCTTCAAACATGGCATTAGCATTTTTTCATATTTTGTTCATATTTTATACAGCTTGCTATACATGACGAACAATTAGCTAATTCTGTTTCAACGAATTTGTCATGGCAGCTGATGCCACTTTAACCAGCATTCAGAGATTTCAGTTAATCACTGGCCAATGTTTTATTTCTACATGCTGTATAAAGGCAATTAACCGGAGGGACAAATAATTCCTTTCTCGTAAACAGACTGAACAGATAAAATATATCATTACACAGTGCGCAATACACACCCATGGGTAGTTTAGTCTTATACAATGATTGAGAATCTTACGGTAACCATTTCACCCTCCATTACGGTAACCATTTCACCCTCCATTACGGTAACCATTTCACCCTCCATTACGGTAACCATTTCACTCTCCATTACGGTAACCATTTCACCCTCCATTACGGTAACCATTTCACTCTCCATTAAGCTTCCTGAACCAATATATTTTGGGGTAACATAATTCATCCATCAGGAACAAATCACCACACCGTCATGATATTGGGTTTAAATGTTCGGGGTTTTTAGGTTAGCATTACGTAATACCATGTATTGGATTCGCGTAAAAAGTTCTACACCGTAATCAACAATACATCCTATAAAGGTCTAAACCATGGATTAATACACGAAAGGCTGGATCTCGCCGGTCACGCCAAAATGCCTTTATCTAATAAGTTTTCTATAAAAGCATTTGCTAGTGTGGTATTTTATTAGGCTATATCTGAGCGGCACTGATTTAACAAGTATAAATGTAAACTGTGTCATAATGACGTAGTTGCCATCTGTCAGCACATCCTATAGACTTTGTATTGATTGGCCCGCAGTTTTGTACATACATCTAACACGATGAGAGAGGTTTTGTAAAAAAAAACCCATAAAATATAAATGACACGGATAAAGATAATACAATATTCAAATAATACCAGACAGACTGTTCCGATACTTGTATGACCATTCTGTAAAGGTTGTTTTTTTACCAGTAATTAGACAGTAGTATTCCAATGTCAATGTATACAAAGATACAGTTTTGGTAGAACAAAACTCTTATCAAAGCAGTCAAAAGCTGGATTTTTCCATTGATTGTTACTGAGTATATTAACAGTTACCGAATAAGAATACTCCAAGGTATCCGTCTGATATAACTTAATTGTGTTGAGAGGTACATTTGTTCAAATCTACATTTAAATGAGCAGAAACCTTAATGTAACATAAACTGCCAAATATTGGGAAAATTTCGACGAAAACGAATTAGCTAATTTTTATCAAGAAGTGTAACATGGGATCTTTCTGCTGATATCAATTTCGGGAATACACGTTAAGGTGAACACTTTAGGTAAAATTCATGATATTTCATTTAAGAGATAATATCCTCGTGATTTGATTGAATCTTCGGATTAATTTCTGTTACTTTTCTAAAAGAGGTTGTGTTAAATCATGTATTTATGAACCTGTAAATTTATGACGCCGAGTTTATGTAAATAACATTAACAGGTATGCGAGTAAGATTTTGTGTAAACCTAATATCGACACAAAAATATTGCCAAAGCCCGTGGAAACAAACCCTCAAAATGAATTCCCGGATGTGCTTTGGGGATGTTAGATCTTTAGTATTTCAATTCACAGAGGCTTTATTCTTGTTTCCCGGATAGCAGGCTGGTTAAGGTTATTTTGTTAGCCGTGTTATATAGCTGTCAGGCAAGTAAGAAGTCATCTAAAGCCACAGATATTGCTTGTCATCTGAGTAATCTTTAAAACTGTTCTCGATGGCGACCAGAAAGCAATGAGGGAGATGAACTGAAGTCACTTACTCACAACAGGATGCTCTGAATTGTAATACACCTCCATGTAATGCAAACCACATTGGAACATCTTTATCATAATTAAGCTGGACATATATCCGGAGAACTTACCGTAGAACCTCACCGAATTTTCATTATGTGAACTATTGACTTTGAATCCGTTTTAACTGAGTGTCTGTATAAATGTAATATAGTTGAATTATCTAAGAATATATCTGAAAGACAACAAAACTTAGAGGTCAGTTATTTTACTGTCCAGATTACTAATCAAGGATTGCATTTAATTAGTCCACAGTTTAGAAGTCCTTTTTTAAAGTGAAATCTCGTTTTCATTGTTTCCTGCAGTGTAACAAAATGATTAAGTTGATATTATTTACAAGAAAAATCTCACAGAGCTTTTTGTGTTAATTACGGTAAACATGACCGATATAATGACAAAACAGAAATACATATGTGATAGTATATATGTTAATGATATCAACCATTTACTTAACTAGATTTGTTACAATGAGGAAAAATTCTGCCTTAAACCCAATTCTTTATCCGCGCCCCCAAATTATGACATATCCCATTGAACAGACAATATAATATGTTTGACTAAAGTGCTAAGCAATTGTTCCTTTAAAACACATTCTTAACTGGTTCTACAAGGTTTTTATTATTTTAGATGTGGATTTAGTTTTCAGTTCATGCCAACTTTAATTATCACGTAAAGCACCCTGCCTTAATAGATCTGCAGTTTGAAAATGTTTCTGGAGAAAGCATATGTAACACGGACGTCTCCTGGTGTATTTGTTAGACATGGATAAGAAATGAGCTGATGGCATTGTTCTGATGCGAGTTCTCACCAAGATGGGATTTTCCTCAGCTACAATACTTCCCGATCGTCTCACACAAAATCTTATCACTACACATTTGGGTCAGAGCCATTTTGTTTTCGTGAACGATATCGCTAAATTGGACTTTTCGATTTAGAAGGAACCTTTGAGGTTATCAACCAAAACTAATGTGTTGCGGTTAGAAATAACTTAATTGTTCCAATCTTCTTGCTAACACGTTTAACTAATGCCGTTGTTCTTCATATAATAAGTTAATTGACTTTATAGAGAGTTTATTGCGTTAGAAAAAAGACTAGAAATAGAACTACATGTAGAATCCAATAACGAAAATTACATCTAAAATGATACATTATAGTGTAGTGGTAATACTGAAGTAAATTGTCATTCGACAATTCCAGTATGAATTCTACTTAAACGATTCCTAACGGACATTAATTTTAGAGTTAAAACCAGCTTATCGATTCTTGAGTTTGTACCCGTTGTATAGGCTAATGGATATAAGTTTTTAAAATCCAAAAATTCCAATGACAATTAGAGACTTGTCTACATTGTTATTTTAGACAAGAAGATTTTCTCTGTGCCCGTGTGTTTTAGTGATCATAAATATATATATAAAACGTGTAATCAGAGAAAACCCCTTCATGGTATGATGTAATCAGCCTTTATGCGGACTGGTTAGAACTGTTTATATGTGCTTAGTAACCTTTATTCCACGGTGGATGTTTGGTTAATCTGTTTCATCCGGTTATTCTAGAGAGAAGTAAAGAATGTAACAATAGTGAAAATTAATTTATATTCCACAATATCTATATTCTGCTAAATAAAATACTATATAAAAGGAGACCAACTCACCAAACTCATTGTTGTTAGCCTACAAATGTCGCCATATTTTATACAGACAGATTTTTAAATCATCTCAATTATGGAACAATTATGTTATTTTATAAAACAAGCTTCGAAAATTCCAGTTATCGCTGTTCAGAAATAATGGATGATAACATTAAACCTGTCTCCCCTTATGGCCGCGGGGAATCTTTGGACTTGTTCATTATAACTTTTGCCGGCAAATTAAATGTATTGCTGAGTTTAGGATGTTAAAAATTTGAAAACAGGAGAGGATGAATTGCTGCAAATTATGATCTTGTAAGATCGCCTTTTAACTCCAAACTATAGGATAGATTGACAGAAGATATTAGTGTGAAAAGTGTGAAAAAATGTTCGGGCAATAGGAAAAATGTTACCGGGGATTATATTTCCGAAGAATTAAAGAAAAGTCTTGTGTGAATCCGCGGCGTAGGGATATCACAATATAACATCTCCAGCAAGATACCGTTATTTGACAAAGTGCCAAGAGTATAGGCAGCACATACGTAGCACAACAAAAGACAAAAACACAGCAGTAATTATCACATAAGATCCTAGCCGTAAAGTGATTTGTTTTAGGAACTGTCCGACCAAAATGGGCCTCACTATGGTTCAGTAATATATAGGTATTGGTGTATCGGTTGTCGGTGATGACAGGTCTAAATTACCAAAGTGGGGTTGTAATCTTCTGTCATGGACAGAGTACATGTAAGAACTGTTTGATATATCTTCTGTCATGGACAGAGTACATGTAAGAACTGTTTGATATATCAACACTGAATGTTGAGCGAGAGGATTTGTAAGTCGACCAGCTCAGTGTATTCTGTATTTGACTGATCTCTATGTGCGAATAATATATTTATGGACACTAACACACACGGGCACAGGGAAAATCTTCTTGTCTAAAATAACCACGGAGACAAGTTTCTAATTGTGTTAAAAAGAGGTATATCATTTAGACCTTTATACCCCATCATAAATTGTTGTAATAAAGTAAACCTATGATATTTCATTAGGTTGACGACTGACAGGAGCTTGGCCTTAGTCAGTAGAATTTTCTGGAACACTTTGTATTACATTGACAATGCTTACGCATCTTAAGCTATAGTAAGAATATCGTCAGACTATATAGTATGCCCCCCCCCCCCCCCCCCATACCCTTTCCCAGAAAACCTAGGTAGAAGGCAGACAGGGGAGTTTAGCCCTGACCAGTATGTCTTTCAAACTCTTGTTCTTTTTATAAGCAATGACTGGCCTTTGGGTCAGAGGTCGAGCAAGTTTACTTTGAAGTAGTTTGTATTCTTCTACTATAATCTTGGCCATAGCGATGCTAGCTTTGTTATACTGAAACACAAATGGTATTATAGTTTTTTCACGACATCTTCCGGGGTCCAAGTTCAAACCCAAAGGATAAATAGTTTGTAATGTTTGAATCCAAAAACTTTCCCTTTCCAAACGTTTGTGCTTCGTATCTGCAGCGGAAGTGAGAAATGGGATTTTCTCAATAGGCATGATTTCAAAATGGTCCTTGACCGAATGACCTTGAGTATTGAAATGTTGTGCCACGGGTACATCATGTTTAAGTCTTATGCTAGATAAATGGTTGGCTGCTCTTTGTCGTAGAGAATTCTGAGTTTCTCCGACGTACTGTTTGCGACATTTTTTGCACGTGATTACATACACGATATTAGAGGAGTCACAATTAAGGTTCTCTGCCATTTGATATTTGTTGCGAGTTTGTTCTCCGAAAAAGGTTCCGCGATCGGGTACGTATATATCGAGTTTGCATCGCGTCTTAAGGCATTTCATTGATGTACCTGAGAGAAATGTTGGACGGTAGTGGTACACTCGTGAAGGGGAGGTAAGCGTATCGGGGGATGAAGGGGGAAACATGATTTGTCTTATTGTGTTAGATTTCATCCTTCGGAGTAATCTAATAGAATACTTCCTAGGGAGGAGAGCTTTAAAAAGAACAGAACAAGCCTGGTTAAAAAAATCTAAAGAACTACAGTTTCTATAGAATCTAAAAATCTGAGATTTAATGACCCCCTTGAAAGTGTGAGGAGGATGGTATGACCCAGCATGTAGTAGCTGATGCGTGTCAGTAGGTTTGAAGAATACTTTGTAATCTAAATACCCAGTAGTATGATATGTATGACCCTTGTAAATAGTTACATCCAAAAAATCCACAGAAGTGTGATCAATAGTAGGCTGTAATTTAATGCTTGAGTCGTGAGAATTAAGAGTATCGATGAAAATATGAAGGTCTTCCAACGTATGTTGCCAAATGATAAAAATGTCATCCAGATACCGAAGGTAAATAAAAGGTTGTAGGTGACATTTGTGAAGAATATCACTCTCCCACTCAGCCATAAAAATAGAGACAAAGTTAGGACTAAAACGTTTCCCCATAGCACACCCTTTAATTTGCTGAAAGATCTCCCCATTGAATTCAAAATCGTTGCGAATAATATGATAGTTTATGGTCAGGGAAAAATCGGCATGCAGTGAATTTCGACCGGTTGAGTAATACTTCCTAATTGACGAGTGAGTTTTAGCAGATGAAAAATGAGACAGCCTCCAGGAACTTTACAATCGTTTTTTGTCAAGAAATCCATGTAATAAAATCCACAGCACTTGGGGAAGTTGTAGTTGTCGACCAATGTACGGTACAATAAATCAGAGACTTGATATCTGCTTTTCATTACGATTAATTTAAATGATAATATTTTCTTACGATTTATTCAACATACTACAGTTGACTGAATTTTTAAGCTGTCTATTTTTCGTTGTAACGTCGTTGGGATTTTCAAAAATGGAACATGGCACTTATTCGCCCAATTCAGCTAAAGAAAATGGGTATGTTCCCTTTGGTATTGTTAACACTATATGAGTGATATGTAACAATTGGTGAGGTATGCAGCTAATCCACCGCTGTTAACCTTTTCTGTTTCCATTTAGTTCTTACACTATAATATAATATACCGTTTTATTTAGGATCCATCGATCGTCATGCGACATTTTAATTATTTCCTTAGATTGGACTAAAGCACAGATCTTTACTTGATAAAATCATTTATTTTGAAGCTTTGATTATAAATATAGATCTCGTTATAATGAAGTATGATTGATCACTACGGTTTGATTGCTTGCATCGTTGTCTGATATTTTATGAACCATTTCGACAGATAATGTCAGTTACTGTAGACCGGACGATGGCGTGTTTTAAATCACAGACTATGTTACATCAGTGACTGACTAAATACAGTTATCCTATCAGATAGCCCCAGGAGAAGACGTTATAATATTGGTTGGAGTTGATATCGCTTCATAACCCACCTCATATTTGTACAAAACTCTAATATGATAAAAATATGACGGAGTTGTAAGATAATTTAACACGGAATAGATCAATAACGTTCGAGATGTAATTACCCGGCTTAAATACCGATATCCAAAACCCCAAATCAATACCCTGCAATGTCATTTTATTTGGTATGGCTAATCTTCCATTCAGATTAATTCAAAGTGATATGAGCTGCCAAATTTTCCTAAATCTGATTGTCATGACATAAAAAGACATAAAACGAGTTAGAAATTCATCAAAACACATAAATGATTTACTTGTAATACAGTCTGTGACGTATTGGAAAGGAAATAATGTCCATAAAGTAAACAAAATTAAAATAGTAGGAATGTACTTTCATTCATTCTAGGCCTAAGTAAGTTGTAAAACATTGCTCTGTCGTACATTCTCCAGACTAGTTGCTATAAAACACGTTTGAATATTGTACTTAAAATTGATTTTAAGCACCAATATCAACATTTTGACAGCTCAAGCCACTTTAACAAAGTCGTGGAGTGAAGAAAAAACCTTTTTGCATACATGTTTCTTTTTGACACCCTTCTATCCTAGATGGTTAGCCTTCGGCCCTTATCAGTGATCAGTACAGGGTTACGAGAAGAACCCTAAGGTAAAATGTGTAAGGTGTCCAGTTCAAACATCAACATAGTCGTGCAAGTTTCAGTTTCAGATCAAGACAAAGGCATATAGTTTTAAGTTGAACAGGCCATGTGAAATAGGATGATATTCAATTATGAAAATCCAAGAAAAAAAAAGCAAAATGCAGCCCCCAATGGTTATTATAAAAAACACGTTCAATAAATATGCTGGCTGATCCGGTTGAGAATTGTCCAAAACTGCTTCATTCAGTCCAAAGGTAAAACCATTGATACAAGTATGGCATTCACGTGAAATTATCTGACCATAAGACAGAAGCATCCAAACTATTTTAGATATAGCGCACTGATGGATTCATAAATCATAAACAACTACATAGAACCAAACAGCGTGTTTGTTATAGCGGTTGTGACTGTAATACTCTATATTTGTCAGTGATATTTTCCAAAAAATGGATTTGTATATATATATATATAAGTTTTAATTTGCCTTTGCTTTAACCAATAACGTTGGGGAAAATATAGTTAAAAGCAACACAACAGTCAAGTGAAAATTAGTACGGACTGATATTATTACTACGAGTGAGTGAGTTTATTTACAGGATAAGCCTAAAGGCTTCTCTCCCAAAATACATGTATACACAATATACAAATCATGAGTTATATTTTTATCAAATATTTGGCAAGACATCTCTGTTTTCGGTGATAGCAATAATATATTTAGCAAGAGACGTGAATGATTTTATGCTCTGAGGATTCATAAGCTTCCTGAACTTAAACATATTAGGCCAAGAATGGTATAATTTTGGTAAATAAATTTGCTTAAGAGTTAGGTTAGGTTAGATATTATTACTAGTACGCGCGGCAATTGTAAAAGCAAACTTTATTTATGTGAAAGACTCGATGTACATGCAAATAGTATGACAAATTTCGAACAAAAGGCGAGTGGTCAATATTTGATTAATTTTACACATTTAAAAGTAATTAGTATCAGAGTGTATACGGCTGAGACGTTATATGTACTCTGACGGCGAAACAACTTTTTGTCAAAAAAGCTGAGGACGTTTGTAATCCGGTGTATTAGCTAACCCGCAGGCACACACGCGCGCACAAAAATTAAAAAGAGAATGATCGGATGGAAGATCGATTGTTTATAGGCCTATATCTAGCTGTAAGCTACACATTTATGCCACCGGTGGACTCTTCGCGTTGGGGTTATATCATGTTAGAAGCAGATCCTCTGGATTAAATTTTATAGTCATTGGATTCCAATATATTTGCTGTCATATACATGCAGGTATTCGTCCAGCCACCTGTGTTATGTTAGATGTCTCACCTATAGGATTACTTATAAATGCCTCACCGAGGATTACTTATTTATGCCTCACCTTGGATTACTTATAAATGTCTCACCTAGCGCCATATTTGTCCAAGTAATCATCTCCCTAATACAAATCTTGTTCAGTTATCGTTTGGTAATAATGTTCTTTTGTTATGAAATATGCAAGGAAAACAATTTCTCCGAGAACAAAAGCCACAAGAAGTAGGACACTACCTGTACGAACTTTTCTCATTTTAACACAAATATGGACAGATAATTACTGTGACTGGAACATCAGTAGGTGATGTAAGAAGACACTTTCGCCAATAATCAGTAACAGGTCATGTTGCCTCACGTTCTATTCAAATTTGGCCGAAAATCTGTACAGGATAACATCTTTTTGTATGAGGTGTTGCTTGAAAGTTTGGCTTGTCCTGACGTCGTATATTATAGAGGGACGGTGACGTCTGACGCTAAGGGATTCTTGTTACGTTGTATTCCAAAAACGTCACGTAGGCCAACGTTTGTCATCCACAGCCCGTACTGTTCAAAACAATAAGAAAACAGAAAACGTAATTCCCCCGGTGAAAAAAAAAAAACCAAGAAGAAAACAGCTAAATATCCAGCCTTCCACCCGAGCCGAGAAACCAGTGATCAGCCGTAAATCTCATCCTTCTATTCAAACAAGGGGGCCTCCGTGGCTCAGTAGATAGAGCGTTGGACGCTCACTCCGAAGGTCGTGGGTTTCCTCCGAGCACAGAGCCCGGTTTCCTCCCACAATAAAACTGGCAACGCCGCCATATAAGTGAAATAATCTTGAGCGCGGCGTAAAACACCAAACAATCAATCAATCAATTCTATTCAAACAACAAATAGGAAATGATTGTACTGGTATTCGCTTATCCTGAAAGACCACTCTAATGACTTCATGAATTTAAAGGCCCACTTGCCGCCGTAGCCTGTTTAAATTTGCTAAGAAAACCAATTTACATGAGCTTACTACGACTAATACCACTAAACTTAAACATAGGACACATAAAACATGTCTAGTTAGCTTTAGAATGTAGAAATGGGATGAAAAACAAACGAAGAATCGAAGCCTGATTACAACAACAACGATCAGTGTCGGTCAACTTTCGTGTTGGATTACCCTCATTTCAGGCCTTTTTATCTGTGGTTTACACTCAAACAATTATCAGCAGGCTTTTCCAGTCGCTGTTAACCCATCGTCAGTCTGTATTTCTCAGATAAACAGGCCTACGTAAAATTACACTGTGCCGTTAGTTCACTCACTCGACTGAAACATAACATCGCCTATGCGAGCAGATTGGTTTGTTTACGTTCCGGGCACCTAACAATTCAAATTTTCAAATTCAAATTAAAAATACAAAGTGACGTCCAAACTTTTAAATTTTGGTAAAAATAGAAAGTTCCTATCTTATATTGTCTGGGAAAAATACAGAAAACGGTCTTTCTTTTTTAATGTAAACAATATTCCTGATTTTCGCGGCAAGTGTGCCTTTAAAGAAAGATTGTGCTCATAGAAAATAAATAAATAAACCATTTCTCCGTTGGTGTCCGTGATAGCTATGTTTATTGTTACGTGTTTTAGGGTTCGGATTTATTGAAGGTATCCCTTGTTTGGTATTCCCAGTACGTACTGTACACCAATTTTAACCACGTAATTGATCATTGTATATTTTTAAGACGATTGTTGAAGTGGCATGAGCGGCAAAAATTCGTAAATTCCGATTGTCAAGAAACCTTCAGCGTTTGAGGTACCCTGAAAAGCTAAAGGATTGATGTTGAAGTAAGTAGGCCTATCGGTTAAGCCAGAAACCTCTTAAGGAAAGAGGATGTGTGCTAATAACAGATATTTTTGGCGTTTTTGATGGTTTTGATGACTACAGATTAGTACATGCACTTTCAAACATAGGATTATCACAACAGTTATATTTTGTACTACTTGATATAGTCCAAAGAACAATTAGTTTATTCTGTGTCAACGAAATTATCCCTATGTTTGGCAGTTGATGCCACTTTAACCGGCATTCAGAGATTTCAGTTAACCACTGGCTAATGTTTCATTTCTACATGCTGTATAAAGGCAATTAACCAGAGGGACAAATTAATCCTTTCTCGTAAACAGAGCGGACAGATAAAATATACCATTACACAGTCCGCAATACACACCCATGGGTAGTTTAGTCTTATACAATGATTGAGAATCTTACGGTAGCCATTTCACCCTCCATTACGGTAACCGTTTCACCCTCCATTACGGTAACCATTTCACTCCCCATTAAGCTTCCTCAACCAATTTATTTAGGGTAACATAAATCATCCATCAGGAACCAATCACCACACCGTAATGATATTGGGTTTAAATGTTCGGGTTTTTAGGTTAGCATTACGTAATGCCATGTATTGGATTCGCGTAAAAAGTTCTACACCCTAATTAACAGTAAGTCCTATAAAGGTCTAAACCATGGATTAATAAACGAAAGACTGGATCTCGCCAGTCACGCCAAAATGCCTTTATCCAATAAGTGTTCTATAAAAGCATTTGCTGGTGTGGTATTTTATTAGGCTATAAAACAAAACACTTATCAAAGCAGTCAAAAGCTGGATTTTTCCATTGATTGTTACTGAGTATATTAACAGTTACCGAATAAGAATACTCCAAGGTATCCGTCTGATATAACTTAATTATGTTGAGAGGTACATTTGTTCAAATCTACATTTAAATGAGCAGAAACCTTAATGTAACATAAACTGCCAAATATTGGGAAAATTTCGACGAAAACGAATTAGCTAATTTTTATCAAGAAGTGTAACATGGGAGTTTTCTGCTGATATCAATTTCGGGGATGTACGTTAACGTGAACACTTTAGGTAAAATTCATGATATTTCATTTAAGATACAATATCCTCGTGATTTGATTGAATCGTCGGATTAATTTCTGTTACTTTTCTAAAAGAGGTTATGTTAAAACATGTATTTATGAACCTGTAAATTTATGACGCCGAGTTTATGTAAATAACATTAACAGGTATGCGAGTAAGATTTTGTGTAAACCTAATATCGACACAAAAATATTGCCAAAGCCCGTGGAAACAAACCCTCAAAATGAATTCCCGGATGTGCTTTGGGGATGTTAGATCTTTAGTATTTCAATTCACAGAGGCTTTATTCTTGTTTCCCGGATAGCAGGCTGGTTAAGGTTATTCTGTTAGCCGTGTTATATAGCTGTCAGGCAAGTAAGAAGTCATCTAAAGCCACAGATATTGCTTGTCATCTGAATAATCTTTAAAACTGTTCTCGATGGCGACCAGAAAGCAATGAGGGAGATGAACTGAAGTGACTTAGCCTACTCACAACAGGATGTTCTTGTCAACAGATCTCTGAAGAAACGGTCTAAGTTCGCGTACAGATATTTACGGGGCCACAAAGGGGAGGTAATTAGCATAACATTTGTAATACACCGCCATGTAATATCACCCACATTGCACATTGACCGCTCTTTATCATTAAGCTGGACATATACATGTTAGAGTTATTGAATGGCTTCCCGAGGGTATTGAAGATATTTTGAAAGGTTGGCCAAGTGCGAAGCACGAGGACACACCTTTCAGAATGTCTTCCATACTCAAGGGAGCCATTCAATAACGTGCTTGTATCATGGTTCGAGTGATTGACGTTGTCAGTCAACTAGCCCGTGTTCAAACGCTGACCAATCAGACAACATTGGCCAAAATGCCTCAATTCCCACACTGACACAACTTTGAAACAAAGTTCAACTCTGCAGGTGGCTGGCGTCAGAATGTCTCCAACTGTCAGTTATGTCTCATTGGCCGTTCAGAGTCAGACGTAAGACGACAAAGTTCGCATTTTCTCTATGCTGGTTTCTATGATAATCAAAGAAGAAATTTAAAAAAATCTTTCTTGAACAGTGTTTGACATTTTTTCTTTTGTCAATGCACCTTTTAGTTAACAGAGCAGTGCGAATTGTTTGGATAAAAATGCCGTAGTGAAATCACTTTTGCCGTGAAAAATAAACTTTTCCGCGGCAACTTTTTTTTTTTTGCCGTGGGAAAAATTTGAATTCAGAGGGCCGTGATACCCAGTCAAGAGAGCCATACAATAACTTCCAGATCGGGAAGTTATTCAACGCTTTTAAGCCACGCCCACTCTCTGTCCATTGGGTATCGGATTTGTCGAGAACTGCTCATCAAAAGAAAAACGCCGCAACCATGATACAAAGAGAACTTATAGGAGACGCTCGCCGACTTTGCATTATTTGAACTATTGATTTTGAATCCTTTATAACTGATTGTTCTCTGTAGGAATGTAATGTAGTTGAAATCTCTAAAATATATCTTAAGGACAACCAGGCTTGGATGTCAGTTATTTGCCTGCCTTTGGTCGATTCTGATTTTATAAATTACAATCAAGGATTTCATTTAGTTAGTTCCCAGTTTGGAAGCTCATTCAAATCGTGTTTTAAATGAAATCTCGTTTGTGTTGATTCATGCAATGTAACAAAATGATTAAGTTGATAGTATTTACAAGAACAATCTGACGGAGCTTTTTGTGTTAATTGCCATAAATATGACCGATATAATGACAAAACAGAAATACATGTGTGAGAGTATATATGTTAATGATATCAACTATTACTTAACTAGATTTGTTAAACTGAGAGATATGACGAAAAACTCTGGCGTAATCCTTGTCTTTATCAGCGCCCCTAAATTATGACTTATCCCATTAAACAGACAAGAAAATAGGTTTGACTTAAGTGGTAAGTACTCGTTCCTTTAAAACACATTCTTAACTGGTTGTACAAGGCTTTTATCATTTTAGATGTGGATTTAATTTTCAGTTCATGTCAACTTTAATTATCACGTAAAGCATCCTGTCTTTATAGATTTGCAATTTGAAAATGTTTCTAAAGAAAGCATATGTAACACGGACGTCCCCTGCCGTATTTGTTAGACATGGATGAGAAATGAGCTGATGGCATTGTTCTGATGCGAGTTCTCACCTCGAGGGATCGTTCCTCGGCTACAATACTGTTCGATCGTCTCGCCCAGAATCTTATCTTACTACACATTTCAGGTACAACCATTTTGTTTTCGTGAACGATATCGCTAAATTGGGTTTTTTTATTTGGAAGGAACATTTGAGGTTATTAACCAAGACTGATGTGTAGCAGTTCGAAATAACTTAATTGTTTTCATCTTCTTGCTAACACGTTTAAATAATGCCGTTGTTCTTCATATAATAAGTTAATTTATTTTATAGAGGGCTTATTGAGTTAGAAAAAAATGACTACCTGTAGAATTCAATAACGTAAATTACATCTAAAAATGATACATTATAGTGTAGTGGTAATACCAAAATAAACTGTCCTTCGAGAATTCCAGAGTTGGAACCCGTCGTGTAGGCTAATGGATATGTTTTTAAAATCCTAAAAATTCCAATGTATAAAACGTTAATCTGTCTCATCCGATTATTTTATGAAAATGTAAAGAATGTAACAATAGGGAAAATTAATTTATATTCTACAGTACCTATATTTTGCTAAATAAAATAATATATAACGAACTCACAAAACTCATTGTTGTTACAAATGTCGGCATATTTAACATAAACAAATTTTTAAATCATCTCTAATGGAACAATTATGTTATTTTATAAAACAAGCTTTCGAATATTCCAGTTATCGCTGTTCAGAAATAATGGATGATAACATTAAACCTGTCTCCTCTTATGGCCGCGGGGAATCCTTGGACTTGTTCATTATAACTTTTGCAGGGAAATTAAATGGATGGATGAGTGTAGGATTTGAAAAAAACAGAAGAAGATAAATTGCTTGACAAAACAATTTATAATATTGTAAGATCGCCTTTTTAACTCCAAACTATAGGACAGATTGACTGAAGATATTCATTTGATTGATAATTGTTTGGTGTTTTAAGCCGCGCTCAAGATAATTTTACTTATATGGCGGCGTTGTCGGTTTTATTGTGGGAGGAAACCGGGCTCTATGCCCGGAGGAAACCCACGACCTTCAGGTGGTAACTGGCAACCTAAAGATGTTAAAGTTTGGTCTGAAACAAATAAAAATGTAACAACGTTCGCGTTCCATTCGTTAAATATATTCTCTCGTCTAGATTTATTTACCATCTCCCTGTTGCATACGTATTCCATGTGTTCTCAGGTAACAAAAGTGTAATAAATACACATTGTTTTATTGTTTTTGAGAACAAATGTTCGGGCTTTAAATAATATGTTACATGGGCTAATATAACTAATATATAATTTGTTTTACGAACTGTTCGACCAAAATGGGTCTCACTATGGTTCAGTAATATATTGGTATTGGTGTATCGGTGATGACAGGCACAAATTACCAAAGTGGGGTTGTAATCTTCTGTCATCGACAGAGTACATGTAAGAACTGTTTGATATATCAACACTGAATGTTGAAGGAGAGGATTTGTAAGTCGACCAGCTCAGTGAAACTTTTTTCCTGTATTTGATTGATCTCTATGTGCGAATAATATGATAGTTTATGGTCAGGGAAAAATCGACATGCAGTGAATTTCGACCGGTTGAGTAATACTTAATGACGAGTGAGTTTTAGCAGATGATAAACGAGACAGTCTCCATGAACTTTACAATCGTTTTTTGTTACGGAATCCATATAATAAAATCCACAGCACTTGGGAAAGTTGTAGTTGTCGACCAATGTACAATAAATCAGAGAATTGATATCTGCTTTTCATTACGATTAATTTAAATGATAATATTTTCTTACGATTTATTCAACATACCACAGTTAACTGAATTATTAAGCTGTCTATTTTTCGTTGTAACGTCGTTGATTTTCAAAAATGGAACATGGCCCTTATTCGCCAATCCAGCTAAATAAAATTGGTATGTTCACTTAAAGGCCCACTTGCCGCCGCAGCCTGTTTAAATTTGCCAAGACAAATTTACATGAGCTTACTACGACTTATACCACTAAACTTAAACATAGGACACATAAAACATGTCGAGTTAGCTTTAGAATGTAGAAATGGGATGAAAAACAAACGAAGAATCGAAGCCAGATTACAACAACGATCAGTGTCGGTCAACTTTCGTGTTGGATTACCCTCATGTCAGGCCTTTTTATCTTTGGTTTACACTCAAACAATTACCAGCAGGCTTTTCCAGTCGCTGTTAACCGATCGTCAGTCTGTATTTCTCAGATAAATAGGCCTACGTAAAATTACACTGTGCCGTTAGTTCACTCACTCGACTGAAACATAAAATCGCCAATAGGGGGCAGATTGGTTTGTTTACGTTACGGACCCCTAACAATTCAAATTTTCAAATTCAAATTAAAAATACAAAGTGACGTCCAAACTTTTAAATTTTGGTAAAAATAGAAAGTTCCTAACTTATATTGTCTGGGAAAAATACAGAAAACGGTCTTTCTTTTTTAATGTAAACAATATTCCTGATTTTCGCGGCAAGTGTGCCTTTAAGGAACCGTTAAAAACTAGATTCTAATCCAAATAAATGTGTTCGCGTATTCTGATTGGCTAACGTCAGATAATTTGAGACATATAAATTTAGCTTTATATGCCGCAAATTGTGTTCCATCGTTTCACTAATCGGTATTACTACGCGTCGCTGTGGTTGCTATGCAGAAGAAATCATGGCGGCTACAGCTGATAGCGAGACACATTAGTCCAGCTATGAAGAATGCAAAATGGGAAATTTCATAATTTCTCTTGAATCCTTTAAATGGATACAATAGTTGAATTTGAATCTTCGCGCGTTCACTGCCTTGATACGGTCAACGATGGCGCAGCTTGTGTAGTCTTCGGTGTTCCGTCAGGGGAGTCCGCTGAGGAAGCAGGACAGTTCGCCCGAGATGGTCCCTCGAGAGAGGGTGGCCAGTTTTCTGGCGAGGTCCGTCGCTTTCGTGTCCTTCAAGGCGACGAACTTGATCAGCTGGAGGCAGCGTCCTGAAGTAGTGAAGTAGAATCTGAAGTAGTAAGGTTGGTTTGAAACCCAAATCTACGAAAGCCCATCAGATTTTGAAATTCGAAATTCGAAATTCACATTTCTTAATTTCGAAATTCAAGATTCACACTTAGTTAATTAAACAATCATTGACACCTTTTAAATTAGTTTTCACCAATCAAATTATTGTTAACACTATAAATAGGTCTACATATGCACTGGCAGGTCAGCGATTTCATTATTAAAATTCAATTTTTTGATACCCAGTTTCACATTTTGAAATTCGAAATTGGAAGATGAGTTTCGAATTTCGAATTTCAAATATTGAAATTCGAAATTCGAAATTGGAAGGTGAGTTTCGAATTTCAAATATTGAAATTCGAAATTGGAAAGCGAGTTTCGAATTTCGAATTTCAAATATTGAAATTGGAAATTGGAACATGAGTTTCGAGGTTTCAAAACAAAATCGTCTCATTTAAGATGGCAGTCTAGATCTCAAACACTCATTACACCAATGAACTGGAATGGAAGTCACGTGGTATTTGATTTGCCTCGAATGCCGCCATTACTAGGAGATGGTGCAATAGCGATCCAGATATGTCTGCGCGCTTCAACTATCAATGGCGGCACAGTTCACAAAGTCAGATCCAAACCAGCCAATGAGACATATAGTTCATTGCATTTCACCTTCTGCTGCCATGTTTTGTAAACTCGCAATTAATTTGTTTGAAATTGAAAGTCAATTTCCTAATTTCGAATTTCAGATTTTGAAATTCGAAATTCGAAATTGAAAAGTGAGTTTCGAATTTCGAATTTCAAATCTTGAAACTCGAAATTCGAATGAGCTCTGTGGGCTTTCGTACAAATCACAGATTAAAAAATCACAGATTCCAACGAATACAAGAACGATTTTAATTTCGTTTATTCATTGTTTTTTTTCCGAGGAAAACTAGGTCGTAAAGGGGGATAACTCCTTTCATACTACCTAGCAACTGGGCCCAGCGTTCTTTGGATAAATGAATAAATGTCGTCTAAACGCATCAACACACTGTTGGTTTTTTGTTGTTGTTAATATTAAAACCTAAATAACAAGTAAATAAAATAATAAGATATTTGCAACAATTTTGAGAAACTATATTGTGCGGATGTGTCACTGGCTGACGGGGTGACTTGGCTAATCTTGGGGAATCCCTGAAAGCTGACCTACATTTTAATCTGTCCTTTCATCAGTTTGAACGAACTTATCGGAATGTAACTGTGGATTTGGATTAGAATGGGTATAACCGTGTTGAATTCGAGGATCTGAGGCGGTTAATGCTTGATTTAACGGTCGCAAATACCCGTTTTACCGGCTCCGCTAACGCGTCGCCGGTAAAACTAAATTTACGACCGTTAAATCAAGCATAAACCGCCTCAGATCCTCGAATTCAACACGGTTATCCCCTAATTCATGGTATGTAACAATTGGTGAGGTATGCAGCTCATCCACCGCTGTTAACCTTTTCTGTTTCCATTTAGTTCTTACACTATAATATAATATACCGTTTTATTTAGGATTCATCGATCGTCACAAGACATTTTAATTATTTCCTTAGATTGGACTAAAGCACAGATCTTTACTTGATAAAATCATTCATTTGGAAGCTTTGATTATAAATATAGATCTCGTTATAATGAAGTATGATTGATCATTGCGGTTTGATTGCTTGCATCGTTGTCTGATATTTTATGAACCATTTCGACAGATAATAACAGTCCATGTACTAAAGAGGATGGCGTGTTTTAAATCACAGACTATGTTACATCAGTGACTCACTAAATATATAGTTACCCTATCAGATAGCCCCAGGAAATAAACGTTCAAATATTGGATGGATTTAATATCGCTTCATTCTCCACCTCACACTTATACAGAACTCTAATCTGATAAAAATATGACGGAGTTGTAACGTAATTAAAGATGGAATAGATCACTAACGTTCAAGACGTAATTACTAGGCTTCAATACCGATATCAAAAACCCAAATCGATATCCCGTCAATGCCAAATAATTTTATAGCGCCTATTTACCACAAAATGAAGCAAATCTTACGTTCAGATACATTATTCATTCAAAGTGGCCATGAGCTGCAAAATTTCGCATTTTCATAAATTCTGATTGTCACGACATAAAAAGAATAAGAAGTTCATCAAAACACTAAATGATTGACTTTTAATACAGTCTGTGATCTGTATGAAAGGAAATAATGTTCGAAAAGTAAACAAAACTGTAAAAAAAAAAACGGGATGAACGTTTATTCATTCTAGCCTAATAAATAAGTTGAAAACATTGCTTTATCGTCCATGCTCCAGATTAGTTGCAATAAAAAGGGTTTGAATTATACTTCTCCAAAAATGCAAACCTGAACTCGTGGGTTTGAATGTATTTTGTACATCTGTAACCCATACTTTAAATATTATTATCAAGATTGTTTCACTTATATGGCGGTGTTGCCAGTTTTATTGTGGGAGGAAACCAAGCTATATGCCCGGAGAAAACCCACGACCTTCCGGTGGTAACTGGCAACCATCCTACATAGGTCGTTCGAGTGAAAACCCAGTCAGAAAAT
This sequence comes from Lepidochitona cinerea, assembly GCA_963971465.1. Lineage (NCBI taxonomy): Eukaryota > Metazoa > Mollusca > Polyplacophora > Chitonida > Tonicellidae > Lepidochitona > Lepidochitona cinerea. Next base: position 96,707,287 of record OZ020551.1, on the reverse strand, counting down.
TTTCCAATTGTTTCGTACTGAGTCGGATTCGAACCCGCGATACATTGATGGAAGGCTGTTCGAATTGAGCGTCCAACGCTCTACCTACTGAGTCATGGAAGTTTTTGATATAGCGGATCTGACTGTGTCACACAATATTTGTCTGATATTTTCTAAAAAATGAATTTGTATATTTATATGTAAGTTTTAATTTGTCTTTGCTTTAATCGCTAATATTGGGGAAAACAAAATACAAAAAACAAATCAACCGTCAATATAAATACAGACTATGCATATGAACCAGTACATTAGACAATTGTAAAAGCAAACTTTATTTACGTGAAAAACACTTGACTCGATGTACATGCAAATAGAATGACACACTTCGAACACAAGTCAAGTGGTCAATATTTGATTTTACACATTTACAAGTAAATAAACATTAGAGTGCAGACGGCTGAGACTTTTAGTAATATCAAGGCGAAACCATTTGTTGTCAAAAAAGCTGAGGACGTTGGTAACCCGGTGTATTAGCTAACCCGCACACACAGATTTGATAGTCATTGGATTCCAATATATTTGCTGTAATGTAGGTATGGGTCGACATTTCTAATTCTGGGTCCCTTATTGATGAAGTGTCGTCTGAAGCAGAATGGCGCAACAGAAAGGTTCAAATTACCAATATCATGCCAAGTAGTAATTAAGCCAGCTGTGTTATGTTAGATATCTCACGGAGGATTATTGATAAATGCCTCACATTGGATTACTTATAAATGTCTCACCGAGGATTACTTATAATTGCCTCACCTAACACCATATTTGTCCAAGAAATCATCTCCGCAATACAAATCTTCTTCAGTTATTGTTTGGTAATAATGTTCTTTTGTTATGAAATATGCCAGGAAAACAATTTCTCCGAGAACAAAAGCCACAAGAAGTAGGACACTACCTGTACGAACTTTTCTCATTTTAACACAAACATGGACAGATAATCACCGACTTGTCTGTGAATCGGAACATCAGTACGTGACACACGAAGACACTTTCGCCAATAATCAGTAACAGGTAATGTTGCGTCACGTTCTATTCAAATTTGACCGAAAATCTGTACAGGATAACATATTTTCTGTATGAGGTGTTGCTTGAAAGTTTGGCTTGTCCTGACGTCGTATAGTGCATATAAATCACACTTATTACTCTTTCCCCGACCCAGCCAGACTGTCAAGCTGTACTCTCGACACCTTCTTCAATACAAGATGATAGTTCCAATCTTATTCCTCAAAGTGTTACGCCAACTAGTGCTCAAGATTCAGTATCCAACCAGCAACAACCTTATCGATTTAATGATGTTCCAGTCCGAGTCGTTCCCTGACCCGGCGAAAAATTGTTTCTCACAAAAATAGAAAAATGAAAAGGAAATCACTTAATCCGCCGATAAATCTGGATGCTGGCTATATGCGTGCAATTAAACTTTTGGAAAATAAAGTCTTGGAATTCGAGGATTCTCTAAAGGTAATGCAACAAAGTCATGACTCTGTAATAATGGACATCAAAACTCAGTTTAAAAACACATTGACTATTCAACATAAAACCACAGAATCTGAAATCGAAGATCTAAAAGTACAGAATAAATATTTGACCACAGAATTAAAAACTACCAATGAGAAACTCACCAACTTGGAGACAAGGTTTGGTAAACTTGCCAGCAATGCATTAACAAAAACAAAAAATACTCCGTCGACTGCTCCATCAAAAAGTATATTGTCTGAACGTAATTCACGCCAAGAGACAGCCAATGCACAATATACAATGCCTGTATCTAATAACTACAATGCCCTGATCTCTGATACAACAATAGACTCGAGTAAATCAATCAATTCTATTCAAACAACAAATAGGAAATGATTATACTGGTAGGCCCCTATTCGTTTATCCTGAAAGACTACTCTAATGACTTCATGAATTTAAAGAAAGATTGTGCTCATAGAAAATAAATAAACCATTTCACCGTTGGTGTCCGTGATAGCTATGTTTATAGTTACATATTTTAGGGTTCGGATTTATTGGAGGCATCCATTGTTTGGTATTCCCAGTACGTACTGTACACCAATTTTAACCACGTAATTGATCATTGTAGGCCCTATATTTTGAAGACGATTGTTGAAGTGGCATGAGCGGCAAAAATTCGAAAATTCCGATTGCCAAGAAACGTTTAGCGTTTGAGGTACCCTGAAAAACTAAAGGATTGATGCTGAAGTAAGTATCGGTTAGGCCAGTAACCTTTTAAGGAAAGAGGATGTGTGCTAATAACAGATATTTTTGTCAAAAAAAAAACAAGTACATTTTTGGCGTTTTTGATGGTTTTGATGACTACATATTAGTGGGCTACATGCATCTTCAAACAAGATTAGCACAACATTTATATTTTGTACTACTTGATATAGATCAAGGACAATTAGTTTATTCTGTGTCAACGAAATTATCCCTTTATTTGGCATTTGATGCCACTTTAACCGGCATTAAGACATTTCAGTTAAGCATTGGCCAATGTTTCATTTCTACATGCTGTATAAAGGCAATTGACCAGAGGCACAAATTAACCCTTTCTCGTAAACATACTGGAGAGATAAAATATATCGTTACACAGTCTGTAATTCAAATCCATGGGTAGTTTAGTCTTAGACAATGATTGAGAATCTTACGGTAACCACTTCACCCTCCATTACGGTAACCATTTCACCCTCCATTACGGTAACCATTTCACCCTCCATTACGGTAACCATTTCACCCTCCATTACGGTAACCATTTCACTCTCCATTACGGTAACCATTTCACCCTCCATTACGGTAACCATTTCACCCTCCATTACGGTAACCATTTCACCCTCCATTACGGTAACCATTTCACCCTCCATTACGGTAACCATTTCACCCTCCATTACGGTAACCACTTCACCCTCCATTACGGTAGCCATTTCACCCTCCATTACGGTAACCATTTCACCCTCCATTACGGTAACCATTTCACCCTCCATTACGGTAACCATTTCACCCCCCATTAAGCTTCCTCAACCAATTTATTTAGGGTAACATAAATCATCCATCAGGAACCAATCACCACACCGTAATGATATTGGGTTTAAATGTTCGGGTTTTTTAGGTTAGCATTATACGTAATGCCATGTATTGGATTCGCGTAAAAAGTTCTACACCGTAATTAACAGTAAGTCCTATAAAGGTCTAAACCATGGATTAATAAACGAAAGACTGGATCTCGCCAGTCACGCCAAAATGCCTTTATCCAATAAGTGTTCTATAAAAGCATTTGCTGGTGTGGTATTTTATTAGGCTATATTTGAGAGGCACTGATTTAACAAGTATAAATGTAAACTGTGGGATAATGACGTAGTTGCCATCTGTCAGCACATCCTATAGACTTTGTATTGATTGCCCCGCCAGTTTTGTACATACATCTAACACGATGAGAGAGGTTTTGTAAAAAAAAACATAAAATATAAATGACACGGATAAAGATAATACAATATTCAAATAATACCAGACAGACTGTTCCGATACTTGTATGACCATTCTGTAAAGGTTGTTTTTTACCAGTAATTAGACAGTAGTAATCCAATGTCAATGTATACAAAGATACAGTTTTGTTGGAACAAAACACTTATCAAAGCAGTCAAAAGCTGGATTTTTCCATTGATTGTTACTGAGTATATTAACAGTTACCGAATAAGAATACTCCAAGGTGTCCGTCTGATATAACTTAATTGTGTTGAGAGGTACATTTGTTCAAATCTACATTTAAATGAGCAGAAACCGTAATGTGACATAAACTGCCAAATATTGGGAAAATTTAGACGAAAACGAATTAGCTAATTTTTTATCAAGAAGTGTAACATGGGAGTTTTCTGCTGATATCAATCTCGGGGATGTACGTTAACGTGAACACTTTAGGTAAAATACCTGATATTTCATTTAAGATACAATATCCTCGTGATTTGATTGAATCTTCGGATTCTTTTCTGTTACTTTTCTAAAAGAGGTTATGTTAAAACATGTATTTATGAACCTGTATATTTATGACGTCCAGTTTATGTAAATAACATTCACACAGGTATGCGAATAAGATTTTGTGTAAACTTAATATCGACACAACAAAATTGCCAAAGCTCGTGGTAACAAAACCCTCAAAATGAATTCCCCGATGTGCTTTGAGGATGTTAGATTTTCCATTCACAGCGGCTTTCTTCTTGTTTCATGGATAACGTGCTGGTTATAAGGTTATTCTGTTAGCCGTGTTATATAGTTGTCAGGCAAGTAAGAAGTCATCTAAAGCCACAGATATTGCTTGTCATCTCAACAATCGTTAAAACTGTTCTCGATGGCGACCAGAAAGCAACGAGGGAGATTAACTGAAGTGACTTAGGCCTACTCACAACAGGATGCTCTTGTCAACAGATCTCTAAAGAAACGGTCTAAGTGACATCATTGGAAGAGTCACTTTAAAGAGTCACGTCTTTGGCATTTTGAATACCATACAACACGTAATATTCAAAACAAGGCATCTCATTAGGATGTTCGTGTACATACATTTACGGGGCCACAAAGGGGAGGCAATTAGGGAAACATTTGTAAGACACCTCCATGTAATGCAAACCACATTGAAACATCTCTATCATAATTAATCTAGACATATATCCACAGAAGTTATGAGAGAAGCTCGCCGAATTTGCATTATTTGAACTATTGGTTTTGAATCCTTTATAACTCTGTACGAACGTAATATAGCTGAAATCTAAGAAAAGACAACCCCTCGCGTATCTGTTAGACATAACTGATGGCATTGTTCTGATGCGAGTTCTTACCTCGAGGGACTTTTCCTCGGCTACAATACTGCCATCAGAATCTTATCTTACTACACATTTGGGTCACAACCATTTTGTTTTCGAGAACGATATCGCTAAATTGGACTTGATTTGGAAGGAACATTTTAGGTTATTGATCAAGACTAATGTGTTGCGGTTAGAAATAACTTGATTGTTCCCATCTTCTTGCTAACACATTTAACTAATGCCGTTGTTTTTCATATAATAAGGTAATTTATTTTATAGAGGGTTTATTGCGTTAGAAAAAATAGAACTACCTGTAGAATTCAATAACGTAAATTACATCTAAAATAGATACGTTATAGTGTAGTGGTAATATCGAAGTAAATTGTCTTTTGGCAATTCCAGTATGAATTCCACTCAAACGATTCCTAACGGACATTTTGGAGTTATAACCAGCTTATCGATTCTTGAGTCTGAACCCATCGTATATGCTGATGGATATGTTTTTAAAATCCAAAAAATTCCGATATATAAAACGTGTAATAAGAGAAAACTCCCTTCATGGTATGATGTAATCAGCCTTTATGCGGACTGGTTAAAGAACTGTTTATATGTGCTGAGTAACCTTTATTCCACGGTGGATGTTTGATTAATCTGTTTCATCTGGTTATTTTATGAAAATGTAAAGAATGTAACAATAGGGAAAATTAATTTTTTTATATTCTACAGTACCTATATTTTGCTAAATAAAATACTATATAAAAGGAGACCAACTCACCAAACTCATTGTTGTTACAAATGTCGCCATATTTTATACAGACCGATTTTTAAATCATCTCTAATGGAATAATTATGTTATTTTATAAAACAAGCTTTCGAAAATTCCAGTTATCGCTGTTCAGAAATAATGGATGATAACATTAAACCTGTCTCCCCTTATGGCCGCGGGGAATCCTTGCTCATTATAACTTTTGCAGCGAAATTAAATGGATTGCTGAGTTTAGGATGTTAACAATTTGAAAACACGAGAGGATGAATCGCTGCAACAAACAAATTATGATCTTGTAAGATTGCTTTTTAACTCTAAACTATAGGATAGATTGACAGAAGATATTAAAGTGTTAAAAATGCTCGGGCAATAATAAAAATGTTACCTGGGATTATATTTCCGAAGAATTCTTTGGCACATTATTGAAGAAGAGTCTTGTGTGACGTATGGATATCACAATATAACATCTCCAGCCAGGGGGTCCGCTCAATAGTCCCCCGTCTCATTAGTCCCCCGTCTCATTGATCCCCCGTGCCATTGATCCCCCGCCTCAATAGTCCCCCGTCTCATTGGTCTCTAAAGAGTATCCCGTCTCATTGGTCCCCCGTCTTATTGGTTTCTCAATGGTCCCACGTCTCATTGGCCCCCCGTCCCATTGGTTTCCCGTCTCATTGGTTTCTCAATGGTCCCCCGTCTCATCGGTCCCCCGTCTCAATGAGACGGGTGTCCAATGAAACGGGGGACTATTGAGACGGGGGACTATTGAGACGGGGGACAAATGAGACGGGGTACCAATGAGACGGGGGACTATTGAGACGGGGGACCAATGAGACGGGGGACCAGCGACATGCTTCCTCCAGCCAGATACCGTTATTTGAAAACGTGCCAAGAGTATAGGCAACACATACGTAGCACAAAAGACAAAAATACAGCAGTAATTATCACATAGGATCGTAGTCCGTAAAGTAATTTGTTTTACGCACGGTTCGATCATAATGGGCCTCACTATGATTCAGTAATATAGTGTAATTGGTATATCGGTTGTCGGTGATGACAGGCCCAAATTACCACAGTGAGGTCATGGACATGTACATGTAAGAACTGTTTGATATATCAACACTGAATGTTGAGCGAGAGGATTTGTAAGTCGGCCAGCTCAGTGAAACGTTTTTTTCTGTATTTGATTGATCTCTATGTGCGAATAATATGATAGTTTATGATCAGGGAAAAATCGGCATGCAGTGAATTTCGACCGGTTGAGTAATACTTCCTTATTGACGAGTGAGTTTTAGCAGATGATAAATGAGACAGCCTCCAGGATCGTTACAATCGTTTTTGTTTATAAGGAATCCATATAATAAAATCCACAGCACTTGGGGAAGTTGTAGTTGTCGATCAATGTACATTAAATTAGAGAATTGATTTCTGCTTTTCATTACAATTAATTTAAATGATAAAATTTTCTTACGATTTATTCAACATACTACAGTTAAATGAATTATTACACTGTCTTTTTTTCCGTCGTAACGTCGTTGGGATTTTCAAAAATGGAACATGGCCCTTATTCGACAATCCAGCTAAATAAAATTGGTATGTTCACTTAAAGGCCCACTTGCCGCCGCAGCCTGTTTAAATTTGCTAAGAAAACCAATTTACATGAGCTTACTACGACTTATACCACTAAACTTAAACATAGGACACATAAAACATGTCTAGTTAGCTTTAGAATGTAGAAATGGGATGAAAAACAAACGAAGAATCGAAGCCTGATTACAACAACAACGATCAGTGTCGGTCAACTTTCGTGTTGGTTTACCCTCATTTCAGGCCTTTTTATCTTTGGTTTACACTCAAACAATTACCAGCAGGCTTTTCCAGTCGCTGTTAACCGATCGTCAGTCTGTATTTCTCAGATAAATAGGCCTACGTAAAATTACACTGTGGCGTTAGTTCACTCACTCGACTGAAACATAAAATCGCCAATAGGGGGCAGATTGGTTTGTTTACGTTACGGACCCCTAACAATTCAAATTTTCAAATTCAAATTAAAAATACAAAGTGACGTCCAAACTTTTAAATTTTGGTAAAAATAGAAAGTTCCTAACTTATATTGTCTGGGAAAAATACAGAAAACGGTCTTTCTTTTTTAATGTAAACAATATTCCTGATTTTCGCGGCCAGTGTGCCTTTAAGGAACCGTTAAAAACTAGATTCATGGTATGTAACAATTGGTGAGGTGTGCAGATATTCCACCACTGTAAACCATTTCTGTTTCCATTTAGTTCTTACACTATGATATAATATACCGCTTTATTTATAGGATTCGTCGATCGTCACGCGACATTTAAATTATTTCCTTAGATTGGACTAAAACACAGATCTTTACTTGATAAAGTAATCCATTTGGATGGCTTGGTTATTAATATAGATCTCGTTATTATGAAGTATGATTGATCACTGCGGTTTGATTGCTTGCATCGTTGTCTGATATTTTATGAACCATTTCGACAGATAATAACAGTCCGTGTACAAAAAAGGATGGCGTGTTTTAAATCACATACTATGTTACATCAGCGCCTGACTAAATATAGTTATCCTATCAGATAGCCCCTGGAAATAACCGAGATTCAAAGACGTTATAACATTGGATGGAGTTGATATCGCTTAATTCCACACCTCATATTTGTACAAAACTCTAATCTGATAAAAATATGACGGAGTTGTAACGTAATTAAAGACGGAATAGATCAATAACGTTCAAGATGTAATTAACCGGCTTAAATACCGATATCCAAAAACCCAAATCGATATCCTGTCAATGCCAATTAATTTTGTATCGCCTATTTACCACAAAAGGAAGCAAATCTTACGTTCAGATACTCTTTTCTTAGAATTATGAGCTGCCAAATTTCGCATTTTCCTAAATTCTGATTGTCACAACATGAAAAGACTTAGAGGTTCATCAAAACACTAAATCATTTACCTGTAATACAGTCTGTGGCATGTAGGAAATAATTTTTCAAAAGTAAACAAAATTATAATAGCCTAGATGAACGTTCATTCATTCTAGGCCTAAGTAAGTTGTAAAACATTGCTTTAACCTACATACTCCAGACTAGTTGCATATAAAGCTTTCCAATAGTGTACTTCTCTTGAAAAAAAAAAGATTTTAAGCACCAATATCAACATTGTGGCAGCTCATGCCACTTTAACAAAGTCGTGGAGTGAAGAAAAAATCCTTTTGCATACACGTTTCTTTTGGACCCAGCTCATGCCACTTAATTTTTTTTAAATCTAAGAATTCATTAAAATTAGACATAATGAAAGGTTTTATGAACAACCTTTGGAAATATTTTATAAGTGTGTTGCAGAATATGTACTGACCAAAAAGAAAATTAAATTTTGGTCGCAGCACATACAACGTTCAAGCTACATTTGCCTATCTAAAATGCTTACGAAAGTTGATTATCTCAGGGACTTATGGCGTCAGACACGACCTCCGTTGTGTACGTCATATTACCTCTATGGCGTACGTATCTTCCCAGCAATGGCGTAATAAACGATTTCTGCTGTCTCAGTACGTCTTCATGGCAGTCAATCTAAAATAGCAATTGATCCTACGTGTTGAGGGTCTCGTAGAATGGCACGAGATCTCGATTGCGTGGCTGTTTGTACACATCGAAGGTCGTGTATGACGCCATTTTTCTGAGTAGTTACGGAAAATATACATATTTCCTCCTCGTTCATTTTTTGATTACCACGGAACTAACGCGATGATTATTTCGTTTCAACTTATGTTTTTCAAATAAACATTTAGTCCATAAACAAACACAAGCCAGCTTTAAATCCTGTTCATAGATCCTTTAAGGCATCAGAATGCAGTTTTTGTGAAGTAAAATACACAAAGTATCTACTGATGTTTTTAAGTGGAATTCAAATAAGTTACATTTTTCAAAACATGGATATACATACTAAATGAAAATATGTGGCCATACATTTAGCTTCACAGATTTGCTTCAAGGGGTGTTAAAATCATTTATCATCAAAATGTTTTTAAATGTTCAAAGCGCATTATTTTTCATTGCAGTTGCTGTTTGATGTTAGATGCAATGTCTATTAAAAAGCAAATTGAGTTTGAAGTGCGAAGACAAACTTTTGCCGGTTTTGTGGACTTTGGGATTGGCGAGAAATCAACGATAGAGACAAAATAAGTTCTAATTGTCATGGTGGTTGGGTTGAGAGGTCGATAGAAAGCTCCAATAGCACATTATTTCACCAAAGGACTAACAGCAGCTGACACCGTTTTATTTATTATTTATGTAAATGATCTATTCTTATGTAAAAACTACTTGTTAGACACATGTACTGTCGAAGCAGCCCGAAACCATGATCTCAATTGGCTAAATGAATGGTTTAGAGCTAACAGATTAATTATCCATCCCCAAAAAACTGAAGCAATGCTGATTTCGAGCCGTCAAAAATCTGTATATTTAAATAAAAACTCTAAAATTGTTAACCAAGTAAAACTGCTTAGAGTCATAGTAGATGATGCTCTGACAAAGACAGATTGATGTTCTAACCAAAAAGTATCTTCTCTCATAGGGTTTCTCTACAGAAACAGACATTTTCTCTCACCAAAAACCAAAACCATCATTATGTGCTTTTTTCTTCTCACTTAAATAGTCTATCATCATCCTTATGTGCTTTTATATTTTCTTCTTTATGTGATCTATATGTATATAATTATTTAAACTTTTCTTGCTTGTATACTTTTCAGATGTTCTAGATAATTTTTCTTTCAATTGATAGTTTTATTTGTTATTCATGTTTATATATATGTTTTTTTCTCTATTCTAATTATGTTATATTTTTCCTTAATTGTTCATGATTACATTTATTATTATAGTAGATAGAGGGCCTCAAGTGAGAACAGTTGATAAATACTGATTGTGAAAATAAAGATATATTATTATATATTATATATTTATACTTAATAATTTGCATTTATATGTAATATCCCATGCAATGGTATTTCTCTCAAAACTGTATTTTTTTCTGTCAATTGATACCTCGCGGCACAGTTTCCCGCTTGTCGCCATGGAGATCGAGCTTCCCGCCTGTATCCTTAGTGATGGACAGCAGTCCGATGCATTCTGGGATAGCGCACTTCGTTCATCCCTGATTTTGCCTGCAGTGGAATGCTGTCATCACAAATTTCCTATTTTTGTACTTTTGATCATTTATCAGGTAGGCATTTAAATCATTTTCCCCCAATAATGTTAATAGTGTTATTAACATATGTAGAATAACATATACTCTTGAATTTACCCTACATTTATCCTGTTTGTCTGTAAATAGATAAATGTTTTAAGAAGTTTCGTGTTGTTGTTGTTAGTAATTGAACAACTGTTGTCAATTCTAACTTGAATTTGCTTGAATTAGTATCCTAGACCTTCCTTCCTGAAACTGTTACCAGTTTCCACTATTGTTTTAATTATCTTTCCTTGCGACGTGCTTATTAGTTTGACGCTCTGCTGAAGTGATGTCCTGCACGATTTCATGTAAGATTTAATATGGGAAACCGAAAAACTTTTGTGTAGTACATAGGGGACATAACTCTTTTAGCCATAACTCTCAAATTGTCGAAATACATCTATAAATGTGTTAAGCTAAATCAATTTGAAACTGCATTGCTATTTCCTCATTTTAACCTAGTTTTAATTGTGTAAGGTTGTATTGTTATTTGTTATCTTGCGGTATGTGGAGATGCAAATTAAGGTGATGCTAAACACTAGTCAATCGACACAATTATCCATTTTCTGCAATGTATCTCTAGAGTTGATATCATTCAATCAAGACTGATTATCATTTGTGTACTGTTTTCAATAATGGGATACCATTATTTTATTTATCTTCCACTACTTTACTTATTATCAAATAATTTTTAATTACCGTCCCATTATATTATGTATCATTCATAATATTATTTTGTTTTTCGGTTACTTATTTTACTTAATTCACTGTATTCATTAAGCGTATGGAAATCGTGTTTGTTTATCATAATAGTTCCATTGAATAATATGTTGTCTTACATAATTTGATTTAGATTTAATTTAACATATCATTTTCTATATTTTCATTTTCATTATTAATATTGTTCATAAATGTTAATATTGCATTATAAGTTTTATTTAACTTCAACCCATTGTGCTGAATATGTCGTTTGATGCATTCTGGGATAGCGCACTTCGTTCATCCCTGATTTTGCCTGCAATGGAATGCTGTCATCACAAATTTCATGTTTTTGTACTTTTTTATCATTTATCAGGTAATAAAGGTCCGACATCCTAAAGGGTCTTCACCTGGGTTATTTACACATGTACAGTTGGACTATGTTCCTGATTAAAAGGTCTGCAGGGCTTGATGCAAGATCTGTTGTTTGACTAGAGTGAACATTTCACCTGTAGCTGTCACAAGACCACTTGGAGTTATTTTTTAGTGCCGTTAGACATTGTGGTAAGTGTAAGAAATGTTTGAAACTCTCTTTACACGTGGGTATAGATGTCGAAAGCTCGTGTTGTCAAACAACTGACTACGTGGTGATGCCAACCTTAATTTTTTCTCCTAAATGTGGTAAGTGGTTCAATTTGTTTACAGTTTCTTTCAATAAATCTTGTACTCAAAAAACCTCATCCTGTTCATGTTTTTCCTTATTAGGTGGATGGAGTGATAACCCCACTACCTTGCAGTTTAAGGCCATCATGAAGAAATTACTGGCAAGAAGTGGGTTTCTTACAGGATCAAGGACGTGGAATTCATCAGATCTAGAAGAAACTGAAATAATAAACATAAGCAAATTCAGTTTGAAGTGCGAAGACAAACTTTTACCGGTCTTGTGGACTTGGGAATTGGCGAGAAATCAACGACAGACGCAAAATAAGTTCTAGTCGTGGTGGTTGGGTTAAGAGGTCGATAGGAAGCTCCAATAGTACTAACAGCTGACATACAGTGTCAGCTTGTTAGTCACTGTCTTGTAGCCGTAATTGAAATTGGAATCAAGTTCATGCACTAACAACGGATGGACATGCTACGAACACAGCTATGTTTCGGTTGCTTGAGTGGCACTAGGTGAGAAATTGCAACCATCTTTTTCTCCTCCAAACACAGACTGTAGAATTCATGTGTTCCTTGATGCTTGCCTCATGATCAAGCTTGTCCGTAACATGTTGCAGGCTATTGGGATAATTTATTCAGGCAATGGGCCCATTATTTGGAAGCTGATATCTGACCTTCATGAGGGCCAGGATGATATTGGTCTCCGGTTAGCCAACAAGCTAACGAGACAGCACATTGAGTTTCAGACACAAACAATGAAAGTCTGTTCAGACATTGCCATCTGTGGCTGCAGCATTGGAGACTGTACAGAAAATTGGTGTCAATAAATTCTCAAACTGTGGACCAACTGTGAATTTTATCACAGTAAGAATTATCATGGGACAATTTGTATCAAAATTCATTCCAAAATAAAGCCCCATGTATGCAACAGAATGGATGTTCTGTTGTATATAATTGGCTGTCTATTACACATCATGCCACTACATGTATATATATTAAGACTATTTACAAACCAAAGCTTATTGTATGAATTTTTAATTAAAATTATTAAGGGATGAAATATATGAACAAAACAAATATGTGTAACTTCAAGTCATGAACAAAGAATTATTCCAAAACTTAGACTAAAAAAGAAAGAAAAAGTTGTAAGCCTTGAAAGGTATTATAGGAGTTATTTGTAAGGGAGTTTTTTCATGTTGTAAACTTAAAAAGACCTTTGATGGTCTGAACGGAAACACTGATGTCTTAGGTTTTTCACAGTCAATAAACTGTTTGATATATTAAATAGTCTTTCCCTCTTTGGTCATGGGGCCAAATTGATGTCTTAGGTTTTAAATTTATTTTAACAATTAAGCTTTTTTAGAGAGTGGCTAAACTGTTTGATATATTAAAAAGTCGCCCCCTCTTTGGTCAAGGGACCAAGGCACCAATTACTCTTGAACGATAGCCAAATATTGAGGAATTTTAACAGAGACAGAGAGGTATTTGATTCGTTTAAGAACTGTGGATGGATCATCACTTTTCACATCTTCCAGGTACAGTGGTGATTAAAATCTGACTAAAGGTTAACGTATTACATCGTTGGACCTAAGCTGTGGATAACCTACTGGGTATAGACTCCTGTCTGACCTCATGTTTAATTCACTTGTTTCAGAGGTACCTGTATAGTTGGACTATGTTCCTGTATAAAAGGTCTGCATGGCTTGATGCAAGATCTTTTGTTTGACTAGAGTGGACATTTCAAATACTTGCTCACCTGTAGCTGCCACAAGACCACTTGGAATTTTTTCTAGTGTCGTTAGACAATGCGGTAAGTGTAATAAATGTTTGAAACTCTCTTTAAACGTGGCTATAGATGTCGAAATCTCGTGCTGTTCACAAACATCTAACTACGGGTGACGCCAGCCTTAATTTTTTCTCATTAATGTCGTAAGTGGTTTAATCTTTATGCAGTTTCTTTCAATAAATCTTGTACTAAAAACCAAAACTCATCCTGTTCATGTTTTCATTATTAGGTGGATGGAGTAATAATCCCCCTGCCTTGCAGTTTAAGGCCATCATGCAGAAATTACTGGCAAGAACTGGGTGTCTTACAGGATCAACGACGAGGAATTCATCAGATCTAGAAGAAACGGAAATCATAAACATAAGCAAATTCAGTTTGAAGTTTGAAGACAAACTTTTACCGGAATTTGTGGACTTGGGAATTGGCGAGAAATCAACGACAGAGGCAAAATAAGTTCTAGTTGTCATGGTGGTTGGGTTAAGAGGTCGATAGAAAGCTCCAATAGCACATTATGTCACCAAAGTACTAACAGCTGACATCCAGTGTCCAGTGTCAGTGTCAGCTTGTTAGTCACTGTCTTGTAGCCTTAATTGAAATTGGAATCAAAGTTCATGCACTAACAACGGATGGACATGCTACGAACACAGCTATGTTTCGGTTGCTTGGGTGGCACTAGGTGAGAAATTGCAACCATCTTTTTCTCCTCCAAACACAGACTGCAAAATTCATGTGTTCCTTGATGCTTGCCACATGATCAAGCTTGTCCGTAACATGTTGCAAGCTAATGGGATAATTTATTCAGATAATGGGCCCATTATTTGGAAGCTGATATCTGACCTTCATGAGGCCCAAGATGACATTGGTCTCCCGTTAGCCAATAAGCTAACGAGACAGCACATTGAGTTTCAGACTCAAAAAATGAAAGTCTGTTCAGACATTGTCCTCATCTGTGGCTGCAGCATTTGAGACTGTACAAAAAAACTGGTGTCAATAAATTCTCAAACTGTGGACCAACTGTGAATTTTATCAAAGTAAGAATTATCACGGGACAATTTGTATCAAAATTCATTCCAAAATAAAGCCCCATGTATGCAATAGAATGGATGTTCTGGTGTATATAATGGGCTATCGAACACACATCATGCCACTATATATGTCAAGACTATTTACAATCCAAAGCTTATTGTATGAATTTTAAATTAAAATTATTAAGCGATGAAATATATGAACAAAACAAATATTTTTAACGTTAGCTCATGAACAAAGAATTGTTCCAAAACTTCAGAAAGTGGATAAACTGTTTGATATATGAAATAGTTGCTTCATCTTTGGCCATGGGGCCAAGGCACTAATTACTCTTGAACGATGGCCAAATATTGAACAACTTTTCACATCTTGCAGGTCCAGCAGTGATTAAAATCTTACTAAAGATTAACGTATTACATCGTCTGGGGCCTTGTGGATAACCTACTGGGTATAGACTCCTGTCTGACCTCATGTTTAATTCACTTGTTTCAGCGGTACATGTGTGAGGATCCCTATTAGATTGTTATATTTTATACTTAATAATTTGCATTTACATGTAATATCCCATGCAATGGTATTTCTCTCAAAACTGTATTTTTTTCTGTCACTTGATACCTCGAGGCACAGCTTCCCGCTTGTCTCCATGGTGATCGAGCTTCCCGCCTGTATCCTTAGTGATGGACAGCAGTCCGATGCATTCTGGGATAGCGCACTTCGTTCATCCCTGATTTTGCCTGCAGTGGAATGCTGTCATCACAAATTTCCTATTTTTGTACTTTTTATCATTTATCAGGTAGGCATTTAAATCATTTTCCCCCAATAATGTTAATAGTGTTATTAACATATGTAGAATAACATATACTCTTGAATTTACCCTACATTTATCCTGTTTGTCTGTAAATAGATAAATGTTTTAAGAAGTTTCGTGTTGTTGTTGTTAGTAATTGAACAACTGTTGTCAATTCTAACTTGAATTTGCTTGAATTAGTATCCTAGACCTTCCTTCCTGAAACTGTTACCAGTTTCCACTATTGTTTTAATTATCTTTCCTTGCGACATGCTTATTAGTTTGATGCTCTGCTGAAGTGATGTCCTGCACGATTTCATGTAAGATTTAATATGGGAAGCCGAAGAACTTTTGTGTAGTACATAAGGGACATAACTCTTTTAGCCATAACTCTCAAATTGTCGAAATACATCTATAAATGTGTTAAGCTAAATTAATTTGAAACTGCATTGCTATTTCCTCATTTAAACCTAGTTTTAATTGTGTAAGGTTGCATTGTTATTTGTTATCTTGCGGTATGTGGAGATGCAAATTAAGGTGGTGCTAAACACTAGTCAATCGACACAATTATCCATTTTCTGCAATGTATCTCTGGAGTTTATATCATTCAATCAAGACTGATTATCATTTGTGTACTGTTTGCAATAATGAGATACCATTATTCTATTTATCTTCCACTACTTTACTTATTATCATATAATTTTTATTTACCGTCCCATTATATTATGTATCATTCATAATATTATTTTGTTTTTCGGTTACTTATTTTACTTAATTCACTGTATTCATTAAGCGTATGGAAATCGTGTTTGTTTATCATAATAGTTCCATTGAATAATATGTTGTCTTACATAATTTGATTTAGATTTAATTTAACATATCATTTTCTATATTTTTATTTTCATTATTAATATTGTTCATAAATGTTAATATTGCATTATAAGTTTATTTAATCTATTTGATCCACTGAACAACTTAACACAATAAAGTAGTAAGGAAACTCCGAAAATATTCATGGTGTAATCTCAATATTTCGACTTTAATTAAGTCATCGTCAGGAGAATTAATTCTCCTGACGATGACTTAATTAAAGTCGAAATATTGAGATTACACCATGAATATTTTCGGAGTTTCCTTACTACTTTATTAAGTTTATTTAACTTCAACCCATTGTGCTGAATATGTGGTCTGATGCATTCTGGGATAGCGCACTTCGTTCATCCCTGATTTTGCCTGCAGTGGAATGCTGTCATCACAAATTTCATGTTTTTGTACTTTTTTATCATTTATCAGGTAATAAAGGTCCGACATCCTAAAGTACAGTTGGACTATGTTCCTGATTAAACGGTCTGCAGGGCTTGATGCAAGATCTGTTGTTTGACCAAAGTGAACATTTCACCTGTAGCTGTCACAAGACCACTTGGAGTTATTTTTTAGTGCCGTTAGACAATGCGGGAAGAAATGTTTGAAAGTCTCTTTACACGTGGGTATAGATGTCGAAAGCTCGTGTTGTCAAACAACTGACTACGTGGTGATGCCAACCTTAATTTTTTCTCCTTAATGTGGTAAGTGGTTCAATTTTTTTACAGTTTCTTTCAATAAATCTTGTACTAAAAAACCCTCATCCTGTTCATGTTTTTCCTTATTAGGTGGATGGAGTAATAACCCCACTGCCTTGCAGTTTAAGGCCATCATGAAGAAATTACTGGCAAGAAGTGGGTTTCTTACAGGATCAAGGACGGGGAATTCATCAGATCTAGAAGAAACTGAAATCATAAACATAAGCAAATTCAGTTTGAAGTGCGAAGACAAACTTTTACCGGTTTTGTGGACTTGGGAATTGGCGAGAAATCAACGACAGAGGCAAAAAAAGTTCTAGTCATGGTGGTTGGGTTAAGAGGTCGATAGGAAGCTCCAATAGCACATTATTTCACCAAAGTACTAACAGCTGACATCCATTATCAGCTTGTTAGTCACTGTCTTGAAGCCTTGAAGACGTCAAGTTGGGAGTCTGACATCTTCAGAAAGAGGAGAATTAGTAACAGTGGAGATATACATGAATGTCACGGGATCGTTTATTCCTCCGCTCTTCATTTTCCCCGTGTCAGGACGAAGCCAGAGCTTATGGATGGAGCCCCCCCTGGATCTATTGTCGCGTGCCACAAAAGTGGTTGGATGCAAACGTCTATGTCGATGCGGCAACAGTCGCCGGCGCTCGAAATCGCCGTCGTGGGAGCGGGCAGACTACACGACCATCGCCTGATCGCCGCGACCGGCGTTCAAAATCGCCTAGTGTGACGTGGGCTATAGGTTACATGATACAGTTTCATTTCCCATTTGCGGTAATGTTAACGTTTTGATTTGTGGCTAATTACCTAAATCTCGTTAAGACTTTTCCTAACCATTTCCAAATAGATCAACACATGAGAAATCCTTTACAACCAAATAAAGTTGACATAGTGCATGCCGGTTTCAAGCTACACACAATTTAACATGGGTACCGCCATTTTGACAGTTTTAGGCTTACTTATTCTAGCCAAACTTTGGTATTTTCAAAATTGGGTGAACATTAAAAAAACACACACAAAAATCTGTTATCAGGCATTGATTGAAAGCTTAAAGTATGTACAGTAGACCTATGTTAGTTTCAATCCAATATTCAAATAACCCAGATACCAAACTATCACTATGTAGCCACCTTCTAGCTCCTGTATAACCGAAGTCAATTTTCATTGGCTGAGAAAACACAAACTGGGTGTTGTGACCTATAACAAGGATATAATTCCTCGAAATTTGTCAAATTTAATAACTTTGCTTTTATTAACCAATATCAAATTGAATTTCAAAAGATCAAAGCTTTTCGGCCAGTCGTTTTGAATTTGTGAAGTAATTTACACACCCACCCCCTTCATGTTTCCAGGCTTATATTTTAAAGTTTTTCTGAGGACCAATTCAAAATGTTATTCCTCGCTATAAAAAGGTGAATCATCAAATACCCTTCAAATTTGCTGGAAATGATGGGTTGTTGGTTGTAGTTTACTGTTAGCATCTGTCTGGGTTAGAGACTGCCATAAGGGCAGAGCCAGGGGAGATAACCCACCCCACCCGTCCAAAAAATGTCTGATTTCTTAACATTTGGACTGTTTGAAAGCTAATAAAACTTCTCCAGTGATTTAAAAACTGTCCAATTCAGGGCCACAGTCATGTCAGCTTACCTGTTAAGATATAAAAAGGGCAATTTGTACAGATTATATCATTTCAGACCCACAGGGAAGGGGGGGGGGGTCTGGTTATTTTACATCAATAGCTAATGAGCCTGAAATAATCATTTGCTTTGAAAAACATTAATAATTCCAAGAAGTGAAATGTCATTCCTAGACCTCATTGATGGAAATGGATCACTACTGAGGCATATACAAGTATTTTACACCCTACAATAAGAGTCTTGTGGTTGCTCAAACCTAGCCCTGGTCCACAAAAGCCTGTTTTTCAGAAAAAGTGGTGAATATTTAAATTTTTTTACTGAATTCATTTATTTTATATTTCAAATATGTAGTCCAGATACAACGGCACCAAAAATGGTGGTGGTTTGAAAATTTAGAACAAAATACTTACTTTTCACACTTCACTATAGGTTACATGATACAGTTTCATTTCCCATTTGCGGTAATGTTAACGTTTTGATTTGTGGCTAATTACCTAAATCTCGTTAAGACTTTTCCTAACCATTTCCAAATAGATCAACACATGAGAAATCCTTTACAACCAAATAAAGTTGACATAGTGCATGCCGGTTTCAAGCTACACACAATTTAACATGGGTACCGCCATTTTGACAGTTTTAGGCTTACTTATTCTAGCCAAACTTTGGTATTTTCAAAATTGGGTGAACATTAAAAAAACACACACAAAAATCTGTTATCAGGCATTGATTGAAAGCTTAAAGTATGTACAGTAGACCTATGTTAGTTTCAATCCAATATTCAAATAACCCAGATACCAAACTATCACTATGTAGCCACCTTCTAGCTCCTGTATAACCGAAGTCAATTTTCATTGGCTGAGAAAACACAAACTGGGTGTTGTGACCTATAACAAGGATATAATTCCTCGAAATTTGTCAAATTTAATAACTTTGCTTTTATTAACCAATATCAAATTGAATTTCAAAAGATCAAAGCTTTTCGGCCAGTCGTTTTGAATTTGTGAAGTAATTTACACACCCACCCCCTTCATGTTTCCAGGCTTATATTTTAAAGTTTTTCTGAGGACCAATTCAAAATGTTATTCCTCGCTATAAAAAGGTGAATCATCAAATACCCTTCAAATTTGCTGGAAATGATGGGTTGTTGGTTGTAGTTTACTGTTAGCATCTGTCTGGGTTAGAGACTGCCATAAGGGCAGAGCCAGGGGAGATAACCCACCCCACCCGTCCAAAAAATGTCTGATTTCTTAACATTTGGACTGTTTGAAAGCTAATAAAACTTCTCCAGTGATTTAAAAACTGTCCAATTCAGGGCCACAGTCATGTCAGCTTACCTGTTAAGATATAAAAAGGGCAATTTGTACAGATTATATCATTTCAGACCCACAGGGAAGGGGGGGGGGGTCTGGTTATTTTACATCAATAGCTAATGAGCCTGAAATAATCATTTGCTTTGAAAAACATTAATAATTCCAAGAAGTGAAATGTCATTCCTAGACCTCATTGATGGAAATGGATCACTACTGAGGCATATACAAGTATTTTACACCCTACAATAAGAGTCTTGTGGTTGCTCAAACCTAGCCCTGGTCCACAAAAGCCTGTTTTTCAGAAAAAGTGGTGAATATTTAAATTTTTTTACTGAATTCATTTATTTTATATTTCAAATATGTAGTCCAGATACAACGGCACCAAAAATGGTGGTGGTTTGAAAATTTAGAACAAAATACTTACTTTTCACACTTCACTATAACAAGGATATAATTCCTCGAAATTTGTCAAATTTAATAACTTTGCTTTTATTAACCAATATCAAATTGAATTTCAAAAGATCAAAGCTTTTCGGCCAGTCGTTTTGAATTTGTGAAGTAATTTACACACCCACCCCCTTCATGTTTCCAGGCTTATATTTTAAAGTTTTTCTGAGGACCAATTCAAAATGTTATTCCTCGCTATAAAAAGGTGAATCATCAAATACCCTTCAAATTTGCTGGAAATGATGGGTTGTTGGTTGTAGTTTACTGTTAGCATCTGTCTGGGTTAGAGACTGCCATAAGGGCAGAGCCAGGGGAGATAACCAACCCCACCCGTCCAAAAAATGTCTGATTTCTTAACATTTGGACTGTTTGAAAGCTAATAAAACTTCTCCAGTGATTTAAAAACTGTCCAATTCAGGGCCACAGTCATGTCAGCTTACCTGTTAAGATATAAAAAGGGCAATTTGTACAGATTATATCATTTCAGACCCACAGGGAAGGGGGTGGGAGGGGGGGGGGGGTCTGGTTATTTTACATCAATAGCTAATGAGCCTGAAATAATCATTTGCTTTGAAAAACATTAATAATTCCAAGAAGTGAAATGTCATTCCTAGACCTCATTGATGGAAATGGATCACTACTGAGGCATATACAAGTATTTTACACCCTACAATAAGAGTCTTGTGGTTGCTCAAACCTAGCCCTGGTCCACAAAAGCCTGTTTTTCAGAAAAAGTGGTGAATATTTAAATTTTTTTACTGAATTCATTTATTTTATATTTCAAATATGTAGTCCAGATACAACGGCACCAAAAATGGTGGTGGTTTGAAAATTTAGAACAAAATACTTACTTTTCACACTTCACTATAGGTTACATGATACAGTTTCATTTCCCATTTGCGGTAATGTTAACGTTTTGATTTGTGGCTAATTACCTAAATCTCGTTAAGACTTTTCCTAACCATTTCCAAATAGATCAACACATGAGAAATCCTTTACAACCAAATAAAGTTGACATAGTGCATGCCGGTTTCAAGCTACACACAATTTAACATGGGTACCGCCATTTTGACAGTTTTAGGCTTACTTATTCTAGCCAAACTTTGGTATTTTCAAAATTGGGTGAACATTAAAAAAACACACACAAAAATCTGTTATCAGGCATTGATTGAAAGCTTAAAGTATGTACAGTAGACCTATGTTAGTTTCAATCCAATATTCAAATAACCCAGATACCAAACTATCACTATGTAGCCACCTTCTAGCTCCTGTATAACCGAAGTCAATTTTCATTGGCTGAGAAAACACAAACTGGGTGTTGTGACCTATAACAAGGATATAATTCCTCGAAATTTGTCAAATTTAATAACTTTGCTTTTATTAACCAATATCAAATTGAATTTCAAAAGATCAAAGCTTTTCGGCCAGTCGTTTTGAATTTGTGAAGTAATTTACACACCCACCCCCTTCATGTTTCCAGGCTTATATTTTAAAGTTTTTCTGAGGACCAATTCAAAATGTTATTCCTCGCTATAAAAAGGTGAATCATCAAATACCCTTCAAATTTGCTGGAAATGATGGGTTGTTGGTTGTAGTTTACTGTTAGCATCTGTCTGGGTTAGAGACTGCCATAAGGGCAGAGCCAGGGGAGATAACCCACCCCACCCGTCCAAAAAATGTCTGATTTCTTAACATTTGGACTGTTTGAAAGCTAATAAAACTTCTCCAGTGATTTAAAAACTGTCCAATTCAGGGCCACAGTCATGTCAGCTTACCTGTTAAGATATAAAAAGGGCAATTTGTACAGATTATATCATTTCAGACCCACAGGGAAGGGGGGGGGGGGTCTGGTTATTTTACATCAATAGCTAATGAGCCTGAAATAATCATTTGCTTTGAAAAACATTAATAATTCCAAGAAGTGAAATGTCATTCCTAGACCTCATTGATGGAAATGGATCACTACTGAGGCATATACAAGTATTTTACACCCTACAATAAGAGTCTTGTGGTTGCTCAAACCTAGCCCTGGTCCACAAAAGCCTGTTTTTCAGAAAAAGTGGTGAATATTTAAATTTTTTTACTGAATTCATTTATTTTATATTTCAAATATGTAGTCCAGATACAACGGCACCAAAAATGGTGGTGGTTTGAAAATTTAGAACAAAATACTTACTTTTCACACTTCACTATAGGTTACATGATACAGTTTCATTTCCCATTTGCGGTAATGTTAACGTTTTGATTTGTGGCTAATTACCTAAATCTCGTTAAGACTTTTCCTAACCATTTCCAAATAGATCAACACATGAGAAATCCTTTACAACCAAATAAAGTTGACATAGTGCATGCCGGTTTCAAGCTACACACAATTTAACATGGGTACCGCCATTTTGACAGTTTTAGGCTTACTTATTCTAGCCAAACTTTGGTATTTTCAAAATTGGGTGAACATTAAAAAAACACACACAAAAATCTGTTATCAGGCATTGATTGAAAGCTTAAAGTATGTACAGTAGACCTATGTTAGTTTCAATCCAATATTCAAATAACCCAGATACCAAACTATCACTATGTAGCCACCTTCTAGCTCCTGTATAACCGAAGTCAATTTTCATTGGCTGAGAAAACACAAACTGGGTGTTGTGACCTATAACAAGGATATAATTCCTCGAAATTTGTCAAATTTAATAACTTTGCTTTTATTAACCAATATCAAATTGAATTTCAAAAGATCAAAGCTTTTCGGCCAGTCGTTTTGAATTTGTGAAGTAATTTACACACCCACCCCCTTCATGTTTCCAGGCTTATATTTTAAAGTTTTTCTGAGGACCAATTCAAAATGTTATTCCTCGCTATAAAAAGGTGAATCATCAAATACCCTTCAAATTTGCTGGAAATGATGGGTTGTTGGTTGTAGTTTACTGTTAGCATCTGTCTGGGTTAGAGACTGCCATAAGGGCAGAGCCAGGGGAGATAACCCACCCCACCCGTCCAAAAAATGTCTGATTTCTTAACATTTGGACTGTTTGAAAGCTAATAAAACTTCTCCAGTGATTTAAAAACTGTCCAATTCAGGGCCACAGTCATGTCAGCTTACCTGTTAAGATATAAAAAGGGCAATTTGTACAGATTATATCATTTCAGACCCACAGGGAAGGGGGGGGGGGGGGTCTGGTTATTTTACATCAATAGCTAATGAGCCTGAAATAATCATTTGCTTTGAAAAACATTAATAATTCCAAGAAGTGAAATGTCATTCCTAGACCTCATTGATGGAAATGGATCACTACTGAGGCATATACAAGTATTTTACACCCTACAATAAGAGTCTTGTGGTTGCTCAAACCTAGCCCTGGTCCACAAAAGCCTGTTTTTCAGAAAAAGTGGTGAATATTTAAATTTTTTTACTGAATTCATTTATTTTATATTTCAAATATGTAGTCCAGATACAACGGCACCAAAAATGGTGGTGGTTTGAAAATTTAGAACAAAATACTTACTTTTCACACTTCACTATAGGTTACATGATACAGTTTCATTTCCCATTTGCGGTAATGTTAACGTTTTGATTTGTGGCTAATTACCTAAATCTCGTTAAGACTTTTCCTAACCATTTCCAAATAGATCAACACATGAGAAATCCTTTACAACCAAATAAAGTTGACATAGTGCATGCCGGTTTCAAGCTACACACAATTTAACATGGGTACCGCCATTTTGACAGTTTTAGGCTTACTTATTCTAGCCAAACTTTGGTATTTTCAAAATTGGGTGAACATTAAAAAAACACACACAAAAATCTGTTATCAGGCATTGATTGAAAGCTTAAAGTATGTACAGTAGACCTATGTTAGTTTCAATCCAATATTCAAATAACCCAGATACCAAACTATCACTATGTAGCCACCTTCTAGCTCCTGTATAACCGAAGTCAATTTTCATTGGCTGAGAAAACACAAACTGGGTGTTGTGACCTATACAGCTGACATCCAGTGTCAGCTTGTTAGTTCCTTGATGTTTGCCTCATGATCAGACTTGTCCGCAAAATGTTGCAGGCTATTGGGATAATTTATTCAGATAATGGGCCCATTATTTGGAAGCTGATATCTGACCTTCATGAGGCCCAGGATGATATTGGTCTCCGGTTAGCCAATAAGCTAACGAGTCAGCACATTGAGTTTCAGACACAAACAATGAAAGTCTGTTCAGACATTGTCCTCATCTGTGGCTTCAGCATTGGAGACTGTACAAAAAATTGGTGTCAATAAATTCTCAAACTGTGGATCAACTGTGAATATTATAAAAGTAAGAATGATCATGGGACAATTTGTATCAAAATTCATTCCAAAATAAAGCTTCATGTAGGCAATATAATGGATGTTCTGTTGTATATAATGGGCTATCTAACACACATCATGCCACTATATATATCAAGAATACTTACAACCCAAAGCTTATTGTATGAATTTTTAATTAAAATTATTAAGGGATGAAATATATGAAGAAAAAAAAATATTTTTTAACTTTAAGTTATGAACAAAGAATTATTCCAAAACGACTAAAAAAGACAGGAAAAGTTGTAAGCAAGATATTATAGTAAGGGATTTTTTGTTTTTGTCATGTTTTAAACTTAAAAAAGACCTTTAATGGTCTGAACGAAAACACTGATGTCTTTAGCGAGTTGATAAACTGTTTTATATATCAAATAGTTCCTCCCTCTTTGGTCATGGGGACAAGGCACCAATTACTCTTGAACGATGGTCAAATATTGAACAATTTTTATTTTTACCAGAGACAGGGAGGTATGTGATTCGCTTAAGAACTGTGGATGGGTCACCACTTTTCACATCTTCCAGGTACAGTAGTGATTAGAATCTGACTAAAGGTTAACGTATTACTTCGTTTGGGACCTTGTGGTTAACTTACTGGGTATAGACTCCTGTCTAACCTCATGTTTAATTCACTTGTTTCAGAGGTACCTGTCTAGTTGGACTATGTTCCTGCATAAAAGCTCTGCATGGCTTGATGCAAGATCTGTTGTTTGACTAGAGTGGACATTTCAAATACTTGCTCACCTGTAGCTGCCACAAGACCACTTGGGATTATTTGTAGTGCCGTTAGACAATGTGGTAAGTGTAAGTGTAAGAGAGGTATCTACGCAGTGAGACAATAGTAATCTAAGGGAGCTAACCTACTAGTTAACCTGGTACTGGAAATCGTCAAGATAGTTTTGCCGGACTGATATGCGCGCGCAGGTCGGAAGTCACTGTCTGCTTGCCGCCAATAAATCTTTCGGTTACAAATTTTAACCATCTTGTTAATTCTTATTTTTGCCAGGTATGTACAACCATCTGAGTTAATAATCATTGTAATTATTCTAACTAAGTCAAGAACTGTTAATGCATGCATATTTTACAGTTGTCAGACCCTGGGAATGTAGATTAAAGTTTGTTAGGAAATGTGCTTTACCTCTCGCCCCCATGGTCCAGCACGTTGTGCGCCATTTTTCATAAACCTCATGTGGGTCATTACTCATTGTCATATGTTCTAAGTTGAAAATGCGGTAACTTAGGAATAGTTCATCGATTAGTATTTAATTTGATGATGTTTAACTGTAGAACATATTACTTTATGACTAAGTCAGGATATTTGTACCAAGATAAATAAGTTGATATTCATGTTTGGGATGATTTGCCAAGTTAGTCAAATCATTAGTGGAGAAATATGAAGCAACCATTTAATTATACCTTATTGATTCCTTACAACAACTCAGCTCAGTTTAATGAAAGGAAACAACATACCGTTGCGCATAAGCCCAAGAGCTTATTATTGTCATTGTATTATTACTTCCAATGTTATTATCATTGTATTGTTACTTCCATTGTTTATGGGCAGACTGTCTGCTGGCCGCCAATAAATCTTTCGGTTACAAATTTTAACCATCTTGTTAATTCTTATTTTTGCCAGGTTACATTTGGCGAGCTTGCCAGGACTGGTTTTTCTTTTAACCCTTAAACCAGATCATGGACCTGGAGTCAAGGGAGGCGACTTCGATGAGAGATGGGCGGCAAGCAGACCCAGTCATGACACAAGCTACATCAGCTCTCCCAACCAAGATAGCTTTGAGAAGAGATTTTCGAGTGGAGGGTCAGATCTGGGGTGATAAGGGCGTAAGCTTTACAAATATTTCAAGGCAGATTGACCAAGGCCTGGATAAGGGCTATTCTGAAAGTGAAATAGTAGATGCGGTTGTCCAAGCTGTTCACCCCACACAACAGCTTAAGAGTTACCTAGAGGCCAGGATCGGCCGTGGACTTTCTGTTAAAGAACTGAAGGCCCTATTGTTACAGTGCTATGAAAAGAAAAATGCTACGGAACTCTACCGTTTATTGTGTGAAACCAAACAAAATTCCAATGAATCAGTCCTGAACTTTGTTTTGCGGGTGTTGGAATTGGGTCATAAAGTGGTAGTAGCAACCAAAGAAGAGGGGTCTGATGTCGAAAGAGATGATCTGCTCATTCCTCGCATGAGGCGCTTGACACTACAATCTATATACTTGGGTCTAAGGGACCAGTCATTATGTCAGGACTTAAAGGAAGTCTTGCACAGCGACTTCCCAGATGAAATTATCATTGAAAAAGTGAACGAAACTGTCCATTGTTTTGAAGAACGCCGAAAGAAACACAACTCTGTTAAATCTATCGGTCAACCAGCGAGGGTAAACACAATTGACAGTAAAACTAGTGAGTTTCCAGAGTTGCAGCCCTTAACTAAAATGTTTGCTGATTTTAAAGAAGAAATTAAAGTGGAAATGGCCGCAATGCTAAGAGAAACGAGGGATGACCAAGCCAGGGACCGATTTCAAAGCAAGGGTCGGCATTATGATGCAGGCAAGCCCCGAACAAAACGAGGATGTCCATTATGCAGGAAGAGTGGAGACACCGAAAATTGTGACCACTGCTTCTATTGTGGTTCCAGTGAACACTATATGGTTGGGTGTAAAGCCAAAAGGCAGGGAAACGAAAAGGGGGCAATACCAAGGGACAAGTATTGACTGAAAACCCCAAACAGTCCCATAGTGTCAGTGAAAAATGTTCTCAATGTGGTAAAGTATGTGCTGATTTAAAATGCAACGGCTGCAAATCAGCCAGGTATTGTTCAAAATTTTGCCAAACTAGTCAATGGTCATATCACCGTCCCCTCTGCAATGCTATACAAAGGATAGAAGGGAATAATATAGCACTTGGTAAATTTATCAATAGGGACTCTAGACTATTGCACCTGGTTGGAGCCAAATGTGAAATTTCTTGTTCTTTAAATAACACCAACTCAGTTGCCTTATGGGACACCGGTTCGCAGGTTTGCCTACTTCCTTTAAAATGGGCTAGGAAGCACTTGAAATCATATGACATTAAACCACTATCTGAAATATTGGGTGAAGAAAATTTGACCATAGTGGCTGCCAATGGTGTATCTGTTCCATTCCAGGGTTGGGTACCAGTAGATTTTAGACTATTGGGGGATGATGATAATGTAACATTCAAGGTACCATTTTTAATAGCAGATGTTCCAAGTAATTACCCTATAGTTGGTTATAATGTTATCGAACACTATCTTAATGTGAAGCCTGAAGGTGTTACAACCAAATCTAAAGTAGAGTTATTACAATTAAGTTTGCCAGAAAAAACAACTGATATGGTCACAAAAATAGTAGACTTAATTGAGACTAACAAACCAGATAAAGAGTACCTGGTTGAAAATGGCAGACATAGTATCACCATACCCAAACATAGTAATAAGAGTGTCAAATTTCTTGTTACAGGTAATTTTTCTGAGAAAGCAACTGTGTTATTTGAGCCACTTGTGGGGACTGATGATTTGCCAGATGGTGTTGTTGTCCATGAGACTATTGTGGATGTAAAAAGGGGAGCCAGGGTACCTATTCATTTGGTGTTGTCCAATACTTCAAACAAGGACCAGTGCATTAAAGGTAGGACCAAAATTGGCATACTCACAGAAACACGCTCAGTTCTTCCTTTACAGTTATTACAACACAAACACACAACCCAAACTAATCACAGTACTATGAAACAAAGTAACCATAGCAACCCTACAGCAAGCAAGCATGAAAGTAACTCACTATGGCATCCTCCCATCGACTTGAGTAAAAGTGACTTGACAGAGACACAACGAACACAAGTGACTAACTTGTTATTTGAACAGTCTCCCGTCTTTTCTCGACATGATGGGGACATAGGTTGTGTACCAAGTTTAGAATTAAACATTGACTTGACTGACAATAACCCTGTTCAACAGAACTATGTGTCAATACCAAGACCTCTATATCAAGAGGTGAAAGACTACCTTATTGACTTGATAGAAAGGGGGTGGATAAGACGGAGCAATTCTCCCTACTCCAGTCATATGGTCTGTGTTAGGAAAAGGGATGGTAGTCTTAGACTGTGCATTGACTACAGGAAGGTTAATCGTAAAACAATTCAAAATAGACAGCCCATACCACGTATACAAGACGCCCTAGATGGACTGGCTGGTAAAACATGGTTCTCATTATTGGACCAAGGAAAAGCTTACCACCAAGGTTTTGTGAAAAAAGACTGTCAGAAATATACTGCCTTTATAACACCATGGGGCTTATATGAATGGCAAAGGATCCCTTTTGGTTTAAGTGGGGCTGTTGGGGCGTTCCAATCTTATATGGATCAAGTTTTAGAAGACTTAAGAGATAAGATCTGCATACCGTACTTAGACGATGTGTTGGTTTTTAGTGACAGCTTTGAAGACCACCTTAATCACTTACAAACCGTTCTTAAGAGACTTCAACAGACTGGCATTAAACTCAAACCTGCTAAATGTGAATTGTTTAGGAGACAAGTCAAATATTTAGGACACTGGGTCTCAGCGAAAGGTTACAGTATGGACCCAGCTGAGCGCGAGCCATTGGAAAGCTTAAAGAAAAATCCCCCCTCTAATATAGGCGAGCTGAGGCAAATGCTAGGTCTATTAGGGTACTATAGGAAATATCTACCGAATTTTTCAATAAGGGCCAAAATTTTGTATGATTTGTTGAAAAAGAAAGAACCCAGCCAACCGAATAAAAGGAGAAAAACTAAAACTAACCAAGCTGACTCTAAGCAAGACATTGAGTGGACTGAAAAACACAGTGCAGCTCTGTGTGATTTGATTGATGATTTGATGTCTGATCATGTCATGGCTTTCCCTAGTTTTGATAAGAAATTTGTTTTGCATGTAGATGCATGTCAGAATGGACTTGGGGCAGTCTTATACCAACCCCAGGAAAATGGGCACCTTGCAGTCATTGGTTATGGGTCTAGGACTTTAACAACAGCTGAACAAAAATATCACCTTCACTCTGGAAAGTTAGAATTTCTAGCTTTAAAATGGGCTATTACTGAACGGTTTAGGGATTACCTTTACTACGCTCAGGGGTTCACCGTATTTACTGACAACAACCCATTGACTTATATATTAACATCCGCTAAACTAGACAGCACACGACACAGGTGGGTGGCAGAGTTGGCTGATTTCCATTTTGACATAAGATATAGACCAGGAAAGAAAAACATTGACGCAGATACTCTATCTCGACTCCCTCTACATGTGGATCAAATTAGCGCGGAATTCCCTGAACATGTCACCCCTGAACTTCTGAAGGCCTCATTTGTTAGAGCAACCTCGGGTGCTAATGATGA
Source organism: Lepidochitona cinerea (assembly GCA_963971465.1). Taxonomy (NCBI): domain Eukaryota; kingdom Metazoa; phylum Mollusca; class Polyplacophora; order Chitonida; family Tonicellidae; genus Lepidochitona; species Lepidochitona cinerea. The sequence continues at coordinate 96,676,787 of OZ020551.1, read as the reverse complement.
CCATATCCTGATTTCAGCAATATCTGACAGTACTTCTTTCCTGACTGATATGGAATCGATGACAAGGGACTCACTCACTGTGATCCCAGTTGACAGTATGATAAAATCCCAACAGGAAGACCCTGAAATAGGCACTGTATTACCCTACATCGGTTTAGATCAGTCAAAAATTAACAAGCTTAAGATTGGCAATGTTAAAACAGCTTTAAGGAAAGAAATAAGCCGATTGACTTTTGACAAAAGGGGGGTTTTAATACGGAAATGTGTAATGCCTGGAGGAGCTGAGAGGTCCCAATTGGTACTCCCTGAGAAATACAGACAACAAATACTGAGAGAATTTCATGACGAGATGGGTCACCTGGGCTCCGACAGGGTAATGACTTTAGTACGGGATAGGTTTTACTGGCCCTACATGGGCCAATATGTGGATGAATATGTGAATAAGCGCTGTAAATGCTTGAAGGACAAAAAACCTACTTTAATAAACAGGGAACCCATGAAGCCTATTGTTACCTCCTCCCCCTTTGAATTGGTCTCTATTGACTTCCTCCATTTAGACAGAGCAAAGGGCGGGTTTGAATATTTACTGGTGGTGGTAGATCACTTTACTAGGTTTACACAAGTCTACCCCACTAGGAATAAAGCAGGGAAAACAGCAGCTGAACGTATATTTAATGATTTCATACCCCGCTTTGGCATCCCGGGTAGGATATTACACGACCAGGGAAAAGAGGTTGAAAATAAATTGTTTCACCAATTAGAGACACTATGTGGGATAGAGCGTTCACGTACCACACCATACCACCCACAATGCAATGGCAAGGTTGAACGCTTTAACCGCACAATAATACAGATGTTAAAGACTTTACCAGAAACCAGCAAAAATGACTGGGCGAAACATGTAAACAAATTGGTGCATGCGTATAATTGCACAAGACACGACAGCACTGGTTATTCCCCCTACTACTTGCTCTTTGGACGATCACCAAGGTTACCTGTAGACATTATATTCGGACTGAGACAAGACGAACAAATTGGCCCATCCCAACCTTACATAGATAAATGGAGAATTGGCATGCAGCAAGCGCATGAGATAGCTCTAGAAAATTCCACAAAGTCGAGTACCAAGGGTAAGAAACTGCATGATAGGAAAATGAGAAGTAGTGTACTTTTACCTGGTGACAGAGTCTTAATTAGGAATTTAAGTGAAAGAGGTGGGACGGGGAAACTTAGGTCTTACTGGGAATCTAAAATACATGTTGTAATAAAAAGGATATCTGAAGACAACCCAGTATATGTAATAAAAGCAGAAGATGGGGGCGTTAAGGAAAGGACTGTTCATAGGAATTTACTGTTACCTTGTGACGGATTACCACTAGAAACAAAACAAAGACCAGATAAATCCATAAGAAGGTCTAGTGACAAACCAAACCATACCAATAACACTGACCAAATAGAGTCTCAGTTAGATGATGAATATGACTGGCAACTTTGGTTCCAAGAAAGTGATTTGGACCCAACTTCAGATATATTTGTGCCCCAGGGGCAAGCCCAGGACAATTTACCCGATCAAATACCTACACACACTGGAAATAATGCAGATCAAGAACCCTATACTACACAACAGGGTTATACTCCCAATCCAGTACTGTCACACAGGGAAAGGAGACCACCTGCTAGGTTAACATACGATACACTGGGACAAAGCACCCAATACAGACAATTTCCAGCTATGCACATGGTCCAACAGGCACCTTATCCCCTGGCTATCCCAGTGTTTCATGGATGGCAAGACTGGCAACCCATCAGTGTTCCGCAATGGGTGTAAGGTAACCGTTTTTTCTTCTTCTTTTCCTTCTCACTTGTAGTAGTTAAACCATTGTAAATTTTGGTTATTTTTTTGTTTTTGTGAATAACGTGTCTACAAAATGTATGATCTACTATTATAGAGGTAGTTTTTCAGAAGTGTTAAAACAGGGTTACCTTGTTATGTACAGTTTCAGTGATTTGGCCAGTCATTGAATTCACCATTCTCTGTTCTTAAGTTGTGCTTCTGAATTTTTTTTTTTTTTTACATATACATCTAGATGGGAATATGATCCCGTGTGTAGGCAGTTCAACGTCACCTCATTTGGTTCTATGATATATTGTTCATGGTGATGCTATTTAGATATTTTTTTTTGTGTATATGTCGGGGCGACATATAATTGAGAGGGGGAGTGTGTAAGAGAGGTATCTACGCAGTGAGACAATAGTAATCTAAGGGAGCTAACCTACTAGTTAACCTGGTACTGGAAATCGTCAAGATAGTTTTGCCGGACTGATATGCGCGCGCAGGTCGGAAGTCACTGTCTGCTTGCCGCCAATAAATCTTTCGGTTACAAATTTTAACCATCTTGTTAATTCTTATTTTTGCCAGGTATGTACAACCATCTGAGTTAATAATCATTGTAATTATTCTAACTAAGTCAAGAACTGTTAATGCATGCATATTTTACAGTTGTCAGACCCTGGGAATGTAGATTAAAGTTTGTTAGGAAATGTGCTTTACCTCTCGCCCCCATGGTCCAGCACGTTGTGCGCCATTTTTCATAAACCTCATGTGGGTCATTACTCATTGTCATATGTTCTAAGTTGAAAATGCGGTAACTTAGGAATAGTTCATCGATTAGTATTTAATTTGATGATGTTTAACTGTAGAACATATTACTTTATGACTAAGTCAGGATATTTGTACCAAGATAAATAAGTTGATATTCATGTTTGGGATGATTTGCCAAGTTAGTCAAATCATTAGTGGAGAAATATGAAGCAACCATTTAATTATACCTTATTGATTCCTTACAACAACTCAGCTCAGTTTAATGAAAGGAAACAACATACCGTTGCGCATAAGCCCAAGAGCTTATTATTGTCATTGTATTATTACTTCCAATGTTATTATCATTGTATTGTTACTTCCATTGTTTATGGGCAGACTGTCTGCTGGCCGCCAATAAATCTTTCGGTTACAAATTTTAACCATCTTGTTAATTCTTATTTTTGCCAGGTTACATAAGCAACTAACTACGGGTGATGTCAGCCTTAATTTTTTCTCATTAATGTGGTAAGTGGTTCAATCTTTAGGCTTTCAATTAATCTTTCAATAATCTCTAAAACGAAAACTCATCCTGTTCATGTTTTTTCTTTATTAGGTGGATGGAGTAATAACCCCACTGCCTTGCAGTTTAAGGCCATCATGAAGAATTTACTGGCAATAATTGGGGGTCTTACAGGATCAAGGACAGGAAATTCATCAGATCTAGAAGATACGGAAATCATAAACATAAGCCAATTCAGTTTGAAGTGCGAAGACAAACTTTTACCGGTTTTGTGGACTTGGGAATTGGCGAGAAATCAACGACAGAGGCAAAATAAGTTCTAGTTGTCATGGTGGTTGGGTTAAGAGGTCGATAGGAAGCTCCAATAGCACATTATGTCACCAAAGGACTAACAGCTGACATCCATTATCAGCTTGTTAGTCACTGTCTTGAAGCCTTAATTGAAATTGGAATCAAAGTTCATGCACTAACAACGGATGGACATGCTACGAACACAGCTATGTTTCGGTTGCTTTGGTGCAACATGTCACTAGGTGAGAAATTGCAACCATCTTTTTCTTCTCCAAACACAGACTGCAGAATTCATGTGTTCCTTGATGCTTGCCACATGATCAAACTTGTCCGTAAAATGTTGCAGGCTATTGGGATAATGTATTCAGATGATGAGCCCATTATTTGGAAGCTGATATCTGACCTTCACGAGGGCCAAGCTGACATTGGTCTATAGTTAGCCAAAACGCTAACGAGACAGCACATTGAGTTTCAGACTCAAAACATGAAAGTCTGTTCAGACATTGTCCTCATCTGTGGCGGCAGCATTGGAGACATACAATTGGTGTCAATAAATTCTTAAACTATGAACCAACTGTGAATTTATATCAAAGTAAGAATGATCATGGGACAATTTGTATCAAAATTCATTCTAAAATAAAACTCCATGTATGCAATATAATGGATGTTCTGTTGTATATAATGGGCTATCTAACACACATCATGTCACTATATATATCAAGAATAATTACAATCCAAACTTATTGTATGAAATTTTAATCAAAATTATTAAGGGATGAAATATGTGAACAAAACAAATATTTTTTAACTTAAGGTCATGTACAAAGAATTGTTCCAAAAATAGTAAAAAAAAAAGGAAAAAGTTGTAAGCTTTGAAAGGTATTATATGAGTTATTTGTAAGGGAGATAATCTTGAGTTTTTTCAGGTTGTAAACTTAAAAAGACCTTTGCTGGTCTGAACGAACACACTGATGTCTTAGGTTTTAAATTTGTTTTAACAATTAAGCTTTTTTCAAAGTCAATACACTGTTTGATGTATTAAATAGTCGCCCCTTCTTTGCTCATTGGACCAAGGCACGAGTTACTCTTGAACGATGGCCAAATATTAAACCATTTTTAACAGACACAGAGAGGTATTTGCTTCGTTTAAGAACTGTGGATGGGTCACCACTTTTCACATCTTGCAGGTCTAGCAGTGATTAAAATCTTACTAAAGATTAACGTATTACATCGTCTCGGACCTAAGCTGTGGATAACGTACTGGGTATGGACTCCTGTCTGACCTCATGTTTAATTCACTTGTATCAGAGGTACCTGTATAGTTGGACTATGTTCCTGATTAAAAGGTCTGCAGGGCTTGATGCAAGATCTGTTGTTTGACCAGAGTGAACATTTCACCTGTAGCTGTCACAAGACAAATGGAGTTATTTTTTAATGCCGTTAGACAATGCGGTAAGTGTAAGAAATGTTTGAAACTCTCTTTAAACGTGGGTATAGATGTCGAAAGCTCGTGTTGTTCACAAATAACTGACTACGTGGTGATGCCAACCTTAATTTTTTCTCCTTAATGTGGTAAGTGGTTCAATCTTTAGGCAATTTCTTGTAAAAATCTCGTACTAAAAACCTCATCCTGTTCATGTTTTTCCTTATTAGGTGGATGGAGTGATAACCCCACTGCCTTACAGTTTAAGGCCATAATGACCAAATTACTGACAAGAACTGGGTCTCTTTCAGGACCAAGGGCGGGGAATTCATCAGATCTAGAAGGAATGGAAATCATAAAAGCTGACACCTCAGCATATTTGACATGAAAGAAAATAGAGGTTTTCCCAGATGTCGATATCACTATATTAAATGACCACCCATAAAACTGAAATAAGCTGGGACCACTTGTGGAAAATGCAGTTATACATGTTGCTGGTAAAGGGATAAAGGAAAGTCAAAAATAAAAAACGGCTGGGCCTTTAGGGCCATTTGGTTTAACAAACGCCCATTCGACATTTCATGGACGATATTGCGGTTCATGCGAGGAATGTAGATGAGCAATTCAAACGTTTGGAATTAGTTTTTCAGAGGCTGGCCGAAACGCATTTGAAATTAAAACTATCACAACGTGTTTTCTTCCAGAAGTTAAGTATTTGAGGCACAGTTTGTCGGAAGCGGGGGTAGAGACTGATTGATCCTGAGAAAACAAGTGTTTTAGCGAACTGGCCCACTCTTCAAAATGTTCAGGGATTGAGACGTTTTCTAGACTTTACAGGTTTCTACCGGCGTATTGTTGACGCTTATGCTCGAATTGGCAAACCTTTGTGTACTCTACTCGGCGAAAATGGGAATTCTCAAAAAGGTAAGAACGTTAAAACCAAGTGGGTTTGGGGCTCTGAACAGCAGAATGTTTTTTAGACGTTGAAATACGCCCTTTCAACTCCCACGGTGCTTGTGTGTGCTAACTAGGATTTGCCGTTTGTGTTACATAAAGATGCTAGTAAGGATGGCCTGGGTGCTGCCCTATGTCATGAACAAGGTGGTAAGTTGCGTGTCATTGCCTATGCGTCCAGAGGTTTGACTAAATCCGAGCCAAATTATTCTGCTCATAAGTTGGAGCTTTTGGCTCTCAAATGGGCGCTTTGCCAAAAGTTATATGACTATATATATGGGCATCGTGTTGAGGTTCGTACCGACAACAATCCTTTAACATATATTCTACCTCTTCCAAACTAGATGCAACTGGGTATAGGTGGTTGTCTGACCTTTCTGTTTTTGAATTTGACATTTCTTACAGGCCAGGTAAAGTAAACGTTGATGCAGATGCCCAGCTGTTGCACAGGCTTTGTGTTGGGACGACATGAATGCTGCATAGAGCGAGTATGTTGAACATGAACAGTTAAATAACAATAATATTGCTAAGGTAATTAAATGTGTAACGTAAGGCGTCAAACACTTAAAAAGGTTGGTTAAACATGAATTGAAAGAGGTTCAAAAATTGCTGAAAGAATGGAATATTCTTTACCGGATTCGTTTGGTGGATGGTAAGAGACAGCTCCAATTAGTGCTGCCTGTGGGGAGTAGAGCTTCTGGGTTAGATAGCTTGCATCATGGAGTGACGACGGCTAAAGTTCTGTATGACCACTTTGGTGTGCGGTATGGAGTGACATCAAGGCTTCGTTCGTAATTTTGAGTCGAGGGTAATCGGTGAGCTATGTAACTCACAAATGTTTTATCACAGACTGATAGTATTAATTATTTTAATCAAATGCAACATCATGGCTGTGAAATGTATAAGCCATTTTCACCAAAATCTCTAAACACACGTTTCTCTCCCCAGCTGATATCCCCAATTTCTCTGTGGAAATTTCTCTTCGAAAACTTCTCATGGTGTAGAAGAGACAGATCAATATTTCTGCCTCTGGTAACTTTTCTACCAAAACGCCCCTTTCTGTCATGTCCGCCATTATCACATTTATGTTTGACCAATTTGAATTTCTCTCTTTAAATTTGTCCATTAAGTATGATGTAGTGTCCCTCTCCTCATTTGCCACCAACCACAAACATATCACCTCCGACTCCCCATTTCCATCTACGTTCATAAGCACAAACAAAGGCATTCTACGGTCATTTAGTTTATATGTTGCATCAATCAATAACAGCTCAGGGTAGGCGTCGAGACCTTTGACAAAAAAAAATTATTTTTAAAAACTTGGACACCTCCCTCTGGGCTGTGGTCGAGACCCTCCTTTTGGGCTGTGGCCGAGACCCACCCTCTTGGGCTGTGGTCGAGACCCTCCCTTTTGGGCTGTGGTCAAGAATTGATAAAAAAAATATTTTCAAAAACTTTGACACCTCCCTCTAGGCTGTGGTCGAGACCGTTGATAAAACAATTATTTTTAAAATCTTCGACATCTCCCTATGAGCTGCGGTCGAGAACTTTGATAAAAAAAAATATTTTTAAAATCTTCGACACCTCCCTCTTGTTCTGTGGTCGAGACCCTCCCTCTTGGGCTGTGGTCGAAACCCTCCCTTTTAGGCTGTGGTCAAGATTTGATAAAAAAAATATTTTTAAAAACTTCGACATCTCCCTCTGAGCTGTGGTCGAGTATTTTGATAAAAAAAATGTTTTTAAATCTTCGACACCTCCCTCTGGGCTGTGGTCAAGACCCTCCCTCTTGTGCTGTGGTCGAGACCCTCCCTCTTGGGCTGTGGTCGAAACCCTCCCTTTTAGGCTGTTATCAAGATTTGATAAAAAAATTTTTTTAAAAACTCCATCCAGGCTGTGGTCGAGACCTTTGATAAAAAATTTATTTTTAAAATCTTAGACACCTCCCTCTGAGCTGTGGTCGAAAACTTTGATAAAAAAAAATATTTTTAAAAACTTGGACACCTCCCTCTGGGCTGTGGTCGAGACCCTCCTTTTTGGCTGTGGTCGAGACCCACCCTCTTGGGCTGTGATCGAGACCCTCCCTCTTGGGCTGTGGTCGAGACCCTCCCTTTTGGGCTGTGGTCAAGATTTGATAAAAAAAATATTTTTAAAAACTTTGACACCTCCCTCTAGGCTGTGGTCGAGACCGTTGATAAAAAAATTATTTTTAAAATCTTCGACATCTCCCTCTGAGCTGTGGTCGAGAACTTTGATATAAAAAAATATTTTTAAATCTTCGACACCTCCCTCTGGGCTGTGGTCAAGACCCTCCCTCTTGTGCTGTGGTCGAGACCCTCCCTCTTGGGCTGTGGTCGAAACCCTCCCTTTTAGGCTGTTATCAAGATTTGATTAAAAATTTTTTTTTAAAAACTCCATCCAGGATGTGGTCGAGACCTTTGATAAAAAATTTATTTTTAAAATCTTAGACACCTCCCTCTGAGCTGTTGTCGAAAACTTTGATAAAAAAAAATATTTTTAAAAACTTGGACACCTCCCTCTGGGCTGTGGTCGAGACCCTCCTTTTTGGCTGTGGTCGAGACCCACCCTCTTGGGCTGTGATCGAGACCCTCACTCTTGGGCTGTGGTCGAGACCCTCCCTTTTGGGCTGTGGTCAAGATTTGATAAAAAAAATATTTTTAAAAACTTTGACACCTCCCTCTAGGCTGTGGTCGAGACCGTTGATAAAAAATTATTTTTAAAATCTTCGACATCTCCCTCTGAGCTGTGGTCGAGAACTTTGATAAAAAAAAATATTTTTAAATCTTCGACACCTCCCTCTGGGCTGTGGTCAAGACCCTCCCTCTTGTGCTGTGGTCGAGACCCTCCCTCTTGGGCTGTGGTCGAAACCCTTACTTTTAGGCTGTTATCAAGATTTGATAAAAATTTTTTTTTTAAAAACTCCCTTTAGGCTGTGGTCGAGACCTTTGATAAAAAATTTATTTTTAAAATCTTAGACACCTCCCTCTGAGCTGTGGTCGAGAACTTTGATAAAAAAAATTATTTTTAAAAACTTGGACACCTCCCTCTGGGCTGTGGTCGAGACCCTCCTTTTTGGCTGTGGTCGAGACCCACCCTCTTGGGCTGTGATCGAGACCCTCCCTCTTGGGCTGTGGTCGAGACCCTCCCTTTTGGGCTGTGGTCAAGATTTGATTAAAAAAAATATTTTTAAAAACTTTGACACCTCCCTCTAGGCTGTGGTCGAGACCGTTGATAAAAAAATTATTTTTAAAATCTTCGACATCTCTCTCTGAGCTGTGGTCGAGTATTTTGATAAAAAAAAAATGTTTTTAAATCTTCGACACCTCCCTCTGGGCTGTGGTCAAGACCCTCCCTCTTGTGCTGTGGTCGAGACCCTCCCTCTTGAGCTGTGGTCGAAACCCTCCCTTTTAGGCTGTTATCAAGATTTGATAAAAAAAATTTTTTTTTAAACTCCCTTTAGGCTGTGGTCGAGACCTTTGATAAAAAATTTATTTTTAAAATCTTAGACACCTCCCTCTGAGCTGTGGTCGAGAACTTTGATAAACAAGAGATCAGTTAAACTGATCTAGGCGACCACCATAGAACACTATCAGAAAGTGGGGCTGCTTGTAAACGGATCGCAAATTTGATATATGAAATTTATTTCTTCGGTTGGTGGCTGGCTGGACAAGAAAAAAGTTTCTTCGGTAGATAGTGGCTGTTATCTGAAAACTCAAAACCATCTTTCTTCAAGGAGGCCGCACATTAACGCTACTTACCGGGGCTACATAGTAGCCTACATGTACATGCACACAGGCCAGTCAGTGATATCGATTGTTTGAGTCCTGTACACAATTAAAATTTACAAAATCCAAAACGATTTTACACATGTTACTAAGATGCATTTAGTGTTTGTTTACAAATCAAAAGATAATGTATATCTGTCAAAATTAGCCCGTGAAAAGTGAAGAATGGGTGACGTAGCACTCGTCTGATGAGTAAAAATTTACACATGACGAAAGTCAGTTTAAAAATTAATGTCAAAAAATGTCCCGATTCGTTCAGAAATTAGTAAACTCTGATAAAAAAAAATCTTCATGCACGATTTGATATAAATATATGATTGAATAAAAACATTTCAGTTACTTTATAGGTAAATAGCATTTACAATTGCGAAGTCAGTTGCTGTACATAGCTGCCTGAATGCAAATTCGATCGGCAAAATAGTGATTGTACGTTGCCGTGTATTTCACTTCATTTTGAAATATTCCTTCCTTTCACACTCCGAATAATACAATATGGATCTTCTTAAGTGTCTTAGGGAACACTCTCCTTTAAAAATATTTATTATTGTTACATTTTTGGAAAGAATTTAGGCGTTTAAAATCCCAATTCGAGAAGGCCATTTTACCGACTTCGAACAAGCCGTGGCGGCCGGCAACATGCATAGTAAACTATTTCTTATACTTATAGTCGCCCTTGGAATTCTGAAAGGAGTCGATTTTTATACGTTTTAAAATGACCCGAGGATTGCAATTTCACTCTGGGGTTTATAAAAGCTCCGATAAATGTCTTGTTTTTCACTACCCTGGACTCGGAAATTCCAAAATAACGTCCTCAGTGCCAAAAATAGCTTTAACTGGGTCGTGCTTTTAAAATGCCTGGTAGGGGCCCTGTGATTGACAGCGGGAACTCGCACTAGCAAACTTCACCACCCGATTTTAGCACTTTTTAATCATAGATATTTAAATATCTCACTCACAGTCAGTATATTGGAGACAAGGAAATACATATTAAGATCTGAAGCTGTAAATATAAGGAATTCCTTTTCTTGTTATATACGTATGCTTGAGGTGTCCGTTCTAACCTAGACAAAGTTGGAAGTTATCAGTGAATTACGCGTCCGTTAAAGTAAATTAAACCTCTTAACCGTATTCGAAGATTGAAAAAAACAAAACACAAAGCAACCAACAGATGCAACATGTGATTTTATTTGTTCATTTTCAAAATTAGTTGAAGTTGTAAGAAAAAATAACCATACGGCGTCAGTGGGGTTTTAGCCGACTTTCTGCTGTCGCCATACGATGTCTGCGGTAATGAAGCAGGCTAGCACTCTAACGCCATATGGCGACAGCCTCACCGAATGTGTTAAATGAAAACATCAACGACAAAAAAAATACATCTTGCATAACTTGACCATATGAGGAGGCAATACAAAAAAATTCATCAATTAAAGATCCACCTGGTAGTTTTCTTGATTCCGCGATCACAAACTATGCAGATAGAAATCACAGAAAAAGCTACCCGCCGCCATTTTGAATATGCAAATGAGCAGTGAGTGCATAGTGCGCAACGAGGCCGTAGGGTTAACCTGCGTATAACATTTTACGAACATCCTTTCATTACTTTAGGAGAACAGTGATAAAAAAATGGCTAGTGGCCGCCATTTGAATATGCAAATGAGCAAAAAAGTGCATTGTGCGCAACGAGACCATAGGGCTAACGTGCGTTAATTAGTTTACGAAAATCCTAGCCTTTCTTTACTTTAGTAGAAAAGTGACAAAAAGAAGAAAAACAAAATGGTCGCCCAGCGGCCATTTTAATATGCAAATGAGCAAAAAAGTACATAGTACGGAACGAGGCCATAGGGTTAACCTGCGTCCAAAGTTTTACGAAGATCCTTCCATTACTTTAGGAGAAAAGTGATAAAAAGAAGAAAAACAAAATGGTCGCCTAGCGGCCATTTTGATATGCAAATGAGCAAACGAAATAGCTGTTGCACAACTAGACCATAGGAGGAAAGTGCGTGTGAAATTTAAAGAAGATCCGACAAGCACTTCTCTTGGAATCGCGATCACAAAAGAGAAAAGTGATAAAAAATAGAAAATCAAAATGGTCGCCTAGCGGCCATGTTAATATGCAAATGAGCTCAGAAAAATAGATGTTGCACAACTAGACCATATGGGGAATCAACACAAAAACATTTCATCAAGATCGGTCTAGTGGTTTTCTAGATTCCGCGATCACAAACTATAAAGGTAAAAATCACATAATTTTTCAAAACTTTGACACATCCTTCTAGGCTGCGGTCGAGACCTTTGAAAAAAAAAATATTTTTAAAATCTTCGACACCTCCCTCTGAGCTGTGGTCGAGAACTTTGATAGAAAAAAAATTATTTTAAAAATCTTCGACACCTCCCTCTGGGCGGTGGTCAAGACCCTCCCTCTTGTGCTAACGCCTCGTCCAATATTCGTTTACTGACCCCATATATTTCCGTATCTCCCCTTGAACAAACCCTGTAACTAATAATGTGAGATACCATTACATAGTGAGAATCCATAACATGCAACTTGGAGGAAAAACATTAAGACAAAAGTATAACAAGCTGGTGCTATTTAAAGACCTATGGGAGTAAGTCTTTTTTTGCTTACAATTTCCAGAAAGTTCTTCTAAGCTGATCACCTAGGAGCTTAAGCTCAGAAGACATATAGAGACATCTTTTCGATGATTCAATTCTCGATCAGTTTCATCCTCTATTTGATTGATTGATGTTTTACGCCGCATTTTAGTAGATTTATTGTAAAGGTTTAATAGGGAACATCTTGCCTTTAACATTAGTCGGTTGAATTATTTGTACTTTCCCTGTAAACAGAAGTTTTGAAAAGCGTGTTTGCCACAGACAAAGCTTAGAGCCAAATCTTTATAGAAAAACTGTATGTCCACGTAAAGCCCATACCTGGCATCTTATGGTTTCAAGTGAGTGCTGAACTTAATAAGGAAGAACTGTGAGATTTCTTAGGTGCGAGTGTGATTGTATGGTGGCTGACTTAAGAATAAATCTCAACTGTTGGGCACCTAAAAGATAAACAAAATGGTGTTTGCATCTAATCTGTTACCATTTGCGTCCCTGTAATATTCGATATATAAAGAATTAAAATGATGAGTTAGGTTTTCTGAATTCTCCCTATGAGAAATGAAATTTGTTTTATTAACTAAAGATAACGGTTCCATGGTAATAATCTCCCTTAGCACACATAGAAAGACTAGAAATTGTGTTTGTTTTGAAAAACACGAAAGTAGCCCCGTCTGCCCTATCTCTTACACCCTTCATCATTAATTTTTAACAAAAATTCTAGAAAAAGCGTTTTCTTAGAAATGGTTTTAGCTCATGTGTGACCTCTCGGTGACCTTGACCCTTCGAGGGATCTTCGTCAAATATTCTTCCCATCAAAACCTTGGTTTTTTGATGATATATATCCAACATATTTATGTAAAACTGTTATCATTTTTATGAGGTAAGTCTTAAATGGATCACATCTTATCTTTTTTCACGTGAACAAATGGCCTATGTTAACAAAGAAATTTCAGTAAAGGTAGATGGTGTATCAGGAGTTCTACAAGGGTCCTTATTGGGGCCCCTTTTATTCATTATTTATGTAGATGGTCTATTCTTATGTAAAAACTACCTGTTAGATACTGTCAAAGCAACCTTAAACCATGATCTCAATTAGCTAAATGAATGGTTTAGAACTAACAGATTAATTATCCATCCTCAAAAAACTGTAGCAATGCTGATTTCGAGCCACCAAAAAACTCTAAAATTGTTAACCAAGTAAAACTGATTGAAGTCAAAGTAGATGATGCTCCATTCTGGTAAAGACAGAGTGGTGTTCTTACCAAAAAAGTATCTTCTCTCATAGGACTTCTCTATAGAAACAGAAATTTTCTCTCACCCAAAACCATCATTATGTGTTTTTCTCCTCACTTAAATAGTCTATCATCATCCTTCTGTGATCTATATGTATATAATTACTTAAACTTTTCTTGCTTGTATACTTTTTAGATGTTCTAGATAATTTCTCTTTCAATTGATAGTTGTATTTGTTATTCATGTTTAAATATATGTTCTTTTCTGTATTCTAATTTTGTTATATTTTTATTTAATTGTTCATGATTACAGTTATTATTATAGTAGTTAGAGGGCCTTAAGGGAGAACAGTTGATTCATACTGATTGTGTAACCCTTGAAACATAAAGATATATTATTATATATTATATATATGGACATGCTACGAACATAGCTATCTGTCGGTTACTTGGGTACAACATGTCACTAGGTGAAAAACTGCAACCATTTTTTTCTCACCCAAACACAGACTGTAGAATTCATGTGTTCATTGATACTTGTCACATGATCAAGCTTGTCCCTAACATGTTGCAGGCTATTGGGATAATTCATTCAGATAATGGACCCATTATGTGGAAGCCGATATCTGACCTTCATGGGGCCCAGGGTGATATTGGTTCCGGTTAGCCAATAAGCTATCGAGACAGCACATTGAGTTTCTCATTACAAACATGAAATCAAACTGTGGACCAACTGTGAATTTTATCAAAGTAAGAATGATCATGGGACAATTTGTATCAAAATTATTTCAACAATTTGTATCAAAATAAAGCCCCATGTATGCAATAGAATGAATGCTCTGCTGTATATCTTTGGCCATCTAAAACACATCATGCCACTATATATATCAAGATTATTTACAATACAAAGCTTATTGAATGGATTTTTAATTAAAGTGGTCATGAACAAAGAATTGTTCCAAAACTTCAGAAAGTGAATAAACTGTTTCATATATTAAATAGTTGCTCCCTCTTTGGTCATGGGGACAAGGCACCAATTACTCTTGAACGATGGCCAAATATTGAGCAATTTTTAACAGAGACAGATAGGTATTTGATTCGTTTAAGAACCGTGGAACTGTGTTCCTGCATAAAAGGTCTGCATGGCTTGAGGGCAAGATATTTTGTTTGACCAGAGTGAACGTTTCAAATACTTGCTCACCTATAGTTGTCACTAGACCTCTTGGAATTATTCTTTTAGTGCCGTTAGACAATGTGGTAAGTGTAAGAAAGTCTCTTAAAACGTGGGTATAGGTGTCGAAATCTCGTGCTGTTCACAAACTAACTGCGTGGTGATGCTAGCCTTAATTTTTCCTCATTAATGTGGTAAGTGGTTCAATCTTTAGGCAGTTTCTTTCAATATATCTTATACTAAAAAAAAACTCATCCTGTTCATGTACTTCCTTATTAGGTGTGGATGGAGTAACAACCTCACTGTCTTGCAGTTTAAGGTCATAATGAAGAAATTACTGGCAAGAACTGGGTCTCTTACAGGATCAAGGACGGGGAATTCATCAGATCTAGAAGATACGGAAATCATAAAAGCGGCCACCTCAATATATTTGCCAAAAAAGAGGTCTTCCCAGATGTCGATATCACTATATTAAATGACCACCCATAAAAACTGTAATAAGCTGGGACCACTTGTGCAAAATGCACTTGTACATGTTGCTGGTAAAGTGATACTTCCCTTCTGCTAACACTTCCAAATTCTTTGCAGAGTTGAAAAAAAGTTAATTATCATTATTTAAAGAAAACAATTCACGTACAAGAATACAAGTGGAGCTATTTAACATGAATAATTAAATGGCGTCCTTCTGGTTTGTAAACTTATTTTTCTTCCCAATTAAGGGTTTGATACGTGGTTTTCTTTAATTAGTATATAGGTCACTTTGTTGTGTGAAAGTAATGATGCAATATGCAGCATTAAAGAGGCACGAGCTGCCAAAATTCACACTTTTTTCATAATTACTGATCGTAAGGACAGTAGGAGGCTTTGCAGGTTATCGAAAAACTAAATGATTGGCGTTGGAATGAGGAAAATCCATACAGTATGTGGCCTGTACGAGCCGAAAACGTGTTCGAAAAGTAAACAAAATTTAAATAACCGGGACGACCATTCATTCATTCTAAGCCAAAGTTAGTTCAAAACAGTACTTTAACGTACATTTTCGAGACTAGAAACACTAACAAGCTTCTGAATCACACGTCTTAAGAAAAATAGCCAATAATTTCAACATTCTGTTTTAATGTCAAAATATTAACTTTTTGGCAGCTCATGTCCCTTTAAGTAATACCAAGCATGCGTATTTCATATAAGTACACATACTAAATAGATGCTAAATACATTTTATAAATATTTCCTTTTAAGATGATAATAACAAATTAATTGTTTTTTTTTCTTGTAGGATGGGTTGTCCGGAAATGTATCAGTCTCTTAAATTGTTCCTTTTGCTGTGGACGATTGGTAGCATCGACCCCCTACATTAAGTACAATCATGTTATTAAATACAAATTATCTTGGACATTTGCAAATTCCGTCAGATGATACCATGTTTGTTCTTATGACCGTGGAAAAGAATTTAAGGAGGTTGACCAATGTCCACAAAGTGACCGATGTCCACAAAGTTTCGTGGAATTGTTCCCAGTGGAGAATCCAGCACCGTGTTCTTACAGAAGTGGGTACTCAACTTTTTGACATGGATTCCCATGCACGTGCAACTGGCGAGGTAATTGACAATCACTATTTTGACCTTGTTAAGCTTCTTATTAAGATATACTTTTATGTGAGATACCATCAAGTAGTGAGAATCCATAACATGCAACTTAGAGGAAAAACATTAAGACAAAAGTATAACAAGCTGGTGCTATTTAAAGACCTATGGGAGTAAGTCTTTTTTTGCTTACGATTTCCAGAAAGTTCTTCTAAGCTGATCATCTCTTAGGCCCAGAAGACATATAGAAACATCTCTTCGATGATTCAATTCTCGATCAGTTTCATCCTCTATTTGATTGATTGATGTTTTACGCCGCATTTTAGTAGATTTATTGTAATGGTTTAATAGGGAACATCTTGCCTTTAACATTAGCCGGTTGAATTATTTGTACTTTTCCTATGAACAGATGTTTTGAAAAGCGTGTTTGACACACACAGAGCTTAGAGCCAAATCTTTATAGAAAAACTGTATGTCCACGTAAAGCCCATACCCATTAATGCAGATTAATAATAATTAATGTCTGCATTGGTTGGTTAATTATTTTCCTTGTGTATATAAAAACAATTGCACAATGTGATTTTCAAAATATCAATGGCTTAACAAAAGACTTGACTTACAGAATGTGGTCAAAAGTAACCCAACAACAACCAATGAAAATATCTGAACTGGAGCCAAACACAAAAGTGAACAGAACTACAAGCAAGGAAGGAGGGATGGTTTGACGACGCTCATGGAGTCTAGTTGCTTGTCTGACCTTTCTGCTTTTGTCACTGTCTTAAAGCCTTAATTAAAATTGGAATCAAAGTTATTGCACAGACTGCAGAATCCATGTGTTCCTTGATGCTTGCCACATGATCAAGCTTGTCCGTAACAAGTTGCAGGTTAATGAGATAATTTATTCAGATGATGGGTCCATTATTTGGAAGCTGATATCTGACCTTCATGAGGCCCAGGATGATATTGGTTCCGGTTAGCCAATAAGCTAACGAGACAACACATTGAGTTGATGACTCAAAAAATGAAAGTCCGTCTGGCTGTTCAGACATTGTCCTCACCTGTGGCTTCAGCATTGGAGACTGTACAGAAAATTGGTGTCAATAAATTCTCAAACTGTGGACCAACTGTGAATTTTATCAAAGTAAGAATGATCATGGGACAAAATTAATTCCAAAATAAAGCTCCATATATGCAATAGAACGGATGTTCTGTCGTATATATTAATCTGATACACATCATGGAACTATATATATCAAGACTATTTACAATCCAAAGCTTCTTGTATGAATTTTTAATTAAAATTATAAAGAGATGCAATATATGGGAAAAAAACCCAAATAGTTTTGAACTTTAGGTCATAAACAAAGAATTATTCCAAAACGACTAAAAAAGAAAGAAAAAGTTGTAAACTTTGAAAGATATTATAAGGGATTTTTTTGTTTTTTCTTGTTGTAAACTTAAAATGACGTTTGATGGTCTGAACGAAAACACTGATGTCTTAATGTAGTGGATAAACCGTTGATATACTTAATAGTCGCTCCCTCTCTGGTCATGGGACCAAGGCACCAATTACTCTTGAAAGATGGGAGAGACTGAGAGGTGTTTGGTTCGTTTAAGAACTGTGGATGGGTCACTACTTTTCACATCTTCCAGGTACAGTAGTGATTAAAATCTTACTAAAGATTAACGTATTACATCGTCTGGTAACTTGTGGATAACCTACTGGGTATAGACTCCTGCCTGACCTCATGTTTACTCCACTTGTTTCAGAGGTACATGTGTGAGGATCCCTATTAGATTGTTATATTTTATACTTAATAATTTGCATTTACATGTAATATCCCATGCAATGGTATTTCTCTCAAAACTGTATTTTTTTCTGTCAATTGATACCTCGAGGCACAGTTTCCCGCTTGTCGCCATGGAGATCGAGCTTCCCGCCTGTATCCTTAGTGATGGACAGCAGTCCGATGCATTCTGGGATAGCGCACTTCGTTCATCCCTGATTTTGCCTGCAATGGAATGCTGTCATCACAAATTTCATGTTTTTGTACTTTTTTTTTATCATTTATCAGGTAATAAAGGTCCGACATCCTAAAGGGTCTTCACCTGGGTTATTTACACATGTACAGTTGGACTATGTTCCTGATTAAAAGGTCTGCAGGGCTTGATGCAAGATCTGTTGTTTGACTAGAGTGAACATTTCACCTATAGCTGTCACAAGACCACTTGGAATTATTTCTAGTGCCGTTAGACAATGCGGTAAGTGTAAGAAATGTTTGAAAGTCTCTTTACACGTGGGTATAGATGTCGAAAGCTCGTGTTGTCAAACAACTGACTACGTGGTGATGCCAACCTTAATTTTTTCTCCTTAATGTGGTAAGTGGTTCAATTTTTTTACAGTTTCTTTCAATAAATCTTGTACTCAAAAAACCTCATCGTGTTCATGTTTTTCCTTATTAGGTGGATGGAGTGATAACCCCACTACCTTGCAGTTTAAGGCCATCATGAAGAAATTACTGGCAAGAAGTGGGTTTCTTACCGGATCAAGGACGGGGAATTCATCAGATCTAGAAGAAACTGAAATCATAAACATAAGCAAATTCAGCTTGAAGTGCGAAGACAAACTTTTACCGGTTTTGTGGAGTTGGGAATTGGCGAGAAATCAACGACAGACGCAAAATAAGTTCTAGTCGTGGTGGTTGGGTTAAGAGGTCGATAGGAAGCTCCAATAGCACATTATTTCACCAAAGTACTAACAGCTGACATAGAGTGTCAGCTTGTTAGTCACTGTCTTGTAGCCGTAATTGAAATTGGAATCAAGTTCATGCACTAACAACGGATGGACATGCAACAAACATAACTATGTGTCGGTTGCTTGGGTGCAACATGTCACTAGGTGAGAAATTGCAACCATCTTTTTCTCCTCCAAACACAGACTGTAGAATTCATGTGTTCCTTGATGCTTGCCTCATGATCAAGCTTGTCCGTAACATGTTGCAGGCTATTGGGATAATTTATTCAGATGATGGGTCCATTATTTGGAAGCTGATATCTGACCTTCATGAGGTCCAGGATGATATTGGTCTCCGGTTAGCCAATACGCTAACGAGACAGCACATTGAGTTTCAAAAATGAAAGTCCGTTCAGACATTGGAGACTACAGAAAATTGGTGTCAATCAATTCTCAAACTGTGGATCAACTGTGAATTTTATCAAAGTAAGAATGATCATGCGACAATTTGTATCAAAATTCATTTCAAAATAAAGCTTCATGTATGCAATAGAATGAATGTTCTATTGTATATATTGTGAGGATCGTAAAACTTCACCAAGCCGTTGATTACCAAGTTCTTTATCTCACAATTGTCAACTGTCAACGAGTGATAGCGTAAACTGTACACTGAATGGTTCAGTACGTGTCAACATGCCTCGCGCCGAGTTCACAACGAAGGCGTTAATAGATCGTGGCACTGAGTAACAACCACTCAGAGAGATTTCACATTTAACTTTAAATAAAGGGCCAACTTACTTTATGACCAGGAAAGCTTTTGAGTAATAGTCTAAAGTGTTTACACTGAGAAAGTTAGCGGTTGAATTACCGAAAGACGCCATCTTTGCCTATACACGAAAGCGAGGCTCCATAAAGACAGATCGTGTACTGTTAAACCTATATGTTTATCCGAAATTCAAGAAGTAATTATTCTAAATAAATAGATGTGCGTAATTATTTGACTCAACGGCACACAGCCTCTAGAGATATTAGATAACACAGGGTGCCCCAGCTGATGAATCACACAGTGAGTCTGAAGAAAGCCCTAGCGAAGAGGAAGAAATTGACTGTATTCGAATTCTTGCAGAATCCAATTCTCAAAATTCAAAACCTAAAACCAAACAATTGAAGACAAATAAAGACAGCTCTATCCAGCCCATTAAACATGCAGAAGACAAGAACAATAAAATACTGTCTGAGATAATAAAATTAAAAGAACTTAATGACAAGTTAAGTTTTGTCCAACAGAGGGTACTTCACCTAGAAACATCAAACAGGGAAAGTAACGCGAGAGGAAACTTCAAAACTAGGAACAAAGAAACTACCTACCGACAAAACTGTACCGGGTGCTACAATTGTGGGGAAAACCATTTTGCGAGGAACTGCTCAAAAAGAAGTTTTCATTCACCACCCACCCAAACAAATAATCCTAATACCAATCAAAATAGATGGGATGAGATTTGAAGGGTTTACATATCCGGGAATTTAGAGGGAATCAATATCAACTTTACTGTTGATACGGGAGCAACTTGCACGATAGTTTCGTGCAAAACTTTCGAGGAACTACCTTAACACTCAAGACCAAAATTAACGCTTTCCACATGTAAGGGCTTTACTGCTGCAGATGGCCGGGCT
Source organism: Lepidochitona cinerea (assembly GCA_963971465.1). NCBI lineage: Eukaryota > Metazoa > Mollusca > Polyplacophora > Chitonida > Tonicellidae > Lepidochitona > Lepidochitona cinerea. The sequence continues at coordinate 96,656,212 of OZ020551.1, read as the reverse complement.
ATAAAATACACGAGAAGGGGGCTATTTAACTTCAGTCTAGGTAATTTGAAGATGAGGCGATGGTTGTCAGTGGCAGATATTGATGACGACGTGTTATTGGGAATTGATATCTTGCAAAATGGACCGAAGGGAGCAGCTGATATACTCCTAAGTGAGGGTTTTATGTTCTTAGAAGAGGTCAAGATCTCTTTGATGACAATGTCGGAAGCAAATAGAAGGGTAACAGTTGCCAAAGACAGTGTAATACCAGCATTGTCTGAAGCTATTGAAATCATACTGAAATCAAAATTTATAACTGATAGAGGCGACTTAATAATTGAAGCTAACCCAATTTTTGTGAAAAATATCCCTTAGTTGTCTGTCTATGCTTAGTAAGCCCAAGCTATAAAAACGACTTGAGCCAGGTCAGAATTTTAAACCCTTTCACTGAAAACATAACACTTCGCAAGAAAACCCACATAGGGAATGCTGCCAATACCCTGGAAACAGCCAAAATTGTTGAAAGTGAAGATACGAGAGACTCCGAAAACAACAATGCCGTTCGAAGATTAAAGCTTAATGATAATGGGCAATCCAGCCGTGAAAATACAGAACTAGAAAATGGAAAAATGTCAAATAAAGACATTCCAATCCATGTGAGAGAATTGTTGCAAGAAACTGCCCGACAACTCCAGTCTGGTGAACAGATACTCCGGCTTCAGGCCATAGTAGCTGAATTTCAAGACGTTTTTTCAAAAGACGAAAATGATCTAGGTCTTACTCAATTGGAAGACCATACCATAGATACAGGAGACGCAAGGCCAATAAAACAGCCCCCTAGGCGTGTACCCATTGCATTTGCTGGAGAAGACCGAAAAGCACTTGAAAAGGGCCATAATTCCAGGACCAGTCAATTCTGACTTCAATTTTTCAAACGCTATTTGACAATCTTCTCTCCAGACAAATGTATTTTCTTTCTTAGTTAGTTCTGTGAGGGGCTTCACAAGTTTGCTAAAATCTTTCACGAACCTGCGATAATAACTTCTCATTCCTAAAAGGGATCGGACTTCTGTCACATTACGTGGTGTTGCCCAGTTAAGAATTTTTGCTGTATTTTTAGGATTCGGGCAGACACCTTCCTCAGATACTACATGTCCCAGAAAAGTTACTTCTCGTTTGAAAAGATGGCACTTGGATGGTTTCAATTTCAAATTAGCTAGACGCATTCTTTGGAGTACTTCTTGAAGTCTTTCTGAGTGTTCTTCGAATGTTTTCCCCAATACAATGACGTCATCCAGGTATATCAAACAGCGTAACCACTGCAATCCCTTCAGCGCTAACTCAATTACGCGTTGGAACGTCATTGGAGAATTACAAAGACCAAAAGGCATAGTTGTATACTCGTACAGGCCATACTTGGTTACAAAGGCTGTTTTAGGGATGTCTTCTTGTTTTACTGCAACTTGATTATAAGCTGAGGTTAGATCAAGAGTGGAAAACCAGGCAGATCCTTCCACTGCATCTAAGCAATCTTGTGTGCGTGAAAGAGGGAAAGCATCCTTCTTTGTTACTGCATTTAGTCTTCGATAATCCACACACGGTCTTATTGAGTTATCCTTCTTGCTTACCAGAACAATCGGTGAGGCCCCTGGTGAAGTAGATGGCCGAATCCTGCCTTGTTTTTGTAGCTTTTCAAGTGCCAAGAGAAGAGAAGGCTGTCGGTTCATATTAGACACTGATGCTTGTGATGTTAGTATTGGTGCCGTATTATCACAAATACAAGATGGCAATGAGAGGGTAATTGCCTATGCCAGTAGAACTCTTAACAAAGCAGAACGAAACTACTGTACGACAGATAGAGAGTTACTGGCGATAAAACATTTTACAGATTATTTAAAACATTATTTGTTGGGGCAAAAGTTTACAACAAGAACAGATCATCAAGCTTTGAAGTGGTTATTTAGTCTCAAAGAGCCAAAAAACCGAATTGCACGATGGATTGAAGCCCTTTCAGCTTTCGACTTTGAAGTCGAATATAGACCAGGTAAACAGCATGGCAATGCAGATGGTATGTCAAGATGTCCAAACCCTAGAGAATGTGAGTGTCCTGACAATAATATTTTGCCATGCGATCCTTGCAAAAGATGCCTTAAAAGAAGCAGTGAGATGCAAACCTCTTTCCTGACTAAGACTGGCAGATATTGCGCCATAAAACGTATTCATAGCTTAACCAACAGAATACCTCCCCCCATCTATCTGGATGACATGTTTTTTTTCTTGGTTTGTTGGGAATCCTGTTAGGAGTGTCGTTTAATCTGTTTCAACAGCCTAACTTATCTCTGGCAAGCCGTCACAACTACATAACCAAAATGGCAAATTGGCTACTTTTCCAAGTTAAAATGCTTTGTACTCAAGGGTATAATAAAGTCAACGCCTATAACAGGAATTCCTTCAATGTTGCACGGAAAATCAATGAAGTACCCATATTGCAGGGTTTCTCCTATTCTGAACTAAGAACCAGGCAACTGAATGACTCAGACAACGGACCAATCCTACGATGGAAAGAAGCTGTCGATCACCCTTATGGGTCAGACGTCTGTTCCAAGAGTTCTACTTGTCGGCATTACTGGAATAGTTGGGAAAGTCTGTTTCTGAAAAATGGCGTACTTTTCAGGAAATTCCCAAAATAAAGAGGCAACTAACGTGTTCTGGCAGTTTATTGTACCAAAAAGTTTGCGAGACCATATCTTAAAACAGATGCACAACTCTATTCTTTCAGGTCACCTCGGAAGAAAGAAAACCAAAGGGAGGTTGTTACAAAGGTTTTATTGGAAATGATTGAGGGAAGATGTCAATAGCTGGGTCGCTAAATGCGATGTTTGTGCAGCCGAAAGGTCTGATGTTAGGAAGGCCAGAGCCCCCTAAGGCGACATGAGAGTGGGCGGACCAATGGATAGACTGAGTACAGATAGCATAGGTCCACTGCCTAAAACTGACAGGGGAAAGCTTTTGAAGTTGTGTATGGAAATCCAGGGGATTATGTTGATCACATTCGAGACCGCATGCAAAATGCATATGATCTAACCAGAGAACGTTTACAGCTCACTGCTGTGAGACAGAAGCGTTACTATGATGCCAAGGGTATTTTCCATAAGTATAAGCCAGGAGACCTGGTACGGTACAACCACGAAACCAGAAAGAAGGGGGAATGTTCTAAATTGTTCAACCCGTATGAGGGACCCTACCTTATTGTGAGCCAATTGAATGATTTAGACTTAATAATCCAATTCAATACAGACGGGGATAAAAGAGTTGTCCATCACAACAAGCTAAATCCTTAGGAAGGAAACAAAACACTGCGGTGGGCTAAAAGAGCATTACATCAGTCTAAAAAACTCACACCACACACCCCTCCACAAGCAAATAGAGTCAGATGTTTTCAATTTGTTTTCTATGTCTCCAACCCTAAGAGAAAAAAAACCCTACTTACTTCAACCAATGAAGACATACCATCTCTTTGACCATTTCCATTTTTGGAATGATTTCAGATACTCCAAAATGTCTGAGGTAGCGAGAAAAAGCAAGAAGAAGAGATGACCAGTCTACCATTGTGCTAAATGTCCATACCGAGGTGACAGGTCGATGATGGCCAACCATGTGGTCTCAAAGCATCTGCCCACGGATGATGTCCCATTCATCTGCAAACTATGTGACTTTCGGGCCAATAAGGTTGAAGTGGTGAAGGCCCACATCCAGAAAAGACACGAAGTGGGTCCAAAAGGAAATAGTTGTGGAACATTAGAGGCTTTTACCCTAAGAAAATCCGATGCAAAAACTCTTTCCGCTGAAGTGTCCTTGGAGTTTTACGAATTCCGCAGCAAGGCGAACAGCCGGGATAACTCAGTTGAAAGGGTCGTAAACCTAGAAGAAGTCGACAAAACTCCCATCACAACAGAAAACAAAGAAGCAGTCGCTGGATTATTAAAAGCCAACCCAGAGGTTTTCAGAGAAAGGGACCTGAGTCCATGGGACATAATGTTGGGGAAAACCGTCGCGGACTCTAAGAATAAAGAACCCCCAATTGATTTGTTTGTGATAGAGGAGGAGGTTGCAAAACTGACTGATGAGGGGCCAAATGTGACTGGTTTAAGTCATGAAATATTACCAGATTTGACCAGCCTGATTTAGACCACAGTACAAGCCTCTATGGAAGCTGTGGCAGACGAAATCGTCACCAAGGCATGGAGAAATCCACTTCCTCCAGACCAAGACCTACAACCGGTAATAAATCAGCTCATCATCACCAATAAACAACTTAGCGAAGTTTCATCTAACCTCTAAATATTAACGTCACAACATTACCAGTTGGATGAAACCCTAAGTCAGCTAACAAAGACGATGTCATCATTTAGCAGCCAGGTGAGCCGGTTAAACAGAGGAACCATGACAGTGGCTGCAGACGCAATCAGTGGTGCAATGTCCTCCAACCGTTCAGCCTTTAACTCTGTTATGCATGGAAACCTGAAAACAAACATCAGTTTGAGAGACGTTTTGGCAAAACAAAGCGCGAACTTCATCTCATTGAGTTCAAAACTAAATAAAACAAAAGAAATCAAAGGGATCAAACCATCACCGGAAGCTAAAACTACATGTATGCCCACGTCACAACAAGGCGCAAAACTCTCCACATTTAAAGTCCCCATACGGTCCGTCGTAAAGCCAAAACCCTCCATCGTAGCGACCAGCCCACTCCGACCTGATTTTATAAAACAGATGAGGGAAATTCGAAAGAGACAGCACAGACACGAAAGAACCAGACCGGAGAAACGGCAGAGGGAACAGTGAGCAAGTGCAACATAGAGTAACCGATTCATTCAAACATGTACATATGTTCTACAGTTCTACTTTGATGTTAAATACGTTCGTTTTTTGTCAATTTGTGATTTCATCATTCATGTATATATAATATATCGTATTTTTACCAGTTAATTAAACACAATTACCTTGAGCAAATGTTGTTCATTACATCTGAATGTCGCCAGGGACGGCTTCCATCTAAGCAGGGGGTAGTGTGAGGATCGTAAAACTTCACCAAGCCGTTGATTACCAAGGACTTTATCTCACAATTGTCAACTGTCAACGAGTGATAGCGTAAACTGTACACTGAAAGGTTCAGTGTCAACATGCCTCGCGCCGAGTTCACAACGAAGGCGTTAATAGAGCGTGGCACTGAGTAACAACCACTCAGAGAGATTTCACAGATGTCTTTAAATAAAGGGCCAACTTACTTTATGACCAGGAAAGCTTTTGAGTAATAGTCCAAAGTGTTTACACTGAGAAAGTTAGCGGTTGGATTACCGAAAGACGCCATCTTTGCCTATACAAGAAAGCGAGGCTCCATAAAGACAGATCGTGTACTGTTAAACCTATATGTTTATCCCAAATTCAAGATGTAATTATTTGACTCAACGACACACAGCCTCTAGAAATATTAGATTGCGGGTCTAAACTGGGCTCTAGTTTGCAATAACTATTATATGTGCAGCTGAGAGTTGTTGTCAAGGGCGACCGGCAGGTGGCCTGTTTCCCTATACCAATTCCATCTGGCGCGCGCACATTAGTATAAAAGGGGGGAACAACCAGGGTTTCAACAGTTGAGATCAGACTCAACCCTGGTAAAAGAAAGGAAGCTACAACAGGTCAGTGGGGAAAAACTAGAAGAAAGTCTTAATGAATGAATGAATTTATATACAGATGTTTAGCAAGGTTGTAGTTTTATTAACAATACAGCATACTGCATGATAACCCAGGGTACCCCATACGAAGACACCCCATGAAAACACAGGGTACCCCATACGAAGAGACCCCATGATAAAACACAGGATACCCCATACAACATATCCCATGATAACCCAGAGTATCCCATACGAAGATACCCCATGATAAAACACAGGGTACCCCATACAACATATCCCATGATAACCCAGAGTATCCCATACGAAGATATCCCATGAAAACACAGGGTACCCCATACGAAGAGACCCCATGATAAAACACAGGGTACCCCATACAACATATCCCATGATAACCCAGGGTACCCCATACGAAGACACCCCATGAAAACACAGGGTACCCCATACGAAGAGACCCCATGATAAAACACAGGGTATCCCATACAACATATCCCATGATAACCCAGAGTATCCCATACGAAGATACCCATGATAAAACACAGGGTACCCCATACGAAGATACCCCATGATATAACACAGGGTACCCCATACAGCATACCCCATGATATAACACAGGGTACCCCATACAGCATACCCCATGATATAACACAGGGTGCCCCATACGAAAACACCCCATGATAACACAGGGTACCCCCTACAACATACTCCATGATAACCCAGGGTACCCCATACGAGGATACCCCATGATAAAATACAGTGTACTCCATACAGCTTACCCCATGATATAACACAGGGTGCCCCATACGAAGATACCCCATGATAACACAGGGTACCCCATACGAAGATACCCCATGATATAACACAGGGTACCCCATACAGCATATCCCATGACATAACACATGGACCCCATACAGCATACTCCAGGATAACCCCATACGAGGATACCCCATGATAAAATACAGTGTACTCCATACAGCTTACCCCATGATATATAACAGGTTACCGCATACGAAGACACCCCGTGAAAAGTAGATGGTATCCCATGTTAGACGACACCCAATAACAGTGAAAAATACCCCGAATGTAAAGATACATTATACGAATACAGAGTACCCAGCATCTCGCCGATTTTAATTCTTTTACTATTTATTTGTATTCGTATAATACAGAAAACAATCTTAGTTCCTTTTATTAAATTTGTTTGTTTATTTGAAACAATCCAACGTTGGTAATCTGGGATAAATCCTGATCTCGCATCCTGACCGGTTTCGATCATTAAATATTTAGTGTTATAGTAAAGACATTACACAATGTTGGTGTAAAGATTGTGACCGTAACAATATTGGGCTATCTAAAACACATCATGCAACTATATATATCAAGAAGACTTACAATCCAAAGCTTATTGTATGAATTTTTACTTAAAATTATTAAAAGATGAAATATATGAAGAAAAAAAACAAATATTTTTTAACTTTAGGTCATGAACAAAGAATTATTCCAAAACGACTGAAAAAGAAAGGAAAAGTTGTAAGCTTTAAAAGGTTATTTTTTTTCCATGTTGTAAACTTAAAAAGACCTTTGATGGTCTGAACGATAACACTGATGTCTTAAGAGAGTGGATAAACTGTTTGATATATTAAATATTCGCTCCCTCTTTGGTCATGGGGCCAAGGCACTAATTACTCTTGAAAGATGAGAGAGACAGAGAAGTGTTTGATTCGTTTAAGAACTGTGGATGGGTCACCACTTTTCACATCTTCCAGGTACAGTAGTGATTAAAATTTGACCAAAGGTTAACGTATTATATCGTTTGGGACCTTGTGGATAACCTAATGGGTATAGACTCCTGTCTGACCTCATTTAATTTACTTGTTTCAGAGGTACATGTATAGTTGGACTATGTTCCTGCATAAAAGGTCTGCATGGCTTGATGCAAGATATTTTATTTGACCAGAGTGAACATTTCAAATACTTGCTCACCTATAGTTGTCACAAGACCACTTGGAATTATTTTTTAGTGCCGTTAGACAATGTGGTAAGTGTAAGAAATGTTTGAAAGTCTCTTAAAACGTGGATATAGATGTCGAAAGCTCGTGTTGTTCAAAAACAACTAACTACGGGTGATGCCAGCCTTAATTTTTCTCATTAATGTGGTAAGTGGTTCAATCTTTGGGCAGTTTCTATCAATAAATCCTGTACCCAAAAAACCTCACCCTGTTCATGTTTTTCCTTATTAGGTGGATGGAGTAATAACCCCACTGCCTTGCAGTTTAAGGCCATTATGAAGAAATTACAGGCAAGAACTGGGTCTCTTACATGACCAAGGACGGGGAATTCATCAGATCTAGAAGAAACGGAAATCATAAACATAAGCAAATTAAGTTTGAAGTGCGAAGACAAACTTTTACCGGTTTTGTGGACTTGGGAATTGGCGAGAAATCAACGACAGCGGCAAAATAAGTTCTAGTCATGGTGGTTGGGTTAAGAAGTCGATAGAAAGCTCCACTAGCACATTATTTCACCAAAGTACTAACAGCTGACATACAGTGTCAGCTTGTTAGTCACTGTCTTGAAGCCTTAATTGAAATTGGAATCAAAGTTCATGCACTAACAACGGATGGACATGCTACGAAAATAGCTATGTTTCGGTTGCTTGGGTGCAACATGTCACTAGGTGAGAAATTGCAACCATCTTTTTCTCCTCCAAACACAGACTGCAGAATTCATGTGTTCCTTGATGCTTGACACATGATCAAACTCGTCCGTAACATGTTGCAGGCTATTGGGATAATTTATTCAGATAATGGGCTCATTATTTGGAAGCTGATATCTGACCTTCATGAGGCCCAAGATGACATTGGTCTCCAGTTAGCCAATACGCTAACGAGACAGCACATTGAGTTCCAGACTCAAAAAATGAAAGTCTGTTCAGACATTGTAATCTGTGGCTGCAGCATTGGAGACTGTACACAAAATTGGTGTCAATAAATTCTCAAACTGTGGATCAACTGTGAAATTTATCAAAGGAAGAATGATCATGGGACAATTTGTATAAAAATTAATTCCAAAATAAAGCTTCATGTAGGCAATAGAATGGATGTTCTGTTGTATATAATGGGTTATCTAACACACATCATACCACTATATATATCAAGAATACTTACAACCCAAAGGTTATTGTATGCATTTTTAATTAAAATTATTAAGGGATGAAATACACGAAGAAAAAAAACAAACAAATATTTTTTAACTTTCGGTTATGAACAAAGAATTATTCCAAAACGACCAAAAAAGACAGGAAAAGTTGTAAGCTTTGAAAAATATTATAGTAAGGGATTTTTTTGTTTTTTCGTGTTGTAAACTTAAAAAGACCTTTGATGGTCTGAACGAAACCACTGATGTCTTAAGAGAGTGGATAAACTGTTTGATATATTAAACAGTTGCTCCCTCTTTGGCCATGGGGCCAAGGCACCAATTACTCTTGAACGATGGCCAAATATTGAGCAATGTTTAACACAGACAGAGATGTATTTGATTCGTTTAAGAACTGTGGAACTGTGTTCCTGCATAAAAGGTCTGCATGCTTGATGCAAGATCTTTTGTTTGACCAGAGTGAACATTTCAAATACTTGCTCACCTATAGCTGTCTCAAGACCACTTGGAATTATTCGTAGTGCCGTTAGACAATGTGGTAAGTGTAAGAAAGTCTCTTAAAACGTGGGTATAGGTGTCGAAATCTCGTGCTGTTCACAAACTAACTGCGTGGTGATGCTAGCCTTAATTTTTCCTCATTAATGTGGTCAGTGGTTCAATCTTTAGACAGTTTCTTTCAATATATCTTATACTAAAAAAAACTCATCATGTTCATATACTTCCTTATTATATTTATTTCCTTATTAGGTGTGGATAGAGTAATAACATCACTGTCTTGCAGTTTAAGGTCATAATGAAGAAATTACTGGCAAGAACTGGGTGTCTTACAGGGCCAACGGCGGGGAATTCATCAGATCTAGAAGGAATGGAAAGCATAAACATAAGCAAATTGAGTTTGAAGTGCGAAGACAATTTTTTACCGGTTTTGAGGACTGGGGAATTGGCGAGAAATCAACGATAGAGGCAAAATAAGTTCTAGTCATAAGAAGTCGATAGAAAGCTCCAATAGCACATTATTTCACCAAAGTACTAACAGCTGACATCTGACACCTCAGCACACCTCAGCATATAAGAAAAAAGAGGCCTTCCCAAATGTCGATATCACTATATTAAATGACCACCCATAAAAACTGTAATAAGCTGGGAGCACTTGTGGAAAATGGAGTTGTACATGTTGCTGGTAAAGGGACATTTCCCTCCTGCTAACACTTCCAAATTCTTTGTAGAGCTGAACAAGTAAAAAAAAAGTTAACCATCATTTAAACTATTAGTCTGAAGTTGGTATTTAGTTTTAACATTTAAAGAAAATAATCACTTACAAGAATACAAGTGCAGTCATTTAACATGGACAATAAAATGGCGTCCTTCTGGTTTGTAAACTTAGTTTTCTTTTCAATTAGGTGTTTGGTAAGTGGTTCTCTTTAAAGTTCTCTTGGTGATCTGAAATGTTTTCTATCGTTATACACTCCATCCCTCCATCCATACACCTCGTGTCTGTAAAAGTTGTCATGAGCGCGACCACCACATATCAATGGCGGTGCTTTTAGAACTGGGGTGGAGGAAAGTCACAAATAAAAAAAAACGGCTGGGCCTTTAGGGCTTTTTGAATTTAAAAAAATGCCATTTGGTTTAACAAACGCCCATTCGACATTTCAGAGAGTCATGGAAGAAAAGCATGGGTGACTTACAACCACCTTTCCTATTTTACTTGGACGATATTGCGGTTCATGCGAGGAATGTAGATGAGCAATTTAAACGTTTGGAATTAGTTTTTCAGAGGCTGGCCGAAACGCATTTGAAATTAAAACTTTGTATATGAGTTTAAAACGTTTTCTTGCAGAAGAAGTTAAGTATTTGGGGCACAGTTTGTCGGAAGCGGGGGTAGAGACTGATTGATACTGAGAAAACAAATGTTTTAGCAAACTGGCCCACTCCTCAAAATGTTCAGGAATTTAGACGTTATCTAGGATTTACAGGTTTCTACCGACGTTTTGTTAACGCTTATGCTCGAATGGCCAAACCTTTGTGTACTCTACTCAGCGATAATGGAAATTCTCAAAAAGGTAAGAACGTTAACACCAAGTGGGTTTTGGGCTCTGAACAGCAGAATGTTTTTAGACGTTGAAAGACGCCCTTTCAACTCCCCTGGTGCTTGTTTGTGCTATGAGTTGCCGTTTGTGTCACATACGGATGCTAGTAAGGATGGCCTGGGTACTGTCCTATGTCATTGTGAGTCGAGTGTAATCGGTGAGTTGTGTAAGCTATGTAACTCACAAATATTTTATCACAGACTGATAGTATTAATTATTTTAGTCAAATGCAACATCATGGCTGTAAAAGCCATAAGAAAAAACAAAGCTTTTAACTGATAACCACTAGTTCAGTCTTGGTTCATCTGTGGCTAGTGTATGTTTTCCCGCAAATGTTTTACCAGATACAACTCAAACCACCGCCTTCAAGAACATCCAGACCCTTCCATAGCATGCATTTCAAGAGGTGACCATTAACTGTTCCATATAGGTATATATATATATATATGAGTTGTATCGGAAATCTTTTGGTACTCATACAAACACCACCAGCTTATTGTTTCGTCTTGACAGTTCTTGAACGTTATATCTTTGATATTAGTCAAATTGACAATTCCATGGAGAATATCATAACTACTATGTATATCCGAGACAGATTTCCGCCAGGGAAGAGATACCAGAATGTAAAATGTAAAATTCGATTTTCTCTGATCTCATAGTGTGCATCAGCTCAACATCTTCAAAGCGTTACAAGTCATTTGGAACTGTGAAAGTAAATAGCAAAAATCAATCCTGTAAGACGTCAAGCAAAATAAAGTGCCATAAAAAAGTGTTAGGTTATTACGACTAGATGGTGTCTTATATAGCAGGTGGAACTGTGTTAATTGCATTTATTGATTGGTGCTTTACACTTCACGTAGGATTACTTAGGGGAAAGAAATCGAATTTTTTGCTCGAAGGAAACGGCAACACTTCCATATTTGGATATCGAGTGCAGGTTTACTAAGAAATTTGTCGCATACTTATATTTAACTTAATTAGAAACTTGTCTCCGTGGTTATTTTAAGGCCGCCGCAGACGAGAGCTATCGCCTTCGCCAAATTTCATTCGTGCCACTTGGCGTAAGCAAATAGCTCCCGGCTGAGGGCAATTTTGCAAGAGTTTTTGGTCATTCGTGGCTGAGCGCCGAATATCTAACTTGTTTGATAATTTTGACCAAGCGTAGACGTTTCCTTCTCGTCTGCGGCGAAGAAAGCAACTAGCTTTCATTTTCCTACAAGTGCGCAAGCGAGCAGATGATAACATCTAGTTGCTTTCTTCGCCGCAGACGAGGAGGAAACGTCCACGCGTGACCAAAATTATCAAACACGATAGATATTCGGAGATCAGCCACGAATCACCAAAAAAAAAAAAAAATTGCCCGCAGACGGGAGCTATCAGCTTACGCCAAGTGGCACGAATGAAATTTGGCGAAGGCGATATCTATCGTGTATGGTTGGCGAATGTGGACATAAATGCCTACAATTACTACACGTCTCATTAAGTTTCAGTGCACGACTCTAGTTTAAGAGTACTGGGCCCTGTCTTACGAAGCTGGCGTAAAGTTGCGCATAGGCCTACAACATGGTCTAGTTGCGACTAGGGCGTAAGTTCCCATAGCTTTAACACTGATTTACGTCGGAGGTAACTTACGCCACTTTTGTAAGACAGGGTCCAAAGTTTGTAACGTGTATCTATAATAGCCAATGTAAATGCGGCTTCATACAACGCGTGTCTTTATTAATGATACACGTACGTATCAATAAGAACCAACCAATTTAAAGTTTCATAACGCGCCACTTTGTCGGCCAATCAAACCACAGATTTAATGTATAGAGTATGCTGACTTTAGATACGTGTACTATAATAGCCAATGGAATTTAGGTTTTAAGTAACGCGCTGTCAATAGTATAGCACGCATTAGAAAAGTAAAGCAACGGGTTCTTCATGAAGTGTGATCGACTTGTTTGTATGATGTTTGGAGAAGGGTTCACTAGTCCAAAGGTTCACTACTCCGAAGGTTCTCTAGTCCGAAAAACGGATTCACTAGTCCGAAGGTCCACTAGCCAGACGGCTCACTAGTCCGAATGAGAGGGTTCACTGGTTCCCTAGTCCGAAAAGTGGTACCGATATCATCCCACAAACGACAATAAGACATAGTTATGGTTCCCTAGTCCGAAGAGCGGTACCGATATCATCCTCCAGACGACAATAAGACATAGTTATGGTTCCCTAGTCCGAAGAGCAGTACCGATATCATCCTCCAAACAACAATAAGACATAGTTTACCGCTCTTTTTGTCTAGAAGAAAACAACGACCTTTAACGGGTTCCCGGGACTATTCTACTGAGTAGCCTGGGTTTAGGCTATTGGAAATAGTGGAATGTCAGGTAGAAAAGACATTGCCCCTACTTATGTGAGATGGGTGCGAGGCACAAACGGAAGTTTTTCGTCTTGATTTTGCGATGAATTCCTTGCATTTTTCTCTCACAAATGCAACTCGCTTTCCTGAGCTGCTCACCTTGATTTTTCTACAATGTGCCTCAATGTTAATCTACGCTGCAAGTCAATAGCAGAGAATATAAGGCCTAAGGGATGGTCGGAATAGTGGACATTCGGACTAGTGGACCCTCGGGCTAGTGAACCTTCGGACTAGTGAACCGTCGGACCAGTGAACCTTCGGACTAGTGAACCTTCGGACTAGTGGACCTTCGGGCCGGTGAACATTCGGACTAGTGGACCTTCGGGCCGGTGAACCTTCGGACTAGTGAGCAGTTCCCGATGTTTGAAGTCTACACGTCGTTAAAAACACACTACGGGTACTGATAAGAAATCATCATGTCTAATAAATTGTCCCCCCACGCTACAATGTTATTATACATAAAAGAAATACAAAGTGTCGTGTTTTTTTACTTTATATACGCGTCATTCTCTTTATGACGCGACAAATGAAATTGGTATGAGATACAATGAAATGTATCGTTTATTGAATTATTGAACGTGAAAGCTTTTCTTCTAACGTGATTTGTATCATGGTTGCGGCGTTTTTGTTTTGATGTGCAGTCGTCGACAAATCCGATACCTAATGGACAAAGGGTGGGCGAGACTTAAAAGCGTTGAATAACTTTCGATTTTGGAAGTTGTTGTATGGTTCTCTTGACTAGGTATCAGAGAGTAAAGTTGCAATTTCACAACAGTGTTCCATGTGAATGATGCATTGTTCAGACATCCAGTGAGCAGCACGTAGGTTAAAGAAATGTAACAAATTAAAACTTTGTTGTACATAGTTTGCCAAGAGTGTGACCTCGGGATCATGCACCTAATATGGGATACCATTTCAAATTCAAAGAGGTCACTATGAATTCGGGTAATGTAACGAAACTCAACGTCTGTTTGTTCGTCTACCCAAAATGTTGATATTTTGACATCAAAACAGAATATTGAAATTATTGGCTATTTTTCTAAAAACGTATAATTCAGAAGCTTTTTATTGCCTCATAAATGTACGATAAAGTATTGCTTTGAACTAACTTTGGCTTAGAATGAAAGAATGAATGGTCGTCCCGGTTATATAAATTTTATTTACTTTTCGAACACGTTTTCGGTTCGTACAGGCCACATACTGTTTGGATGTTCCTCATTCCAACGCTAATCATTTAGTTTTTCGAGGACCTTCAAAGTCTCTTACTGTCGTGACGATCTAAAATTATGAAAGAAGTGTGAATTTTGGCAGCTCATGCCACTTTAAGGATGGAAGGGTTATTTCTCTGTGCAGCCCTGTAATTTGAGTTAATAAAGCCTGCTGCAATAGCCATAGCTTTTTATCATGGTGTCGTCTTAAATAAAGCTTCACTTAATTGGACGACTTTCCAAAGAAATAATGTCTTTTTGGAACAATAGCGTGACGTCACAACTATCGTTTACTGGCAGATACAGGTTAGATTTAGCCGCATTTCCGCTAAAATTACGCCCCCCCCCCCCCCCCGATGGATTTTAAGCCCCATTTAGGTCGAGTTAAGATCCGAACCGATCGTCGTGACCTCCAGTCTGTAGTGAATCTGCGATCAATCAGTCAGATAACTTTTTTCGACATGAGCGGCCTTAGGACTCTTAAGGTACGTTCACACTATACCCCGAATTCGGTTCGGGGTCCGAAACGAGTTCCGTACTACAATGGCTTCAATGTTTATCGGTAAATTTGTTCACACTAGCTTGATCCGAATTCGCTACGGACACCGGATTCGGAAAGCAAGAATATAAATGGCTCACAGAGCCATTCTATTCGGTCCGGGATCAAATTCGTCCACGATTTTCCTCCTTGGCCAATCAGAATCGACCTGTGAAAAACATGGCAATCAAAAATACAGTGACATACAACGTGGTTTGGAGATAAAACTATCGAGCGGTTTCGTGTAGAGATGGAGCTAAATACATTTTCGCATGATTTCTGAAGGATTATGACAACAGTTGTCTCTTTTCCTAAAAAATTCAAGCAAACGAATCTTATCTTGCAAACCGCTCTCAACTGTTGTTGAATTGTGTTGTTGTTGTGTGGATATGAACTGACTTGATAGAATCGGCCGATTATTCGTTGCAGTGTGAACACAACACACCAAATACGCTGACCTGTCCGAAATCCGGTTCGTACCTCGATCCGAATTCGCTGTATAGTGTGAACCTACCTTAATGGCCCAGTCACAATGTCGGCGATCTGTCGGGGATTAGTTTTGGCCGGGGGTCGTCGTAGAAAATAAAGAATCCTTGAACAATCCTATCAATAATCCTAATAAAAGTGGAGCCGTCACATTGTCTGAGATTTTTTCAAGGATTTTGACCCGGTTTTGTCGAAAAATCTTGGGATTAGCCTCCGATTGCATCTGCGAGGGTCTTTTCTTTTAATTTTCCCGCCACCCTGGGTATATGTGAGGGAAAAGGAGGGTTTTCTGACCTCGCATCTGTATTTCTTCCTGTACACTGTAGCGTGGTATCCCTCATCTGGTTGTACATAGAACAGTCACTTCAACGATTAATCGGAGGGCATCGTAGGTCATCGGAGATTGTCTTGGATGGCCAAAATGGGTGAAAAATCTTGCGAGCAATCTTAAAATTTTGAGTTCAAAGTTGGGGACCGCGACAAGTAGATATTTTCAAGTTTAATGACTAATTTTATCAATGAAGTCATTTATGTGACCGTATTATCATTTATACTTTTATTTATAAATGTTTTGGTGAAGGTTTGTAATATTACTTTACAAATAAAACTGCTAAAAAACAAATACAAAATGTTCGTTATTATGCGTTTGTGTGAAAGGCGTGACAGGTTACAATTGCTAAGCTGTGAGGAGTTTAGTTGCTTGTGGCGTATTATGGTTGGTCGATCTCTTGCCCGTGCCTCGCGCGGAGAAGCTGATTGGTCGGTCTTCTTTTCCCTAGTCTTCTTCGAGCCTAGCGTACAAGGGTGTAGCACTTTTCAACCGCTCTGTTATCTGGTCACCTGCGTGCTTGTTTATCGTGCAAGAAACTGGTAAGAGATGTTATTATTTTTGGTTTAACTTGTACATATATTTATGTTCTTGATGTATTGGATCGGATAGTTTGCTTGAATTGATTTGCTTTAAAACTAACGCTTTGAATGTACATCATGTGTATTTAATTATTCAGTTATCACTGATTAAATCTAAGAACTATATCGTTGGGTTTATAAACTTATAAACTTGTGTATACGACACTGTGGGGAATAACTGTAATCGAACGATTTCATATTATGATTATTTCAGATGAAGCATTTATTCCGCGAGCCCTAGTCTCACCTGGCAGGCCGGCTGGTCGTTTGCCCCCGTCCACTGGCGGGGTAGGTGTACTCAATTATTGTTCTCATTTTTCATCACAGTTTTACTCGATTTTCATTTAATACCCCAACATTGTGATGTTCATATTGTATCTTACATTTTTAGCAGCGACTTTTAATCCGATCGTTTTGTTTGTATTGTTAGGGTTTTGTTTATGACCCGCCTGAATAAAACACCGTCATGGAAACTTTAGAGTTCTCGCTCTTATTAACCTTGAACCCTGTTACATTTAAATAATGAATCATATCGTAGTTTTAATGAATACGGAGCCCGAACCGACGTCGTTTTAGCTTTGTGCAGTTTATCGATCGGTTGTTGACAGAGATATTTACGACTGCCGAAAACCTGTTATGCGCGCACACGTCATCAATGTATGCGGTTATGCTACACACAAACACCCATGCGATAATCTATGGTCGCGTCTATAGTTACTGCTGACAGTCTGCTTTTTTCGAACGACATGGACAAGTTTTGAGAAGAAAGGCCGACGAATCGACTCCCCCCGCTCAGGAACAACACGAGTCGGTGGATAAGGCCAAAAAGACACGCGTTTTTAAGTTTAATCCGGCGTGGAAAGTGGACCGATCGTGGTTGGAGTTCGATGTCGACACGAACACAATGTGCTGTTCATTTTGCAAGCGTTTTCGACCGAATGGCGCAAATAAATTTGTAACGGGTTGCAGTTCTATCAGACTGGACAATATTCGCTCGCATGAAAAGAGTGTGGATCATAAATTTAGTAATACTGCAAACAGCAATGAACACAAAAAAGAGACTGATCGTCCTATATTGAAAGCAATTAATAATTTGGAACATTCCGAAATGGATTTCATGAGAAAAATGTTTAGAACCGCTTTTTTTCTAGCAAAAGAGGAAAAACCATTCACAGATTTCAAAAAAATAAATGAACTTCAAAGTGCAAATTTTCAAGACAGTCGCCCAGGAAAATGTTTTATAAAGGTTAGTAATCATTACAACAACGACAAACAGGCAAAAACATTTATCAATTTTATTGCTGAGGCTGAAAGAGAAAATCAGCTAGAGCTCATAAGAAAATCAGAGTTTTTGAGTGCAGCAATGGACGGCTCAACTGACAGTTCAAATTTGGAGGAAGAATCTCATTTTTTATCATTTTTTGATGAAAATTATGAACCACATGTTGAATTTGTGAAGATTTATTCAGTTGAAGGGCGGGCAACAGCTGATAACTTGACTAAGTCTTTCTATGAATTATACAGTGGGTTGGGTGTGGATATAGAACATTCCTGTGTTCAGTTAGTTACGGACGGGCCGACAGTCATGAAAAAAATGTGTTCTCAAGTACAAGAAAGAATTCAATGGGTTGTGCCGTTTCATTGCATGAATCACCGATTGGAATTAGCTTTCAAGGACAGTGTGAAGAATCTACCTCTTGAAACAGAAACCTACACCCTATTAGATGGGTTGCATGGTTTTTATAAAAACAGTAGTTTGCAATGGCGAAATCTAAAGAGCAGTTGTGATGTCCTTGGGATATCTTGTCTCGTTCATCCTCCTGCTAAGGGAACTCGTTGGCTAGCCCACAGAGAAAGGGCTGTTCTGGCTTTGGCAAGAAACTATGAAGCAAATCTGGCTCAATTGAGGGCATGTCACCTTGACCGAACACAGAAAAACGAAACAAAACTGAAGGCCCTTGGATTAGCTGAAAAACTTCAAAATAAAGACATAGTTTTATTTCTTTTTGTAACCCTTAAGATATTGTTGGTCTCATTTGCATGTTTAAGCAGTATTTTGCAAGCAGACAATTTAAGTATTGATACTATCATAGGAACTGTAAAGAAAACCAAAGCCAAACTTGAAAATTTTGATTGTGAATTAGAAATTGAAAAATTCCAAAACGAGAACATCACTGAGGGTGATATATTTAGAAATATTGTTCTCAAACAAAAGCGAACTGGTGGTAGAGGTATTTCAAGTGACCCTGTTGTCACTCAAAGTAAAATGCTAATAGAAAACTTAAAGTCAGCCATGGCTGACAGACTTGGACCAATGAATGAAGGCAACAGTGGACTATGTCCAATATTAGCTAAATTCTCCATATTTGATGTCTCCTCCCTCCCTGTAGATAAGCATGATAACTTAAATGAATATGGTAAAGAGGAGATAAAAGATCTTGCTAACCATTTCTCAGAAATACTTGTCCTAAAGGGATATGATGTCAATGCTATTACTGATAAACGGGTTTCTTTATGGGAATATGCCAAACAACTATTAAAAACAACTCTACCAGAGGGTAGAACTATTAAAACATTTTGGCCAAAAGTGTTGAGGCAAAAGGCCAATTCTGTTGAGCTGAAAAACATTTTAGCTCTTGTTAAGATTCTCCTTGTATTAATTTTTTCAACAGAATGTGTAGAAAGAAGTTTTAGTCTGATGAATAGAGTAAAGTGTGACTGGAGGGCTTCCTTGTCTTCAGGCAGTTTGAATAACTTGATGCTGGTTGCTAATTCCCAGAAAACTGTTGAAAATTTTAACCCTGACCCTGCCATAAAACTCTGGCTTGCAAGTTCTAAATCAAAATTACGACTTGTTTCCAAATATGGGGAAAGGAAACACTCCTCTGATTCTTCAAGTAGTAAAAACACCAATCAAACATCAGATTCAGATAATGATTCAATGCCAGAGTTAATCGGTTATTTATAATTATATAACAACTCCAATACTTGGAAATTGTATTGTGTTCAGCTGGAAATTAAACAGTTAATCTTTACAAAGTGTTCGATTTTGCTAAATTACAAATTGACTGTTTTTTCTTTTAAGTTTTCAAATTGAATATAAATATTCTGTCATTGGCAGCATATGTAACTGAACATGGTAATAATTGGTTGATTGTGACAGGTGGAAAATACAAGTGACAGGTAGAAAATATTTTTACCTGTCACCTGTGACAGGTGACATTTTTCAAACATTTCTAGCCCTGCTGTGGCGATGCCTAAAACATCTGAGACAAGCCGCAGGCGTCCGTAGAGCGCCTCCGACGGGTGCAAAATCGTAGGATCTGTCTCAAGATTTTGTTAAAATTTCCCGGGTTTTACCCATCGCCGACGCATCGTAACTGATTTGTGGCTGGGGCATAACCGTAAGGATAGAAACATGTTCTATTTTCTACCGATCAGTCTTAAGGTCACAGCCAATCAGCGACCTATACTTCATCACGTGATCATTTTTTTCTCGGCGTTTCGAAGGTGTTGTATTGTTACGTCATTCCTAGTGGCGTGCCAGTCTGCAGAATATAGTGACGAAATTCCCTTCCGATCAACTGACCGGTTGTTCAAAAGAAAATTAGCTTAAAGGATTTATGAACAGGATTTTAAGCTGGTTTGTGTTTGTTTATGGACTAAATGCATATTTGAAAAACATCAGTTGAAACGAAACAACCTTCGCGTTAGTTCCCAGGTAGTCAAAAAAAGAACGTGGAGAAAATATGCATATTTTCCGTATTTTTCGTAACTACTCGGAAAAATGACGTCATACACGACCTTCAATGTGTACAAAATGCCACGAAGACGTACCGAGACAGCAGAAATCGTTTATTACGTCATCGCTGTGAGGGTACGTACACAACGGAGGTCGTGTTTGACGTCATAAGTCTCTGAGATAATTAACTTTCGTAAGCATTGTAGATCGGCAAACGTAGCTTGAATTGTGTATGTGCTGCGACCGAAATTTAATTTTCTTTTTGGTACACTTTTAAAGTACATGTTCTACAACACTCTTAACGCAAATTAGAAAATATTTCCTCAGGTTGTTCATAAATCCTTTAACGGCAGGTTAAATGACGTGACGTAACAAAGGAATTCTTTTGTGACGCGACGTCATCTAACCTAACGACGCTTTGAACAACCCACCCCTGAGCGGGCTAAAAGACTGATCAGTCAGTAATCGTTTGGCTGAACGATAAACCAGTCTTAGTCCACATGAACGCTCTTAAGATTCAATCGCAGACAATCGGATCGGATCTTAACTCGACCTGACCCGGGCTTTAGAGTTCGGGACCTTTTTTATTGACAGATGTAGGTTAGATTTAGCCGCATTTCGGCTAAAATTACGCCCCCGATGAACTTTAGGGTTAGGGGCCTTTTTTATTGACATGCAGGTTAGATTTAGCCGCATTTCGGCTAAAATTACGCCCCTGATGGACTTTAGGGTTAGGGACCTTTTTTATTGACAGATGCAGGTTAGATTTAGCCGCGTTTCGGCTAAAATTACGCCCCACGATGGACTTTAGGGTTAGGGACCTTTTGTACTGACAGATACAGGTTAGATTTAGCCGTATTTCGGCTAAAATTACGCCCCCGATGGACTTTAAGGTTAGTGACCTTTTTTATTGACAGATGCAGGTTAGATTTAGCCGCATTTCGGCTAAAATTACGCCCCCGATGGACTTTAGGGTTAGGGACCTTTTTTATTGACAGATGCAGGTTAGATTTAGCCGCATTTCGGCTAAAATTACGTCCTCGATGGACTTTAGGGCTTGGGACCTTTTTTATTGACAGATGCAGGTTAGATTTAGCCGCATTTCGGCTAAAATTACGTCCTCGATGGACTTTAGGGTTTGGGACCTTTTTTATTGACAGATGCAGGTTAGATTTAGCCACATTTCAGACTTCAGCTTTATTTTCAAGATTAAAACACACACGTGCTTGGTTATATGGAACTTTTTCGTAAATTTGGTTGGCCCTGATAACAGGAGCTGATGTCTGCAAGGAGCTGTAAGAAAAGGTCTTTCCCGGTGTGCATCCGTTTCCACATAAAAGTTGCCAGATAGCCGGGAAGATCAGCCTCCTTCACTCCAAACCTCGGTAAAGTTGCCTTTGCTTTGCCCCAGTCACTCTCTATCGGGCTTGTGGTCCACAGTGCCAGGAATATATCCTTCGGGTAAGCTTTCCAGCAATCACTCCAGAGAATCGAACCAGGCTCAATCCATTTCTGGATCAAACCAAGTAACGTTGCTGCCGTCCTGTCTTGCACGCACTCCACGAACAACTACGATGCCAGATCCCCCTATCTTCCTACTCGATGAGCTAGCTCACTGCCATCTCTGTCACCTCTCTGCAAAAGCTGGCCCAGTCCACATCAGTGTTGGAGCTGAGGCCCAGTTCATGGTGGATGGTTTTGTACCCAGAGAAAGACGCACTTTATAATTTCCTCGATCCTCATGTGGCTCTTCTCAAAGAAAGTCCCTGTCCTTATACTAAGG
The DNA here is from genome assembly GCA_963971465.1 of Lepidochitona cinerea. Classification (NCBI taxonomy): domain Eukaryota; kingdom Metazoa; phylum Mollusca; class Polyplacophora; order Chitonida; family Tonicellidae; genus Lepidochitona; species Lepidochitona cinerea. Next base: position 96,634,227 of record OZ020551.1, on the reverse strand, counting down.
CGTTTTTCATGCCGTTTCCCGGACTTCTTGCTTCGACAATACCACTTTTTGCCATCACTTATTAATGTTGAGTTGATCATCGACATACTTCTCCGCATTCTGGACATTTTCTGGATTTTTACCTATGGCGGAAACAAAAATCCAGCGTAGCTTCTTTCAAGAAAAATATAGACAATAACGCACTGAAGGTCAGATGCTGTGCTACTTTTCCATAGCTCACAGCCCTGTCGTCTGATACTTGTACACCTACACTGGTAACACTGGTGGCTGTAGATGTACACGTTTTCCCCTCATCAGTCTTTCTTTTTTTCTCCCCTTCCTTTGGAGGGCTAGGCCGACTCCTCTTCTGGGGAACATGAAAATCTTCAAAATCGCTGGAATCACTCATTTTTACTTCAATCTAGATAGCTTTCTCTGGATTAAAAAACACCGCGCCTTTTCACTATTTTTTTTACCGGGTACAGGAAATGATCATTTAATTATCTCCCTTTATCCCTTAAACATTAAAAATAGCTATTGGTACCGTCTTTTAAGGCATTTTTCAATAAAAAAAAGTACGGGCCTGTCAATTTTCAAGGTTTTAAATGCATTTATCTACTTTACAGTTGTTTTGCAGACAAAACAATTGTAACATTAAACTCAGGAAGTTCCGAAACATTTGAAGTGAAGAGATTAGAGAAGAAGACCAGGTGAGAAAATAGTGATAGCAGAAATCGAGAGAAGTCAGTTAGAAACCAGGTATAATACACGTTCCGAAATATATTTTTCCTTTTTCGTTTTTTCCCCCTTCCTTTCTTTCTTTTACCCCCACAAAATACCAAGCCCCATTTTTTTTATTCATGCCCCATCAAAAAAATCCCTCATTTTGAATGTTTTGGAAAGTGACGGACCAGTTCTATATACTGTCCGAATTCACAAGTCCGGAATCACTGACAATTATATAAAGCAGGCTGAATATGAATGGACTTATATCATCCAAGAGTACAGTTCGAAAACTGACTGTCACAGACGAGTCAGAACAATCTGACTTTTGCATTCAAAACAGTAAATTGAGTTCAGATGGAAAACTTAACTATATAGCATTCATAGCACCCCGAGATCAGATGGGAATACTGTCTGACTAACTACCTAAATAACGTCTTTATATACACTCTAAGAAATTTTAGAAAGATCTGAGTATTTGCATAAATTAACATATCTGTAGCGAGAGGGTTATATTCAAGCTTCGAAAAAGTTCCTTGAATTCCGCATTACAAATGGTTATGAATAAACAATAGGCAACAGACATTACGTCACAAGAGATCTAGAATCATCTAAAGACACGTCACAAACAACGGCTGAAGATCTAGGTCAAACTAACTACAGTGTAAACAGCCGGTGAATAAACAATACGTCATAATAGAGATCGAGAAAATTCTGCAGATACGTCACAATAGAAATCGGGAATGTTTTGAAGACAATATATAGAGGATATTTGTTGTTTATCGGTAAATACCATTTATATTTCATCGAGTGGATAAAAAATCTGTATTTTCACGATTGGCGAAGCCAAGAGTGAAAATACAAGATTTTTTTATCCACGAGATGAAATATAAATGATATTTACCGATACAACAACAAATATTCTATTTATTATATAATTATTAGTGAGATTTTCGTGTATTTTCTGCGACAAACTGAACAATTCGTTGTCGTCAGTTGACCTAGAAAATGACCTACATTTGGGCTCATCACACATATACATGTACGGCGTAGGATAAAATAGCGCACCGTTTGGGGGCTCAACACAACAAAAACTTATAACTTTGCATCCAAAGTTCTTATTTTCATGTTGCAGTTCCAATTTTTGGATAGAAAATGATTTCATGAAACAAATTACGTTCGAATAGTATACTTATTTCGGAGGGAAAACCTGCGTTTGTCTGCGCGGAAGGACACACGGTGTGCGCGCGACGACAAACATCGAGGTCTGTCATCGTTGGTGAAGTTGAACTTGACATTTTCTTTTGTTTAGTTTTATATTAAAATTTTAAGTGGCAAGGTCTTATTATCTTAAAATGAAGATTTACTAGATTATGTGTGTTGAAATGTTCTACGATAAATTAGATCTTTAATTGTTTGTTACCAAATCTATCGAGTCGGCTCTTCTACACTGACAGTAGACTCTACTACGGCCGGACCGTACGGCCCGTACCCTAGAGCGAGCGTAACGATCAGCAAGCAGTTGATTGCCGTTTCCCACAGTCTTCGCTTTCTATGATTTGCGTCAGTTCTCGATAAATTTTGTTACAAATAAGCAATTTTAATGCTCCAGTTGTAGGCCTAACACTTTGATTTACATTTTAGAGTGGGGTGGATTTACTTCACGTTTTCTCGTTTAGCGAGTCCTGCTGCCAGTGCTACAGTGCTAGGCCTAGGTTATAAATGTAATACGGCAAGCATCACAGAAAGGCCAAAGCCAAAAATATATTTGGTTTGTGTAAAAGTATTTAACAGCCAATTAATAATGTTCGATAATTTATAAATTAAGAGTTGATTACACATTTTGGCAATTTTCACAAATTAAAGATTTAATAATGAGAAGATAATATTCCAATGGAAATAGTTCCGGCACTGGCAGTGATGATATAAACGTTATCGGTAAAAGTGGTGATATCACTAATATCAGAGCTGTATAACTCAATATCTCACTACTAATAATATAATAAAAATAGATACATTTGTTAACAGTTCAACTATACGTAATACAATACAATAAGTTTATTGCGATCAGAGTAAATGTACAAAGATCAAGGGGAGATAATTCCCAAGACACATGTTAATTCAACAATTCGTAAATAATATATAATATAACTCTATATTTAGATAAATTATTATTATTTATGTGGAGATAAATAATTTTTTTCAATTTTATATACAAATTTAAGTTGTTCATATTTATAGAAACTAAGAAACTCTATAGATACATTGTATAATATTAAATTTTCTAAATATATAACATTTCTATGTAAGGGTCAATGACTTTGTCATCTCTTTTGATCTAAGTACCATAATTTTATGAATAAATTTAGATGTTTCTAGAGGTGTGGATTGATGGAAATTGAATATTTGTGTCACTTTCTTTTTGTCGTTTAAATAATTGAAAGAAGGGTAATTTGTGTTCTTGAATGGTGTTCTTGTTTGTTCTAATTTAGGGCATTTACAAATGAAGTGTATCCTCTATCTCGGCACAAATCTGCGATAATTGTATGTCATCACAATCCTTTGGTTGATCAAACATTTTGATATAATATGCGCCTATCGAGGATACCTTGATTTTCTATTCTGAACTAACATCTTGCACCAAATCACCGAATTTCATTTTGGCCAATGTTGTAAACTTTTCTGATTGGCCAGCGTTTAAACACGGGCTAGTTGATTGACAACGTCAATCACTCGAACCATGATACAAGCACGTCATTGAATGGCTCCCTCGAGTATGGAAGACATTCTGAGAGGTGTGTCCTCGTGCTTCGCACTCGGTCAACGTCTCAAAATATCTTCCATACCCTCGGGAAGCCATTCAATAACTCTAACATATTTATCAAGATACGTGTAATATAAGAACTGTCCATCTGATAAATCACATCTCAGCATTTTTTAAGTTACCATTCAGGAACTGTATTACAAACAACAAAAACCTAGAAAATGAACTAAACGGCTTTGTGATTGGTTTTAATAAAAATGTCCGGATCTAAATAAGTTCTTTTAAAAATCTTTCGGTTACTTTAACTTGGCAAGCTACGTGTATGGTATATCTCTCACCCGACATATTAATGCATGTCGTGTACAAATACAATTCTATCGCGTAAGAACGAAATTGAATATGATATTTTTTAAATATAACGCGTGGTTATTTTTCCAACAAGTTGAGGAGATAATGATACACGTATCAATTGTTTAGCAACGTGTAAGGCTAAAATAGACCAGAAGCACAACATCATCCTTCAAAAGTTACCCGTTCCTTTACTTTTCTAACGCGTGCTATAATATTGACAACGTGTTAGTTGAAGTGACATGAGCTGCCAAAATTCACACTTTTTTCATAATTTCTGATCGTCACGGCAGTAAGAGGCTTAGAAAGTCATCGAAAAACTAAATGATTAGCGTTGGAATGAGGAAAATCCATACAGTATGTTGCCTATACGAACCGGAATAGTGTTCGACAAGTAAACAAAATTTAAATAACCGGGACGACCATTCATTCGTTCTAAGTCAAAGTTAGTTCAAAACAATACTTTATCTTAGTCTTGAGAAAAATAACCGATAATTTCCACATTCTGTTCTTACATCAAAATATCAACATTTCGGCAGCTAATGTCACTTTAAAGCTTTTTGTCATTGGATATTATAGTACACGTATCTAAAGTTAGTATACACTACATTAAATCTGTAATTCGATTGGCCGACAAAGTGGCGTGTTACGAAGCTTTGTTTTGGTTGGTTCTTATTGATACATGTATGATTAATAAAGACACGCGTTGTACAAAGCCGCATTTCCATTGGCTATTATAGATACGCGTTACAAACGACTACAGTACTCTAAAACTAGAGTTGTATATCATATAAGGAAAAGCAGAACTTGCTAAACCATGCGTCATTTTATTGAAAAGTACAAAATAAGAGCTTTCCGTTGACAATGTTAAAGGGGCATGAGCTGCCAAAATGTTGATATTTTGACGTTGATACAGAATGTTTACATTATTGGCTATTTTTCCTAAGACGTATAATTCAAGGACTTTTTACTGCGCCTAGTCTCGGGAATGTACTTTAAAGTATTGTTTTGAGCTAACTTTTGCTTAGAATGAATGAATGGTCGTCCCGGTTATTTAAATTTTGTTTTCTTTTCGAACACTTTTTCGGTTCGTACAGGCCACATACTGTATGGATTTTCCTCATTCCAACGCCAATCATTGAGTTTTTCGATGGCCTGCAAAGCCTCTTACTGTCGGGACGATCAAACATTATGAAAAAAGTGTGAATTTCGGCAGCTCATGCCACTTTAAGGTAGTTTTATTACCATCCCCTCACACACTAAATGGACTATTACATTAGGTCTATTACTCAGTTATTCGGCACATTTTGGGTTCGTATAGTCTACTTCATGGCTTTATAGATTTTTTTAATTCAAAGTTAATCCTTTAATTTTTCAAAATATTTCAAACACTGCACTTGACAATCGAAATTTATGAAAAAGTCGGAATTTTGGCAGCTCATGCCCCTTAAGCGGAATTAACACAGAATATCCCCAGGTGTGTTTCTTTAAGTGGATGAGAAGTGAGCCGCGGGTATTGTTTTCGGCCGTTCTTGTCACAAACATAGTCACTATTTTCTCACCTACGTTTCTATCATATTACATATTACTTTGGGGTAGGAGACATTCGAGGTGATTTCCCTTGAGGCTTAAAATAATTAAATTTCCCCTGATCTTCCTACTTGAATATCTGACCAGCTCGATTAGTCTTTAGCTAATAAGTTCATTCATTTGACAAGGCTTTAATTGCGTTAGAAATAATGACTGGTATTAAAGAGGCTTGTAGATCGTATAATGTGAATTGTATCTAAACATTACATTGCAATTATAGTGGTAATGGCGTGGTAAATTGCCTTTTGAGAATTGCATTATGGGACTCTAAGATTAGCTATCCAATCGAACAATTCTCAGCGGACATTTGGTTTTTAGAGTGTTTCTTTCAAACTCAATTTACGCAAAAAACATTACATGACTTAAGTTACTTTTTGTTGGACATTTTGTCAACTGATTCCCGTTAGTTGAGAAAGTACTTCCAACAGCCTTCAAAACTAGACAGCTTCATTCCCACTAAGAATCCCCTGTATATCTTGTTTTTTTGTATAGATGTTAACATAATTTATAACCCCGTGTGCAATGCCACAGTCAGGAAATGTGTTGCTCCCTTGGATGTACTTTCAAGACCTCAGCAGCCTAATTAGAAACATTTTCAGACAGGACCACACACGTAACCCCATAGGAATCGACCACCCTTTAACGAAACATCCGGTGATCATCTGGTGAAGCTTTCCTCTCACATTAGCTACTTTTCTAACTATATATCTCCTCCAAATATCAGGTTGGAAATTTGGATAGTATTAACTGGATTTAAGGAGTTCCAAGAAGTGAACAGAAACATTTGAAAATAAAAGATAATAAATCCATTCCGTAGATTAAATTTTTTACCTAAAAATACTCTAAATGTTACAAACATTATAACCAATGATTGAAAAATAAAACAAGCAAAAAAAAAAAAAACGTCTGAACATCCAGTAAAGAATGCTATTTACTCCCATCACGGCCTTCGTGGCGATGTCTGTCGGTCAGGATGGATCCAAAGCAAGGACATAGGTAGCGTACTCATGTCGCACTGAGATTAGACCTCATCCGTATTGGACAGGGGTCGTGGTTCCAACTGTCGCAACGTACGATCCTCAATAATTATGCTGAATCATGTATCGGCTGGCTGTACAATAACTCACGCCAAAATGGTCCAGCAATTGATAGGCATTGGTGTATCGGTTGTCAGTGATGACAGGCCCAAATTACTAAAGTCTAGTTATAATGTTCTGTCGTCGACAGATTGCATGCAAGAACTGTTTGATATATCAACACTGGATGATGAACGAGGTTGAATAAGAGAATTAGCAGTGACTACTTCACAAAGAGAAATATTGATTTGTTACCCGACCAGCTTAGTTGGCTTTTTTTCCTGTCCGTGATTGATTTTAGCTGCGAATATAGATGATACTTTATAGGCAAGAGAGCGAAAAAAAAAACTTCGCGGAGAAATTCTGCTGGGAAACACTGCTGATGTTTACAATAGCTTTTTTTGGGAATAAAATAATTTATATAATAAAATCAACAGTACTCGAGGGAAGTTTGGACAATGATTTAAATACCCACTGCTATTAGGTCGATGTGCCCGGTTTCCTCCCACAATAAAACTGGCAACGCCACCATATAAGTGAAACAATCATGAGCGCGGCGTAAAACACCAAACAAACAATCAATCAACCATTAGGTCGATGTGATAATATACATCTGAACTTAAGCCTCATAATGTAATGTTTAACGCCTGCATATTCCCCTTTGAGTCGCAAAAACTCAAAGACCAAGCATGTTGACATTCTGAATTCATGAATATATAGCTGTATCAAACTTTATGGCTAGACAATAACCCATTTGATTCTCCAGTTTCCGTTTTGTTTGACAAAGATGCCAGTTCCTCTATCCTCGGGTTTCCTCTGACCACTGATGTTCCATCGCCAAGATAACATTTGTCACTGTTTAAGTGTGTAGGTTTTATGATCAAGTTTGTTTTCATACAAAGGGGTTTCCTCCAGGCAAAAGGCCCGGTTTCCTCCCCCCACTAAACTTGGCAACGCGACCATATAAGTGTAATAATCTCAATCTCAATGGCTATACCATGTACAATCCTTAGTTAGCTACAAACACACGGAAACTGAGGAAATCTTTTTGACTAAAATAACTCATTATTCAGCCATATTTTATAGATACCCTGATCAGTAATAACGGGTGCGGTTAAAAACGTACAAGGCTTGTTTTTCGGATTCAAGTTGTCAATGACTTGCAATATTCTCATTTTGACCCCTTTTTAGTAAGAATATTTTATAAGAATATGTGGGACAGTGCAACAAGAAACAATATTTGTGTCTCTCAATCCAGACAACAGTGAAATGCCATTCAATTGTTGAAGAGACTGACTTGTTGCTGAAGGTTTTGAGTATCATTCAATAGATTTAAAAGTGCAGTTCTAGGTCAGTTAAATAGTTAGTTTGGTTCAGTCTGAAAAGTCAAAATAATTTCCTACATATGTGACGCTGTATAAGCTTACCGCGGGGCTGGCATGAGGAGATCCATTGGATTCCATGCATTGTTGTTATTGGCCATGGAGCTAAAAACAGGGTGTTATTTCTGCCTACTTTGTAAACATTTGCCTGTATCATTTCTTTGCTTATAATGACCCCTGTGCACAAGTTGTCGAAATTTGAACTTCTGTCAAGATAAGAGCGTTTGAAAATCGTCGAAAATCTAAACGATTGTCGATGGAACAAGAAATTTGCGCCTGGTCGTAATGTTGAGTGTATAAGTTGTCATTAAGGTAGTTTTTATAAGAAAGAAAGACTAAAAATATACTCATACATTCCGGCTATTTGGATTTGGACGGTTTTTAGAATACATTTCTGGTTCGGGTGACTACCTTTACCGATCTTTTTTTATCTCAACGCCAATCTGTTAGTTTTTAAGGCACTTGAAACGCTCAGCCTCTTTAATACGACAATCGAAAATTATGACTAAATTCCGAGTTTTAAAATATACTTTCAAGACTGAGTCACTTCAACAAAAGTCAAGTACCAGGACATTGTTTTTTTAGTCTGTGGAATTCGATTAGATTCTGTCTTATCAAGAGGGTCTATATTATCTACCACCCTTAAAGATTGAACATTTGTTTATTGCCTCGTAAGATGTTATATTTAACGTTTTGGATATCTATTAGCGACTGGGGGCCTCGGTGGTCAAGTGGGTTCGAGTGATCGTCCCTCAGTCCCACACAGACCTTCCGTCGATGCGACACGGGCTCGAATCACACTCAGACCAAATAAAAAATTTATGGATTTTCACTCAGTCACCGTATGAGGAAGAGTTGTCAGGTACTCGCTCGAAGGTCGGCGGTTTCCTCTGGTCAATGGGCCTGCTTTCCTACCTCACTAAACCTGGCAACGCCGCCATACAAGTAAAATAATCTTAGTGCAGCGTAAAACATCAATCAATGTCTCATGTCGACCAATTCTTTCAGTTTTCTTCTAACATTGATACTGTTGCTATAATCACTACCGAGGTAGTTTGTTTTATTGTAAGTATCCAATTCCTAAACTTCTGCAGCTTATCGTCGAGTAACCCGGTATTAAGTTTCCTGACGGCAAACTATAAATAATTCAAAGTCAGTGGTGGACAAACTTGTTATGATACAATACATAAAAGTTGTTGGGTAAACACGAAAATATTGTTTTCAAAATTCAGTTTAATGTATTTCAAGTAAAGTGTTCACTTTGACTCTCAGCCTACTGCATATCGTTAATAACTTTACATTCATCGATCCCAGAGTTATTTCTACATAAAATTATCACATGATGTGATAAAAAGAATTGTACAAGAGGAGTAAAACGGAAATATTGATGACCTTGCTAATGGTTATAAAGTCTAACGCAATAACACTGAGTTTGGCTTGTCGAGATAAAACTTTTACGACTCTTGGTTAAAAGCTTTTCTACAGTGATGGCAACATTAAAACTATCATACCATTGAAAAGGATAGAAAATGTTTGTTACCACTGAGACCGTGTTAATCACACAGCTGTAGGTACGAAATAAAACAGAGGAATCAATCTTTTTTTTTGATGGTGGTGGTTATATATATTTTTATATATACATAGCAAAAACGTGTTGCAGCCCCAAATGAAAATCATTGGTACATCACAAAATCTTAATCATTCGAAACAGTTCAACAAACAAAGACCTGCTCCCCTGCATGTTTGTGCAAAGTGGTTGAAACCAGCAGGAACCCTTTATTGTATCAGATAATGGGTCCCTGGTTTCCGTATCTCTGTAATGTTAAACGAGTTGGAGGTGTATTAGCATAATAGAGAATAACCCATATTACCCACGTGCAAAGCGTTGTCATTTTTCTCAATCTCAATTATCCAATCATTGATGAATAAAATCGAAATGCGTTACAGACAAGTCACGTGATGCAACTAAACCAATGGATTCAAGAAATGACGTGCAGTTGCCTCACTGACCTATATATTCTGAGCCAGCCTTCACGTTTCCCATTAGTCGTCTAAGTTAATACCATCATTTACGGGAATGGTAAAGAATACATGGTGAGCCAATGTGGGCGGAGCAACCGTGGGAAAGTTTTTAATTGGCTTGCATTCATTGGTTCTTGACTAAACGGTCTATAATGACAGTAACAAAAGTAGTATACGGGGACGTTTGGAAGCGTCAACTGTTCCTTTCATCCTATCTTCTTGGTGTATACAACAGCGCCACCTAACGTCTTAAGGTAGACAACTCCCTTAACTGCAACACACCAAAGTTAATGTGCCATTTTTTTCTATTTAAATCTGCTCTCAACGGGTCTCGAACCCCTACCTTTCCAATCTGAAGCTGCGCAGAACCACATGCGCATTCAATTAGACCGTAGCATCTTTCCACTAGACTAACTTCCAACACAGCGTTAAAGTTAATAAATTCCTATGTGTTACCTGAACTGCGATACACGCATGCGCACTTCATATTTATATACCCTTTGACCTGCGATGACGTATTTGGACTAATCCAAGAGGATCCTTCGGTTCTGTAAATAAACATGGCTAAACCTAACCCTTTTCTGTCAATAAACCCCGTCCCTAACCCTAAGTCCGTCTTTAGCGTTGTCAATAAAAGATTCCAAAACCTAACCTTATTCTGTCAATAAACCCCGTCCCTAATCCTAGGTTCGTCTTTGACGTTTTGTCAATAAAAAAGCTGTTGACAATTGGGGCACACCGTAGTGACCCTCCGTCTCTGAAGAGCTGGCATAGTGCCAAAGGCCAACAGTCATCGACCACAGCCACGCCTTACGCACAGTGGGGCCACTTTATCAATGAGTTCACTGACCGCAACTTTTACGTTACCTACTATACTTTACCCAAGCCGTGGGGTAGAGTGATCGCCCCTTAGTCCCACACGTACCTTCCATCGATGAGGCGCGGGTCAGAATCCCACTCGGACCAAAACAAAATTGGAAAAAAAATTCTGGGTGGACTTTTCACTCGATCGCGGTATGTGGAAGAATTGCCAGGTACTCACTGAAGCTCGGGGGTTTCCTCCGGGCAATGAGCCCGGTTTCCTCCCCCGCTAAACCTGGCAACGCCGCCATATAAGTGAAATAATCTTGAGTGCGGCTTTAAACGTCAACCAACCAACCAACGTTTTTACTAGCTTGCTGGTAACTAAAATTATGCATTTTGTTGGCTGCTATCGAAATTAGACACTATGTATTTCGAGAGGTCTCAAGATTTATGAGGCAGTTGGAAACAACTTATTTTCGCTATGTTCTTGTTAAAATATCTGACAAGTGTCGCCAGCCTTCATATAACAATAGCTTTTTTTGTAAAGCTTTTATTGTGCTATAAAACGCGAGTGGGAATAAATATGTGTGCCTATCTCCATTACGTGAACTACATCTAAAAAATACATTGCACTTTACAGAAGCAGTTATAGTGCAACATATGGGTTTTTGAGAATTACATTATGGGATTCTAAGATTTGTTATCCACTCAAATCATTCCCAGGGGACGTTATTTTCCATAAAACAGCTCTTCCAAAAACTATAGATATAGAAAGATTTAAGTGACATGAGCTTCCAAAATGTGGATATTTTGGTGTTAAAATAGAATGTTGAAATTACCGGCTATTTTTCTCATGACGCACATTTCGGAAGCTTTTTAGTGCTACTGATCTCGGAAAAGTCTTGCTTTGAACTAACTGAGGCTTAGGATGAATTAACGTTCGTTCCGGTTATGAAGCTTTGTTGACTTTTCGGACGTTATTTCGGTTGGTATAGGTATATATGCTGTATGGATTTTCTTCATTCCAATGTCGAGCAATTCGTTTTTCGAAGATCATCTTCTGTCCTGACAATACAATCAGAATTTACGAAAAGGTACGAATTTTGACAGTTCATGCCTATTTAAGGGCATCTGTTGGAATATATTGCATGCTAGATTTCCAGGTTATAACTGTTATGTCGACCTTATTGTTTTGTCAAAAATGAAACGGAGATAGACAAAGTAGCAAAAACAAGGGAAAAAAGAAAATAGACTCACAGCCTTCTCAAGATGATTGGTCGTAAGAAGCTGCTAATCCTTGGGTCATAGTGTGGGGTTCTGGAGGATAAGAATTGACCTACGGCCCCCGGACAAGGTTGATCGTTCAAGGCGACTTACCTTTGACAAATTTTTAAAGAACAATATATTTGTGTATTTATGGTATATAAATGTTCATACAGCTGTATATGCTTCTAGGGATTCTAAGACAGTTAGTTAAATGAAATACAACCCACTTATTTGCGTAAAGATGAAAACCAATAGTTACATTATCTTTCTGCACAATGTATGAGAAAATATCACATGTCATGGTTTATAAATTTTTGAATGAAAAAAATCACGCTATATTTAGCCAAGAGACCCCCCAAAGCACCAACAATCGAAATACTTATAATGTCAGAGGCACAAATGCTTTGACTGTAGAATTGATAGATTAGTTAGATAGATTGTTGGCAAACTGATGTTGCAGAAACGATTGCGATCATAAAGGGCAACATTCTGGCGATAAGAAATCCCCATTAATGGCTATAAGCTATACAATTTTATTGAACAAAATAAAAAGATGCTTTTAAGTATGAAACTTCAGAGTCCATCTGGTTTCACAGGGCAAACATATTGAAGTAAAAATGTCACTGTCACTTTGAGTGTGTAGAACACATCCCTAGAGCAGAAGGTCAATAGCGCATATATCCTCCATTAGCTTCCAACCTGCGTCTCAGCCCTCCAGTGAGGCGTCGGATCTTTCCAGAGGAGTGCTTAACTTTTTCTTTGTGTTAAATCGAAAAAAAAAAAACACTTAAAGGCACATTTGCTGCGAAAATCAGGAATATTGTTTACATTAAAAAAGAAAGTCCGTTTTCTGTATTTTTCCCAGACAATATAAGTTAGGAACTTTCTATTTTTACCAAAATTTAAAAGTTTGGACGTCACTTTGTATTTTTAATTTGAATTTGAAAATTTGAATTGTTAGGTGCCCGTAACGTAAGCAAACCACACTGCCCCCTATTGGCGATTTTATGTTTCAGTCGAGTGAGTGAACTAACGGCACAGTGTAATTTTACGTAGGCCTATTTATCTGAGAAATACAGACTGACGATCGGTTAACAGCGACTGGAAAAGCCTGCTGATTATTGTTTGAGTGTAAACCACAGATAAAAAGGCCTGAAATGAGGGTAATTCAACACGAAAGTTGACCGACACTGATCGTTGTTGTTGTAATCAGGCTTCGATTCTTCGTTTGTTTTTCACCCCATTTCTACATTCTAAAGCTAACTAGACATGTTTTATGTGTCCTATGTTTAAGTTTAGTTGTATTAGTCGTAGTAAGCACATGTAAATTGGTTTTCTTGGCAAATTTAAACAGGCTACGGCGGCAAGTGGGCCTTTAAAAAGTTCAAATTAGACTCTTAATTCTCACGACCCCAGCATAAAACTTAGAGCAAACCAAATAAAAAGTTAAAATTAGATTAGTTTGTTTTACAAAAAGTTGAATAATTTCCTTTAAAATAAGTTGTACTGTGTACATATGTTAAAATTTGAAATGTTCAAATTCATTACTTGTTTGATTTCTATTAGGAAGACACATATAAGCAAACTTGCTTCTATTTAAACCCCAGAAATCCATACAATTCTGTATAAACCATACGGTTATTTAAAAAGATTGTTAATATTGTTTATAAGTGTCTGCTTGATCAAACTCCTAAACGCCAAATAACATAAAAAGAGTTTGACGATAAATCGATCAATATACCAAGCCTTCAAGGATCTAATTAGTGGATTTCTGGAGAAAAAATACCCAAAGGAGTCCACTGTCCTTGTTAGCGAGACTCTCATCTGTTACAGGCCTCACATTAGTGGTTTATCTAACTATAAATCAAGTTTTCGAACCATCCTAATTTCTACCAGGGAACGTTTAAGTGGAATTGTCGGTTCAGTGAAAAGTTTACTAAAAAAATCAATCGAGTTTAAACAGAAAAATCAGTTTAGTTCGATAGAAAAATCTAATTCAGGCGATTCTTGACTATTAGCATCAAAGAAGTGCAAAATTGGTTGATGTTGCTATAGGGATGTATATATCTCAAAGATTAGTAAAACTTAACTTTCATTTTAATAATTTTTTTCCGTTACTCAAACAGAGAGCATCAGTGGTCCAGTAGGTTAGCCCTGATCAATGAGCCCGGTTTCCTCCCCCACTAAACCGGACAACGCCGCCATATAAGTAAAATAATCTTGAGTGCGGCGTACAACATGCATCAATCAGTTAGTCAGACAAATAGTCCCAGAGCTTTTTCTCTTACGTTTCTTGCCTTCAAACGTGTCGACTGTACATGTGGTCGAGGCGAGGCTACCATCCTGGTATAATTTTCTTGAACTGGAACTTGAAGCATGCAGATGACACTGAACGTGCAAAGTCCAAAACGAGGGAATATTAAACACCATAAGTTTAAAATCTACAAGTTTTGTTTACTTTTACAAATGCGCTTACGCTTAAACGATTTGTTTACCTTTCTTCCTTTGTGCGTTACGGTATACCGTTAAAATTAAAGAAATCGATTGTTCGTGTTTATTATTAATTTACTGCCTTCACATATACTTGGGATATGTTTTTACATATAAGCCGTTAGATTTTGTACTTACCAATTTAAGGTGTGGATTTCACAAGTATAGAAAAGGCAATATAATCAAACTGATCAATAATACTTTGCTTCAGTATTTAATACAGATTTCAACCCAAATCACACCGAGAACGATCATTTTAAGTAACCTACCAAGAAAACACTTAATACAAGAACATTACCGATTTTTTAGCCGAACAACCGTTAAACGTTTTACATGCTTGAAACTAAACATTACGGGTATTCATTAAACACATTGTGAATAATTTATGAACATTTAAATACTTTGATGAACACTTTCAATCGTGGCAGGGTTTTAGAATCTACCCAACGAACATTCTCCTTTACACGTATCCGTAATTACAGGACAGTGTCTTTTTTAAATTACAGTATCGTAAGACAAGAAAACATGCCTACTTAAAATTTTGATTAGATTTAATGATTTTTAGATTCTATATTTTAATAGTGCTTATATGTGTTGATAAATGCAAAATCTGCCCTAGTTGTTTGTTTTATGATAGAAATCATTACATCAATAATATTTCCACTAAACACATTTCAGTCAGGTGATCGTTACCCTGAGAGGATTGCTGGCTAGATATAAACGATTGGAATTAACCACATATCAGCTTTTATGTGTAGTTACACAATAAAACAGAGAATTCAATTCCTTCTCATTAACTGTCTGGATGGGAACAGATCATTTAGCATTCGGTCGATGTACATGTATCTTGAGTAGCCGACGTGTGCTTGATTCACGTCGCCTCCAAGAATTGTTCACGAAAAAACGAGTTTGAACAATGATAAAGGATGTTTTTAGTAACCATTACATCCTCTATCAAGTCTTCACAACCAATTTATTTGGGGGTAATATAAGTCATCCATTGGAACAAATTACTACACCCCCATCAGATTGAGTTGTAATGTTTATGGATTGAGTTTAGGTAATGGGATTACATAAAGCCATTTATTAAGTTTACCCAAAAAGTTCTACATTATTTTGAGACGGGTCAAGCTAGGGATGACACAATTCTGTTTTTTGTTGTCGTCCACTGCAGCTCATATCGCCGTGAAATAATCGAATTACCCTAGTGCAGCGTATAATGACATCTTACCAACAAATCTCGAACGTCAAACATTAGTCAGAAATTTAATTATTTGATATCTTGTGAAATAGTGAATATATTAAAGTTAGAATTACATAGTGTAGATTTTAGGATCTTTCCCAATATAAAAAAATTAGAGCGTTCCCATGATAGCACTCTGGGCAATGCATACTCAGACATTTTTTCAAAGCGAAACATCCTAAAATATGATTCAACAAGACCTTTATCCTAATTAAGTTTGTCCATGTTTCCATATAATGCCGGCTAAACCGATATTTCATTTGTTTCAAAATCAATCAATTTTTTTGTAGTACATATTTTCACCGAGACCCCAAATAAGTGTATATGTATATGCCTCATATCAACTCATATCGGTGAACAGTTGAGGAAAAGTTGAGGCATGGTTAAATGGTGATAAATTAAAAAAAACTGTCAAGATTGGCTCTTTACAACCATTCTATAAGATCGTTTCTCTACTGTAGAACATACTTAAACTATCATCCCTTGGCCTTGGTTTTAATACTGGATCACGTCAGTAGAATATAAGTCTGTTCACAGTGCAGCTTGTACAGTTTTGTTATCATAACAGGCTTTTGTTGTACCGAATTGGCATCACTTGACAATGTCAGTCACGCAATGTTCACTCTTTGGAATGAAGGTTGTCAGCTGGATTTACATGGTGTCAGTTATTCGCATGTCAGTTTTTATTTGTAGTTACGCAATTAAGCAAATGCATCAATCCATCCTCGTTAACTGTCTGGGAGAAAAGCTTTTTTAAGCTGTAGGCGATGTATGTGTAATCCTAGACCCTGTGCTGAGTTCAAAGAATTGTCCCTGAATGCAAGAACCGTACTAACAAACGAGGTTTTCCCAATGATTGTGGATTTGACGGTATTCATTACACGTTCAACAAAACCTGCACAATCAATTTATTCTTGGGGACAAACAGAACAAATAACCAGACTTTATTTACATAGAGTTTCAATTGTTTTTGGTTGCTGCTTGCTTTTGCGAAAATGCATATTTTATTCACTATTAATTCTATTAAAATTAACTTCAAATTTCGGTAGGAGGACAATTGAACAAATACTTAACCAAGAAGTTTTATTTTAATACTAGAAACACAATAATGTGACGATTGGAAAATGTTCGAAAGTGGGGTAGGCGGGGGATGGGGACTAGTTCAGAAACAGATGAGGCTCTAAAAACCGCCCTCGCCTCTGAAGCGCTGGGGCAATAGACTATCGAAGATGTAATGTTAACACTAACTAATTAGTTTCATGCTCTTGGTGATCTTTCAACTTTTTTTCAAAATGTTTTGCGAAATAGCTATGAAATATGGTACACAGTATCTCCCAGTTGTTTTGGGAAGCCTTTGATCAAACGTCATCATTCACGACCAAGATAGTTAATTTGACAGTAAAATGCTTAACAACAAGAACAACACGTTGAAGGTATTACTTGAAAATGGAAATGCTAAAGCCGCCAGCATCATTAAATTGACCATAGCCATGTAAAACAATAAGTCATGATACATAATGGTTTAATTCAACTTGAGTTCAATACTAGCAGTGACAACGAAAAAACGTTATATTTTGTTACTTTTCAAAAACTAAAAAGGATTTAGGATATTGTATGATCTTGTGCCAGCAAGTTAAACAAACGGACATATTTCTATTCTTACATATAAATGTAAATTTGGTTAAAGGATGCTATATGTAGTACGACGCGCAGATCTAATCGATTTATTTAGGGGCTCATTCCGGTACGACGATATCCATTGTGGTTTTCTCGAATGAAGATAACTGATTTAAGTTTTTACGACTAAGTAAAAACTCTTTCTACACTTTGTTACATAATTGAGGAATGTCTTTCGGTTAAGTGGTACTCATCAGTCATACATACTGCTTGTCATTTGAAAAATGCGTGAGCTGTTCTCGATGGAGATAAGAAAGCAATGGTATAGAAAACTTTCCGAAGTGACTTACTCACAACAGGATGTCCTTGTCAAAACATCAGTCAAGAAACTATGAATGCTATCAGTGGAAGTCAAGGAGCCTGCCAAGCCCGATACTCTTGGAATACCATACAACAAGGAATGCTCAAGACAAGACTTCATTCTTGAGTTATTATCTCAAATATCTGAGACGTTCTAAATAAGGTAGGCAAAACATCAATATATCTTATCACTAGGGAAGGCTTTGTTCTGATCATGATATCAATAAGCGAAAGACCTTTATATTTACTCACAAGTCCGTTCAAAGTCAGATTTAAAAAATTGGTTCAATTGGAGAAGCCAATATGTACATAAATAAGAAAAAAAGGATATCTCACTTCCCTATGAATACATATATTCACTAATACCTACTAAAGTTCTTGGCCATATGTAAACAGTTAATTGCTTCTTGCTTTAATAGTTATTGTATATATATATATTCTGTTTTTTATCAGTGGAGTGATTTTGTTTGAGAAAAGATATTTATAATAAATATTTGCTGTTCTTTGCTTACCTTCAGAATGTTCATAAATAAAAAAAATAGTATGCACCTTTACCTAGAATTCTATTAAATTAAACATGTTGTGCTGAAAGTATCAAGACTGAATGCTACGTTGTGTTTATTTGTTCAAGGTATATATTATACTAAAAATATTTATTGTTAAAGGCAATCCTGCTGATCCTCGGCTATACGTTATTGGGATATTTATTTTAAAAACAGCTAAGTTAAACGCTTAAGGTCAGTGACCTTCGAAAAACCAAAAGGGAACAATTTATCCATCCAGACTAATGCATAGAAATCATCCTCTGAAGAATTGCATTGTTTTAAGACGCCCCCCCCCCCCCCCCGCGATGGATCATTCCTTTCCGTCAACTCTTACATCACGCTCTGGACAGTGCAATTTGGGTTTCGTGGACCTGGAAAGTGCCATTTGGGTTTCGTGAACCTGGACAGTGCCATTTGGGTTTCGTGAACCTGAATTGAAAGTTTCTGGAGGTAACACTTGGAATGGTTACACAAGAGTTGACAGCTGCCCTTTTTTACAACATTTGTCCAGCACCATTCGACTATTTTGTAGAGCTTTTCTTAAGTTAGACATAATGACTGGCGATAAAATTGCATGCAGATCCAAATAATGTGAATGGTGTATAAAAAGATATTGTAATTTGGTGGTAACAGTAGAGCAAATCGTGTTTTGAGAATTGTAATATTGGCTTTTATTGTAGCCTATACAGTAGAACGATTCCCAGTGGACAGTACTTTTTCGAGTTAACGAGAGGGACAAAAAATAAAACTCTAATACACTATATACTGTATATTACAAATGTGGATATCGACTTCGGAATGTAACATGCTGAGTTCTGGTTTTTAGCCCGCCATCATTCTGATGGTGGGGTATTCAAATCGCTTTTCCGTGGTCCGTCGTCCGTCGTCCGTCGTCAGTCGTCCGTCGTCCGTCCGTTAACTTTTTGCTTGTTACCTTTATTCCAAGAAAACTACCAGTCCAATCTTAATCAAACTTAACATACAACATCACCCTATGGTCTAGTTGTGCACCGTACGTTTTCATCTCATTTGCATATTCAATGTGGCCACCAGGGGGCGATATTGTTTTTTTTTGTTACCTTTATTCCAAGAAAACTACCTGTCCGATTTTCACCAAACTTGGCTGACATTATCTCCATATAGTCTAGTTGTGCATCCTACATTTTCATCTCATTTGCATATTCAATATGGCCGCCAGGGGGCGATGTTGTTTTTTCTTTGTTACCTTTATTTCAAGAAAACTACCTGTCCAATCTTTATCAAACTTAACATACATCATCACCCTATGGTCTAGTTGTGCACCGTACATTTTCATCTCATTTGCATAAACAATATGGCCGCCAGGGGGAGATGTTTTTTTTCTTTGTTATGTTTATTGCAAGAAAACTTTCGGTAGTTACCTTTATTCCAAGAAAACTATTAGTCCAATCTTAATCAAACTCAACATGCATCATCACTCTACGGTCTAGTTGTACACCGTACATTTTCATCTCATTTGCATATTCAATATGGCCACCAGGGGGTGATATTGTTTTTTTTTTGTTACCTTTATTCCAAGGAAACTACTAGTCCGATTTTCATCAAACTTGGCTGACATTATCTCCATATAGTCTAGTTGTGCATCGTACAGTTTCATCTCATTTGCATATTCAATATGGCCACCAGGGGGCGATGTTGTTCTTCTTAGTTACCTTTATTCCAAGAAAACTACATGTCAAATCTTAATCAAACTTAACATACATCATCACCCTATGGTCTAGTTGTGCATCGTACATTTTCATCTCATTTGCATAATCAATATGGCCGCCAGGGGGAGATGTTGTTTTTCTTTGTTACGTTTATTGCAAGAAAACTTTCGCTTGTTACCTTTATTCCAAGAAAACTATCAGTCCAATCTTAATCAAACTCAATGTACATCATCACCCTACGGTCTAGTTGTGCACCGTACATTTTCTTATCCCGCATCAGACAAAATACTTGCATTTGATTGGACGTCATCGACCACGTGGAGACGTGATATTTTTCCGTATCAGGCAGACCGAGTTCGTATCAGGTTACCTAGAGTTACTTGCCCCTGAATACACGCTGCGACAGAATGTGCACGTCTGCTAAAGTGAGTCGACATATTTAAAAATACAAACAGAACATATCGATGTGCATGGCTATAGTTTTAGGCGCTGTGGAAACCTTTATCAGAGAATAGCAAGCGTACTTATCCCAAGATCTGCTGAATGTAAGTTATTGTGACCTGGTTAGTCTAGTGACCAGAACCGAGTAGAACTATCGCCGTATCGCCACTATCGGTATCGCGCGTATCGGCTGAGTTGTAAACACCTTCGCCAAGTCAAAAACTATCAACCAGACAAGCGTCGGCTAAAAGAAAGGGTCTTCAGCGGGATAAATTCGTTACACAGTCTGTGTGTGACCCAATACGGAAATATATGGGGTGAGTAAAACCGCATATTGGGCTCGGCTGACGCCTCGCCCAATATGGATTTTACTAACCCCATATATTTCCGTATTGGGTCACACACAGACTGTGTAACTAATAATCTCATTTTGCATATTCAATATGGCCACCAGGGGGGCGATATTGTTTTTTTTTGTTACCTTTATTTCAAGGAAACTACTAGTCCGATTTTCGCCAAACTTGGCTGACATTATCTCCATATAATCTAGTTGTGCATCCTACAGTTTCATCTCATTTGCATATTCAATATGGCAACCAGGGGGCGATGTTGTTTTTTTTTTGTTACCTTTATTCCAAGAAAACTACCTGTCCAATCCTAATCAAACTTAACATACATCATCTCACCTTTTGGTCTAGTTGTGCACCGTACATTTTCATCTCATTTGCATATTCAATATGGCCGCCAGGGGGAAATGTTTTTTTTTGTTACTTTTTTCCAAGAAAACTACCAATCCGATTTTCACCAAACTTGGCTCACATTATCTCCCTATAGCCATGTTGTGTACTGTACATTTTCATCTCATTTGCATATTCAATATGGCCGCCAGGGGGCGATGTTTTTTTTCTTTATCTTTGTTCCAAGAAAACTATCTGTCCAATCTTAATCAAACTTAACATACATCATCTCACCCTATGGTGTAGTTGTGCGCCATACATTTTCATCTCATTTGCATATTCAATATGGCCGCCAGGGGGAGATGTTTTTTTTTTCGTTTATTGCAAGAAAACTTTTGCTTGTTACCTTTATTCCAATAAAACTATCAGTCCAATCTTAATCAAACTGAACATACATCACCCTATGGTCTAGTTGTGCACCATACATTTTCATCTCATTTGCATATTCAATATGGCTGTCAGGGGCAATATATTTTTTTTTTGTTACTTTTTTCCAAGAAAACTACCAATCCGATTTTCACCAAACTTGGCTCACATTATCTCCCTATAGCCATGTTGTGTACTGTACATTTTCATCTCATTTGCATATTCAATATGGCCGCCAGGGTGCGATGATTTTTTTCTTTATCTTTGTTCCAAGAAAACTACCTGACATTAATCAAAATCAACATACGTTATCACCCTATGGTCTAGTTATGCACCGTTCATTTTGATCTCATTAGCATATTCAATATGGCCGCCAGGAGGGCGATATTGTTTTTTCGTTACTTCTATTCCAAGAAAATACTGGTCTGATTTTGACCAAACTTGGCCGACATTATCTCCCTCTGATCTAGTTGTGCACCCTACATTTTCATCTCATTTGCTTTTTAAATATGGCCGCCAGGAAGCAATGTTGTTTTTTAACCAAATTTGAAAATGAAACTTATTATCATTATTCCAAGAAAACTACTGACCTGATCTTAACCAAACATGACACACATCATCCCTCTAAGTTCTAGCTGTGCACCATACATTATCATTTCATTAGCATATTGAAGATGGCTTCCAGGTGGCAATGTTGTTTTCAACCAAAATTTCAAGGGGAGCTTAATTTTGCAATTCACAATTTAATTTTCCTCAACAATAGTTATCTCCCTGTAATAAGATTTTTTATGTAGGCCCCAATTCCTATATCCAGTTATTGCTGTAAGTGAAATAATCTTGAGCGCAGCGTAAAACACCAAACAATCAATCAATCAATTTAATATGAATAGATGAACGCGGGCGTTAAGATCCCTTTAAGGGATCTCTTGTTTATATTAGCCATCTGTCAACACATTCACATTGTTTTTGCAAATTTGACTGAGACAATTGTGAAATGTTTATGTCAAGAAGCCGTTAATTTCAAGCCTTAAAGTGGATTAAGCTGCCAAAATTCACACTTTTTTCATAATTTCTGATCGTCACGGCAGCAAGAGGTTTTGAGTTTGAAGGCCATCGAAAAACTAAATGATTGGCGTTGGAATGAGGAAAATCCATACAGTATGTGGCCTGTAAGAACCGAAAACGTGTTCGAAAAGTAAACAAAATTTAAATAACCGGGAAGACCATTCATTCATTCTAAGCAAAAGTTTTTCAAAACAATACTTTATCGTACATTCTCGAGACTAGAAGCACTAAAAAGCTTCTGAATTATACGTATTATACGTTTTAACGTCAAAATATCAACATTTTGGCAGCTCGTGCCACTTTAAAGTAGAGATGCTCATTGAAAAGTTATTTTCCACGAACATCGCAACTTTGGTCAGATTTAACCCTCAATATGTACTACACCACAGTTTTATCTGTTTATTAGTTGTTTAACGAATATAAATATCATTTTATGTAAAATAAAGATTATAATAACTTTTCTTTGGATAATATTACGTAATTATTCTGATTTGTAAAACATTGCTTCGTGCTATTTGGATTAGATTCAATATTTCATATCAAATGCAGTATCAAAGAGATGTTTTGTTATCTAATATTTAGGAATCAGATTAACGTCTTCGAGTAGGTTTGTATTGTTATTTCCAAACGTTGTTTTTTACATTGTGCTTTCGACATCTATGAATGATAATGTTTTCACTAGAAATATTGACAACCTTTTAAAAGTCAATGTAATAGCGAGGAATGTACTTAGCACCTGTATTGTAGCATACGTGTTAATACATAACCCCATCTTGTAGGATCCATTGGCATTGCTAAAAATAAGTCACGATAAAATGAATATGGACTTTACTTGATGGACTTGATTGTCATTTTTTGTACTGGGTTAAGACTTTGACATGGAATCAAAGACGGTTCGTGATTCGGATTTGAAATATTTTAAAAAGAAGGGGATAAATGGCATAGAACTATTTCTAATATTTAACAGATGTCTTTGTACAGTCTCTCTTCAGACGAAGAAAGCTGCATAGACTTTTCGCAATTAAATACAATGAAACCTTTAACATTTGATAGAGATTCATCATGGCCACTGTTTAACTCTATGATCAACTTTACACCAATCTTGTTTTGTTTCTTGTCCACCTTCATTCGCTTTGTGACACAGACTTTGTCATAGATGTATTTTGTATTGACTTCATTTGGTCTAGAGTGTGGCATAAAACATCAATCAATCATTTGGATTAAGGTAGCACACGTGTTACATATAAGATACAAAGGATTGCCCTTTGTTTGCAAAAATCAATATGGTTCAGAAATAGTCTGGTATTGATGTATCCGCTGTCAGTGATGACAGGTCAAAATTATCCAAGTGTTGTTGTAATAAGTTAATTGCCGTGGAGAGCTTGTATGGAAGAACTGTTAGATATATCAACAGAGAACGATATATAAGTCTTCTGGGTCTTTACGATAGTTTTTTTTATATAACAAAAGAATTTGTGTGATAAAATTAACAACACTTTGGGAAAGATGCAGTTGTCAAACAAAGTGCATTAAAATCATTTCCGCTTATCGAGATGACAAGATAAATTCTAAAACAATTTTTATCGATTATTGGAGCTGTTTGAGAACCTTTTCGCCAATTTTTTGTTTTTGTTTGGTAGCTGTATAAACAGGATGATTATACCTGTTACCATTGGTAAAGTATGCACGAGCTGCCAAAATGCGGACTTAACTGTGGCATGAGCTGTCAAAAGTCGGAATTGAATGTGACATGAGCTGCACAAATGTAGATATTTTCTGTTTAAAGAAGTACAAATTAAAAGATTCTCAATCGGAGTCTCAATAATGTAGTATTTTACGTTTGTTTGGGATCTTGATGTGATATTTTATGAACCATTATGACAGATAATGTCAGTTACTGTAGACCGGACGATGGCGTGTTTTGAATCACAGACTCTGTTACATCAGTGACTCACTAAATATAGTTATCCTGTCAGATGCCCCAGGAAATAACCGAGATTCAAAGACGTAACAATAAACCATCAACGTAACTTAATGCTCAATTCTTCTCTGACACCGTATAGCTAAATCAGCGATTGTTTTACTAAACTCCGTTTTGCCAGAATTAGTGGTCAAGGAAACCAGTATCTTCGTCCAGAAAATAGCTTAGACCTTCCGGTGATTAGTATGAATATAGGTATTGGTACCAGTTATAATGAAGGATGATTGATCATTGCGGTTTAATTGTTTGCATCTTTGTCTTATATTTTATGAACCATCTTGACAGATACTAACAGTTGGTGTAGAGACGACGATTAAATCACACATTGAACAAGATTTAGAAGACAACACGAGTGGGTTATTGATATTATTATCGGTTGTTGTTGTTGTTGTTGATCTCTGCTCTTTTTTATTCACCAATTTCATTTGTTTTAACAATTTAATCTAAAAGCAATCAACGTGTGTTTTCTAAATCACGGGGAGTATTTTGGAATTTCTCTGTTAAAAAGCACGAACATAAAAGTTTGCAGATTACTGATATTGGGAAAGGCAATACTTCATGGTTAGTTTCAGGGGCCTCCGTGGCTCAGTAGGTAGAGCGTTGGGCGTTCAATCCGAACAGCCTTCCACCAATGGGTTGCGGGTTCGAATCCCACTCAGTCCCAAAAAAATTGGAAAATTTTCTGACTGGGTTTTCACTCGAACGACCTATGAGGGATGGTTGCCAGTTACCAACGGAAGGTCGTGGGTTTCCTCCGGGCATAGAGCCCGGTTTTCTCCCACAATAAAACTGGCAACGCCGCCATGTGAGTGAAATAATCTTGAGCGCGGGGTAGAACACCAACCAATCAATCAAGGTTAGTTTCAACCTTCGGAGTCTTGACGATGGATGCAAGCGATTTAACACACGCAAATAAAGATCATACATTTCTCTTATTTAACGTGGCAAGTTTAACTATCCATTAATGCTGATAAAGGTGCTTTACGAGGATTCTGGAATCAGTTACGATCACGACGTTAAACTGTAATTGTTCTCATTAAGTCTCGTTTGACTTTACTTATAACATTGTAAACACTCCAAGGCATCTTAAACTGTAAGACATCAAGCCATCGGAATTCAAATCCTTTGTATCATGCTATAACTGAAACTGTATCTTACTTGAGAACTAGAGATTTAGTGATTGCACGCAATCACTGGAGATGGCTCCACGAAGGAGGGGAACTGATTCACAAGGGTATTAGAACCGGCAGTGTGGTTTGAGAGGTGACATAAAGAGGAAATGAAACAATAAAGATGATGTATGATATTCTTGGTATTTACTTGGTATTTTTAGCATTACAATGGTGATGGCCTGGTGTTGCTACATCATCTGTTTCAAAAATGTCACGGCGTAATGTGTACGCCTCAGTTTTATTACTTGGACGTAACAGGTCATTTTAAAGGCGTAAAATACGCCGATACGCCCCTTATCTGGAGCGCTGAGTACTGTTCAATATCAATAGCACAATTGTTTATGGTTGAGATGTATAACTGCACAGAGGAGATTCTGGTGTATTGTTACAGGACACTTTCTCCGGTTGACAAATGTGTTATCTGAATAAGAATGATATACACTCTGCAATGCCACAGCTGCTATTGTTCTAACATGTCCAACATATCTCCTGCCCCTAACGCTTCGCACAAATACTACTGTAACCGGAACCCTTGATCAATGTGTACCATCGTCCAAGAGCAGGTAATATTGGTGTGAATCTAGAGGAAACAATTAATGGCAAAAAGTAATTTGTCTTCATATAGGGCCTTGATAGAAGACTGTTTGTGCACCCAGACATAGTACAAAGACAGCGAACAAAAAAGAAAACTTTTCAGCTGGTGTGATACGATAACAAAAACGGTTACAATATGAAGCATTAATCATTTTAAAAGATGGCTGCCATCTTTAAAAATCAAGATGGCTGAAAACTTATAACAAATACAGCTGTAATGCCTTATCCCAAGTTTACTCCCGATAAAATATTGCTCATAATCTAATATGCTTCATGGCAGCCATATTGTATTGGGCACATGGCTGAAAATTGATCCCAATCGCCCTTTCCTCAATGTCAAGGCACACCCTAGGTTTGATATTGGATTGCGCAGATTGCTGAAAATCAATCCCAACCGTCCTCTCAATAATGTCAAGGCACACCCAAAGTTTGAAGTTGATCGGATCAATCATGCACAACTTATTGCACGGACAAGAAAATCATGCTCATAATCCAATATGACGGATAGCGGCCATATTAGATTGCGCACATTGCAGAAAATCAATCCCAACCGTCCTCTCAATAATGTCAAGGCACATCCCAAGTTTGAAGTTCATCGGATGGATCATCCATGAGTAATTGCCCGGACAAGAAACTCATGCTGATAATCTAATATGGCCGATAGCGGCCATACTGGACTGTGAACATTGCTGAAAATCAATCGCATCCATCCTCTCACCAATGTCAAGGCACACCCCAAGTTTGAAATTTATCGGATGAATCGTCCACAAGTTATTGCCCGGACTAGAAAATCATACTCATAATCCAATAATGACGGATAGCGGCCATATTGGATTGCGCACATTGCTGATAATCAATCCGAACCGTTCTCTGCCCGATGTCGAGACACACCTTAAGTTTGAAGTTGATCGGATGAATCATCCATGAGTTATTGTACGGACAAGGATGGAAAGACTGACGGGCAGACATGTACTTTGTGTGTAAACTATCCGCTTGGTATCGCACAAAACTTCATAGCATACTTTGAGTTAAACCGTGTATTCAGTTTTTTTTTATGTGGGCATATGTTTGCTAACAGGAAATTATATCATCCTGACCGTGTCTACATATCTTCGGTTTTCAACTATCTCACTATCGATTGCATAACATTAAAATAAACTACAGAACTGACTCTTTCTCTTCAAATGTTATGAATATGACAATTGGGGCATCGATGGTAAAGCGTAGATGTTTTATTTGGGTAGATTAATAATCAAGTATGATTTGCAGATACCTTGCAGCTCAATTTGGTACAGCGATGTTCCGTAAGGGTGTTTTCTGGATTGCATGGAGTTTTCTGTGGGATTTTCTTGCCAGGTCAGCGCTCTGTTAGCCGTGTTTCATCAAGAACAGGAGTCCGTTAATCAAGTAAGGAGTCCTCTCAAACCAATCATACTGCCTGTCATCTGGATGATTGGCGACCAGAAAACAATGGCAGAGAAGATTAACTGAAGTGACTTAATCAATCAACCATGTGGACACTTTTGTTAGTACATCTTCAATGTTATTGTTTTGTCATCATTTTGTGTGTGATTGATTATGACGAGAACATTACCAGTACCAATTATTTTAGCAATGTGAACTGAATTTCTAGATGATGGGTTTATGTATACATATGTATGTTACAGACCACTTGCTTTATACATTTCTCAGCATAAACATTGACTTTTGAAAGGTTGTCATTTTTTCCAGTGAGAACATTGACATGCATGGATGTTGAAAGCACCAGTGTAAAAACATTGGAACAGAACAAAAGCAACCCTCAAAATCATCCCATATCTACACCAGTGGATTCTCAAGGCAACATGGCTAATTAGTATGATAAACAAAACAGATCTGATGATGTTAAGAGTAAAAAAATACTTGAAGATGACAAAAATAACAATGTAACTTCACTCCTCTCAGTATTTATTTGCATCTAACATGAAGCAAAGTATCTTAAAATAACACTTTTCAATGGCACTTTATTTTCCTTGACGTGTCTCAGTATTGATTTTTACTGTTCAAATTTCACACATCCAAATGACATCAAACGTTTGCGGATGTTGATCTGATTCCTATATATTAGATAACAGAAAATCTTTATATAAATGATGTAATCTCGTCCAAATAACCGAAAGCATTGTTTTACAGATACATTAGATTGATTGATTGTTTGGTGTTCTACGCCGCTCTCAAGATTATTTCACTTATATGGCGTTTTATTGTGGGAGGAAACCGGACTCTGTGCCCGGAGGAAACCCACGACCTTCCGCTAGTAACTGGCAACCATCCCACATAGGTCGTTCGAGTGAAAACCCAGTCAGAACAGATACATTAGAATATTTGTGTAACATACTTCAGAGAACAAGGCTTATTACTATCTTTATTTGACATAAAATGATATTTAAAATATTTTGTATGCAATCTGGACCTATATTGTCAAAGATAAAACGTTAAACAACAAGATAGCATTGTGATGTAGTATATATAAAGTGTTCAATCTGACTTATTGATTGATTGAGTGTTTGGTGTTTTACGCCGCGCTCATTGTGGGAGGAAACCAGGCCCTGTGCCCGGAGGAAACCCACGACCTTCCGCTGGTAACTGGCAACCATCCCATATAGGTTGTTCGAGTGAAAACCCAGTCAGAAAATTTTCCAATTTTTGGACTGAGTGGGATTCGAACCCGCGACCCATTGGTGAAAGGCTGTTCGGATTAAGCGTCCAACGCTCTACCTACTGAGCCACGGAGGCGCCTTCAATCTGACTTAAGTCGCGAGGTTCGCCAGAGGTGATAAGGTAAATGAATACACAGGTTCAAATATTCTATTTGAAATACGAAGTATCCTTTCTTTGTCTAAAACACCTTTCTGTCCGCTATAAGAAATTGCGACATTTGGCCTTATATGAATAATAACCACATTTATAACCGTAATTCAATAATTTTTTCATCGAAGATTCTGTATAGAAAAGGGTTACTGATATGGGAAGACAATACTGGTTAAGCCTTCTGATTGGAAAGGAAGATATTGTCCCTACAACGTTACCTTATTAGGTGGACGGGCACTTTCACTCTCATATCACTGGTTAAAAGAAAATCCGTGGATCAATAAGAATTCTTGTTTTGAACATTCCTTGTCAACGATTTGGCTCCTTAAAATGACAGCAAATATTACCACTCAGACCCATGCTTTAGTGGAGTGTCGACAAGCGCTTAGACATACAAACTTCTTGTCATAAATGATGACAAAACAATAACATTGACGGTATACTAACAATAGGGTCTACATGGTTGATTGATTAATTGGGGGTTTAGGATTATATTACTTATATGACGGCGAAAACAAGTTTCCTCAAAAACACCCATTTACATCAAAATACATTTAAACAAAATTGACAAAAATAAATTTCTAATTCATATGTTAAAAAAATGTAAATTACTATTCTAAAATATGATATCCTAAAATAGCTTCTACAAGAAGTACCTGGAAATATGTATATTGCAATAACAATTCATATTTGATGGTATAAACCGATCTGTTATAAAAATGTCAAAAGTGTGAAAAAACTGTTTTATGGAGTTCGCCGTGAACTCCATGCACCCTAAAAGAACATGTCGAATCGTCATCGGCTATCACAATGGGAACACCACGGAGAGGGATCCCACGTCAGTACATGCCGGTGTGATAAAAAAGAATAGCCTATTCGATATCTTGGTAAAATAACCTTTTCTTTCCTGGAAATAAAAGGGGATATGGTAAGACCGATTTATTTTGTTCATCCCACGAAGTTTGCCATATCTGTTTGGTTTATTTAATTATCTTCGGTCTATCGTTGGAATATGGTACTTCGACCGATGATACTGGATTTGTCAAAGCGGATTGAGCTTCACTGTCACTTAGTTCCACACTGTCTGGCCCTGCCAACAGAACAAATCGTGTAAGTATAAAACGTGAGGAATAATCCGGTTTTTATATTCTCTGTGTTCAATAGCCAAGAGGCACGACAAAGAGTCGCGACAAAAAAAGTCATGTGTACCGATTGTGTCTATGGCGCGAAGAATTGTTCGAGCCTCGACAGAAAAATAGAACCGGATGAGTAAATGCGGACCAAAGCTACATTACGGCCAAACACTGTTGCAGCAGCGACTTGACCGCCATTCTTCGACCCATTTGTGTAAAGGAAGCTGTGTTCTGCAAAGTTGTTCTTAATCTCAGCAAATTATTGATGGATTATAGGAGAATTCCTGGTAGACTTGTCGTGCTGACGGATGTCATAGATAAACGTTGGCATGCTCGTCAGTCAAGGTGGAGCACGAGGAGGTCTAACAGATGCGACCTTCTCCAAATCTATATCCACAGCCCCTAGATGGAGCTAAATGCGGAGTCCAAACGATGGAATCCACCTAAGAGAGGCTGCATAGAAGTCCTCGAATAAAGTTTGGAAAAAACAATCGTGGGCAGGATGCGTGGGATGTGTTTTTACTTTCGTGGCAAATTAGAGACCTAGTTCGTATCTGCTGTTAGAGTGAAGGTTCGATTGCCTCTACATACAAACTCTCGAAAGGAGAGGCCCTGAAAGCCCCCAGATACAGTCGAAGTCCCTGCTGGTGCACAGAATAAAGCATCTGTAGTTATGTTTTCCTAGCACCACCATAAACACAAGATCCATAGACCACAGACCTGCAAAGATGAAAAAGGATATCCTGGTCCGCTCCCCAGTCGCTGCTGGAGAGGACTTTTATTATATCTAATGCCTTTGTGGATTAGGTTTTTAACATTTTGATATGGGGCACAACATAAAGTTTATCGTCGAAGATTTTAGGAAATTCAAAAGTCTCTATGGTCAACTTTAATGGTTTACCATATCATAACTTAAGATCATAGATCATAGGGGAGCTTCCCGAGGTTACAGAAGTGCATGGCTACGGTAGATGAGAAACATAACCCATTATCAGTGGCCCATTTCTCGATCTGCATTTGTCTGTCAATAATGGCCATGTTTTTGGAACTGTAACACCAAAGAAAATCATATATGGACCCCTCTACATTCTCAGGTAGGACGCCAGTCGAACTGTACATTTTGATGCCGAACAAGGTTGGTGACAGGATGCTCCCCTGTGGAACTCTCATTTGTTGTTTCTTAAAAAGTTAGCAACACAATTTGGCAGGCACCTCTGAACCCCATACCAAAAACATCTTTGCGAATGCCACACTTCCAGGTGGTGTCATAGGCCTTCTCCAAATCGAAGAAGACCGATGCAGCATGTTCCTTACACACAAAGGCATTTCTTATAGCAGGTGGATCATTGATCATACATGTACTTTCCATGGGTTCTTTGAGTGATGGGTTCTTGCTTTATTGTTCTTGTTTTTTAATTTTGTATCGTGTTCCATACTTTTCCCCTGGGAGTCTTGGTGGTTACAGGTGATACAAAATCACGCGCCTCTTGGATTCAAGTAATCGACGAGACTGCTGGACGAGGTATTGCTGGATGTAAAGATTCTCGTTAATTCTCCAAATTGGTTCCTCTCCATAGTTGAACTCAGGATTGAGCTCTACACTCTTTGATTGATTGATTGTTTGGTGTTTTACGCCGCGCTCAAGATTATTTCACTTATATGGCGGCGTTGCCAGTTTAACTGTGGGAAGAAACCGGGCTCTATGTCCAGAGGAAACCCGCGACATTCCGGTGGTAAGTGGCAACCATCCCACATAGGTCGTTCGAGTGAAAACTCAGTCAGAAAAGTTTCCAATTTTTTTGGACTGAGTGGGATTTGAACCCGCGAAGGCTGTTCGGATTCCTACGGAGCCACGGAGGCCCCTACACTCTTTGATGTCAGGTGTTCCAGGATGACTGGGGAATGGTCGCTACCGCAGTGATTATCGTGTCCCTGTCACGAGAAATCTGAGAGGAGTGGAGGATCTGTAATGGACAGATCTATGGCTTAGTGTTTCTAGAAAGAGACAACAGTTACGTGAAGTTGGATGACTAGAACTCTTGTGATCTTTGTTGCATGGCGTCATGAATATATTTTGTGTGATGATAAAATAAGAGACCTTGGCACTTTTTATACTGGATCGAAATAACCTTAGAAAACAAAGTCGGATCGTGACTAGGATGGTAAATATTACAACAGAAGGGGACAAGTTTCTTCGTGTAATCATCTTTGTAAAGTCTCTCTTCAGAAAAAGAAAGCTGCATGAACTTTTGCACAATTTCCCCTAATTAAATAGTATAAAGCTCTCTTCATTTGAGCGACAGATCATGGATACTTTTGGATTTTTACTTTTTAGCTCTATAATCAATTTTATGCCAAAAACAGTCGCTTTGTGACACATATTCTAGCACAGATGTATTTTATGTTTACGACTTTATTTGGTCTACAGAGATGTAATGAAAGAAAGAAAACTCTTGCGTATGGATTTACAACAGTTGTAAATCCATACGCAAGAGTTTTCTTTCTTTCATTATTATGCTCAACTTCTAAATGCCACTTAAACAAGTCATACAGAGATGTATTTTATGTTTACGACTTTATTTGGTCTACAGTGCGGCGAAAAGCATCACTGATTAAAAGAATGATTTAGTCGTTTGGTCCTAAGGCGTTAAATAAACGTGTTAAATGCAAGTTCATGGTATTGTCTTTTGTTTGCAACTATGTATATCAAGAGCAAAATATTAATAATACTACACGAGGAATGGTCTTACTGAGGTTATTTAAGAAACTGAAAAATATCATACGTAGCATAACAAATGACAAGAAAACAGTGGTCATAAGAACGCCTGTTCATTGCATATGGTGACTGTTCTACAATAACCGGCGCAAAGTATCCTTTGTCGTTCAGGATGACAGGGATTTGCCGTGAAGAGATATATCAACAGAGAAGGATATGCAAAGATGAGTAAGAAAATTAGCAGTAGCCACTGCACAAAAAAACGTATTGATTTCTAAGCCAACTGGCTTAGTTAACTTGTTTTAATGGAATGATTGATCTCCAGTTGCGAAAGTAAATGCTAGTTTATGGAACAGGAGAAAAAAAAACCTTCACTGAGAATCTCGACCGGTTGAATATTGGTTCCTCTTTGACGGGTGAGTTCTAACAGATGATAAACGAGAGAGCCTTCTGGCTACTTCTTTATGAAGGAATTTATTTTATGATATTAACATCAATTGATATTAAACCAGTTGTCATACAAAGAGCATTAAAATCGTATTTTTCACCAATTTGAAAAAAAGGAAAAGAGTCTAAAAGCGCCAAATCCTGGTCTGTATGGTCGCTTTGGGGACAGTTTAAAACCAGATGACAAATTGTTACCATTAGTAAAGCATACAGTGATTTATGTATATAAATGTCTAAAAACGATGTGTTTCCATTTGAGCTGCTTAAAGTAACATGAGCTGCCAAAATTCACACCTTATTCATAATTTCTGATCGTCACGACAGTAAGATGCTTTGAAGGCCATCAAAAAACTAAATGATTAGCGTTGGAATGAGGTAAATCCATACAGGGTGTGGCCTATACGAACCGGAATAGTGCTCGAAAATTAAACAAAATTTAAATAACCGGGACGACCATTCATTCATTCTAAGCCAAAGTTAGTTCAAAACAATACTTTATCGAAGATTCTCGAGACTAGAAGCACTAAAAAGCTTCTGAATTATACGTCTTGAGAAAAATAGCCGATAATTTCAACATTCGGTTTTTACGTCAAAATATCAACATTTTGGCAGCTCATGCCACTTTAAATGTTGACATTTTCCCGTTAAAACAATGTTCGAAATTATTGGCTATTTTCTAAAAAGGTACAAATCAACGACGTTTAGTGGTACTACTTTTAAGTACGTTAAAGTAGTGTTATAAAGTAACTTAGGTCTATTTAAAGAGGCGTGAGCTGCAAAATGTTGATATTTTGACTGTGTGTTGAAAGCTTTTTAGTGCTTCTAGGCTCGAGAATGAACGATAAAGTATTGATTTGAACTAACTTTGGCTTAGAATGGTCGTCTCGGTTATTTAAATTTTGTTTACTTTTCGAACACTATTTCGGTTCATATAGGCCATATACTGTATAGATTTTCCTCATTCCATCGCCAATCATTTAGTTTCTCGATGGCATTCAAAGCCTCTTACTGTCGTGCCGATCAGAAATTATGAAAAAGTGTGAATTTTGGCAGCTTATGCCACTTTAAAAATAATTAACGTTTGGCCCGGTTATTCGAATTATGCTTACTTTCCGAACACAATTTCGGTTTGTGAAGGTCACAGACTATATGGATTTCTTGTCTCAATGTCAATCATTTACGTTTTCGAACTTCAAACCATTTTAAAATCTTAACAATCACAAAAGTCCGAATTTTGACGGCTCACGAAACTTGAAGTTTCATGGAGCCTAAATATACCTGAGAGTAAACAACGCAATTCATTATTTCAAGTTTTTATCTAATTTGAACTTGTTTGTTTCATTCTTACGTCACACTTTACTAGTTATTATGAACTGTGATTGATTACTGTGTTTTGATTTCGTGGGTCTTGATATTTCATGAATCGATCATTTCTAAAGATAATAACAGTTATTGTACAAAAGACGATGGTGTGCTATAAATCACAGACTATGTTACATCAGTGGTTGACTAAATACAGTTATCCTATCATATAGCCCCAGGAGATAACCGAGATTCAAAGACGTAATAGAATTAGATCCCGGGAATAAACCATCAACATAACTTAATACTCAATTCTTCTCTGGCATCATATAGATGGGTCCGTGAAAGAAGCTTTAGAAGACAACACGAGTGGTTCTCAATTTATTCCTCAATTTAAACTAAATGAAATCAACGTGTATTATTTTAAAACTACGGTGAGTATTTCGGTAAAAAGCACAAAAATAAGCAGTAGGATTTATTACAAGATTACTGATAATGGGAAAGGACGTC
Organism: Lepidochitona cinerea; assembly: GCA_963971465.1. Taxonomy (NCBI): domain Eukaryota; kingdom Metazoa; phylum Mollusca; class Polyplacophora; order Chitonida; family Tonicellidae; genus Lepidochitona; species Lepidochitona cinerea. The sequence goes on along the minus strand of OZ020551.1, from coordinate 96,599,016 downwards.
ATTTCCAGGATAGTTTCATCCCCCCCCCCCTCCCCCCGCCAAAGTCTGGACGATGGATTTAACACACGTAAAAAAGATCATACACTTCTCTCGTCAAACGTTTCATACAATATTTAACGTGGCAAGTTTAACTATCCATTGCTGGTGATAAGGGTGTTTTACGAGGATTCTGGAATCAGTTACGGTCACGATGATAAACTGTAATTGTCCTCATAAAGTCTCGCTTGACTTTACTGACAACATTGTAAAACACTCTACGGTTTAAACATCTTACAACTGTTAGACATAGAGAACTGTATTCCATACCAAGCCATCGGAACTCAAATCATTGCTATCATGCTGAAAACTGACCCTGTATCTTACTTGACAAACATACCAGGTTTCCCTTTATCGTGAAGGGTTTAAGTATATCATATTCCACCACCAACGTGATCCATCAATAAATGAAGCCTGTCCTACTTATATTGTGGATTAATTTTGTACTGGTTTCTTGTACCATACATATATGTTTTTAGAGAAGTTTTATGACGTGCTGTGCTGTTTTGGGATTTAGTTGTCAGCCACATGCAAAATGGCAATATTTTCGGCAGAATTGAACCGTTGGCAAATACTGCTAATGGGATCAAGTTAAGGCTATTGGTTCAGATGATTATTATTGTCCTTATTATATCCTTGGTATAAAAGTATAATACAAATTAATCATCAAGTAGGACATGTACCAAAACTGTTATATTTTGGTTAAAATCCTCTTACAAAACACACAAAAAAATTCACATTTATGAATTAGGTTTGACAAGGGTCATCCAGTGGGAAATGTTCTCAAATTGTTCTAAGGTTGCTTCCTAGTCAACAACACTGTTCTTTTCTTCTCACCTAAACCCTTATCAAAGTACATGTACACGTTCGGGGCACAATACTTTTGTTTTCGTGAATCATATCGGTGAATTTGACATTTTTGAAGGAAATACTTGGGTGATTGCCCAAAGGTAATAAAGCAGTTCGAAGTAACTTAACTGCTCCACTCTGTCCATCACTATTTGTTTTGTTTTGATATAGTGCTTGTATTATGTAGACATATTGGCTGGGAATAAAAAGTACTTGCAGATCCCAATAATGTAAATATAAAAAAGGATACATTGTAATTTATGGGCAATACTACAGCAAATTGTCTTTTCATAATGACATTATCGGAATCTAATTTCACTTGCTCCCAGCGGACATTAATTTTAAGAGGTAACAAGCAGTTCTTCTATTCTTGAATGACAAAAAATAAACTATCACATTTCGATTAGATTCCAATCTTTGCTGACTATGTTGGCGTTCTGCTTTACTTTAAACCATTTATTGGAATCACCAAAGACTCTTTCCATTTTTAAAGCGGAACTAAGCTGATAGTATAGAAATTCAAATATTACGTTAGCTGCGTGTGTTTTTTTACTGCATAATTTTCTGATTTATCATGCAATGGCTATGAATAGACTAATGTATTTTGATATACTATTTGAAAAATTGTTGAACCAAACTTCGTAGCACACTTTGAGTTCAACAATGTCCTTAGCTTTTTTTCTGTGAAACAGATGCTTGCTTTTAGGATATAGTATTGTGTTAGAATTTACACGTAATAACACGTTTAACGTAATAAAGCACATTAAGCATTCTGGAGTATTGCATGTAACTCACAATGACTTACATGCCATTTTTCGGATTGGTTACTTTGCTTATCTTGACTGTGTCTTCATTTCTTCAGCCCTTAACTCTCCAGCGACTTCTCACTATAGATTGCAAAACTAGGAAATAAACTACGGAACTGTAGAGATTAAACTCAAAGTTTTTTCAAAATGTTATGAATAGGACCATGGGGATATTGATGGTAAAAACGACAACCAATAAGATTATTTAACGACATTCGACGATGGTCCTCAAGTGTGAAATGTTCTCACTGCCAAGAAAAAGCTAAGAGTGATATTCGAATTCTTAGACCAATATTTGACTAAGGGGTATGGAGCGTTCTTGTGGTGAATAATCTCTTCTGACTAGTGACGGCAAACGTAGTGTAAATTTGAATTCTGTAGGGTGTATGCGGCCTAACAATGTGGGAAATTGAAGGCCATAACTAGCGAAAGTTAACGGGTTTATTTTAATCCTTACATTTGGCTTGGTTTATTGGGTATTAGATTTAGAATAACTCGCAATTCTCATCGATTTATTTAGCAGCTCAATTTGGTACAGTGATGTTCCTTGTGGGTGTCTTCTGGATTTCATGGAGTCTTCTGTCTAGTTTCCCTGGCCAGGTCAGAGCTCTTTGTTAGCCTTGTTACATAACGAAGGAAAATCTGTCAGTCAAGTAAGGAGTCCTCTCAAGCCATATACACAGCCTGTCATCTGGATGATTGGTGGAACTGTTCTAGATGGCGACAAAAAACAACGGTAGAGGAGATTAACTGAAGTGACTTGCCCACAACATGATGTCCTTGTCAACATATCAGTAAAGGAACGGTCTGAGTGGCACTATTTGAAGAGTCACTTAAAAGAGCTTAGTCTTTGACATTTAATATATGATACGACAAGAAATGTTCAAAACAAGGATTCTCGTCGTGTTCGCGGATTATCTTTCAAATACATTACCTGTGATATAAGAGCGAAGTACCCGAGATGTCGACTTGATAAGGTAGGAACAATATCTCCCTATTCAATCAGAAAGCTAAACTAGCATTGTCTTTGTGATATCAGTAAACCTTTTTCTTTGATGAAAAAACATTAAGAATTAATAAATAAAAATAGAATCTTTGGCATTTCATGTAGGATGTTTGAACCTGAGTATCCATTTACCATATCAGCTTCGTGACAACTATTTTGTTTGCTAGTTAATGTTTAATATTAAGTAATGGATCGTTTAGTTTGGGAAAATAATTCGTTATGTTTCCTTTTGATAATATCATGCTCAAGGAACGTAAAACAGGGATTTGTATTAAGATGTGTAACAAGATACTTGGTTATGAAACATGGCTCAGCTGTTTTTATTGAAACTCTCAAGGCCAAGCGTTAATTATAGCATGTTCATATGAAAGAATCTTTTCTCCAATATCTGAAATTATGTAGGGACCTCTTATTGAAACTTTACTATCTTTAATGGGAGCGTGATGTAGAATTCGAGTTGACTGTGAATAATACCTAAAACCCCCGGCATTAACAGAATTTATATACCTCGACCATAAGAACCGTTCACATGGACCGTCCTATGTGTATTCCCAAGAGCTGTACAAGAAATGACCTGGAGACATCATTCTCGGAAGTTTTGGTGTAACAAATCACATTTTGAGAATTATATTATATGTTTAATTATTCTCACTCAAAACATTCCCAATTATTCATACTCAAAACATTCACAATTATTCACACTGAAAACATTCCCAATTATTCACACTGAAAACATTCCCAATTATTCACACTGAAAACATTCCCAATTATTCACACTCAAAACATTCCCAATTATTCACACTCAAAACATTCCCAATTATTCACACGCAAAACATTCCCAATTATTCACACTCAAAACATTCCCAATTATTCACACTGAAAACATTCCCAATTATTCACATTCAAAACTTTCCCAATTATTCACACTCAAAACATTCCTAATTATTCACACTGAAAACATTCCCAATTATTCACACTGAAAACATTCCTAATTATTCACACTCAAAACATTCCCAATTATTCACACTGAAAACATTCCCAATTAGTCACACTCAAAACATTCCTAATTATTCACACTGAAAACATTCCCAATTATTCACACTGAAAACATTCCCAATTATTCACACGCAAAACATTACCAATTATTCACACTGAAAACATTCCCAATTATTCACACTGAAAACATTCCCAATTATTCACACTCAAAACATTCCTAATTATTCACACTCAAAACATTCCCAATTATTCACACTGAAAACATTCCCAATTATTCACACTGAAAACATTCCCAATTAGTCACACTGAAAACATTCCCAATTATTCACACTGAAAACATTCCAATTATTCACACGCAAAACATTACCAATTATTCACACTGAAAACATTCCCAATTATTCACACTGAAAACATTCCCAATTATTCACACTCAAAACCTTCCTAATTATTCACACTGAAAACATTTCCAATTATTGACACTCAAAAAATTCCCAATTATTCACACGCAAAACATTCCCAATTATTCACACTGAAAACATTCCCGAGTATTTACACTGAAAACATTCCCAATTATTCACACTGAAAACATTCCCAATTATTCACACTCAAAACATTCCCAATTATTCACACTCAAAACATTCCCAATGATTCACACTGAAAACATTCCCAATTATTCACACTCAAAACATTCTCAATTATTCACACTCAAAACATTCCCAGTTATTCACACTCAAAACATTCCCAGTTATTCACACTCAAAACATTCTTAATTATTCACACTCAAAACATCCCCAATTATTCACACTCAAAACATTCCTAATTATTCACACTCAAAACATTTCCAATTGTTCACACTCAAAACATTCCTAATTATTCACACTGAAAACATTCCCAATTATTCACACTCAAAACATTCCCAATTATTCACACTCAAAACATTCCCAATTATTCACACTCAAAACATTCCCAATTATTCACACGCAAAACATTCCCAATTATTCACACTCAAAACATTCCCAATTATTCACACTGAAAACATTCCCAATTATTCACATTCAAAACTTTCCCAATTATTCACACTCAAAACATTCCCAATTATTCACGCTCAAAACATTTAAATTATTCACACTCAAAACATTCCCAATTATTCACACTGAAAACATTCCCAATTTAATAGTCACACTCAAAACATTCCTAATTATTCACACTGAAAACATTCCCAATTATTCACACTGAAAACATTCCCAATTATTCACACGCAAAACATTACCTATTATTCACACTGAACACATTCCCAATTATTCACACTGAAAACATTCCCAATTATTCACACTCAAAACATTCCTAATTATTCACACTGAAAACATTCCCAATTATTCACACTGAAAACATTCCCAATTAGTCACACTGAAAACATTCCCAATTATTCACAATGAAAACATTCCAATTATTCACACGCAAAACATTACCAATTATTCACACTGAAAACATTCCCAATTATTCACACTGAAAACATTCCCAATTATTCACACTCAAAACCTTCCTAATTATTCACACTGAAAACATTTCCAATTATTCACACTCAAAACATTCCCAATTATTCACACGCCAAACATCCCAATTTTTCACACTGAAAACATTCCCGATTATTTACACTGAAAACATTCCCAATTATTCACACTGAAAACATTCCAAATTATTCACACTCAAAACATTCCTAATTATTCACACTCAAAACATTCCCAATTATTCACACTCAAAACATTCCTAATGATTCACACTGAAAACATTCCCAATTATTCACACTCAAAACATTCTCAAATATTCACACTCAAAACATTCCCAGTTATTCACACTCAAAACATTCCCAGTTATTCACACTCAAAACATCCCCAATTATTCACACTCAAAACATTCCTAATTATTCACACTCAAAACATTTCCAATTGTTCACACTAAAAACATTCCTAATTATTCACATTCACAACATTCCCAATTATTCACATTCACAACATTCCCAATTATTCACATTCACAACATTCCTAATTGTTCACACTCAAAACATTCCCAATTATTCACACTCAAAGTTTGTGAATTTTTGTATAACTGCAAGAAAACATAGATAAACGACAGCCATTTAAGCTATAGATGGGTTGGCCATTTATATATCTGACGAATAGAACAATTACAACTCGAACATTGTGCAAAACAGTAATAACATAAAAAAGGCCAAAAATAGTCGGAATGTACATGTACATGTAACACAGTTTTGGGGTGTTTTGTTGCTTATAAAACTACCCCTAACGTACATCTGCAAGTTTGATATAAACGGAAAGTTCTTATTCTTTACTTTCTGATAAAACTGAAGAAGAATTAGCCACAACTACCTCGAGTAAATAGTTGTCCGAAAAAACTCTTCGAATACGCAACTGCTTCAATATAATAAGGGAAAAAACAAATATCATTTTATCTCTGATATTAGCTGGCACTCTATGTCTTAGATTGTAATTCGCGTAAAACTATACATTGAAAATGAATTAAGGGTGAAGTAAAGATAACGAAAAGGCATAATGTAAGAATATTAGGCAATTATGTTGATGTCTTTGTACCAAATTTCCTCCTTGGGTTGAGAATAACGATGTTCCAGTATTTATATGAAATGCAGAATAAAAGAGATTTTCTGTAATCTAATATTGTGAATCAGATCAACATCTTCAAAGCTTTTGATGTCATTTGGATGTGTGAAATTGAACAGTAAAAATCAATACTGAGACACGTCAAGGAAAATAAAGTGCCATAGAAAAGTGTTATTTTTAGATCGTTAACTCCAACTGGATGGCGTCTGACCCAGCAGGTGGAACTGTATTGACTACAAGTAAGTACCAGGCTTCATGAAGTCACATTGTCAAAATGGCGATCTTCGAGTGTTAATTCTTCACTCGTACCCCATTAGGGATCTCTAGTATTTTCACCTTACACGTATCATAACTTAATTAAAAAATCGACCTTAAATGCAGTTTGTTTTTCACGAATAGCTGGTCAAAAGGAAAACTTACCCTATAAATTAAAGTGAAAAATGTTACATACCTGCTGTGTTACATAGGCTACATTGAAAGTAATGGCTTTTTTCATTTAAAGAAGCATTGGATTTATTTTTTCATTTTATGGATATGTAGAGCGTTGGTCGTTCAATCCAAAATAAACCTTCCACCAATACGTCGATGGTTCAAATCAAGTTCCGCGAAATTTTCTGACTGTGTTTTTATCAGTCTCTATGGGGTATGATTGCTCGGTACCAACCGAATGTCGTGGGTTTCCTCAGGACGTAGAGCCCGGTTCCCTCCCTTGATAAACCTGTTAACACTACCATATATTAAAGTGACTCAAACGCCGAACAATAAACCAACCAAGTTCATGTGATCGATAAATGTGGGAAAGTTGTCAATAACCAACGGAGGTTTTTTACTGGGTATAGAGCGAGTAAAACACCATACAATCAGTCCATTGTATGACGTGCATTTTAAGCTCTCAGTAAACTATTGCGAAATCCTATAGTTTTCGCTTTGTCTGTCAGTCCGTCCGTCCATCCAGATCATTCGGGAAATATTGTGAGAATTGTTTTGAAACTTGAGGCTGGTATATCATACCAAGGAAACCTAGTTGCGCTTGTTCAAACTTTTCGATGGTACATTTTTTACGTTAATACAATGTCTTATGAACATTTGGAGCATCCTTTTCTACCTGGATGTGGTCTTTTGCACATTAAGCTGGAACGTTTTTATGTGCAACAATTTTCTCAAATTTGTCCAACTATTATGTTAGCTGTAGCCGAGAATTAAAAAGGCTCAAGGGCCATATACAATTATCTTAAATATATTATTATTAAAAACTAAACAATGTAGAAGTTAAGTTTGGTGTTATTCTTGTGAGAAATCTTTCACAACTTTTGAACCAAAATTCATTTAAATCAAATCCGTACAATCAATATGGAAAGCCTTTAAAGATGGGTGGGGTCGAAAAATGAACATTTCGTTTGAGCACTGATCACAGAAACAACGGGAAATGTCACACCAAACGTCTCAAAGTCAAGTCAGTAGCGGGTATGTCCACCGTGAGCATCAATACATACCAGATCACGCATTCGGACTGATGACGTCAAACGTCTGATGGCGTTGGGAGTGATGCGTTCCAATTCCATGAAATTGACTGGAGGTTCACAGCGCTGTCTGGTTAGTCCCATAAGTCCCATAAGTGCCCGTCGTTTCTGAAGATGAAGAATCTGAAGAAACAGAACCCGTGCCCAGTCCCGCCGTTGCCAACGTCGAACGCGCATGGCCCATATCATTCTGTTGTCACGGTGCCGAGGCATCAGAAGCGGTCCGCGGAAGCGATGATGTGGCCGGATACTATACTGCCGCAGTGATCAGTAGACGGTCTATCTACCGATCCTATGTCCCAGTGATGTAGACGCTTTGAACATCGCTGTTACAGTGCGGTTTCTCAGGTGTAATATCCGGATGTAACGATCTTCACGGGGCGTTGTTTTCCACTCCTGGGCCTGTCTGAAGTCTGACCTGCCTGACGTAACCGCTGCATCAACCTGGTGATAGTGATACGTGCACAGCCCTACCTTCTGGCTACATCGACGTGTGTAGCTCCTTGTTTGACCATTCCAATGGCTCTCTCTTGATGGCTGCCAAACGTTGTATGTCTTGCGATCTTTTTGTTGCTCTGATATCCACGCGTATGCTTAGCCCCTTTAAACGGCTTTTCTGCACGTGTAGAATATGCTAAAGAGGGCAATGTCACTTGCACGAAATTTACATTTTCTCCCGGAAGTGATCAAGTGTTCCCGGTAGTTTTGGTTGATGCGCTGTGTTTGGGATCTGCAATACGAATTCGTAACAAAGATATTTTGAAAACAAGTTGGTATCGTTTCTTTTGGACATTAGTGTAGAAAAAACATTTATGTAGATAAAACAAATTCTCTTGAAATCCATTTCTAATCTGTAGAACTAATCAATGATAGTATTACGTGGCTATCAACAGATTCTAGATCGTGTTTTAAAAGACACTGTTTAATACTTTAAATTTTGATCGTAATTTATAATTTATGCACTGTTTTGTTACGCTGTCAATACATGTCTTAAGGGAGATATCGCCACGTGTTGTACTTTTGCTGATATGGGAATAAGCTGTCAAGAAGTTACAAGCTTGTCGATTTTTCAGATGTCCTTGTGCGTTAAAACTGCTTCAGTTGGGTTTGCATACTAGTTCAAGAATAGTTGACGATGACATATATTCTCTTTGGGCCAAACATATTCTAATAGCTTCACACTAGCATCTATCGGAAATATCTGGAAAGCAGCATCATTAAGATGTTATCTGTATTGGAATGTTCAACTTATTTCCCGATGTTATATTTAAAGAGCTTTAAAGCTTTGATGTAATACAATAGTCAGTCATGTTATTATACTCCCGAATAATTCTAGATAAAACTTATTCCTAATGATCCTTCCAGAATGAACAATAATCTCATGTGAGGTGTCTTCAAGAAGTAAAAATAAACATACCCTAAAAGCACTCAACCCGTTGTAAGGTTCCTAAAAGGACAGATTCTGCAGCGCATAAGCTTTTGAGGTCATACAATTTCAACATCTGGTGCCATGGTGAAATATTTGAACTTGTAGACTTACAGAATCGTTAATTAGATCTAACAGTACGGTTTGGGATGCGTTGGTTGTTTTTTTTAGCTGAATGAAGTTACAAGAATATCTCATATCCACTGCTGTTCGGGACTCCATTAGTTTGTGGACGAACTGGACGTAGGTCAAATATAATGCATGCATTGCTGTTTATGTTCAGAAATTATCAGCGAGGAGTATTGGCAGAGTATAATTCCACGGCATCACAAATTTGAAGCCTGTGGAAAAGAAAACGACCCATTGATGGATGGAATTTTCAAATTTGTAAATATTTAATAACTAATAAAAATGTTTGACGATCGTCGAAAATGTGCCACAGGAAGCAGAAAAAACTCTTCAAACCCATTTAAGTTTTAGATCATAGAAATATTGGAGACCGTGAAAGCATCAACTGTCTGTATGTACACATGACTGAATTTCTTGAAGTAAAGCAAAAAAACAAAGGTTTCGAAAATGTGCATGCTAAAGATGGACATTTTTAACAAAGTACTCGATGCAACGAGTATAAGGTGGATTGATTGATTGTTTGGTGTTTTACGCCGCACTCAAGATTATTTCACTTATATGGCGGCATTGCCAGTTTTATTGTGGGAGGAAACCGGGCTCTATGGCCGGAGGAAACCCACGACCTTCCGCTGGTAACTGGCAACCATCCCACATAGGTCGTTCGAGTGAAAACCCAGTCAGAAAATTTTCCAATTTTTTTGGACTGAGTGGGATTCGAACCCGCGACCCATTGGTGGAAGGCTGTTCGGATTGAGCGTCCAACGCTCTACCTACTGAGCCACGGAGGCCCCAGTATAAGGTGGAAGGGCACCTGGGAGACGAATTTGTAGATACTGTGTTGCTTATTGGTATACCTTTTATTCTCGTTAATAAAAACGTGTTAACATGAAACTTATAAGTAGCTCATAAATTGGATGCTTCTGTTTTTATACTCAATGGTATATGGAGATGAGTAAAAAAGGACCAGTAGTATATTCAGACATAATTCAAGTTGTAACTCCATTCAAAACGTGCTAATAATGAATAGGATTATTTAAGATTCAAAATCACGAACAAATCTCATGATCAGATTGATTGATGTTTTACGCCGCACTCAAGACTATTTCCCTATTGTGGCGGCATTGGCAGGTTTAGTGAGGGAGGAAACCGGGCTCATTGCCCTGAGGCAACCCCTCGACCTTCGGCGAGTACCTGGCGACTCGCCCACACACGTGAATCGAGTGGAAAATCAACTCACAATTTTTTTATTTTGGTCTGAGATTTAAACTCGCGCCGTACCGATGAGAGGCTTGTGTCAGACTATCACTCTAACCGACTGAGCCACCGAGGCCCCTACATAATTAGAAGCTGTGAGTGCCAGATTGTCTGAATGTTTAGAAAGATGATGTAGCTAGTCTCTAAACACACATAAATCAAGTATCATTGGTACTCCACAGTCGATGTATTTGAAAACCCATAGTGTTTAGTTGTATTAAGGTTATCATTTCCTGTAAACTAATTTCAGCCACGTAATGGTCATTTTATCATCTTAAGAAGGTTGCTGGCAGGGTTTAATCGAGTTAACCCCAAGATACATGTAGTTAGTATTGGTAGTTACGTAATTAGGTCTAGACAATACTTCTTTCTTGTAAAATTCTAGGATAGAAACAAATCCTTTATGGTGATGCCATTGTATGCATAGCATGCTATAACCGTGCAGACGAACGGTTTGTTCTAGTAATGGAAGATTTTGCAGTAGTCTTTACATCCACCATTAAGTCTCCAGAAACCAATTTATTTGGTGGTAATAAACACTTTCATTACATTCATTAAATTGAGTTTGAATGATCGTGGAGGGACTTTGATGCTCATACGAACAACCCGAGCAACCACGTTTTGACAAAAACGTATTGTTCTTGTTTTATACAGACGAGATAACACCTACATTAATAGAACGTATCATACGAGTAGGATTGGATAACTATTTAAGCCAGACATCCATAAAAGTCACTATATTTTAAGTGAGGCTTATAATAGTATTCATTTCAATATTAAATATATATATTTATGATCACTAAAACACACGGGCACAGGGAAAATCTTCTTGTCTAAAATAATCATGGAGACAAGTTTCTAATTGTGTTAAAAAGAGGTATATCATTTAGACCTTTACACCCCATAAATTGTTGTAACAAACCAAACCTATGATATTTCATTAGGTTGACGACTGACATAGATATGTCTCATCTTTGAGGGAATGAATCACGACAAAAATCATTTTAATCAGTTTGCTTTTACAATTATACAATTGTATAATACAACGTGTCGCAGTTGATGAGAGAACAGTTTGGCTAAATCCAACTATGTATGCATTGAAATTGTATATTTTTGCCTTCCATTAAAACAAATCCATTTCCAAAAAAGTTTTTATTTCTCTCTAAAAGTTAACTTGCTGCCGATGGTATACAAGGGGATAAAATGTTTTTAATTGTGAACAACTGAGAGCGAAACGACTCTTTTAAGATATATTTGTCTCGTTGGTGAGTGTTCTAATATTGAACGATCTCTTCCCAACCAACTGAAAGTCAGCAAACGTATTTGAATTAATTAATTAAAAAAATGTAGATAGACTAGCATTTCTAAATTATCCCATAAAACCTCGTTTCTCAAGGAATCGGAAAATAAGTTTTGTAATATTAAGGTATTGTTTTACGGATAGAATTTTCAGTAAACACAATTCAGCCACGTAATGGTTACTTTATCACCTTATGCACGTTGCTAGCTGAGTTAAAGGGATTTGAGTTAACCAATGGCAGTTTTAATTTGTATTTATGAACACTAAAAGACAAGGGCACAGGGATAATCTTTTTGACAAAAAGCACTGTGCAAGTCTAGACATCAATCCTTTTTCGATAACTGCTTGGATAGAAAAAAAAACATATATAATCTTTATGGTGATGTATCTGGCAATTGTTTACACAGCATGCAAGAACGACACAGACAAAGATTTTTTACGAATGATTGAAGATTTCGCAGTAACCATTACATCCATAATTGAGACTCTACAACCATTTTTTGTAACCGTAATGTTTTATGGGTTTTTAGAGGATTGTTGCAAAGTCCGAATGCTATGCCGAATAAAGCACTTGCATAATACAAATGTCAATGGGAAATAAGAAGACTAAAAAGATGCGTCAAATATTCAACAAAATTTCCAATCAAATGTCCATACAAACAACCTGATCCGTCGCGTTATTTGACAACAACGTCTTTCACGGCCAATTTTTCTTTCAAATTATTGACTCTGAAGGGAATTCCTTTGATGACTGCTGCAGTTATAGTTTCATGCAAGACTTTCAGTACCTAGGGGGTTTGCAGGGCTAATAGAAGTTGGTGCACGATAAGTTTATTATCACAATCTCAGTTGGGGAGAAATCCACACCATCCTTATAAACGACATGTCATAATTAGGTTATTATGACTTAATGTTGTGGAGAAACGGCAAGGAGACCAGATCTTACACGCTTTCACCTCTGGCAGCCATCTTGTATTTTATTCGGTGGTAATAAACACTTTCCATTGGTACATCGATCATTGGATTGAGTTTGAATGTTCGTGGAGTTTTTGTTCTCTACACCAGAAAGTAATCGTCCGTTAATAGAAAGTCCCATACGGCTAGGCTTGAAGAACTTCATCTTGAAGTAGTAAAGTATGCCTGTGAATCTTATTTTAGTATTTGACCCACGGCCATAAAATCATTTTTCTAACTTTTAGCTTTCACAAAACAGCTACGTAGTTTAGTTGTGTAATGTACACAAATTTGTAGTAGATAAAGTTCGACTAAATTTCCATAAAGTAAGGATTGAAATATTGTTGATTCTATCAAAAAACAAAGACAAAATTGTTGCCTCATCTCTCTAATAGAGGTGGACACAACTCTCTATTTGTGATATACTAGCGATAATCATTCCTTTGCCAAATAACTATGAGATGAAAGGTTGTGACAAGAGCTATGGTCTATCCCTAGAGATATATTCACTTCAGTGTGCCAATATCTCTTCCAAACCAACAGAAAAAAATCAACATACGTATTTCAATTTTGAGACATATTTGAGGATGTTAGATGTTGAATGAATGGCAGTTCTAATTGTTTTCTCTAGGGGCAAATGTCAGTGCAATGTTATTTCCTGTAGCCTTTGTTCACGATAAATTGCACATCCTTTGTTCATGGATGAAATTTAGAAGACCAGGTCAGAGCTCTTTGATAGCTTTTGACGTAACGAAGGAGAATCTTTCAGTCAGTCTTCTGAAACCATACTCACTGATTGTCATCTGAATGTCGGTTGAACTGTTATCGATGACGACCAGAAAGCAATGGTAGAGAAGATTAACTGAAGTGACTTACTCGCAACAGGATGTTCTTGTCAACATATCTAAGTTACGGTTTAAGAGGCGTTATTTGAACAGTTGCTTTCAGGAGCCTGTGACATTTGGGATACCATACAACAAGGGATGGTAATAGTAAGGCTTCTTATCGTACATTGGGATTTTCTTTGATGTATACTAAACGGTGTTCCAAAGTTAAAGTAATGGAAGATTTCCACTTAAAAAGGGAGGCAAAATATTTTCATTTCTCTTTACAAGGTTAAGCAACCTATGTCCTTGTCTAAAGACAGCTTCTAGGTTATAAAAATAATGCTATATATGTTATAACGGACATTTGACCGTTTGTCCATGTTACTAAATTGGCAAAATGTCAATGGGCGTTTATGTATTTTTTGCTATTACAATTTCTTAATGTTCAGCTAGCTAACGATATACTTGTATTCGTTGCGTGACATGCATGTATGCCTATCTAAATATCAGAAATCAAACATCCTTACATTTTAAAACATGTTATAGAAATCTAGCTTACTTTATTTGCAACCAAGTTAAGCTTTTTGTAGTCGTAGTTTATAGTGAAAGTATGCGATAGGAAAGGATCACAGAAAGTGTCTGGTATCTGTTCTTTAATAAGGGTTTCTTCCCTGGCTGTGCAAGGTTTCTGTTATGTTAGGTATGCGGGTTAGTTTTCAGTTCGTGTCAACTTTAATTATCCCATAAAACCCATGTCTTAACGGTTCTGCAATTTTAAAATGTCTCTAGAGAAAGCACACTTAACACGGAATGTCCCCGAGCACATTATGTAGAAGTGGATGAGAAATGAGCTAGTGGCTTCCCCCTCGAGGGACCGATCCTCACTGTCACTATCTTCTCACCTACAATCTTATCATACTACACATTTGGGACACAATCATTTTGTTTTCGTGAACCATATCGCTGAATGTAACATTTTTAGTAGGAAACATTTTTTAGCGATTACCCAAGAGTAATAATTGAGCTTCAAATAGCCGTATTGTTCTCCAACTTCTTGTGACATATCTGACTAGTTTTACAGGCCTTCCCAAAAGACCTCCGTTAGTTTATTAGGCTTTTATTGCGTTAGACACAATAATGACTTTATAACTGAGTAGCAATTGAGCTTTTTGAGAGTTGACGGCGAGCTCTTGGATGCGCTAAAGAAGACAGTATGTGCATATGATGGTTATATGTATAGTCGTTAATATGCACAATTTAAACTAGATTTTCCACAGAGAAACATGTAAAAATGTAAGTATTGCACGGTATAAGTTACTTTTTTGTTGTGTACTTCTGTGATTTCTGTAAACATTGATAATAAAAACGCCAAACTGAACGTTAGAGGATCAGTTTGATTCATCAGCCAAATAAAATTTAACAATTTAAATGGGATTTTCCATCGGTTGCCTCGAACGACCTATGTGGGATGGTTGCCAGTTACCATGCAACGGAAGGTCGTGGGTTTCCTCCGGGCATAGAGCCCGGTTTCCTCCCACAATAAAACTGGCAACGCTGCCATATAAGTGAAATAATCTTGAGCGCGGCGTAAAACACCAAAACAATCAATCAATCAATCCATCGGTTGCCCTACATTGTATATATATTGGAGAGTTGCCAAGTACTCGCCAAAGGTCGTGAGTTTCCTCCAGACAAAGATCTGGCTTCCTCAATCACTAAACCTGGTAAAGCCGACAAATAAGTTAAATAATCTTGAATGCGGCGTAAAACACTATCCAATCATCACCTTGTGCTTACATCTGACGTAACATGATTCGTAAGACAATGCGGATCTTGTAGAAAACAATCATGAAATGTGTAGCTCACATGAATATACTTTGAAGTACCAAGCAACGGTATTAATAGGAGTTTTGGATGTATTACTACAAAAATAATTCCACTGCCCCTGTAAACAAGACATGCTTTGTTCATCTATCTTCACTTTGCACGCTCGTTGGCTAGTTTTCTATTCAGAATGGTAACTATTAAAGGGGGTTGGGTGTAAGTTGTTTCATTGAATAAAATATCCGGATTTTTAATGCCGAGTTGACATGGCAAGTCCCTCTGTAGATATGTGAAGGTGTAAAATATTCTTTAATCAGGGTATATTAAAGCGCAATATGAAAAGCACAATGGAGCCTCTCTAAACCATTAACCTCTATGAGACTGTTGCTATTTTAGGCGTTTAAGCCAAGGAAAAACGTGTCCATATACGTGGACAAGAATACAATCATTACAAAGGATATTATTTTTTTTATTAGGGCGACATTTCAACCATAGCCGGCGCCAATATGGTCCAGAAATAGAAAGGCGCTGGTGTATCGGTTGTCAGTGATGACAGGCCCAAATTACACAAGTCTAGTTATAATGTTCTGTCGTGGACAGATTGTATGCAAGACCTGTTTGATATATCAACACTGAATGATGAACGAGGTTGAATAAGAGAATTAGCAGTGACTACTTCACAAAGAGAAATATTGATTTGTTACCCGACCAGCTTAGTTGGCTTTTTTCCTGTCCGTGATTGATTTCTCTCTGCGAATATAGATGATAGTTTATAGGAAAGAGAAAAAAGCGCCTTGCAAAGAATTTCAGCCGCTGAATATTACTTTCTTCTTGACCAGTGAGTTCTGACAGATGATAAATGAGACAGATTTGAAGGTCTTTACTAAAGTTTTTATAAAGAATTTATGCAATAAAATCAACAGCACTTGAGGAAAGTTGTGGATGTCGGCAAATGCTCTTTGAGATTAGAATTGATCACACATCATAAGAAATGAATTCCAATAATAGAATTTTCTGGCATATTTTTATTCACTTTGATTTCCTCCATAGTATGCGTATTCTTACATAATCGTTGTGTTTGGCTAAGGTAGGTGTAGTGGGTCCTATTTCCGAAAGAATTTTAAACGATGGCTCACGTCTGACTAACTTTCTTTAAATGCAGCAAAAACAAAATACATTAAATCAGCACGAAATACTTCTGCCCAAGTTTACTCTGAATTAAAATTGATTAACTCAACAATCGAAAACGTTTAAAGAATTTAAATATCTCTCGGAATATTGGTGTAATGGAAAATATTAAATACAGAGCCTAATTAGACGTTATCATTCATTACTACTACCTTACGTAACGTATGGTAACGATCTATGGGGCAATACCTACAAATATAACACCCACCTTAATCTCATAAAATGTCACCGTTTGAATACTTTTTTCAACAACTCAAACTACTCAATATATATCAAATAAAGGATCTCTCAACAATTCTTAGCATAAATCTGTTGGTGTTTACGCCCGCACTCTAGATTAGTTCACCTCTATGACGGCGTTGCCATTGGCGGGCGTGGGGTGGGGGGCTCTATCACCGGAAGCTATCGACCTTCGTCGAGTACCTCGCAATTCTTCCACATACGGCAATAGAGTGAAAAATCCACTCAGAAACTAATAAATTTTATTTCGTCTGAGTGGGATTCGAACCCGCGGCACATCGCTGAAAGCCTTTGTTGGACGGAGAGATTATCGCTTTGCCACCGAGGCCCCTAATTACTTTGGTAAGCTGAACTTAAAAAAAAAACATTCTTATAAAACTGATATTTATTACTGTTAGATGATATCTTAATTTAACACATAAAGTTGATCAATCATTTACAACCGATAACAAATACAGAATTATACTCCCCGGAACGATTGAATGTCGTTGGAAAGGAAAATATCTGCCAAAATTCACACTTTTTTCATAGTTTCCGATCTTCACGACAGTTAGAGGATTTGAAGGCCATCGAAAAACTAAATGATTGGCGTTGGAATGAGGAAAATCCATTCAGTATGAGGCGTGTTCAAAAAGTAAACAAAATTTAAATATCCGGGACGACCATTCATTCATTCTAAGGCAAAGTTAGTTTAAAACATTACTTTATCGTACATTTTCGAGACTAGATGCACAAAAAGCTTCTGAATTATACGTCTTGAGAAAAATAGGCAATAATTTCTACGTTCTGTTTTAACGTCAAAATATCAACATTTTGGCAGCTCATGCCCCTTTAAACTTTTGAGTGAATCCTCCAAAATGCCGTGAGCCATGTTCATGGTTGTCACCACAGGCACACTTTTGAGCATTCCGATTTTCTGTTCGTTGGTATTCTTAAAGGAAGAGGTTGATGTATCATTTACTTTCTGATTTGTGATCCTCTTAATTATCTTCAAAGGTTATCTTTGGACAGTTCAACCTCGAACACTCTCGGTGTAAAGCCGCTTGACAAGTGTATTTTTAGACACACAATGTGGACATGGAACCAATCCGTCAAGAGTTATCACTCTTTCATCGAGTTGGCTGTTTGTCACTAGTATTGTATCTTTCCGTTTTCTCACAATATTAGAAGGTACAATTTATACATCTTCGTGGTGTTAATGGGAAAGATACCCAATTTTTCCAGGTCCACCAGGTTCGGTTAATCCGTAATACTATAACTTAGAGCCTGTTGTGGACAAAATAGATAACTTAACATGTTTATAGCTTGTATTCTTTAGCATTGTGCTTGTACGTTACTCACTTATTGGAAGTACAATTCTGTCGATGTGAAGTGCAAATCTTGTTAAATTCTCCTTTTTGTTCATTGTTTTGACCAACATCCAAATTTAGATGTAAATGTCTTACCATGCACCATGATTGATCTCTGTAGTTTGACTGCTTGTATTAATACAGTACATAATATCACTTATTAGAGAAGAGACGATGGCGTGTCACGGATTCCGTAGTCAATGGCTGGCTAAATATAGTTATCTTTCCTGGTATTTACAGGAAATAATCGAGATTTCCAGACGTACAGGTATTAGGTAGAAAAGATAAGCATTCAACTCGACTCAATACTTAATTACTCCTTTAATTATTCCTCTTTGATATGTGATAGTATGAAAAAGAAAACACCAAAGAAAAAGCAAAACCTTAATGAATTAAATGAGTTTTAGAAAGTTAGTTTCTTTGATGGCTTCTATCCCTTCAATGTCATAAATTGTTTTATCTAAATACAAAAGAATAGCCATAGAATACGACTTGGTTTCGTAATTCAATCCAGCAGGCACAAAGGTCTTGGGTATATTGAAAAGCTGAGCAACCCAAATTAATTCTTGGCAGCTGCTATCTTTCCTTCTTAGAAACTTACAACCAAACTGTTCGGATTTTTATCTAGGCTTTATAATCTGATATATGTTTTATTCAGATTGAATGTTTGATGCCATGCTGAATATTAGTTCACTTACACGGCATCGTTGTCAGGCTCATTGGTGGAACGAATTGTGAAAACCCAGAGAGAACTGTTTTCATTTGTTCGAAGTGAGAGGGCTTCGAGCCCATGACCCATGTATGGACGTCTTATGGTTTACGCAACTTTTCCGGATTGTGCGCCCTTAGGAAATCCCCAAACGTCATCTGGCACCCATTCAGGATGTTTTCCAAGTTTAGAGTTGGATTCGAGTCCGACGCTCATCGATGGAATACTCGCATCGACGTAAAAGACTATTGTACAACCAGGTGAGGCACATAATTAGTATTGGTAGTTACGTAATTAGGTCTAGACAATACTTCTTTCTTGTAAAATTCTAGGATAGAAACAAATCCTTTATGGTGATGCCATTGTATGCATAGCATGCTATAACCGTGCAGACGAACGGTTTGTTCTAGTAATGGAAGATTTTGCAGTAGTCTTTACATCCACCATTAAGTCTCCAGAAACCAATTTATTTGGTGGTAATAAACACTTTCATTACATTCATTAAATTGAGTTTGAATGATCGTGGAGGGACTTTGATGCTCATACGAACAACCCGAGCAACCACGTTTTGACAAAAACGTATTGTTCTTGTTTTATACAGACGAGATAACACCTACATTAATAGAACGTATCATACGAGTAGGATTGGATAACTATTTAAGCCAGACATCCATAAAAGTCACTATATTTTAAGTGAGGCTTATAATAGTATTCATTTCAATATTAAATATATATATTTATGATCACTAAAACACACGGGCACAGGGAAAATCTTCTTGTCTAAAATAATCATGGAGACAAGTTTCTAATTGTGTTAAAAAGAGGTATATCATTTAGACCTTTACACCCCATAAATTGTTGTAACAAACCAAACCTATGATATTTCATTAGGTTGACGACTGACATAGATATGTCTCATCTTTGAGGGAATGAATCACGACAAAAATCATTTTAATCAGTTTGCTTTTACAATTATACAATTGTATAATACAACGTGTCGCAGTTGATGAGAGAACAGTTTGGCTAAATCCAACTATGTATGCATTGAAATTGTATATTTTTGCCTTCCATTAAAACAAATCCATTTCCAAAAAAGTTTTTATTTCTCTCTAAAAGTTAACTTGCTGCCGATGGTATACAAGGGGATAAAATGTTTTTAATTGTGAACAACTGAGAGCGAAACGACTCTTTTAAGATATATTTGTCTCGTTGGTGAGTGTTCTAATATTGAACGATCTCTTCCCAACCAACTGAAAGTCAGCAAACGTATTTGAATTAATTAATTAAAAAAATGTAGATAGACTAGCATTTCTAAATTATCCCATAAAACCTCGTTTCTCAAGGAATCGGAAAATAAGTTTTGTAATATTAAGGTATTGTTTTACGGATAGAATTTTCAGTAAACACAATTCAGCCACGTAATGGTTACTTTATCACCTTATGCACGTTGCTAGCTGGGTTAAAGGGATTTGAGTTAACCAATGGCAGTTTTAATTTGTATTTATGAACACTAAAAGACAAGGGCACAGGGATAATCTTTTTGACAAAAAGCACTGTGCAAGTCTAGACATCAATCCTTTTTCGATAACTGCTTGGATAGAAAAAAAAAACATATATAATCTTTATGGTGATGTATCTGGCAATTGTTTACACAGCATGCAAGAACGACACAGACAAAGATTTTTTACGAATGATTGAAGATTTCGCAGTAACCATTACATCCATAATTGAGACTCTACAACCATTTTTTGTAACCGTAATGTTTTATGGGTTTTTAGAGGATTGTTGCAAAGTCCGAATGCTATGCCGAATAAAGCACTTGCATAATACAAATGTCAATGGGAAATAAGAAGACTAAAAAGATGCGTCAAATATTCAACAAAATTTCCAATCAAATGTCCATACAAACAACCTGATCCGTCGCGTTATTTGACAACAACGTCTTTCACGGCCAATTTTTCTTTCAAATTATTGACTCTGAAGGGAATTCCTTTGATGACTGCTGCAGTTATAGTTTCATGCAAGACTTTCAGTACCTAGGGGGTTTGCAGGGCTAATAGAAGTTGGTGCACGATAAGTTTATTATCACAATCTCAGTTGGGGAGAAATCCACACCATCCTTATAAACGACATGTCATAATTAGGTTATTATGACTTAATGTTGTGGAGAAACGGCAAGGAGACCAGATCTTACACGCTTTCACCTCTGGCAGCCATCTTGTATTTTATTCGGTGGTAATAAACACTTCCCATTGGCACATCTATTGGATTGTTTGGATGTTCGTGGAGTTCAACGTTGCATTGTATTAGACTTAATTGTTTTTGTTTTCTATAGCAGAGATTAATCGTCCGTTAATAGAAAGTCCCATAGGGCTAGGCTTGAATAACTTCATCTTGAAGCCGTAAAGCAGGCCTGTGGATCTTATTTTAGTATTTGACCCACGGCCATGAAATCATTTTTCTAACTTTTAGCTTTCACAAAACAGCTAGGTAGTTTAGTTGTGTAATGTACACAAATTTGAAGTAGATAAAGTTCGACTATTAAGTTTGAAATATTGTTGATTCTATCAAAAAACAAAGACAAAATTGTTGCCTCATCTCTCTAATAGAGGTAGGGGCCTCCGTAGCTCAGTAGGTAGAGCGTTGGACGCTCAATCCGCACAGCTTTCCACCAATGGGTCGCAGGTTCGAATCCCACTCAGTCCAAAAAAAATTGGAAAATTTTCTGACTGGGTTTTCACTCGAACAACCTATGTGGGATGGTTGCCAGTTACCACCGGAAGGTCGTGAGTTTCCTCCGGGCATAGAGCCCGGTTTCCTCCCACAATAAAACTGGCAACGTCGCCATATAAGTGAAATAATCTTGAGCGCGGCGTAAAACACTAAACAATCAATCAATCTAATAGAGGTGGACACAACTCTCTATTAATGATATATTAGCGATAATCATTCCTTTGCCAAATAACTACGAGATGAAAGGTTGTGACAAGAGCTATGGTCTATCCCTAGAGATATATTCACTTCAGTGTGCCAATATCTCTTCCAAACCAACAGAAAAAATCAACAGAAGTATTTCAATTTTGAGACATATTTGAGGATGTTAGATGTTGAATGAATGGCAGTTCTAATTGTTTTCTCTAGGGGCAAATGTCAGTGCAATGTTATTTCCTGTAGCCTTTGTTCACGATTAATTGCACATCCTTTGTTCATGGATGAAATTTAGAAGACCAGGTCAGAGCTCTTTGATAGTTTTTGACATAACGAAGGAGAATCTTTCAGTCAGTCTTCTGAAACCATACTCACTGATTGTCATCTGACTGTGGGTTGAACTGTTATCGATGACGACCAGAAAGCAACGGTAGAGAAGATTAACTGAAGTGACTTACTCGCAAGAGGATGTTCTTGTCAACATATCTAAGTTGCGGTTTAAGAGGCGTTATTTGAACAGTCGCTTTCAGGAGCCCGTGACATTTGGGATACCATACAACAAGGGATGGTAATAGTAAGGCTTCTCATCGTATATTGGGATTTTCTTTGATGTATACTAAACGGTGTTCCAAAGTTAAAGTAATGGAAGATTTTCGCTTAAAAAGGTAGGCAAAATATTTTCATTTGTCTTTACAAGGTTAAGCAACCTATGCCCTTGTCCTATGACAGCTTCTATGTTATAGAAATAATGCTATATATATAATAACGGACATTTGGCCGTTTGTCCATGTCAATAAATTGGCAAAATGTCAATGGGCGTTCATGTATTTTTTGCCATTACCATTTCTCTATGTTCAGCTAGCTAATGATATACTTGTATTCCTTGTGTGACATACATGTATGCCTATCTAAATATCAGAAATCAAACATCCTTACATTTTAAAACATGTTATAGAAATCTAGCTTACTTTATTTGCAACCAAGTTAAGCTTTTTGTAGTCGTAGTTTATAGTGAAAGTATGCGATAGGAAAGGATCACAGAAAGTGTCTGTTCTTTTGTAAGGGTTTCTTCCCTGGCTTTGCAAGGTTTCTGTTATGTTGGGTATGCGGGTTAGTTTTCGGTTCGTGTCAACTTTAATTATCCCGTAAAACCCATGTCTTAACGGTTCTGCAATTTTAAAATGTCTCTAGAGAAAGCACACTTAACACGGAATGTCCCAGAGCACATTATGTAGAAGTGGATGAGAAATGAGCTAGTGGCTTCCCCCTCGAGGGACCGATCCTCACTGTCACTATCTTCTCACCTACAATCTTATCATACTACACATTTGGGACACAATCATTTTGTTTTCGTGAACCATATCGCTGAATGTAACATTTTTAGTAGGGGACATTTTTTAGCGATTACCCAAGAGTAATAATTGAGCTTCAAATAGCCGTATTGTTCTCCAACTTCTTGTGACATATCTGACTAGCTTTACAGGCCTTCCCAAAAGACCTCCGCCTGTTTATTAGGCTTTTATTGCGTTAGACACAATAATGACTTTATAACTGAGTAGCAATTGAGCTTTTTGAGAGTTGATGACGAGCTGTTGGTTGCGCTAAAGAAGACAGTATTAAATACAGTATGTGTATATGATGGTTATATGTATCGTCGTTAATATGCAAAATATATGGCTGTCCAATTTAAACTAGATTTCCCATGGAGAAACATGTAAAAATGTAAGTATTGCACGGTATAAGTGTACTTTTTTGTTGGGTAAACTGAACGTTAGAAAATCAGGTTCTCGTTATTTTGGGATTACACTTTCTTGAAAATTAATTAATTTAACTCAAATAAAATTTAACTATTTAAATTGGATTTTCCATCGGTTGCCTTACATTATATATATTGCAGAAGTACTCGCCGAAGGTCGTGGGTTTCCTCCAGACAAAGATCTGGCTTCCTCAATCGCTAAACCTGGTAAATCCGACATATACGTTAAATAATCTTGAGTGCGGCCTAAAACACTATTCAGTCAATCGCCTATCATTTAATTGTACTTACATCTGACGTAACAGCATTTGTAAGACCATGCGGATATTGTAGAAAACAATCATGACATGTGTAGCTCACATGAATATATACTCTCCCAAACATGACTTTTTCCAAAAATGTGCATGATTGACACATGACAAGATGGCAATCCGGTTCAACAGCTGATCGTCAACCTTCTGGCCGACCTAGGATCACACCAGCAGCCCAAGATCGCTACATCCGGTTACTTCACCCGCGAAACCGGACCAAAACAGCAACAGAAACAGCATCAAATATCCCAGGTCTCCGTCGAATATCGGCACAGACAGTCAGACACCGTCTCCGTCAAAACGTCTTACGCGCCAGACGTCCTTACTTTGGCGTAGTACTGAGACGCGAGCATCGACTTGCAAGGGTCCGATGGTACAAGAGGTTAAGGGACTGGAATCTGCGAAACTGGAGGCGAGTCTGGTTCAGCGATGAATCAAGATTCCAGCTGCAGAGAAGAGATGGTCGTACACGAGTTTACAGACGCCGGAATGAGATGTTCGCAAGGAACTGTGTTCTTGAGGTCGACAATTTCGACGGAGGAAGTGTGGGGTGCCATATCCTGTGCCCGAAAAACTCAACTGGTGCACATTCCCGGCAACCTTAACGCCGTTCGATACACAGATGAGGTTTTGACACCACATATATGCTGCCCGTAATGGACCTCCGTAGGGAAATTTTTCAGCACGACAACGCTCGGCCGCACACAAGCTCGTGCTACTGTTGAATTTCTAGCCAAACAGAACGTACCAGTGCTCCCGGACCGTCCAAATCACCAGATTTGAACCCAATAGAGCATTTGTGGGATGATTTGGATAGACGCGTGCGCAGTCGTCATCCAGCGCCGCAAACTCTGCAAGAACTGCAGCAGACTCTTGAGCAAGGATGGAGGAGAATTCCGCCAAACCGTATTCGTCGATTGATTGTGTCTATGCCGAGACGGGTCCGTGCTGTGTTACAGGTTAATGGTGGGCACACCAGATATTGACGTTGCAGTGACGTCATCTGAGCGCTATGAACTTTAATGTGATAAACTTTTACATGTGAATGAACGTTAAAGTCTGAACAACCAGTCTGTTAACTTTCAGTGTAATGTGATGCTTATTTCTGTATTAAAAATGATGTTGAAAATTCATATTTTGAAGAACAAAAATTGGATGTTGCGTTTCTTTTGTAGGAGAGTATACTTTAAAGTACCAAGCCCCACTATTAATACGAGTTTTGGATGTCTGTAAACAGGACATGCTTTGTTCATCTATCTTTACTTTACACGCTCGTTGGCTAGATTTCTATTCAGACTGGTAACTATTAAAGCGGGTGGGGTGTAAAGTTGTTTCATTGAATAAAATATCCGGATTTTTAATGCCGATTTGACAAGGCAAGTCCTTCGGTAGGTAGGTATATGGAAAAGGTGTAAAATATTCTTTAATCAGGGTATATTAAAGCCCAAAATGAAAAACATAATGGCGCCTCTCTAATCCATTAACCTCTATGAGACTGTTGCTATTTTAAGCGTTTAAGCCAAGGAAAAACGTGTCCATATACGTGGACAAGAATACAATGATTACAAAGGATATTATTTTTTTATTAGGGCGACATTTCAACCATAGCCGGCGCCAATATGGTCCAGAAATAGAAAGGCACTAGTGTATCGGTTGTCAGTGATGACAGGCCCAAATTACACAAGTCTAGTTATAATGTTCTGTCGTGGACAGATTGTATGCAAGAACTGTTTGATATATCAACACTGAATGATGAACGAGGTTGAATAAGAGAATTAGCAGTGACTACTTCACAAAGAGAAATATTGATTTGTTACCCGACCAGCTTAGTTGGCTTTTTTCCTGTCCGTGATTGATTTCTCTCTGCGAATATAGATGATAGTTTATAGGAAAGAGAAAAAAGCGCCTTGCAAAGAATCTCAGCCGCTGAATATTACTTTCTTCTTGACCAGTGAGTTCTGACAGATGTTAAATGAGACAGATTTGAAGGTCTTTACTAAAGTTTTTATAAACAATTTATGCAATAAAATCAACAGCACTTGAGGAAAGTTGTGGATGTCGGCAAGTGCTCTTTGGAATTAGAATTGATCAAACATCATAAGAAATGAATGCCAATAATATAATTTTCTGGCATATTTTTATTCACTTTGATTTCCTCCATAGTATGCGCATTGTTCCATAATCGTTGTGTTTGGCTAAGGTAGGTGTAGTGGATCCTTTTTCCGAAAGATTTTTTAATACCAACTAGACTTTTTTCTAAGGTTTAAAGTGTCACTATATTGTTTCAGTCTTTTAAAAATGTAGGGGGTAAGTTGTCTATTTGAGCCTCTTCCATTCAATAGTTGTAGACAATATGGTAACGATCTATGAGACAATACCTACAAATATAACACCCACCTTAATCCACTTTTAGAGGTACAAAATAGTTTTCTCATAAAATGTCACCGTTTGAATACTTTTTTCAACAACTCAAACTACTCAATATATATCAAATAAATGATCTCTCAACAATTCTTTACGCCCGCATTTTAGATTAGTTCACCTTTTTGACGGCGTTGCCAATTGACGGGGTGGGGGGGGGGGGGGGGGCTCTACATGTATACCCGGAAGCTATCGACCTTCGTCGAGTACCTCGCAATTCTTCCACATACGGCAAAAGAGTGAAAAATCCACTCAGAAACTAATACATTTTATTTCGTCTGAGTGGGATTCGAACCCGCGGCACCTCGCTGAAGACCTGTGTTGGGCGGAGAGATTATCGCTTTACCATCGAGGCCCCTAATTACTGAATTAGGGGCTGAATTTAAAAAAAAATCATTCTTACAAAACTGATATTTACTACTGTTAAATGATCTCTTAAAATATTTAACACATAAAGTTGATCAAACATTTAAAACCGATAACAAATGCAGAAATATACTCCCCGGAACAACTGAATGTCTCCCTGTGATATCAACATTGTGTTTGTAATGTGTCTGAAACATCAGATTAATCAGATTAAAAATGTATCAGATTAAAAATGCCAATACCTTTTAACAGAGGAAAGGAAAATATCACAAAGACAATGTATACTGTTAAACTTTTGAATGAATCCTCCAAAATGCCGTCAGCCATTTTCATGATTGTCACCACAGGCACACTTTTGAGCATTCCGATTTTCTGTTCGTTGATATTCTTAAAAGAAGAGGTTGATGTACCATTTACTTTCTGTTTTTGTGATCCTCTTGGTTATTGTCAAAGGTTATCTTTGGACTGTTCAACCTCGAACATTTTCGGTGTTAAGCCGCTTGACAAGTGTATTTTTAGACACACAATGTGGACACGACACCAATCCATCAAGAGTTATCACTCTTTCATCGAGTCGGCTGTTTGTTACTAGTATTTTATCGTTCCGTTTTCTCACAATATTACAAGGTACAATTTATACATCCTCATGGTGTAAAAGGGAAAGATACCCAATTTGTCCAGGTCCATCAGTGTCGGTTAATCCGTAATACAATAACTTAGAGCCTGCAGGGGACAAAATAGATAGCAACATGTTTATAGCTTGTATTCTTTAGCATTTGTGCTTGTACGTTATATAATAGTGTGAAGTACAACGATATTGATGTGAAGTACAAATCTTGTTAAATTCTCCTTTTTGTTCATTGTTTTGACCAACATCCAAATTTAGATGTAAATGTCTTACCATGCACCATGATTGATCTCTGTAGTTTGACTGCTTGTATTAATACTGTACATAATATCACTTATTAGAGAAGAGACGATGGCGTGTCACGGATTCCGCAGTCAATGACTGGCTAAATATAGTTATCTTTCCTGGTATTTACAGGAAATAATCGAGATTTCTAGACGTACAGGTATTAGGTAGAAAAGATAAGCATTCAACTCGACTCAATACTTAATTACTGCTTTAATTCTTCTTCTTTGATATGTGATAGTATGAAAAAGAAAACATTCAAGAAAAAGCAAAACCTTAATGAATTATATGAGTTTTAGAAAGTTAGTTTCTTTGTTGGATTCTATCCATTCAATGCCGTATATTGTATTATCTAAATTCAAAAGAATGGCCATAGAATACGACTTGGTTTCGTAATTCAATCCAGCAGGCAAAAAGATCTTGGTTGTATTGAAAAGCTGAGCAACCCAAATTAATTCTTGTCAGCTGTTATCTTTCCTTGAATATGTTATAGTCATGCACAGATTTTTATATAGGCTCTATATAGTCTGATATAAATGTTTTATTTAGATTGAATGTTTGACACCGTGGTAAATATTAGTTCACTTACACGGCATCGTTGTCAGGGCCATTGGTGGAACGAATTATGAACATCCAGAGAAAACTGTTTTTATTTGTTCGGAGTGAGAGGGCTTCAAACCCATGACCCACGTATGGAAGTCTTATGGTTTACGCCACACCCAAGACTATTTCGGACTGTGCGCCCTAAGGAAATCCCCAAACGTCACCTGGCACCCATTCTAATATAGAGTGAAACCCCCTTTCAGGATGTTTTTCAATTTTGGAGTTGGATTCTAGTTCGACGCCCATCGATGGAATGCTTGCGTCGGCGTAATAAAGACTATTGCACAACCAGATGAAGCACATAATCTCCCTCTTTATATGAAAGATTTGATGTAAAGCATAAAATACTTTTTACATACTGTTTTTTGTATCGTCAAGATAATTATGTTTTTGGGAGATGTTATTATATATTATGTTATTTTGGATTTATTAAAACATGGAACCCTTTACGACGAAGTGTAAAATCGGGAAGGGGGATGATGTCTGTCTGTCATTAAATCCTACAGGAGTGTGAAGTGAAATGAGATGAATCATCATGCTGGTTCAATTAGACGAGTAACTGACATACCCGATATCGACAGCTATTGCGGACTATATTAGTTTATCAGCAAACAAGGAACATGTTCACTTTTAGGCAGCATGTTTTGTGGTCATATACATATACAGGCAGATTCAGTTAATGAAAGAGCTTTAAACGTGTTGATTATTGTATGCGCACATAAAAGAAAGACAATGAGTGCACGCATTCTAATTATTAATTGACTTTCAGTGTTATTGGCACAACAGAGAGAAACGGTCACACTTATACGGTACTTACCAGGGCCAAACTAGGCTAATACGAACAAACATAGCCAACACGAACTGGGCCAATACGAGATCTAACGTTTCATTGCTATCACTTCAAAATCCCAACCCCATTTTTCTTGAAATCACCAACAGAAAAAAGAAAATAGTCAATCTACATTTAAAGAAAAACAAATATTCAGTCTATTCCATCACATAAATTACAAATTGCATTAATAATAACCTGTCAAAATAAAGAAATATGTTCCTATGTTTTATGTTCAAAAGGGTGACAATTCTTGGTACAGTGAGCTCCTAGCTCACTTTATGTCGTTATCATTACCAAAAGAGAACAATCATCAGCTGCACGAAAAACAAACAAGGATTAACAACGGAAAATAATAGTCAATTTTCCTTGCGAATATGTATATAAAAACACTATTTTTTTTTAAAAATAATATCAATATTTCATGAAAAATAACATTGATAGCCAATTAGTAACATTTTCATTAATCAGGATATTCCCTATTGGCCTTGCCACAGGTCCTCGGATAGTCGTATTAGCCCTCGGCCTTCGGCTATCCTCGGACCTGCAACAATGCCAATAGGGAATATCCTGATTAATAACATCATATTATTGAAACTTGGAAATTCTAATTAATTTCACAATACCAAGCAAGACCATGCCATTGGTGCGTAGTTTAAATGAAGTTATATTTTTCATGAGTGTAAAGCCTTTTCCACTCTACTATATCTTCGATTCACGTACTTCATTTTTCCAGAGGGGTATGGAAACCTTATGGTAAACTTCGAGTACATTATTTTGGTAATTATTGGACTTAATGACCCCCCCCCCCACCCTTCCCCCACTCCGACAACGTTAAGAAACAATGCATTAAAACAAAACTGCACTAATTTTCTAAAGTAGTAAACGTTTGTATTATTGTGGTATGATTACCAGTTCGAAACAGAAATCCGATAAAATCATCAATTCGTGTTGCCTTACATCCTATGTTAAATAGATATGTCGTTACTGGTTATTATGACGTATAATTCAGCACCGTGGTTTGATTGCATGTTATTGTAAGATATCGATGATGTGGTTCAAACCAGGATGAGTTTCAATGAGACCGTGATAATAATGCATAACAATATGTCATGAAAATTACGCATGACGATATCATTTGTATTGTGATATACACTTAGATTAACCAAGTCTTTTTTTTATAATAATTGCAAGTTAAACAGCTATGCTATTTCATATTAACACGTGCAAGACGTTAAACGCTCTTTAATGACTGGGTCTGTTTAAATGTGGCCAAGGACAAACATATTTTGCCTAAAATCGAATGTCTTCCTTGTTTTCTATGAGTAATTGTAGCTGTCGATATCGGCTATGCCGCTTACTCCTCAAACTTAACCAAAAATATTACCAACCCAAGAGCGACGTGCTTCAAAATCGACAAAATCGTCTACTCAACAAATTTCAGTTACTTTACATTCAATAAATGCGATAAATTATAATGGTAATTGCTAATATAAACGAGAACACCCCCACTCTTGCAACCTTTAAAAATATTGCGTTAAAAGATACTGGTCAAACTAGAGTAATTCTGTTCTGATTAGTAAATGCTTATTTATTATTACCAGTTAGAAACAGCGATCCAATAAAGTCATCAATTTATCTTGGCTTACATCCCATCTTAAATAGATATCTCGTTCCCAGTTATTATGAAGTATGATTGATCACTGTGGCTGGTTGCATGGATCTTGATCTGATATTTTATGAATCATTAGGACAGATAATAACAATTGGCACAGAGAAGGTCATGGCGTGTGTTAAATCACAGACTGAATATAGTTATCTTGTCAAATAGCCCTAGGAAATAACTCCGTTTCCGAGATCCTGCAGCATTTGTTAAACCGCAACCGTAACCTAATATTTGTCTAACTGATGTTTAAAACTGTAACTCATAAAATGATAAATTATTGCCTTTGACGTGCCTTAAGATATAAGAGTATTACGTGTACTAGTTTTAATTATATTGATGGAGGTCTGTAGACTCTTCTCCTATTTGTTATTCTCGCAAGTCTGTATTTGATGTATTGACTCTTCGAGAAGATGTGAAATACTTTCCACAGTTGTTTACGTCACGACTTGTTAGAGAGTCCGTTGCTGTGGTGTCGACCTAGATTTAATCCAATGAGATTCCTTTCGTTACGCCGAGAACATAAAACATATTTCAACCTTTTAAAGGTACTTGCCGCGAAAATCCAGAATACTGTTTACATGAAAAACAGCGGCCGTTTTTTGTATTTTTCACAGACAGAAGAAGTTAGGAACTTTCTATTTTTACCAAAAATAGAAAGTTTTGGCATCATTTAGTGTTTTCAATTTGAAATTGAATAATTAGATTTATCCGCAATGTAAACAAACCCGGAACCTGAACATGCGAACAAACGCCCTAATGTTTGAGTCGTGAGTGATCTAACGGCACAGTATAATTTTACGTACTTTATCTGAGAAATACAGACTGACGACCGGGTAAGATGGACTCGAATAACCCTCCGATAATGGTTTGAGTGTAAACCACAGATAAAAAGGCCTGAGATGAGGGTAAACCAACCACTATTAAGTTAAACGACACTGATCTTGTTGTTGTAATCAGGCTTCGATTCTTCGTTTGTTTCCACCTTCCTTTCTACAATCTAAACCTAACTGGACATGTCTTATGTGTCCTATGTTTAATTTTAGTGGTTGTTGTCGTAGTAAGCTCATGCAAATTGGTTTTCTTAACAAACGTTCAACAGGCTACGGCGGCAAGTGGGCTTTTAAGATTATGTAAATTGAGCTTAATACGTAATAATACGATTTTTCTAGAATGTCCAAGGAATCTATTGAAAGGATGTAATTTGCGATAAACGAGTTAGCTTGGAATACTTTAATCTGTATGTGATAGCTTGTATGTGATCAGCCTGCAAACGTGTTCCAGTACTAGTATTTCATTCATTGTCGTGTTCTGTTACTTTTACTGTTTAAACAAACAGTTAACCAGCGCGCTTCCAGCATATTACTCCGTGGATTAACTTGAGATGATCGGATCTACTGGTATGTCTGTTATCAGGGATTTTTGTGAGTTATCGGAATACAGTTTGATATTTTAGAACTGTGATAACTTTAGTTTTGTTAGTAATTCTTGATTTATCCTCGCTTTCCACTGCTTGTGTATCATTTGGCAATAAATGCGTTACTTTTTTAAGTGTGAAAATCAAAATGTGTAAAAAAACCTACTGGTCTTTTGTCACTTTTTCGTTAAAAAAATTGCTTTCAAAGATTGATATTAATGTTCCCGCCAATCGTATGAAACGATTTAATAAAATGCTTATATGCAGAAATGAATACATATGCATAGATCAGGAGTTACGAGTAGGTAAAAACCGTAACCATAGATCAGGTACTCTTGCTCTACAGATAAGCATTCTACCCTTATTTACAGTTATAATTGTGTATTACGCATGATGCATGATGAGAATCCTAAATGTTTTTGCTCACTGATGTTTCTTAGGAGTGGAAAATGTATTCAATGAAGAAACGGACAGTTCCTGACGAACTACATGCAGATCTTTTTCGTGATGAACAATAACCTGAATAACACCTTATCTCACAGATCGTAATTGATATCAAGGGGTATTTAGTGAAATAAATGTTGAGCGTTTCCTATGATTAGAAACCTTCCTCTTGGGCTGTAGTCAATGATAAGATCTCTTTTGGTACCAATTTGTCTTATTTCCAGTCAATGACATACTTTAGAACCAAACTGAAAACGCTGATATAAATTGAGACGTAATGGATAAATTTGATGGATAAGAATGTCAGCAAATCGGGTAAATCTTTTAGTTATCCATGGTGTTGAATTGATACGCATCTACATCAGTTCTTTGAGAGTTCCATCATACAGATCAGACGGTTTTTATCTTTTGGGGTAATAGTATTAGAACCTACTCAATTCTAAGATCCTGTATTGTGCGATACCAATCAATCACGATTTGTAAGTAATACCATTTATATTTTGGCTTAAAGAAGGCCAGACAGTGTGTTAGCAAGGCAACATATGGTAGGATATCTAAATTAATTTGGACAGATAAAAGAAGGAAAGTTCACCAGACATCCATGAAAATATTGTATATTTCCAATAGGACATATGGTTAAAATATATTTAGAAAATGGAGAAAGTTGGTTTGGTACAATCTATTCTATCGTTCACCTTAAGTAATTCGAGTGAAGGTCGCTTTTAACTCGACAAATTATGTATAGTTTGAAAATTAGCTATGGACGACAATTTCCCTTCAACATCCCAACAACAGTTTTTATTGGATTGAATATATATGTATACATTCAACGATGGCGATAACATCTATTTAAACAAATTCATTGTTAAGGCAACTTGTGGCGAACTAGAGAAGAAATGTTATTAAAATGGTCAATGGGACATTTTGCTCTTCAACAACTCAAGCTGTTAAATCTTTCTAGTTTTAGGGCAATTTGTGATTCTCCTAATAAACATAGGAATATATTTAGATTATATAAATATCCATGGTGTAATCTCAATATTTCGACTTTAATTAAGTCATCGTCAGGAGAATTATGAGTACATCAAAAGACAGTGTGCATTTATATAGAAAAGACAGAATACTGATGGTTCGCACTGAGATAACTATTCTCAGAAACATTACAGTGTAACGCGCAGATTTAGAGCTACCTGTATATAAGCGTTTTGAGTTCTTTACATTTTTTACAGGCGTAAGTTACAACTTAACTCTTCTTCGAAAAGTGGGTCATATGTGGTACACTTCTTAGATGCTGATCTTAGATCAACAACGACCAAGTCACTGACATACTTTATCCAGAATACCTGGCGGGAAAAGTTGACCCATGTTCATCCGGTCTCTACTCTAGCCAATGACACTGAACTGAGGCAAATCACAGTATTAAAGTACCATTATCTTTACGGAGCTTCACTTATCGCCTGCCTTCTATCTTGGAAGGTACCATAGACCGCTAGAGCGCTTAGAGACATCTGGCCTTCTCAGACATCGTTAATACATATCATAGACATAGTTACTGCATATCTCAGACATAGTTACTGCAGCTGTCATTAGGTTTTGTCCTTCATGAACGCTGGTTCCATAGAATCCAGTTGAAAACCCACTTTTATTCTTTTTTAATCAAATTGCAAATGTGTTTCAGTAGTATTATAAATGCTTGGCAAGATAACTTTTATGAGGGATATTTAAAAGATGATTTTATAACAAAAATATGCTGTATTTATTTGAGATGTGAAATGTGATATAGATTATAGAGGAGGCACAACTTCCACCTCGATACAGTTGTCTATCTAACCCGAAAGTACATTTTCTTCTATGACAAGCTGACTAATGTCTATAAGTTTTCTCATAATGTAAGCATAAGTAGGGCGATAAGATGCTTACATACATGTACTCCTCAATTCTAAGACCCCGGAGTCGTACGTCATCAATCAATCACAATTTGCCCTAAATCCCATAGATGTGTCTGTCTGAAGAATTTATTGGATATCCCAGACCCTTGGTCATCTGAATCAATTTTGTCTTAGATTGAAAGAACCAGTCAGTGAGATCCGATTAAAAGATAAATCCTGGCCAGTTCTATCATTCCAACATGGTCATTGGTGGACATCCCGTGTCTCTGTGTTAAGGGTAACGGGTTAATACCTCAGAGAAATGAGAATGGTGTCAATATATTGAAGCTTTACTTTAATATTGGATAAATGTTGTATGTCACCTTTGTCTGTTGATCATAACATTCGAGGCAGAGTGCTTGGAGACTAAGTTAAACTGAATTGATGACGTTTCACCAAATGAACCACACGGCCAGGACAACCAGCAGCTTTCAACCAAACGTCTTTTGCTTTTGCATTGGTTACCCTTTGCAGAAAACTGATCAACAGATCAGTTGAGAAAGAACATTTGTGAATTTATACCGTTATATGCTTTATGATTTAAAACAAATTTGTTGTTGTTAGTATTTGTGACCGTTTCAATGATTGTCTGATAGATTGATCCATACGTATGTCAAGGCACCTAAAATAGTGAAGATTCTGAACTGTAAAGTGGATAATTAAATGATCACAACATAGTTTACGATTTGCTCGTAACCATTGCATGTATTTTGTGTGTCACTGGTATGAATAACATCGATTCAAAACAGAATATTCAAATCACCAAACCGTTTGTTCGCTTCTAAGAACACAGTACATCTAACCCAGATAACAATGAAGATGGATTGGTGTCGTGTGCAAACAGAGATTCTCAGAACTTAAATGGCACTAAGCGGCTTTACACTGAGAGTGTTACTTTGTAAGATCGAAGACACACAAATGAAATCCCGTGAGGATAATAGTACTTTAATCTTGTGATTTGCCCCAGTGCCATCGGTCGGAGATCCGTTATCAGCAGTCAACGATGGGTCAAATCCTCCCATGGGATGTTCTACCACAAAATGGCTAAAACGATCCGTGTTTGACCCAAATAGTGTCGGTGACACTGCTCCCACTATTACACAGACACATTTATGTTCATTTTGACAAATGTAAGATGCATCAGAGATGTCCATTACAATTAAATCATTTGACGTTATTGGTATTCTAAGAACTTCCAGTCATTGTGGGAGCCATATATATATATTACATTGTTCATAGCTATTTCAGACGCAAGTTTTGGTCGTTGTAACGTATGGCTGGCTTAATTGATAACACAGATACCAAGATGTATTTCCCACTTGCCTTGTTGTGCCGATGATAGATGACTAACTATCTGCATGAGCTACATTACGACATTGTTAGCGATACTTCTAAGGAGGACATAAGTACACAAGACGGATGCGACCATTCGCTCAGTGTTTTGCCGACTTTCTGAAACACGTAGTCGTTTCGTGAATATATCTTGTAGCGTGTTTTATTAAGTCACCAAAACGGTCCGAAACTGGAACATTTGGAACAGCTTTTCATTAATTAGTGTTTAATCAATGTAGGATATACCCCAAGCATCCCAATTAAGACATCACCGGCATGTATAAGAGGAGGGTTGACTCTTTAAAATCACTCAACAATGTACCAGCTTCCGGCCGTTTTGACACGGAGTACGAAAAGCAAGAAGTCTCCAAATCGGCATATTTTTTTTACAGATATTGCCGTTTTCTCTCACCGCGATTTCTCAACTTGTATGTAACACACAGAGCGAGAAAACAAACTGTATAAGACTTTGATTTATTCGACCCTTTCAAGTTAGCGTGTTTTTTTCTTTCTGGTAGGTCGAGAAAACCCTTTGCGGGAAAACACCACAACGGCAATATCTCTAGAGAATTTACCGTTTATCGATTTCTCGTACCATGTGCTTCTGAAAGTCAAAAAACATTGCGCGAGTGGCAGCGTCCGTCTTCTATGCTTAATAAAAAATAATATAAAAACTTTAAATGGTCATTTATCTAAGCACAAATCTATCAAACGCCTTTTGCCAAAATTACAAAAAATCAACATTAAGTGAATTAAAACTGATATTTTCAGAACAAATATATTGATACGAACAGGTAAATTAACATGACTTTGTTACCAATCCAACATGCTCAATAATGAGTTCGTTACTCATAATGTTATTTGCTTCCTTGGTCAAATAAAGATCCAAAAAAGGCATCAACGTTAAAGAGAATCCGATGGAAAGATATGGTGCCTATAGTTCAAAGCGTAGAAAAACAAGAGAAATGAAGACACACTTGCTTTCAGGTCGGGTAAGTCATCAATGTTCTGTGGATATACATCAGTGTCAGATTTGTCGATTGGTATCCGGTCTTGTATTGTTTGTGTAACGACCTTGAACTCTGTTGCACTATGGCGGGATGTGAGTTGATAAAAGCGGTGAATACATAGTATTCTACCCCTCCTGCATGTGCGTGCCGTGTGCAAATATACATGTTAAGTAGAGATGACTTTTCAAACAACATCGAGTCTGTAGTGCAACATCGGCTGGTAGGTTTACCTCCCCCAGAAAAAGTGATATTTTGCTTGTTATCATACAAAATGAAGGATTTAACCTGATAATGTTGTGAGTGTGGTTATATTCTGTCCTTTTATATTGAAAACTGGGCTGTCATGAACGTTTACAGTCATCAAAGGGTTGATTTCACAACATTTCCCCCAATAGCGTCGTCAGCAACCCAGCCTGTCAAAGCGGTAGCCATGGTGACATTATGTCATTCTGCTTCAAAATATCTGGGTCAACCGCACTGACCAAAGCTTATCGTTGATTGGTTAAAAGTTCCCACTCTGTCCCGAGGGAGGGAAAAGGAACGGCAATCAACAACAGGTCACTTTTTCCTCATTTTTCTCAATTATCGGGGTAGAATCGACTTTAATACCTTCGTCTTGGTGTTTATTGCATAACCCGATACCGCTGAACGTTGGTTCGCACCTCGTCAAACCCCTCGAATGCTGCGCATTCTCGTGGTTTGACTCGGTACGAACCAACGTTCAGCGGTATTGGGTTACGCAACAAACACCGCTACGGCGGTATTAAACCCTTAAACCTGTCCTCGGTCATCTTATTTAACTGTGTTCTTGTAGAACAACAGTTTCCAATCTTTGTTCCAGAGTTCATAGTGTTCTTTTGTCCGATGTAAGTTCGCATATGTAGAGGTAAACTTTAAATTGCTGTCAAGCATTTGTGGATGAAGCCCGAACTGATATTACTTGTGACAGAAAAAACAGCTGAAAGTCAAGTAGATAAAACCCTCATTGCAAACCAGCCATTGAAATGTAAGCCTTGTTTCGTATCAATGTGGCTATCCTTACCGACAAGATTAAATTCCATTAAATTCGGATTCGGAATTTAAAAAAATGTAACTAATTATCTTACCAAAAAAAGAAAGACCCCACGTTGTGTTAGATATGAATTATATAAGGATGGCGTGTGTGTACATGGTTCGCGAAGTAAACGTCTCCATATAATTTATCGTGGAACCTTAAAATAAGACAACACAAAAGTATTGGTCCAGAAATATACACAAAGAAAAAAGTTAAGCACCCCCCCCCCCCCGCTGGAAAGTCTGCACCGACCGATAAAATCATTGGCGTAGGGAGATTGTTGGCAAATTGATGTTGTAGAAACGATTGTGATCATAAAGGGCAACATTCTGGCGATAAGAAATCATCATTAATGGCAATAAACTATACAATTTATTCAGGATATCGTTAGCCAAAGCAAAAGTGTATTTTAACAAAATAAAAAGATGCTTGTAAGTATGAAACTTTAGAGTCTATCTGGCTTAACATAGTGAAGTAAAAATATCACTTTGAGTGTGTAGAACACATCCCTAGAGCAGAAGGCCAATAGCGCGTATAGCCTCTATTAGCTTCCAGCCTGCGTCTAACCCCTCCAGTGAGACGTTGGATCTGTTGAATGGGCAAATGCCACCAATATCGATGTAATGCGGCTTCCACTTCCTGCAGATTTTGTACAGGAGGCTGTAGGCCTTGACTGTTTCTGCCCATCCTATTCCAAATGTGCTCTAAAGGATAAACTGAATAAATTGCATAGCTTATTGTCATTAATGGTGATTTCTTATCGCCAGAATGTTGCCCTTTATCATCACAATCGCGGACACATTGGGTGAGTAATTTAAAGGATATATATTATATTCTTAAGTTTAGTGGGAAGGAAACGGGGATTTTTGCCCGGAGGAAATCCTCGACCTGTCAACTCTTCAACATATGGCGATGGAGTGAAAAAATTGTTCAATGTTACTTGATCAGAGTTGTATTCGAACTTGCTGAGCATCAATGGAAGGCCTGTGTTGATCGGAGGGATTATCACTCTGCTGACTGAGCTACCTTTATTTAGCATTTGCCTTCGTTATTTTCTGTGCAGATG
Source organism: Lepidochitona cinerea (assembly GCA_963971465.1). NCBI lineage: Eukaryota > Metazoa > Mollusca > Polyplacophora > Chitonida > Tonicellidae > Lepidochitona > Lepidochitona cinerea. Next base: position 96,559,926 of record OZ020551.1, on the reverse strand, counting down.
ACATATAAGCAGATGCTTACCCGGATGAACTACTTTTGATTCGAAATTGAACAGTTAGTTTGCATGTTTCAAGTTGAACACCCTTGCTCTTCGGAACCAATTTAGTTGGAAGTACCAGTTAGTGAAAATCCTCTCAATTTCCATGATACTGTTAAGCTCATTGGTGGACACCCCGTGTCAAAGTGTTACGGATTACGGACTTTAAAGTGGCATGAGCTGCCAAAATATTGATATTTTGACGTTAAAACAGAATGTTGAAATTATTGGCTATTTTTTTCAAAACATATAATTCAGAAGCTTTTTAGTGCTTCTAGTCTCGAGAATGAACGATGAAGTATTGTTTTGAACCAACTTTGGCGTAGAATGAATGAATGGTCGTCCCGGTTATTTAACTTTTGTTTACTTTTCGGACACTATTTCGGTTCGTATAGGCCGTAGACTTTATGGATTTCCCTCATTTCAGCGCCAATCATTTAGTTTTTCGATGGCCTTAAAAGTGTCTTACTGCCGTGACGATCAGAAATTATGAAACAAGTGTGAATTTTGGAAGCTCGGGCCACAAGGCCTTATATAAAACGTATAAATGAAATACCGCCCTTTTAAACACAATTTCACCAGGGTTATTTTAGTAAAGGAGATTTTCCCTGTGCCTTTGTGTCTTTAATATATGTTCATATATTGGAATTTAGTTAATGGTGTAGGTTTGTCTGTGGAAAATTTGATAACTCTCGGACTAAACCTCCTTTAAGCTGAAGTTAAACTGGATGGATGATCTTTCACTAAAATGAACCAAAGATTACCATAAGAAAAGTTTATTTGAAAGTCGGAAGACATCTTCACTGAAGAAAACTGTAATCCACCAGTCTCTAAAATAAGAACATTCCATCAAACCAGACTACGTGTCTTTTCTCTAGAACTATCATATCATGTGTAGGAAACCAACAATTATTGTTTGTTCTTTGGTAGATGTTGTTGAATATTATTTTAAGAAAATAACGCAATAAAAATGAATCCCATGGTGTGAATATAAAACATATTATGGATATAATTATAAAGGAGCTTGCTGTCTTAATATGTTAGAAATGCAATTATTTCCATAAAGCTAGCTAAAGAGAAATTCATTCTTATGATTAAAGTCTCCCGTTCCTTCAAATACTGTTTGGCATGTTTAGGCCCGACTATCGATGATATCTGTGGTAAATCGTAATTGATTGCCAACGTACAACTCGAGAGTCTTAGAATTGAGGAGGAATTAAGCGCCTTATCGTCAAATGCTGAAGATAAAACGCAATGTGGTGAAATAAGGCGAGCATTATTGTAAGATGGAAAGATTTTTTTTTTGTAACTGCAAAGAAGTAATCAGGATTCCATCTGATTTAATTTGTAGTGTGAAGAATGAAGGCGTCTTTGGCTTTCAGAGAGGCTTGTGGCAGTAACCGACCCACATTTAAGAAATATGAACACTTTCAGGTCAACGATAAAATATTGACATAAACTAAAAATAGAATTATCATTCAACCAAAAGGACAGAATATATTGAAATATCCAGAAAATACCCGTAAGCACATATGTGGGCCATTCCTCGTACATTACGTTTGATCATACATTGCCGTATATATTTATGAGCACTAAAACACACGGGCACAGGGAAAATCTTCTTGTCTAAAATAACCACGGAGACAAGTTTCTAATTGTGTTAAAAAGAGGTATATCATTTAGACCTTTATACCCCATCATAAATTGTTGTAATAAAGTAAACCTATGATATTTCATTAGGTTGACGACTGACAGGAGCTTGGCCTTAGTCAGTAGAATTTTCTGGAACACTTTGAATTGCATTGACAATGCTTATGCATCTTAAGCTATAGTAAGAATATCGTCAGACTATATATTATGGGGTCATGGGAAAAGACAGTGAAAATTCCCACATCCCCCCCCCCCCCATACCCCTTTCCCAGAAAACCTAGGTAGAAGGCAGACAGGGGAGTTTAGCCCTGACCAGTATGTCTTTCAAACTCTTGTTCTTTTTATAAGCAATGACTGGCCTTTGGGTCAGAGGTCGAGCAAGTTTACTTTGAAGTAGTTTGTATTGCTAGCTTTGTTATACTGAAACACAAATGGTATTATAGTTTTTTCACGACATCTTCCGGGGTCCAAGTTCAAACCCAAAGGATAAATAGTTTGTAATGTTTGAATCCAAAAACTTTCCCTTTCCAAACGTTTGTGCTTGGTATCTGCAGCGGAAATGAGAAAAGGGATTTTCTCAATAGGCATAATTTCAAAATTGTCCTTGACCGAATGACCTTGAGTATTGAAATGTTGTGCCACGGGTACATCATGTTTAAGTTTTATACTAGATAAATGGTTGGCTGCTCTTTGTCGTAGAGAATTCTGAGTTTCTCCGACGTACTGTTTGCGACATTTTTTGCACGTGATTATATACACGATATTAGAGGAGTCACAATTAAGATTCTCTGTCATTTGATATTTGTCGCGAGTTTGTTCTCCGAAAAAGGTACCGTGATCGGGTAAGTATATATCGAGTTTGCATCGCGTCTTAAGGCATTTCATTGATGTACCTGAGAGAAATGTTGGACGGTAATGGTACACTCGTGAAGGGGAGAAATATACACAAAGAAAAAAGTTAAGCACCCCTCCCCCCCCCCTGGAAAGTATGCACCGACTGATAAAATCGGTGGTGTAGGGAGATTGTTGGCAAATTGATGTTGTAGAAACGATTGTGATCATAAAGGGCAACATTCTGGCGTTAAGAAATCATCATTAATGGCAATAAACTATACAATTTATTCAGGATATCGTTAGCCAAATCAAAAACAAAATAAAAAGATGCTTGTAAGTATGAAACTTCAGAGTCTATCTTGCTTAACAGAATGAAGTAAAAATGTCACTTTGAGTGTGTAGAACACATCCCTAGAGCAGAGGGTCAATAGCGCGTATAGCCTCCATTAGCTTCCAACCTGCGTCTAACCCCTCCAGTGAGACGTTGGATCTGTTGAATGGGTAACTGCCACCAATATCGATGTAATGCGGCTTCCAATTCCTGCAGATTTGGTACAGGACATTTCGGCCCACGTTGGTTTTTATTCTATTTAATTGTATATTTTCTCATTTCTTTCTCCATATTCAGCAATTTTTCAGCTACATGTATAACAGTGATACTAGTGGGCTTCTGGACAATCTTTCCATTGTTTTAATAATTTAAATTGATGTGCGAATTTGCAAAATTGTGTCCATTGTTTCTAGTTCAGTACTTTATTATCATGTTTCTGAATTTTTTACTACAGCTAATTACAAAAGGGTATGAATTTCAAAGCTTTCAATTTTTAGTTTATGCGCAAAGCCTTGGCATGTGCTGCAGATAATTTTTACTTTATTGTACAACTTTTAACAAGAAAATATAAATAAATTTGTCTATTCTGGGCAGTTTGGCTCCGTGAAAACCAAAATATTGTATAGTCATGTAAACTTCCTAGCTTTATCCACAAAAATAAACCTGTAACAATAAGATGAGCAATATTAAGCATGATAAGGGTAGGTAATCAAAGAGGGAAAGATTATCTCTGTTGTGACTCCCTGAACACTCAGTATGTGGCCAGCTTCAGAATGGTGCTGGTCACCTTATCAGATGGAAGCCTGTGATTGATCCCATGATGCTTGGCGTTATGTAGTGGTGGGCTATATATGTAACCTTTTGTGGTTAGATAAATTTATCAACTTGAGCTCAACTTAATGAGCATATATATATTCATATAGAATAAGAGAAAGAAATGAGAAAATGTTTAATCAAATATAATTAAAACCAAGGTAGGCCGGAATGTTCCCTTTTTCACTTTGGACCGAAATGTCCCAGGCCGAAATGTACTGTACCGAAATGTCCCAAGCCGAAATGTCTGGATACCCTTCAACAGATCCGACGTCTCACTGGAGGCTAACGATATCCTGAATAAATTGTATAGCTTATTATCATTATTGGTGATTTCTTATCGCCAGAATGTTGCCATTTATCATCACAATCACGGACACCTTGGGTGAGTCATTTGAAGGATATATATTATATTCTTAAGTTTAGTGGGAAGGAAACGGGGATTTTTGCTCGGAGGAAACCCTCGACCTTCAACGAGTACCTGCCAACTCTTCAACATATGGCGATGGAGTGAAACAATTGTTCAATGTTACTTGCTCAGAGTTGTATTCGAACTTACTAAGCATCTGGCCTGTGTTGATCGGAGGGATTATCACTCTGCTGACTGAGCTACCTTTATTCAGCATTTGCCTTCGTTATTTTCTGTGCAGCTGACATTGAAGCAGATGCTTACCCGGATGAACTACTTTTGATTCGAAATTGAACAGTTTGTCAGCATGTTTCAAGTTGAACACCCTTGGTCTTCAGAATCAATTTAGTTGGAAGTACCAGTTAGTGAAAATCCTCTCAATTTCCATAATTCTGTTAAGCTCATTGGTGGACACCCCGTGTCAAAGTGTTAAGGATTATGGACTTAAAAGTGGCATGAGCTGCCAAAATGTTGATATTTTGACGTTCAAATAGAATGTTCAAATTATTGGCTATTTTTCTCTATAATTGACCTATAATTCAGAAGTGCTTTTAGTCTCGAGAATCGTCCGGGTTATTTCAATTTTGTTTACTTTTCGAACACTATTTCGGTCCGTCTAGGTGGTAGACTTTATGTATTTCCCTCATTTCAACGCCAATCATTTAGTTTTTCGATGGCCTTCAAAGTGTCTTACTGCCGTGACGATCAGAAATAATGAAGCAAGTGTGAATTTTGGAAGCTCATGCCACAAGGCGTTAAATAATATAAAACGTATAAATGAAATATCGCCCTTTTTAACACAATTGCACCACGGTTATTTTAGTAAAGGAGATTTTCCCTGTGCCTTTGTGTCTTTAATATATGTTCATATATTGGAATTTAGTTAATGGTGTAGGTTTGTCTGTGGAAAATTTGATAACTCTCGGACTAAACCGCCTTTAAGCTGAAGTTAAACTGGATGGATGATTTTCCACTAAAATGAACCAAAGATTACCATAAGAAAAGTTTATTTGAAAGTTGGAAAGACATCTTCACAGAAAAATGTAATCCATCAGTCTCTAAAATAAGAACATTCCATCAAACCAGACTACATGTCTTTTCTTTAGAACTATCATATCATGTGTAGGAAACCAACAATTATTGTTTGTTCTTTGGTAGATGTTGTTAGCTTATTATCAGAGCATTACAAAATTTATTTTCCTTTAACAGTGTACTTCCTAAATTAGAATATTATTTTAAGAAAATAACGCCATAAAAATGAATCCCACGGTGTAAATGTAAAATATATTATGGATATAATTATAAAGGAGCTTGCTGCCTTAATATGTTAGGAATGCAATTATTTCCATAAAGCTACATGTAGCTAAAGAGAAATTCATTCTTATGATTGAAGTCTCCTGTTCCTTCAAATACTGTTTCGCATGTTTAGGCCCGACTATCGATGATATCTGGGGTAAATCGTAATTGATTGCCAACGTACAACTCGAGAGTCTTAGAATGGAGGAGGAATTAAGCGCCTTATCATCAAATGCTGAAGATAAAACGCAATGTGGTGAAATAAGGCGAGCATTATTGTAAGATGGAAAGATTTTTTTTTGTAACTGCAAAGAAGTAATCAGGATTCCATCTGATTTAATTTGTTATGTGAAGAATGAAGGCGTCTTTGGCTTTCAGAGGGGCTTGTGGCAGTAACCGACCCACATTTAAGAAATATGAACACTTTCAGGTCAACGATAAAATATTGACAAAAACTAAAAATAGAATCATCATTCAACCAAAAGGACAGAATATATTGAAATATCCAGAAAATACCCGTAAGCACATATGTGGGCCATTCCTCGTACATTACGGTTGATCATACATTGCCGTATATATATATGGAATCTTAACACAAAACAAGCTTTCTTATAGAGATACGTTATAATGGGAAAACAGAAATTGTCGCTATACATTTAGTTGTAGCTCAAGAGCAGGAGATGGAATTCAGAGTAATACTTTTCCTTTATAATTCATGCCATGCTTTCTGTTAATATAAAGGGATTGAGCATCCAACGCTCTACCTACTGAGCCACGGAGCCCCCCTAAAATCATTGGTGTTGGGAGATTATTGGCAAACTGATATTAAACCGACAAGAAATCACCATTAATGGCAATAAGCTATACAATTTATTGAGAATATCGTTAGCCAAATTAAAAGCGTATTTTAACAAAATAAAAGGATCCTTTTAAGTATGAAACTTCAAAGTCCATCTGGCTTCACAGGGCGAACATATTGAAGTAAAAATGTCACTTTGAGTGTGTAGAACACATCCTTACAGCAGAAGGGTATAGCCTCCATTAGTCCTAATTACAGCTTCCAACCTGGGCCCCCTCCCTCCAGTGAGACGTCAGATCTGTTGAAGGGGTAACTGCCGCCAATAAAGATGTAATGCGGCTTCCAATTCCTGCAGATTTTGTACAGGAGGCTCTAGGGCTTGAATGTTTCTGCCCCTATCCCAACTGTGCTCTAAAGGATTCAAATCCGGATTCATGGTGGGCCAAGGCAGAGTTGTTATAGCTTCGTTTTGGAAGTAGGCTATTACTGCCCTGGAACGACGAGGTCTGGCGTTGTCATCCATGTACACAGGTCTTGAGCTTAATGTGTGGTTCTCAAAATGAGGCACGACAACTGGTTGCAGGACCTCCCCAATGTACCGGTCACCTGTAAGGTTTCCTCGCATAGTGACCAAGTCCAGTTTGCAGTCGTGAGAGATGCACCCCCCCAAAACATTACAGTGCCCCCTCCATAAGGAACATATGGATGGATGTTCTTGGGTGTATACGCTGTGTCTTTGTGCTCCCAAACCCTGGTTCGCCCATCCGTGACGTTAAGCAAGAAACGACTTTCGTCCGACCAATGGATTCTTCGCTAGGTCCTCAAATTCCAACCTCAACGTACTAAACACCAAGGTTGATGGCGATCTGACAATAGGGGGCGGTTGATGACTCTCCTTGCCCTCAGGCCTGCAGCTTCCAATCGGTTTCTCATGGTTCTTGTGCACAGACGTCGGTTGGGTAGCCATCGGCGCTTCAAAGATGCAAATGGATGGCGTGGTACCAGTCGGATCAGTGCCCTATTTTCACGCCGTGATGTTACAGGAGGTCGACCCGAGCGTGGTCGGTCCTTCAGAGCACCAGTTTCACCGTGTTTTCTGTGTAATGGTAGCCTAATTGACGCCCGATAGCTTTGTACGACATCCACGAGGAGTGCATACGGACAATTTGCCATTTTTGCCCCTCTAATATCCTCCATCGTGCCATCTCCACTGAAGATGAGTCCACGTTACACAAAACCGGCCTTAAGTACAAAACATTTAAGGGAAAGCATACGGAATTTGCGTAATTGCACGAAAAAAACATTTCATGTCGCATTACATGTACATGCAGTTTTTGCGTTACTGTCACACATGCATTGCCACAATCGTTCAACAGAACATCATTCTTATCATCAACGTAACTGGCATTACAGTTAACAATAATACAGATTTATAATAATTGATTTCAGCATGGGGTGCTTAACTTTTTCCTTGTGTATATTTCATTTCAACATGTATTGGGTATAATACAAATTACACATATGGAATGTTTGATTCCATTTGCTGTTGACATTTTCTCCAAATTTCAGCATTCAAAGAATCAATTCGTACGTTATACCCGTGTGTTATGTAAAACCGATTACCACAATTAAATTATGTTATATGTGTCATTAATTTATTTACAGAATAAAGACAGGCTTTTTGTCAAAACATGTATAATACAGCCATATATAATGACAACCTTTGGCTAAAAACGTATCTGTTTTATACACTACACAATTCCATTACGTCTCAAAATCTCGGTTATCCCCCGGAGCTGTCAGAAAAATAATTGTATTTAGTCCATCAATTATTTAACCAAATTTGCATCGTCTTTGCTACTTCAACTGTTATAATCTAAAGCATCGATTCTTCAGATTAAGATCCAAACAGACAAACCAATATTATTAGCTCCACGCCATAATAACTAGATCAACAGCAAAATGCTTTTAAAATTTTAGAAGTCCAAATTATCCTTATGATAAGATCATTTTTGTGGAGTCCTTTAAGCTACCTTTTGTGAGATTTTTTTCTTCTCCTTCCTAGGATGTGATTGTTGGATAATCAAGATTCGGAGCTTTGTCAATTTACTATATAAAGTGTACAGCGTATAAGCACACGGTGTACATTTATACACTGAATATACATTTGCTTAGACCTTGAATGAAAAACGTTATACACTGAAGTTTTAATTTGAAAATGAAGAGGGCTGATGAATTTGTAAACTGTTGGCTTGGACTCTAAGCGAGACACCGAGATAAGAATTTTGAATGATAGATGTCATATGCAAGCCAAGAGCGTCTTAGAACTTGGTTGTCTTTAAATTGGTTGTCTAAAAATTTAGCTCTAAGAGAGAATTATGAAATGCTGCGAAGATTCCGACTGGAATCCGTTTCTAAATCGATACTCCAGTTATGCTGCTAATGTAGATATTTTACTATTTGTTACTAAAAAGCAGAATTTAATTTGAACTGATGTTATTTTAAATAGGAGCGTGCTTTATAGTCATATGATGTCGGATGCAACATTTGTAACATACCGACAGACCGACCGTCTGACTTGTAAAATGATTTGTAAAACTGTTGGTCGCAGAACAAAAGAGATGTGCTAGTAACGGACAAAATTCAAACAGCCGGGGATGTATTACATCTCAAAGATTGGTATCAGCGGAAAGTTCTTATTTTGTACTACCTGATAAAATAACAAACAATAAACCAAATCTGTTTCAACGATATGTCCTCCATATTTGGCAGCTCGTGCTTCATTACATGTTGGAAGAAAGATTCGACATGACGGAAGACCTCAATTTAGTGTTTTAGATGTGTGCTGTGTGTTAACTCGGTAAATGTTTCCCATAACTAAATAATATATGTGCGAGGGTCATGTGGCACCTAGAGATAAGACGACACTGTATGACTGACAACTGCTTTAATACTAGTCTAGAAACAGACTGTAAAGTTCTTCACAAGACGGTCACAATAGACCACCGTTGGTCAGTCAAACCCTTTTAACCTCAACACGTAAACAGAATAGATAAATTTCCCCGGAGAATGTCTTGAAGAAAATTACATTGTTTATCAGTTCGAGACAAGGTGGAGACACCTTGGGATTTGCGATAAATTTGTGTACAATTGTACACAGTAAATCTAGAGAGCAGGCTGATCGGAAGGATAAGTGTTTAACTTACATTGTATACGGAACCAAAAGAAAGTTTCCGGTTATGTTTATAAATCTATGATATTGATTAAGAAAATAGGAGTTTTATTTTGTATGACGATGTATGTCATACTATTCAATTGAATCTTTTATAGACTGGCTTTTTGCGGATTAAAATGTAAGCCTACCAAACCAAGAAGTAAGAGTGTGTGGGTTGGTTCTGTTTCAGAAAGTCCTTTGGTCTGATAAACGAGAAGAAACATGGTGGATCAATAAGAGACCAGACAATGGCAAAACTACCAGTTTAAGGACAGTCTTTATCCACCTTTCCATTCGCATTACCTATAATTGACCATTAGCCAGCGGTCTGCGTTAGGGTTTTATCAGATCAGTCCAGTGGATTGTCTAAAGATAATTGTAGGGCAATAGTCTGTAAATCTGTGATAAGACCTGCCCCAGATTGACCCAAGACAACACCATTAAAAGGGTTAATCGGTCTGTCCATTCTCTCTTAGACAGAGACGGGGGCCTTGGTGCCTCAGTGATAGTCTCTAAATAGGTACTGGTGCCCGTCGAAGGTCGGGGTTTCCCCCCACTAAATCTGACAATATAACCTTGCGTACCGACTAAAATATCAATCAAACTATAAATCAATCATTCCAAAACCTCAGTGAAATCTTTTGTCCCAACTCACTGAATTTGGTCCAGTTGTTTGACGAAGACGCATCGAGCTTCAGGGTATTGTTATGGGCATATCCGTCTGGTCGGCCGGCCGGACGTATGGCAAGCCGTTTTACTTTTTATTCGAGAATTCGTGATACTATAAAATAATTTATGATATCATGGAATCATTTTGGTTATGTTAATCAAAATTTATGATATGCAAAAATGATTTAATGATAGCATGAAAACATTTTATGATATCCGGAATTAATTCTTGATATCAAATATTTTGTGATTTCATGAAATCAAAATTGTAAAAATGTATTTTTTTAATGTAAAAATGTATTAATGATATCATGAATACAAGATGGGTTACATCAATTACTAAAGATGTTGCGTCAGTGTTTTATTACAACGAAAAACGAAAAGACATTGTTTGCGCTGTTACCGGAAAAGTAGGACATTGTATTATAATACCCATTATTTTATGTGCTGTGTTTGTACTTACTACACTCTGCATGACCTAACAATGCAAACTTATGAGATTTGTCTAGTAAAACTGAACGCATTCCAATTATGAACTATGTCTTGAACTCTATGCACAATTCCAAGAAAAAAATGACACATTAAGCACGATGACGTTTCTCCCATTACAGCGGAAGTGCCAAGCTGTCAACTTTGGCGGTCATTTTAAGATCCATTCTTATGAATTTGACAGTCGTGTTGCTCGATAGAGAAATCTTGACGGCAGAATTTGGACATGATGCTGTCAAATTACCATTTTAACATGTTACAATCTGCCAACTTGCTTTTTACATTACTTTATCTTCTTTCAACTTAAAGTGGTATGAGCTGCCAAAATGTTGATATTTTGACGTTAAAACAGAATGTTGAAATTATTGGCTATTTTTCTCAAAACTAAAAATTCAGAAGTTTTTTAGTGCTTCTAGTCTCAAAAATGTATGATAAATTGTTCTGAACTAACTTTGGCTTAGAATGAATTAATGATTTCAATTTTGTTTACTTTTCGAACATGTTTTCGGATCGTACAGGCCACATACTGTATGGATTTTCCTCATCCCAACGCCATTTATTTAGTTTTTCGATCGCCTTCAAAGCCTCTTATTGTCGTGACGATCAGAAATTATGAAAAAAAAGTGTGAATTTGGCAGCTCATGCCCCTTTAAGCTGTCCTATAATCATCGGCACTTTCAACCAAAGGACCTATTTTTATGATAAGAAAACTCAAAGTTTTAGAATGAGCTGATCGACATCTAAAACATGGAGCAATGGAATTGTAACGAAAATGGAATATAGTGGGTAGTACCAGGATTGTGTGAGTGACTTTTCTAGGCATAGAATTTCTTTGCACCAACTAAACGGGATCTTGACAAAACAACTCTGGTCCTGGTTTCAGCATAAAATAATATCCCAATGCAATTTTACTGGTTTATCAGTTTTTAAAAAGGTGAGACACCGAGAGTCTGTAGTCTGAGCATTTTATGTTGAAGTGTAGAGTTCAGGTTATATTAGACCATATATGTGTAGAGTTCAGGTTATGTTAGACCATATATGTGTAGAGTTCAGGTTATATTAGACCATATATGTGTAGAGTTCAGGTTATATTAGACCATATATGTGTAGAGTCCAGGTTATATTAGACCATATATGTGTAGAGTTCAGGTTATATTAGACCATACATGTGTAGAGTTCAGGTTATATTAGACCATACATGTGTAGAGTTCAGGTTATGTTAAACCATATATGTGTAGAGTTCAGTTTATGTTAGACCATATATGTGTAGAGTTCAGGTTATGTTAGACCATGTATGTGTAGAGTTCAGGTTATGTTAGACCATGTAAGTGTACATTTCATATTATTTTGGGCCATGTACAAATGTAAGTTTTGAGTTAAGATTATGTTAGACTATGTAAGTATAGAGTTCAGCCTACTGAATATTATTCATCTGAAAATATAATTATATTTAGCCAGTCTGTAATTAAAGACACGCCATGGGCTTTCCTATATTAATGGCTATCTTTGGCAATGATTCATAAATCACAAGGAAGCCAACCACAGTGACCGTTTTACTCGATCGGCTCAGAATTTAATGATAAGCCGTCACAAGGAAGTAATGCGACGTTTTCATTGGATTGAATAATCATATAATGACATTGTAAATGAAGACCTACACAAAATTAAATTTAATGTCCCTGTAAAACAATTGTAGGGTAGAGAGGCGGTGTCAATAGGGTTGAATAAAACCCACAGGTGGCGTGAAATGATCCGCACAATAACAGAGCACCAAAAGGTTAAGTAAGCCAACACCCTTTCCTTAACACATTCGACCAGAAGTAGTGCACGTACTTAACCACGCTGTGCTGCACTAGCGCTGGGTATCGATTGATTTTAAGAAATCCTGTCTGATGCCCCTTGGACTGTTTGTAGATAAACAGTTACTATTTGCCCCTGAGACCCGAGAATACCGTCTTTTGAATCACGGGATTCTCGCATCCAGTTGCTGCTTTCATATAGCCAATCCGAATATATCATTGGTATCGCATAATTTGTTTTTAGTATTATTTCCATGATACCAGATAGTGAAAGTCCTATCTTGACGGAATTCGTGAATTTCTAGATGACTATATCAACCACTATACACGGAATGAAACGCTTTGTGAAAAATATACGTAACATTTTTGCTTTGTGCAAGGTACCGAACAGTTTCTTTAGCAACACAATTTTAAAACGATAATCTCACAATATCCGCTTTATTTCATAAGTTCAAACATTTTATTATAAATCTAGTTTTATGCAAATACATGCAAGAAGATTTTCCCTGTGTCCGTGTGTTTTAGTGTTCAAAAATATAATATTCTTGCCTTTGTCTTTATACTTTTCACTGCAGTCATCGTGCTATAGAACTCCAGATCGATGGTATACAAGCACAGAAAGGCTATTTTCAAAATATCCTTGTAAACCATTTGAAATGAGTATTTTTTTTACTCCTGTTTGTCATCTTGGGACAATTTTTACCAACCTTGTGTTTTAACCAATGGCGATCTGGAAGAGTCATTAAATGTAAGATGCCGAAGATGCAGGAGACTTGGTCCTGTTTCAATACTATTTTGTTTATATGGGTTAAAATAATACAACAAGACGCTTGAACATTCAGAAATGAGGTATGGTAGAAACCTGTATATATTTTGATATCCATACGGAGTTAAGTTTTGTCTTTACTTTCAAGCTCTTATCTTATACATATTCTACCAAACTTGAAGATTGATTTGGAGTTGATAATTAGACCTTTAGTAGTTTACAGATTTAATCAAAAAAAGTTGAAGCATTTTCTAAAATGGATTTACATCTTACCACGCTTTGATAGCACCCCAGTAAAACAGTTTTCATTGAATAGTTATACAGATTTAATTATTCTACACAGCTAAGCTTAGATAGATATTTCCCGAAGCCATCCTAAATTAACTTTATCCAAATGTCTGACGTGACTTTATTACTTGGCTAACATACCACATTAGTGTGTTAACTTGAGATAGGACGACAATGGTAGATTAACAAGTGCTCAAGAAACAGACGTTCTTTAATAAGTTACGAACTTGGTCACAGGACAGTCGCAAAAGGCCATCATTGGTCATCTAAAGCCTTTTAACCTCGACAGATTAACGCAAAGGCTTAATTTCCCCAGGGAAAATTGTAAATAAAATTACATTACAGACAAGGTGGAGGTACCTTTGGGGCTTAACAGTACATGTATGTCACTTGTGGGGGTTTGTACAAAGTAGCATTGAGATATAGGCAGTCAATGTTCTACAACGTTCGATTTCTTTATGTAAAAATTGTCGAAATGAGTAAACTATTACAACGAATCTATTGTCTGATTAGGGTTACATTATAATCAAATGATCTTGACGTCGCAATAAAGTTTTACTGTTGTCAATGTCATTGTGTAATAAAAAAGAGAACAGGGCAGTTTCCCATTAGTCTGTGTATGAAAGTATGTTGTTCTTCAATCCAGTGGAGTTTTTTAAAAGATGGACATTGTAACAATGACTTCTGGATTGTGTTGTTGGGCTAATAGGCTATCTGAATTAATAACTATATTTCATCAGTTACTCACATACCTATGTCACTCATTTAACACGAGACAACTGACTTCTATTGTAATATATAAAATATCAGATAAAGTCCCAAGCAACCAAACTCGGATGATCCATTAAACTTCACTTCATAACTATGTATTTATGATGGAATATAAACTAAGCCAAAAATCCACAGGAATGCCTTCATTTTTATCTACAATTTCTTCTAAAAATACCGACATGATACAATGTACAAACGGTTTACATCTTGTAACCTCACGTATTACTAAAGCCAAAACACATATGACTACTCGTACTATATTGTACATGCTGGTGTATATGTATGAGGTTTCGAGAGTAGCTACTCTCATCATCAGATATTACAACCTCACGTATTACGTTTTAGTCGAGGAAGAAAGAATTGAGGAATAAAGTAAGTAGCGACATTACCAATGAAGACGAACAACTATCAATCATTTTATCACCTTAGAATGTTTCCAAAGGGACAGGCTATAATACTTCTGATTAAGACCGGAAGGCAGGGTGGATTGGTCTTCGCAATAACAGAGCGCTAAAACGTAAAACTGGGTTTCCCTTAGCACAAACAATATCCCAAATAGTGACGGATACTAAACGTACTTAACCTTGCCGTTCTTAACACTGGATATCGATTATCCATGATCGTTTGGTTGTCTTTGAAATCTGTTTGATAGGGACGTTTTTGCAACAGCAAAGTCACTGCGAATAAATTCAACAAACGCATATTGACAATTTCAAATTTTTTTTTCTGAAGATTTCAAACATACATTTGCTGAAATATTGAGATTGTTGAATTTATTGAGAGTGACTTCGCTATTACATTATGCTAATCCATTAAGTGGATCAACATAGTATTAATATCGTATTTACCAATAAACAACAAATATCCTTTATATATATAATACAAAAATTCCATCATTTCCACGTTGATATAAGATTTAAAGACAGAAATACAATTGTTATTGTTGTTATACTCTTATTGTTGCTCGCTTCCATACAAGTATGACGATTAAAGATGATAACTACATCCACTCGACAAGTGATACTAGGCATGTAGTTTCAAACCAAAGCGTAAAACTGATCAAGACATATTCTGGTCAGGTCCAGTAAAATTTGTAAACACAATATACCACCACCGAGACTATAATATTGCTGTGGATTTTGCCAGTGAGTTGTCAGCCCAACTATTTCCACTGAGATAGTTGAAGGATTTATTAAATGGGTTATAATGTTCACATGGAAGGAAAGATCTGGCGTTTAAAATAACTAAATGTATTTCCAATATTGTTTGTTTTTAGCTTTTTATTCATTAGTTCTATGACCTTTCACTTTAGTCACAGGAGTTCATTTCTTCAATAAATATTTGTGGAAAAGGTTTTGAATCATTTTCCAACACAGTCTTTAGATTAGAAGTTCACTGAAAAACTGTCCTTACAACACCTGTCGGCTTAGAAACTGGATTAGTTTGGTACATTGAGACGAAGGACTTAAGGTGATTAATACGAGTAACGAAGTTGTTCGCAAGACGACCACAAAAGGCCAGCATTGGCCTGAGAAAACTAGAAAACATTTCAACTGGACAGAATAGCTCAATTTCCCAGGAGAAAGTATAGTATATTGGTTATCAGTTTCGGACAGGGTAGAGGCAGCTAGGGAAGGGGTTCAGGTTGTCTCTGTGTCATTTGGATTGATTGGTTGATGTATTACACCGTACTCAAGATTATTTTCCTTATATAGCGGCGTTACCAGGTTTAGTTGGTGAGGGAACGGGGCTGATTGCCCAGAGGAAATTTCCCAACCTTCGGTGAGTACCTGGCAACTTTTCTACATACAGCGACCGAGGTGACATTTGGGGGATTGAGTGCGAAATCTAGATGAAATCTTAAACAATGTTAAACAATACATAATTATTATTAACCTTCTCTTGCATTGTCTTGTTTTCAGTATTGTTACAAATTAAACAGTGTAGAGTGCGGTTCAATTCCGTTTCATTTACACCAGCCACTTTTCTCCTCTTGCAAAAAGATAACATGGTGAAGAAAGTGGTACATAATGGAAGCATTTGCATTGTAAAGAAAAGTTGTCAGCCAGTGAATTGTTTCTGGTCTTATGACTTATATGACCTTTCGTCCGGTCAGGTGAAACGTGCGGCTGGATGTTTCGTTGAAACTCTGCCAGTGCCAGTTGAACTCGTAGACATCGACGTCATAATGTATAAATAGATTCGTGTGAAAGTTCAAGGTCGCACAGTTTAGCGGCGGGAGGGAATGGGATTAGAATGGCGTTTAAAACATTCTTATCGGTTGTAGTTGCGTGACCACACACCGCTGAGGACTGATGGCCACCTCATCAATCCTCCTCGACGCCTGCGGCATCTCGAGGGGTTGACTCGGTGACCAACAGTCTTCAGCGGTGTGTGGTCACGCAACTACAACCTCTCATTCGGTGTTAAACCCCCAAGTCACGTCAGTTTTGAAGTGTAGAGTTCAGGTCATGTTAGATCATAAGTGTAGAGTTCAGGTTATGTTAGACCATATAAGTGTAGAGTTCAGGTCATGTTAGATCATGTAAGTGTAGAGTTCAGGTTATGTTAGACTATGTAAGTGTAGAGTTCAGCTTATCTTAGACCATGTAAGTGTAGAGTTCAGGTTATGTTAGACTATGTCAGTGTAGAGTTCAGCTTATCTTAGACCATGTAAGTGTAGAGTTCAGGTTACCATGTAGACCATGTAAATGTTGAGTTCAGGTTATGTTAGATCATATAAGTGTAGAGTTCAGGTTATGTTAGACCATGTAAGTGTATAGTTCAGGTTATATAATACCATGTAAATGTTGAGTTCAGGTTATGTTAGATCATATAGGTGTAGAGTTCAGGTTATGTTAGACCATGTAAGTGTAGAGTTCAGGTTATGTTAAACCATGTAAGTGTAGAGTTCAGGTTATATAATACCATGTAAATGTTGAGTTCAGGTTATGTTAGATCATATACCATGTAAGTGTAGAGTTCAGGTTATGTTAGATCATATAAGTGTAGAGTTCAGGTTATGTTAGACCATGTAAGTGTATAGTTCAGGTTATATAATACCATGTAAATGTTGAGTTCAGGTTATGTTAGATCATATAAGTGTAGAGTTCAGGTTATGTTAGACCATGTAAGTGTAGAGTTCAGCGTACTGAATATTATTCATCTGAAAATATAATTATATTTAGCCAGTCTGTAATTAAAGACACGCCATGGGCTTTCCTATATTAATGGTTATCTTTTGCAATGATTCATAAATCACAAGGAAGCCAACCACAGTGATCGATTTACTTGATCGGCTCAGAATTTAATGATAAGCCGTCACAAGGAAATAATACGAAGTTTTCATTGGATTGAATAATCATATAAATAATACTCTGTATTAACAAATAAAATGACATACTTTTGTAGATGAAGTTTATAAAACACAGTAATTCGTACATGTGTATTAATATAAGGATTGACTTCAATGTTTCTTCGGTTCATCGAGTTATGAACGAACTTGCCCCTGTGCAAACTAAATAAATCCGCGAAGCGGTTTATGAAAAATTTGCACAGGGGCCAGTTCGTTCATAACTCGATGAACCGAAGAAACATTGAAGTCAATCCGTATAATTTAATTACTACCACATATACTTCGTAATTAAATACAAAATATCTGAAAGAAGTGATATATTTTAATTTCAAGAATCAAACAAACAAACGCGCGCAAAGCTACACGTAATGACAACAGCTGTCTAACAAGTGACGTCACAATCAAAGGCACAGACGATTGTACGTGATTACGTCATCTCGCGTCATAGCGTTGAGTTGTCAATGCAGCTGTGCTGACCTGAGTACAAACGTTTCCGTATGCCAACATATTAAGTTCTTCTTTATTTCTTTGAAATCTTATCAGAATGAAAAATAAATACGAGCAGGTATTTATTCAACATATTTTAAAATTAATTGCATTCTCCGTTTCAATAAATAGCAGTAGGCATATTGTTGTTTCGTCAGTGCGTCACGTAGTCTATGTCGTTGTCAAAAATAGTCCGGAGCTGGTTCGTTCATCGGGTTATGAACGAAAGCAGATTAGCCAATCAAATTGCAGTATTCCATGTAAACACACTGGAAATTAAATTATATGAAGATAGCAACAAGAATGGTCTAGTTTATACTTAATTTCTTGCCCTATTTCATTGCTTGGCGGGCATGCTTTTATCACTTTCACGCTGAATTTAAACTATTTTGTCTATTAATTATTTCACTTTTATCAAAACTCATTTACATGTGTACGTTCACCGTGCTTTTTTGTCTACAAACCAAGTCTTCTGGTTTAGTTTCTCGGATAATGCAGAAATAAATACTAATTTGTTATTATGAATATAACCTTTAATGATTCGCCCAGGTCGCTCTTGGTTAAAACACAAATGAAACAAAAATAGGTGAACAAATAGTGACATTGTAAATGAAGACCTACACAAAATTAAATTTAATCTAATGTCCCTGTAAAAGTTATCGGATAAAGAGGCAGGTGTCAATAAGGTTGAATAAAACCCGGCGTGAAATGATCCGCACAATAACAGAGCACCAAAAGGTTAAGTAAGCCAACACGCTTTCCTTAACACATTCGACCAGAAGTAGTGCACGTACATGTACTTAACCACGCTGTGCTGCAGTAGCGCTGGGTATCGATTGATTTTAAGAAATCCTGTCTGATGCCCCTTGGACTGTTTGTAGATAAACAGTTACTATTTGCCCCTGAGACCCGAGAATACTGTCCTTTGAATCACGAGATTCTCGCTGCTTTCATATAGCCAATCCGAATATCCCATCGATACCGCATAATTTGTTTTTAGTATTATTTCCAGGATACCAGAAAGTGAAAGTCATATCTTGACGTGATTCATGAATTTCTAGATGACTATATCAACCACTATACACGGAATGAAACGCTTTGTGAAAAACATACGTAACATTTTTGCTTTATGCAAGGTACTGAACAGTTTCTTTAGCAACACAATTTTAAAACGATAATCTCACAGTATCCGCTTTATTTCATAAGCTCAAACGTTTTATTATAAATCTAGTTGCATGCAAATACATGCAAAGAGATGTTCCCTGTGCCCGTGTGTTTTAGTGTTCAAAAATATAATATTCGCAATATCTTTATACTATTCACTGCAGTCTACGTGCTATAGAAATCCAGATCGAAGCGCAGAAAGGCTATTTTCAAAATATCCCTGTAAACCATTTGAAATGAGTATTTTTTTACTCCTGTTTGTCAATTTGGGACATATTTAACCATGTGTGTTTTAACCAATGGCGATCTGGAAGAGTAATTAAATATAAGATGCCGAAGATGCAGGAGACGTGGTACTGTTTCAATACTATTTTGTTTATATGGGTTACAATAATACAACAAGACGCTTGAATATTCGAAAATGAGGTATGGTAGAAACCTGAATATATTTTGATATCCATACGAAGTTTAGTTTTGTCTTTACTTTCAAGCTCTTATCTTATTTTACCAACCTTGAAGATTGATTTGGAGTTGATAATTAGACCTTTAATAGTTTACAGATTGAATCAAAAAAGGTGAAGCATTTTCTAAAATGGATTTACATCTTACCACGCTTTGATAGCACCCCAGTAAAACAGTTTTCATTGAATAGTTATAAAGATTTATTTATTCTACCTAGTTAAGCTTGGATAAATATTTCCCCAGGCCATCCGAAATTAACTTTATCCAAATGTCTGACACGACTTGATTAGCTGGCTAACATACCACATTAGTGTGTTAACTTGAGATAGGACGACAATGGTAGATTAACAAGTGCTCAAGAAACAGACGTTCTTTAATAAGTTACGAACTTCGTCACAGGACAGTCACAAAAGGCCATCATTGGTCATCTAAAGCCTTTTAACTTCAACAGATTAACGCAAAGGCTTAATTTCCCCAGGGAAAATTGTCAATAAAATTACATTCCAGACAAGGTGGAGGTACCTTGGAGGCTTAACAGTACACGTATGTCACTTAGGGGGATTTGTACAAAAGAGCATTGAGATATAGGCAGTCAATGTTCTACAACAACAATATATGAATGAAACGTACTATGTTTTGACTAATCAGAAACAATTTTTCCTTAATAAGCCTTGAAGGATCTCTTCAAACCGGGATTATTTTAATTATGTAAAATGCTCCTGTACTTTCTTGAAGTCCACAAAACGAAGAAATGTTAACTGAGCGAACTTGATAATCAAGAGATTTCTTGTGCTATCAACATCGCAGCCATCTTCAAATTGGGTACGTTATGTTAACCTTCTCTTGCACTGTCTTTTTTTCAGTATTGTTACAAATTAAACAGTGTAGAGAGCGGTTCAATTCCGTTTCATTAACACCAGCCACTTTTCTCCTCTTGCAAAAAGAAAACAGGGTGAAGACATTAGATAAAATATCTCGACTGAATCAATGAAGAGCTTGTTACATGTGTGAATCGATCCTACTCTTTTTATTGCTTCAATGAAAAAGGTTTCCAGGTAAAGAGGCTGGTTTCAATACCATTGATTAGCCCCGGAAAATGGTGTGAAGTGATCCCTGCAATAAACACAGCATTAAAACGCCAAGCATGCTTTTCCTTTTTAATACATTCTATACCAGATAGTGAATGAGGTTGCACCTACTTAACCTTGATGTGCCCGGCTAACAGCTCGATGGAGTATAAGAAATCCTGTAGGATGCTTCGGGCTGTTTGTAAATGGGCAGTTACTATTGGCCTCTGAGGTCCAAATATAATTCCCCCATCGAGTTGCAGATATCATTTAGGCCTACAACTTCAAACCCATCAACATGAGGCCGTTTGTAACATATTCTGAATTTCTAAAGGACGAATAATAACATTTACTACAAGACAAATGTGCTTAGTTTTGTGCACTGTTTCAAGTATTAAATCCTTGGGTTTTATTGAAGCGAAGCAACTGCAGGATTTTAGCAGCTCATTACAGACGCAAAAAAGAGATATTAACCTACACATATTTGGATCGTGTCTAGGTTTTGATAGGGCATATAAAATCAGTAGAATAGTAAAACAATAAGAGTAAGATTGAACAAGATAATGGGGCAATGTCAACCAATGTATTGCTATTTTTTGATGTCTCTGAGAAAGCTTTTATTTGTTCGTATAAGCATTGCTGTAAAACCAAATGGCTTCAAAGAGTCTTTACTGAATGGTTAACGAATAGTCTCAAAACAATTACTAGAATTCAACTGAAGTAGAAGTGTCGCCTGGCAGGATAAATATACAAGGAGAAGGTACATCACCTTTCACAAAAAAATTCACTGTTGTACTTTATTTGTGAATATATGTATATCATGCTGTGTAAGATGTTACCTGAATATGATATATTAAATAATAATCTGCGTCAGATTACACATTTATAAGAAATCCCCAACATTTCATTGACTCCGAGCGACCATCCCACATATACCTTCATCTTTTGCGAAAAAATCCAGTATGAAATTTTGGCCTGACAAGGATCCTACCCATGCGGTATTGGTGGAAGGCTTATGTTGATGCGAGTAAAAAGCTTTACTAGCTGAGCTACGGAGGCTCCCCTGCAAATGGAAGCTTGACTGAATGAATGGTTTCATTATTGGTTGTCTAAAGAGTAAAATCAATTAACTTAAAACATGCAAAATATGTATTTATTGAATAAAAATTTATTAGTGATATTCTTCTGTACAGGTATTAAAGGGGCATGAGCTGCCAAAATGTTGATATTTTGACGTAAACACAGAATGTTGAAATTATCGGCTATTTTTCTCAAGACGTATAATTCAGAAGCTTTTTAGTGCTTCTAGTCTCGGAAATGTACGATAAAGTATTGTTTTGAACTAACTTTGGCTTAGAATGAATGAATGGTCGTCCCGGTTATTTAAATTTTGCTACTTTTCGAACACGGTTTTGGTTCGTACAGGGCACATACTGTATGGATTTTCCTCATTCCAACGCCAATCATTTAGTTTTTCGATGGCCTTCAAAGCCTCTTACTGTCGTGACGATCAGAAATTATGAAAAAAGTATGAATTTCGGCAGCTCATGCCCCTACTTTCCATTTAAATTTGAAAAAAATTAAGCCAATGGTTTTCAAGATATTGCAGGGAAATCAAGTTATTTGTATCAGCCAATCAAAAACAATAATTAAATATGCGCGGATTTTAGCGAAAGTCGAACTTGAGGGGGGTATTAAGGTATTAAACTTCCCATTTAAATTTGAAAAAAGTTAAGCCAGTGGTTTTCAAGATATTGCAGGGAAATCAAGTTATTTGTATCAGCCAATCAAAAACAATAATTAAATATGCGCGGATTTTAGCGAAAGTCGAACTTGAGGGGGGTATTAAGGTATTCAACTTCCCATTTAAATTTGAAAAAAATTAAGACAGTAGTTTTCAAGATATTGCACGGAAACCAAGTTATTTGTATCAGCCAATCAAAAGCCTGTACAATAATTAAATATGCGCGGATTTTAGCAAAAGTCGAACTTGAGCGGGGTATTAAGGTATTAAACTTCTAATTTAAATTTGAAAAAAATTAAGCCAGTGGTTTTCAAGATATTGCACGGAAACCAAGTTATTTGTATCAGCCAATCAAAAGCCTGTACAATAATTAAATATGCGCGGATTTTAGCGAAAGTCGAACTTGAGCGTGGTATTAAGGTATTAAACTTCTCATTTAAATTTGAAAAAAATTAAGCCAGTGGTTTTCAAGATATTGCACGGAAACCAAGTTATTTGTATCAGCCAATCAAAAGCCTGTACAATAATTAAATATGCGCGGATTTTAGCGAAAGTCGAACTTGAGCGGGGTATTAAGGTATTAAACTTCCCATTTAAATTTGAAAAAAATTAAGCCAGTGGTTTTCAAGATATTGCACGGAAACCAATCCGGACGCCGACGCCGACGCCAGACTACGCCGTCAAAGTGATCCCTAAGTGCCCCCTTTCAGGCGACACAAAAACGTAGATAAACATTGTCTTACTTAGCTTGTTGATAAATATACAGTACCTTGGGATAAGACGACACCGGATGCTTTACAACTGGTTTACAAAATGACCTCTTATAAGTAGTAAAGAGCTGTGCAGTCTGTCGCAAACTGTCGCAAATAATTTGTCATGTGAAGCCTATTAACTTCAATACATTAAATGAATAACTAATTTACTCAAGCCGTAAACAGCTGTAAATACAGTTACCTCGGTTATAAATTCCAGATATGGTGAAGGCACCTTATGTATTTCACAGACCCATGTATGTTATATAGAAAGAACTATTCAGATAACGACTTTTTCTATCATGTAAAAATTCTCGGAAATAAGCATACAAATGAAACACACTTTAATACTGACTGCTGAAATATTACTGTTAAACCGAAAGATACCTGTTAAAAGTGAATGTTTGTGATACAGAAGTTATCTAACGCGAGTCAGTGTATAGAGACTCGTGGCTTTGAGAGTTAATATATGATAATATGATATTCATCGTTACACGCTCGTTCGAGTTGGATCATTGTGTTTGTTTTGGCAAACACGAAAGCAGCCCCCTCTGCCCTATCTCTTTTTGCTCCAAAATGTTAACTCCTGTGTGAACTTGACCGTTGCACCGAAGTTTCACGGAATTTGAAAGAACATAGTAAACAAGCCTTTTAGTATGTGTGTGACCTCTCGGTGACCTTGATCTTTGAACCCATCTTCATAAAATTGTGTTCAGACTGAAAGCTTAGTGTAGCTATGGAATATCCAAAGTTTCATGAAATTGGAAACAACGGTTAAGTTAAACATGGTAACAAGCTTGTTGGTCCAAAATTTGAACTCCTATGTAACCTTGACCGTAGGGCCGATTTTGGTCAAAAGTCATTCAGCTCGCAACCTTTGTATAGCGATGAAATATCCCAAGTTTCATGAAATTTGAAACAACGGCTATGATAAACATGGTAACACGCTTTTTGGTCTTAAATTTGAACTCCTATGTAACCTTGACCTTTGGGCCGATGTTCTTCAAAAGTCATTCAGCTCGCAACTTTAGTATAGCAATGATATATCTCAAGTTTCACGTAATTTTAAGCAACTGTTTTCTAAGAAACGTGACCTTGACCGTTAAACCAATGTGCGTCATCAACCAATCAGCTCGCAATCTAAGTATATCGCACTAATATATCCCAATTTTCTGGAAATTTAAACAAATTTTCTAGAAATTTAAATAAACATTTTTCTAAGAACGGTTTTGAAATCAGATTTGATCTCTCGGTGACCTTGACCCTTGGGCCGATCTGCGTCAAATTTTGTTCAGTTTGAAACCTCAGTGTAGCGATATATCCCAAGTTTCATGAAATTTGAAACAACTTTTATGTTATACATGGTAAAAAGTTTTTTGAACTCCCTGTGTGACCTTGACCTTTGGGCCGATGTTCGTCTAAAGTCATTCAGAAAGCTACCTTGGTAGAACGATGAAATATCCCAAGTTTAGCGAAATTTAAAACAACGGTTGCTTGTGAAACGTGAAAACAAGCTTTTTAGCTCCTTTGCGACCTCTTGGTGACCTTGACCTTTAAACCAATGGTCGCCATGAGCCAATTAGCTAGTTACCTCACTATAGCGATAATATATCCCACGTTTCACAGAATTTCAAACAACGGTTTTCTGAAAAACGTGGTAAACAAGCCTTTTAGCCTATGTGTGACCTCTCGATGACCTTGACCCTTGGGCCGATCTTCTTCAAATTTTTTTCAGATATAAACCTTAGTGTAGCGATGATATATCCCAATTTTCATGAAATTTTAAACAACGGTTAAGTTAGACATGGTAACAAGGTTTTTGGTGCAAAATTTGAACTCCTATCTGACCTTGACCTTTGGGCCGATGCTCGTCAAAAGTCATTCAGCTCCCAACCTTAGTATAGCGATCACAAATCCTTTCAGATAATTTAAAGCAACCGTTTTCTGAGAAACGTGGTAACAAGCTGTTTAGCTCATGTGTGACTTCTAGGTGACCTTGACGTTTGACCTCATTAACACATGCGCGAAAAAAATTCCCCAGACCTATATGTCCCACATGTGAAATATGGTAATCAGATTCCTTTACGTAACTGAGCTATTACAAAAACAAAACGCGGCGGCGGCGACGGATAAAACCAGACCAAACCTATAAGCACCCCCTTTCAGGGGCTGCTTAATGACTAATGGCGTTATTCAATAGTGACGTCAGTTTTTACAGGTATTTCGTGAGGTGTTATTTGAGCCACAATTTTCCACGTTGATTATGACAAAAATAACACACTGCCTGGGATTGGGGTTATCGGGGGTGTAGTGTGATAAGATGTCGTAATAACCTACCTTTCTGAACCATTTCTTCGTCAAACATGAACCATATATATGATAGAGCATAGGATATTGAAACTTCCTTGGTTGTAAAGCATTGCTACTATGTATCTCACATACATTCCTGAGAACAGATTATAGCTCAAGTCATACTTCTTCATTAAAACCAAACCATACATTCACGAGTTTATTCCATTTAGGGTTTAAAATGCAGAGAAAGAAAGCGTATTTTTGTTTAAATATGGTTTTGTATCAAGTTAGTCAAGGACAGTACTAGCACATACATAAATCACATAGACATAGGCCGATAAAAGATTTCGGCCAGACCAGTTCCGTCTTTTAAGCTATAACTAATATCAATGTTGCATACATGTAGTATCGTTTTCCATTTTGTAAATTAGAGGGATAGCTGCTTGTGCCAAGACAATCCTTCCATGGCGGGTTCGACTCTTTGCAGAAAATTCGATCAGTCTATGGGCTTGGGGTCTTCCATGGATACAGAGCAATATTAAAGCTTATAGATTCAACATATAAATTAAATAATTTCGTGGTGTAAAAACAATCGTGCTCTAAAACTACAAGGACTGTGCAACGTCTATAAGCTATTTGTTGTGTCTGATACATATAAAACACCCTGGATAAACATAACAAGGATTGTTTTTTTTCTTGGGTTAAATTGACTACTGGGATATTTGTACATATAACAAGTGCTACTATATGGAGAATGTTGTCTTGTTGACAACAGGCATATCTCTTTCTTTATTAGACGTACGGTTGAATGAAGCGTCTTATGGTTTCAGTTTATTGTCTCAAAGTTATAGGCAAACGTGTTGGTGTCCATCAAGCTTATTCTTCGTATGTTATTCTCAGGTTGATCGTGAAATAGGTTCAGTAGTTAATTACACAATGAAGAAAATAGGAGAATGGTGTGATATTAGCTAAAAAGGGTACAGTTGAATATATACTCCTTTAACGCTTCACTGAGAAGGCTATCAGTTAAAGAGACACGTTCCAATACCATTAATTAAGATCGGAAGACGGTGCGAAGTGATCCTCACAATAACAGAGTACTAAAACGTCAAGCCTGCTTTCCCTTCCTTAACATATTCTACCATTAAGTAGTGAGACCACACGCACTTACCCCTGATGTGCTTGACTAGCACTGGATATCGATTGAGTCGAAGACAATCTTTTTTGATGCCCCTTGGACTGTTTGTAGCTTGAGATGTAACATGTCCATTGTAACATTGCCCCTGTAACACGTCTTAAATCTAAATTCAAGTCACTTGTAGAACACTTCCACGTTTATTCCTTTGTTACTACAAGACGTCTTAATTTTTTGTCATTACATGCATGTAGTTATCATATTACGCCTCACCTGTTTCTTTTCTCTAACTAAATGTTTTAATGTCTAGTGAACCATTAGTAAGTTAAGGATTTCCTCAATAATTTTAACACTCAACACTGTGTGGAGAGTAAGCCTATAGCTGCATGAAGCTCTATCAGAGTGGGTAAATGACGTTTCATTCGCAACATCGTTCCCTTTGGTGAGGTCATCTAGTACATGTTCACAAGTTCGGAAGAAATTCGCTCTAGCCTTTCAACGATACAAAAACACTTCCGGTCTTGCGCAACGAAAAACTAACAAAACGCGCGGCACGAGGTTAAGAAGGCACGCCATTGTTACCAAATGTAGTCTAATGGCGCGATTTTTTAAAAAAACCGCGCCCTTTTTATGAAAAACTCGCGAGATTAGCAAAAACCGCGTGTTTCTTAATCTTGAGCCGCGTCTTTTACAAAACGCGCGGCACGAGATTAAGAAAGCACGCCATTTAACCAAATGTAGCCTAGTGGCGCGATTTAAAAAAAAAAACTCGCGAGATTAGCAAAAACCGCGCGTTTTTAATCTCGAGCCGCGTGTTTTACAAAACGCGCGGTACGAGATTAAGAAAGCACGCCATTTTACCAAATGTAGCCTAATGGCGCGAGTTTCTTGAAAACCGCACGATTCTTAATCTCGAGCCGCGTGTTTTTTGAAATTGGAAAACACGCCACGCGAGAACTAGAGAACACGCGGAAATGCAGACGCGTATTCTCGTGCCTAATCTCGAGTTCTCGAGCCGCGTGTTTATTGTTTGTTGATAAGTCGAGATTAACAAAGTGCGAGATGTTGCTAATCGCGCGCGGTTTTGGCCTAATAGCGCATTCTCGTGTTCTCGAGCCGCGTGTTTTATAGGGTGCGGCACGCAGGCGAGAATGGCCGCATCCGTCTTTCATATATTTGTGATAAATAAGTTGATAATTATGATTGCAGAATTTACTTCTGTAAGTATTGTCCAAATCTGGAATGGAAATAGCCTCTTCCGTTGGAATGGAGGGTCAATACATTGTAAAATACTGTTTTTGCGTTGATTCGCCCCTCCTTGTCACCCAGATCAATACCGTACGCTGGTCTGTTATGTTTAGCGTTTCTTCGCAATATCTGTGACGTTGTGATAGATAAGAGTACACTCCATTTCCCTGATTTAGTCACTAAGACGTTGGCAACACCTGGCAGTTATTGGTTCTGTATAGATTTCTGTAGGTTAATTAAGTTTGTCTATAGCCAGTCTCGGACCTCAGGTCAAGTTGTATCTAAAGTAGGACAAGAGGTTTCCATGTTGACAAGTGCTATCTCCAATTCAAACTGCATTTCTATCTGAATAGTGTACCGTTTTCAGGAGCCTCTCGAACCTACTCAGATGAGGGAAACTGTATCCTCAGAACAACTGAGTGTACACAGCGATACCGGAATATTGAATAAGAATATTAAAGTCTTGGATTGTCTTAAAGCTGACTCGCTGCCATAGCCTTTATGATATTTGCCAAGACAGCCAATTTACATGAACTGACTTTAAGTACAAGCTCTAAAATTAACCATTGGACAAATAAAATACGTTCAATTGTGTATAAAATGTATTAATGGTGGAATAAAGGCATACATAAAAGCGAAGTTCGTACGTGAACCTATCGAACTTGCACGGTGTAACTCAGTGTTGCGTTACACTAATGTCAGGTCTTTTTGTTTTAATTTACAGTCTTAAACTTATCGAAAGGGCTTTTTGTGGCGCTTACATAAAAAACGGTCGTCTATAGTTTTCCGATAATGCCATAAACTAGGTCAACTGAAAGTTGGTTTAAAAGACATTATTATGAAGTCATTTAGCGTGCGGGCACCTATTTCTTTCATTTTCAAATTAAAATTAAAAATGGATGTCAACACTTTTAAATTGTGGCAAAAGTTGTTTAAGTTCCTAACTACTTCGGTCTTCATTATTTTAATGTAAACAGTTTTCAGGATTCTCGCGGTGAATGTGCCTTTAAACAATATACGCTGGCTAAATTTCAGTATAAGAATCGAGGGTATTTTTTCACTCAATTGTCGGTCGGTGAATATAAAGGTCGTTGATAGAAAGCCAATGTAGGGTCAGTAAACTGTTGCAACACATTGTGCCTATTGATTTTGTATTGATTGTTCCAAGTTTTCTCGATGTCTTGTACTAAAATCCTTCTAACCTGTCGTTTGCTGACTAGCTTTTGCACCGATCAATACAGAACCACACCAAACAACCAGACTGAACAGAGCAGTATATTGATTATGTATTTTTGCAAGGGTCAATCAAAATAATAATATATCATTGATGGTTAACAGAGATTTCATTTTCTAAAACAATTTTCAAATCAATTGTAATTGTCATCGTATTGGCTGCGTGTAGTGTTTAGTTAAGTTATGGTGGTATGAAGTGGTAAAAATTACAACTTTTAATATGTTCTGATAGTTCAAGCAATTCGAGGGTTTGACGTTCATCGATAAATTGATGGCATAGATTTAAACAACCGTGGTGCGAGTTTGATAATATTTATAATGATTTCACTCACTTACCAGGCGAACGCTGTTGGGGACGTTGGTGAACAAAAAGATTCATTTGACTATACAGAGAATGACAGAATTTTCTAAATACTCACATAATGGAAAAAAATTCCAATTTTATCTCATTGACGAACTCCAGAGTAATCCTTCCTCAAATGTCAACAAGTAAATGCTAGTTAAAATGACTTGCGGAAGGCAACCTAATAGAGGTCATTTGGTTCATTTTCCAAAGCCACGGTCTCATTTCAATAAACCGGACACGTTACTCCCTGGCAAGGTAATTGTCATTAGTTGTCAAGTAAGAAAGTCTCTACCTCGATGATAAACACTGTTAGTTACGGGGTGAAACTCACATGTCCATAGCATCTATTTGACGTTTTTGATTTACATGTTTATTCTAGTAATACCCCCCCCCCCCAAAAAAAAAAGCCACATAACACACCAAAAATATCTGAAAATGTAAAAATGAAAAAAAGTCCAAATTTAATCCTGCAACTCATTTAAAGTAGAGTCATTTTCCCATGAAATTTGTTTAATGCTTATGCAAATTGCTTTTGAATTTCGGATAATCAACAATTTGAATCGCAAAGGGATAATAGATTACATGGAAATTTCAGCATTTTTAGCACTAAATATAATGTGGTTAACAGTGTCAAAATATCCTAATAATGATATCTTTTCTTGAGATTTTCAAGTCTAAATGTACTCGTGGCGAATGTAATAAATTCTAGAGGAAATAAGAAAGACATTATACGGAAGTTTGTGGGCGGACATACTCTTCGAATTGTAATTACAGACGTTCTATTTGACTTTGTTACATACACTGTTGTTTTGAGAGTCGATGAGGGTATAGTGAACAAACTTAAGTTGTGCACTTATATTTGACATGCCACACAGGGTTGAAAAAACATATCTGTTGCGGTTATGTTTTATTTTATTCCCAAACTTTACCAACTTAATAAGCAATACTAAAAATCTTTTGGCGCTATCTTTCGCAATTGAAGCAATTCCACGCTAAATCTTTTGTTTTTATGGAATCATATATTGAACAATTTAATGACTGAATGTCTCCAAAACAATCGCCGATTTACTCCAAAGCAATCAAAGACTATGCATGTCTTTAACTCTTTAACCCCCCCCCCCCAATATCGAAGTCCATTTAAACACAACAGAATTCTATACATAATACATACAACATATTATGCCCACAATAACCCGACTGTAATCTTAGAAAAGTTGTCATCAACTAGTAATTAAGGTAATAATGATTGCAAAGGAAACCTAGATTGTGGGAGATTTTATAGTCAAATAATCCCTCCAGGATAACTTTTTGACAAACACGAAGGTTAAGTAGTAATTTAAGTTGATGATCAACGAACAAGGAAGTTGTTGTGCATACAGCCTACAGCGGCAACCAATGCCAATTAGCTTAACGTCCCAGTGAACAAAAATTGTAAATGTCCTGAAGCAGCAACTTTTGCCGGTTTTTCGTTGCTAGAATTTACATCAATGTTTGCATTGAGAAGAAATTTCACCGAAGTGAATCTGGACTCGACTTTTGTTAAGATAGTTTAATTTCTACCAAGACTTTGAAACGAAGTTTTAGGGACAGACCATTCACCAGCTCATCTGCCTGTTTTTGTCGAGTGGCTGGAATCAGTTATCGGATATCGCATGGGCTTCCATAGAGCATGGCATTCATGTGTGTGTGAATACACTGGAAATTAATCTGCCGATCAAGCTCGTGTTTGATCCTCAGTGAAGCGCGCCATAGTCATTTTGTAATTGACAGGATGATATTTCTCTTACTCTGGCGCAGTAACTGGTTAGCTAAGCGTATGCTGATTGGCCGATCGGGACACATAGCTAAGCATTTCTGTGAAGATGGCTGCCGAGTCAGTTAGACGTTCTCTGATAACGATTGTTAACTTTCTTAAAGCACAGTTTGGCGAGAAAACATCGTAGAGATATGGTTTTGGTACCTTTAGACATGTTAATTTAGAGAACCTGTACTGTAATTACTAAGTTCTTTCATTTCCTTCACCTTTATAGCTGTTGTGACGTCATTTTTCGTCTTTGAAAATTCCCCGACACGGTTGAAGGCCAGTATTCTTGGGTTTCCTGGTAGATGTAACACCATAATAAGTTCTATTTTACGGAAGCGTATTAGGGTGAAAGGTGAAAGAGTGAGTGAGTGATTGGGGTTTTACGTCCTGCTCAACAGTATTTCGGTTATATGAAGACGTTGTCTCCTTGTGACAGGGCGGATTTCCACCGCTCTTTTGAAAGGTGAAAGAAACATTGCCTATAATTTGAGCGCTTAATTCGTAGTTACTTACTGCTAATTCTGGGTTACTAAGGGCCAATTAGCCAATTCGTAGTTACTAACTCCGAATGACCAGCTAATTCTGAGTTACTCAGTAATTAATGGAATAATTTGAGTCATACGATTAACGGACTTTCTTTGACGCAGATGAAAACATATCTTTTCCCTAAACTGGATAAATCAAACGATCTATTGGCTTTATACAATTCTTTCGACAGTCTGTGTCTACTTATTTAGAATTGGTGTGGGTCATTTTGAGATATTTATCTGAAATACTGGAAATATACATTCAAAGAATCCACATTACACGCCATGCCGTCTGGGAATAATTGTTACCACCTGATGAATTATGTTCTAGTTTTTCTGGACCATCGATATATTCAAATGAAATATTGCAGTGGTTCAGATGTTTTCTCTGTCCAGACAAAATTATAACTCTCTTGTTACAAATAATAAATCCTGAAATAGCTATGTAAATAATTAGGATTCATAAGCCATATGCTATTTTCCCAAATTATGCCTTTTGTAAATTCCTTAAAATGTGACGTACACTTAAAGCTGTGTTTTGTTAAAACATATAGTTTTTGTTCAACCAATGGGATGAATTTATGCTTTGTTCCACACGCCTACCCGTCTGCAATTTACTTAATCAACGAGTATGATAGGTCAATTTCAGACAAATATAAAATGTAATTGCCGGAGCAAATGCCAAAGAATGATTCCATGCAATGCATTATTTCAGCTTATGTATCGTTTAGGTACCAATGCTTGTTATCATACAAAACACTTGCAATGGGCGTCACTTCTGATCCAGTCAACCAGTTTTATTCTCCTCTCCGCCGGTGCCACACGTCCAAACCAAACGTTTTATAAGGTTAGATAAACTCATAGAATAATAACACTTTGGGTTTGTCCAATCATTTGGAAGGTTTGACCAAAACAAACGGCCCTTGCTGAGAGGTCAATCGTCAACTCAATACTGCAACATAACACAGGCATGAGTGATGGTAATGCACTGAGCACAAACAAGATTAGGTTGACCTTCAAAATGGCGGATATATTCCCAGAATACCATGATGTCAGTGAAAGCGATCTATTATTACTTGATTTAAATTTCACATTGGGAGTGAAGATATAATTACTTTTGTTATAACAAGACTTCCATCCGTTACCATGGGAGTGATTCTGTTGGATTGAGAATTCTCACTTGATGATTAATATCAATAAGAGTGTTGCAAAGCTCATTCCCAGACTTTAAAGTCCACTGAAATAGTAAACATAATTAACCTCAGTCTCTAACCTATCCACTTTACTTTTAAAAATCACAGAAAACAAAATGATTAGAGGGCCTACTTTTTGCTTTTAAAAAATCTATTTAATTTAAAGATTCATTTGTCAGTCGTCTCTTCTTTTTTCTCGTGGGTCCATTGTGAGTTCGAGATACATAAATACGCCTCATAGAATACAAAGTTGTAAAATGTATTGGACTTGCTGTCTTCAAGAAGATGAGATTTTATTATAAACTGGATTGAGTAGGACATGCTATTGCTACAAGCTGTCAACAATGGCCAGTTAGTCTTTCTAATCGCGATGGCGAAGACTATATAAGACAAGCATGTCAACCTAAGTTAGATAACTCCATTGTGTCTGTCTGGGAGAGCCTCCTCGGGCTATTGGTATTTAACACAAGGCCATCAACGTTACTCCTGTCTCGACAGCCTTTTCCATGGTTACTGCAGATGAAATAACCAGAATAGTCTTAAGTGATAGTCTTAAGTGTTACAGAGTTAATAAGTTATAGCCAATAGAACGAGGTACTATTTAAAAAAAAAACACATGGAATTCATGTTTGGTTGAGATTTACCGTTCTACTGAGGCCCAGGCATCGTTAGATATGGTCGTCTATCACACTTAGAAATGTTTCCTCTGTAGTTAATCGACAATTGGTGAGACATCTGGTGGGCGGGAAAAGCGCCCTTCCACAATTTTCACTGACAGTAACTCGAAAACGAAGCATAACACATAAATAAAGCTGAGGACACGTCATTAACAGGTAGTTGTAGTGACATTGCGTGATTTTCATTATCGCTATAAAAAAATGTAATAACTCCAAAAACGTAATCTCAAATTTTGACATACATTTTACTTTTATAAACATATGATAAATAAAAAAGTGCCAATATAGGTCACCACAGGTTGAGTGTTTCCTCTGGACAAATAATCTGGTTTCCTCCCCCAACAACATGCTTAGATGCACCTTGTTACTTTGCATTGTGAAGTCTCTTAAGAGTTTGCATTCGTAAATTTTATTTGTAACTTAAGTAGGCCATATTGTTTAAAATTACCAAATGCATATTGTTTATTTGCAAGTTCGATGGTTCACATTTTCTCTACAACTATTCTTTAGCTGAACTGTTAATAACGTAATTTATTGTAATACTAAGGAAATGCACATTTGATTTAGGCCTGTTTAACATTTATAACATTAGAACATTTATAAAACATTAGTTTCGGACTAGAACAAACCAAGAACTCGCTTTTATGGATAAATCCTTGGATAATTATTCACTGTTGGCAAATTCGGAAGCTAAGTAGCAATTTATGTCCATAATTACTGCACCAGGAAGTTGTTGTGTGTTGCCAAAGGCGGGAACGTAGACGTTTTAGTTTAACATTCGAGAGAACAACAGATTATTCGCCCTCAGGCATCTGAACTCTTTAGGCTCAGAGAGTTTGGATAATATTTTTTGTGCAGTTTTAGCTCCAAGATATTAGCATATACAAACGAATAGTAAGCGGACTAGCCTTTCAGTTTCAAATTGTTCCCATGGATTTCAGTGAAATGTGAACGAAAAGGTTTTCCAATCTGTAGGTTTGATCATTTGTGTAGAATCCTCCGGTTTCGATCGGCATTGTTCTTGTCTTGATTTAATCTTTCTCGAAGATACAAATCATTACACATCAAATGGATGAAGGCTTCAATCGATGCTTTGGTAAATTAAACTCAAATAAATTATAAACACTTTATAATACTTCCTTATTCATGTACAAAAAATCTACAATCCTTACCAAACCTACCACACATAGGAAGTCACCATGTATCAATGAAAGACAAAGCATTAAACAGGCTCCCTGGGTATGAGGCAAATGAAAGTTTAAAAAAATTCCGACATTTTACTGTCGTATACATATTAAGATTGATTGATTGATTGTTTGGTGTTTTACGCCGCGTTCAAGATTATTTCACTTATTACATATTAGGAAGGTGTTGGGGTGATCGCTGGTAAATTATTTTCCCTGATAGACCATTAATTGACGAGTTTAATTCGATTGTGACTTCGTTTGCAGTCGATATGTTTACTTTTAGTTTCAACTAGGCGAGAGTTTCTAATAGAAGGTCCAGAGCAAGCCGTTGTTGCACGCTTACAGCCTGGTCTGTTGTTTCGTCGTCTTGTGTCTTTTATGTGTTTTTTGTTCTGATCACATATAGAAATAAACTACTAAAACGTCGGCTCGTTACACTTTATCAGATAGATGAATATTATTAAAGCTTCCACAACTCACTACAGTAGGATTGACCTCTGTTTACATTAACTCGAAGCCGTCGGAAACCGTGTAACAGCCAAATAGATAAACTGCGAGATTTTAGAAAGGAAAAAAAGAAATGGTAATTCTATATCTTATTGTGGAAAACAAAGAACACAGTAAATTCTTAAGTCCATAATTAGAGAGATTTAACCTTGAGTGCACATTCAGTCTAGACCCCTATTTAGACGGTAATACGAATGTGGCTTAATCAGACGGAAATGTTTTATCTTTGTCCTGGAGGTTTTTCTTTGAAGAGGATTCACTGAGACGGAAAATTCAATCAACTTAGATAATTTCTCTTCTTCTGAGTTAACAGTAGAGCGTCTACCAACAATGGATTTGACTGGATATACCATCATCATATAAAGCCTGAAATGTTAACACATTCTTATTATATAACTGCTTTGTATGATAAGTTCGCATTGGAGAAATAAAGCGTTTTTGTTGCAAATACAATTTGATAAAAACGTACTATCTATATAAAAAGCGAAACGATGGTAAAAACAATCATGCAGACAACTTTATTCACACTATGTTGTTTTCTTGACAAATTACTTTTATAGCTTTTGTGTTCATCAGACGTATTCTTCGACAGTGTTTCTGTTAACACCAAAAGCCAAGTATATATGACTTACAGCTTTGTTCTGTCTGTTGATTTTGGCTTGACTATCATTTGGTATGTCTGTAGTTCAGGAGCTTTTGAATCAACTGTCTAAAAGGAAAGAATGGTTCTTGACAGATGGTGAAAAGGGTTTGGTATCAAATTCCGTTGGCTTTTGGCTTTCCGTCGACTATTTTGTGACAAGCTTTCAGTCGGTAATAATTGCATTGATAAATACTGTCAAAATAGGATCAAGCTTCTTATAGTTAGATGAACGACAACACAGACAAAAGCTTCTCAAAGTAATGCAAAGAGTAACTGAACAAAGGACAGTAATAATAAACTTTCCCAAACATCAAGTTGATGGTTTGTCTATGTGCAAATGGTCGTGGATTGATGCAAAACAAAACCACCAAGTGCCTTCTTGACACTTCTTTATGTCCTTGTTACTTTGGGTTATGATTACCGAATTTCAACCATGCATTGTATTTCTAGACGATGTGAGAATATTCTCTAGGCTCAAGGCTTTACCTGTTGTTTCGCGTATCATCACTAATGCATAGATGACCAATACGTCAGATCTATATATTTTTAATTCATTGGCGTCTTTTACGCACCCAAGACTGCGTAACCCATATGCAGGCGTTGTAACGGTTTAGAGGTCGAGAAAGGTTTCACATGTTGCCACAGTTGTAGAATGTTACCAGAGTCGTAAATATGAGGCTTGATTAAAAACATCAATTTATAATATATAAGTTATAACTCAGTTAAAAAAAGGAAACTATAAATATCTCGCTTAAACAAATAATACCGAAATTTGTTGAGCTAACAGTTATCCACAGAGTCATTTTCTCTTGCAAGTCTAAAAATCTATGGAAAGGCAATATTAAAGCAAAAACACAGGACAACTCGTACTATATTGTACATGATGGTGTATATTTATACAATATAGTACCAGTTGTCCTATGTGTTTTGGCTTTAGCAAAACCACTCCATAATAGAATTTAAAGGCAATGTTGTGGAAGTTTGGACTTAAATACCAGATTTATTTTTAATTTTGATTTTTAAAC
Organism: Lepidochitona cinerea; assembly: GCA_963971465.1. NCBI lineage: Eukaryota > Metazoa > Mollusca > Polyplacophora > Chitonida > Tonicellidae > Lepidochitona > Lepidochitona cinerea. Next base: position 96,522,915 of record OZ020551.1, on the reverse strand, counting down.
AATATTACTTAGTGGTATATTTCTCATTGTTATTACAAACTTTTTTGGTGATGATATATCAAGTAAAATATCGTTGGTAGAAAATTGACTGTAAACCCGGTACAAGAGAAATCGGTTGTTTTTTGTCTCGGTGATTCCCTTTAAAAAAATCCTCCATGACAAAGAAAAAACATTTTCGGTTGATTGCCGAGTCTTATTACCGTATTCATATAGTCTATTCTGTCATCAAGAGAGATATACTTCAAAGTTAATTCAAAATAAATTCTTTCTTGTCTTGAAAAATGTATGTGATAAATAAGATATGGGCACTACTTTTTCAAAACAGCAAGTTGTTTTTCTTAAAAAAAAAAGATTTTCTTTTGAAAATGTTACATTTCACAAACATTTAGGTTGAAATATTCCGTGTGCTACACGGTATTGTTTTGATGCTCATAGATATGCTCATAGATACCTTAGCCTGTGATTGAGAGGTTTGGCAAAACCGTAGAAAAGACTAACTTGATTACAAAACTTTTGAAACTAAAAGATAAATAGGATGTGTTATTTGTTTCACCATGCTCATTTGCCTTCCAGAGGAACAGTTTGTATAAAACTGAAGGGGTGAGACGCAGGTTGGAAGCTAATGGAGACTAGCGCGTTATTGACCTACTGCTCTAGAGATGTGTTCTGCACACTCAAAGTGACATTTTTACTTCATTATGTTCGCCCTGTGAAGCAAGATGGACTCTGAAGTTTCATACTTACAAGCATCTTTTTATTTTGTTAATATACACTTTTGTTGGGCTAATGATATCCTAAATAAATTGTATAGCTTATTTCCATAAATGGTGATTTATTATCGCCAAAAGGTTGCCCTTACACCAATGATTTTATCGATCGGTGCAGATTTTCCAGGGAGGTGCTTAACTTTTTTCTTTGTGTAAATTATATTAAGAATGAGATAATTAGAAACATCAATACGTCAAGAGTTCAATCTTTCAAATTTATTCCACAGTAGAATTATATTTTTTAGAAACAAGGGAGAGATGATCCCCTCACTTAAATTTCATGACACTATTCCATTCACGTATAACTAAAGACACGCGATATATGGTAATAAACCACGAGCGAGGCGACTGCAAGAGCAAAATCAACCTGAAATTCAGTTTTGTTACGAAAGCAATCCATCGTGTTCTATTATGTATGCCATCAGTTAAAGCGGGTATTAATCCATAATCAATCAAGTCCGGAGAATTTGATAAGAGATGTCAAATTGGAGTCTGGCTAGGATCATATATCGTCTATCGAGAAAAGTGAGTGGAAAACAAAGGGTCATTTGACAGTTATTTATTTTTCCTTCACGTTAGCCAATGGCTGTTGTTTTTATGTAGTTCGACTTGTATTTATATTTCATAAAGCGATATGGAACAATGCCACCTGTCCTCCAGACAGACCTAGGCTAATTGTATGCAATAACTTTGTGTTTAGTAACTAAAAACTGTTTAATCAAAGCAAAATACACGCCAATTGAAGGATAACAGAAACAACAAAACGAAAGAAACCCTGCCATCATCATTATTTCATACTTGTTCATGTTTGGACAAGTTGACTTTTCGACCCTCAAAACTATATATGGCTTCTATACACTTCAGATACTTTTCCCAAACTGACATAGTTTTGAAGGTATATTCTTTGTTGTATGTTGTCTTGTGGCTTTAATGTGTTTCTTTGGTCCGGATTACATGATGTAGAACTAATCTAAAGAATGTCGGCTTGTTACAGTTTATCAGATAGATGAATATTAGTAACTCTTTCACAACTCACTACAGTAGGATTCACCCATGTAGGACCTCTGACCTCTAGATTAACCCGAAACTGTCAGACAGTAACCAACGTACCACAATTGTACATTTTTCGCTGTAAATCGACCTTCGGAAATCCTTCGGTTTCTTGGAGAAAGAAAACGGCTTTAAGTATGCCATCATTTTGTGCTGTATGTACATAACCACGTTGTAACCCCTATTACAGATATGATCATCTTTAAAGAAGAATCAGATGATTCGGCCCTTGCCTCCAAGTGATTGTCTGATATACCACTACCCATAAAAGCTCAGATCGTAAGCTTCAAACATGGGCCATCGTGCCCTAGACCCATTGAGGAATTTTAAAAACTTGTCAGAATAGAAGGTTTAAGCGAATCATTAACTTAGCAACTCATTCTTAACTTAAAGTAACAAATGTTGTTTTTTTGGGAAAATGCAAATTTCATAAACCGCTAAGATACCATTACACTTGAAGCGTGTTACATGATCCTGTATGGAATTGTGGTAGGTCCTATATCAAATCAATCCTTGAATTACACGATCTGGTTTTTCTTGGGGAGGATGATCTGATTTGTATTGGGTGTTCCTGGAGACTCACACACACCCCAGAACCGACAAAGGGTCAATAATACCGACAAACATTTTGTTCCAAACGTTTGTGATGATTCAGGACAATGTCATTTATGAACAATATGAGGTCTATGCAAGAAGTGACGACAGTATTTCTGATGGAGAGGTATTGGTTGAAGATAGATATGTACATATCGGGACGCATGAATCAAAATGTGTTCTATCTGTGAGGTTTACAATTAAAATGTTTTATTTCCACCAGTGGTGTTCTGGAATTATATGATAGAAATACATGTAGCTTTCAATTCGAATATTTCCATTGGTTGAACTTGCTGCTTGTCTTCAATATATATTCAGAACAGGTTTGTTGGATTTCATAATTTTTTGGCTTCTTATGTTATTTAGTCCGTTGCATTTTTAATCGGATATTTCCATTGGTTGTTGCTTTACCTGTATGGTATCACGAAAAATCATTGGGTAGAATTTTTAAAAATGTTTTACGGCTTATTGGTAGTCGATAAAGGGTTGTCTGCTGTAAATGTGTCCGTTCTTAGCATTGTTAATCTCGAGTTTGGATAGTTTTAGTTGTAGTTTCTTGTCTGTATTAAGATGTCTGCAGAATCCCTTTTTCGGAATTTTGTGAAATTGTGTGTTTTTTTATAGATCATTAGTGGCATCTATTCTTGTGGGTTGAGTTAGTTAGTTAGTATGTTTGCCTCTGAATTGGATATGTAGGATGTCCATGAACACATGGTATTTTTAACTATTATCTTTCGCCTTTACTGGTGTTGTTCTTTGTAATTGCTCACGTTTTATTGTCTGCACGTTTTTCATTCATCCGCTAGCTGTGAACCTCCAATTCAGATATTTTTATTGGCTGTTGCTTGTGTCTAAGATATTTTCAGAACTGTTGGGCAAAATGTTATGAAATTATCAGAGCATATTAGTGTGGTCCTTGGCAGTGTCTATACATCCGTGTGTTCACCTCTTAATCACATATCTGATATATCAGATAACTACTTGGTAGAGATTTATTAATTATTTTTATTGCTGTAATCATTTGTATTTGCATGAAGTTGATCATGTATTGCATCTTGTATAGTTCAGTTTTTTTCACCCGTCTGTTTGTCTTAAGCAGAATTATGAAATATGTGTCATAGCTTATTATTGAAGTTCTGTTTGTCGGACCAATTATTAGTCACTTTCTACCAAGAATCGAATAGAAATAGACTATGTAATAGAAATTTTTAGTTTTGGTTTGAGAAGAAAACATAATGAAACCTTTTGTATAACATTTCGCAAGCACTGAAGCCAAGAATCTATAATGACCGGATAGGAAAATTGTTAATCATTGCCAAAGGCAAGAAGTTCAACAGTTTAGTGAAATGCATATTATTACAGGAAGGCGTCAAGCCTCTGGACGAAAAAAACCCCATAGAATTTGCATCTTGAATTGTTTTGCTAGTTTAGGCTTAGAATACAAAAATAATCATATTCGTAATACAGGAACAGTAACAAAAAAGAAAAGCAATCGGAACAGCTTATGGCTGAAAAACGCATCTTGCGCTATACTATAGGGCAGTTAAACTGAAATGAGCTGTCGAAATATGGACTACTTTCATAAATTTTGATTGCCAAAAAAGTTCATCGTTTAACGTAATTTGAAAAACTGTAGGATTGGCCTTGAAATAAAAAAAATATTGGTAAAGTCAGTAACCTCTATGAACCACAGATATGTGCAGATGACAAACAAAATTTTAACAGCCGGACTGTTGTTCGTAAAACAACCAAAACGTGAATCTGCACGGGGAGCTCTTTTGTTGTACTTTTCGATAAAAATGACTATCAGTTAGCTAATTTGTTTTCAACGAAAGTTGTCCTTACTTGCCAGCCCATGTTCTTTAAAGGCCCACTTGCCGCCGTAGCCTGTTTAAATTTGCTAAGAAAACCAATTTACATGAGCTTACTACGACTAATACAACTAAACTTAAACATAGGACACATAAAACATGTCTAGTTAGCTTTAGAATGTAGAAATGGGGCGAAAAACAAACGAAGAATCGAAGCCTGATTACAACAACAACGATCAGTGTCGGTCAACTTTCGTGTTGGATTACCCTCATTTCAGGCCCTTTTATCTGTGGTTTACACTCAAACAATTATCAGCAGGCTTTTCCAGTCGCTGTTAACTGATCGTCAGTCTGTATTTCTCAGATAAATAGGCCTACGTAAAATTACGCTGTGCCGTTAGTTCACTCACTCGACTGAGATATAAAATCGCCAATAGGGGGCAGTTTGGTTTGTTTACGTTACGGGCACCTAACAATTCAAATTTTCAAATTAAAATTAAAAATACAAAATGACGTCCAAACTTTTAAATTTTGGTAAAAATAGAAAGTTCCTAACTTATATTGTCTGGGAAAAATACAGAAAACGGACTTTCTTTTTTAATGTAAACAATATTCCTGATTTTCGCGGCAAGTGTGCCTTTAATAGTATGCTAGTGCTATTGTAATCTGTAACCCGATGTCCACCCTCAGAGTTTCTTACATCACTTTGTCACATTTATCTCGGCCTGACTGAATCTTCCTGAAAGATACAGACCAGTATTTATCAACTTGATCCATTTGTTTGACCTTTTAAAGTACACAATTTACCCAAATAACGGGTGAGTTTTTATACAAGACTCTGGAAGGTAATTGAGTATCGTATAAAAAACCTGCACAATCAGTTGCTATTCGGCTGTGGAAATTGTTGTAATCAAAGAAAGGGAGTTAATCTTTTTACATTTTTTCCAAATCTCCTACACACAGGTCAAGTCATCACTGTCCCTCGAAGTATACTTGCTAGACTGAACAAATTTCTGCGTGTGAGCTACAAAAAAAGACCCCAGTCATTTTCAAAAAATATGCTTTGTTTAACCGTGAAATCACATTGTGCACATTCATAAATGTGAGTATAAGGGATTGTTTTTTTTTTAATTTAAAAAAAACCTGTTTTTTAACATCAGAAAGAAAATCAGGCAAAATTTGAGAACAAAATGTTGATTTCATCCCTTAATATTTTTCTGGTAAAGGTTTTCTGTCAACCATACCTAATATGGTATCTTAGCCAAGTAAAAATTCCTTCATATAGAACTCAGGGAGAAATTGAATCAGTTAAGCTATTCTTCTTTCTATCTCTTGTCTTCGAACAACATATCCTGGCCGATACCAGTTGACTATATGAGGCCTGCAGTACATGAAAACGATATTTTAATTAATCATGTGTTATATAATTACAAATCTTAAAGAATGGTCTTGTTTTCAAAAGTGTCACAAATGTAGTGATATCTATCCACGAAGTGAAACAACCCTTCAGGCAAGGATCCTGGCAAATGTATAGAACACCTACATGTACACTTGACGTCACTTCCTCCTGTTTTGTATAGGCGTTCGTCATTTTTATGGTTACCCTCCCGTTTGGCCTAATTTAATGTTATACTGTCAATTACGGCGTTCCCTCTACCTGCTGTGTAAGCCATGTATCGGCAAATGACATGTTGACTGATTATTAAGGAAATATATCACATGCATCTGGTATTTTTCTTATAAAAACAGCGGAAAAGTTTAATTTTGGTTTACCTGGAATCTACAGTAAACGCATACCGGTAATCGATGTTTTCACTAGAGTTCTAAGTTATATAAATGAAAGCTTTTTATCTAATCAACTTTTGCAGAACCGTAAGTAACAAACGTTCTTTCTATGTTTTATACTATAATCAACAATTAGATGCAATAACGAATCTTTTAATTATTGACAAAAAATAAAGTATATAATTTCTTCGGTTTTATCTTCGTTAACATAAACATATTTCGATAAGGGTTGACAATTAAATTTCCCCATTCGCGGCGTAAAGTTTCTAGAAAACAATAAGGAATCCATACACAAAAATATATCCCGAGAGGGGATACTGAGAGTAAAACCAGTCTGCTGTTGAAACGTATGAAACCTATCCATTATATTCCATTATGTATGACATTAGTCAAGATTGGTGTTAATCCAAAATCAATCGTATACGGAGAATTTGATAAGAGATGTCAAATGAGAGTCTGGCTAGGATCATATATCGTCTATCGAGAAAAGTGAGTAGAAAACAAAGGGTCATTTGACAGTTATTTATTTTGTCTTTAGATTAGCCAGTGGCAGTTATGATGATTTAGGTCAAGTTACCTTCATATTTCATAATGTTAGGACTAATAAATATCGATGGCACCTATCCAAACTCGACTACTTTTATACAAAAAACTTAGTTAATATATCCCAGCAAGAAATGTCATAGACAGGCAAACAAAAAAGCAAAACTAATGAGATGTTAACCTCTCTTCTTTTTGTTTTGTTATTCCAAAGACGCCTTAGAAATCGTTTGTTATATACAATGGTTTTGTTTATCTATATTTGAGAGCACAAGGAACAGATTCACTTGGCATGCAGAGAGGTTCTCTGTCGTTTGTACTAACAGACAAATGTACTAACCATAGCTTTGTCCTGTAATGTCTCCGTTCTTAAAGTTGCACGAGCTGGCAAAATGTTGATATTTTGACGTTAAAACAGAATGTTGAAATTATCGGCTATTTTTCTCAAGAGATTTCTATCGATTTCTAAACTATGTGCCATGGAGTCGTAGTTAACTTTGATAAATACATTATCAGTGTTGTTACGTCATATACGACTGACGTTGCGTCAGCGTGACATCATGAGTGGTTGAAATGAAACACATCTATTAGAATGTCAACGAAACTTTAATAATAAATCATATAGCTAAAAATTGCAAAATTTCAGCATATATCTTACATTTATGACATACAAATACATGGATCGAAGTTAACTTGTGCATGAAATTATAATTGTCGCAATGACGATTACTATTCATAATTGATGACATATAACAGTAAAATTGTATTTGTTATAAAAAAGCAATATAAAAGTAAAACATACGTTTATTTTGTCAACTGCTGCATGTATGGAAGTGATAAATTAATATACTGAAAAATGGACGTTCAGTAAGAAAGATGCGCAAATGCGAGCAACCAAGCCAGAATAAAAATAGGTGACAGAAAAATAATTTTCTGGAACCCTCTAGAATTGAACATCTGCTGTTTCTCATTTTTCAAGGTGCCAAGTTTATGTTGGAATGAAGCCGTTCAGATGTTTTATGGTAGCTACCTGTCTTACTAGTGTGTTTTAATGCTTATGATATAACAAATATTAACCTTATCGAATTCCATTTATACGGGTGAAACCCCACATAAATCGTCTGAACTAATTTACAAAAACCGCAATAACATCGTAAATAAGTTCTCGTTTTTTTCCAAATTTACATTAGTCGGTATAATTTCTCCCTCATACACGGGCCACAGAGTGTAGTTATTGAATGTGTGTGTGGATATAGCTAGGCAACAGTTGAGTATACCAAAGAGTCGCCTAGGGTCCTGAAGCTGAAAATCATTCAATAAAACAAATTCTGGGTTCTGTCCAAAACATTAATAACTTTAATGATATACAGCTTAAGCTTGGTGCATGCTGTGGTCTTAACATTAACTTTACTGAACGTCCATTATTGTCTTAACAGAATGCTATGAAATTAAATAACCGATTTAGCAAACCCACTTATTCAAAATGGGACAGGAACAGGCTTTTAATTAGTGCCGAAAAGGCCTATAGCAATTTCAAAAATGAAACGAACCACATTTTTAGCTGGTTATATTTGTACGAATTCATTTCAAGATTCATGCAACGTAAAGTATTGATCAAGTTGTTCATGAACGACATAGATTACCTGATTTAAAAATATCCCTTTAATCTAATTAAAAAATATCCCTTTAATCTAATTTATGAGCTCATTTAATGCTATTCATAAATAATGTCTTGTTCTTGAACTGTAGACGTGTACTAAATAGCACACAGAAGAAACATTTTGTCTTCCCGAACGATTCAGAGAAGTTGCATTATAGTCTCGCTATTAAACATTTTTTAGAACTTCGGATAATTAGTTTTTGGAGTATTTATCGACATTTTCTGCAGAGAAAGTCAAGTATAGATTTTCCAATTTCCTATCTTTTATATATCTCAGACATCTCTTGTCTGAAACGGGTTAAGTCTACAAGAAAAGCTTTACTCAGTCTGTTGGATTTGGCTTGAACATCGTTTCGGATGTCTATATGCTAGAACCATTTGGACATCTTAAAGATAACTTCTATAGTCAGATTGGGACACATGTTCTGTTATATCGTCAGAATCTTGAACAAACACAGACGGCTTTTCGGATTTCGGAGGCTTTTGAACTATTGTATTGGAAAAACGAAAGTCAAATTGAAGATAGTCGAAAAAGGCAGAACTCCAGTGTGCACCAGCTAATACTGCGACGGTTTGGAATATGACTATTTGATTTAAGAAATAAATGACGTCCTGTGTGTTGCTGCAATTAAGGGTTTATAGCCAAAGATATCACTATTGGAGGGCGAGGGACAAAGACCCGAACCTTAAAATACGAATGCATATCTTATGTAAATTTTATCAACAGACAGAGAAATTAATTTAGAAAATCAGCCTTGCTTTAGAAATCAGACTTTCCCACGAGTAACCAGAACCAATCAAAAATGTCCTGGGCCCTGTTCTTCTAAGCTGTCGCAAACGTATGTTGAAATATAGGAACTTGTGCATGGTGGAAAGTCTGAAGGCGCAACTTCATGCTGTAAGCCTATACTTAACTTTGTGCCAGTTTAGTAGAGATAGATATGCTAAAAAACAAACAGAATCAATATCTAGTACCAAATCGTAGCAGAGATAAATTAGACAGCAAACCAATCCACTATTAAATACCCTTCACTCCTATCCATTATGATGATAATCCGTTATAGAATTAGATTTTAGATAAAATTGTATATTGGCAAATATATAAGGTGAGTAAAAATCTAAGGTTCCCGTTTTGTCTGGATAAAATATATATCGAAAATGGAAGAAAACTGGCCTCAATCTCATGTTTTTTCTGCATTTTTTTTACCAAATTCTATTTTCTACTAGTAATGTTATGACTTCTATAAGCTCGGATCAGCTATCTAAGTGGTACAAATCAAGATGGCGGCGTTAGTCGGATTGTGACAAAGGTCATGAACAAAACATAAATGAGATTTGATTTGTTAGAAAAACGTATTCGACTGTAATGTACCATTTGAACCAATGCCTGGAACCGTGATGTGTTGAATTGCCAATAATCTAAGATAATATTTTCTCAGTCGTAACTGCAATCGTGCAAACTGGAATGTAATTTTCTAGTCTTTATTTAAGTACTTTCCGACGTTTACATTGTCAGAGTATATTGATCTTAAGTTGGGGAAATACTGTCGTCATGTGATTTTGTAGCTGACCATGCGTCTGCATTTATAGTATGTTTTACTAGTTCCTGACATGAGATATCAGGGCCAAGTGCATGTCCACTCCTTCTGATTCGATGTAGACAAACCAAAAGTCAGGAAACATGTCAATCACGAGAACTATGGACTAAAATTTATCTTGTCTAGAAACGTCTGATAAGTGCAGACAAGTAACACGGGTTTGAGACCCATGGACAATGAACTATATGCGTGGAATGGACACGTCTCATTGGCTGGGTTGGATCTGACTTTGTAAAATGTACCGCCATTGATAGTTGAAGCGCGCGTGCATAACAGTCTACAGATCTGGATCAAAATGACACCATCTCCTAGTAATGGTGGCATTCGATGCAAATCAAATTCCACGTGACTTGCATTGCACGCATATAGTCCATTGCCCATGACCATGTGATTTAAAGTTTCCATCCTAACATGATAAATGCGGAAAGAGGGGTAATATCGGTCCAGTATTATAAAGACGACTTTCTGTCCCCATTTTTATGTGCTACGATAGAGAAATAGTTCCGTCCTACAATTTTGTCTACAGTTTTACTGTCAAACTCAATTATATATCAGTATGGTTTTCAAAGTTTTGATTTTCGGCCCTTAGAAAATCACGTCAACGCTATCATAAATTACAAACCTGATCTTTTGATTTTGCAAATCGGAGGCAATGATTTTGGTAACCGGGGGCCAATGTTACTAGTTAGAGACATTTTGCCCAATTTCTTCTGACTTTAACGGAGATAAAGAACGTTACGATACCGTAAACTGGGGTAACTTTGAACGGCGGGGTATCTTTGAACTGTCAAAGATGACAATCTGAATTTTCGCTTTTTGGTAACAAATACTAAGAAAAGTGGCAATATTTATTACTTTTTAATCGGATATTTCCATTACCTGTAGAAAAATCATTGGGTAGAATTTAAAAAAAATGTTTTACGGCTTTTTGATAGTCGATAAAGGATTGTCTGCTGTACATGTGTCCGTTATTAGCCTTGTTAATCTAGAGTTTGGATAGTTTTAGTTGTTGTTTCGTGTCTGTAAGATGTCTGCAGAACACCTTTTTCGGAATTTTGTGAAATTGTGTAGGTTTTTTATAGATCATTAGTGGCATCTATTCTTGTTGGTCGAGTTCGTTAGTTAGTATGTTTGCCTCTGAATTGGATATGTAGGATGTCCAAAACCACGTGGTATTTTTAACTATTATCTTTCGCCTTTACTGGTGTTGTTCTTTGTAATTGCTCACGTTTTATTGTCTGCACGTTTTTCATTCACCCGCTAACTGTGAACCTCCAATTCAGATATTTTTATTGGCTGTTGTTTGTCTCTAAGATATTTTCAGATCTGTTTGGCCAAATGTTATACAATTATTGGAGCATATTAGTGTGGTCCTTTGCAGTGTCTATACATCCGCGTGTTCACCTCTTAATCAGATATCTCCTTTGGTAGTTGCTTTTCTATATGATATCTCATAAACTACAGCGATTTATTAATTTTTTTAATTGTTGTAGTCATTTGTATGTGCATGAAGTTGATTATGAATTGCCGCTTGTATGTCAGTTTTTTCACCCGTCTGTTTGTCTTAGGCAGAATTATGAAATATGTTTCATAGCTTATTATTGGAATTCTGTTTGTCTGACCAATTACTAGTCAATTTCTATCAAGAATTTAATAGTAATAGACTATGTAATAGAGATTTTTAGTTTTGGGTTGGAAAGAAAACATAATTAAACCTTTTGTACAACCTTTGACAAGCACTGAAGCCAAGAATCTATAATGACCGGATCAGAAAATTGTTAATCGTTGCCAAAGGCAAAAAGTTTCAACAGTTTAGTGAAATACATCGTATTACCGGAAGGCGTCAAGGCTCTGGACGGAAAATACCCAAAGAGTTTGCATCTTGGATTGCTTGCGAGTTTAGGCCCAAATTAAAAAAAATAGGCACATTCGTAATACAGGAACAGTGACAAAAAGAAAAGCAATCGGAACAGCTTATGACTGAAAAACGTATCCTGTGCGTTTTAAAGAAATGCCATCTTCAAGCTATACTATAGGGGAATTAAACTGGAATGAGCTGTCGTTATATGGACTACTTTCATAAATTTTGATCGCCAAAAAAGTTCATCGTTTGAAGAAATTTAAAAAAACTATAGGATTGGCCTTGAAATCAAAATTGGTAAAGTCAGTAACCTGTACGAACCACAGATATGTGCAGATGACAAACAAAATTTAAATAGCCGGACTGTTACTCGTAAAACTACCAAAACGTGAATCTGCAAGATTGGTTTCAGCGGGGAGCTGTTTTGTTGTACTTTTCGATAAAAATGACTAGCAATTAACTAATTGTTTTCAGCGAAACTTGTCCTATACATGTATTTGCCAGCCCATGTCGTTTTAATAGTATGCTAGTGCAATAGTAATCTGTAACTGTAACCCGATGTCCACCGTCAGAGTTTCTTACATCACTTTGTCACATTTATCTCGGGCTGACTGATTCTTCCTGAAAGATACAGACCCGTATTTATCAACTTGATCCATTTGTTTGACCTTTTAAAGTACACAGTTTAACCAAATAACAGGTGAGTTTTTATACAAGACTCTGGAAGGTAATTGAGTATCGTATAAAAAAACTTGCACAATCAGTTTCTATTCGTCTGTGGAAATTGTTGTAATCAAAGAAAGGGAGTTAATCCTTTTACATTTTTCCAAACCTCCTACACACAGGTCAAGTCATCACTGTCCCTCGAAGTATACTTGCTAGACTGAACAAATTTCTGTGTGAGAGCTACAAAAAAGACCCCATTCATTTAAAAATATGCTTTGTTTAACCGTGAAATGAGATTGTGCACATTCATAACTGTGAGTATAAGTGATCACTTTTTCTGGTAAAGGTTTTGTATCAATCATACAAAAGTAACATTTTCTTCACAGAGAAATCACGGAGATGGAAATTTAATCAATTGAGCTAATCTTCCTTCTTGTTCTTGTCCACAAACAATATATCCTAGCCGATACCCTTTGACTATATAAGATCTGCAGTATATGAACACGATATTTTAATTAATCATATATTATGGAATTTCAAATTTCAAAGACTGGTCTTGTTTTCAAAATTGCCTCAAATGTAGTGATATCTATCCACGAAGTGAAACAACCCTGCAGGCAAGGATCCTTGCATTGTATAGAACACCTACATGTACACTTGACGTCACTTCCTCCTGTTTTGTATAGGCGTTCGTCATTTTTATGGTTACCCTCCCGTTTGGCCTAATTCAATGTTATATTGTCAATCACGGCGTTCCCTCTACCTGCTATGGTAGCCATGTACCGGCAAAATGACATGTTAAAGTGGCATGAGCTGCCAAAATTCACACTTTTTTCATAATTTCTGATCGTCACGACAGTAAGAGGCTTTGAAGGCCATCGAAAAACTAAAAGATTGGCATTGGGATGAGGAAAATCCATATAGCATGTGGCCCGTACGAACCGAAAACGTGTTCAAAATGTAAACAAAATTTAAATAACCGGGACGACCATTCATTCATTCTAAGTCAAAGTTAGTTCAAAACAATACATTATCGTACATGTTCGAGACTAGAAGCAATAAACAGCTTCTGAATTATACGTCTTGAGAAAAATAGCCAATAATTTCAACATTCTGTTTTAACGTCGAAATATCAACATTTTGGCAGCTCATGCCACTTAAACTGATTATTAAGGAAATATATCACATGCATCTGGTATTTTTCTTTTAAAAACAAGGAAAAGTTTAATTTTGGTTTAGCTGGAATCCACAGTAACCGACAATCGATGTTTTCACTAGAGTTATAAGTTATATAAATGAAAGCTTCTGTAGGTTATCAACTTTTGCACAACCGTAGGTAATAAATGTCCTTTCTATTTTTATAAGCTCTAATTAACAATTAGATGCAATAATGAATCTTTTGATTATTGATAAAAATGAGGTATATAATTTCTTCGGTCTGTTTTTGTCAACATTTTAATTTTCCTATTTGCGGCTTAAAGTTTCTAGAAAACAATAAGGGATCCATACACAAACATATATCCTGAGAGGGGATACTGAGAGTAAAACCAGCCTGCTGTTGAAACGTATGAAACCTATCCATTATATTCCATTATGTATGACATAAGTCAAGATTGGTGTTAATCCAAAATCAATCGTATACGGAGAATTTGATAAGAGATGTCAAATGAGAGTCTGGCTAGGATCATATATCGTCTATCGAGAAAAGTGAGTAGAAAACAAAGGGTCATTTGACAGTTATTTATTTTGTCTTTAGATTAGCCAGTGGCAGTTATGATGATTTAGGTCAAGTTACCTTCATATATCATAATGTTAGGACTAATAAATATCGATGGCACCTATCCAAACTCGGCTACTTTTGTACGAAAAAAACTTAGTTAACATCTCCCAGCAAGAAATGTCAGAGAGAGACAAAAAAGCAAAGCTAATGAGGTGTTAAGCTCTCTTATTTTTGTTTTGTTATTCCAAAAACGCCCGGTAAACCGTTTGTTATATATAACAAATGGTTTTGTTTATCTATATTTGAGAGCACAAGGAGCAGATCCACTTTACTTGTCATGCAGAGAGGTTCTCTGACGTTTGTACTAACAAACAAATGTACTAACCATAGCTTTGTCATGTAATGTCTCCGTTCTTAGAGGATGAATGACAAGTTTAACACAATATCTGCCTTTTGTTATCAATTTGTTTAAGAACATGTGATGTACGAATTTGGCAAAAAAAAAACAACAAAGAGATTTCTATCGCAAAACTTAAAGGCAATGTTTTTCTCTCTACAGAAATTAATAAGCTAAGCGCCATGGAGTCGTAGTTGACTATGATAAATACATTATCAGTGATGTTTAAGGGTTTAATACCGCCGTAGCGGTGTTTGTTGCGTAACCCGATACCGCTGAACGTTGGTTCGTACCGAGTCAAACCACGAGAATGCGCAGCGTTCGAAGGTTATGACGAGGTGCGAACCAACGTTCAGCGGTATCGGGTTACGCAATAAACACCAAGACGAAGGTATTAAAGTCGATTCTACCCCGATAATTGAGAAAAATGAGGAAAAAGTGACCTGTTGAGGATTGCCGTTCCTTTTCCCTCCCCCGGGACAGAGTGGGAACTTTTAACCAATCAACGATAAGCTTTGGTCACGTGCGACGGTTGACCCAGATATTTTGAAGCAGAATGACATAATGTCACTATGGCTACGGCCTTGACAGGCTGGGTTGCTGGTGACGCTATCGTGTGAAATGTTGCGAAATCAACCCTTTGATGACTTAATACGTTCATGACAGCCCAGTTTTCAATATAAAAGGACAGAATATAACCACACTCACAACATTATCAGGTTAAATCCTTTATTTTGTATGACAGGCAAAAGATCACTTCTTCCGGGGGAGGTAAACCTACCGGCCGGTATGTTGCACTACACACTCAATGTTGTTTGAAAAGTCATCTCTACTTAACATGTATATTTGCACACGGCACGCACATACAGGAGGGGTAGATTACGTCATACACGACTGACGTTGCGTCAGCGTGACATCATGAGTGGCTGAAATGAAACACATCCATCAGAATGTCAACGAAACTTTAATAATAAATCAGCAAATAAATATCAAAATTTCAGCACATATCCTACATTTATGACATACAAATACAGGAATCAAAGTTAACTTGTGGGTGAAATTCTAATTGTCGCCATGACGATTGCTATTCATAATTGATGACATAAAACAGTAAAATGGTATTTGTTAAAAAAAAGCAATATAAAAGTAAAAAATACGTTTATTTTACAAACTGCTGCATCTCTAATGTATGGAAGTGATAAATTAATATACAGAATAAAAAGATGCCCAAATGCGGGGAACCCCGCCAGATAAAAATAAGTGACAGAAAAACAATTTTCTAGAACCCTCTAGAATTGAACATCTGCTGTTTCTCATTTTTTAAGGTGCCAAGTTTATGTTGGAATGAAGCCGTTCAGATGTTTTATGGTAGTTACCTGTATCACTAGTGTGTTTTAAGGCTTATGGGGGCGCAAGTCTCATAAGAATTGACAGATGACGCCATATAGAACGTTTTTGATGACGTTGCAATTCCATTTGACGTATTTTGTTCCAAAACGTCAGATTTAAACGTTATTTTGGAACGAAAAACGCTCAGTCACATGTGCAATGCAGTGCCGGTGACAGGAAATTTGTGGAATTCACATGTGACTTGCTCTCCCTATAGTATAACAAATATTAAACTTATCGAATTCCATTTATACGGGTGAAAACCCACATAAATTGTCTGAACTAATTTACAAAAACCACAATAACATCGTAAATAAGTTCTCGTTTTTTTTCAAATTTACATTAGTCGGTATAATTGAGTTACAGTTATTGAATGTGTGTGTGGAGATCAGGTGAGTATACCCAAGAGTCGCCTAAGACCCGGATGCTGAAAATCATTCAATAAAACAAATTCTGGGTTCTGTCCAAAACATTAATAACTTTAAATATATACAGCTTAAGCTTGGTGCATGCTGTGGTCTTAACATTAACCTTACTGAACGTCCATTATTGTCTTAACAGAATGCTATGAAATTAAATAACCGATTTAGCAAACCCACTTATTCAAAATGGGACAGGAACAGGCTTTTAATTAGTGCCGAAAAGGCCTATAGCTATTTCAAAAATGAAACGAACCACATTTTTAGCAGGTTATATTTGTACGAATTCATTTTAAGATTCATGCATCGTAAAGTATTGATCAAGTTGTTCATGAACGACATAGATTACCTGATTTAAAAATATCCCTTTAATCTAATTAAAAATATCCCTTTAATCTAATTTATGAGGTCATTTAATGCTATTCATAAATAATGTCTTGTTCTTGAACTGTAGACGTGTACTAAATAGCACACAGAAGAAACATTTTGTGTTCCCGAACGATTCAGAGAAGTTGCATTATAGTCTCGATATTAAACATTTTTTAGAACTTTGGATAATTAGTTTTTGGAGTATTTACCGACATTTTCTGCAGAGAAAGTCAAGTATAGATTTTCCAATTTCCTATCTTTTATATATCTCAGACATCTCTTGTCTGAAACGGGTTAAGTCTACAAGAAAAGCTTTACTCAGTCTGTTGGATTTGGCTTGAACATCGTTTCGGATGTCTATATGCTAGAACCATTTGGACATTTTAAAGATAACTTCTATAGTCAGATTGGGACACATGTTCTGTTATATCGTCAGAATCTTGAACAAACACAGACGGCTTTTCTGAGGCTTTTGAACTATTGTATTGGAAAAACGAAAGTCGAATCGAAGATAGTCGAAAAGGGCAAAACTCCAGTATGCACCAGCTAATACTGCGACGGTTTGGAATATGACTATTTGATATAAGAAATAAATGACGTCCTGTGTGTTGCTGAATTAAGGGTTTATAGCCGAAGATATCACTATTTGAGGGCGAGGGGCAAAGCCCCGAACCTTAAAATACGAATGCATATCTTATGTAAATTTTATCAACAGACAGAAAAATTAATTTAGAAAATCAGCCTTGCTTTAGAAATCAGACTTTCCCACGAGTAACCAGAACCATTCAAAAATGTCCTGGGCCCTGTTCTTCTAAGCGGTCGCAAACGTATGTTGAAATATAGGAACTTGTGCATGGTCGCAAGTCTGAAGGCGCAACTCCATGCTGTAAGCCTATACGTAACTTTGCGCCAGTGTAGTAGAGATAATATGATATAAAAAAAACGGAATCAATATCTAGTAACAAATCGTAGCAGAGATAAATAAGACAGCAAACCATTCCACTATTAAATACCCTTCACTCCTATCCATTATGATGATAATCAGTCATGGAATTAGATTTTAGATAAAATTGTATATTGGCAAATATAAAAGGCGAGTAAAAAGCAATGGTTCCCGTTTTGTCTGGATAAAATATATATCGAAAATAAAAGATAACTGGCCTCAATCTCAATGGTTTTTCTGCATATTTTACCAAATTCTATTTCCTACTTGTAATGTTATGACTTCTATAAGCTCGGATCAGCTATCTAAGTGGTACAAATCAAGATGGCGGCGTTAGTCGGATTGTGACAAAGGTCATGAACAAAACATAAATGAGATTTGATTTGTGAGAAAAACGCATTCGACTGTAATGTACCATTTGAACCAATGCCTGGAACCGTGATGTGTTGAATTGGCAATAAGCTAAGATAATATTTTCTCAGTCGTAACTGCAATCTTGCAAACTGGAATGTAATTTTCTAGTCTTTATTTAAGTACTTTCCGACGTTTACATTGTCAGAGTATATTGATCTTAAGTTGGGGAAATACTGTGGTCATGTGATTTTGTAGCTGAACCATGCGTCTGCAGGTATAGTATGCTTTAATAGTTCCTGATATGAGATATCAGGCCAAGTGCATGTCCACTCCTTCTGATGGGATGTAGACAAACCAAAAGTCAGGAAACATGTCAATCACCAGAACTATGGACTAAAATTTTATCTTGTCTAGAAACGTCTGATAAGCGCAAACAAGCATCATGGGTTTGAGAACAATGAACTATGTGTGGAATGGACACGTCTCATTGGCTGGGCTGGATCTGTCTTTGTAAAATGGGCCGCCATTGATTGTTGAAGCGCGCATGCACATCAGCTCTGGATCAAAATGACACGTATATGAAGTACAATCGGAAGATAAATAGAAGTGGTCATTTAGTATAAAAAAATATGAAACTAGTCGAGTAAGTTTTGAATATGTGGTGAGCTTCAGCGAACCTCACAGTCAATGTTTAATCAACTGAATAGATAGAAATAGAAAATTGTACTCAGCGGAACGTCGTGATAAGTCAAAAATAGAGTTCAGTGAAGTTCTCCGGCCCAAAAATAAATTAGACTCCTGCCAATTCCAGGATAAAAAACACCGACTAGTTTCTAATATAAATTAGAAAAATAGGGAACACAATTTGATTTTAAAATTCGTTCTGAAGTTATCTAGGTCACAGCTAGCCAGCAATCGACTGTTATAAACTAAGTTAACTTTCGTTCCAGTTGGATGTTTATCCATAATCAATCAATAAAAGGTCTTACCGGTTTTCATTTCAAATGAAAATAGAAGACATCCGACACAGGACAGTTTGTTCATGTCTTTGTAGTAACCAAAGCTGTTTTGTCGAGGGGAAATACATGTCTGGGAATGTCGAACCGAATCACAAAAATACGCTGCTAACGAGATCTTGTTGTCCAGTGTAAACGGTTTCCATTGTTCCAAAAACGTCAGTGAATCGCCACTGGGGCGTTTGTACTATCCAGATGTCGACATATGTATCAGAGCTAGGTTGTACAACCTGCTTCTATTCCATTATAAACCTTTTCAAAAGGTACTTTAAAACATTTCATTGTAGTATATTACATGTACATGACAAATTAGCTATTCTTATCAGACTCCAACAACAAATATCAATATTGGATGTGAGTTCAAATGGTAACCTTAGATTAAAAATAAACACTCATTGCTTTAAATTTGGGCTAGATTGTTTGAACCATATAAAGAAACATAAACTGAATAAACATAATTAAATATCTTAACATCAATCATTTGAAGGTTTATTAAAATCAATTTAAGTGTTGAAACTAACACTGGTATATGTCTCTTGAGAATTGAATCATTTTTAAAAATGTTTTTATCCACGGAAAACATCTTATATAAAAATATTTTCTTTCTCAGTGACAAATATTGATAATGATAAAGCTTGTATTTAGACTTTTGTCATGCCCGTAAGCTTCGATTGATATTTGTTAAATACAATACTGTTAACTGACGGCACGCAGAAACTTTATTATAATACGATTTTTTTAAAGGAATGCATTTGTTTAGTTTACTTGAAAGACTTATTTTTTTTAATTATTCTTGCCTTTCACAGCGATATCACTTATACGAATTATGAGAATGAACTCGCATTACGATTTGTTCAGTCTGGTTTGGTACAATCCATATAACATGGAAACTTGACGATTATAGGTTCATGCACGCAGAGTCTCGGCCCCCCTCGCGACATAAACCATAACCATTACATATGCATAGCTTTTCATAATTGTCGTAAACTAACCTCAGGAGCTTCAGGATTGTATAAGGGTCGAAATGTTTAAAAGGTAAATCTGCGATTTTCATATACAGCCGCATAGAGTCATAGACGGTTCCTTTTTTCTTCCAAAAAATACATTAACTGATACAATAAATGCCTTTAAATTAATGACCAGCCTTTTCTGTCTTGATATCCATTCCCCTATTGTCGAATTATCGGCCAGAGTTATTGCATTAGATCTTTATCTAGAGCTGGTTGGAAAACTTTCCCTCGCTCACGGCGGCCATGTTTTGTATTCTCAGCCATTCAGGAATCTTCCTATTTTAAACTTTCAGCTGATACCAATCTTGAGGATGTACATTAAGGTGGTTCTATAAGCAGCAAGTCCCACAAATGAACTCATACATCCCGGCTATTTGAATTTGTCCGTTATTAACACATATCTGTGGATCGTACAGGGTACTGACTGTGCCAATATTTTTTATTGCAACGTCAATCCTTTAGTATTTCAAAGTACTTCATACATTGAACTTCTTTTGACAATCCGATTTTATGTTAAAAATCCGAATTTTGGCAGCTCAAGGGATACATTCATTTAGCGGTTTGTATTTCGTAAAAATAGAAAGTTAACATTTTCATTATTATTGTCCAGCTGACGACTGAGAAAAGTCGGAATATCGAGTCAAGTATGAAATTTTTGGAATAACACTATACTATGTTTGTATTAAGAAATACTTGTATGTGGTGATAGATTTTATAAAGTTTAGAATAACTGACTATGAAAACAGTTTGTGGATTTTCTTTGATAACAGATTCTTGAATTAAATAAAACTCGTTATGCGTGACCATGTAATTTTTATTCATCATCAACAGCTGAACGCATTTCTAAAGTACATTCGCCCTGTAATACAGAAGTTTTCCTCCTTTTCTTAACTCTAGCTTTTGAGCGAAGCCAATATCACTTTGACCGACCTCTATAGTGCTTCTGTATCCGGCCTCTCGTAATAACCTATACTATATTATGACACGGATGTTTTTCTGGAAAGTTCTTTTTGATCACAAAGTAAAGCTGATAGGATACATAGCATACATGTTAAAGGCTACTCATATGCACGCATCCTATAGATTCGAACGTTTATTCTCCATCAACTTTCCACACAAAGCACCCGAAGAGTCTACCGTTTGAAGAAAAAAATACTGTTCAATAGACAATGGCATTATTGTTGATTCATCTGTGCAATCTCAGATACGTTAACAGCTTTTACACACGTTTTTACCATATGGTATTGAGAGTGTCTTACAACATTTTGCAAAGTGAACACTGTCAAAATTTTTTTTTATCAGACATGTTTGCCTTCAGCAAAACAAATTCTAACTTGCCAGAACAATTGCATATTTCTCAAAAGCTAAGATATTGCCTGGAACTAAAAACGTCCAAATGACAGTGTTATATATTGTAGTGCTTAAGTAAAGGCCAAAACAAATAGTTGTTTCTTTTTAGTTCTACAAGTCTCGATAATATAGATAAAAATAGTGTTTGGAACTAACAAACGCATAGAATGTTCGAACGTTCATCCCGGTTATTTAAATTTCGTTTATCTTTCGGACAGTATTTAGTTTCGTACAGGCCAGCTTATGCCACTTTAACCAGACGACACGCAGAATACAATTTCAGCAATACATATATTGACCTTAAGTCTAATGAAAGTAATTTCACATGTATGCTAAAGGCTAATACACATACGTTTCCTACAAAAATGTTATAGTTATCACCGTATTATGTGTCTATTTTGATAAAATTTTGATATTGTTTACTTTCTCTTTTGTCAAATATAATTCTGACTAAAGTTTAAAAAGATACTGGTAAATGCCTTCATTACCGCCATTTCATGTTAGTGTCCAATTTTGTGTTTAAATTATGAAATAAAACGATACAACTTGTATAACCTTAGATAATATTAACTTTGCATCACGATTTTTAGAAATTGTTTTACATACTTATAACAATCATTTAATTACTTCTCACAGTTTGAAAATGAGTTCCTTCGATGTCAGAGCTTGAATAAAATGAATTTGTCTGGCAATGTTATCTTGTCCAAATACTTTGCGTGTAAAATGCTTTGTGTGTATCTCTAAAACCGATTTTCTCTATAATCTGCAGCCTTTAGTGTTTTCGTTTAGACATATTATTGACAGTGGCCTGTTTCACTTTAATCTTCAATTATATTATGTCCAGTATCTTTTAAAAAATATTTTGCAATTAGTCGTTTTGTGGAAAGCTCTACTTATTCACCCTAGTGCAAAGCTGAGAACGTAACGGGTTTCAAAGAAATAAACGGTTTTTACAACCTTCGGTCGTTGTTTTTTTCACAAAGCACTTGAAAAGTATACGGTTTGAAGATAAAGCAAAGCTTAACCCATTGTACCAGGCACGAAACCAAGAAAGTGGGCACTGTCCTCTCCCTACAACCGAAATAGTAGTCCCTCAAACTGAATGCCCTGATGTGTTATAAGTGTACTTTAGAAGACTATAAGTAAAATTTTCTTGATATTCGAGAATCTGTTTGCATAGACTTTGGAGTCTTCTAAATCCCGACAAAACTTTTGGAGTTAAGATATTAGAGTTTTTGTTCCTGCTTAAACGTATCTACACAATGTAACTGCTTTTAAAACTCCACTGAGATATACCTCTTTGTTAGTGAATCTTCTGAACAAGCGTTTCGAAATATGGAGAATTAAATAACCCGTATAGAATATCTGATTAATATCGATCAACGTACAAACGACTCTATCCAGAGTTATAAATTTGATTTTAAAGAAAGCCAGACAAATATAAAGACATCCTTCGAATTCAATAAAGACTTTTTTCAGAGTACTAAAGAAACGCAGATTTCATTGCATTTGTCTTTTTATTTATGGAATTGTGGATGTTCACAATATGATATTGGGATTATTTGCCATAAATAAACATCTGCATCATGTAATCTCAATATTTCGACTTAAGTCGCAATCGGGAGAAATGGATATTTAAGTTTCACCTGACCACTGCACTATATATGTTAAGTTGTTCAGATGCTTAGTTTATCTTCACTAATTCTACTTTTATGAACACATTCAAAATTTTTTCTGCTCAATTTTCTTCTCCATTCGGATTTAAATATCCCTCTAAGTTTATGACATACAGCCAGTAGAAATCAATTAGAATCAATATATACGCTGATATTATGTTTCCATAATGATGAAATGTATAGCATATACACACATTTGTTATTCCCACTTCCAATATATACACAAAGAGAAACGTTAAGCACCCCCTGGAAAGTCTGCACCGACCGATAAAATCATTGGTGTAGGGAGATTGTTGGCAAACTGATGTTGCAGAAACGATTGTGATCATAAAGGGCAACATTCTTGCGATAAGAAATCACCATTAATGACAATGAGCTATACAATTTATTCAGGATATTGTTAGCCAAATTAAAAGTGTGTGTTAACAAAATCAAAAGTGTATTTTAACAAAATCAAAAGTGTATTTTAACGAAATCAAAAGTGCATTTTAACAAAATAAAAATATGCTTGTAAGTATGATACTTCAGGGTCCATCTGGCTTTACATGGCGAACATATTGAAGTAAAAGTGTCACTGTGTAGAACACATCCCTAGAGCAGAAGGTCAATAGCGCGTAATCGGTCGGTGCAGACTTTCCAGGGGGTGCTTAACTTTTTTCTTTGTGTATATCTTTATCTACACCAGTCTTAATCATGGATTGGAAATGTGTTTATAGAAAGCTGCGACGATTGACATGAGTTATATTTTAGACAAGAAGATTTTCCCTGTGCCCGTGTGTTTAAGTGTTCATAAATATAAAGGAAACCGAGTTTTATTTCTAACTCGCGTAAGTGAGAGAAAAGACAGTTGAGCCTACTACTGGTAATGTTTTTACAAAAGAATCAATTGTATTTCATTATGCTGACCATCATTCAAAATGAGCGTATAATCTATTATTGGAGACAAATTTAATAAGACATACCAAATGAGATGATAGGATCATATGTCGTCTGACAGGAAATATGAGTAGAAAACAAAGGTTCATTTGATAGGGTTATTTTCTTGGGATAAGCCAGTAGTGCGTGGACATATTAATTAGGGTCAGTTTACAACCATATTTTCCATTACTGGGAAGGATAGCATCTGTCAGCCAGACAAAACAAATCCACTTTTACACAAGAAACTTACTAAACTAGATGACGTCAATTCTAATAACCAGGAATAGTTTGACAACATATGCAGCAAAACGAAAGATGATCCCGAAATCAATCGTTTTTTTCTTTCATTTTAAAACAAATTAATTTTACGGCCCATCAAGTCAATACTTTCTATTCTCTAGACATTTTCTGTGAACCTGTCAGTTTTGACTGAAAGCCAAAAAAAAAACTGACTTGCATACTTATTCTGTCTGTTTGGTTTGTCTTCAACGTCATTAGGTATGTCTTTACGAACCGTCCCGATCAGCTCTTTAAAAGGGTCAAACAACATGAACGACACTAATAAAACTGAAAAAAAAACTCCTGTAATATCCTTGGATAGATGAAATGGCCATGTCTCAATTGGCTTGTTTGGATCTAACGTTCTAAAAAATGCCCATATTGCTGCGAGATGGGCGCGCGCGTGACCTCCGCCATCTTGGATTAAAATCGCCTTATCTCGTTGTAATGGCGGCGCTCGCTTGAACTCAACGTCCCGTGGCCACCATTCTACGTATAAAGTTTATCTGGAATGAATGTTTTAGATGTCAACTATGACGTCATAAGATAATTAATTTAGGAGAAGTTGTTGAAAATAAAATAATTGTTTGAATTTTGTGGCAAAAATTTCATTTTATTTTTAGCAGAGTTCGTATAGTACACATTGATTATAAAATCGCGAGTTTGGTCAACTTGCATTTACATTCTGTGCTAATGCCGGGGTCAATGCCTGGATTCGCGATGTGCGAAAATAAACTGTTATGGTAATCCCTATTAGAATATATTTTAATCGTTTTAAATAATCTGACATTGTAATCTTTATTTCAGCAATTTGTTTAAAGGGGCATGAGCTGCCAAAATTCACAGTTTTTTCATAACTTCTGATCGTCACGACAGTAAGATGCTTTGAAGGCTATCGAAAAACTAAATGATTGGCGTTGGAATGAGAAAAATCCATACAGTATGTGGCCTGTATGAACCGAAAACGTGTTCAAAAGTAAACAAAATTTAAATAACCGGGACGACCATTCATTCATTCTAAGCCAAAGTTAGTTTAAAACAGTACTTTATCGTACATTTTCGAGACTTGAAGCATTAAAAAGCTTCTGAATTCTACCTCTTGAGAAAAATAGCCAATAATTTCAGCATTCTGTTTTAACGTCAAAATATCAACATTTTGGCAGCTCATGCCCCTTTAATACACCACAACCTTTTCAAGGGTGTAACTTGAAAACAGATTGCGCAAGGCAATTCACATATAATCCCTATATCGTTTAACATTTGACTTGAAGTTAAACTATCCCCAATTACTGGGTTCGATCATATGACAGCAACATAATTTTACTTCGAGAAACCTATGGTCTCACATATTCAGTGCAAATTTGAGAGGCATTAGATAATTAAAATTGCAGATTTTAAAGTATATGGTGTAAGAACCAGATACTGATCTAGTTCAGAGAGACGTCTTGTTTGCAAGTTTCAACTCATCACATTTGGTGCACATTAGTCTCCAATGTTATCTGTCTTCTAGTAAAAACGTTGTTGCTGCAAGGGAATGGGCTAGTCATATTAGTATCTTGGAATAAAGAAGTGCGTAAGAGTTTTAGTGCATTTTTAATATGATTTTTTCTTTGTCCCTGTAATATATTTCTTGGACATACTCAACGTTTTGAATTTGGTTTAACTTAAAGGATAAATGTCAAGTTTAAGTCAATGCCTCCTATTTGCTAATCTATTTGTTTAAAAATATGCACCGTATAGACTTACGAACGTAGCCAAAAGCAAAATGAGATTTTACACACGAAACCTACACAATTGAAGGCATTTTTATTCTCTCTACAGCCTAGATACGGAAATTAATTAGCTTTAGCGCCGTGACGTCACAGTTGACATCTGATATATACATTATTATCCCAATTCAGAGAAAATTCTAGGCCTCCGATTGGTCAGTTGGCCTCGGATAACCTGCCGCATTTGCTCTCTCGGCGTGGTACATTTTTTCCGTGTACCTACGGAGTCAAGCAATCACGCAGAGTTGACAGCAACCATCCAAACGACCAGCGCGTGAGTCCTTAACTCCGTATATAGGTACACGGAAACTGAGATCTGCCACTCGCGTTTAGGTGATGACGTCATCCGGTGACGTCGTGTTCCATCACGTCACCAAAATTTAAAAATGATGACGTCGTTCAGTGTCAGGGCGTTTGACGTCACAATGAAAACGTTCTCTGCGTATATGCTAGCTTATACGCCAGCTTTGTCCTATCTCACAACATGTAGGGAAATCACGCATGTGTTAGAATTTGCGTGTTATGCTCTTCATTGCTCGGGCTCGTGAAAATATTGATCTTCTCAACGAAATATCAGGCCGTATCACGCAGCACACTGGTATAACTTATACTGTTGTTGTGACGTCATACACAAACGACGTTAAGCCAGGGCCTTTTCATGGTTGGTTGAAATGACGCCGAAAGCGTTCAAATGCCAACTATGATGTCAAATACGAAGATATTTCCGATTAGTGACGGAAGATATGCATGATCTTAGTGGCTAAAGCCTAGCGCACACGAGAGGCGCCGGCTGAGCTGCCGGCTACGCGTGGCTGAGAGCTAAGCTGTTTCCCCCGTGTGCGCGTAAATTTGGGTGAGATTTTCGCCTCTCGAGGCGGTGAGGAAAGTATTTAGCATGTTTGATATTTTCTGCCTCTCGTGGCAAGAATCTCACCGTGTGCGGACAACGTAAGCTGCCGGCTGAGCTGAGAGGAGGGATAGTCCAATCACGTGTGCCTATTAAATCATGTGACCACTTAGAATATTACGTAACACGGGTAGTGACACTTGTGTACGTCAGTGAACTTGGGTGACAAGGAACTGGCCTCAGCCGAGATCTCATCGTCTGCGCTGAAATTTGTAGCTGCTCCCTTGGCCACGCGTGCCTTGTAGCTCAGTCGGCGCCTCTCGTCTGCGCTAGGCTTAAGGATAAAACTTAAGGGAAATTTTAAGATGGACCTTTGCCACTTTTACGAAACCCTCTTAACCCCATCTTAAAATTGTCACCTAAAGCCTAGCGCACACGAGAGGCGCTGGCTGAGCTGCCGGCCACGCGTAGCTGGGAGCTAAGCTGTTTCCCCCGTGTGCGCGTAAATTTTGGTGAGATTTTCGCCTCTCGAGGCTGTGAGGAAATTATCTGGCATGTTTGATATTTTCTGCCTCTCGTGGCAAGAATCTCACCGTGTGCGCACTACGTGAGCTGCCAGCTGAGCTGAGAGGAGGGATAGTCCAATCGCATGTGCCTATTAAATCATGTGACCACTTATAATATTACGTAATACGGGTAGTGACACTTGTGTAGGTCAGTGAACTTTGGTGACCAAGAACTTGCCTCAGCCGAGAGCTCATCGTCTGTGCTGAAACTTATAGCTGCGCCCTCGGCCACGCGTAGCTGGCAGCTCAGCCGGCGCCTCTCGTGTGCGCTAGGCTTTAGCGATAACTTAAGAGGGAACTCTCCTCAAGTGGATGAGGGAAACTCCTTAGATACCGATGTTTCCTAGCAGATCACAAGGTTTTTTTTTAGTCTTGAAAAAGTCATTTTCTCAACTAACACTGCTTGAATGATAGGACAGTGACAAACTTTCTTCCGATAAAGCCTGTTGTGATTTAAGTACATTGCATAAGAACTCCACAAAGGGGAGTAACTCATGAGCACAAATATCGTCAAATAGTAAAATGCACTGGTATTGAATTTTGAATAACGTATTAAATCCGAAGAGATTTTTTATACGATTTCAAAAGTCTCCTCGCTGTTTCATCCCAATATAACAATTGCGCTTATGTTTATAAACTAAAAAATGACTTGAAGAGACCTTAAAAATTCACTTAAAGTTGAGGTGACTTTAAGGTAAGGCGGTTTCGTAAAATAGCATCAACGTCTTAACTTTTTCCTAAAGCCCCTTTCACAATTGAGATACGGCGGGTTTACGGCTCTTGCGGTCGTGAATTTTGGCCTTCCGTACGATGGACCGCAGCCTTCCTTGCGGGCAACCGCACCTTACCGCGAGGAATTTTTGTGCCGCAAGAGCCGCAGAAAAGTTTGGTGTGCACATGGAATCCAATTTTTGGCCGTGCGAATTTTCTTATTACCTCTGATCCGTGCGGGCGCTAGTATGTTCACCGTAAACCGTTGTATCTTGACGCGCGGCTGTTGCACGATTTTTTCGTATGGTAAAATGCTCCGTACGGTGAAATTTCTTGTTCCGCCAACCTTGCGGCAGTCGTAAACCGTTGAACGATTCGCCGTCTCGGTCTTGCACCGCCTTGCGTTCACCGTGCAAAAAATACCCCCAGGTATGCTTCTTCTAACGGTTTTTTTTTATCTCTGCGCCTATTTATACTGCAATTACGTCTGCGGAGCCCAAAATAGCCGCACGATTTGACAAAATGCCGTAAGACGCCCGCTCATTGGTGCGCGGCGAAAAACAATGACGCACGATGCATCTTGCGGCACGCCGCATGTTCCAACCAATCACGTAGCACCTCCACGCAACTGTCTCACGGATCACGTGCGCTAGACGTGCGTTGCTTGCGTCACTCCGCACGGTTCGCCGCAAGAGATTCGTGGATTAAAACGTGCGGAAACCTTGCCACGCCCTTACGATGCCCGGGCCAATCGTAAAATGGATTATTTTCTTGCGGTAATTTTTCCGATTCTACTGCGGCCCGAAAAATTTTATCTCCACCGTGCGATCAATTTCAGTATTTTGACCGTGCGGCGAAAGCCTCAATTGTGAAAGCCCCTTTAGGGGAAAATTAAGGTGTCCTTAGCTTAACGGGGCTTCGTAAAAGTGGACCCAGGAACCTTACTGAAAGTTCGTTTTGTTTCAATATTATGTTTTTAGATACATATTTACTCAATTTACAATAAGAAATCACCGCGTGTTCAGAAAGAACTGAGCATTTATCCTTTGAGACAATTCTGGATGGGTTATGAGACCAGGTTAGATGTAGATGTGAATGATGGGTGTGTTTCGACCTGTTGACGAAAGTCGGAATACATGTAGAATGATCCTTGCCATTTGTTTTGCCGGTTATTATGTTACGAGACAAAATAATAAATGAAAAAATAACAGAACGACCGATAAATTTTGTGTATAAATTTAGCTTTTTATCAAAACAACAAACTGAGTAACTTATCTACAGGCAAACACTATACAAACAGTGGCAAGAAAACATCTATCGAAATGAATTTAAAACTTAAGAATTTACAGTTCCTAGAAACCTGTAATCCGATAATAAGTTCACCGGTATAGCAGTAAAGATCCGATGATCACGAAATATAAATGCACATAATGAAATCCTGGAATCGCACTGGTAAATCCACAGAATAGGAAACTTGTAAACACACTGGTAAAACAAACATATCAAAATGATTGTATTACAAAAGCTGACAGGCCGGATATCATTCCATATAACACCAATCCAGAACACAACTTACACGCATTAGAATGAATTTGAATATCTATAGACTTGCCATATTCAAGGTTCGAGAAAGTTTCTTGACTTAAGCAATACAAAAGCTAATTGTAAACAGCCGTCGGACTGAACCGGCGAACAAACAATAGGAAAACAAACAATAGAGTTCGAGAAAGATCTGTAGACTTCCACATAAAACACAAAAGATTTACAAAAACAATTAAATAAGAAAGTAGAGATTAATAATCTTACTATACGTAATATATAAAACTTGTTTCTACGTAAAATTCTGTC
This sequence comes from Lepidochitona cinerea, assembly GCA_963971465.1. Taxonomy (NCBI): domain Eukaryota; kingdom Metazoa; phylum Mollusca; class Polyplacophora; order Chitonida; family Tonicellidae; genus Lepidochitona; species Lepidochitona cinerea. The sequence continues at coordinate 96,493,002 of OZ020551.1, read as the reverse complement.
TGAAAGACCCTTGAAAGATGTTTATAGCACACACAAAGTCATTGTGGTGATTCAAAACATTAATATGGATGCAAATTGGAGATGTTATTTTGAAATATCTCCATATAGGTTATTTCCCGAATCTAGGACAATTGAACTACCGTCTACTTATCGATTGTGTGTAGACAAAACGGAAGTAAGGACACCTATCACCTATCGGGGCCCTGAACATGATATCATATCTTCTCACGAAACGTCTGGTAAATTTATTTTATCAATACGGAAGTCCTTGTTTATTTGGCTTATCAACATGATTGAATTTCCATAGTCATATCTATACCATAGAATTGATTGGTTGGTTTTTTTCGCAACTCTTAACAATAGTTCACTGATATGGCGGACGTTGCCCGGACATTATCAGAGGAAACTCCATCTAATTTGGCCCAAACATCTCATGTTTGCTATAACGTCGTTTTTATCACCAAGAGATAACTTGGTCATATATACGATTTTGGTGATGTACTTAAATATTGTGCTTTTTCCCGAACCTTTATTGAAGGACAGTTTATAATAAATCTGCCCAAACTGATTTTTTTGTGATTAAATAAGCATTTTTTTTATTTTATACGTCTATAACATACATATGAAGGACAAAACATGATCAAACTTCCCACCATTTTTGGTTGCTGCATCATAAGAATTAAATAGGACAAATAGGTTTTAACGACTGCTTTCTCAACCTAGTTATCTTTGAGTGGCTCACAATAGCATGATATCTGCTCATCTGTTTTATTGATTTCACAATGGCATTGGGTTAAGTCTCTTCCGCATTCAATTCAAGCTAAACAGAAATGTTCCGAATCACAGAAAATTAAATAACCGATAAAACATACATGATAGCATCAATATCGATCAGCGTAAATATAACTTTTTCCAAATCATAATATATCAATGTCTTTGCAAACCATCCAAAACTATAAATTTAATATTCAATGAATGTTTATCGAGTCATAAACTACACAAGTGTTCTTCCAATTGAATATAGAATGAATCGAGAGCATCAGAATTCTTCTCGTATAATTTAATTTGTCGTTGGGAGGAAAGAGAGTTTAGTACTGGTGTTCATCATAAGGGATGCATTAAAGCGATAAATGTACTGGCCTCCCATCGTTGGGTCACGGATGATGGCAACCAAGTCCCCATCCTAGATATCTGCAAGGGTAAATTTGAAGAAATACAAATAAAGGGCACTAACTCAACACCATGGAGAAAAATGACATGATACACGAACAATCAAATTAATTCAGATTTATGTTATTTTATGTTTTACAGCACTTCCCTGGTCTGTATTTACAGTTGTCTCAACAAAATGTTCCTAATTTGCATAATATGCATACATGTAGTTTTAAAGTAGCAAAATAAAAATCGGCATGACACACGAAGTAGCATTGCGCCAAGGTAAAACACGGAATGGGTTCCATGATGGTTTTGACTGGACTCGTGAAGATCACACAGTGGAGGAGAAAAAGTTACACAGCACAACACTTTGGCAGAGTTAATACTGACTAGGTTTCAAACCAATCTTACAATTAATTTATCTCTCAATTCACTATATAATTTATTTACTATCTTTGCAGTAACCGTAAGATTCATTCATCATGAAGAATTCTTTGTGCTCGTGTGCAAAATGGTTTGGCGAATTAAAATGTCCAAATGACAGTGATGTATTTTGTAGTGCATCAGAGAACGGTCAAAATATATTTCTTTCTCTAAAGCTTAAGTCGGTATGGCTATGAGATTACCGCTGGGGTATAGTTACTCTGGCATTCAACCATATTAAGAAACAATCTAAGATAACAGAGATTTAAATAAACAGACCAGGATATCTTATAACATCAATATCGATCAACGAAAATATCCCTCTCCTGTGTGCCAGCCATCCAGAATTACAAATTTGATATTCAAAAATAACTTACAGACTACAAAAACTTGTTCTAATAATTTGATAAAGAATCCATTCTTGGATTACAAGAGAAACGCATATTTCTCATCATTCAATAATATTTTCCTTTTTTCATTTGATAAATTAATGAACCCGGGGAATGGGAAGTTTGTGTTAGTATTGCTAGCCATACATTTTAGCTTTTTATACACGGTTTTTAAAGATTGGTATTATTTCAGCAAGTTCACACAGACAGCTTATATGCATTAGCATCATTTGACATTTACATTCAAGAGATTGCAAGTATTTTTTTAAATTACTTTTAAAACATCGGAATCGCTAAAGGAAATCCATCACTTGAATGGAAAGATAAATGGCTGTCTAGCCAAACCTACTGGATGCTTAATCCGTTTTCAACGAAAAAATACTGGAGTTTTAATAGTCCAATTGTTTATGTAATTTTACCAGTTGCTAAATGGGTTGTCGTTAACTAGCTAGATACAAAATGAACGTCTCCAAGATACTAACTTACGGCAAACTCGCTGATATAAAATACAGTCAAGACCACAAGACACAAGCATTTTAAAAATAATGGCTTTTTGCAGCTTCAACTATCAGATATTATTAAATTGAACCATAATTAAAACTTTTCGGTCCAGACGTAAAATTTATTTTTTCTTTTATTCAAACATAAATAAAATCCGTGTCGTTTCCAAGATTAACTAAAAAAGTTTTATAATTACGTTTGAAGAAAGTGAGAAATACGCTTAAAGGAAGTCCATTGTGCGCAAGTCATAATGGACATGTCAGGCTTCCCTAACGATCTAAAGTTTTATATACTACTGGCCTTGCTGTAGTACCTTGTTTCTAAATATTGTAGCTCGATTAAGCATCGAATTTGCAACTCTTTGTGGGTATTAACTGCACCTTTTGCACAGGTGTAATTGTTTTGGGCGGTTGTTTGAGTGCAGATAATCTGAGCTTCTGTCACGGGTCCGGAAGTAATATCCGATTTGACTTGCGAGACTGAGACCGCGTGAAACGTCTCCCTTTATACCAATTATGAAGCTTCACACAGACAAAAGAATAGATAATATATAAAACGAATTTTGAGTTCAAGGCTTTCCCGTTTTCCTCCATATTATACTCTTGACCCCGATCAGAAACTAATTCCCATGCTATTTCCGGAGCAGAAGAACAATAATTAAAACGTTCCAATTATTAGGAAGTGGCGACAAGGCCATGCCGAAAGATTGATTGATTGATATTTTACACCGCGATAAAATGTTCATTCCATTTAGATTAGATTATTTCACTTATATTGCGACGTTGCCGGCATTTGGAGGAGGAAACCACACAATGGCATGTTTTTATTTTTCTCCCCTTTAACAAATTTACAACATGAGTTGAAAATATCATAGATTCTCATCAACAAACGCTTGCGTTTTGTAATGATATAGAAGTATTCGGTCAGGCAATTTAATCATTATACCCCAAAGGAAAACAATAATTCTCCTTTGGTGCGATGGTTTCATTTTGATTTTGTTTAGCGGATTTCTAAAACGAATTTACTTTCGTCCTTCATCTTAAGACCTGGGCCTAGTTTCACAAAGTGACCTTAGCTAAGTGTGATCTTAACTACCATGGCAAGCAATGATAAAGGTATACGTTGCAATTGGTAATTAAGATCACCTTAAGCTAAGATCGCTTTGTGAAACTGGGCCCAGATATTGACTGAATCATATTTCAATTTATTCTGACTATATCTGTGCCTACTTTGAGTATCTTGCTATGAACCCTCTTTTGGAAGCAATGTTATTATGAGAAAGTCTACGTTTTATCCTAAAGCAAAACTGAGAGGATAAACGGCTTTAATTGCACAGAATAGTCTCCCACACGTAACATATGGATCCAAGACCAATTGCCTGTGTTTTTAGTTGTGAATATTTCACACAAAATAGCCTCTGTCACTCAAGGATAAAGAAATGTTATATCCATCGTAAGAGTTGATTCCATTACAATAACCAAATATGGAACTTTAAGATTGTCAGTATCCTAAAGAATGAAGTGTTACGTGTTACATGTTGTAGTTTGCAAAAATCAGACCGAATATCGGAAACTTTATATGAATCCCCAGAAGGTTTGATAAATCTAATCCCAGTCTTTTTGGGCGTACAAACATGTCTAGGTCTCACATTATTTAATTTTAGCGTACAAAGTTCTGAAGACTTTTAAAGTGCTTATAGTATTAGCACGCGACTGAATCGTAAAATGAAAATAGAGAAATATGATTTTGTAGCATCGAAAAGGCTGATAACGAGTGGCTTGAGAAAGTCTCATTTTCAACGCATGCACCAACCAATCAAATTGCACTAAATTTCCAGACACAAGTTTCATCCCTTTGCATAGTTGTTTCTCTTTGACGCTTTGTGTTTGAACGATCCAAAGACCTCGAGAAGTTGTATATATGTTATCTAGATCTAGAAATAAGTATACGCTCAGCTCTATATGGATTATTTATACTGGCTTTACCAGCGTCTGGTAGTTTATTAGTCTCAGATGAAGAAAACGTGCGATGTATGCGATTTTTGTTGAATTCCCTAAGAATCGCATGCTATAAGTCGGTATTACAAATCACGTGAGGTCTTGAAGTTATCTCGCTGTCGCCCTAATTTCGACCAGGGGTGGAGTGTCAGTGTGGGCGTCCGTAGGGCGTCCATTCTCAACTTAATCTCAGTCAGCAAGATGGCAATTTAGCAATCAGAATATGAAGGTAATATATTAGGCCTAGACATGTTTGTACGCCCAAAACACTGGGGTTAGATTTATGAAACATTTTGTTTATTATGGTCTCTTATTAAGATTTAGTAAAATAATCAAGGGGATCCATATGTTTTATATAGAAATTCAGTTTATTTTTCTTATATTTAGATGTTTTCAGAGAAATTTCTGTCACGATGTAAATACAGCATACCTATTGGTTCCATAAAACTGACAAACTTACTTTTAAGTCCTAGATCTATACAGAAAGTGGACAGTAAGTCTTCCTGATATATCTATGATACGATCAAACTTCAAACAATGTCATAACAACTATGTAATAGTAAGCTTGGAAAGACTCTCTACTTAAATCTAAAATTTTAGAAAAGTAAGTTAAAGAAAAATGTCGAATGTGACGTGCTGAAATAAGCTTGATGCCATTAATACACGTTACCCTAATTTCCCCGATTTTCTCAGAAGTGATTAGACATTTATAATGCTGTCTCAATATTTTAGCAAAACATTACTTGGCATATATCAGAATCAATTCTACTGAATTGGAACGACTGAAACGAGACTCAGAAAGTATCACCCCCCCCCCCCCCCCCTCCTCTCCCGACCATCATCATTGCTCTATAAAAGGACATTTAACAAAGTTGTGTAATATATGATGAATAGCAATCATTGCATAGGGGTATTGATTGATTGATTTAGTTTTCATGTTGCACTCCAGGTTATTTCACTTATTTCAATGGCATACCAAGTTTTATATGGAAACCCTCCGCAATTCTTCGGGTACTCTTTCATACAATCATAATACTCTTCTGCTGTTCAACTCTCGATTTATATCAGTCTTTTTAGACGTGACTCTAATTTTATTAGATTTATGTGATTTTATTCTTATTATCCAAAGGCAGTATCGGTTTTGTGCATTTCTCAAATGAAGGGTTGAAAAAGATCTCGGAAGCTCGTCTCTTTAATTTAGGATATCTCCTTCTATTTCTCCAAACCGGTTAGTGACAACCGCTTATTAAAGTCTTGCTTTTCTCTATTTTTGTCCCTGGTATCAAGTACGGAACATTAACAGTCATTATGTAATCAATCTTTTTTCTGAGAAAGCCTAATCTCAGGTGGTTATATAGAAGAAGTGTTTTCTTGCACAATCAATATTCCGCGCGTTGTACCAACTAACGTACTTCATGACGATGAAGAAAAGACAGAAGTCGAGTTCAAGATATTCGTCTTAAGACTTTTCCCAGGGTGTAGTCGACTATAGAGGGGTTGGTTACACTGTACAATAAGTAACTGGTATGGAATACGTACAAATCTCTTCAGTATTTCTCAAAGACTTTATTACAAGTATAGGTAACTGCATTTCTAGACAGATGTGTTATTGATACGAAATAATATTGGTTTCTACACACTTAATGTTCTTCGGGCGAGACACTGCGATATGTCACTATGATTAAACAACACTATTCCTCCAGTGCCCCAACAATGCACGGAAACATATAGCGTTCTATTAATAAATCAACCAGACAGTGGTTCACATTATTAATTTGAATATGTTTATTGAATTGATTGCTTCTGGTTTTATCATATCAATATATAGTCAGATGTTGCCGTCTCTATTTCAAACAAAAGAGGATTTCTTTTGCATTTCTTCTTTGATTTATTATCTTCAATGCTTCTATCGCTTCCTCATAATTAGCACTGCAGCGTATCCTGACTTCCATTTACACTGAAGTCCCTTTAAATGAAAGGTCGTATTGTTAGTAATTTCCAGTAATATTGGGGGAGGGGGGCTAAGACTCTTTTTTGTCTAGGAAAACCGCGACCTTTTACACATGTATAGATTATTTCCAGTAATATATTGTGCCTAAGAACATACAATGACAAAACGTCCTGTAACCTCGTCTGTCTGCCCATGGGTAATACTATACCTCAAATCACTTACAGCTCAATATTTGAGAGACATTCTAGGAAAAATCCTTTGATGCTGTATTTCTTTTCAAATTATAGGTCATTGGATCTTCTTAGTTACTGGATTTAACTAGTCATTTAGTTATGTCTGTAATTGGATATTAACATTAACAAGAGCTTTATAAGTAAGCCACAGAAGATTACCAAAATATTAATACTATATTTATCTATCCAATCATATCCCTATTTGTTAAAAACAATATTTTATTGATTGATGTTTTACGCCGCACTCAAGATTATTTCACTAATATGGCTGCGCTGCCATGGTTAGAGGGGAGAGAAACCGGCGAATACCTGGCAACTCTTCCACATACGACAGGTCCAGTTTTATTCAACTTTATTGGGTCTGAGTGGGATTTGAACCCGTGACATATCGATGGAAGGCATCAGTCGAACTGAGAAGCAAACTAAGTTATCGAGGGCCCCAAAGGAGTTGACTAATTAAAGGGTCAAGACTCTTATGGCCATGAAATATCAGAGCTTACACAAGGCGACAACAACCTTCAATTAATTATCCCAGAAAATTTTATTTTGATAACCTTTAAATTTATCCAATTATGTAGCCAAGAAAAAAGCCTGGAAAGTATGTCTAACTTGTTTATTTTTAGTACATGTACTCAGGAAAAATAGATGTTAAAACAATCATTTTTCATTTTTAGTTGAAGTCCGTTCATTGTAAAGTATGGTTGCTATTTGTATATGTGTTCGGTGAAACGTCATGTTATCGCCCAAGGATACATACGCTCCGTGATGTGTCATTTCAAACGAAATAAGATCGTTCTGAATGTGACCATCCTTTAATTTCACTTCAGTCACTTCCGCCTCCGCCGTGTTCCGTTTTTTAAAATGACATATAATATTGACATTGATGACTGGCGTTCCAAAAAACCGTACTAGTTGATTGCACTGGCTTCTTATTATGTTGTCTCGCTAAATTCCATTTTGTTATTTTTTAGTTTGATTAGGGGTGGTGACTCAGCTGATGCTGGTTATCTATATATTCATACAATCGATATGTAACAATCGCATTAACAACCATCACCCCCGTCAAAATGCAATGATATCCCCCTTTCAAAAAAAAATATCTAAAAAAAAGATTATAAACTGAAACGTAATAAAATTAGATATTGGTCTATCTATTTGTCCAAATCGTTTCCATGTTCTCCTTTGTATGTACTGATTCAGGTATCTGTATATGAAGACCTGATATTTGAGTTAAGATTGTTGGAAAATAAGAAGTAGAATATTAACAAGAGCAACACATTTCAAACCCTTATCATACGAGATCATTTGTATACCTTTCTATTAGATTGCTGTGCAAGTCTGTTGGATCAAAGCAAGTCTTTAGATGGGAGATATACCCAAGTAGATAATGACTAGGTTAGAAATAATATTCAGTATTGATTATTTTCTTACGTGGTTTCCTTGCCATTGGAACCAACAGCAGCTTTACTCCGCATTGAAACCAGCAGTAACTTTACTCCGCATTGAAACCAGCAGTAACTTTACTCCGCATTGAAACCAGCAGTAATTTTACTCCGCATTGAAATCAGCAGTAACTTACTCCCTATTGCAACCAGCAGTAAACCCTCCCCCCTCCCACTGACACCAGCGCTAACATTTCTATATAACACGTTGTTTATATAAAGTTCCACAGAATCTGACAACACCTTGTTGGACAAAATAACATCCTCAAGACATCTGTCTAATAGCCGTATTTTGAAATGAATTTAGGACAAATTTAATAATATCAAAATGTTAAATTGACTTATATGTTGTTAACACTTTGTCATGGGTATTGCAAATCATTACGGTTTTAGGGAAACATGGAAATACATTTTTACTCGCATAATTATACTATGAGAACGCTAGCAAAAACATGCTGGTTTTATTTTTTTTTATTTTCTTTATGTATAAAATTTAGCTATGTGTAATATTGTACATTTACGAACGAGAAGAAGTAATAAATTTAAACCTCGTTATTTGACATTGAAACTAAACAAACCCTATTGGAAAAGATTATATTACAAAGACATCTAGCGAGATGCTTTAATACAGGCGTCAAAGACTTTATAGCATCAATTCAAGTATTGAACCGAATAGTTGTCAATTCCATGGATTGGGAACTGATGAGACATGTGAATTGTGAGCAGTCACACATCAAAAGCTAACCACATTCTGAATGGAATAGTTTGTGTGCCATGAGTTTTTATTAAGGTAATGATGGAATGAATCTCGGCCGAGTTTGATAAAGAGGCTTTGAACCCAGAAATTTGACGGGATCAATATATGAAGATTTGACTATTCACCGAGTAATGAGAGGTCGTTCTCCATTTTCAACATTAATCACAATTTTTTCAGCTGGCTTTTCAACGACTTGAAGGACTTCCTGGTTTTATGCCGTTAACAGAGCTTTTCTTTGGCTTTTCAACGGATTAATTCCCGTGTACTTTGGACAAATTAGTGACGTTTTCTTGACATTAATTTGGCACTGTGCATCAATCTGACAAGCAGGCAGATTGGAAACACCCAAAAAATGGTTGTCTGATTTGACAGTAGGATGGATATAGAAACACAAAAGCGGAAAATCTATTCCATTACAAGGATACATTGTAACCATTCATTTAATTATTTTGTAAAACAATATCTTGCTTTGTAGATATAGAACTGGATGTAAGGTCATCTTCATTTAAGTCAAACACGAAAACTATTCCAGAAACTATCTGGCTTTTATTTTTAGACAGTTTTATAGGAAAATATGTTTGTGCACTCTGGTCGAAGTCCTCAAAATATTGTTTTATGTAACATATTCGTACTCGTACATGTCAAAATGTGTTGCCCTCCAAATAAAAACAATTCGAACGTTACAAAATCTAAATTATGCGAATCTGCAATCGCGACCTAGAATCCTTTATGTTTTCACGAGGAACACTATCGCACAAACGTAGCAATCTGGGACGTTGGGTGGTTGGCCTTTATTTTCAGCATTAATCACATGTTTAGCTAATATTTTCCTTGCAGAAACTAAGTTTTTTTAAGTACTTAAAGGCCCACTTGCCGCCGTAGCCTGTTTAAATTTGCTAAGAAAACCAATTTACATGAGCTTAGTACGACTAATACCACTAAACTTAAACATAGGACACATAAAACATGTCTAGATAGCTTTAGAATGTAGAAATGGGGTGAAAAACAAACGAAGAATCGAAGCCTGATTACAACAACAACGATCAGTGTCGGTCAACTTTCGTGTTGGATTACCCTCATTTCAGGCCTTTTTATCTGTGGTGTACACTCAAACAATTATCAGCAGGCTTTTCCAGTCGCTGTTAACCGATCGTCAGTCTGTATTTCTCAGATAAATAGGCCTACGTAAAATTACACTGTGCCGTTAGTTCACTCACTCGACTGAAACATAAATTCGCCCCAGCGAGCAGTTTGGTTTGTTTACGTTCCGGGTACCTAACAATTCAAATTCAAATTAAAAATACAAAGTGAGGTCCAAACTTTTTGCGGCAAGTGTGCCTTTAATATAGAATTCTGTTTCCTGACATACAACGGGTTTAGCCTATTCTTTGTACTAAGAATTAAAATGACTGAACAATTTGACAGATGTTCTGTTAAAGGCACACTTGCCGCGAAAATCAGGAATATTGTTTACATTAAAAAAGAAAGACCGTTTTCTGTATTTTTCCCAGACAATATAAGTTAGGAACTTATTTTTACCAAAATTTAAAAGTTTGGACGTCACTTTGTATTTTTAATTTGAATTTGAATTGCTAGGTACCCGGAACGTAAACAAACCAAACTGCTCGCTGGGGAGCATTTCAGTCGAGTGAGTGAACTAACGGCACAGTGTAATTTTACGTAGGCCTATTTATCTGAGAAATATAGACTGACGATCGGTTAACAGCGACTGGAAAAGCCTGCTGGTGATTGTTTGAGTGTACACCACAGATAAAAAGGCCTGAAAAGAGGGTAATCCAACACGAACGTTGACCGACACTGATCGTTGTTGTTGTAATCAGGCTTCGATTCTTCGTTTGTTTTTCACCCCATTTCTACATTCTAAAGCTAATTAGACATGTTTTATGTGTCCTATGTTTAAGTTTAGTGGTATTAGTCGTACTAAGCTCATGTAAATTTGTTTTCTTAGCAAATTTAAACAGGCTACGGCGGCAAGTGGGCCTTTAAACAAAAGGCCTTATTTATTTCGTTGTTTCTTAAATGACATGTATTACAACACAAAGCTGTGCTTTTGCATTAAATTGGTAAAAACATTCTTGAAAGCGAAATTAATTCTACTTATGTTTTAAACTGGGTAACTGTCCCCCAACTTATGAACAATTGCTATCATCGTAAATGACTTTATAATGCATATCTTTTTTTTTTTAGAGTTACGGCTTTGTTCCAACCGCAGCGATAATTTTGCGAAAGGCCTTAAAGGGAGTTATAGCCAGAAAGCTTTTACGAACATCCTTGGGAAATATTATGTAATTTGCATTAAGTGCATTGTAGAAAATGTAATTTACAAAAATAAAGTCGGGCGCAGTACAAACACAATTCATTATTGCATATACCGCTCTACGATGGTTAAGAAAATTAATTAGCTAATTGACTTTTGACGTCAAAGACGACCTCTGTTGCATAAGTGAAGTAATGTGACAGTTTGTATACATCGGAGATCGTGTATGACGTCTTTTTCACGATTTTTGCCAAATAGTAACGAAAAATATGCATATTCCTACTCACCCTGTTTTGACTACTAGGGAACTAACGGAAAGGTAAACGCGAAGCCAGAATAAATTTTAGAGAAGTTTGAGTGATTGTCGTTTTTTATCAGGGCCGGTAAGGAAAATTAAGGAAATTAACCTAGGTTTAAATGGCAGAATTTCAGAGTAGACCAATTTCTCTCACACGTGTGCAATGACTGGTGAGCTAGGCGTCTGCTGATTGGTCGAACGAGAGACGCTCCAAGCCCTGGCTACCGTATCCGTAAGTCGATATCTGATAACGCTTCGCAACGTTAGCACAGTTTGCTAGAAAAATCGGGAAAATATGATTTTGTTACCGTTGGAAAGGAAAATGTTACTGCGCATGTACTGTATTTACTAGTTCCTTTCCCTTTGCTCTCTCCTTTAAGCCATGTTCAGAAATCCTTTAAAGTGCCAAATTCGCACGTCTTTAATAAATTCTGATTGTCACTACAGTAAGAGGCTTTGAAGGTCACCGAAAAACTAAATGACGCTGGCATGAGGAAAATCTATACAAAGTCGACGAACAAATGCCGAAGTTATTTCAAAACGCTACATTAGCGTATATTTTCGAGATAAGGAGCATAAAAACATTCGGATTGTAAACCTTGAGAAAAGTAGCTGATACTTTCACCATTCTGTTTTAACGGAAAAATATCAACATTATGGCAACTCATGAATAGAAGGCAATATAGGCGTACATTGTTCATAAATCAGTTTAGATGGTTAATGTCATAAAGTCTACAGAGACTGTTGTCTTTATACAGCAAGGCCTAATACCACGCACATGAACTTTTCTCACACTCTATTGTCCTGGAGGTAATTTATTGATCAACTCGTAATAACTAATTTGTCTAAACCTTGTTACAGGAATCGGTCACGTTATGCTAACATTATCCGCTGATGGAATTGACATCTGAATGGTGTATAGAATCTTTTGTAAAACAAGGAGCTACTGTAAAGTGTTTTATGGAAGGGGTTTATGTAATAATTTGCTGTGCGTAAAAAGATACGTAACGTTTATAGCGGGTGTGAATAGTCGTCAAAATCAAAACACGTAGGATAATTTGTACTACTTTGTACATGGTGATGTTTAATATGAGCTTTCCAGAGCAGCTACTTTCATCATCAGAAATTAAAGCAAAATGCTGTGTTTTGGTTTAAGTAAAGCCGCCCCATAAAGGACTATATAAACAGTTGTTGTTATTATTAGCTTGTAAATTGAATCGCTTTGTAGTCGCAAAAAATTAGAGGGCGCAAATATTGTTGAGCAGATATAAAAAAATATATATAGGCATATGTGAGCAATGTTTGTGTCTTCGATTTTAAAAGGCCTAGGAAATAAAGCGTTTGGCGTACAATTTATTATTGCCCAGGGCGCTTGAAAACCAGGCTATGCACTTGTATGAATTCATGGTGTTGTAAAACCCTGTTCAATTTTGACCAGACCATATATTGCTTATTATAGAACAATGTAACAAAATTGTTCTTGTCGTTATCTCTAGAACAAACTTATTAAAACTCTTCTACACTGCACCATTAAATGTCGACATTTTCAAATTATATTTTTAGGCTATTCCCATTACTTTGAAATATTACCATTATCTTAAGAACAGTTTCTTTAGATTAATTTAGTTCTCGACACCAATTGTCAAACAAACAGATTTAAAGTCATACACAAAAACCAAAACATTTCTTGAGTGTTTTTAATAGAATGCAATATAACACAATTGTTTTAGCTTTTGCATAGAATGAACCCATTGGAAACATACATTTTACGACGACCCACATTATTGATAGAATTAACGCAACTACTTGTAGGAAATCAACAACATTTCTACTTTGTTAGAGGGCCAAACTGTGAGAACCAAAGCAACCCTGTATGATTGGCAGTATAGGCAGTACAATCCCTTAATGTATCAGATATATCTTGGGATAAGAATCCTAACCAGTATTGATTATCATGGAATAAGTCGGGGTTAATGCCTTATTAGAAATCAGTTCTTCGGCTACTTCATAATGTGCCAACTAAAGGTGGTGTATGTGTGGAAGCCAAGTTTTAGTGAGCCCTTATATGAAACCAATCCATGGACCACTGTGTCAAACCATTGCATATGGTGTGAGTTGAGAATAAACATTTTCTTAAACGTTATCGATGGCGTGTGCTACAAGTAACGTACGTAAATGCATGTTAACGGTTGTCCGAGTGCATCTGATTATTAAGCAACTAGAAGGTTTAAAGTTCATTAAAAGCTTGAGCATGGGAGCTTTTAAGCCTAGCGCACACGAGAGGCACCGGCTGAGCTGCCGGCTACGCTTGGATGAGAGCTAAGCTGTTTCCCCCGTGTGCGCATAAATTTTGGTGAGATTTTCGCCTCTCGAGGCGGTGAGGAAAGTATTTAGCATGTTTGATATTTTCTGCCTCTCGTGGCAAGAATCTCACCGTGTGCGCACAACGTAAGCTGCCGGCTGAGCTGAGAGGAGGGATAGTCCAATCGCGTGTGCCTATTGAATCATGTGACAACCTAGAATATTACGTAACACGGGTAGTGACACTTGTGTAGATCAGTGAACTTGGGTGAGCAAGAACTTGCCTCAGCCGAGAGCTCATCGTCTGCGCTGAAATCTGTAGCTGCTCCCTTGGCCACGCGTGCCTTGTAGCTCAGCCGGCGCCTCTCGTCTGCGCTAGGCTTTGGTTTGCCATTTTAGGCATTTGATGCAGTTGCGTAAAGAAACTGACTGGATGATTTGGACTGTGGTTGGAACATCATCGCCAGGAAAATCGAATTGAAGTATACTTTACTATAATATATAATAAAAAGAAAATTACTTTAGCCTTAGCAGGACAATGGCATATAAGCCTTTTTAGCCAGCGCTTCGAGCCGGGATGTAGAACGACGTATTGCTAATAGTATCAATAGTTGTGACGCGGCAGGACATAACACTCAGTCCAGCTAACAAAGGACGTCCAAGTTTTCAATTTCCTGAGGCAATGTAACAAAGATGTGATATTAGAATGTTAACCCCTAAGATTATTCAACGCGTTCTCGGTTTAAGTGGTGGAGATATGCAAGGATACTCGTCCCAGATTACGATTGCCATAAGCAGTTGCCTTAGTTGAAGTGGTACGTCCATCGAGAATGGTTCTGGACAATAGGTCAACGCAATTGATGACTTTTTTTTCTCGTTTTATTGAAATTTGTTCTTTGTGTTTCATTATGAACCCTTCTCCCTTTCAATTGAACCACCTTTCCTAATTAGCAGCAATGTTTATACTTCTGTGCAGTTCCCAAAATACTATTGCGCTTCGCCAGGGGATGACTGAACGAATAAGTCAAACAAATAATCTGTTTTAATACATGAGGGATTGTGTGGTTTATTCTGTATTGTCTCTCACACCGACATCTGCTTTCCACCAATGGGTCGCGTGCTGAAATTCCACTCAGTCCAAAATGTCTGTGTGGTTTAATCGATAGTCCTAGGTAGAATGTAAGTACCTACAGGAAATCCAATGATTCCACCGGGTCCGGTTTCCTCAACCAACTAAAACTGACAACAGCACTGTTGTTTAATTATATATGTAGTCTGCAAACATTTGAAGATATTTTTTCTCACTGTTTAGACACAGAGCCTGGTTTCCTCAACCAACTAAAACTGTCTGCAAACATTTGAAGGTATTTTTTCTCACCCTTTATTCTTTTCGTACATATATTTTGAGTGGGTTTTACATGCTATGTAATCTCTTCGGCACTAGTTATGGGCAGCAAAATCATGTATGTATAAAGTAATATTGGACTCAAAAGGAAACTGGTTTTCTGATTTTAAAAAAGCTTTTCTCAAAGACATTTTGTTGGCATGATTTGTTAATGGTTTCAATCAATTGTCCAGCTTTGATTCAATGTTAAACTAAGTTTGGCTAAGCTATACACAAAGAAAAAAGTTAAGCACCCCCCCCCCCCCCACCCCCGGAAAGTCTGCACCGACCGATAAAAGCATTGGTGTACGGAGATCGTTGGCAAACTGATGTTGCAGAAACGATTGTGATCATAAAGGGCAACATTCTGGCGACAAGAAATCGCCATTAATGGCAATAAGATATACAATTTATTCAGGATATCGTTAGTCAAATCAAAGTGTATATTAACAAAATAAAAAGATGCTTGTAAGTATGAAACTTCCGAGTCCATCTGGCTTCACAGGGCGAACATATTGAAGTAAAAATGTCACTTTGAAAGTGTAGAACACATCCCTAGAGCAGAAGGTCAATAGCGCGTATGGCCTCCATTAGCTTCCAACCTGCGTTTAATCCTTCCAGTGAGACGTCAGATCTGTTGAAGGGGTGACTACGCGGATTTGAATCCTTTAGAGCACATTTGGGATAGGATGGGCAGTAACATTCAAGCCCTAGAGCCGTCGGTACAAAATCTGCAGGAATTGGAAGCCGCATTACATCGGTATTGGCGGCAATTACCCCTTCAACAGATCCGAATGTTGCTATTTATGATCACAATCGTTTCTGCAACATCAGTTTGCCAACAATCGCCCCACACCAATGATTTTATCGGTCGGTGCAGACTTTCTAGGGGAGTCCTTAACTTTTTTCTTTGTATATAATTAATTTAAAGTCGATTGTGACGTTACGAACTTTAGATCAACGTTGGATAATCATCAGACAGCAATATTGGCTAGACGTTCGTAGCTAGGCGGCAAAGTTGGTCTTTTTGTGGTCGGCAAATGGTTCAGCGCTTATCACTGACCCACCGTTAGTTATACACTTGGCATGGTCGGCCGTCCTATGGTTAGCCAGCGCCGGCAACCAAAAACTGACGGTTGTGCCAAGGTCGGCAATTTTATAGTTGACGTATCAACTTTTTACCTACGTTCGTTGAACGTTGTTATTAATATAACATCGCTGGCCCTTGTTCACATTTTCTGCGTAGTCATGTGAGTAAATATATTTTGAGGATATAAAACATTATTTTATTTCCACTCGAATAGAAATGAATTTAACCTGAAAAGGTATAGAAAAGGAATGTTACTTTACCAACGGCAATACATCCATTCAACAATAAGCAGCTATTCATTGCAAATAATCCTCACGCGACCACTGACATAAGCCAACCTTGAAACAATTTTAAAAAATGATGTTGCCCCAACCTAAATTCAGTAGTACAGTTTTTGATGGCTCAATGCCAGGTCGACAGTTATCCATCTATTCCACGATATTGTGAATACTCAAGTGGTTGTGAAGTCTGGATCAAAGCTGATGTTCTAACATATTGAACTGATAATAACAGATTTTTTCAGAAATCCAACTGTGGATCACTTTTTTAAATGGCATCGCATTCGCATTCGAACCTCTCCATCCGCTACGTCCTACCAACATGTTCTGAAATTTTGTGGGAAAAAAATTTATTCAATGTTATATTTCAAAATCTAAAACATTGCATTCGTTGTTTTGAGTTCAGTTACTCCGTTTCTTAGCTCTAACAGCAATAGCTTCTTTATGGTTCTGTTATGTAAAAATAATATTTCCGTTCTACCCGATACGAAAATCACAACCTTCCTAGAAAGGATGCTTTTTGTTCGCCCGTAAAACACACAGAAGGGCAATACTCAGGTATTGTTAACTGGAAAAACGACTGTTTCCGATAGACTCAGTATTTTGGCATCATCAGAAGTTGGGTTAACACTACTTGTGTATCACATTGAGCTGATCAGTGGAACTAATGGATTATGGTAATACTTGGACAAGAAAACTAAAACCACTACATAGCTCCAAGGTATGGTCTTTGATGTATAGATTGAAACTGAAATAAATTCTTTTGTGATTTTCTCTTTTAATTTTGCTTCCCTTGCTCTTGGCGCCAATATTCTCTGTGTTATTTTGCATGACGTTTCCTACAAATTCTATTTTCGAACGTCTTTGAGCGTATTGCAAGATTTTGTTTCCACAAATTCCGTTATACAGGGTTTATATTTTTGCATCTCGGTCTGTAATAAGATGCAAGAATTTGCAGTTTTTTTGTTAAAACAGAATGAGGATTTTTTTATATTTTTTTTTTATTCAGTAAATAGTCAACGGGACATGACCCAATTATAGGCTACATCAACACTATATACAATAGAAAATGATAGAAAACAAAATGTGCGTTTCATAACAAGTGCATGGACAAGTTTTCGTTTTAGGATTTCAGTACAAGCTGTTGATATAAGCCTTGAGTGATTTCTTAAAACTATGTTGGCTACAGAACAAGTCTATATTCTGAGTACTTATGTTATTAAAACAATTTAACACTCTTGAAATAAATGAATTCTGCCTTATTAAAACTGTAGAATATGGAACATAAAATAGAAATTGATTCCTTAGTTGTCTGGTGGGAACCCAAAGGGTATTTCTTGCAACAGGTATGGACAATCATACCTGGCGTTTATAATACCGTGCAACAGGTAAAAATCTAACATAAGTCGCCGATCTTTAAAAGTGTATAAACCGAAACGATTACATAATTCTGTATATGTCGGATGCTGTTCTGTTTTTCAACGAGAATAATTCAAGTGTTTTTCTTTGCTGCCATCAACAGAATTACACGCCATGTACTCAGTTAAACAATCATTGAGATCTATATCGGTTATTTCTGCAATTTTACTTTAGGATTTAGCAAAAGAGGGTGTACTGCACAAGTGCTAAATAGAGTGTATGGAACATAAATTTTGATTAAAATCATTGTTGCAAGAAAAATTAGTAAATAAGGCAAAATACGTTTTGATTCAAATAATTTCAACCCAAGCTATATATAGCCGGATAAAACTCCTAACCTTCTACTGGTATAAGACAATTGTTACGAGACAAAAATAACAAATAAAAAACTAAGGAGAAGACCTGTAGATGTTATGTACAAATTTTGATTTATCTATTTAAAAGATAACGTTATGAAAAATTATACAAGGAGTGGAAAGAAACATATTTCAAAATGACTTTTTACAAACTAAGTAAACATATTTCAAAATGACTTTTTACAAACTAAGTGACTTTTACTTTTGACTTTTACAAACTAAGAACTGACATATCCGAGATAGAAATCTCTAATCCAAGAACTCACAAACTTCACTGGTATAACTCTCAAAACAAAGCATTGACAAGCCAAAAACTAATATTCCAAAATATGATAGCATAATAATCACTGAGTAGTTGCAAACTGACTGACTAAAATACAAACAAAGGTGTTTACAAAAATCCCTTTTGTCTGTTTGCAGGTCTATTTTATATGCCAGTGCTGAGATATATGCTAGCGTATAATACACTTATATATGCTTCAATATAGGATATTAACAAGCTTTCAGGCCTTTGGTCCAGTTGTGACAGCATTTTCGAACAGGAAATCATTAACACAATTCGTATCCGTCAGTGGACAGATCTCTACCAACTAAAACTCGTCTCCTACCCGGCTAGATATGACAACCATGAATGGGAATCACACAAACTATCATACATCTCCTTAGACAAGAATCAGAATATGTATTGATTATTCCCGATTTAATCGATCTATCGTGGTTTACTCCTCATTCTAATCATTTTACACACTTCTGTTGCTTTCTTCGACAATTGGTGTAGACTAGCGAGTAGTGATAACAAAAATATTCCCGTAGGTACTATTAATATTCGTCCCGTGAGCGGCCTAGACGTATATTACATAATGCTACAGCTTATTGTGATTGAAATAACTGTATGTTTTTTCGAGTTAATACAGCTGGCCTATAGGGAGGTATTAGAACATGATGTGATCATATGAGACTGTCGTACAGATCAGATTATAAATGAAGTACCATGTAAGCATAAATCGTAATTGCATATATAGGAAATCGATTTGGCTATCCCCTGAAATTGATTGATTTCTGATGAGATACGTAAATTGTGAATAGTCACACGTCTATACCTAACAGCATAGTGATTTGAATAAACATTGTGGAACGATTTTTCATAAAGTTAATAAAATAAGGAGGCTTTTCACCAATAAAGAGGACTGAATCATAAGATGAAGACTTCATCATTCACCGGGTCGTCCTTCAGTTCAACATTAATCACATTTTTTCCAGCCTTGGTTTCCGACGACTTGGAGGACTTCCGGATTGTTTATGTAGTTAATAGAGCTTTTCAGGGCTTTTCAGCGGATTTATCCTCTTGTATTTAGGACAAATTAGTGACGTTTTCTTGACATTAATTTGGGACTGTGCATCAATCTGACAAGCAGGCAGATTGGAAACACCGAAAAATGGCTGACAGATTTGACAGCTGGACATTCCAAAGTAGCGAAAATCCACACTCAGATTACAATGGGTGGGGATAATCACAAATAAACGAACATAAAAATCAACTTGGAATCTGGACAATCTCAAAACTACAAATGTATTCCGTCAGAAAAAGACTTTGATCCGTGGGCCGTAAGGCATCCTTGTGATCGTCATTACTGTAAAATTGCTGAACGGGTTTTAAAAAATAAGTTACATGCATGTCCTTTCCCACTGATCTAGTAGTTGACTGGCATACATTTTATTGCTGCGATTTTTTGTGATCGCTTATTTCTGAAAATCATTCTGCAGATTTTGATAAAGAATTTAAAAGCGAGTATAGTCTTGTGTGCCTTTATTTCAGTCCATTTGCATAAGACAATTGAAAACAAATATTTCTCTCGAAAGGAAAAAATATGAATGAATACATTTTACAAATGTTTGGTGAAGTACG